>CM061528.1:29621329-31053829 GCA_030068015.2 Neoceratitis asiatica
TACTTCAAAGACAAAACACGAGCTGAAATTACTCTTCAACTTGACATAGAATGTCTTGATTGTAGTTGAAATAGTTTTAGTCTCGTGCACAAGTATCTGCTATGCGACAGCATTCATGACAGATTCACACAGGCAACATATTGTCACACTCAATTAGGCTTGCAGATTTGCAGACATGTGAAAGTTGTTCCGGAGGCACAGTCGACGGCAAGTTCAAAGAAAACCACTACAAGCATATGCTTGCGTGTTTGTGTGCCTTTAAGTTTTTGCATGTCTTTTAGGTTTCAATGCACTTTAATATTTCATTTTCAATTTAGTACAATAATGTTTTTTCGCTTTTTATATAAAAATATTCCTAACGGTATTATAAAATTAATTTAATATTAAATACTACATTGTAATTGTAAAACTAAATTTCTTAGTCGTGAATTATATATAAATTATTTCCTAACCTCATCGAACAGAGCGTGCTTCTCATTCATGGGTTGGGATCTGAAATTACCGAAAGTTCTACAAAATTCCCAATATTTCAGAAAAAATTGTTATTCTTAACAACAAATTATCCGCTTATTTGCTATTTATACTTGTATTGACAAATTCATTTTATCATATTTCTTTTTAATCAAACAAAATTGCAAGGAGCCTTTGCGACGTGACCTATGGGATCAGATACATAGAGTAGTTTATTTGCCTCAAAATATTTTTTTTTGACATTTCTTTTCCTCTGTTTTCTTGTTGCAGTTTAGTTTTTATGCTCAACATGAAAATTAATGTGAGGAAAATTTTGTCGCAGCAGTGTCATTTCAGCAAAAGACTAGCGAATGTTCAAAGCATTAGAAATATTTTTTTATTTTATTTTTGTCTATCCAGCGTTGCAACGAGGGAGAGTTTTTTGTTTTCATTTCCTTTTTGTTTGCTTTTCATTTTTTTTCCAACTTTTCTGAAGCGAAAGCATATAAGTCGCGATGTCCACAACAACGACATATCGAATATCCTTCGGGATGTCACATGTCACTGGGCTTCAGTCTAGTTGACTTTCGATTTGAACAAAATCACTATCAAAAGATAAGTGTGATATACGAGAGATACAACAATAATAACAAGAATAACAACAACAGCTCGAAGCTCGAAAAATTGCTTCGGTAAAAAATTGCATTATTGATTTATAGAAAATAATATGGCCAAAAGCACACTTAGTCTCTCAGAGAGAAAAAAATGAAAGCAAGAACAGCTCGGGTCTGAGGAACTCGATACTTTACGTAGAAGTGGAAAATTCTGCCAACAGCCAACCGTCTGACTCTAGGTTATCAAGAAACTTATGACAAATCCACTAATGCCCAGATATTCATATTACTCCAAATTCTGATTTGATTTTATAGAAAAACTGTTCAATGTCATTCTGTCAACAGCTCTTCCAAGGTAGGAATGGACCTATCCAAACCTCTCTTTATATTTCGAGGTTTTAGACTAGGCGACATTAAGCGGGAGAAAACCGAAGTACTCAATAAGCAGATGTGCAGTAGAGCCCTCTCTCAACCGATAAAACTAAAAATTTACATCTTGCCCGTGCTCTTATATGGTGTGTATTCGTTGTTGAAATATTTTGCAGAAAAATACTTCGCAAAATATTTGCTCTGGTTTTAATGGCAATCTAACTAATTAAGTAAGTAAGTAAAGCCCTCCATATCACAATGTTATCCATTTTGCGTTTTCCAAAATAAACATGCATTTATAATAATTTTTATCATAAAATAATTTATTTTTAATTTTTTTTATTTTTATAAAAGCTTGAACATTGAAACACATCATTCAAATGACCAGTTCGTGAATAACTTGTAGAATGCCTTGTGTGGCATGTGGCACCATCTTGTTGGAACCACATATTGTCCAAGTCGTGTTCTTCAATTTTAGGCCAAGAAAAGTTGCTTATCATGAGACTATTATGCTCCGAATTGACAGTGACAGTCTCGCCGTTATTTTTTTCAAGGAAGTAGGATCCATTCACACCTCCGGACCAAAGGGCGCACCAGATAGCAAGTTTTTTTGGGTGTAATGGCCTCTCTTCAATAATTTGATCATTCAAAGAACGTAAAATGCGACAATATGAGCTGGACTAGGATCAGGACAAGGATGTAGGTGTAAGCTCAAGTACAAAATACAATTCTTTACAATTTTACCAATTGCTTGAGTAGTTGGACGATTATGTGCACCATAATATCCTCTTAAAGCACGTTGCCACATTTGAATCACCATTTTTGTAGTAGGTTTTAACAATTTTAAAGCGTTTTGCGGCTGCTAAGCCATCCATTTTCATAAACAACTGACTTTTAACTAAAAGAAAACCTGTTTGGTTTGATAGTTAAGTTTGGCAGATGTCTTTCGAAACCACTAGAAAGATAACCCTTTGAATTAACTTTGGCTTTAATGTATTAATAAATCATAACCAGCTAATTTATTTACCTAAAAAAAAATCTTTAATTTAATATCGAATAATTAATGCAATTTTTTCGAATAGTAAAATTAGTAACAATAAAAAGCTCAGTGACTTATGTACATGGATTAATAGTTATGCATATTGTTTTTTATATGATTCTTTTGTGAAAAATTTTTTCTCTCCCAACGGTGCCCATATTTATCTAGTCACATTGATGTCATTTCATCCTTTTCTCTTCTATAGGCTCTGCTGATCAAGGCCGATCTTAACAGTTTCTCAGCCGAGGGAAATGTGTAAACGTCATGTGCTGAGTTTGCGTTATTAGGATCGTAATTACTAATTTAGCTCAAGAACATTTTTTTTCTCAACTAGACGCATCGTTTTTTCATCAAATAAAAATTTAAACGTTTTCATCGGACATTAAAAAATAGGACTGCATGCCGAGAAAAGTAGCTGTAAACCTTTGTTCTCTTCGAATGCAGAGTATATTTTCTCAACAAATCTTCTGATTTCCACTTACAAAACCATGTTGTATATTCCGCTGTACTGTAGGAAGCTTCAAATAAGTGAACCGTGCCGCGCTCGTGGGTGTCTAACATTTACCGCCAAAATCTTGATATTAGGAACAAATACATATACTAAACTGTGATATCTAAGAAACGAAAAAAAAAAATTCTCTGAATTATGAGGCTCATGATTGACACATGAATGCAATCGATAGCCCCAATTTTACCTCCAATGAATTGGTGATGATGATGAAGCAACAATTTGCTTTTCAGCTTGCTGCTCTAGTTGGATCATGAGAAATCTAACCTAAGGGTTTACCGACTACTGGCTCATATGTATCCCCATTGCCCTCCAACAGGGTGTTGATAGCATTCCAATGCGAAGAATCGTTAGGCGAAAACATTTGCTACATTATTCACCTGTTTCTTTGTAGTTATTGGCCTTATTCTTTTGTCTCACAGTTTGCTGACGAGTTGAAAAATATTTATTCAGCTAAACTCGATAAGGATTTAAAAACTAAGTTGCGGTTATTGTTTTAATAAGTAACCAGTAATATCATCATAGCCAGGCATCTTTTTTTTTTTTTTTTTGGGTTTAAGTCATAGTACTAGGCTTTTTACTTCGGCTTTGGAGAGGTTTCATATGCGTGGGTCCATTTAAAGGGGGTGAAAAGGTATTTATTAATACTTTTTACTATAAATTCAGGGAATTATATATTTTTATAGATAACGTGCAGACGTATTTGCCCTCTTCAACCCACTTTTTTTTACCACTTATTGTTCTCCAGAAAGAGTAATTGGTAACGAAGTCGAGTTCCAGGCGGCTTGTTGAACGTTCAACGTTGTTGAAATGTTCAACCGATGCATTGATTTCTATTTGATAGAAGAAATCGAACTTCTGAAGACTTCCTAGTTCAGTTTGGGGCAAGCCAGCAGAATTTGTTTGGCTTGTAAAAGAAAACAGCGGAATTTTTTAATCATGTATTAATACCCTTGCTCTCATAGACGATGTAATGTTATATGAATAGTACTTCTAATGGGATATACATACATGGTTACATTGATGTACATTTAATAAATTTTCCTCGCATTAAAAATTTTGTGTTAGTCCGAACTTTCTAGTAATCTAAATCTCTATTAAGAATTTCTTCAGAAAACAAAAAAGTGTGATCCCTTCTCTAAACTCTTTAGTGGCATTTCTTTGCAAAGCAACAGCTCTAAAGTGCTGCCAACGTGGAAAATGAATTGCCTCAAGTGGCAGCTGCAACTAATCATAGATTAACGACCATAATATAGAAACTCATAGGCACACATCATCTATCGAAGAGGAAGAGTAGCATGCAAAATCGGTGGGTATGCCACAATTGCTCTTTGATGCCTCTTTCCCTCGCAGCTAAATTTGCTACACTTCGCCACACACATTCGCACACACTAACTTGACACTTTAATCAAAGAAATTGCCTCATATTTCATGGCAAGTGACAGCTGGCGTAGTATTCAGTTGACTTTTCTTCCAAACGCAAGTTTGTTTAAGGGCACACATCAGCTCGATTAGCTCATCGTTGTGTTATTGGCGTCAGAAATAAAATTGAGAGTGTCTATTGGCGTGGTTTCCGCTTGATTACTCGCTGTCTACAAACTAAACATAATACTTGCTTGCTCATGAAGTTTTTATATATATGTATATGTATGTATGTAAGTATACTTTCAGAATTTAATGTTCAGTATTTAGTCCTTTGCACTTTTTGCGTGGATTAATTAGTGATTTTGTGCTTAATTAATTCGCCTTATTTTTATCTCAGCCATAATTTGACAAATGTTGATTTTCTAGTGCTAAAGAGTTAAAGGTTTATCCGCATAAACAGTATTTCGCGTAGCCCCACAACAAAAAGTCTAACGGTCTCAAATCGCACGCTCGCGGGGCCAATTTGACATCGCCAAGACGAGAGATTACGCGGCCAGGAAATTTCTCTTGCAATAAAACCTTATTCGCTCATGTTGTGTGGAAGAATGCACCATCTCGTTGGAATCACTTATTGTAGTGTTCTTCGATTGCAGGCCAAAATGTCCATGACAGCCTCACCGTTATCGTTTTCAAAGAAGTAAGGTCCAATCACACCTCCGGGCCAAAGAGCGCGCCAAATGTTTTTTTCTTTTCTTTTTTTTTTGTGAAATGGGTTTTCTTCAATTATTTAAGAATTATCAGGGCCCACAGTGCGTCAAGTTTGCTTATTTATGTTCCCAACGAGTGAGAAATGTGCTTCGTCGCTGAAGTTTTTTTTTTTTTTTTTTTTTTGAAAAATCGCTTGTTGTTCGAGCGCCCAATCGACTTAACTAAGGCGTTGTCAATGGTAAAATGTGTGATCTCGACTTTATATGGGTGTAGGTGTAAGTTCAAGTAAAAAATGCGCCATAATGTACAGTATGAAAGTCAGAACTCTTTAGAACATCAAGAAATAGACAAATTCGGGTCTTCGGCTACGCTTTCGCTTACAACAGCGATATTTGAGGTGGAACGAGCAAAACGATGACGCACAGACTTTACAATATCTGCAACGAATCCAGTCAATTCAATTTCTTTAAAATTTTACCAATTGCTTGAGTAGTTGGGCGATTATGTCTGTGGAAAGGAGATTAATATTAAATTCTCACCTCTGATGTGAACGGAAAAAGGTATTGAATATTATGTAATATATTGTTTGAAAAATTTGGAAATTGTTTTCTTCATAGAAGAGGAGGTATGGTTTGTTCTCCCAGTTCGAAGTATTTGTTACCATTTATATAACAAAAATATAGCTGCCTAGTTTCGGGATACCGGAAAAATTATTCAAGAATCACATTGCCAATATTGTTTGGGAAAATTATTATCAGTGTCGAGATATTGTTCGATTTTTACTATGAGTTAGGCAGTGAACAAAGTCCATATGAGAGACTCAGCCGTTTGATCAACCTTAACTTATCCACAGGCGTTTGCTTTTAATATGGATGGAATACAGTATGATTCTACTTTTAAAATAAATCTTTTTAATTCTTTACTGATAATTCTGTCATAGTGAACTCAACCTTGAGCTAAGAGCCTGAGCATGATAACGTGCAATTATGTAAGTCATATATCAGCTATAGGGCAACAGGCTAGTATAAGCGAGACCACTCTTCAGCAATAAAAGCTTGGTACCCTATTCCAACTGATCTCGGAAAATTCATAGCTTCGATCTTGCCGTTGAAGTGAAAATATCAATTTATTTTTCAACTTTTTACCAAAACACATACATACAAATTTTTAATTTTTTTGTTAAATTATTAAAACAAAGCTTTTATCTTCATTAAATTTAAGCTTTTTACTTAAACATAATATATATGTGTATCAATACTCTACTCACATATATTCTCACACTCTTTCTAGCACCTGTAGTTATCAATTCTTTGCGTACGGTTGAAATCAATAAAATTGAATCATTTTCATTGAATAAAAAGGATGAGAAGAAAAAGTATCGATGAACGTGACTTTTATACAAATCGCATTTCTTTAAACCACAATTTGCTTTTAACTTACCTTAACGTGGCATGTGCGGGTATATGCAAGTTGTACCCTGTAGGAAAAAATGGTTTGAAACAAGACATATTCGTAGATTGAAAATATGGTGGGGCAGACTCTTAAGACTTTTACCGAGGTTTATAAATATGAGAAATATCCTTAAGGTCGTTAGTAAAGAACAATAAGCTATTTTCCTTTTGATTTGTGTTTCTTGTACAACATCATCATCCTATTGGCAAAATGTTCATTATTATTTTGTATTCGAATTCAGAAAATTTGCCATATTTAGTCTACATAATTACTTTCAGAAATTTTTAGATTAACTTCTTACATTTCCTATAAGGAATATCAAATTTTACACACATTTCGATATCCATTTGTATGTGCAGCAAACAAACACTCTCAGCATTCCAATTTAATGAATGAATTCCCTTAAGCAAATTCAATAAAATACCGAGATTGTTAGCACAAACAAAAGCGCACATCAAAGTACCGTAAGCATACAAATGTGTATGGATAAATATGAACAGTTGCACAGATGTACGAGTACTGAAGAGCTTCCATGTGAGCACATATACACATACACATAAATACTTACGTAAGTACTTACGTATTATTTCCTATTTACACGACTATGTATATTTATATATGAGAAAGAGCCGCCATTACAGCGCTTATATGTAAATACACTTATCCATAGATACATACATGTATAGCCGCAAATAACTTTTCAATTGATTTACTTTAATCAAAAGCGCTGCCAGCAAATCACTTTAAAATATTTCATCTGGAAAAGTGTAAAAGGTGTTCGACAATTAAATTCCGAGGATAAAAATAACAAAAATGTTCTTACACATACATATAAACAAATTGAATTGCTCTTGGCCACGAATTTGATAAATTGTTTGTCATTTTTAATACATTCGTGGCTTTAGTTAAAATGGTGGAGTGCGAATAATATTAATGAATCGTTGTGCATTTTTAGGAATGAGAGATTCAAGTTTGGACGCGTCACAATTATTAATATAAATTAAATTGCCTTAAGATTACAACGATAATAAATGATTGTTAGAGTGGTAAATGGCAATTTGGCACTTAACCCGAATTAAAGCGGGTTGTGGAAGATACTATATAATTTCTTATAAAGTTTTGGTAATATTAATGATAAAATATTGCTTTTATTAATTCAAAACTAAAAAACAAATAGAATAAAATAAACTAAAATCAATTTAAATAAATTAAATTAATAAATTAAATTAAACTAAATTAACTTAATTAAATAAAAAATAATTTAAAACTAAAAAAATGAGGTAAGCTAGAATTCAATATAATTAAATTAAATTAAATTAAAATAAATTAAAATGATGAAAAACAAAATTCTATAAAAAATAAACAAAATTAAATAAAATAGAATTAAATGAAGTTAATTTAAAGTAAATTTAAATAAGATAAAGCTGAACAAAATGAAATAATATTTATTAATATATAAAGAATAAAATACTATACAACAAAATAAACATAAAAAATAATAAAAAATAATAATTAAATGAAGTTAATTTAAATTTTATTAAATTAAATAAAACAAACAATAAAAAAAATTAATTTTAAACAAATTAAATGCTTCCAGATCCATCTCTCGAAAGGAAAAGTGTTTCGTATATTAATCAAAGCTAAAAAGTGAATTTGTTTCAAGAAAATAAATATTAAAAAACTCTTTTTTGAATATATCGTTTCACTGTCCAGCTCCCGGAAGTTTTTTTTTTGTAAGAACCATGGGATAACCGAAACAATGTTTACTAAATCAACATAGTCGCCTCAATTTGAAAACTTACTATAAATTTTTTCCACCATTTCATATGTGCAAAACATGTATGTTATATTATATATTTTTCCCTTCGTTTGAAGTTTCGCTGAGCTTTCATAAACACTTCAAGATAAAAATTAGACAAATTGGTCCAGCCAGCCATTCTGGAGCTCTGGCGAGACAAATGAACAGCAATTGATTTTTGTACATCACTTTTTCTGCGATGCTTTTCTGTTATCAAAAGAGTAAAAATTCATGTGATTCGTTCTAGAAATTTTGATGTCAAAGATGTACCCCGTTTTGGTCTGGTACAGAAACATCAGCATGAAAATTGTCAGAAGATAGCGCAGACATCAGACATTACGACGGCGCTGGCTACTCAAAAAAGCTCGATTCTTGGATGCAACGCAAACAAATTTGATTGACCACATTTCCATCAGTCAAAGATTTCTACCAAAATAGTTTGGTTAAGGCAAAGCTTGGACCTTTGCTCTAAGTATTCGGAAAAACATGGTCGAGTATAAACTGGAATAATGTTATCATCGATCTGTTTCCACGAGATACAAGGCAAAAACTAACAAGCAATACTTTTAAATGTTAATAAGTTGGAGATATAGTGATAAATCCGACTGCGAGGGTATGTAATATAAAGTTATATAAATAATATCCTTATCGGTACGAACACGGCTCCATTTCAATTCAGTGAAATCTTTGAGAGAGGGTAACGATGAATGAACCGCAAGGAGAGTGTACTCTCTCTCCGATTATGTCCAAACGATAACTTCTATATGTTTTATATTCGCTGCATAAAATCTCATTATCATAAACGTGAGGTTTTAGCCACGTTTCCGTCAATGACGTTACGTTGAAGTTTGAATGAAGACTGCCCAAAAAAAAAGATCAATCAACGTGGTATTCAAACCTCTAATATTTTGATAATAAAATATATAAAACATGTAATACTTTTTCTCCTGAAATGACCTTAAACTTAAATGGAGACTTATTTCTTGAAGTTTATTGATTTACGTGTAAGCCGTCATTGCTCGTGCAACATAAAATCTGTGACTATAACTGTGTAATATTGCACTGTGGTGTAAAAATTGATTAAGTTTCACTCGCACTTATTAACCAAATAAGCATTAATCTTATGCCGTTTACCCACCTTTTGCTTCCCCTTGTAGTTTGCTACAAAATTCTCACACTATCGTAGACACGAAAACTTGCACATTAATTAAGCCAATAAAATTCCAGAGAAAGTCCATTTAATTAGTTGGCAGCAATGTTATTTAGTTGGGCGTACAATGCTCCATTTAACTTGAAATATGGTTGGAATTCTAAATTTCTCTACTGGGTGGATATTAAATTACCTTAAAAAGTTTTAAAATGTGTAAATGTGTTTTATAAGTTAGATAGTTTGAGGTGGGACAGAAGGGTTATTGCGCGATTGTTGTTACCTGCGAGCGTGGTGAGGTCGAAAGATGCATAGTCGTATGAATGATAGCAGGAGAAACTAAGGCAGAGGTGAAGGAATGCAGATATACGCACATGTGAGCAACTGCCAGTAATTTTTCAATTTTATTATACTTTTGTTATGTGCATATAGACAAAGACAAACAATATATATTTAAAAAATATAAACGATTTTCACCTTCACTTTAAGCGTATGAATGACTCAATAATGAAATGGTTGGATAAGTAACTAGACTGTTTTCTCGCTACTATATCGCTGATAAATTTTGAAAAGTAATACAGTATTTTTAAATTTATTGAAAACATTTGGTAGGCAGAACATGCTATTTTCCTATTGGCTGGTTAAGTTTGCTTACATTTAATTTTATTTGTTGATTATTTGAATTTCTATTTACGTTCATAAATCCTTACATCTTTGGCGATTTTTGGAATGTTTATATGCATATGACCATAATTTATAAAAATTATTAGGTATTTTAGGTGATTTTGGTACATAAATAATAAGAGACGTTCATCTTCCGAGGTTAAATGCGGGGACTCGGCGACTGAGTCTCTCTCGCACCACAAATTCAACAACAAATGTTCACCCCTTCGTAATCTGCGTTCCATTTCGATGTTATCTAATTTTTTGAAGAAAGAAAAGCAGAAAATTCAAACTTAATTAGGAATGTTTATTATCCTTCGAAATAACATTCATATGGTCCATACGGTGAGTCCATTTTTCGATGACTCGTTCCAGCATTTCGACTGGTAACTGGCGCACGACACGCCTGATGTTTTGCTCCAAGGCCTGAATCGAAGCGGGATTATCTGCATAGACTTTAGACCTTACATATCCCCACAGTAAAAAGTCTAACGGAGTGATATCACACGATCTTGGTGGCCAATCGACCGGCCCAAAACGTGAAATTATCTGCTCACCGAACTGTTCTCTCAATAAATCCAATCCATTGATTGATGCGATGTGTGGGAAGTGGAAGTGATCATGTTGAAATCAAATGTCGCGGAAATCACGAGTTTCAATTTCAGGCATCAAATAGTTGGTTATCATGGTGCCATAACGGCCACCATTGACGGTTACGTTCTCACCGGCATCATTTTTGAAGAAATATCTACCGATGATGCCACCAGCCCACAAACCACACCAAACCGTTGTTTTTTCTGGATGAAATGGCAGCTCTTGAATCTCAAATGTCTCAGCATGTTCTTCGTCCCAAATGCGGCAATTTTGCTGGTTTACATACCCATTGAGCCAAAAATGGGCCTCATCGCTGATGAAAATTTGGCTCAAAAACGTCGGATCTTCTTGGAACTTTTCAAGAGCCCATAGAGCGAAGCGATATCGCTTGAGAAGGTAGAGCGGCTTCAGTTCTTGCACAAGCTGTATGTTGTACGCTTTCAATTTAAGATCTGAGAAGGCTTTTTATGAGGTAGCTCCCAAGCGCTTTCTCACTTTAGCTGGCCTCCAAACGAATGTTTTTTGGCTAATCAAAGGATATTTAGTCTAAATCGGGAAGTTGTGAGACACTGCAGCCATATATAAAAGAGTTGTTTCTGGCTATTCCCAGCTTCACTACTTGCGAAGTCGTCTACACATCCTCCGCTTCTAGGAGTATTTATTTATTTAACATAAAAAAAGAATGTGATGCATGATTATTAATTTCTTATTTATAAAATGTCCATATTTCAACAAGTTTTTAAACAAATTTACCATGTTATAATATTTATAGTTATAGTATTTATCTAAAATATTTATCTAAAATATATGGGATGCCTTTTGAAAAATCGAGAAATATTTTACATCCCATTCTGTTACTTTTCAAAATGCAACCGTTTGCAAAGGAGTGTCAAAACTTACTTGCTACCACTTATCCAAGCTTTAATTACTGAATCATGGAATATGAGAACGTAACATTTATTGATGGATATTTATTAAATTTTTTTTTCTTTTTCCTGGTTTGTACATTTACATTTATATACGGCTGGCGAGAAGCTGATTGGAATAATATTTTTTTATAAATTTTTTTTTTTAATTAAAAATTGATAGCCGATCGCTTTGTTTTGTGAATGGGAAATAAATTGATAAATATTTTCTGAAAGAGAATAGACCTGCAGATTGTAGTGGCTAAAATTTTTGTTTATTAACTGCCAGATGAGGCCTATTTTACACAAATACACTTTTGATTTGATTTTTTTTTGGAACTTTTAAATTTTTCATATATTGATAGCACATTTTTAGTGTTTCAACAGAGAGGTGGTCTGGCAGATCTTGGGTCCAACTAATCGTCCTAAGCATACCGTTTTTAAATTGCATAACCGAAGAGATTTATTACTTTACAATAAATACACTACTATTGTGAAATCAATATCATAAGTAACCCGAATGCGTTCTGTAGTTATATTAAATCTGGGAAATCTAGTTCTGATATTCCTTCATCCGTCTTCTATATCGACAAGTATGCTAATACTCCTGTAGAAGTCGCTAATTTCATTGCTGAGTTTTTTTCTTCAAATTTCGTTTCAGTAAACTTATGGACATAGATGACCTTCCAGTAATTATTTTCAAAAATATTCATCTTTCATAAGACCACTAACGACAATTTTCAACATGTCCTTGTCTTCAGGCATTTTCATAGATGATTCAAAAATAGCCTCTGTGACCCCAATATTTAAAAATGGGAACAATAATGATGTTGCAAACAATAGACCGATCTCAAAATTGTCTACCGTTTCTAAATTATTTGAGATAGAACTTATACTGAGTTTTCAAAAGCTTTTGATAGAGTGCCTCACAGGATCTTAGTTTCTAAATTCTCTAGTTTGGGCTTTCTCGCCTTTTCTTCAATGAATAACATCTTACCTATGTAATAGACTCTGTGCAGCTGCTTTTGATAATATCTCATCCCGACCTTTATAGCGACATCTGGCGTACCTCAAGGCAGCGTCTCCTGTCCCTTACTTAAGATTTATTCAGAGCTTAAAAAGTGATTCCGTTGCACTTCAAGTGGACCTTGACAAACTGCAATCTTGGTTCACCCGGAATCATCTATGATTGAATGTCAAAAAGTGTTCTCACTACACTTATATCCGAAAGTTTCATAATTTCCAATGCTAGCCTCTATTCGCCGTAATACGAAGTTCGTTCGTTACGGTCGATTCTTCATAGCCGCTTAGAGCGAATCCAGAAAATTTTCATAAAATTCTACATTTTTTGAACCAATTCCTTCTTATGAGTCGCGTTACCTACTTTTGGGAATTAAAACTCTGAGTAGCAGATACTCTTTCCTCGCTGCCTCTTTTGTGTAAAATATTGTAAAAGCATCAGTCGACTGCCTTAACCTCTTGGAAAGATTACACTTCAATGTCCCTTGTCCAAATCTTAGCCATGTAACGGCTTTTTATTGGACTTGTAAAATATAACCATGTCAAGTTCGCTTCACTAAGAAGAAGCCTTACGGAATTTAATGGCATTTTGAGTCTTGATTTGTCTCTATCCTGTGGAGAAGTTCGTACTAAGTTATATAATTAATAAACGATGATCTAAGTAGAGGTACTTTTTTCAATAGCCCTTTTTTGACAGATCACACGTGAGTCGTGTCAAGCTGTAACGTATTGTTAGTAATTTCATCATGGAAAGACTTATGCCTAAACAACGTTTACAAATTATTCAACTTTATTATGAAAATTCCCGTTCTGCAAAGAATGTATCTCGCGCCCTTCGCTCCCCTTATGGTCAGCATAATCGGCTTACTGAGCGTACAACCAGCAAAACCCACCAAACCAATGATGGGTCTCAACATCATTCATATCGGCCGTAGCTGAGAGTGTGCACGAAGACCGTGGAGAGTCGATTCGGCGCCATTCGCAGCAACTCGGACTGACGTATGGAACGACTTGGTACATTTTACATCGAGAACTTAAATTAAAAGCGTACAAAATACAGCCTGTGCACTAACTGAAGCCGCTCGACCTTGCCAAGCAACAACGCTTCGCTATATGGGCTCTAGAAAATTTCCAAGAAAATCCGACGTTTTCGAGCCAAATTTTGTTCAGCGATGCAGCGCACTTCTGGCTCAATTTGTATGTAAACAAGCAAAATTGCTGCATTTGGGGCGAAGGACAACCTGAAGAGATTCTGCCATTTCAATCAGAAAAAACAACGGTTTGGTATGGCTTGTGAGCCGGTGGAATCATCGGTTCATATTTCTTCAAAAATAATGCCAGTGAGAACGTAATTCGATGCCCGAAATTGAAGCTCGCGATATCCGCGACATCTGCATTAAACAAGACCACTTTTTCTTCCCACACATCCCATCAATCAATGGATTTATTGAGAGAACGCTTCGGTGAGCAGATTATTTCAGGTTTTGGGCCGGTCGATTGGCCACTAAGATCGTGTGATATCACACCGTGGACTTTGTGGGATATATAAAGTCTAAAGTCTATGCGGACAATCCCGCTTTGGTTCTGGCCTTGGAGCAAAACATCACGCGTGTCATTCTCCACTTACTGGTCGAAATGCTCGAAAGAGTCATCGAAAATTGAACCCAACGGATGGACCATCTGAGACGTAGCCGCGGCAATATTTGAAAGAGATAATTTTCAAAAAATAAATGCCAAAGGATGTTCTTTCGAATGATTATAAATATTCCCCATTAAATTTGAATTTTATGTGTTTTTTTTTAAGTAAGGAACCTTGAAATGGATCACCTGTTATAATTAGGCTTAAGTCTTTAATCTTCTCTCTTCATAGTTCATTTGACCAAATAAATTAATAAATAAATTATTATACTTCCAGAAAAAATCAAATTATCTAATAAATATTTCGAACAGTCTGTGGGTTTTGGCTTACTGTCACCAACTCGCTCACCTTTTATTTTGTAAACCACAGAGTTTTTCAAACTTTTTTTTATAGAGAAATATATTTCATTCACCGAACCAACATTGAGGTAAACACCTCAACATAGCAATATTTCTTAATTGAAAAGTTGCATGATATATTGCGACAGCAAAGTTTTGCTGCCAGTCAATACTCCATAGCTGTTCATAACCGCTGCCAGCAAATTTATGTAAGTAATACAACTAAGCGAGTTCACTAATGCGAGCAATCTCACCTACACCAGCGATGTGGCATGCAACATATATATTCATTTATGTTATAAAAAGAGAAAAAAAACTTAAACTTGCAGGCGACATGCCAACTGTTCCTGTGTGTTTTGCAGCAGTTCCAATATTATTTTTGCATTTTTCATTCTATTATTTTTGTTTTTAATTTTATGTTTTTTTTTTTTTTGGATATATAATATTATTTTTATTTTACTGTGACAATATATAATCTATGCAAATCTTTATGTAGTTACGTGCGAGTGCTTGTGTTTAGCCAAACTTGGCAAAGTGATTGGAATTTAGTTTACGAGCATGAAACCGCATAGAGTTTTCAATTTCGCTATTGACTCTCAACGTGGTTGACTTACATTTGTTTGACATCTATTGCAGTACATACAAACATATATGTATATTCTCGTATGATATACATATGTATGTATACATATGCAATGCAAATTAGGTTGTAATGGAAAAAAAGAATTGTTGGCAAATATTTTCAAATAACAATCAACGAGCTTCAACATGATTTTATTTGTTATGAAATAGACTGGTAAATGCACGAGGGCAGGCACAAAAGTTTTTTAAAGGTAAGTGATGGAGTAGAACACGAATGGTGATCACTTTTGTTGATTACGAAAGATATTTTTTCACTTCCAGCCTTCCGTTATATGATATTCGGACGTCCATTCAACATAATAAAAGCATAAAGTTTAGTATTAAATTGATGAATATTGGAACGAGTTCCCGTCGTCCCTTGTCAAATTTGGTTTGGAGACAAACCGGTTTCGGCGTTCTGCCATCTTCGTTCAGAACGATCAACGACACTGAAGATGGCAGAACGCCGAAACCGGTTTGTCTCCAAACCAAATTTGACAAGGGACGACGGGAACTCGTTCCAATATTCATCAACTTTTCACCCTGTCGGAGAATCAACTGAACAAAACCAATCATTTAGTATTAAACTTGTATAAAGCTGATGCAGTCAACTAGATAGTATAGAAATAGATAGATTGAACTAGTAGCATTCTGGTTAAAATCTGTCCTTTTTGTCTTCAAGGACAGCGAGTGATTAAAAAAAAAAACTACAACTGAAGGATATTTTTTTCTCCACTGACATAATCAATACCCTGCTATTTACAATTATTCTACAGAAAGCAAAGCACTTCCGAAGACAGTTTTGAGATCACAGCCTAATTTTCGGTCGAAAAAAAGCATTTCTCGCTTTTCCTCGTCAGCCTGAATGATGAATAATTATACTCCAGATGCTAAAGATATGTTTTTGAATTACATACTGTAATCTCCGTAGCTAATAATGTTAGTGCTGATGCTTTCAACGACGCTCTGTTGTCAGTTAAGGTGTCCAAATAACGCATTTTTAAATACTTCGACGAGACTAGTTCGTACGGAATCTCTAAACTAGAACCAAGCATTCATGTGTATGTTGAATGTCTAAAAGCTTTACCTTCATATCGTAGTCATTACCAGTTTTAAAGTTGTAAGCTTCTTTATAAAGGGTGATCCAAGTAGAGGTGCTTTTTTCAATTGCATTTTCTTACAGATCACGCTGACATAAGTTTTTTTTCAGTATTGTTTGGAATTTCATCATGGAAATACTTACACCTGAACAACGTTTACAAATCATTCATCTTTATTACGAAAATTCTCGTTCTGTAAAAAAGTGTTTCGCGTTCTTCGCTCAACTTATGGTCAACATAATCGGCCTAATGAGCGTACTATTTGCAACATCATTACCTATCTACAGACCCGTCATGTATTATTGGATAATATTCGACCGAATAGATGACGCCCAGCACGCAATGAAGAAAATATAGCGACACGAAGACCGTGGAGAGTCGATTCGGCGCTGTTCGCAGCAACTCGGACTGACGTATGGAATGACTGGGTGCATTCTATGTCGAAATCTTAAATTGAAAGCGTTCAAAAGACAATAACTTAAGCCGCTCGACCTTACCGAGCGACATCGCTTCGCGCTATGGGCTCTTGAAAAGTTCCAAGAAGATCCGACGTTTTCGAACCAAATTTTGTTTAGCGGTGACGCCCATATCTGGATCAATGGGTATGTAAGCAAGCACGATAACCGACTATTATGCCCGAAATTGAAGCTCGTGGTCTGCGCCACATTTGGTTTGAACAATACCACTTCCACTTCCCACACATCCCATCAATCAATGGATTTATTGAGAGAAGAAGTGAAGCGGTGAGCAGATGATTTCACGTTTTGGGTCAGTCGATTGGCCACCAAGATCGTGTGATATCAAACCGTTAGTTTTTTGTTGTTGTGAGGATATGTAAAGTCTAAAGGCTATGCGGACAATCCCGCTTCGATTCCTGCCTTGGAGCAAAACATCACGCGTGTTAATCGCCAGTTACCAGTTTAAGTGCTTAACCAGTCATCGAAAATTGAACTCGAAGGTTGGACCATCTGAGGCGTAGCCACGGCCAACATTTGAAAGAGATAATCTTCAAAAAATTAATGTCAAATAATGTTCTTTCTAATAATAATAAACATTCCCCATTAAATTTGAATTTTCTGTGTTTTTTTTTCTTTAAAAAAGTAGGGAGCCTCGAAATGGATCACTTCTTTATATCTCTATTAGAATTTACATATTTTAGATGGTTTTGCATTCCAGGTTCTACGAGATTTTCGCTCACATGAAAATTTTATATTGCAAATGATTTCAAAATATAGGATGATGTTAATATTCAGCAAAGACCTGATGTATTGATTGCAAGATATAATACTGGCTACTAATATTTCCAATTGAACAGCTCCTACAGCTTACGTTGCTGCACCATCTCCATCTACCAAAAGGGTTCATTGGGTGTTTTAATCTTGTTGAGTATCAAAGTATGAAGTATGAAAGTATGAAAGGCTTAGAAAATGTTCAAAAATGGAATGTTAATGGAAAAGAAACATCCAAAGACAAAGAATAGAGTGAGTAATAAATTGACTAGTATCACTATAATGCCGCTTATGGAACTTTTAATTTTTTGATGCTAAGTTTACTGGTGTATTGAGAAGAGCAAAATCAATTACTATTACTATGAAACATTGCCAAGACCTTGGTATAAGGAAATTTTGAGATTTATTTGTTTCGACAGTCGAGAGTACGCTTAGTAAACGATTAATACGCAATAAAAATTTAGAAAAAGACCTGATATCTAAAAAATCGATACACACCATATTTTCATAGATTTTAAAATAGCCGTCGAGAAAGCACGAATAAGCGCTAATGCAATGCCACTGTGTAAACTGATACTAGGCCATACCATAAGCGTAGTCGGTTTTGACAAGGACCTCTCCGAACCTTTCGTTACTAATTAATATTTCAGAAAAGGTGACTCTTTTACTGGCGAGGAGAAGAAAAAGTCCTACCACATCGTCATTGTATCGTCACAGGGTGGCGTTCCATATTTCTCTTTGTAAGATTTACATTTATTCTCCTGCATTCAGAACCCGCTTTTTATTACGCAGTACATTCTCAACGTATTCTGATACTAAGCTAGATAGCACATTACCAACTACGTTTCCGCTGTTATCGCACCGTTTATTTCATTCGACAGAGATACTTCTTAAAATATCCGTGCCGGGATAGTATTTCCGTGACATAATATTTTACTAACTAAGTCTCTGCTGGTCCATTCATGCAGGTTTTAAATTAAATTCTTGGCCCATTAACCACTAGACATATTTGACCACCTATTTTGCCATTCTGATAGAGTTTCTCACCTCAACTCTTCTTTAATGTTTGAATTAATTCTATCTTCCCAATAAATTTTCAACTTCCTCTCTCTCTTTCGCTCAATAGACAGCAGGTCGATTGGTATGCACCCACTTATTAGTGAGATTACCGGACCCGACACCGTTTGGTAGGCCGAGAACACTCTTAGAACTGCCGAACTTGTACTCTGCTTAATACATTTAATCGATGGTTGTGACCCTTTGTCGTGTGATTTCTACAACTTATTGCTGAAGCAATTAATACAAGGTATAGTCTTTTTCAAGAATCCGCTGCCTCAACAAGTGTGCCCTTAGTTCAGTTTTCTCTGAACTGGGTAAGGAAGCGAAGTAGGAAAAGAACAAGGATAAGACAAAATACGTCCTGACTTCCACGGCACTGTTGACCATCATACCTTTGTGGTTATAGATAATTTGGTCTATCTAAGAATCAGCCTTGACACCAATAGCAATTTCAACCTTGAAATCCAATACAGAACTACACTTGCCAACAGGTGCAACTGAAAAGTAAGGTCCTCTCTCGACAAATAAAGACCAAACACTACTAGTCACTCATCATTCTCGTACTGCTATATGCTGCTGAAGCGTGGACATTGACGACATCTGACGACCCGATATTTGAAGTTCTAGCGAGAAAAGTTTTGCGGACGATTTATGATATTTTGAGCATTTTGTACTGCAAATGCGTAGCCGATGAAACGACGAGATGATCTATGAATTATATGGCGACACTGTTAAAGTACAGCTACGCTGGCTAGGTCATGTTCTTCGAATGAATGAAACCACTTCAGCTTTGAGAGAATTCAATACGACCACCACTCCACTCAAAGTAGGCTAAATGTTAGATGTGACGCAAACTCGTTTCATCGACTACTTTATTCACCTCACTAAGATTTGATTGGTAATTATGAAATCATCTCTTCCATAATGCTTAATATGCTTTATGTTTTTGATTAATTTTTTTTTTTAATATTTAATTAATTTATTTTTTTTATATAACATTGCTCCATCCAAACACTAACAATTTTCCGCTCTTGATGTTGATTTGATAAAAAAAATACCACGCAAATGCAAATTTCAGCTTTTGTTTACATATTCTCATAAGAAACTACGTAAATGCTCATACCATTTACTTATCCTCACTCCGCTCTCAGTAGCAACCCGACTACCACAGAGTCATTGTTCCAATTTAGCGCTTTTGACTTAACTTAATTGGCATATTTTTGTTACAAGAGGATTAAAAGCTAAGCCCTTAAATTAATTGCACATTCAACAGCGAGGCCAACAGCGCTTGCCAACCAACCAGGTTGTGGGGGTTCGGTCACTGATAGGGGTCTGCTTGATTTTTATTGCGTCCGCAGCGAGTAACAATGGCAACAAATCCCTACGCAAGGGCTTTTGCCGATTTGAGAGGTGGCCAAAATGTTGAAGCGCCAAAAATACCAAAAAGCCAAACAACAATTTGACATATTTGAATGTTCAGGGGATGTGTTTCCAGATATGAGCATATGGCTTCATTTCGGTGGTGTAAACGGGCGTAAGGCTCATGGTGAGATTCACGAGACGCTAAATTAATAGAAAAGGGCGCAGCAAACGTTGATTGTCGGTCGGAAGTTCATTGCTGATTGTTGATTGCTTTGTTGATGTTACAACAAAAACTTGTTTTTTTTATTTTTTATTTTTTTTTTGTGAATACTGCTCTTGATATTGCCTGTTGTACATGTTGGTATTAGTATTGTGCTCTAACTTATTTGAATTGTTGCTTTGTCGGCAGGAAGGAGAGCGGAAACGTATATATATATAACTTTATTCTTTTTTTTTTTTTGGAAAAATACTAACAACAACCCAATTTGTTTACCCTCTTTGTTTACATTTCTGCGAGTATGTAGGTATGATTGAGAGTGATATTCATCGATTGGAATTGACTTGCTTTTTAGGCAATGATAAATTTTCCAAAAATCCTATTTGTCGATGTTAACAGTTGTTAATGCTATTGCTGTTGCCAATGACTTTCCCGCTAGTTTATATAACTAACAATGATGGAGATATTGCTCCAATATATGTTGTTATAGGCAAGTTAGTGACTTAAACTCGGTCGGCAAATGCTGGTACTAACTCCTACATAAAAGTAGCTATGAAATTATTTGTGAACCTAATAGGGAACCCCGCAGGAATTCTTTCTACATATAGGGCGATACGTTTACCGCACAGAACCATTATTTTCGAAATAAAATTGCACTATTTGCAAGCGTTGTTCAGGCGCGAGTCTATTCATGATGAATTGCCAAACCAAACTGAGAATAGATCACTTGACAGCTGTTAAATCGGTCGCCATCTTGAAAAGTAATGTCAACTTAAAGTTCTATGCCTCTATAAAAAATACCCTTTATATCGAGTCTTGGGTTGAAAAACTATTCAAAAAGTGGAGACGAAGTATTTAAAAGGGCATTAGTTTCTCTTCAACGGAAAGTGTTCCAAGTGATATCATGTTATGCATCGGGAGGATCGGGTTTCAGTACCTTATCATGGCTCCAATCTCCGAAGGAGAGGCAGAACAAGTATGAAGCCAGACCCGTTGACAATGCGGCAGATTAGCTCAGTCGGCGAGCTCAAGTTTAGCTTCCTTTCAGGTCACCCAAACAAGGAAAATAGTTTTTTTTTGTGGAACGCCGTCGACCGCTTGCACCTTACCAGCTTGTGCA
Source organism: Neoceratitis asiatica (assembly GCA_030068015.2). Classification (NCBI taxonomy): domain Eukaryota; kingdom Metazoa; phylum Arthropoda; class Insecta; order Diptera; family Tephritidae; genus Neoceratitis; species Neoceratitis asiatica. The sequence continues at coordinate 29,642,647 of CM061528.1, forward strand.
ACCCCTGGTGCACTCTCGCACCTTGTAAATGGCACAGAATTTCCCATGAAAATCCTCAAGAAGACGTCTGAAGCCGCTGCCTATACGTGTTTCCGCGCGTCACGAGAGGTACTCAGATAACTGCTAAGAACAAACGCCTCCATATTGGTATAAAATTTTGGTGGCCATGAAGTGATCTGAATTGGCCTTCCTGATGGAGTAGCCCGACCCTTAGATGAGTTGCCTCTGGTACTGACGATTCCGCCATTTGAAAAGTCGTCAGATGACCGAGATTTTGCTGGTTTATTGCTAACAACTGGCAGGCTTCTGGCAGCCGCCCACTACAGAAGGAGAAAGGTTGATATACACCTATATGTGGAAATACGAGTCGCTGCTCAACCATTTCCTACCACATCAACCAAATGGTGACATAAGAGGAAAGCATATTGTGGCCTGACTGGGTTTTCGCGGAACGGGCAACCACGGCGACAGCTATTTCTGTTGAGTCTCACCTCGACATACTCAGTTGGCAGCAGAATACCGCAACCACCATCAGAATACCGCCAAGGAATCAAAGGATTTTCAGCGTGAATGCTAAAGAGTTACTTACCGTTACACAAGATACATCCTGCTCCAATTTGTGGTGTAGGACTTAATATTTTTCCAACAAACGGAGAGACCTAGAGTGTTTCTCGGGACGGCTGAATACGACCTAGAATTTGGATGTTGATCGGAATAGGGCTCGAACTTTGACCATACAAATGAGTACGCATTGCTAACCACTTGTCTTCTACGTTCCTAAGTGCTAACGATCTCTAGAACAGGTAAAGCTGCGGATAAAGTGGATTAATATCGGGCCCAAGCTATAACTTCTCTACAAATTTAATTAGCCTGTAGTGGAAGGAACCACTATTGAAACTTTCGCTGAAGTACTGCTATTCTATCAGTCTGGTCTGCCAATCTAGCTACTTTGAAACTCCAAAAAGACTTCAAGGAAACAAAAAAATGGCTAAAAAAAAAGCAAAAACTAGCGAACAAAGACCAATGACACTAGGTCTGTCTGAGCAACTCGTGTTTAATGTATACATATCTCATAGCAAAGAGACTAATATCATATTTGGATTTAGCTCGAAGGTCTAAACAAGCTGAGATTATTAAATCATCATAGTCCACTCATTATAGCAGAACTAACATCCCAATCAAGCATCTTTACTCGACTCAAGAGAAATTCAATAACGGTTATTTTCGGAAGACTATTTATTTAGCTGAGTTGTTGACAGTGCTTACTTACTACTTCTACGTGGAAGGTCAGGTTTCGAGTCCTGGTCCGACCAACATTCAAAGTTATGTAAAAAAAGTTTATTTTACGGTCGTCCCTCGGCAAGGAATTTCAATCCCTCCGAGTGTATTTCTGAATGAAAAGCTCCTCATATAAATTCATCGGTCGATCGAAAGCGGCTTAGAATAAGCTGTGAGTCTCTTCATTTGTTGGAAAATAATAATAATAAGTATTGTTACGGTTTCCGGCTTGTTTGCTTTTCTACTAATGTCAGAAACGGAGACTATGGGACACGCTTTTTCAGTTTTATTTTTTCGCATTCCTTCCTGTCTGGTGAAACTCATATCACAGTCGCTGGTGAAGTGCCCAGATCTTCTATAGTTGGAGCACTTCCTGTTACCAAACTTTTTGGTGGTTGCACCATAAAAATATTTCTCCTTTGGGAATTTCGGCGTTTCCAAGAATCCTTTCATCACATCTGAACTTTCCAATTTCACACAATTTGCTTTTTACACATACGATACATTCGCATATGAGACATTTCCAACAAATTTTGATTTTGGATTCACATACGTCTCTTGCTTGATGTATATGTCCTTTATTCCGTTGATAAACATCTGATTTTTTATCCTTCCAATGGATTCTCCAATACTATCTTCATAACCAAAATGAGCTAGATACTCAAACTCCTAGGCTAACTTCTGCAAGATCTCTTTGGGATCTTTAATTCCAACTGGAAGATTGGCTCGCATTAATGCCTCGTGGTAATTCCTCTCCTATACGAGAACTATCTGTAAAATTTCCGCTGAATAGTGCAGCTGATTTTTCCTCAATGCTCCCGTTATTTGTTGTAGTCGTGTTTTCGAACTATAGCAGGAAGATCTGGAAAGGAATTGTGCCATCAGGGGATGGTGTTTTTATCCAGTTCATCGAAGTGGTTGGACGATTCAAATGAAATTCTCGGACACGATTTTTCAGCTGTTTCATTAAGTTCTGCATTGTCTTTGACAACACCCTCTTGAAGCTGCATCAGCCGGGATACAATACGCGTTGCTGAAAACTGACAAGAATATCGTTTGACATGTAGTCACCTGGAAAAGTACATAATCTGCAGCAGTTACCTCTAACGAGTTGACTTCAAGTGTCACAAGTTGAGCTCTTATTATTTAAATTTTTTATTCGTCGAGTTGAGAAAGTTGCAGCTGCAAATGTGCTCAAGTGCAATTTACCGCGAAATTTTGCTGTGAGCAGGATTGCACTTAACGGTGTTAGCGACATAATTGCCTGGTTGTTGAAGTACAGAAAAGCTGCTCGTTGCAGTCGGTTATATACAAATACCTTTTGAAATACAACATAATAATCAGTAAACATGTTTCTCGCAATTTGAGTTTCATTTGAAATTATTTCTTGTCTCAAAACTGAAAATTTTCTCAAATGAATATAAAATAAATAGAAATGGAAAAGGAAATTAATCATAAATTCTCAACTCTGAGCTGAGCGCAAAAAAGTATTGAAAACTATGCAAAAAACTTTTGAAAATCTTTCAAAATTTTTCTCCTAATCTTTGCTGGGTTTCAAATATGGAAATTGTTTTCTGTGTGTTGAGCGTGATAATGATGTTTATGTGAATGAGCGAATTTTAGTGAGAAAGTGTTAACTAGCTTACTTTAGGATAAAAGCCACCGCCAAAGTTCACTGCTAAGTGCGATTTCGAGTGCATAGAGGTGTGCGTAATTTTCAGGTGACAACAAAATTTATGGCTCTGATGATTACTGTATTGTTTTACTCAAATTGGAGATGTAATCAACGGCGCTTTTGTTGCTCTTTGAGTAATTTATTTTAATTTGATACAAAAATATGTGTTTCATGGATTTTCATTATTCATAGTTTTCAAATTATTTACGGCGTTTAAATTCATTCTGCGCAGAACGACTTGTAGAGTTTTATCCTTATACGAAGACAGATGGCTTAAACTTTCAATTTGCTGCTTAGTACAAACTCAAAGTATTTTTGTTGAGGTTAATGTATAATCGTATAAGTTTTACGAGGATTACACACTCTACCATAGCAATACAGAGATAGCTACTTCTCTTACTGTTCAAGGCAGCTTTAAATATACGACGAAGTTCTGTGTGTCGATCCTCTTTTCACGAATATTTTTCAAGATTTAAAGATTTGATCGTGAATATCTGTTCAACATTAGATTTGCCAGATCTAAAGCCACACTGGCAAGATCCAATCAGTTCGATGAACGAGCATTAACCTTTCATACAGTATGCTCGATAGCACCTTATATGCGATATTGAGGGGGCTTAACCCATGAACACAGCACATTAAGGTTCCAGTCGTCGGTCATGCTTTCGTCCGACTCCGAACTCGCTCTGAACGTCAGTTGTGAGATTTTCTTACTAGTTCGTGCTGGAAAAAGCTCAGTTTGTTTCTGTCTAAAAATTCTCCTAGTTTCCATTTCTACTCTCTATACCTTTCACATATCGTTCGCGTTGTGGGAGATATGCAGTCCTTTTCTCACCAGTGCGGTACAGTAACTCTCATCTTCTCTGCGTTGTTTACGAGTGCTCTCAGATAGCTAGAAGGCAAGTCTCGTAGAAATCTGCTCGGCTGTTGTTGCTTTTGCAGCTTTTCTACATCGAACAAGATAGTCGCTCGAGTCAATGTTAGGCACTGTAGACATGACGTCTGTCTAGCACAACATGGATGATCTAGCTTGAAACCTTTCGATCCGGTAATAGCCGAGTAGCTTGATGGATTTTTTATGTCTAAATCTGTTATTACAGGCAACCATAATTCTGGCCTCAGTGAAGTCAATCACTCTTAATTCATTGAGGGATACCTCACCGTGGATGATGAATTTTCCTTTTGTGCCTTTTTTGTGTTCTTGTAGCTTATGTAAAGCATCTCCCTCCTTTTCCTTCAGAGCATGGCCGCGGATCAATAATACGTTGAAGAAATTCATTTTGGTTCGGATTGTGGCGAGAATTTCCTTCACTGAAATGAACGATCGTACTTGATGTCTGAGTTTCTCTCCCATCACAAATCCAACACCGAGCTCGAGCTCCCTTATTATCTCACTATCTTGTTCCGTCCATCGAATTTCCTATATGGCGATGATCTTAGACTTTTTATAAGGCAGCTTTCCAACTAAGAGACCGTATATTCCAATTATACGCCCTTAAGTCAATATCCTTATTACGTTTGCAGTGCTGGTCATCAAAATTTGAAGCTCTCAAACGAAGCTTTTATAACTTTTTACGTCGCGGGTGAAGTTTTCTCTCATTTAGACATATCCAAGGCTCCAAATGGTTTGATTACCCCATATTTCAGAAGAGTTGCGCACGTCCTCAGCGTGCGAGACATGGACGAAAAAGTGAGATATGATCGTGGTCCTCATTTCACCCGACTCTAAGATTTAGAGTATGTTAAATATCTGATATACTAAACATGCATAATGAATTGCATATTGGTTCTGAAAATCATTGAAATCGGACGAGCGCCGAGCATTTTCCGATGTGAGATTTTGGTCAAAACTCAGTCACAAAACCATTTAGGAGCATGAAATTTGGTAATATGCGCAAAAACTGAGAATTACATATTGGTAGTGAAAATCATCGAAATCTGAATACTGTATCATATAGCTCCTATATAACCGATTTGTTCAGATATGAGGTTTTGATTCAAAAACCCTCCAAAATAGCATCCAGAAGCGTGAAATTTGGTACTTTACAGATCTAAATTCAAGTTGATATTGACACTGAAAATTTGAAAAATCGAGTTTTGAAATTTACAATAAATTTGATATGTTCATGAAAGGCATAAAGACTTCGGCATAGCCGAAACCATCCGTTCTTTCTTGTATTTCTTTGTATTTATCCACTTTGAGGCTTCGCCCTTTTTTTCTCAAATGCGTAATGCGAAGTGCTCCCACAGAGGAGAAGTAAGAGGTGAGTACCGAAATTCTCAGTTATAGTATAAACATCAAAATTTCCTTCGTTTTCTAATAGAAACTCTGTTATTCTACTCTACGAGTATGTTACAGCTGCCCTTCTTGATGAGATCGTTAAAAAATTTTTGAAAAATTTCTAAATTGCTAATTGTTCATTCCTTTTTATGGCCTCTGCGGACATTAGTGTCGATTTCAAGTTCTATCCGCCCGTAGACTAAAATAAAAATAAAATAAGTATTAAATAGGTACACATATGTCACGCACAGGTCATTTTTAATTTATTTCTGCATAAAAAATAAAAATAAATAAAAATAGCTAAAAAAATTAATTAAATAATAAATTTAAAAAAAGAAATTAACATTTCCTCCTTTAACCACAAATTTGCTAATTAACATCCAACAGGCGACTACATTTTCCATTTTCCACCTTTCCGTGTGCACTTAAATATATTTTATGTTTTTGTCTGTGTTCGCGCCTTAAAATATGCCATACTGGCAAAAACGCAATTGACGCTCAAAAACAAAAATAAAAGCGTGCATTAAACAGCGCGTGCGAAAATATTAAAAATTCATAATTATTGTTTAAAGTATTAATTAAAAATGTCATTTGCATGGATGTCAAGTGAAAAATGTGCGGAAAAATATAAATTCCAATGACGATGATGACGACTATGCTTGGTGGCTAGCACAACAAGGCGAACTTTTTTGCTGCCACCTTTTTAAGTGGGAAATTTGCACGTTCCTTTCTGCCACAATTATTTCCCAAATTGCCACTTCTCGCTGAATGCCACCACCATCAGTGCTAGAGATATTTATTACGCTTTCGCTGGGTGGCTGTTTTGATTTGCTCAACGAACGCTGTTTACCACTTGCCACTTATGCTTCTGCTGGCTGCTGTATTACTGCTGCTTGTATGGTTACGCTTCGCGCGTTGCGTTGGTATTTGCAATATTTGCGACGCTCGCACTCAACTGAAACTTCTTCATGTGCGGTGTTGTGTAATAAAATAACGTAATTAAACTCGCCTGAAGCTCTAATTTTTTCTATTCCCACAAATATTTTGAATTTTTCCACACTTGCAAGTTGCCTCCTATATTCAATTCTAGGGCAAAAAAATGGGTTTTCACAGCAGCGAAGCAATCTTGTTGTTTTTGAATGTCACATTGCGTTGGAAAAATTATATTTTCTTTAAATATAATTAAAAAAGTCATGTCTGACTGCTCGCGATAAACCCAAAAAATTACTAAGCAGATTTTCAAGTGGTTTACACCAATATATAGAGTGATTTTTGGAGAAGATTCATGTAAATAATCTATAGGGCGATCCAAGTAGAGGTAGAAGCACGCAGTGAAGAAAATATAGCTGCCGTAGCTGAGAGTCGACACGAAAACCTTGCAGATTCCATTCGGCGCCGTTCGCAGCAACTCGAACTGACGTATGGAATGACTTGGTGCACTTTGCGTCGAGATCTTAAATTGAAAGCGTGCAAATTGTAACTTGTGCAAGATCTCAAGCCACTCGACCTTCCCAAGCGCCATTACTTCGTTCTACGGGCTCTTGAAGAGTTCCAAGAGATCCGACGTTTTCGAGCCAAATTTTATTCAGCGCTGAGGCCCATTTCTGCCTCAATGCCGCGACATTTGGTTTCAACTAGACGGCGCCACTTCCAACACATCGCATCAATCAATGGATTTAATAAGCATTGAGCAAATAGTTTCACGTTTAGGGCCGATCGATTGGCCACCAAGATCGGATTCCACACCGTTAGACTTTTTCCTGTAGAAAAGACAATCCCGCTCCGGCACCAGCCGAAATACTCGAACGAGTTATCGAAAAATGGACTCAACGGGTGGACCAACTCGAATGGTAATAAACATTCTTCATTGACTTTGAATTTTTTGTGTTTTTTTCTTTAAAAAAGTAAGGTACCTCAAAACAGATCACCCTTTATAAATGTAAATCGGAGTTTGTGTAAATGCTAAAAGCAAAATATTGTCTAGAACGTTATATTGACTGCTTTGACTGCATTGACTCAATAATATATTAGGTTTGCAGAATCTACACATATGTACTTCTAATAGTCATACTTTTTAGAAAATTGTGAGGACTCAAAAGTCCACCAATGGCAATCAGACAACTAACAGCCGCCTGTAGATAATTTCTACACATCTATCAGTTATTTTCAATCAAACTTGACTTCTTACCTGTTTAACTACCTTACTTTTGCAGCCACTGCACGGCTGGGAATCTATCAGGGCTCGTTATTTTCCTTTAAAGATGAAAACGACACACCGTTCTCTTTCGCTACGTATCAGTAATTTTTCTGTTATTAAAAAGAAAAAAGTTGACTTTCATATTGAATATTTTCTTCATTTGATGGGAGAAGTAGTTGACTTGAGTTGAGTTGAAAAGACGTGGTTACTAGGTCACATCTTCTTCTTCTTCTTCTTCTTCTTTTTCTCTTTGGCGCAGCCACCGCTGAGTCAACAATATCACTGCATTCGTTTCTTCTTCTCATCGTTTGGCCCCAATTGGAGTGAAGTCAACCTGATTTTTCAAAGACAATAGAGGTATATTTTCAATTTTTTCTATGGAATAGAATAATTTTGGAGCTGAAGTGTTTTCATGCATCGATAAAACCTAACCTGGTTAGCATGGCACAACGAGAGTGATGAGCGACTTGTAGATTTTGTCCTTTACTCGTCATTTAAAGCCCAAACCTGTCTTACAAAATTGTGGGCAGTTTTATTCCGTCGTCTTTCGTACCTGAAGAAAGCCGAACTTTGCGATGAAAGAGTTATGTCCGCGCCATGTTCAGAAATTACTGCAGTTAAGAAGTTCCCTGAGATTCAAACCGCATTCATTTCTTTTCTAATTAAGTCCGCTTAGAGGTTCATTACATTTTATTGCCAGAATTCATCTTTTGTTTTACTTATAGTATTTAGTTCCGTTTTAAGGACTCTTCAATGGTCAGGAAGTTTCTACGATTATTTCAAAGACTAACAGTGCTGATTGGAATAAGCCGGTCAACCGACTTGAAATAAACTCAGAACTCCTTTTTCCTTTGCATTAAAATATATAAATTTATGACTTAGAAATATATGGGATCGAAAGAGTGAGATAGAAAACATCTGCATGTTCGAAAACTAATAAAAAAAATTTAGAAAATTAAACTATTAGGTTCCCAGCCTTAATAAAACTTACATGGCTATAGACATTTCTGCAGTGATGGGCAAGGAATCAATGTTAGAAACGCATCGAGTTGAAAATGACAACACAAACGAACAATGATAACTCTATGCAATTGTGCTGTCATATTCTGATGGCTGTTATTGCGTCACAGTACGTTTATTTTCCTCATTTCTACTCCCGTGAGGGTGATGCCAGAATATTAGGAATGGTCAAAAACCAAAAAAAAAAGAAGTTCTTTCTTGATATGCAATCAGCTGAAGACAGCGGGTGGTAGTAACGCTCACAAGTTCGTCCTGCCACACATACTTATGTTACACAATTTGTGTAACGCCTGCATGCGTTTAGGCAATGAGACTAACAAAATATCAAAAACGCCAACGCCACGACAATCTACGCAGTATTGCAAGAATTACCGCTAGCTACACGTTTCAAATTTCAAATGGCTGCAGCAACTTCCGTTTTCAGAGAAAGAGTTCAACAGTCAACTGTCAAAGTGTGTGAAGCATTCATTTAAAGATTTCCTGTTGACACTTTGTTGTTATTGCCAGCGTTTTAATTTCTTCTCACATTCGCTGCTTCATGCATGTGTTCTGTTTTGGAATTTCACCTTTGTCGGCTGCACAGCAACATAATTATTCCACATTTCCAATATCTTTGCAAACGAGACACCCACACTTTTACAAGCCTTACGGATGTGGTGTTGCGCGGTATTGTATGCCGTTATGTCACAGCATAGCTTGTGAGCATTTCAATTTGCATTTTTTTTTATTGTTGTTGTTTTGATCGATGTCGTCAATGCCTTATTGCATTTTCTGTGTGACCGCAAAATTTGTGACGTGACCGCATTTCAACCAGCTCATGTGATACCATGTAATAACGGTTGTAATGTGCTTGCAACGTATAGAGTGTTCATAGGATGTTTTAAGTTTTCGAAAGTTGTTTGTTATTTCTGACGAAATTCGAATATTAAGCACATTCCTCTAAACGGTTGATGAAGGTTGCAATTTCTTGCTTTCCTGTCAAATTTCTTCAAAAGATCAAAAGTATTTTCTTATTTTCATTTCTTTTCAAAGCAAGCTGAAGCAATTTTCGGGACAGCTCCTCCTAAAACTTCTAGTGTACGGTTTGATGATTTCCCAACAAATGGAGGGACCTACAGTTTATTCTAAGCCACTTCCGAACTCGGAGAGCTAGATATTTCCCGGAGATATTCGATTGCAATTAGTTTATTTTAATTAATAAATTTAAATTTTGGAAGTTCTTAGACCTTGACTCGAACCCAGCGCTATTATTACTAAAAGAATTTTAAGAATAAGAAGAACCAGAATATTCAGCATAGAGAAATCCTTGGTTGTATTGTTGGTTAGTTGAGTTGAGTGCTGGCCGTGCGGGCGGTTGTACTGAAGCCATTGAGTAAGTTCACTCTGCTCCCCGGTTTCTGTGATATGAAGCCCGACTCCGCTTATGGCCGGACACTCACGAAGGTGCTAATCCAGCTTTTTGTAATCTTCTTCTCTTGACGGAATGACAAAGGTTGCAATTTATTGCTTTTCTGTCAAAAACCCAAAAGTATTTCCTGGCGCTTAAGTGCGACCGCCTGCACTGACTAGGTTCACTGTGCTCCACGGCTTAACCCAATTATGTGTTATCGAGCGATTCCTTTAATTTCTATCAACGTTTTTTTCCTACCCACATTATATTGGTATTCAAAGCTCTGTGATATGAAGCTCGCCTCGGCTGATGGCCGGACACTCACGAAGGTGGTATTCCAACTGTTTTTAATCTTCTAAGCGCATTTTGTACTCTGCCTACTCCTCCTTGCCTAGCTTGTAGAGCTGATAATCGGGGTAGATGATCCGTCAATGCGGCCACTTCAGGAAATTAAATATTTCTCTTGGGTTTACCATTTTAAATAAAATTTAATGCCTGCCGAAAGGTGCAGCATAAGGTAAGGGGTGATCCATTTCGAGGTTTCCTACTTTAAAAAAACACAAACAATTCAAATTGAATGGGGAATGTTTATTATCATTCGAAAGAACATTCTCTGGCATTTATTTCTTGAAGATTATCTCTTTCAAATGTTGGCCGCGGTAACATCCAGTTCATGGTACATCCGTTGAGTACAATTTTCGATGACTGGCGAATGACAGGCGTGATTTTCTGCTCCATGGACTGAATCGAAGCGGGATCAATAAATCCATTGATTGATGGGATGTGTGGGAAGTGGTGGGGTCTTGTTGAAACCAAATGTCGCGGAGATTACGAGCTTCAATTTCAGACATCAAATAGTCGGTTATCATGGACGATAAAGGTCGCCATTGACGATTACGTTCTCACCGGCATCATTTTCGAAGAAATATGGACCGATGATTCCACCGGCCCACAAACCATACCAAACCGTTGTTTTTTCTGGATGAAATGACAGCTCTTTAAGCTCTTCAGGTTGCTCTTCGTCCCAAATGTGGCAATTTTACTTATTTACATACCCAATGAGCGAGAAATGGTCCTTATCCCTGAACAAAATTTGGCTTAAAAACGTCGGATCTTCTTGGAACGTTTCAACAGCTCAAAGTACGAACGATGCCGCTTGGGAAGGTCGAGCGGCTTCAGTTCTTGCACAAGCTGTACTTTATACACTATCAATTTAAGATCTCAACGTAAACTGCGCTAAGGCGTTCCATGCGGCGCCGAATCGACTCGACTCTCCACGGTCTTCGTATACACTCTCAGCTACGTCGCTATATTTTCTTCACTGCGTGCTGAACGTAGTCTATTCGGTCGAATATGATCCAGTAATGAATGCTGGGTCTCAAGATGGGTGATGGTGTTGCGAAGAGTACACTAAGTATGCCGATTATGTTGACCATAAGTTGAGCGAAGCGCGCGAAACACATTCTTTACAGAACGTGAATTTCCGTAATAAAATTCAATGATTTGTAAACGTGATCTGTTAAAAAAAAGTACCTCTGCTTAGATCTAAAGGGAGAATCCTCTATCTTTTCTTTTACCTTCCACACACTTGTGACCTGGTACCCAAGTAGTTTTCACTGTGTTCTCATGTGGTAGTCTATTAATTACCTGCTTGCACATTCTTACGCTGAATACTTACTTTTGAATTTTGTAATTCGCCCTTATTGCCGTTTGACTGTCGACAAGAACTTAATAAGTATTCCTATTAAATGAGTTTGAAGCAACCTTTGTGATTGGGGTGGTCACAGAAGAATCCTGCACCTGAGTTCGTCTGATATTAAGAACCAATAATATACATATAAGTTCCTTCACCATTACTGATAGTCTTCCACTCGGCAGAAGGTATCCGTGTATACGTGTATACGTGTAGTTCTCTTACAATTTTTTTTGGCTGCAATATCCTTCGCAGTTAGAAGAAGACTGCAATTAATTACCTTTACCATTAGATGACGAGCTGTTAGAACCCAGGGCCTTTGTTGAGGTAGTTCTAAACGTTCATCCTAAACAGAGTAGTCCAGTAATTAAGAACTGTTTCAGAGGCTGTTTTTTTTTTTTTTTTTTTTTTTGCAAAACTTATACCGAGATTTAGTAATATCACGCCTAAAGAAGATGGGTTTAATTAGTGATCTTTTGCCTTTCTTGAAAAGAGACAGACCTCAGATTTTTCCAGTCTTACAGAGAGTACTTATCGGCCGAATCAGCTGCGTCTTCAATGACTCTCTTGCCTGGAGATTGGAAGCCAAGGTCATTGCAAAGTACACTATTCTCATGTTTTTCCCTTTAGTCAACAAAAGGAAATGTTCAAAATTTTATTTTTTAATAAAAATTCTCATATATAAATCTAAGGAAAAATACAACTTATGGCCTAAATATGCTCTCGATTAGTTTTAGCTATTACTGCAATGGCTATTTCTATGGTTTTTACAATTTACTCGATATTTAAGCGTGACTAACGTCGAAAATTTACTGAAAATTCTGTTTTAGCGGTTTGAACAACATGTCCATATATTATAGGTGGCGTTTGTAATACAAACCATTTTTTTTGGTGTATCGGTGTTATTAATACTCAAATCTTTCCAATTCTTACGCTTCATACTAAGGTTATTGAAATATTTACATGGAAATTCTTTATAGTATAATTATAATTTGGTATTTTTTACTATAATATTTAGCTAGTACAATTTCATCAAGCTAATATCTCTTCGATCAAACTTCGTTGTTCGCCTGGCGGTTTAAACTGCGTAGCTCGTGCTGCTCCATTCCGCACAAATCGTTTAGTTCGTTAAGTTATGCAAACGAATTTTTCATAAATGAGTTGCGAATTTGGAAGTACCGATGTCATGTAGATAATTTCTTCAATTGTACTTTTGCAGTTCAGCGCATTATTAGTGAATTTTTCTAGAAGAAAGAAGAGATGAATAAGATATTTTGTTAAAGAAATTTTATTTTGTGAAAAATTTAGATTTTTTATCTCGTCTATTTTATAAAACTAAGTACTAAAACCTTTCCTAAAAATATATTTATTTTCAAAATTTCAGAAATATAAATATTTTTGACTATATTTTCATCTCATATAAAGGCAGAAATACACTCAGAGATGTTGACATTTCTTGCTGATGGGCGACCACATTCAGAGAAGAGTTTTTGGGTGATGACTCACCGCATAGTAACAGGCAATGCAATGACTCACCTATAGCAGCCCTAAGAACTTTACAATATACGAAGATGGACATAAGAACATTATATAGTAATGCTTTTGGTTAGTAAAACAACAGTCATGGACATAAGTTTCAAAGCTAGTTATAAAAAAACCTGAAAACTTTAAGAGCTTTTCAAATATAATATGAAAGAATGGCTGTCTTCGGCTATGCCGATGTCTTTATACATTTCATGAACATATCAAATTTATTACGAATTGCAAAATTCGATTTTGATAATTTTCAGTGTCGATACTAGCTTGAATTTACATCTGAAGAAACCAAATTTCATGCTTCTAGACGCTTTTTTGGAGGATTTTTGAACCAAAACCTCAATTCTGAACAAATCGATTGCATGGGTGCTATACGACATAGCAGTGCGACTTCGATGATTTTCAATACTAATATGCTATTCATAATATGTATAGATTATAGCAAATTTTTTTGCTCCCAAATGCTTTTTTGACTAAGTTTTGACCAAAAGCTCACGTCTGTAAATATCGGTGTATGGGAGCTATATGGTATATTCGTCCAATTTCAATGATTTTCAGAATCAATTTTCAATTAGTTATGTTTGTGTAGTGCACCAAATTTCTTAGTTTGCTTTCAAACAGACAGACAGACGGCAAGACAGACGGACAGAAGGACATGGCTAAGTCAATTCAGCTCATGATTCTGATCCGATCGGTATAAATTTCGGTGGGTCTATCTCTAAACTTCAGAACAAAGTTAATAGACCACTTCATGTACATGAAAGGTATAAAAATAAATATTTTTTTTTTTCTTAAAAGAGAAAATTTTACTTTCTGCAAAAATACAACTGAAATTACGAAAACAATATTTTTTTGAGATTTTTTTTTAGATACTCGTATTTTTGACTCCTCAGGCGTTTGGAAGAAATTGTACGTTGTAAATTTTATTTAATTTATTGCTCACATCACACAACTGAAGGTAAAGATACACCATAAGAGTAAGTTTGCTGTATAGTTGTCACAGTAAGCATTTGTTTTATCACACACACACGTTTTGTGATCTATAACACAAAAACGGAAGTAAACACTCACGGTCTCTCTCTTTCTCTACTTGTATATACAGAAGCATGTGTATGTGCGAGTCCAAACAAAATTATGAAGAATATATGTAGAATTTATGTACTTAGAACTATTTGTATTTCCTTCAATATTTGTATGTGCAGGTGTCAAGTGCACTTGAATTTCGACTAAAGTAGTATTCACGGCGTATGCAGGTGAAGTGTGTGGTATGTGTATTGGTCTACAGCGCCAGTAGGTAAAAGTTATAATTTTGTAAAAAAAATTGTATTATATTTAGCATTTTGACATTTCGCTACCCTCACTTTGCGTCTTTGCTTCGGACACTTTTAAAAAGCTCTGGTAGGAGTTGACATAAAATTAAACAAATTCCTTTTGGAGAGAATCTATGAATTTCTTTGAATGATTTCTTGTTTTTTATTTTGAATTTCGAGCGGAGCAGATTATCTTCTTCTTCATTTTAAGTTACTTTTAACTTCGAATTCTTCAAATAAGTCAAATAAGTCTATTAAAATCAATTTTATTAATGTTAAAAATAAAAATGAGTCTACATTTGATGAATTTATGGTAAAGCGAGAAATTTTGTATATATTCTTAAGTCTCTGGAACTGTGCGGCTTTCTAAACTTGAGAGCTCATCAGTGAATATTTTTGAATTTCAATATTGTTTCAATACGATCAACACAACATTTTCTTTTGGATCAACTGAAGAATAAGGATGCTTTTTTCTTGTTATCTGTGGAAAATAAATATACATAAGTTTGGATATAGGATATTTTTCCTATCGTAGCATATTTTTTTGCATGTGTTTTGATGTTGTTCCAGTGCACGGATAGGAAAATCTTGTTATTCGTGCATCTTAGCATGCATTCCCTAGACATAAAGAATCCACCTATAGTTTTGCACATTTGGCGCTACTAGAATTATATCTATATGCGTTTTAGTTAGTCTTAACCTTCAAAATTCGCCTTTGAGTGAAGCAGCTTTTGTTATTGTAAAAGAAAATGAATAAACAGGAATTTCGCGTCTCGATAAAATATTGCTTTGACGGTGAGCTTAGTGGACGCCCAAAAGAGGTTGTTAACGACGAAATCATAAAAAAAAAAAAAAAAAAATCACAAAACAATTATGAATGACCGTAAATAGAAATTGAACGATATAAGAGACACTCTAAAGTTATCAACTGTACGTATATCATTCACCAGTATTTTGGTATGGGAAACCGCTGTGTAAATTGGGTGCCGCGCGAGCTCACTTTTGACCAAAAACGACGACGAGTTGATGATTCGGAGCAGTGTTTGAAGATGTTCAAGCATAACAAAACCGAGTTTTTGCGTCGATACGTGACGATATGTGGAATAATTTTCATTGACCTTAAAAAGGGGAAAGACCATCAACAGCGATTATGACATAGTGTTTGAAGCAAAAGAAAGTGCTCTTTCACCAAGACAATGCACCGTGTCACCAGTCAGTGAAATCGATGGTAAAAATCTATGAATTTGACATTTGACATTGCGAGTTGCTTCTGGGCACCAGCGACTATTTTCTGTTCTCAAACCTGGAAAGTTTGCTCGCTGGGAAGAAATTTTCGTCGAATGAAGAGCTGATTGCCGAAACTGAGATCTATTTGAAGCAAAAGACAAATCGTACTAGAAACAAGTATTTAAATGATGGAGGGTCGCTGTAATCAGTTTATCACCCTTGAAGGGAACTCTGTTGAACAATAAAAAAAATGAATTTTGCCAAAAAAAAATTGTTTTACTATGGTGGGCTGGGGACTTTTCAATTGACCTTATATTTAAACACGTTTGTGATATAATATAAACTTCTTCTGATATCCAGGGGTCTTTTTTTTGTAAAGTTACAGTAACTTATAAATTTTCAATTATTGGAAATTACTTTGTATAAATTTGGCTTTAGTTCATCATTACACATTACTGGCTTGAAAGTATTTTATCTTGAAAGAAAAAAATGAATTTTGTCAAAAAAAAAACGTGTTTTACTATGGTAGGCCGGAGACTTTTCTTACTTTTAGATACGTTTTTGACGAAATTTTGATCAGAAACCTCATATCTGAAGAAACGAATTGAATGCGAGCTATCTGTAATAGTGGTCCGACTCTTTCAGTTCCGACAAATGATCGTATAAGTACAAAAATACATCTGTGTACCGCGTTTGGTTGAAATATCTGAAGAACCTCAGGGGTTAGTTTGTGTTCAAATAGATAGGCATGTCTTAAAGATTCCAGCTCCTCATTCTGATACGATCTTTATAAATTTCGGTGGGTCTAGCTTTCTCCTTCTGGTGTTTATATACTTCGAACCAAAGTTATAATACATAACATTCCATGTTCATGGAGGATATATAAAAATTTATGTATTAAATGTGCTTAAATTTGCCATTCATAAAAAAAATCCATATAAATTAATTATTATAAAAAGAATTTATTCTACAAATTATAATTAATTTTACACAATACATTTGCACGCCATACTAACATGCACTTTAAATCATTTTTAAATCACGGCGCAAGCAGCCGACCACTTTGCATGCCATTAAATATTCGAAGAATAATTTATGCGAATTGTAAAAGCAAAAACATTATATGAACTCTACCAACGTTAAGTCTAATATATAGCCGACAGCACCGAAATTTCATGCTAACAGACAAATGCTTTTCATCTCCACAAGCTTAATTCAACTCACTATTATGCCCACATATTATTTGTCATACATATATATCAACAGAAGTGTGTCTGCTTGCACTTTGCCACCAATTCTCATCCAAAATAGTTAATTACAAAATTATGGTAGTTATTATTGTTGTAGTAGTTGCTTGAAATCAATCTATTATTTAGACAATGAATCTTAACTCATACATATAAAGGGTGTTTTTTTATAGAGGTATAGAACTTTAAGTTGGCATTACTTTTCAAGATGGCGACCGATTTAACAGCCGTTAAGTGATTTATTCTCAGTTTGGTTTGGCAATTCATCATGAATAGACTCACGCCTGAACAACGCTTGCAAATAGTGCAATTATATTTCGAAAATAATGATTCTGTGCGGTAAAGGTATCGCGCACCACGTCCATTTTAGCGATGTTTAGCGATGAAGCGCACTTCTGGTTGAATGGCTACGTCAACAAACGAAACTGCCGCATTTGGAGTGAAGGTAATCCTCAAGTGTATGTTGAAACACCGTTACATCCAGAAAAACTGACTGTTTGGTGCGCTTTATGGGCTGGTGGGTCCGTATCATTAGACATAGTGCGCGATACGTTTTCCGCACAGAACCATTATTTTCGAAATAAAATTGCACTATTTGCAAGCGTTGTTCAGGCGTGAGTCTATTCATGATGAATTGCCAAACCAAACTGAGAATAAATCACTTGACATCTGTTAAATCGGTCGTCATCTTGAAAAGTAATGCCAACTTAAATTTCTATACGTCTATAAAAACACCCTATATAAGTAGACATACGAGTATATGCATATGTATGTAAATATATACAATTACTGAAGTGCGTAATCTATTTACTATGTTAAGCTATAGTTGGAGGCACTAAACAACTGACTGTTGTCGTCTCTACTTGATGGCGTTTCGACATAACCAGAGGAAAGCCATGACAACATTACAACCTCAACGACAACAAACGTATGAGCAATAGGTCCCTACAACAAGATACATCAAACAAGATACAACATCCCGAGATACATCAAATACGCAGTTGAATGCATATATATTGGAGGCTTCAAGTTTTGGTTTGATTTTAGAACATCGGTTTGCCTTCTTGAGAAGAGAAATATACTACTGCCATACTACTTCAAAATGAACAAAAATATAACCTGTTTAAATATGTAACAAAACTACAACAACAACAGCTGAAAATGAATTGAATGGCGAAAGAGTGAAAGATAATACTTGTAGAAGGGAAGTATATTAATTTATGTATGATTTATGTGCGACATGTGTACTACCTTTGATTCAATATTTTTTAAGCATAAATACTGGCATATTTATAGCAAAACTGTTCATTTAAATGCTGGCATAGACGCAAATTAACAAATATTTTCACATATACATCCTGCCTGCACATGCAAAGCGCATTTAATCGCATAAACCGCTGTATGCTGTCGTGTGTTTTTGCCACTAATGATTTCGGCTTCGAATGACACGCGCAGCAAAATATATGTATGTAAGTACGAGTGCATAGCCAAGCTCGTGCTCAGTAAAGCGTAAGTGAAGGACATCAATAGCGTTAACGGCGGACAGTTGGTTATCGATCACCCGTTGCCCGTTATTAAAACTCAGCTTGTGGAGTGTTTATATGCCGAATCGAATTAATATACCCCAGGGGAGACGGAATTTCAATTATAGCTTTAACACTTCAATTATTGGAACAGCACCACAGGATAGCACAACATGCATTCCCGTGTACTTTGTCATTTTCGTAGTATTAAAAGAGAAAAAAACAGCTGATTAAAGTGGAAATAATGTGAAAATGCGGCAAAAATTTGCCGAAATTTTTTGGTTATTTATTTTGTTTTACCGATTCCGAAAATTTTGATATCAAAGATGCACTCCATTCTGACCGATCAGTAAATTAAAAAGCAAATGACATTCTGCAAATGGTGCTGCTATACCGGTGTGCAAGCCTTCAGGAGATAGCGAAGACATTAGGTCTTACTCACGTGCCAGTTTGGAATCATTTTATTGACGAATTAACTAATCACGTGACCAGTGACCGGTGACTTTCACAAATTTTTCATCTATTTATTTACACAATTCATTAATCTCAAGATCTGCTTAAGCTTTCTAAAGCCTAACACTAAGTGTACAAACTTAAAACTAAATTAGGAACGATTTATCTCGAGTTAACCCTGAACCCTTTTTGATATGCCTATGGCGCTCTCCTCAGAAGGTGGGTACATGTCTTCACTGCAGTTGGGAAACTTGTTGATGAATTGCACAAAGCGTTAGCTAACGAATTAGGATGATTTCTCAGTTTTGTGCGGTACTTCGTACTGCTCCTTTCAATTTCAAGTTTAGCCAGTAGAATGCCAAGATCCTTATGAAATTTTTGCAATACGAACGAACCTTGGACCGCTCGTTGCACATATATGCTTCTGGGCTGGAACCTCTGTATTTTCTCTAGAATACTAAATTTCTGAAAAATATTATTTGCATAGGTCGTACCTATAGTTGAGTACCATACATCCCAACTGGCTTTATAAATGCCTAGTAAACTTGTTCTTTTTAAGCTAGTTTTAACCCAGAGTTTTTTTTTGGCAATTTTTAGCAAATTTAATTTCTGTGTAATATTTTGGCATCTATATGTCTTTAAGTGTATACCGAGATATGTTACATCATTTGCTTGGGAAATATTTATACCATTTAATCTGATTGGATGACATATTTATGGGCATTTTTGCTCATTGACTTTAATTCTCCAGTTTTCAGCTTTTCATCGATGTTAACTAAATGGTCACCAAAAGTTTTTGCTGCTTTTCCAGGACATTAATCACGGCATGATATGACTGTATCAACCACGAAATAACTTCAAAATCTGGATTGATAATGGTATGGTAAGATTGGAAGGAAATTCTTCATTATGAGCTACTAAAACCTGGTAAGACGATCAATTCCGAGTTCAGTGTCAACAATTTACCTGCTCTACAAAAAACTTTTTGATGAATAGAAACAGTATTGAGTTTCATCATTATAACGCCAGAGCAAATATATATCTGATAACCAGACAAGATCAAGCGTAGTTGGAAAATTTTCAAGCACTCAAAAAATTGCGCAAACCTTGCACCATCGCACTTCGTCTGAGTTAAAGGCCGCTGAAAACCATCTGAACAAGTTCTTCGCCAATAAACCACAGAAGTTCTACAGTTATGGAATTATAATAGCAGAAAGTCAAAGGTAATAAGTCAATATGTATGATGCTTGATTCAAATAAATTTCAATAAAAAAAATTTTTTTTCACAAAATATTCAAAAATGCAAAGATACTTTTTAATTATCCATTAATTCGAACAAAATTTTACGATTTCATTTCATGAATAATTTGTAATTCTTATTTTTCGAAAATTGTGGGAATAAAGCGCTTGGCAACAAGTTCGTATCAAAATAATTAAATTATGACCGAAAATATAACCGTCCAACGATTATCGCTCAGTAATTGCTATATGAGGGCATTAATGATCCTGATTATACTTAAAAGACTCATAACAGCTAACAAGTGGAAATGGTATCAAAACCAACGCTTAAGAAGAGTCCAGAAGAACTAAGGCCAACAAAAAAAACACTCCAAACTCTATTAAATGTGAAAGTTTTGATTATGATGGCGTAGTAGTTTAGAAGTACTCACCACAATGTCATACAGTAAGAAGTACTCACCACAATGTCGATCCAGAGACAACTCTTAAGGTTATGCATAGCTTTCGTGAATTGTTAAGAAAAAAGTCCAAAATTTTAGAAAAACAATGCATGGCTTTAGCATCAAGATGACATATCTGCTCACCCATCTTGCTTCATCAGATTTGGCCCCCGTGAATTTTTCGTGCTTCTTTCTAAAATTGTAAAAACTTCTAAAAGGAGGGTAATTTGCATCGGTTGAAGAGATAAAATGGATTTGTAGGTAGTGAGAAAAATAGGACAAGATCGATCCAATACACTGACCATCAATGGTAAATATATGGTGACCTAAGGTTCGGATCATTAATTCTAGATATCGAAAACACTAATTAATTTACATATCATTTGTATTCACAAATTTTTGCTGTTTATGTGAGAAAAGATTGGTCAAGTCGTACTCAATGTGGGCCTGGACGGCAAAATGTATCAGTTGTAAATTAAAAAAAAAAAACATTTTTCTTTCACCTCTTCACATCAAACTGGGCCTTATCAGGATTTATTGTCAAATCACTGAACCGTGTGGAACCGGCTTTTCAATATTTAAACAAGTTGCTCTCCAAATTGTCAAACGCAAAATCAAATAATTAAAAAAATATTGTCTGACAGAAACTGTATAAAATGTTTAACGACCAATAATTGACATCTTATCTTAAATTTATCGAAAAATTTAAGCTAAAATGTCATTAAAGATACTCTTCCTGCGTTTCCACCTCGACTTGCGCCCCGAAAGCTTGTGGTTTAAACACATAATTGACACCACTGACGTAAGAAACTTGGTTATTCAGAACAGAAAAGAGAAGAAATCGTATGGTGAATATTAAAAATTTTTAAACTAAAGGCCACCAAAGGTACAGAACATTGTAAAAAAAATTTGAAAAAAATTAATTTGGAGAAACTAACTCGAAGAGGAAGAGGAAGTGAATAATGATCCTAAAGTTACTGCTCCAAAATTAGCCCAAAATATGGCAAGCTCATCAAGAAGGTGTGCCCATCCAAGAACAATTCAAAGAGCTCTGAACGATAATGGCTTCCACAGTAGAACGCCACGTAAAAAGACTCTTATTTCTGAAAAAAAAATCCTAAACTTCATTTAGATAGGGGAATGCATTTTTGACGAAAAGTCTTGCTTAAAGTGGAATCGAAGTTCAATATATTCGGCAGCGATGGCAGAGCAAAAGTTGGGAAAAAAGAAAATATTGCGCTTATCGCCAAAAATATAGTGCCAACAGTGAAGCATGGTGGCGGCAACGTAATGGTTTGGGGAGCGGCGGCGGCATCTGGAGTTGGAGAGCTTGTTTTTATTGAGAGTAATATGGATCGGTTGAAATGTACGTCATTGTTGGAAACTAATCTGAAGCCTTCGGTGGACAGTTAAGAGCTTGGCGCAAGCTGGATCATGCTCAAAGGCAATTACACACACCACCTCAAAGTCTACATTTGAATATTATTGAATATGCATGGGAGGTTTTTGAGTGAAAAATTAGAAAAAATCTGATTTCCAGCCCAGCATCGCTCAAAGAACGTCTTGTTGAAGCTTGGGATAGTATTACTCCCTCAGAATTGACAGAGTTAGTAGCTTCGGAATTTTCGAATTTAACTTTTTGGATTTTTAATTCAACGACAACAGGGAGTGTATGTAGACTTTTGCCCGCCAATGTATATTTACCTTTAGTAATATTAACATATACATATAAGCATTCACGTCAAAAATCAAGCTTGTATTTATAGCTATTAACTCGATTGTGTTCATTGCTCGTAATTTTGTGCTGCATTCATCAGCCAGTTTATTGTTTGATATATATATTTGTAAAATATTCAATTATAGTTTATAATTATTCTGCCCTTTGGCTACAAGTGCGAAACCAACCAAATAGCTTACCACCAGCTGTCAAGAGCAAGCGACAACAATTTACTGAATACAAAAGAATACTCTCAAATTATTTTGAAGTTTCCATATTGTGTTCGAATGTCCGTATTAATAATCGTGATAATAATAATGGCTGTTAACACAATCATAAAGCACAAAGCATACATACATAATGATAATTAATAGAAAGCAGTTTGTTGACGGTGAGCTTTAATCTCTCACACAATACGCTAGATTGGATCTTATATGAGATATTGAGGAGATTTATCCTATGATAATTGGCGCAGACCGTGGGATCTCCCCCAGATAGAGCACACTGAAGTGCCAATAGTCGGGTATGGGTTCATCCGACCATATTCTACAAAGAAGTTGATGCATGCACCTTCGCCTCCGTATTTGAATGGCTCTGCCGGTAAACCCTCGACTCCCGCCGCTTTTTTATTTTTAAACGGGCAATCACTATTCGTACTTCGCCATATTCATGCTATGGAACGTCTATACCATTGTCATCGATTAGGTTTTCGGTTTCGTCATCTCCGAGGTTTTCTCTTTCACAGCCATTGAACAGGTTGGAGAAGTGCTCCCTCCATACACTAAGTATGCTCTGGGAATCTGTTCCCAGATTACCTCCTAGGTCCCTACATGAGTAGGCTCTGGTCTTGAAACCTTCGCATATTTTCCTGGAATTTTCGACCATTACCCAAGTCGGCCAGCTTCTCAATCTCTTTATACTCACTCATTTCGGCCTCATTTTTTTCTTCTGGAAATGTACCTAGCTTCCTTATCAGCTCTCGGTTTGTGTACTACTCTGCACGTGTTGTATTCGTTCACAAAGTTGCGAGGTAGTCAGTATGTTTTCTCTCCACTGCAGCAGGACAATCCCCATCGTACCAGCTCTTTCTATTACCTTGGCGAAATCCAATTGTTTCTGCAGAGATGGTACAAAGGAAGTTTGAGATGTCGTTCCATAGTTTCCCTATATGTTCCGAGTTCCGAGATGTTGATGAGTGCTCTCAGAGAGACGGAGTGCAAGTCGAGTAGAAAACTTCACGGCGGTCCGTCGCGATTACAGCTTTTCGACGTCGAAAATTTATTTTGTTTGTTAACGGACGTTTTTTGCTGCAAAGAGGCGGGAGGAGACATGTCTACTATCTACCTCAACATGATCGATTTAGTTGCGCGTTTTTCGATCCAGAGATAACTATGTAGCTTCATGTATTTTCTTGTGCCGGAATCTGGTATTACAGAGAACGGTAGTCCGCACCCCGGCGAAGTCGATCAGGCTCACCACATTTTATCTTGCGAGGGTATAAACTAGCCGAGCAGCGGAACCTTCCAAATTAAGGGACAGGACCTTCCAGGTGCATGCCCTCAAAGAGGCATTTTTTGATTTTTCATTGGGACAGGATTTTCATGTGGTGGATCCCAAATCCTACGTACAATCGCACAACCGCCTTCTCATTTTAGCGTGCCTCCAATCGAATATTTGTTGGCTACCCAGAGCATACTTGGTCTAAGACCGTAAGTTGTGAGCTGCTTGAACCATAAAATAATCGTTTCTGGCCCCTGTCAGGTGAATGGCAGTCAAACAGTTTACTCATTTGCCTGAACTTCTACACGTGACTCCATCCTTCGAGGTTCAAGGATTTCTTAAAAATATTTTCGAAGAAATGTTCAACCATTTTAGAAAAATATTCCCAAAAAATAAGTAATTCATATGAAAAAGGATAAATTATTGAAATGTTAGTATGAAAAATGTTTGGTTTTTGCACTCATTCAATATTGGTTTGATGTAGCGAAGCACACAAGGGTACTGCTAGTTATTGATAAATAAGGAAATAAGCGTACATTTTACTG
The DNA here is from genome assembly GCA_030068015.2 of Neoceratitis asiatica. Lineage (NCBI taxonomy): Eukaryota > Metazoa > Arthropoda > Insecta > Diptera > Tephritidae > Neoceratitis > Neoceratitis asiatica. The sequence continues at coordinate 29,666,918 of CM061528.1, forward strand.
CCAGCTCTACAATTTTTTCGTATTAATTAAATAAACACTTAAGAAGTTAAATAAAAAATAAATCTTTCTAACACTATCTCTCTGTTTTTCAGTTTCAGTTTTCTCTTATTAATGCCAAAATTAGTTTATCTTTGCGTCGAGCGCTAAAATGTATTTATCTGGATATATATATATTTATTAAAAATATTTCTGTCTTCCTTTTATTTTTTGGTGCTAATGCAATTAAAACTGCTAGCAGCTCATGAATGAACATACAGCTATGCACAAACAATGTATAAAGTGGCATCTACACACATACAAACACACATATATATGTATATGACAACGGCACTTCATTATTGCGACTGTCGAAACCGCAAAAGTTTTTCATTTTTCACCACTTCAAAAAAAAAAAAAAGAGTATACATAAAAAAGGAGACGAGATGAAAACATTGATGAGCGCGAAAAAAATTATGATTCAAAAGAAAAAGTTTTTACTACGCCGCTATCGTCCAAACAGCAGAGGTGGCCAGAGGTGGAGGATTAAAGTAAAGTTAAAAATTTCAAGCTGTCAAAAGGTGATCTATTTCGAGGTTCCCTACTTTTTTAAAGACTAGTAACTGGCGAAAGACATGCGTGATGTTTTGCTCCAAGGCCGCAGTCGAAGCGAGATTGTCCGCATAGACTTTATTTATTTATTTATTTATTTATTTATTTATTTATTTAATCTTGAAATTGTTACATTTCTTACAGACTAATTACAAAAAAAAAAAAAAAAAAAAGTAGGCAAATACAAACTAACTTAACTGGTCATTAAGTAACATTTTGAACTTTTTTCCACAATAGGAGAAATCCAAAACTGAAGAATTCGGGAGCAAATTAAACTCTTTAAGCGCTCTGACAACAGGAGCACTAGCAGCATAATTGGTCCTCGCCAGCCCCACATAAAATGTGGCATGACATATATTAGGGAAAAGAAAGAAAACACGTTCAAGTAAAAAGGGGCAATCCACCACCCCAGATATCAAGTTAAAGATGAAAGTTAGAGATAAAAAGGTTCTCCTACAATTTAATGCCTTTAAATCTATAAGCAAACATCTAGATTCATAAGCGGGAACTGGAAGTTCAAAATGAAGGGGGCGCAGAGCATACTTTATAAAGATTTTCTGAACTCTCTCCAATCGACTAATATGACAAGCATAATACGGACGCCAGATAATAACAGCGTATTCTAGTTTCGAGCGTACAAGTGATGTAAAAAGTGTCTTTAAAGTATATGGATCCGAGAAATCTGAACTGAAACGTCTAACAAGAGCCAGCATAGAGTACGACTTAGCTAGGGTATAATTAAGATGGCTTTGAAATGAGAACTTGGAAACAAAGACCACCCCAAGATCAGTGATTTTGGAAAGAATGCCTAATTGTGAGCCTCCAATAAAATATGAAGTAAAGATAAGAGTACGGGGCTTGGAATAGGAGACATTGGAACATTTTTTAATATTTGAGGGAAGCATATTTTTCTGGCACCAAGCTACAACATTGTCTAGATCACTCTGAAGTTTAAACGAGTCAGAGGAACACGTTATATTGCTAAAAATCTTCATGTCATCAGCATACAAGAGACATTTTGAATACTTAAAACAAGTAGTAATGTCATTGATGAACATCACAAAAAAAATCGGACCCAAAATATTTCCCTGAGGAACACCTGACGAGGCAATAAAAGAATACGACGACACCCCATCAACTACAACTGCACAAGATCGAGTAGAAAGATACGACTTAACCCAATTTAAAATATTTGAGTGAAAGCCAAAACTCTGTAACTTTAATAGCAAAATGCGATGATTAACTTTATCAAAAGCTTTCGAAAAATCAGTATACATGGTGTCAACTTGGGCCACGTTACTAAAGGCATCAATACAGTATTCAGAAAAAACTGCTAAATTAGAGGTAGTTGATCTTCCCGACATGAAACCGTGCTGATCTACAAAGATGAGACGATTAATTGAAAAAAAAAAATTATTTTTTACTATGCATTCAAAAAGTTTTGAGACAATACTGAACACAAAGAAATATGACGGCTTGACACGACTCACGCGTGAACTGTCAAAAAAAGGGTATTGAAAAAAGTACCTCTACTTGGATCACCCCTTATTTATTATACGTACAAGCGTGTGTGAGGTGCTAAATATGTTGATGTTGAAGTGAGAATATAGTTTTTTGCACTAATATAAATTTCTAGAAAAATTAACGAATAATAAATGTGTATAGTCAGTAAAACGACAGCGAAAATGTCGATAAAAAATGTTTGCATATGGAAATAATCTTCCAACCGTTTTTCAGAAGAGCGCAATTTCATTTTTTTTAAAAAGAAATAAATTAGTTTAGATGAAAAATGTGCAAAGGCTTAATATTGTATCATTTTTGGTCTGCGGTTATAGGTTAAGTGTATTTCATTTATGAGGACAAACCAGTTGACCTACAGATTTTTGCCTAAAGTAATATTGTGAGATTCAATTTCACATTTTTCTCTACCCTTTTTTGCAAAACACGCTTTCATTTATGATTTATTTATTTTATTTCACAACCTTTTAACCTTAACTTTTGTGTTTCTCATTTGCAATTTTCATACAAAAGTTGGGTATATTCAATATTTTTGCTAGTCATTTTGTTAAAAGCGAAAAATTCTTTTAGCTGGTGGTGGTGTGTGTAAATAAGAAGAAAATATTTTCACGCTGCTTTTGCGAAAAAGGTTAAGAGAAAGATTTTTTAAATAGACTTTTAAGTAAGAAAGGCTTTTGAATTATTTACTTATAATATATGGCAACAACAAAGGCAACCGCACAATAAAGCTAATTTAATACTTTTTCTTTTTTTTTTTTGGCTGAGACGTCTTTTATGGGGTCATTAATTTATGTTAATAACCTTTTTATTACATTATTATGCACTTTATTATTTTAGGTTGGCATGATATTGGAAATGCTTTGATATTTTATGCCGCGTGTCGGAAATGTGCGATTTATGAAACGGAGCGGATATTTTGTGATATTTTAATATTTTTAATTTTTTTTTTCATTAAATTAATTTTATTTTGGAAATTAAATTTTTCCATTTTTTAAATCGATATATTGATTAATTTATATAATTTTAAAGTTTTTATTATCAGTACTCATAAATAATTTTTGATTTGCTTTTTCAAAATTTTTCACTTAAATATCCGCCTCTCTAACTATTAGCCATATGAGAACCCGTGCAAAAAAAAAATTATTTTACAAGGTATAATTTAAAATTGTCTACGTATTACTTACAAGCTGTATTCAAAGGAAAAGGTGAAGGTTTTGCTCACTGTTTTCCTTGATTACAATGGTGTGGTGCATCATAAGTTCCTGCGAAAAGGTCGTACAGTTAATAAGGAATACCACAAGGAAGTTATGCAACGTTTGAGTGAAGAAAAACGGCTTAAATGATTGGAAAAACAAATCGTGGATGCTGCGTCACGATAATGCACCAGCTCACAAATTAATGCTTATTCATAATTTTTTTTTGGCGAAAAACAAAACCAAAATAATGCCTCAACCACCGTATTCACCAGATTTGGCTCTGTGCGACTTTTTCCTATTCCCAAAACTAAAGAAACCATTGAAAGTAAAGCCAGAATCGAAGAAAGAGCTGATGGCCATACTGAAAAGCGCATTTCGGAAGTGCTTCGAGGATTGGAAAAAGCGTTGGCACAAGTGTATTATATCCCAGGTGGATTACTTTGGAGGATACATGATATATATTGATGATTAAATAAATACTTTCAAAAAAATTCAAAATTCACATTTTCCTTTGAACACACCTCGTATATAATAAAGACAGGATTTTTTATTTCGAATTAAGTTTTGGCAATATAATTAACATATGGACTTGGAATTTTGTCCTGCCGTGTCATGAATTCGTATATTTCACATATAAATTCTTTGAAACTATGTTACCAAAGTGTTGTAAAGAAGCTTTTTCCCTGCCCCTGTGCTTCTTCTTAAATGCTGAGGTATACTCGCCGTCCGTTGCAATAAATTTGTAAAATGTGGGGCTCTTTGTAAATCGTATTTATTTTTCAATTTATTATAATCTTACGCCAATTGATACACTTAACAAAATGTTGACTTGAGCGGCTTCATCCCGAGGAAAACGTTACAGTAGAATAGAGGTGCGACCGCGATGCCAAATGTGGAGCAGGTCAGAGGATCACGCTTGACTTCTGGCTTTCCTGAGTCAATTATGAAATGCTTATCAGAGGATCAACTTACTGCGAGACATTCACACTTTACCCATAGTATCGTTACCACAGTTCCGTGCTTTCGTTGGATTGCTTATACTGACCATGCTACCGTTTTGTCGTGATGCTGGGCGGCATTCTGCCTCTAGGTGGTGACTGTGAGAGGACGCCTAAGGCTTGTGTGCTCGACTGAGTATGTTTGTGTAGGATGCGGCGATGACGCTCTGCGGGGAGTGACGACGCTTATGTAGACTACGGTGGCGACTCTCTTCTGAGTATGATGGCGCTGGTTTTGACCGCTTCGACAACGTTATGCTGTATATGTCGGCACTAGTGCAGACTGCGACAGCGACAGCGACGTTCTGCAGTGTATATCGGCCCTCATATTGGCTGCGGCGATAACGTTGGGTATGTGGCGACAACGTTGTCATGTGTACGTCGAGTTGGCTGCGTTGTTACTGCGGTATTGGCTGTACTATGGAACTGGATTCACGGAAGAATGGGATTGTAACCACGATGTCAAGTGCTGAGTTGGTCAGATGATCAGTTCACTACCTATTTCACACTTAACATGCAGCTTTTGCGCCTTTAGAGGATCAACTCACTGCGAATTCTCATATCAAACATGTTATCGACACCAGGCGTTGCATGACGACCAACCCATCGTCAAGGTGTTTGTTTCCTGCTCGTGCGCCAACGAAGAAGGCAGCGTACCGACTCAGCTCTGCCCAGTCTACACGCTTTGTTATCTTATACGTCGCTGTAAAATTTGTCATTCCTGTTCGCTTCTAAAAAGGGTAAACCAAGTTTTTTTGACAGATTACGCATGATTCCGGTCAAGCTGTCATGATTGTTTTGTTGTTTTGTTATGTTTATAACGAAAATTCACGTTCTGTAAAGAATTTTTTCGCACGCTTCGCTCAACTTATGGTCAACATTCATTATTGGATAATATTCGACCGAATAGGCCAAGTCCAGCATGCAGTGAAGAAAATATAGCGGCCGTAGCTGAAAGGGTACACGACGTTTCCGAGCCAAATTTGGTTCAGCGATGAGCTGCTATTTCATCAAAAAAAAAAAAAAAAAAAAAAAAGGGGTTGGTGTGGTTTGTGGGCCGGTGGAATAATCGGTCCATATTTCTTCAGAAGTAATGCCGGTGAGAACGTAACTGTCATTGGCGACCGTTATCGCGTCATGATAACCGTCTATTTGATTCCAATTGAAGCTCGTGATTCCCGTGACAATTGGTCTCAACCAAACGGCGCCACTTCCCACACAAAGATCATATAATATCATACCGTTAGACTTTCTTGTGGGGGGGATATGTAAAGTCTAAAGTCTAAGCGGACAATCCCAAAGAGTGTTCTTTCGAATGATAATAAACATTTTCCATTAAATTTGAAGTTCCTGTGTTTTTTCTTTAAAAAATAAGGAAACATTGAAAGTGATCACCCTTTTCAAGTACTTATATATGGAAATATATACAAAGATGTAATATAATTTGAAAAATATTTTTAAAATTTTATTCATTGTAACTATTTTTTTGCAAAACACTTTTTAAAACAATTTTTTCAAATTGGTGATAATAATTTGTCTATTAAATTTTTATTTAAAATAAATAAAATTAATGAAAATATGTTAATATTAACAATTTACACGCAATCAATTTAAAATAAGTAACGCCAAGTGGTCAGCTAACAGTAAACAACCGCTAAATGAAATGCAAATCTGTTGTCAAAATAAGTAAATAAATTTAATTATGACACGCATTTTGCATGTCAATAACTGCTAATTACAATCGATGTGTAAAGAATTTCGAAACTATAGAAAATTCATTTAATAATAACTAACATATTTATAAAATATATATGTATACATACATATTTATTTATAATTAAATTTTACTGCATATAATTTCATATTCAATATCTCATTAGTAATCTGGTCACATTACTCATACGCCCCGTTTCACTCGATTCAAATGCTTGTGCTCCCATACTTTTTTCACTAAATTCAAAATGCAAATTCACTAAGTTGACATTAAATTTTTTGAGATTACTCTGATGCTACTACTTCTGTCACATACAAAAATCAGCCAGACGATAAGGCAATGAGCTTTTTGAGGATGGTTCTAATTAAAATCGTAATTTTAAGTGGTAGCATTGTTGCATTAATAATTATAAGAGAGCACAAATATCTGTCGAGTGTTGAGAGCTCGGGCTCAAAAACAGTGCAAACATAGCTGCGACCTACGTGTCTATCCATAATTAATGTCTTGCTTGCATGAGAACGTTTAAGCGAAGCAAATATAACATTCCGAAAACAAATGAGTGGCCACATTCATATATACACGTATATATGAGCTTTGCGTCGTTGAAGTGTCGCCACTTTGCCTCAGTACAGTAGCTGCAGAACTTAACTCATTGACAGCTTTTGAAGAAATGTAAATTAGCAACAACTGTTCCACTTGGAATGAGTATACGAGCGCCTGAAGGTCAACTCAAATAAGAATGATGAAAAAGCTAAAAAGTATATGTGCTTATAAAATGTGTGCGTCAACTGTGTACTTAACAACACCAGGATTTCCGGAAAGCGTTGCAGTAGATTCACCGGTGGCAGGAGTTAGCATAAGGTAGGCAAGAGCTCAACCACCCAGTTGGCAAAGTTGTTTGTAATACAAAAAACAAATGTATAAAATTTCTCATTTTACATTTGGTTTTTTTTTTCGAGAAAAGAAAAGTGTTTGGCTTTCTTAATTTTTACCATATAAAATTTTTTGAAATTTTTATTTTTATTTCTATTTTAAATTTTGCATCCTTGCTCTATACTTTCCATTCTTTTTTAAATAATTTTTATCTGCTAACTGCAAGGGGCAAGCGCTTTTTAACTACTACTACAACTTCTATTGAAAAATATTTCTCTCTTTTGACACATTCCTAACTCAACTTGGATTTGGTCCTCTTTGCCTCCTAACCAGCTAAAAGTTCACTTTTTGTATAAACGGGTAAGTGTATGTTGCCTCGGGTATGCAACACTTATAAAATGGCATTCAAAGCATTCTTCTTGACCCGCTTAGAATGCCTCAAGGCATATTATCATGCTACTCACATAGCAAGTGCACGCAGGAAACAAAAAATTTAAGAAGTGGCAAAGAAAAAATAAAAGCAAAGAAATACGTCAACTCTGCTATTTTCAGAAGACTTCTCAACTGAGTCTTGTTTTTTTTTTCGTGCGTACTAATTAGAATCCCACTCAGGGAAACAATGTTGCAAAACGCCATGCTTTTTTGATGGAATTTTTAAGTGTGGGCTTCAAGTGGCACTTAAGTTATAACAAGCGCATGATGAAAAGTATTTTTAATTTTATATACAAAAAACTTAAAATTTCAAAATAAAAAGTGTTACGAGGCTTAGTAATAGGGTTCATTTTTATTTTATATTTAAAAAAGAATTTCCCACGCAGGGGCTGTATAGTTAAAATATGAATGTATGCTAATACGCGTAATTATGCAAATAACAGCAGCGATGACTGCGTAAAAATGTCACTGTCTGCAACCTCCATATCTGTAAATAGCAGAACACTAAAGAAACTTTTTTTTAATGAAACCATGAAATATTTATAACTCGCAGAGTATAAAAAGAAACAATCACACTGGACAAGAAAATTCGAACTTTGTGATGCCATGCGGAATTCACTTTTACTTGTTTTTTTATATTGATGGCTGACTATGAGTAAAAGTAAAGTAAAAGTATAAAGTGTAAAAGAAATGTATTATCCAAGAATTTATTCATTAAATATTAATTAAATTATTAAATATTTAATTAAATAATTAAATATTTAATAATAATTGTAAATTTCTGAGGAAAAAAAGTTTAACTTGAATTTGAAATTTCAGATTTTCTGACCTATTTAGTTTCTAGTTGGTACCTTTTTGTCGTCCAGCAGTAATCGGCTAACATTAGTGGGATGTCCTGATGAAACCTTTCTCCGATCTCATTCGCCTCATCGATCTCACCGCAGATGAATTTTCAGAAAAAAATTTAGGTTTGAGTAAAAAAAAAAAAATTTGATTGACATGTTGCAACCTATTAATTGGCAGGCTATCAAATTCTCTGCAGTTGTCACTGTTATGATTATCTAGGAAACTTAAAACAACTGGTTTCAAGATGTCCACGCTCGTTTCTTCCAACTTTAATTAACTCCCTGGTTTGAGGTCCAACTAAAATGACCTTATTTATTTTTCCATGAACTATTTAAAAAACAAATTTCATTTAAATACTAATTTAAGTCTAATTTAATAAATAATGATGGAAGAAATATTTCAGACGGCTTTACAAAAGGTAATTAAAAGGTTATCCATTTAGTGGATATGAAAATGCAGGACTGCATTTTGGTATCTGTCAAATTTAAAATTAATCAAACCAAAAATATTACTTATATGCTTTAGTCAAAATCAAGCCTTTATGAAAAAAGATCGCCTAACAACCGCAAAAATACGCACCCGCCTCTGAGTGGCAAAGAACGCCCGTCAACAAACAAGGAAGATTTGACGTCGAAAAGCTGCAATCACAGCAGTCAGGTTTTCTACTCGGCTTGCACACCTGCTCTCTGAGAACACTAATCAGCGACTCGATCTCCCTTATATCGAAATAGCAATTTCGTTGCGTACTCCTGCTTCGGAAATAATTGGTTTTCAACAATACCAGAAAAACAGCTGATGATGATGAGGAATGTCGAACTGCAGTGGAGATAAAACAGACTGCCTACCTCGCAACTTTGTGATCGACTACAACACGTGCAGAATGGGATAGATACCGAGAGCTGAAGAGGGAAGCGAGATGAATATGCAGACGAAAAAATAAAGAGGACGAAATGCATGATTATGAAGAGCTTGAGAAGCTGACCGACAAGGGTAATGCTCGAAAATTCTATGAAAAGATGCGGCGACTTACAGAAGGTTTCAAAACCGGAGCAAGCTCATACAGGGACCAAGGAGGTAATCTGGTGACAGATACCAGAGTATACTTATCGTACGGAGAGAACACTTCTCCAGCCTGCTAAATTTCAATGAAAGGGAAAACCCCGGAGATGGCGAACCCGAAACCCCAATCGGTGACGATGGTATAGAAGTGACTTCACCCGGCTATGAAGAAGTTCCAATAGCGATTGTCTGCTTGAAAAATAATTAAGCGGCTGGAGCCGATGGCTTACCAGCAGAGCTATTCAAATACGGCGGCGGAGAGCTCACAAGGAGCATGCATCAGCTTCTTTGCAGAATACGATCAGATGAAAGCATGCCTGACGAATGGAAGCTAAGTGTGCTCTGCCCAATCCAAAAAAAGGGCGACCCAATTATCGTAGGATAAGCCTCCTTAATATCACATATGAGTATGTCGATAACATTGATATCATTGGCCACAACAACTGCACCGTAAGTTCTGCGTTCTCCAGATTAGACAAAGAAGCGAAGCGAATGGGTCTGGTAGTGAACGAAGGCAAGATGATATATCTCCTGTCATCAAATAAACAGTCATCGCTCCCACGTCACTGTTGACAGTACAATTTCGAAGTCGTAGATAATTTCGTCTAGCTGAGAACCAGCACTAACAACACCAACAATGTCAGCCTTGAAATCCAACACAGAAATACTCTTTGGACTGAGTAGGCAATTGTAAAGTAAAGTCCTCTCTCGACGAACCAAAACCAAACTCTACAAGTCACTCATCATTCCCGTCTTGACATATGGTGCAGAAGCCTGGACGATGTCCACATCGGATGAGTCGGCTCTAGGAGTTTTCGAGAGAAAAGCTTTGCGTAAGATTTAGGTCCTTTGCGCATTTGCAACGACGAATACCGCAGAAGATAGAACGATGAGTTGCACAAGCTATACGATGACATTAACATCGTTCAGTGAATCAAGAGACAGTGACTACATCGCTAGGTAACGTCGTCCGAATGGGTGAAAGCGGAAGAGGAAGAGGTAGACCTCCACTCCGTTGGAAAGATCAGGTGGAGAGCGACCTGGTATCACTTGGTATTTCTAACTGGCGCCAAACAGCAAAGAGAAGAAACGAGTGGCGCGCAATTGTTGACGAGGCTATAATCGCGTAAACGGTGCCTACGCCAAAGAAGAAGAAGGAGAAGAACAACAACAACCGCGCAACGCATTAAAATTGTTGAAACCTTCTACAAAAACTAAAAAAGAAACTAGTTCTTCAAACGTGGCCACATTTCATGCTTTAAGAGAAGATTGTGGTGCATTTAGTCGTCCAAATACTCAAAAAATAGAAATTGTACGGCCACCTCAAATATCGTTGTTGTAAGGGAAAGTGCTTCCGAAGACCTGAATGTGTCTAGTTTTGGACGGTCTCAAGAACCTGGACTTTCTTACGGCACACAATGGCGAATTTTGAGCTTGGACCTACATCTACATACATATAAAGTCCAGCTTCCATAACAATTGAAGCCAGCTGACCATTCATAATGCCGTAGTTACGTCGATTTGGTGCGAGAACAAAAAGCAGTGCACCACGATTTTCCAACAAAATTTCTTCAGCGACGAGACACATTTCTCACTCGTTGGATACGAAAATAAGAAAACTTGTTGCATTGGGGCTTCGAGAATCCTCAAATAATTGAAGAGAAGCCTTTATACCAAGTGGGGGTGTGATTTGACTTTACTAGTTTAAAAACGATAACGGCGAGACTGTCACTGTCAATTCGAAGCGTTATGGTTTTATAATAACTGACTTTTTTGGGCTGCAATTGAAGAACACGACTTGGACAATATGTGGTTCGAACAAGATGGTGCCACATGTCACTCAACACGAGCGAATATGGCTTTATTGCAGAGCACTTGAAAAACCAATATTCGTCAAGTTATGAATTAGATACCGCCCAATGTGACAAAACTGTTCGAAGTTTTCAAAAGTTCATAAGGCGGTTATTTAAATTATGTATTTCACATATAATGTCAAGGCTCAACCCTTATAATAAAAATAAAAAAATTCATGACAAAACCAACTGAACCGCAAAATGGATAACTCTATATATCTGATTTTTTGTCCAGGGTTAGAGATGCTCGCTTAGGCCATTTTTTACGATAATATCTTTTTCCCCGACTATCCCGACTAGTAAGGCAATCAAGTATCAGTATCCGATGATTTTGAAAAAATACGTACTATATATGATATTTTCAAATAACAGCCTCATGTTTTCATAAGTTTCTTTCAAATTAGCAGCAGAGGTACAGAAGGAACTATATTTACATTACGCAGAAAAACGGCTTCAGCTACTTAGAGAAGAGTCTACTTATAACGACACACCAACTATCCATTCTCAGAATAGTATGATCTGATGTATAGAATTCGAAATCGTAAGAGTTATGACCGTAAATATATTTTTTTTTGTCAAATTTTAGTCGCGAACTTAGTTAATGAGGTCTCTTTGAGCCTTTAGTTGTGACTTGAATGAGTTTTCTTTAAACTACTCACTGTGCGACTAGTTCGAAATGGACGGTTACTATGAATTTTGAATTTCAACGGTCACAAGCATAACTTGTATAGGTAAATTGTCAGTGAAATTTTTTACTTTCAGTTGACTGTAAGTTAAGGCAACTGATCATGTGTTTCTTGAAATTAATACCTTTTATATCTAAAAAAAAATCGTATTTGTTTAGTTGATCCAAGTTATGGGTATTGAAGGCAGCATATGCCGTTAGCCTTTCTCCAATCAGTTAAATTCTTAACATGAATTGTGCACTAAATATGGGGGGTCAAAGCATTGTCTTGATGAGTCACAGGCCAAACCAAAACACTGGCGATAATTCCACAACATAAGTGGAGTAACATTTCGTCTTTGTTTTTTTTAAATAATCATAATAAATCTGAATTGGAAAATTTATTTCAATTCCAACATTGAGTAGGTTGGCTGCAAAAAAGTTTTTATGTTTTAAATAAAATCTCAACCCATTCCCAGCAAACTAGTTCATAATCTACCGCTAACGAACTGTTTACAAAACCTCTTACTTTAGAACCGAAACTGTAATTCATTAAGATTCAAAAACTTATTGTTAGGTCTAATGTAAAATAGATTCAATAAATAAATTTTTAAGGTGTTTAAAAAATTTCAAAATTTTCCCAAACCTAGTTTCATTGTGAAGGCATTTTGTAGGCAAAAGGTCGAGAAGTGCAATGAAAGTGTGTGTGTTAATATGAAAATTTATAGTACTAAAATAGTATTTAGGTATGAAATCATACTAGTTCACCGTAAGCCAGAATTATACCAGTATTTAAAGGCAGATATATACTAATTTGTCAGCGATTACTACAATTGTATTAGTAGTTTCGAGCAGTATTGTGCGCTAGTTGCTGAAATGCTTAGTTCGCGAATTGATATTTCTTGAAAAAATTCGTAACAATTCGGAAAAACAGCATTCTGACTTAGAACATAAGAGTAATAAAATTTTTAAGGTTCGAACTGATTTCAAACGAGCTGTTTTTTGACTATTATGATGTGGACTGGTTGGAGTAGTAGTTCAGAACTAGTATTTCAAGTGATATACATAAACTGGTATTCAACCAGTATAAAGCTGTTACATAGTCGGATAATTCATGTCATCCACGTGTTAAAAAGAACCAGCCGCTAATATGTAAAGGAGATGTAAGATGAGCTGGATGAACTAGTTGTAGCAATAAAGCAAACCGTTGTCATTCTAGTTAACAACTAGTATTTTTCCCTGCATGGTATTTGCATACTCTTATGCGAAATTCATCAAATTTCATCTTTACTCTTTTCATCTTTACTTTCAATTTCCACTTTTCCAACTTTATACATTTTCCCCACTTACTCCTTCTTGCTTCCTTTACCCCTTCGTAGCCCACAGCTGTTGCTGCTATTTGTTTTCTAATTTCTTTCGTCGAACGATTTCAAATTGAAATTTATGATTTAATTCAATTATAAAATTTTTCACAGCAATCAGCCTATGCAAGTCACTTCCATATCCCAACGCAGTCTCAGCTTTAGACAAAATGGCAGTGCTGTGAAAATGGTAAATATCTATGCCGGTTGACTGTTCCTGGACCTATAAAAGACTTCCGTGTGCAAACTAGCCACTTGGGTGGCAAAAGTCCTTAACACTAAATTAGAATTGATTTTATGACTCTTACGTTTTTGCTTATGTAAGCATTTGTGTACGCAAATATTAATTGCCTACCAGGCTTATGCTATGTTTTTATTGTATTGCTTGATAACGTCTCTGAGGAGAGAGTGCTTAAAATTGTTTTGTAACTTTTAGTTTTATAAATTCTTAAATGAATTCAATTTAGGTGATGAAATTTTGAAAAATTATTGACTTTTACGAGTAACTTTTATTATTCCTTTGATAGCTTGCAAGCGTTGAAAATAGTAGGTTGGTTAGCAAAAAACGATAAAAGAATTAATTTGAATTTTTAAACTTCTCGTATTATCTTTTTAATTTTTCTTTTTTATGTTTTTGTTTAATTTGTTTATATTAGTTATTTTTAATTGCCTAATATGTTTTTATACAAATATTTTTTTTTTTTTTTTAGTTATACATAACTTTTGATCAAGCTATGTACTTGTATTTGCTTTTGTGTGTCGCTTATTCTCTACTCACTGTCATCCACGTAAATGTCAATATTAATTTCTCTAAGTAAAAAAGGTGCACCGTTCGCATCTATGAGTATTCACAATAATTTTAACGTATAAGAATAGTTTTAAGTCCGCGGCGGTAGAATAATAACATTGGGCAGCGAACACCCATTTGCGCCTACGAACGATCTATGCTTATATTTAAATCATATTAATTTATTCTGAACGGCCCCTGGTCCATTTCCGTGAAACAAAAGTATTCTATTTATAAAGGGTGTTTTTTATAGAGGTATAGAACCTTAAGTTGCAATAAAACAACGATGGATTATTCGATTGACATGAATTTTATTTATCCGAAAGATAATCTTGTGGCATTACATTTTAAATATGATTTCTGGCATATGACCGCCACGGCTAGCGCGGATGTAGTCCAATTTTCGATGACTTTTTCCAACATTTGTGGCCGTATATCGGCAACAACACGGCGAATGGTCAAGCGTTTGTGGCTTATCCGCATAGACCAATGACTTTACATAGCCCCACAGAAAGTAGTCTAGCGGTGCTAAATCAAAAGATCTTGGAGGCCAATTCACAGGTCCAAAACGTGAAATTAGGCGGTCACCAAACGTGTCATTCAATAAATCTATTGTGGCACGAGCTGTGTGACATGTTGCGCCGTCTTGTTGAAACCACATCTCCTGGATATCATGGTTATTCAATTCAGTAATGAAAAATTTAGTAATCATGGCTCTATACCGATTACCATTGACTGTAACGTTCTGGCCACCATCGTTTTTGAAAATGTACGAACCAATGATTCCACCAGCCCATAAAGCGCACCAAACAGTCAGTTTTTCTGGATGTAACGGTGTTTCAACATACACTTGAGGATTACCTTCACTCCAAATACGGCAGTTTTGTTTGTTGACGTAGCCATTCAACCAGAAGTGCGCTTCATCGCTAAACAATATTCGCTTATGGAAATCGGGAACAACGGTGATCTCGTTTTGGGCCCATTCGACGAATCTACGCCTTACTTGATGATCGTTTGGTTTCAATTCTTGCACGAGTTGGATTTTGTACGCACGCAAACCAAGATCCTTCCGCAAAATCTTCCATAAAGTGGATGGACACAGATCCAATTCCTGTGCTCGATGGCGGATGGACTCATTCGGGTCTTCCTCAATGCTACGCTCTACAGCAGCAATGGCTTCTTCTGTACGCACCGTGCGGCGTCTCTGGGGATGCGAGTTATCAATAGGAGTAAGCGTGGTGCGAAAACGTTCCATGGTTAATCGACTTAACTGCTCTAATGGACGATTTTGTCGACGATAAAATGGACGTAGTGCGCGATACGTTTTCCGCACAGAACCATTATTTTTGAAATAAAATTGCACTATTTGCAAGCGTTGTTCAGGCGTGAGTCTATTCATGATGAATTGCCAAGCCAAACTGAGAATAAATCACTTGACAGCTGTTAAATCGGTCGCCATCTTGAAAAGTAATGCCAACTTAATTTCTATACCTCTATAGAAAATACCCTTTACATATAATTTAAAATTCAACCAAGTCGAACCATAAATATACAATGGCTCATAGTTTTTTTCATGCAGATTAAACTTATCAGTTCATATTGTCATAAAATGGAAAATAATTACAATTAAAAAAAATAGTTAATACATATATACTCCCAAATGCGTTACTAATAAAGCAAGCACAAGAGAAATTGCTATAAGTACATTCTTGCATCTACAAAACCATTAAAATATAGCTGCGTTCCAGGAACTTTTCTCACAGCTTATTTCATGCGCGCACTTTTCTATGCGAAAGCCAGTTGCCTTTGTAACGGTAGTAGGCTTTTCTAATCCTTACAACTGACAATTCAGTAATAGTTTGAATCTAGTTTTAGTGTGTTTTTGAATTTCACGTCATCAGCGTACTAATTTCAATTAAATGGGCTATGGTAGAACCTTCGAAAAATTACTCAGATGGTTAATATAAATAGAACGACAGTGCAAAATATAATTGAGCGTTTTGTAAATGAAAATCGTATACAAAATAAAAGCCGAAATGCACCAAATAAAATGTTCAATTAAAGTGTCGATCGTTTATTTGTACGAAAAATTAAAGAAAATCCCACACTATCAACTGCAAAATTAACCACAGACGTTCAGTAGTAACTAGGCAAATCATTTTGCGCTGAAACTTTTCATTGGGTACTACGTGCACACGACTTCAATAGCCGAGTATCCCAAAAAAAACCATTTATTAGCTAAAAGAACAAACTAAGACGAGCTGCCTTTGCCAGGGGGCTGAAAACCAGAATTTTCACTTCTGGAACACAGTATCTTTTGCGAATCGACGAATCGAAGTTCAATCTTTTCAGCAATTGATGGAATGGCTTAGGTGTGATGGAAATCCTAATATAAAGCTTCAGAGATATAACATCCGGCCAAGTATTAAACATGGTGGGGGCAGTGTTATGGTATGGGCATACCTGCTCATACTACAGAAGCGTTGGAAATGTGTTTTATTTTTTTGAGTGTATTATGTACAAAACGTTGTACCTTAATATAGAGCAAAAAAAAATTACATTAAAATGCTTAGATACTTGGGATACGTCCAAATTTCCTGTATTATCAGGACAGAAATCCTAAACAAAAATCGACAACAGTGCACACGTGGCTAATATGGATTTTTTTCTACAAGTAACGCCGGCTCAGTCACCCGACACGAACCCGATCGATAATCTACGGTCTTTATTAGAAAGTAAAATCCGTAAACACCGCATAAGGAACAATTTCGGAAGAGAGAATAAAATCGGAATAGAAATTTTAGTACAATGAATGAAATAAGCTGTTATATAAAATTTGTTAATAAAGGGTGGTCCAAGTAGAGGACCTTTTTTAAATAGCGGTTTTTGACAGATCACGCCTGATGCGTGTCAAACTGTCATATTATTTTTGGTCAATATTTTTTGGCTTTAATTAACTTAATTACGAAAATTCACGTTCTGTAAAGAATGTATTCCGCGCACTTCGCTCAACTTATGGTGAAAATAATCGGCCTACTGAGTGTACTATTCGCAACACCAACACCCATCTTGAGAAAATTCATTATTGGATAATATTCGACCGAATAGACCACGTCCAGCGCGAAGTGAAGAAAATATAGTGGTCGCAGCTGAGAGGGTACACGAAGACCATGGAGAGTCGATTCGGCGCCGTTCGCAGCAACTCGGACTGATGAATGGAACGACTTGGCGCATTTTACATCGAGATCTTAAATTTAAAGCGTACCAAATACAGCCTAAGCAAGAACTGAATCCTCTCGATCTTCCCAAGCGATATCGCTTCGCTCTATGGACTCCTGAAAAGTTTCAAAAAGATGCGACATTTTCGAGCCAAATTTTATTCAGTGATGAGGCTCATTTCTGACTCAATAGGTATGTAAACAAGCAAAATTGCCGCTTTTGGGACGAAGAGAAACCTGAAGAGATTCAAAATCATTTCATCCAGAAAAACAACGATTGTATGTGGTTTGTGGGCCAGTGGAATCTTCGGTCCATATTTCTTCAAAAATGAAGCCGATTCGAACGTAACGTAACCGTATAGCGACCGTTATCGCAGCATGATAACCGACTATTTGGTACATGAAATTGAAGCTCGTTGTCTCCGCTATATTGAGTTTCAACAAGACAGCGCCACTTCCCACACTTCACTGATCAGATAATTTCACTTTTGGGACGGTCGATTGGCCACCGAGATCGTGTGATCTCACACCGTTAGACTTTTCCTGTGGGGATATGTAAAGTCTAAAGTCTATGAGGACAATCCCGCTTCGATTCAGGTATTGGTGCAAAACATTACGCTTGTCATTTGCCAGTTGCCAGTCGAAATGCTCTAAAGAGTCATCGAAAATTGGACTCAACGGATGGACCGTCTGAGACGTGGCCTTGACCAATATTTGAAAGAGTAATCTTCATAAAATAAATGCCAAAGAATGTTCTTTCGAATGACAATAAACATTCCCCATTAAATTTAAATTTTTTGTGTTTTTTTTTTCTTTAAAAAGTAGGGAACCTCGAATCACCCTCTATTTCTAGTTTTTGTTTATAAGTTGTTAATTGTATTTAAAAAATTATAAATGGAGTACATTCAAAGCATCAACTGGCATTATGAGTTATATTGATATGTGTCTTTTTTGAAAATGTACAATTTAAAATTTTATTATTGAATAAGCTGTGAACCACTGTATATTATATGTTTTTTTTTCAAATAGAGGTTCAGTTGCTGAAAAAAAAAACTATTTCAAGTAAATCGATTCATAAATACAATTTGTTTTAATAATCGTTTCCTGGTTTACTTCCCAGTTAAAAAAGTAGTGTTCATGCTAATCTGAGCTCAAGGCTGTATATTTCCCAAACTTCAAGTAAATCAAACCATAAATAAGATTTTCTGGCAGAGATCGTCCCAGATCGACCTCCAAGAAGAAAAACTGGTCCTTATCTTAATTTAGGCTGAAAGCTACCCATAACAGGATCACTTTGCTGCGTGGTTTCGGAGTCTATAAGCCGCATACAGATCTACATTTTCTTTTATTTATAGAGACCTTAAGACGTTGTATGTTTTTGATTTAAAACATTATTAAAAATTAAGGGGAAGAAACGTTTAACTCCACCGAATTCTTGATGTTATTTAGGAAAGGATAATACGGCATCTTCGTCTGAATACTGGAAGTGCATTGCATACTATGTATGAAAGGCTAAAAAGCTCGAACAAGCTAGCTGTGCTGTTTTATATATTATTAGTTTTTTTTTTTAAAGTTTTTCATCTACAAAAGTGCATTTTTGTATATTTTATTGTCTGTTTTTATGTAAAGTCGTGCATTAAAAGCTCTCACAAAGAATATTTCCACTTACTCACAGTTACTCACATTTATTTATGTAAATAACTTAACTTAAGTTATACATTGTATACCCATAACGGTATTTTGTATACGGTTGGCCATAATTTCATTAAAGAACCTTTTTACATTATATTTTATGAGCCCAACCAAGGTACAGTGGTCGACTTCATAGGCAAAAAAAAAAAAAATACAAATTAAATCTGAATATGTGTGAAAACTAATTCTCAAAAGAACAATAAAATAAACGATAATTTTATGTTTGCTCTATCCCATTCGTTTACGCTGCAAATAGCGAGAGAAGAGAAGACACTACAAAATCCGCGTGTTTATGGCAGCCAACAGAGCTCATAAAAAAAATTAAATTGTGACTTTTTTGTGACTGCATTTAATTCTTTAAATTTTTTATAAATTTTTATTTCAAATAATTCAAAAAAAAAATAAAATTACGCCAGAAATTTCAAAAGAACTTGCATCCAAGTATTCCTGTTATTATTTTTCTTCATAAAATTTCATAAAATTTCGGTTGTTTTAATGAGCTTGAGATGAGCTCTCTGAAGAAACTGCTGAGTCCAGATATGAGAACATTGAAATGTATTAATTCTATCGTTCGTTATAAAGTAAAGACAAAAGAGTTCGCTTTAAACAATTCAGTTGAAGTATTTTTTACCGCTTGTTCCATACAAAAATGACCAGTGTGCAGCTGCTATAAACATCCTTGGAAGTTCTATGAAAGCCAGTACACTTTAGAATTGAGAGAATACGAGGAGTGAGAGGTCACATTGCACCATTTAATTTTTATTTTATGGTCTTAGTCACCGCTATTCGAACATAAAAGTTATTGTTGTTTAAGTGCTTTTTTTAAAGTTATTAAAAAATACATTTGAAAAGGATTAAATGAGGAAGGAGTATCAATAATAGTTGCTGCTTTTATTTAATTTACATACACGTGTTGCCAACATAATTCATATACAAGTATATAAATATCTTAATATATGTAATGATTTCTGATAGTGTCATAATTCAAAGCTCTAACCATAAAGTAGTAAAGTGCATAGCAAAGAGATCCCAATAGATGCCACCGAATTGTGAAATTTCAGTTTTTCAGTAATATCTTAAACTATTACGAATGCTTCAAAACATTTTACCTCCTTAGAAAACTTACATATCCATATTTATATATATATATATATAATAGAATAATGTCAGTTACAACGTCTAGACCGATTTCTATTATTCAATTCAATGGGATTGTTCTCCGGCCAAACAATAATATATTCAAAATTGCGGTCCGATCTTCTTCAAATATTTGTCTGGATAACACATTTCACGGATTTTTGACACAAACTTTCAAATCTGGAAAATCGGTTCTATTTACGCTATAATGGCCGGATCGGACAAATGTACGTACAAATACAGCATTTCATCTGCCTACCAAATTCGATAAAAATATCTATAAAAAAAAACTGAGGGACTAGCTTTCGTACAAACAGGCGTACAGATGGACAGACGGACATGGTTATATCAACTCAGTTCGTCATTCTAAACTTAATAGTTGCTAAGTCAGTTGTATGTTATCGACCAAAAAGTAATTCTTTATCGTAAACTTTTTCTATCGTCGATCAGTTTGAGGTAAATTTCGACCACTTTTTGGTACATATTAGGCGGTATCTCAACCACAACTAAACGAAATTTGCTTTTCAAGTGCCTAAAAGTTAAAAGTTTATCGGCATTAACACGATCATTTCACGTAGCCTCACAAAAAAAATCCAACGATGTCTAATCGCACCATCTCGGCGGAAAATTGACATCGCCAAGCCAATATATTACGCCAGCGAGAAGATTCTCTCGAAATAAAGCCATATTTGTCGTGGTCATAGTATCCAAGTCCAGTTCTTCAATTGCAATTTAAAAAATAATCGGTTATCATAAAACCATAACCCTTCGAATTGGCAGCGACAGTCGTCGTCGTTATCTTTTTCAAAGTAGTAAGGTCCAATCACACCTCTCTCTTAATCTCTTAAATCACTTGAGGATTCTCGGAGCCCAAAATGCGGCAAATTTTGCTTATATTATGGAATTTCTATGGCTGTAGGTATAAGCGTAAGTGCAAAAAACGCATTAATATGGCGTAAGAAAGTTACAGCTCTTGAGAACGTCGAGAAATAAACACATTTGGGTCCCCTCTTACACTTTTCCTTACAATAGCGATATTTGAGGTGGAATAAGCAAAACGATGATGCACAGACCTTACAATATCTGTAACCCATTCAGTATCTTAAAATTTCTTTAAAATTTTACCAATTACTTGAGTGGATGGACGATTATGTGCGCCATAATCTCCTCTTAAAGCACGAAGCTTGGCCACATTTCAATCATCATTTTTGTAGTAGGTTTTAACAATTTAAACGCGTTGTGCGGTTGATAAGCGATCCATTTTCATAAATGCCTAACTTTTATCTCAAACAAGGGATGTTTGGTTTGCCAGTTAAGTTTGGCATATGTCAAAATACACCCCTGCACTTTCTAAACCCTTAATATATATAACCCTTTATTATGTATGTACGTAGCGGAAGTTTCTTGTTTATCCCTAAAATAATCATATGTGCGGCAAAACGCCCACGTACGAGGGGGGCTCTTTCTTAGGAAAAGCATTTTCTTCCATAATTGTATACATTAGATATTTTACCAGCAGGAGCATCATGATGACATGACACTCCCTGCTACTGTTTCTACTATTTCCACAAAGCGACAAGAGACGTCTTTTGAGCATAATTTGCATATTTATTTATACGCATGGGTAAGTGTGTGTGCTGTAAATGAATATGTGGCGGTTTGTTATTAGTTATCGGGAATTTGAGAGGCATTTGGTTTGGTTTAAATACACTTGATAATTCGCTCTAAGAGTATTGCAACTTTTTCGCACAACACACACATATACAAAACTAGTACATGAGTCTAAAAGAAGACATGTGAACTTAAAGCCTCCTAAAATAATATATCCTCTTGCGTGCACTTCGAGGATTTAAATACTTCCATACAATTTGTGTTTAAAAAATTTTCGCTGTAAAATATTTTTTCATAAAATAGTGAAAAAAATGAGGGACCTGGATGATTCGGGCTATACAAGCATATTAATTTACAGTTTACACATATATATCACATTTGACAAAAAAAAAAAAAAAATGAAAAGCATAGAACGAAATATTATTCGAGAATTTAAGAAAAAGCTTTAAAATGTGTGTACACATTCGCAGTTACATAAGAACACCTTCCCTAGAAACAGCGGAAATGGAAGTACAGTACTTAAGCAGCACAGAAAGGCGCTTAAGCAGTTTAATTAAGCAAATTAGAGGGATTTAAACTGATGTTTACTCGTTAACAAAAAAAAAAAAAAAAAAAAAAATTTATACAAAATAATCGCAAAGGCTGAGCTGACTCGTAATGCATGTCAGTATTAGCTTTTATGCTAAGATAATATACAAAAGAACACAGGCAACCCAATAATTGGCAACTGTCTCTAGCGTAATCATCGTTGCTGTAAAAACTGGTGTAATACCCTTTTCAATATAAATTTTAGAATTTATTTGTATTATTTTCCTTTCCATATTATAGCTGAAAAATTAAGTGCTTGTAATATATATAACCTAAATAATTGGTGATCCATTTCGAAGTTCCTATTAAAAAAAAAAAAAGAACACGGAAAATTTAAATCAATTATCTATAATTTTGAAGATTATCTCTTTCAAATGTTGGCCGCGGCTACGTCTCAGATGGTCCATCAGTTGAGTCAAATTTTCGCGATAACGGTCGCCATTGACAGTCACGTTCTCACCGCCATCATTTTTGAAGAAATATGAATCGATGATTCCACCGGCCAACAAACCATACCACACCGTTGTTTTTTCTGGAGGAAATGGCAGCTCTCGAATCTCTTCAGGTTGCTCTTCGTTCCAAAAGCTAAAATATTGCTTGTTTACATACCCATGGAGCTTCATCGCTGAACGAAATTTGGCTCGAAAAGGTCGAATCTTCTTGGAACGTTTCAAGAGCCCATAGAGCGAAGCGATGTCGCTTGGGAAGGTCGAGCGGCTTCAGTTCTTGCACAAGCTCTATTTTGTACGCTCTCAATTTAAGTTCTCGACGTAAAATGTGCCAAGTCGTTCCATACGACAGTCCGAGTTGCTGCGAACGGCGCCGAATGACTCTCCACGGTCTTCGTGTTCAGCTCACAGCCACGGCTGCTATGTTTTCTTTACTGCGTGCTGGACGTGGTCTATGTGGTAGAATATTATTCAATAATGAGTGATGGGTCTCAAGATGGGTGATGGTGTTGTGAATAGTATGCTCAGTAGGCCGATTATGTTAACCATAAGTTGAGCGAAGCGCGCGAAACACATTCTTTACAGAACGCGAATTTTCGCAATAAAGTTGAATGATTTGTAAACTTTGTTCAGACGTGAATCTTTCCATGATGAAATGCCAAACAATACTGAACAAAAACAAAAACAAAAAAACATGAGAGCTTGACACGACTCACGCGTGATCTGCCAAAAAAAATGCTATTGAGAAAAGTACCTCTACTTGGAACACCTTTTATATATATATAAATGGATACCTATTTCCCATGGTCTCGGCATCACGTGGGAATGGCTGGACCAATTTCGATAATTCTTCTTTTGTTGTGTTTTTGTATTGTGAGAAGAAGGGTTTTATGAAATGTTTCCGTGAAGTGGACGAAAAACCGATTTTTCGATTTGTAAATAGATCTGGAAGTGATTTATTCCATATATACATATTTTGAGTTCGATTTACTTGACATTCATTTCTTGCTTGGAAGTGAACTGATCTGACTTTTATTGTTCGATGTTGATGAGTTTTTGTAAGAATATAGCTTTCAACAGCAATGTGTGGCGTTTTCCGTTCGATTTTCTTCAAATTTTCTAGAATTTCAGTTATACACTACTTTTTCTCTCGGAGAGTGAAACATGGACTTACCTATTCGAGAAAATCGAATTTTTAATTCGATTTACTAGGAATTTGAAACATTGGTTAATTCAGCTGTTGCAATATGTTGAAGCTATACAATACAAATATGTATATGTATACCAATATCCTATGGAAGTATATAATTGATTTGCTTTTAGTTTGTCTAGTTATAGCTCGAGAATGGCTAAATTAGATCATGAAATATTTTTGGTGTTACAGGATAGGTGTAAACGTGTAAATATTCGGGAAGAGCAAGAACCGGTCTCTCCGTAAAAATCGAATTTATTTTTCGATTTAATTTAAATTTGGTACATAAATAAATAGCTTTTGGAAATGTACTAACGACTGACCTATTCGATGATATGGGCTGTATATTTGAGGTATTTGAGATTGTTTTCCCTCCAATATATCTAAACTTTGTTTAATTGTTGTACGAACGCATTTTGTTAGCTTTTTGCTCAGAGTAGCATACAGAATACTCCATTTCAGCATGTGGACGCCGGATTCTCTAGGGAACTTATCAAAAAGGAATTTAACACTTGCATTTTATGCATATGTTTATGGATTCTTATTTTCAAATTTACTTATTTCTCTCCTCTGTTCTGCTGTTGTGAGTAAAGTGCACTTATATACGTTTTAGTATTTTTTTTAATTGGCTGGTATCCATGTTTATATTTTAATTTTTAAGAATGAAAAAATATCCTGTTTTATGGAAAATTTTAACCATGACCATAATGTTATAATGTGTTAAATAAAAAATACTTTTTAATAGTCTCAAGTTGAATTAAAGGGGTTTTGAAAAAAACTGAATTGGAAAATTTTCATTAGGTCATTCAGATAATCTCTTACATGTGAGGAAATTGTTCTTAATAGATAATAAGAAAGCACATATTTAGGCGCAATACTTTTCTAGTTATTAAAGTCAAATCCACTACCTAATAAAATATACAATTTATTTGTAAGTACCATAAAAACAAATTTCAAATAATTCACAGAAAATATCGAATTATATAATTAATAACAAAAATTTTATGTACAAAAATATTAATTTACTATTTTCTAAATTAAAATTTCCATCCAATTTTGTTATTGGCGCTGTGAAATATAATTTACTTAATAATTATAGTTAAACAACTCGTAAATACGTGTCCCTTCATCAGATGTGGTCTACCTCAAATTTCATACTAATTGAATTATTCTTTAATTATGGTTTTCATTAAGCCTAATTTAAATGGAAATTTTTGTGATGCGAAGCGTTTGCAATTACACCAAAAAGTTATGAGCGAGAGGACAAAACTTACATTTAAACACAGAAAGTTAAAATTTAATGCGGAATGTTTATTATCAATTGAAAGAACATATTTTGGCATTTATTTTGTGAGATTTATCTCTTTCAAATATTGGCCGCGACTACGTCTGAGATGGTTCATCGAGCATTTCGACTGGCAACTGGCGAATGACACGCGTGATGTTTTGCTCCAAGTCCTGAATCGATGCGGGATTTATGAATTTAAATAAAAAAGTAAATGCATGAACGTAAGTATGAGTATATTGCTGAGAAATTGGGCAACCATTACAATTTACTAAAAACTTATTAGTGCAAATGTACATGTATTATTAAATATATCCCTATACGTATTGCGTCATTAGCTACATTTCTGTGCACACAGCAAAAGTTGGTATTGAAATGCCAAAAAATTCAACATTTGTAGAATAGTAGTTGTAGTATCGATATCAATTCGATTTCTATTCGAAAATTTACTCATTTTTTAATCTTAGATGTATGTAATTTATTGGTTTTTCTTTTATTACATGTAAAAAAATTTAGCCCTCTTCTTGTAAATTGAGACCTCTGTTTGAAACGCAGCATTTTAAATAATAAAACGAAACAAAACAAAATAAAATAGATTAAAATATAAAAATAAATTAAACCGATTTAAATAAAATAAAAATAAAAATTAAACTTAAATAGTGTAAGAAAATAAACTAGAACAATATCTAAAATACAAATAAATTAAAATAAAATAATCTAAAGTGAAATTAAATAGAATAAACTAAGGTCAAAAAGAGTAATTTATAAAATAAAATTTACAAAGTTAAATAGAAAAAATATTTTATTTATGATGAATTATATATAAAATAAAATAAAATAACATAAAATAAAATAATAAAAAATAAAATAAAAAAAATAAAATTTAAAATATAGAACAAAAAAAAAACAATAAAAAAATAAAAAATTAAAAAAAAAATAAAAAAATTAAAAAAAAATTAAATTAAATTAATTAATTAAAATAAAATAAAATAAATAAAATTAAATAACAAAATATATAAAACCATTTTCAATTAAAAAAAATTAAAATATTGAACTTAAATAGCAAATACACTAAATCGAGATCTAAAAATTATATAACTGAAATAAAATGAAATAATCTAAACTAAAATATAAAAGAATAAACTAAGATATGAAATGTATAAAATTAATTTCTCAAGAGTAAAAATAAAATAAAATAATATAAAATAAAATAATATAAATCTAAATTAAACAAAAATTAAATACAAAAATGAATTAAACCATTTTAAATTTTTAAAAATTAAATAAATTAAAACTTAATAGAATAAGAAAATACACATAATCGAATTTTAAAAATTAAATAACTGAAATAAAATGAAATAATCTAAACTAAAATATAACAGAATAAACTAAGTTAAAAAATGTATTAAATTAAGAAATTAAAATTAAAAATTAAATTAAATGAACTAACATAAAATAAAAGAAAATAAAATAGAATAAAACAAAATGAAATAAAATGAAATAAAATAAAATTAAACAAAAATTAAACACAAAAATAAATTAAACCATTTTACATTTTCTAAAATTAAACAAATTAAAACTAAATAGAATAAGAAAATACACAAAATCGAAATTTAAAAATTAAATAACTGAAATAAAATGAAATAATCTAAACTAAAATATAATAGAATAAACTAAGATAAAAAGTGTATAAAATTAGTAAATTAAAAGTAAAAATTTAATTAAATGTAATAAAATAAAATAAAATAAAATAGAATAAAATAAAATAAAATAAAACAAAATAAAATTAAATTAAATTAAATTAAATTAAATTAAACAAAAATTAAATACAAAAATAAATTAAAGCATTTTAAATTTTAAAAAACTAAATAAACTAAACCTAAATAGAATAAGAAAATACGCTAACTCGATATTTAAAAATTAAATAACTAAATTAAAATGAAATAATCTAAACTAAAATATAGTAGAAAAAATTAAATAAAAAATGTATAAAATTAAGTAGTTAAAAGTAAAAATTAAATTAAATGAATTAATATAATATAAAATAAAAAAATAAAACAATATAATATAAAATAAAATAATATAAAACAAAACAAAAATAAAATAAAATAAAATAAATTAAAATAAAATAAATTTTAAAAAATTTAATAAAAAAATATATTAAATCATTTTCAAATTAAAAAAAATTAAATAAATTTAACTTAAATAGCAAGTACACTAAATCGAATTTTGAAAATTAAACAACTGAAATAAAATGAAACTAAACTAAAATATAAAAGAATGAACTAAGTTAAGAAATGTATAAAATTAATTTAGCAAAAGTAAAAATTATATAAATAAAATAATATAAAATAAAATAAAATAAATTAGTTTAATTAAAATTAAAATTAAATTAAATTAAATTAAATGAAACAAAATAAAATAAAAAAATTAAACTTAAATAGAATAAGAAATTACACTAAATCGAGATTTAAAAATTAAATTATTGAAATAAAATGAGATAATCTAAACTAAAATATAATAGAATAAACTAAGATAAAAAATGTATAAAATCAATTAGTTAAAAGTAAAAATTAAATTAAATGAAATAAAATAAAATAAAACAATATAGAATAAAATGAAATAAAATTAAATTAAATAAATAAAGAAATTTAAAATTAAATAATATAAAGTTAATTAAAACGAAATAATTTATGAAAAATTTAAATCAAATCGAATGAAATATTTCACTTTTTACATTATAGTAATTAAAAGAAATAAAATAGGATAGTATAAAATAAACTAAAGTAAAATAAAATAAAAGAAATTAAAAACTAAGTAAAGAAATAAAATATAATATTTTAGAAATTAAATTAAATAAACTAAAGTAACATAAAAATAAAAAGTATGTTGATTAATATATTTATTATCTTACTTTAATGCTCATGCTCATGTCTTAGCACCGCTTACTGTTAACTCATCGACTACTTTCCCTCTTTAAACAGCATTATTTTCAAGTGTTAAATGCGCACAACTCATTTAAATAATGCCTGCAATCATATGCTTTCGTTTGTGATTTTCCTTGTTTATATACCAACAAGCACACACAAGCGTACTTATACACGTGTTTACAGGTGCCATATGGAAACGGCCGTAGGTGTGAAACTCAACCATTTGGCATTGAAATGCTGTTTAATGGTATTGAGTTTGTTGGTTGGGACAAGTTTTTTATTTTTTATTTTATTATTTTTTATTTTTTTTTAATGAGTGAAGCCTGTGCGGAAAATTCGAACATTAAAATAGGAAATTGCGTTTTTCAAAGCAACATAACTGCTATTTGTTTTTTCTTTTGACAAAGTATTTAAACCCAACTTAATAGATATAATTTTTTATTCAATTAATAACTTGTTGCGTGAGAATAATTAAAGTAATTTTAAGTGTTGTGTTTAATGAGAATTTCAGTATATTAATTTCATGGGTTCTTTGGGTTTGAAGATATTCTAACATTTTATTTTGTATTATAAAATAAATTAGTAAATAAAATTAAATGTTAATACATAAGTAATTCCATTTTATGGCACAATAAATATCCTTTAGGGATCAAATTAATTTTTTGAATAATCGGAAAACTAACATCAATATTGGTCTATGAAATGAAATGAGTTCAATTTAGTTTAGAGCTACGAAAGGCGCTTAAATAAATTGCTTACAAGTAATAGTAATGAAAACAATAACAAAAATGCAAATTTTATTAATTCGAGTTATTTCACTTGAGAAAACTTTCTAGAATATTTAATAATGCACAAAGCACAATAACAAACGAAAATATACTTAACGCAAACTCAAAGTTAAAAGGAAACTGTAAATTGAAAATTAAAATCAAGAGCAATATAATTCTTCCGTACACACTTACACACTTCAACAATAGAAACATAAAACGAATATATTCTGTATTAATTTTATAAGACCTGAAAAAATCGAGCTTTTGTTTGTCAAATTTTACTACCCGCCATTTTCAACATCCGTTGAATATTTCACGATTCCAAGCACATACACATTTAGGACATTTCAAAATTTTACGGGCTCATTTTGATTTATACTTGTATTTTATTTCCCTCAATTTTAACACCTGCTACCGCACTCATGAAGTTCGAAGCTAATAAAATTTATTGCGCTGCTTTTTAGCGTTGGCGGCAATCAAATTACTCCTCAATACTAATCACCTCTCGCAGCACATATTGTATATGTATGTATATTTTTAGATGTAGGTGTAATTCTGCGAACTCGGTGTGTTGGAAAAATGTGAAGTGCAATTGTCAAGGCGTGAAACAATTTGATTTGGCTATTTTCAATAAAAAATTTATACAACTACTCAACTGTACATTAAATGTTTAGATGAAAACTTGGCAATGAATATCTAAACATTTTGTCGTTGTCATTGTAGATTTTCATTTATTTGAGTGAAAACATTTTTATTGGCCTGTATGCTATTATTCATACGAAAGAAACTGCATTCACAATAAAAAAAAATTGAAATGATGCTCTCACTTCAATAAGTCTATTATATAAATTCATTTTATTAGAATTAAATAAAAACCATTTCATATTAAGAAATACCATTTTTTATTAATTTTCGATATTATTTAGAAAATTTGAAATTTTTAAAACTAAAACGTTTTCTTAATTTCATTCAATCATCCTTAGTTTACGAGGGTGGTTCAATAGGTCAGAAACTTTATGAACAAAATAATTTTTTTTCCCGAAAATAAGCGTTTTATTTCTCAACATATTCTCCTTTTAG
The DNA here is from genome assembly GCA_030068015.2 of Neoceratitis asiatica. NCBI lineage: Eukaryota > Metazoa > Arthropoda > Insecta > Diptera > Tephritidae > Neoceratitis > Neoceratitis asiatica. Next base: position 29,696,759 of record CM061528.1, read on the forward strand.
CTCTATACATTTAGTCCAGCGCATTGCCAAGTTTTGTATTCCTTCGAAGTATTAAGTTTTTTCAAGAATATGATGGATAGGGTTGCAGTTAGTAGCTCAATTTACAAATTTTTGGCATGGTGACTACATACATAAGTGTGTACCCATGCATTGTCTTGATGGAATAGCAATTTTTTTTTCGAAATATGCGATCAATTCTTCTTCAAATCAATATTGAATAATCTGAATCTGAATAATGTTATCGCTGTGAATGACACCTTGTGCATCCCAAAAAACTGTGTCCATCACTTTGTTGTGCTTCTCTGGTGCATGTTCACCCGGTGAAACCCACTTTCTTTATTGTTCTTGGGCTCTGGTGTGGTGTGCTGAATACATTCTTCATCTACGGTAACGAAAAAGCGCACAGATTCATTAGCATTACGAGTAAACATCGCCAAACCCTCCTTTAAAGTGGTTACGCATTTGCGCTTATGATCGTGTGCGAGAAATCGCGGCACACATTGTGCGGCTAGCTTCATCATGTCCAAATATAAATGTAAAATGTGATGTACCCCCTCATTTGAGATGCCTACATCCTCAGCCCCTTCACGCACTCTAATTCTCCCATCGTCCAATATCATTCCACGGATTTTATAGAATATTTTTAGCGTGACGCCCCATTTTTGGCGTCCTGAACGTTCACGTGTCACTTGTACTGATACGGCCGCAGCGGAACTCAGTAAAACACCTTTTCACCATTGAAATTGATGGTGCAGAATCTCCATAGTATTTATAAAGTCTTTTTTTTTTGGTTTCGGTGATTTTTTAATAGGTTAGATGGGTTTAAAAATTAAAAAAAAAAATGTTTTTTTTGTCTTATTAAATTGTAAAATATGTTAAAATATTCTCTTAAAATTTCCAATCGATCGGAGTAAAATTATAAGAGCTAGACCCTTTGGAAGTTCCGCTCATCAGGCCATGTCGGTGTCAAGTTGAAACTTTAAACGCGTTTATCTCAAAACTCTATTTTTTAAGTTGGTGGAGTCTTTGTAATAACATTATCTAGTCAGTGATCCTACGTTCAATGCATGGCGGAAATTTGATAAAAATATGTGTTTTTTTTGTTCAAAGTTTGTCAAAAATTCAAATTAAAATTTTTTGTCTTAACAATTTTTTTTTTTTAGTTATCGCTGAAGCGATTTTCGACCACGCTTCTCCTCTAATTTGTGGTTTTTTGTTTTTACCAACAAATGGAGGGACCTACAGTTTATTCTAAGCCGGCTCCGAACGGCCGATGGATTTTTATGAAAAGCCTTTTATTTCATGTCAGAAATACACTCGGAGGGCTTGGCATTCCCTGCCAAGAGGGGCGACCGCAATTAGAAAAAATTATTTTCAATAACTCTGGATGCTGCTCGAATCTGGACTCTAACCTAAGCCTTCCGAATTGTAATACGCTAACCACTCGACTATTGCGAGCGCATGTGTGTAATACTCGTAGTGTATATCTTTTTGATCCACTTCCTAAGGAAATATATTATCTTAGTTAATTTGGGCAAAAAACTACCTATGTCCTACTTGTTTAACAAACTGAAACTGATCCATTACTGGGAAAGAAAACTACTTAATATTTTTATTTAGCCTTATAATTATTTTATTAGAACGTATATATTTTGCCTTCCCAAAGGAAGTCATAACGAAAAAGATTCTCACTTTTGTGCTATAAAAACTTTACACGCCGCAAAAAAAGAATAACAGAATATTCTTCGCACTATGTTAAGTTTATGAAAATTTTTAAACTAAAAATATTTGGTTAAATTTCGTAAAATTCAAAAAAAAAATTAAGCGCTAGTCGCATTCGAAGCGCCTTCTTGTTCTAAAGAAAGAATCATAAGAAATTGATTAAATACATTTTGAGTCCAGCCATTGTAAACACTCAATATTTATTTATAAAGGGTGATCCGTTTCGAGTCTCCCAAATTTTTAAAGAAAAAACACAGAGAATTCAAATTTAATGGGTATTGTTTATCATCACTCGAAAGAACATTCTTTGGAATTTTTTTTTTAGATTATCTGTTTCAAAAGCTGGCTACGTCTCAGACGATCCATCCGTTGAGTTCAATTTTCGATGACTCGTTCGAGTATTTGTACTGGTAACTGGCGAATGGCACGCGTGATGTTTAGTTCTAAGGCCTGAATCGAAGTAGAATTGTTCGCATACACTTTAGACTTTACATATCCCTACAAGTCCAACGGTCCGGTGGCCAAACGACCGGAACAAAACGTGTAATTATCTGCTCACCGAAGTGTTCGCTCAATAAATCCATTGACTGATGTGATGTGTGGGAAGTGGCGCCATCTTGTTGAAAGCAAATGTCGCGGAGATCACGAGCGTCAATTTCAGGCATCAAATAGTCGGTCATTATGGCGCGATAACAGTCGCCATTGAAGGTTACATTCTCACCGGCATCATGAAAACGTCGGATCTTCTTGGAACTTTTGAAGGGCCCATAGAGCGAAGCAATGTCACTTGGGAAGGTCGAGCGTCTTCAGTTCTTGCACAGGCTGTATTTTGTACGCTTTCAATTTAAGACCTCGACGTGAAATGCGCCAAGTCGTTCCATTCATCAGTCCGAGTTGTTGCGAACGACGCCTAATCGACTCTCCATGGTCTTCGTGTACTTTCTCAGCCCTTATATTTTCTTCACTGCATGCTGGACGTGGTCTATTCGGTCGAATATTATCCAATAATGTCTCAAGATGGGTGATGGTGTTGCGAATAGTATGGTCAGTAGGCCGATTATGTTGACCATAAGTTGAGCGAAGCACGCCAAACACATTCTTTACAGAACGTGAATTTTCGTAATAAAATTGAATGATTTCCAAACGTTGTTCAGGCGTAAGCTTGACACGACTCACGCGTGATCTGTCAAAAAATGCTATTAAAAAAAGTACCTCTATTTGGACCACCCTAACGAAGTTTTGCAAACCGAGAAAAGTGTATAAAGTCAGAAATAAATATGTTGGTATCGTAATTATACTCGATGTGATTGAAAAAAAAATACATTTTTAATGAAAGTAGATAGACAGTCAGGAGTGTAGCCCGCGCAAATTAACGTCACGCTTAGATAGCACTAAATGCACCATTTGGTACACTATCGTAAGACCTTAAAATTCTTGATAACTCATTTCATCGTTGCTTTCAAAGTATTTCGTGGTATCATCCTCATATATCCGTTTTGGTTTTTGTAGGCAACCGTTCAATATTAAGTACCTAATAGAGTCCAAATGTTCTATGTCGGGTTCGTGATGGAGCTGCGTTTTCACAGTGAAAGTCGAAAAATATTTCCTTATTTCCTTCTAGTTTGCAGCTGCGACAATAAATGCTGTTAGCGTATGATCTCCAAATGTTCAATGACTGGTTATAGTAGCCATAAGTCTGTTCCTGTCTTGTCATACTTAGGTCATATCTGCTGCAATATCTTGTATTTGGTTAAAGAATTCCATCTGCTCTGAACTATTTGATCAAATTGTATAAAATTGTTTCTTGATCACACCTAGCGAACTTAGTATTAGCTCTGACTCGGATTCGTTCAGAGAGGCTCCTGAAATTGTCAACTAGTCTAACATTTTTTATGCCAAAAATATTCCTGTGACCGGGAACACAAATTGAGAAAAAGTGTAGTGGACCTGCTAGTGAGCTCAGAGCCTTTATGCAGTTGTTTAATACGATATAATTAATCTTCGGCGAAGACATGGCCAGCCATTCCATCTGGATGTATGTGTATATACCCGTAGCTTTCTGTACCCTCCCGTATTTACTCAATAGAGCTTCACATACCTTCTTCTCTATGTCTCGTACTTCTGCTTGGAAAATGCAAACTGAGTTTGATAGACAGATAGAGAGTGAGAGAGGGAGAGGGGAGAGAGAAGTCAAGATTCTATCAGTGTTATTTATCCAAGAACTCTAATGAAAAAAAGTTTGATACTTATATAATCTCAAAATACCCAGTTTATTCTCTTGAATTTTACTTTAATTCTATTCAAGCACAATAAGAAGTTTACTTAAGCAGTTTCTTTTAAAAAAGTTTACAAAAAAGCTTGTAAGAAAATAGGTAAATAATCCTTCTTTGAATTCGGAAACGTAGGCGGGTAAATATGTAATTACATTATTCTAAGGTAACAAGAAGTCTTTATATACATGTAAATGAACAATAAGAATTACAATTTTCATTTTCGTGAGAATGTTGAAACTTTAAAAAGAATTTCATAGTTGACCAATATACTTTTCTTTCTGTTTTTTTTTTTTTTTTTTTTTTTGGTAATGTCAGCTGCACTTATTCTATCAAAACCGAAATATATCCTTCTCATACTGTTTTTGTTGTTGAGTGTAATAGTGATGTTGTTTTCTGGATTCTTTAGTTTTACAAGAAAGTCTTTTGCGGTTTGAGCTAACTATTTGCTTTGTACTTTTTAATTTTGACTTTATATAAGAAATTTCACTTTTGTTGCCTTTTTTATTTCACCTTTTGGTTGCTTAGCTACTGGTAGATTGGTTTAAGCAAGCAAACCACTTTTCTTATTCTAACTTCTAATTCGGTTTGCTTGAGAAATTGGCTTTTCTAGTTTTGAAAAGTAGTTTCATAACCACAAAATAGTAACAGTAAAATTTTGGAAATTTTTCGTATGCAAAAATACAAAGTGTATCTTAAAATACTCAGATATCCTTGAAATGTAGTGAAACAAAGAAAGTTAAATTTTTATATGAAAAACTGTTAAACTCAAATATTTCAAAGAAAAATGTTACTGTGGAAAAAATTTACTACGCTCTTAATATATTAATTTATTTGGTTTTTAATAATTATTTTTTGTTTTTAATATGCAAATGAACTAATTCAAATGGTTATTTAGAATTTATGTAAAGAAATTAAAAATTGAATAAATTTTCCATATTATATGTGTTTGAGTTTAAATAAAATTATATTGACTTCAAAAATAATTTTTACAAAAGCCACTATGTTGAGTTTCACAAGAGTTTTCTGCATAAAAAAATTATTTTAATTATGCATTATTTATAGGTGATTCGAAAATGATTCTTCCGGATACACAACAATCATTTTATTTAAAAAAAAGTTTCACAAATTATTAGTATATATGGGAATCGTTAATAATATGAAAAAAATATATATTTTAAACAAAAAAATTAATCAAAGATTTATTTGATTACATAGGCTATTTTACGATTTTCCTTAAGTCTATGATTAAATAGGCTAGAATATTCTGAATTTATAAAACTAAATCATTCCAAAAGCAAGCGTGAGCAGTAACATATGTATATGTATACTAGCAGACCTGGTCACACTTTGTTGCGGCTTTCTGTATTCTTTGCAATTTTTATATTATTTAAGTTCTAATTAAGCACCATCGGCCGCAATAGCCTCGTGGTTAGCATTGCGTACTATAATTCGGAAAGCCTGGGTTCGAGTAACATCTAAAATTATGGAAAATTAATTTTTCTACTTGCGGTCGCCCCTCAACAGGGAATGTCAAGCCCTCCGAATGTATTTCTGACCTGAAATAAAAGGCTCTTCATAAAAATCCATCGGCCGTTCGGAGGCGGCTTAGAATAAACTGTAGGTCCCTCTATTTGTTGGTAAAAACATCAAGACGCAAAACCACAAATTGAAGGAGGAGCTCGGCCGAAAACCGCTTCAGCGGTTATAAAGTACAAAAAATATATATAAGCATCGTCTAAAGAAAAAATTTTAATGGTGGTTTCCGAAATGTAATTTTTCACTTTCCCAAAAATAAAATATGGTCTGATACAACTCCAGAAACTAATCAATAGTATTGAACAGTGACGTGAAAAAGCATCTATAAAGTCTTATTTGCAAGTATGTATCGCTAATTCACCGCTTAAAGTCTTTTACGACAATATCCATACGAATGCTTCGGATTAAACCCAACACAGCCTTCGGTCACAGAAACATTGCATAACGTAGCGAACAAACTACGCACGGTCCTATGCGTACATCCAAATTATCCAATTTTTTTTCGGTTTGTCGGTGATCCCTTTCTGGTAAAGAAATATTTAAAGCAAATTCAACTTATGTATTTCCATATCCATGATCTATTTCCGGGAAATAAAGATATTCCATTAAGACATATCATCTAAGATTTTAACCAAACCGAAGCAAAAATCAATTTTTTCTCAATTAAACAGGTATCCTCGGACAACAAATACGATTTTTTGGAAAGGTCAGTCTCTGATCTACTTCCCGGTATGAAAAAAATAATAACCTATTCGCAGTTCTAACAAATCTATATAAGAAATTTCATTAAAATCGGTTAAGCCGTTTTGGAGTAGTTCGAGGACAAAAACAGGAGAATTTTATATGGATGGATACGCCTTAAAGAGTATAAAAAAAATCAACTCACAAATGATTGTTAACCATTGTGAAAATAAATAATCAAATGTTAATTAAAACGAATGGCATTTTGACAAATGGGCATTTTTAAACAGGGTGAACCTTATAAAGATTTTTGTGCTGTATAATTTTACTGCTGGCCAAAAATGGAAAGTGCAAATATTTGATTACAAAAGAAAAATCGCATGGCAATTGAAGCGATTACTGAAAAAAAAATTACGGAAAAGCGAGCACTTTCTTCATTAATGCAGTTAAGAATGCAACCATGTACTGTGCATAGAAGAAACTAAGAAATAATAAAAAAATCTTTTTTTTTTTTTAAATAAATAATAATAATAAAAGTACTTCCCGCACGCTGATAGAAAGTTATCTCTATACTTAAAACTTGGCGCAATTTAAAATTTATTCCATACCGCTGAGAGTTCGTAAGATACGAATGTGTTGAATCAAGAATGCACAAAATCCAAGTGCTGCTGGTTTCACATAGATATTGGTGTGATTTTTTTGCATACATCAAGGCGCTGGCACAATGCAATGCAATCTACTACCCAACAAACTCTACGCCATCGCACACACACATAAATAAAACACGCACAAGTTGCAGCTTTTGGCAAACATTTGATTGTACTGTGAGTTTTTCATTTCCGTCAATGCAAATATTCACCACAAATATTTAATTTATATATTGTGTATTATAAAGGGTGATCCAAGCAGAGGTACTCTTTTCAATAACCTTTTTGTGCCAGATCACGTGTGAGTTGTGTCAAACTGTCATGTTATTTTTGGACAGTACTGTTTGGCATTTCATCATGAAAATACTTAGGCCTGAACAACGTTTACAAATCATTCAACCTTATTACTAAAAATCACGTTCTGTAAAGTATCGCGCGCTTCGCTGAACTTATGGTCAACATAATTGGACATAATTGAGCGTACCATTCGCAACACCATCAGCCATCTTGAGACCCAGCACTCATTATTGGTTAATATTCTACCAAATAGACCAAGTCCAGCACGCAGTGAAGAAAATATAGCGGACGTAGCTGAGAGTCTACACGAAGACCGTAGAGAGACGATTCGACACCGTTCACAGCAATTCGGAGTGACGTATGGAACGACTTGGCGAATTTTACGTCGAGATCTTAAATTCAATTGTGCATAAACTGAAGCCGCCCGACCTTCTCAAGCGACAACGCTTTGCTTATGGGCTCTTGAAAAGTTCCAAAAAGATCCGACGTTTTCGAGCCAGATTTGGTTCAGCTATGGGGCCCATTTCTGGCTCAATGGGTATGTAAACAAGCAAAATTGCCGTGTTTGGGACGATTTGGGTCGAAGTACAACCTGAAGAGATTCAAGTGCTGCAATTTCATCCAGAAAAAACAACGGTTTGATTCTGGTGGATTCATCGACCCATATTTCTTCAAAACTGATGCCGGTGAGAACGTAACCGACCGTTATCGCGCCATGATAAAATTCTATTTGATACCTGAAATTGAAGCTCGTGATTTCCGCGACATTTTTTTTTTTTCAACAAGATGTCGCCACTTCCCACACATCACATCAATCAATGGATTTATTGAGCGAACAGTTCGGTAAGCAGATAATTTCACATTTTGGGTCGGCCGATTTTCCACCAAGATCGTGTGATATCACACCATAAGACTTTTTCCTGTGGGGATATGTAAAGTCTAAAGTCTATGCGGACAAGCTCGCTTCGATTCAGGCCTTGGAGCAAAAAAAATCACGTGTGGCATTCGAAATGTTCGAACGAGTCATCGAAAATTGGACTTAAGGTATGGACCATCTGAGACGTAGCCGCGGCCAACATTTGAAAGAGATAATCTTCAAAAAAATAAATGCCAAAAATGTTCTTTCGAGTGATAATAAACTATAAATTTAATGGGAAATAATTTTGAATTTTCTGTTTTTTTCTCTTTAGAAAAGTAGGGAATCTCGAAATGAATCATATATATATAATTTGACCAAAAAAATATACATGCATAAATTCAGTAGTATTTACACATATAAATGAAAATAAAATATATACATCAATGCACCTATAATGCATGCATGTATGCCCGTTCTCTGCATATCTTTGGTTGATATTTATTTATACAGAGGGAAAAACCAAGAGACATTTATAAGTGGGTATGTGCGAGTACGCATATGAGTCTGCAAAGCTTTCGTCTGCGTTTGTCTTGCTGAAATGCATAATAAATTTGAGTTTCCGAATGTATATGCATATATGTACCAATGTGTGCTTATTTTCGTACATTGACATTATTGCTTGCTGCTCCACTTCGGGGGATTACACGCGGCTTTTGGATTTATTTATTGCTTTTCTTTCAAAGTGTGGCCTTAACGAATGCCAGCATTGTTTTGTATTGGTTATGAATATGTATATATTCCAATATACATTCATTCTTATATACATACATATATGCATATATGTATCAATATTATAGCTTTTGCATAAGAAATAATTCCTTTGGGTGCACTATATTCAAGACTGTTTTAATATTTAAACCGCTTAATTGGCGAACTATTGTTTTAAGGAATTAACATATTGCCCATGTACTGAGTGAGAGGGTAGATACAGATATTGAAAATTGCATATTTTTTAAATATGCAGCTGCAAATATTGCTCATACTTTTACTCAATTGAAGCTAAAAATAATTTTTAATTCCAATAAAAAATTTCGATGACTTTTTAAATAATGAAAGCTTTCTGTAAATAAAATTTCAGAATATTAAAGGAGTTTATAAGCGGGAAGAATAAAATTATAGCTGCTTGTCTAGTAACTTCAATAAAGCCTTAAATTAACAAAAAAAAAAAAAAAAAAATTTTTTTAAATTAAAAAAAAATTATAAAATATTGGGTCGCCACTTATATTATATTTTTATTGTAATAAAATTAGTTATTTTATTTAGTAAAATTCAAAAGCCGAGCTCATCTAAGATGAAAAATCACCTAGAACTAAAAAAAAAGTTGAGGATACAAAACTAAATATCAAGGAAATTAAGTATACAATTTTATGGAAAGAATTGTAAAATAAAAAAATTTACGCAAAAAGGAAATATATGTACAAGTACTAGAAATTAATGTGATTATCAACCAAATTAAGCCCGTTGTTTTTGAATTTAATGCAGCAGCTATTTATTAATACATAAATAAATACATATAACTATTGTTTTTGAAAATTGATTTTAATAAGTAACAAGAGAGAATGGCTGTCTTCGGCAATGCCGAAGTCTTTATACCTTTCATAAATACATCAAATTAATTGCTAATTGCAAAATTGGATTTCGATGATTTTCAGTGTCAATTTAAACTTGAATTTACGTCTGTAGAAATACGGTTTTATTGCGGGCGGGTTTATGATATAAGAGTTATTTTCAAAGGAAAAGGTGAAGATTTCTGTTTTCATTGATTACAATGGTGTGGTGCATCATAAGTTCCTGCCCAAAGGTCGTACAGTTAATAAGAAATACTACAAGGAAGTTATGCAACGTTTGAGTGAAGCAATACGATCAGCCCAAACGATCGGAGTTGTGGAAAATCGTGGATTCCGCATCACGATAAGCACCAGCTCACACATCAATGCCTATTCGTGATTTTTTGGCCCGAACCAAAACCATAATCATGCCTCAACCCCCGTATTCACCAGATTTGACTCCCTGCGACTTTTTCCTATTCCCAAAACTAAAGAAAGCAACGAAAAGAAAGTGTTTTGCCACAAATTGATGAGATCAAGTCAGAATCGATGAAAGAGCTGATGGCCATACCGAAAAGCGCATTTCAGAAGTGCTTCGAGGATTGGAAAAAGCGTTAACACAAGTGTTTTATATCCGAGGGGATTACTTTGGAGGAGACAAAATATATATTGATGAATAAATAAGCTCTTTTTAAAAAAATTAAAAATTCACCTTTTCCTTTGAACACACCTCGTAGTATTCCGATTTCGATGATTTTCAGTACCAATAAGCAATTCGTAATATGTGTTCATTGTGCTCAATTTCATGCTCATGATGATTTTTTAGCGGATTTTGAACAAAGACAGTATTCTGAACAAATCGGTGTATGGGAGACTTGAGGCTTTGATCAAAACTCAGTCAAACAATCATAGTCGTACAATTTCGATGATTTTCAGAACCAATTTGCAATCCATTATGTATCAAGTAGTGGACCAACTTTCGCGTTCTTTAGTGTTTTTTTTTTGGCGGAATTATGGCGCAAAATTTCAAATCTTAAAAATCGGTCGTATATGTGCTGCAGTGGTCCGATCCGGGAGGAATTATCATTTAAACGTATAGGTGGTTTGGTTGAAATATCTCAAAATTTGAGAGACAAGTTTGCGTTCAAACAGATATACAGACAGACAGACAGGCGAACAGCTCGTGATTCTGATACAATCCGTATACATTTCGGTCAATGGTAAATGCTGACGTCATTAACAAAACTGAATTGATTTCGAGATATTTTTGTATTTATTGCACTCATGCGTCTTTGTAAGGGTCATACAATTAGTAGAGTAGATCCTCGCCGCCCCTAAAGTGTCACAATTTATTCCTTGAGGCGAAAAGTAGCACCTCGTCACGATCCTCCTAGAGAGGGAGTAGTTCTTTAGCTTATCTTGATTGCGAAACTTGGGAATAGTACGTTATCTTTTTGGTGGTAAACTACATTACTGCTCATGTTTTTAGTCTGCGGTAGTCTTTTTTATATCCTTTTTTAGCCGCAGTTACTTGCTTCGTCCGTTGTCAGCTATTCTTCTTCTTTAGCATAGGCACTGCTTACGTGATTACAACCGCATCAACAATAGCGTGCCTTTCGTTTATTCTCTTTGCTGTTTGCCACCAGTTGGAAATATTACTTGAAACCAGGTCGCTCTGCACCTGATCCTTCCGACGGAGTGTAAGTATTCCTCTTCCTCTTCTGCCACCAGCGGTTACTCCATCGAATATTTTCAAAGCTGGAGCACTTTCATCCATTCGGACGATATGACCTAACCAGCGCCGCCGCTGTCTCTTGATTAGCTGAACTATGTCGATGCCGTCGTATGGCTCCTACAGCTTAACGTTCCATCGTCTGCGGTATTCGCCGCTTCCAACGCGCAAAGGACCATAAATCTTCCGGAAAACTTTTCTTTCGAGAACTTTTAAAACTGACTCATCGGATGTCGACATCGTCAAGGATTCTACACCATATGTCAGGACGGGAATGATGAGCGACTTGTAGACTTTGGTTTTGGTTCGTCGAGAGAGGACTTTACTTTTCAATTGCCTACTCAGTCCAAAGTAGCACCTGTTGGAAAGTGTGATTCTGCGTTGGATTTCAAGGCTGCCATTGCTGGCGTTGTTAATGCTGGTTCTCAGATAAACGAAATTATCTACCACTTCAAAGAATGCGATGACTGTTTATTTGATGACAAAAGATATGTCGTCTTGCCCTAGTTCACTATTCCCACCCATTCGCTTCGTTTCTTTGTCTAATCTGGAGAAGGCAGAACTTACGGTGCAGTTTTTATGACCAATTATATCAATATCATTGGCATACGCGGTTGTAAAAACTATACTCCAATGAAATGCCGTTTATCAGCTATGCTTCGCTTTATTTACACTTTGATAATATAATATAATTAATGATGTAAACGCTATAACTAATATATATTTTTGTACGTTTTCTTTTTTTATTATTATTATAATTATTATATTTTATTGTTAATTATAATTAAAATTACAAAACAATATTATTATCGCAAGCTACCAGGGTTATCGGCTTAGTCACATAGTTAAATAATTAATAATTTTTTGATTACACTAACATATATTATATTAAATGGAAGATTTTTATCCTTTTTAAAAATGTGGAAACTAGTTTTATATTAATTTCTGAGGGGTGTGGTAAGATAGATTGTGGTGGATTACGCTTCTTGAAAATGTGATTCCTTGGTTTGGAAAGAGCTGGACAGTTCAGTAAGCTGTGGTTGACTGTAAGACTCAAGTTTCGGCAAAACTGGCACATCGGCTGGGGCGTTGATAGCAAAAAATGTTCGTGGGTCAATTGAGTGTGGCCCAGTCTGAGGCGTATGAAGCATCTGTCAGCCCATGTTGATGTGTTACTTGGGATTTTTATTGAAGTTCCCTGAGGGTTTATTTCTTTTTATTGGTGTTGGTGTGTTGACCATTCACTTGTGTATTGCAGTTTTATGGCGTTTGAAAAAATGTGTTTTAAGGATGATTTTAAAGCAAGTTTTGCTGCTGCGTCGGCATGTTCATTACCCGGTACACCGGAATGGGATGGAACCCACATCATTTTTGTTTTTCCTCACTTGTTTATCATTATGCTTTGAATTGTTTGAATTGTATCGTCGTTTGAATATAATTTTTGCGTAGCCCTGAAGACTGACTGGCTGTCAGTGCATATTACGTATTTTTTGTTTGACCGTTTGGCTATTGTTGGTGCCGAAAGCATTCCTTGTAGCTCAGCATGAAATATATTTGCATAATGTGGGAGTATTCCTTGGGATTTAATAGCACCATTCTCGTCAGTTACTGCAAATGAAACGCCATCAGCTTGTTTGGAACCGTCTGTAAAAAGGAAATGCCATCCTTCTTGTTTGAGTGGTATTGCAATGCTGTTGAACAACTGTTGGTAGGTAGAATTACAGCTGTGCTCTTTGCGTCGGATCGCCAGCTGGTTAATAAAAGTTTTACTCTCAAGTTTCCAAGGGGGGAGCTCTTTTATAAGATGACGTCTTTTTTTTTTTTTTTTAATCAAAAACCTTAACTCTGTCAGTGTGAAACTAACTAACGCTAACCCCTTTTATCACTGGTAGTATTTCGTCAGGGATCCTTTTGAGCAAATAATTCTAAAATCGAAAACTTCGGTCTTCGTCTTTATTCAAACGCTATGGTCTCAATTCTCGTCACTATGTGATATGTATATAAGTTACCTGGTATGCAAGAGTGTCTTCCTGACATCTTCAAGCACGCATTTTACTAGCATATCCGGGGATATTTTTACACGCGGGGAAACAAAAATGCCATGCTTTTTGTTTGGTACCAGAAGATAACCCCACCTTCTCTTCACGCTATCACTTCACATAATCTGCCAATATGCTGTAGATAGACTTCTATCACCACTCTTGGCAATTCTGCTTTGGTTTTTCTCGTTTCTATCTCGCTATCTCAGTTTGCTCATGTGCCGATATCAAGTCCTAATATCCAGCGAAGGCTAAAACTGCTTTCTCGGACACCGTGCATAAAGCATCGCACAGGACGTGTATGCGCGTGTAGGACTCTCGTTCCTACTCTGAGTGCCAAATGGTGGAACTATAACGAATAATTAATTGCCTTCACTACGCCAGCGAGAACCTGCCAACTTTGTTTGTTCGATAACGCATTTAACGAGTACACAAACTCTCATCTGGATTTTCTCCACTTTTTCCAGCTGCTAATCGGTACAGTTTCCTTCTTGTGATTTGCCAATTTTAGTGATTTTCCTTCTAGCTAGCTTTTAATGTTTCCGGTTATTAGCTCAGCTAGACGAACTGTAGCAGTTATTGTTTTAGCCATCACCACAACTGATATATCTTCAGCGTATCATATAATCATACAATGATTATTTCCTTGTAGACAAATAACTGCAGCCCTTCATCGTATATGATGTTCGATAAGATAGGACCCAGTACAGATTAGTGCGGCACACCCCTGTTTTTTGAGATGTACTGGCATTGATGTTGGAATGTTTTGGTGTAAAGTGATGACGTTGCACTGATATGTTGACATGATGTGATGTCGTTTAATATTTAAGTTTATTTTTTAATTATTATCACAAGCTTCCACTAGACTTTTCAACATTTTACATTCAAAATCTATATAAATCAACAAGCCAGCTGCCAGCCAGCCACTACTAATGTGCATAAAAAAATTTCCAATCAACTTTTCAGATCAAAAATACCACTAATTTTCTATGTCGAAGTCGTATGAACTGTATGACTGTTAATCGATGGCTATTGATTCCAAACTTTTCAATACATTCGACTGTATTACAAGCAGCGCAGAGTTTGACTTATTTTGTTGTAGATTTAGATTATATTTCTTAAGAGCTGATTGCCTGATTTCTTACTTATGCTCTTTCGCCCTATGCTTTCTAATTGTTTAGTTGTTGACTCGAAGTTTCCAGTTAACTTTTCTAGCAACTACTTTCGATGCTTGCGCTTCCTAACTTCCAACTTCACAAGCACAAGCATGTATGGTATGGCTTTTGCGAGTATACGTAAGGACAAGCGTGTGAGAGTGGATGGATGGTGAGATAAATTATATATAAAAGTCAGAATTGATAAAAAAAAAGTATTTCACAATTCTATGCCTTTCAATCAAAAGCTTGGCTTATAATTAAGCTAGTTTTTACACAGTTTCATCAAAACTTGCGATAGTTGCTGACTAGTTTTATTCATTTATTTTTTTTTTATATCTAATATCCCAGTAGAAATTGTATGCGTACCACATCGATGTAAGATAAATGAGCTGCAAGCAGCTCTGTATGCATGCTAGTATAAATAAACTTCTAAAGGGCGATCCATTTTGAGGTTCCCTACTTTTTTAAAGACAAAAACACAGCAAATTCGAATTTAACGAAAAATTTTTATTATGAAAGAACATTCTTTGGCATTTATATTTTGAAGATTACCTGCTTCAAATGTTGCAGCGGCTACGTCTCAGATGGTACATCCGTTGAGTCCAATTTTCGATGACTCGTTCAAGCATTTCGACTGGTAACTGGCGAATGACACGCTTGATGTTTTTCTCTAAGGCCTGACTTAAATGTCTCCACAGGAAAAAGTCTAACGGTGTGATATCACAAGATCTTGGAGGCCAATCGACCGGCCCACAACGTGCAATTATCTGCTCACCGAAGTATTCTCTCAGTGAATCCATTGATTGATGCGATGAAGTGGCGCCGTTTTGTTGAAACGAAATGTCGCGTAGATCACGAACTTCAATTTCAGGCATCAAATAGTCGGTTATCATAGCGTGATAACGGTCGCCATTGACGGTTACGTTATTACCAGCATCATTTTTGAAGAAATATGGACCGATAATTCCACCTGCCCACAAACCACACCAAACCGTTGTTTTTTCTTGATGAATTGGCAGCTCAGAAACGGGCCTCATCGCTGAACAAAATTTTGCTGGAAAACGTCGGATCTACTCGGAACGTTTCAACAGCCCATAGAGCGAAGCGATGTCGCTTGGGAAGGGTGAGTGGATTCTGTTCTCGCATATACAGTATTTTCTACGCTTTCAATTTAAGATCTCGGCGCAAAATGCGCCACGTCGTTCCATAAATCAGTCCGAGCTGCTGCGAATGGCGCCAAATCGAATCTACACGGTATTCGTGTACTCTCAGCTACGGCCGGTATATTTTCTTCAATGATGAACAAATTCGGTCGAATATTATTCAATAATGAGTGCTGAGTCTCAAGACTCAGTAGACCGATTATGTTGACCATAAGTTGAGCGAAGCGCGCGAAACACATTCTTCACAGAACGTGAATTTTCGTAATAAAATTCGTAAAAAAACATTGTTCAGGCGTAAGTATTTCTATGAGGAAATGACAAACAATACTGAACAAAAATAACATGAGAGCTGGGCACGGCTCACGCGTGATCTGTCAAAAAAGGGCTATTGAAATAAGTACCTCTACTTGGATCACCATTTATTTCTTTTTTACACTTGAAGTTCTTAGGAAAGCATGCATGTTTTTACTATACAAATGTAACAAAAGAGAATGCATAAAAATTTCATAATTTTAATTTTTTTTTTTTTCATACTACATTTGTTGTTTATATATTCCAATTTCTATCCGCATTTTGCGAGTAATTTTTGCAATAACTCAGAAAGACATTGTGATATTAATTTCCATTCATACATACATATGTACATATAATTTTTCGAACAGATAGATAAGAACAAATAAAAATTTATAAATCACATATTTATAGTTTTATTTACAATTTTGAAATGAAAAAAATTTTTGTAAGAGTTTTTGATTGAAAAATCTTATATTTTGGGTGAGTAGTTTAATTTTTCATTTTAATGAACCCTTCGTGCTTCTTCAAACATTCATCGTGCATTCTTTTTGTATACATACAGTTTATTTCAACTGGGATATTTCACTTCTCTACATATATCTACTAACTCCCACATTTATTTTAAAAGTTTACGTTTGAGATTAGAACTTCAACGGAAGTAGATATATCATATTCAACAGTGCATTTTGAAGGTACGATAACATTGTGCTCATTCTCTATATTAATTTCATATGACGAAATGTCATATTATGTATTATTAGATGAAAGACAGCGAAGAAAGAAAGCTACTTTGTGCGACTAAAAGTGTTCCAATTGTTCTCTACGAATCTGAAAAAAAAATTATAATAATAAAAATTTTAACACATGTTTTTAAATACTAATTAATTTTAATCATAATTAAAGAGTAATATTATTGAAAATTATACTGTTTCTGTTTAAAAAAAAGGTTATAATTATAATTGAAGTTGGAGTTGGAGTTTTAGTTGTATTTCTATTTATATTTTTATTTGTATTTGCCATTGTAGTTATAGTTGCGGTTGAAATTATGATTGTAGTTGTAGTTATTGTTATAATTTAAATTTATGTTATAATTGCAGTTTTGCGTGGATTTTTGGTTGTACTTGTAGTTACGGTGGTACCCGTACAGTAACGTATTCCCTAACACATAAGCACAATTACCAATTGACAGCCAGCACTAGCACACAAAAATTTAGATTTCCTTTGTATGTCAAAAGAAAAAAGCGATATAGCATTGTTTACATTTCGTGGAGTTAATATATCGTATGCGTTCTCAGTCATTTGTAGTTTAAAAAGTTCTCAGAATAGTTGAGCGACTATCAAATGCAAACAGTAATATTCAGTGTTAATTTAGAAACAGAAATTTGCAACAAAAGTTTTCGCGATTTATTCACTTTAAAGAAAACAAAACTATTAAATAAAGAATGTCTAATACAAAGCAATAAATACTTTCGTGTATCTGTGGTTTTGTGAAATTAAAGGATATGAATTAAATGCAAAGATTTCGCCGGAGTTATTGAGTTTATTTAGCAGGTAGATACGCATATGTTAAACATTACTTTGTATTTGTAAATTGACTTCATTCATTTTTTTGGTTATTTATTCCTGCATACTGCCGAATTACTTGCAGTACAAGAACTTGCTGCAGAGGAGAAGAAAACGAAATTGCCTTCAACACCTATCAGTAATAAAACAAAACTCATTAAAGGCTTCCCAAGTACTATAAGAGCGACCAATGACATAACGAGTGCGACATAAACCACGTCGCAAACAGGTAAAATACGAACAGTGACTATTTTAAATAGACGCAGTCTCAGCAACAACAACACAAACGCAAACACCATGTACAAGTATAAACTTAAATTCAGCATATTCAAGTACAACAGCAGTCACAAAACCATGTAGTAAATCAGGCGCAGCAACATCAACTCATCAGTAGCAAAACCAGCAGTAACAACAACAACAACAAATACAACGAACTCATTTATGTATGTCGCCGCCGACAAATCATAATTTACAAAATTAAACTTATTTATTTAATTACATACTTATGGTGTTCCACTGTCCTTGAGTTTCCGTAATTATTTAATTAACTAATAATAATTGAATAACGAATGTATGTAATATGTACATAAAAAAATAAAAATATATTAATCTCATGCTTTAATTATTTTGAAGCCAACTATTTTTTTTCAAATTAATGTTTAAATCATATATTATACAACTTTCTTATAAAAACATAAAATTATACAAAAAATATCTAAATAAGCATATTTTGAATTATAGTCAAAAATTGAAATGAATCGTTCACTCGTGGCTTGATAAATTTTCGATAAATTTCACATCATATTCTTGTATATTTGATTCTTTTACATCCGCCGTATATATGCGATATATAATATGATATATATGGAAACAAATACCACGCAACTATGGTATATTTATGCGTTATCCTAACGTAAATGTAAAGGGTGATCCGAGTAGAAGTACTTTTTCCAATAGCCTTTTTTTGACAGATGACCCGTGATTCGTGTCAAGCTTACGCCTGAACAAGGTTTACACCGAAAATTCACGTTCAGTAAAGAATGAGTTTCGCGCGCTTCGCTCAACTTATGGTGAAAATAATCGGCCTATTAAGCGTACTATTAGCAACACCATCACTCATCTTGAGACCCAGCATTCATTATTGTATAATATTCGACCGAATAGACAGTGAAGAAAATATAGCGGCCGTAACTGAGAGTGTACACGAAGATCGTGGAGAGTCGATTCGGAGCCATTCGCAGCAACTCGAACTGATATATGAAACGACCTGGCGCATTTTACGTCGAGATCATAAATTGAAGGCGTACAAAGTACTGTATGTGCAAGAACTGAAGCCACTCGACCTTCCCAAGTGTCATCGCTTTGCTCTTCAAAAGTTCCAAGAAGATCCGACGTTTTCGAGAAAAATTTTGTTCAGCGATGAGACCGATTTCTGGTTCAATGGGTATGTAAACAAGCAAGATTGTCGCATTTGGAATGAAAAGCAACCCGAAAAGATTCAAAAGCTGTCATTTTATCCAGAAAAAAACAGCGCTTTGGTGTAGTTTGCGGGCTGATGGAATCATCGGTCCATATTTCTTCAAAAATGATGCCATTGAGAAGATAACCGTCAATGGCAACCATTGCGACATTCGGTTTCAACAAGACGGCGCTACTTCCCACACATCGCATCAATCAGTGGATTTATTGGTGAGTAGATAATTTCGCGTTTTGATTGGCCACCAAGATCGTGTGATATCACACCCTTATGATTTTTCCTGTGGGGATATATAAAGTCTAAAGTCTATGCGGACAACTCCCCTTCGATTCAGGCCTTAGAGCAATACATTACGCGTGTCATTCTCCAGTTACCAGTCGAAATGTTCGAACGATTTAATCTTAAAATAATAAACGCCAAATAATGAAAAGAGTATATATGTATAAGGATATGATGGGAAATTTATATGGGAAAAAAATGAAAAAGCTGCGCACACGCATTGAAAGTATACATGAGGATTTGTCACTCGGACTGTACAAACTCACGGAAAGTATGCGAATTTATAGCGCTTAGTTTTTGTAGCACTGCTGATGGTTTAACGTGTTATATATGAAATAGCGTCTTGCTGGGTAGCTCTAGTTTCTGTTGTGGTTGTAATTGTAGTTATGACTAGTAGTTTAAGATCTGATTGCCGCGGTGCTAAGAGGAGAAACATGTAGAGCGCGCTGTTGCCAACTCGGCTATAATTGCGTAAATGGCGTCAGTAGAGATGTTAAACAAATTATTATCATGTAATAAAAGTTATTTGAAATAAATTTCAATTAATTATAAATTCGTAACATAAATTTTTATTTAAAATACATTCATTATTGAACACAAAATATATCTTTTTCCGGGTGAGACTCCGCCTGATACATAGCTTGTAGGAAGGATTTGGAAAGTATCTGCGAAGCGTTTCACAGTAGTCTGACATCATTGAGATGTTCCGTATTTCCTGCTATTAGTTTCTTTCATTCCTTATTATGAAATCATCTTCATCTTGTGCTTCACTCACATATTTTAAATTTTCTTGTGAACTAATCTAGATGGGAATGAAGAAAATGTACTTTTAAACTCATTAGGCAATCTTAGTATTATTTTGATAATTAGCTTGTAGGTAGGGTTTTATTGCCTAAAAGTTTATCTGTTTCCCTTCTCCCTTGAGGATAATGTGATAATGATGATGAATTGGTAATCATCCTTAAGCCGTCTGATATATGATCCAACGAAAACACTTTCCTTCAACTTAACCTTTGAGAGGCTAGGACCCTTTACAAATTGCTTCGTCAATCCCAACTAAGTGTGAAGCAGTAGGAAGGAAGAAGGACCTTATGAGGAGGCAAAAAAGTTCCACCAGATATTTGGACATTAATTTTAATAACATTAAGCATGCTCTGAGGCCCACCTTGTTCACCCAAGTGAAATGCTCCATTTCTACTCTCCCATATGTAACCGCTGAATCGATTTGTGGCCGAGCTCCTCCTCCAATTTGTGGTTTTTGCGTCTTGATGGAGGGAGCCGCCTCCGAACGGCCGATGGATTTTTATGAGGAGCGTTTATTTCATGTCATAAATACACTCGGAGGGCTTGACATTCCCTGCCGAGGGGCGACCGCAATTAGAAAAATTTGTTTTCAATAATTTTGGATGTTGCTCGAACCTGTACTCTAACCTAAGCCTTCCGAATGACAGTACGCAATGCTAACCACTAGGCTATTGCGGCCGCTTCATATATATATATATATGTATATATATATATATAAGTACATAAGCGCATATGGTAAACCGAGATTGTTGCCCGAACCATATGCTCAAGAATTATGTTTGCTTTTGATCTTTGATCGTAGCAATTCAGCATCACATTTGGGAATATTCAAGTCTCTTACCAAATTATTTAGCTCCACCTAGCACATCATCATTTTCATCAGATAGTGGAATCTCTTATAAGGTAGAGAAGGTTTTAAGTACAGGTATGTCGGTCCTATTAGGGTTGCGATGAATAGTTTATTGCAGATTGGGGTATAAAATTTATTGTTTTCCTTTTTACAAAAGCAAAAGTGGCAACTTAATTACAAAGAAAAATTCGGTTTTTAGAATAAAATTTTGCGTAATGCAAAATAATCGGACGGTCTGGTCTGGAAATATTTTAATTTTTTTTTTTTTTTTTTTCTGCACCTCAATACAATGAACTAGAATTTGCCTTGAAGAAAACTCATACAAAACAATCCACAGAGTAGAAGAAAATAAATCTCCTCGGTGTCTCAAAGTCTTCGCAATAGCAAGAACTTACAAACTCTAGCAATAAGCCAAGCAATCAACTAATTTACTTGCCACATGGCGGAAGTGCGCGCAAACAAGCCGTAGCAGCGGCGTGAATGGCGGAAAATAATAAAATTGATAAAAGTGTATAGATGATATTAGGTGGTTTTCAAATGTGATGCAACAATTTTGCTTTTTTCTAGCTGAAAATACAACTTTTTTTTATATTTCCTTCAGTATAAGTTTGTATAAACACAAAATCCATCAGTTGACTTGCGTCATGCTGATGGAGACTTCTCAGTAAGCGCTACATTTCAAATATGCGCTGAAACTGCATTAAGTTGCTGTTGAGGAAAATTAACACATACTTATACATTCATATTACTTGCATGCATACACTATTATGAATATATATGTTATGTAATATACGCTGAGTCATAGCTCTTCTTATGACATCTTGCAATGCCTTGCTTCGCGTGTAGTGGATTATTGAGATTTTCTTTAAGAGAAAACCCCCCTTATTCACTGTATGGCTTCCTGTTACCTGTGATATGTGTAGTACATGGCAACGGATGTTGCTGTTTCATAATCGGATTTTTAGTTTTATATTTTTGTGTTTTGCAACTTGTCGCCTTGATTTGTCGTGACGCCGCGAGTGGAGTTGCGGCAACATCGTTGACACAACTTAACGACACTTCCTTTACTGCTTCCCTACCCTTAGTTTTCATTTCACTTACTACTTGGATTTTTTTTTCACAATTTTTTTTTTTTTTTAATGATCCATTCACTTTTTCGTTCGCAGCATTTGCCGGCGAAGCATTTCTATGCTTGCAAGTTTTTCTCTTTTCGCTTTCTACTTCTACTACTATTTGAATTTCTATTACTTTTACATACCCGCCTGCAATTTACCACGTGTTGCATACGGCATTTGCATGTGTTGCATTAATATTGCATGTTTGTTAGCGCAAATGTGTGTAAAAAGACATTATTATGAATGCTGTCGTCATGCTGTTTAATATAAGTTGTAATTTTGCGCATAATGAAATTCCGTGGCAGTCAATGTCGGAAAGCCGCCAAGAGTTTATTTCCTTAAAGAATTTCTAGTGTTTCTCTTTCATGCTAGTTTTGATGTAGGAATTTTACAGTGGTGAAGTCGTATGTAATGTCTAGTTGATGCAGTAGTAGCAGTATAAAGAGTGTATAAATCTATTTTTGTATTTATTTCTGCTGTTGTTTATTGTTAAGAAGTGGCTTTTTTTACTTGTAGTGGTAGCTATTGTTGAAGTTGTCATTTATTTATAAATTTACTTATAAATAATATTTTGTCTAGTCTTTGTTTGGAATTAATATTAATGAGAAAGTATATTTTTTTTTAGTATTTCCAATTCTGGAATTCGAAATCAATATATATACATAATTAATTAGCGCTTCTCCCCCAGTTTGTGGCATGCATTGAAAACAGAACTAGTACGATGAGAATTGGCGACCTAGAAAGAAGGAAGCCGACTTGCGTGAGTATGAAGAACTTGCGAAGCTGGCCGACAGGGGCACAAAAATTCTATAAAAATAAACGTAAAAGTTTCAAGATCGAAGCATTATTTGGTGGCCGATGTTCGGAGCATAACGAGTTTATGTAGGAAAACCTTTCATGTATAAGGTTTTCCAATAAGAGTGATATAATTTGTAAGTGTCGTTTTGCCCATTAATCATCAGCTAATTGAAAGATGGCAGTATCCCGCTGAACATTACCGGTGATTCGGTGAAGGTTGGTGGCTTTAACACAAAAAATTCAGTGCATATGCATTTTGGTTTTGCCCGATCAGTCGGCGTTAAATGTTTTTAGGAAATGAGTTTTACGGAAAACTCGTGATACCTTTCGCATTGGCAATGTCGAGAAATGTAAACGAGGGAACGATAAGCTGCACGATATATGCGGTGACATCTGGTTATTGTTAATTAAGTCATAATTTCATAATCAACATAATGCAGTTCAAAAATATTTGAATAACACTATAGGTAAATATTAGTATGCTTAAATGCTCCGTGAATTCTTCTTCATTTTTGCCAATAATTCATATCAATGGAGTAAAATTGAGGACTGTTAAGCAGTGGTTGTCCGAGGGTTGCCGTTGTTGTTGAACAATGTCGAGGAACTCATTTACCTTACCTCCTTGGTATGTAGGGATCTGCATACATTTTGCTGACTCAATCAATTCTAACCAGATTTCTTCACACATATGAGCGAACGTGGGTTTCATTAAGTCCGTGTATTGATTTTGTAAGTTTTTCATTTAAATTTCTCTTGCAGAGAGATTCAAGTTTACTTAATGAAATATTATCGCAAAATACAGATGACCTTTTACTGCATCGGCAAATTCATTGAGAGTGAAAATTTAAATTACTAAGTGCGCTTGTGTTCCTCCACTCCTCTATGTCATAAGTAAAGCAATAACTGATACAAAGGTAGCTTGTTAAAAGCATAGAGGATTGCTTCTGAATATACATATATGCTCGTATATACATGTGTGCATGTACATGAAATAAACTGCCATACACCTTTCAGCACAAACACAAACATATTTCCGCATAAAATGTGCGGCTTTCAACGCAGTCGATGGTGGCAATGCGGAAGTTTGCAACAAAGCGTGGTATTGCAAAATCAATTTTAAGGGCAAACACTTCTTTAGACATATGTACATACATATGTATGTATAATTGAGTATATGAACACTGGTATATGCACATGAAATACGAAATTCCCTACTAAAATGCGCTAAACTCACAGCACAGCGGTTGTGTTCATCGTCGCTGCCGCATAAATAAGGTGTTCTCGGTATTGCATTCACAACCAAAACCGGTGACTGAAGCTAAGCCGAAATTGTAACGCACCATATACAAGTATTCTGGCACTGTTGAGGCAAACGCTGATGACGATAACGCTGCTGACAACTACAACAGTAACTGCGATTGCAACAAAAATTGAAACAACAACAGCGACGTGACATTTAAAAAATTTTGAAATGGTAGGAAATGAAGCACAAAATAATATTTGTAAAGGGTGATCCAAGTGGAGGTACTTTTTTGAATAGCCTTTTGGAAAAAGATAATCTAAAAAATTAACTCCCAATTAAATTTGGATTTTCTGTGTTTTTTTTCTTTTAAAAAGGTAGAGAACCTCAAAATGGATAGGTTTTACGGCTCTCTGATATTTTTAGGGAGTGAAGATCATCCGCTATTTCCTCACAACTAATATGGAATCCCAACTAAGTGTGCATTAGATTAAATTTCGTGCTCTTTGTTGCTTTTTGGATGAATTTCGTCCCAAAACCTCATATTTGAAAATATCGGTGTATGGGAGCTATACTTTTTTTTGGTCCGATTTCAATGATTTTCAGATGCAATAAACGATTTATTATGTATGCATTAAATCCAATATTTTAATGAAATTAATTAAACTATTAAGAAAAAATTGGGCCCCTAAAGTCTAGTGGTTGGCATTACGTACTACAATTCGGAAGGCATGGATTTGAGCCCAGGTTCGAGCAACATCTCCAAATTATAGAAAATTAATTTTTATAATTGTGGTCGCCCCTCGGCATATAATGTCAAGCCCTCCGAGTGTATTTCTTATATGAAATAAAAGGTTCCTTATCAAAAATCCATCAATCGTTTGGAGGCGGCTTAGCTTAAACTGTAGGTCCCTCCAATTTGTTTGTAAAACATCAAAACGCAAAATCACAAGTGGAGTAGGAGTAAACTTTGTAAAAGCTAGTAGTAGTTAGTGCTGTGGTATTATCAGTAAAGTAGTAGTAAATACTGTCACAACTATTACGTTTAGTAGAAGAATTCAATTAAGTGGGAGATTAAAGCCACCGTCAACAAACTGATCAGCCCTTATCAGTATGGCTTTAGACCTGGAAAATCCACCATTGACTACATATTTACCATGCGCTAAATGTTGGAGAAGACCTGCTACAAATGAATCTATACATACCATCTTTTCATCGATTCGACAACACGATAAGGAAATGCCTCTACGCCGCTATGTCTGAATTTGATATCCCCACAAAACTCATACGGCTATGTAAACTGACCCTGGATTCTACCAGAAGCGCAGCTGGAATCGGGAAGGACCTCTACGAGCTGTTCGGCAACAAACGAGGTTTCAGACAAGGTGACTATTTATCATGTGATTTCTTCAATTTGATACTGGAGAAAATAATACGAACAATTGAAAAGTAAAGTCCTCTCTCGACGAACCAAAACCATACTCTACAAGTCGCTCATATTTCCCGTCCTTACATATGGTGCAGAAGCCTGTAAAGAAAAGTTGTGCATAAGATTTATGGTTCTTTGCGCGTTGGCAACGGTGAATACTGCAGAAGATGAAACGATGTACTGTACGAGCTATACGACGAAATTTATATAGTTCAGTGAATTAAGAGATAGCGGCTACGCTGTCTAGGTCATGCCGTTCGAATGTATGGAAGTGCTACAGCTTTGAAAGTATTCAATGGAGTACCCGCTGACGGAAACAGAGGAAGAGGAAGACCTCCACTCCACTCCTCCACACCTTTGACGCACCGGGTGGAAAGTGATCTGGTTTCAAGTGGTATTTCCAACTGGCGCCAGACAGCACAGAGAAGAAAGGAATGGAGGGTTATTGCTGTGGCTATAATCGCCTAAGCGGTGTCTACGCCAAAGAAGAAGAAGAAGGAAAATCCGCATAAGAACCAATTGGTCTTACATAAATTATAATCAAAATAATTTTATACTAAACACCACTGCAGTGACAAATAATTTAAACATTCAACTTTTTAAATAGAAATACTTTTAAATTTTACAAACATATCTCAAAGATTCTTAAAAGAAAATTTTCTTTAACGCAAAAAATTGAATATTTCCTGTTGAAAAAAATATTTTGTATGACCATTCAATTTTTGATACTTTGTTAACACATTTACACTACATCTCTAGGTATCTTTTATGCATCACTTTTGAGTGGAAGACAATCAAGATATAAAATTTCGGCACAGTATATAAATACTTAAAAAAAAGTGTGAGATTTTTTTTTTTTAGTTTCATTTGTAAAGATTTTTGTCTGGTTTGTATTGTGTCGGAATTTTGTTGTGCCTGGATTATGTTTTTCGGGTTTTGGTATTTCGGTATTATAATTTATTTATTAACATTCATCTGCTCTTAAAAAAAACTTGCATTGTCTACCCTCATGCGTCGTTTTCGACGCATATGGGACTACTCAGTGTTTTCAGTAGGTAAAGTGAAATCATGCACGTTGAAGACTAATGAAAATTTGGGATTTTATTTATTTAACGAGAAAATTTTCTTTTTTTTCTACCAGTCTTAAATAAGCTTATTTTCCAAACATTTAACGCATACGTTTCGGTTGTGGACGTTTTTACATGCACCTTTCGAGCAGAAGCAACAAATAGTAGTGTGCATGTTATTTTTCGAAGCCAAATTATTTTCACAGCACATCGAACATCTTTGCCTGCCTTTTATTTGTGGAGGTACGGTTTTCGATCTTTTCGGTGCGTTCGATGAAGCAATTTCAACCAAATTTGCCGATGAACTTGTTCTTGGCTTTGTGGTTCTATTTGCCATGTATAGTCTGGCAAGTAACAATCCTAATTCTTTTAGAAAATTCCTTCTTATTGTTGTTTTTTGGGTAGGTTGCCAATTAGGGTTAATTTCTTTGAAAATTATTAATGCGTTCAAGGCAAATATATCGATTATATTTGCAAACACAGCCATTGGCCATCTATGAGTTTTCCTTTAGCAACTGTAGCAGGAAAGCATCTTATCAACCGTATTGACACCTCATGTATATTGAATGAAAAGAAAGATTGGATGCATACAAAAAAGTAAGCACATCGCATCGCTATGAACAAACCTTTGGTTTTATTATAGTAATTTATAATAGTTGGCAGCTTTTTAGTGCCGGGCTTGACATCTTTATTGTTGTGTAAAGTACTCTGTAAAATTGTACATTTATTTTTCCTCCCAATGTATGAAACAAGCGTTGTATTGCTTGTAAATGAAAATGTTGACTTGTACAAGGGTATTTTTTTGCATTTTAGAAGATTTGGTGGGATGGATCTCTTGTTTTTTCTCATAGTTCCCACTATAGTAACACCTCTTGCCAACAATTCCTGGCCGAGACCATATGAAGAAAAAAAGTTATCCATTGTCACATTGTGACCTTTCAAACCGCGAACCAAGTCCAAAACAACACGTTGACCCTGATTTTTTCACATGAACTTGCACCGACTGGTTTCCCCAAATATGGCTGAATTTTCCACACGTAGCACGTCTCAGAACAGACACATAACCAGAACTTGATCCCATATTTCTCTGGTTTCTAAGGGATATATTGCCGAAATTTGCACCGACCTCTAAAACCTAGCAGCTGTTCATCAACGATTACACATTCGTGTGGGTTGTAATAGTCAGCTAATAAATTTGACCATTTTTCAAAAACTTCTCGGATGGGTGCAAACTTATCTTCACATTTTTGTTGCCTTCGGCTTATGGCGTCATCAAATCGAATTACTTGAGTAATATATTCAAAAGTTTTTCTCGATATAATAGCCCTAAAAATAGGGCGACTACACTCTATATCAAATAAATCAACCGTTGGTTCGTTTTTGGATATCTAGAAAGGATATTTTACCTATGCACACCAGCTAAAATCAAAATACCGATATAAGCTTGAAGCAGACAGGAATCAATTTGCATGAAGTCGTCGCCATACATAGCTTTGGCAAACGCATTTGTATACTTCAAATACTATTTTCAAGATGTGGAGGTAAAAATAGAAGAAAATCATCTCTGATATCGTTAACACGAGCTTTTGCAAATTGAGTAACGCCAGGGGGAAGATTGATAACATTTTCACTCCTAAATCTACCACACTGCGGCTGAAATTGTTCTGGCTGCCATATTGTACCATCCTTTGATAAGTACAATGGATCGATATTTGCAAAATCACCAATATCATTAGCCTCATTTGTTGGAGTGTTATCCTCTTCCTCAGAATCACTATCTCTTGAAAAAAATCACTTTCACTACCTTCTGGCCCTTCTGGCACTTATACCTCATCACTAATGTCGGAGAAGCTGCAGCTATCTTCACCACTTTCATTTAGAAGAGTTTATATCTCTCCACTTGACAAATAGTTTGGTTGGCACATCTTATTTTTTCTTTTGTATCTCTTTTATAATGTATTTAATTCACAATTCAATCACAAATAACTTCTTCACTCGCAGAAAGCACATTGACAAGTAAGTTTCCCGCCAAAAAACATATGTTTTTTCATATGCGTCGAAAACGACGCAAGAGGGTAACAAAAGTAACTTTTTTAATAAACTCCACATACAATATTTTTTTTTTTTTTTAACGAAAAATAGTTTAAATTAAGCAAAGTAATGACATTTTCAAAGTCGAGAAATTTAATGAATATCAAGCCGCCCGTTTTCATAAAAATAGATATATTTTATAGCTTTTGCGTAGTTTTCGACACGAAGAGCAGATGAAGGTTAATATTAATATTGTTTGTCGAAATTTCATTATACATCCAATGCTATTTTTCAAGTTTAAATATATGCACCGTGCAATATAACAGAAATAAGGAGAAATATTTTTAATGCTGACTTTTCGTAAATTTATGCAAAATCCCTTACATATAGCGTGTTCTTTGAAAACAGTTTATAGAAATTTATATTTTTCCAAATTTTCCCCATTCTAATAGAGTCTTTATTAAGCATTTTGACTTAAGAGACATCATTTCGTTATAGATTTCCACCATAAAAGATTACACTTTTCATAGAAATATGGATGCGCCCTTAGTTAATCACAGAAAAATTCCAGTTGTTAGTATTTATAACCATTTTTGGACTGAATATTTTCGCATGCTTCCATCAAACTACGTATAGAAATGTTTGCTTTTTGTTTTGTATTCCTTTCCTGCTTATTTTTTCACATATTTCCAATGCTTGCGCGCACGTGTAAGCATTCTTTTCGAACGCACTGTGTGTAATATAAAATAAAGGAAAATGTTGTGCGAACGATGTCATTAGTGATGCCATTTCAATTGCATATACGAGTACATATAAGGTTCTTAGGGGCGTATGTATGTTTCTGCGTATAGAATTTAAAGAAACACTGAAGTTGTACGAGTAACAACATAACAATAGCAACAAATATAACAACGGCAACAATAACAATTACAGGCCTGTCAACAAAGGCAATGTGAAAAAGCGAACAGGAATAACAGAAGAGCCTATTGCAATATATCAATAAGCCGGTTATGTAGTTAATATATATTTATATACGTAGTAAAGACTTCTCCTACTCGTTTCTCAACTCTTTGAAGACTATACATTTCATTGTCTACACATTCATTGGTGGCGAGAATAGCAATAACAAGGAGGATGGAAAAGGTAACGGCAAGCGGCAAATGTCAAGTGGTAAGTGGCAAGCAATCTTGATCAATAGTTACCAAGCAAGTATCAGTGACAGCAATATCTGCCCATAATCACTGTGAGTATATGTATCTATAGCAACTGCGGTGGTTGGGTGTATGAGCAGAGTTGAAGTGTTTGTTGGAAGCTGTATCAGCCACAAAAGCAGATTTTCTCCGGTTGTTCTCATAATGTAATTGCTGTTTTTATTTCTAC
Organism: Neoceratitis asiatica; assembly: GCA_030068015.2. NCBI lineage: Eukaryota > Metazoa > Arthropoda > Insecta > Diptera > Tephritidae > Neoceratitis > Neoceratitis asiatica. The sequence continues at coordinate 29,726,799 of CM061528.1, forward strand.
TCTCTATATATTATATTGTTATTGTTGTTGTTGTTGTTATTATTATTATTGCTGTCCAAGTCCTATTATTGCGTTATAAAAGCCACTCACTGAAATTGTCACTAAACGTTCATGGTCGGTCGTTCGTTCGTTCATTTGTGGAAATGTGTTTATAACTTTAATATTCTAAGAGCAAAAACAATAACAACAATGGCAGTTAACTACATAAATATGTTGACTGTGGCTTGCATTGTTGATGTTTGACTATTGCTAGCAGACCATTTCCACTTTCATGCTGTCGAGTTATTTATTACATATAGACTTTGAAGACTCGTTATAGATTGTTAAGGTTTTTTTTATGGTTTTTGTTTCTAACTTTTATTTTAATTCTATTCTATGATTTTACTTAAGGTTTTTATTTTTATTTTTGTGGTGCAAATAAATCCAAAGTATGTGCGTGTCGTTAAAGTTTTGTAATCACGCTTTATTGCCAAGCAGACTGACTACTGTGACCATTACTTAATAGTAGATGAAGCGAGCGCCACTTTTATATTCTTCTTGGAAACTAAAGGGCTACTCATTTAGTGGTTTCGAAAGTGCAGGATTGTACTCTGACATTAGTCAAACTTAACTTTCAAACCAAACATGTTTTGTTTTAGTAAAAAGTCAGGCATTTAGGAAAATAGTTCACTTAGCAACCGAACAACGCGAACACGAAATTGTTGAAACATACTAAAGAAAATGGTGATTCAAACGTGGCCACGTTTCATGCTTTAAGAGAAGATTATCGTGCACATAATCGTCCATCCACTCAAGTAATTGGTAAAATTTTAGAGATATTTGAAAAGACTGGATCGGTTACAGATATTGTAAGGCCTGTGCATCATCCATATAGAGTCCAGCTCACACAGAAAACTAAAGCCAGCTGATCATTCGCAATGCCGTAATTACGTCGATTTGCAGTGCAGCGCGATTTTTTCAACAAAATTTTCTTCAGCGACGAAACACATTTCTCACTCGGTGGATACGTAAATAAGTAAAATTGTCACATTTGAGGCTCCGAGAATCCTCATATAATTGTACAGAGGACCAAAACCTCTTACTGTCTAGTGCGCTCTTTGGTCTGAAGGTTTGATTGTATCTTACTTCTTTGAAAACGATAAAGTCAAGACTGTCACTTTCAATTCGGAGCGCTGTGATCGCTTATTAACCGACTTTTTTTTTTTTACCCGCGATTGAAGAACACGACGTGGATAATATGAAGTTCAAACAAGATGGTGCCACACGCCACATTACACGAGAGAGTATGGCTTTATTGCGATAAATATTTTACGCTCGCGTAACTTGGTTATGTCAATTGGCCACCGTTGGAATTTATTTGCTGGGCTAAGCGAAAGACCATGTTTATGCGGATAATCCTTTAACTCTTCAACAGTTGAAACCCAATATTCGCCAAGTTATGGCAGAGATACCGCCCAATGTATGCCAAAAAGTGCTCGAAAATTACCTCAAACGGATCGAAGTTTGCAAAAAAAAGGAATTTTTTAGAAAAAGTTATTTAAAATACTTTTTATGTACGTTTATTTTGGGAAACGCAAAATGGATAGATAACTCTATATGATTACAGTAGTCAAGAAAAAAATTTAAATACAGCAACGGATTTTCTTTTTATCTTGTTTTTAGATATACCTATATATATTTATGTAGTATTTCTACTTTTATTTTAATTTTTTTTTTTTTTTGTTATTGGACACTGAAATATAATTACGTTATTTGCGAGATGGCTTCTTCAAGCGGATATTGTGTGCTTGACTTCGATAGCACACCTCACCAAATTCAAAAAAAAAAAAATTCATGTCGACATCTAACTAGTGTTTTCGTCTTAGGTATTCATATCCTTTGGCAACACTATAACCTTTTTTTCTAAGTGCGGTTTTTGTAGCAACCCTCTGCTTTTTAAATTTTCAAGAACTAGTACTTTAGAGAGCACGCTTTCAAATCTTATTAGTACCTTTCTTTAAATAAATCCATTTTGATATCATACCTTCATCGCGAACAAGTTTGTTCAATTATTTAAATATATTTTGTTTTCTTTAGCGAGAGTAATTATGGAAAAAGGTCGGGAAATCTACATATAACCGATTTCATAAAAATTGTTTAGTTTTAAGTTTAGTTTTAAACCTTGGAGACCTCAAACTATTTGCAAGATGTGCTATAAACACAAAAGACATTGTGTCAGTGGTAAAAGAAGCCACAGGAGGTTTGGCACCTCGATGTGCAATATAGAGAACAAAAAAATTACTTCGATGACTATAACTTCTGCTTCTGTCACATTCAGAGGAAGTATCCGTTCCAACATTTTGTTCTACCCGTCAACCATCCCTTGAAGAAACCTATAGTGAAGTACCTAACGGTATTGATATCAAAGAAATAGTGTCTACAGAGCCAACATATAACATATAAATAGTTAAATAATTTAATGAGAAATTTTGAACTAGCTAAAGAACCTGCCGACGAGCATTTGTGTGGTTCTAAAGTATGTGTCTTTTTTTGTCTGTGAGAGAGTCGGCGTATTTGAGATATAGTAAATGGGAAAACAGAATGAAAGAAACTCACCTTTAGATAAAAGAGATGCAATTAAACTGCCTCCTTTCTACATTAAACTTGGTTCAGTGAAACAGTTTGTGAAGGCGTTAGAAAAAAGTGGGCAATATTTTCTTTATATAACGCAAAACTCTCTAGTCTAAGCATAGTAAAGAGAAAAGCTGATATTTTTGATGGGCGACTGATAAGATTAGTGATAAAAGATACTAATTTCTCAAGTTTAATTGTCAATTTTGAACAACTTGTGTGGAATTCGTTTATTAAAATTATTAAAAACATTCGGGGAAATCACACGTCAAGTAATTACTCTGAATTTGTTAACAACATGCTTAATAATTTCAAAAACGTAGGATATAATATGTTTATCAAAATGCACTATCTCCACAGTCACCTTGATCAGTTTTCAGAGAACTTTAGTTCCTATAGCACGGGGAGTGATTTCAGCAAGACCTAAAACCTGTTGAAGAGAGGTAGTTGGGATCAGCATATGACGTCTAGAGGATACAACTTATTATCCTGCTATACGTCATACACAAAAATCAAAAAGAAAAGTTTTTATGAACATAAGAATTAAATAAATTTTATTTTTGATGTCAATATTTAGTTGTTATGTTCTATAAATTCTAGTCACACGTACATATAATTAGTATATGAAATAAAAAGCATACGAGTTTTTCTACACACTTTTTCTTCCATACTAATTAAGATAAATATTCAATATCTTTAGAAAATATAGATGATAAATATTAATATTCAAGTAGCTTCTTTCTGTTAAGGATGAAAAATATTTTCAAGACTTCCACACTTAATAGAGTTTAAGTTTTTAGTGAAAATTTTTCTTTATGTATTCATATAGTTTTTTGGTGGAAATATTGACTATTTTTTAAAGTTTAGCTATTCAATCAGAAATTGGAAAAAAGAAAATTTTTTTTTGTGAAATCGATTTGTTGGCCAATTTTCAGTCCATCTATGCATAACTAACGTAAGACCACCAAGTTCATGGGCTATGGAAACCAAGGAGATTACACCCAATTTCTGTTCATGCCATCTCGGAAGAAGTGCAGCACCAATAGCCTAATGACGGGTATCAACCTATTGCCATCAGTCACGAGCAGAATGGATATTAGTAACAATAACAGATTCAGGAAGTGCAGGGAGGAACACGTCTTCTGTCCGGCTTTGTCTAGAACTTTTCTTAAACAAGTAGGAGTTTCGCAGTTCAAAGCGCTAGTTGAAGTATCAAAATGGATATCAAGACTTTCTTATATTTTCCCAAAATCGTTGACGTCCTACACGATGACTACTTTAGTTCGAATGAAATTGAACACCCAATTTGAACTACAAAGTACCAGCGGGTCTATATTATTTATAAGGCCAGCCATTATATTCTAACCTAGTAATTAATTAATTTTTCCCTGTTTTTAACTCAGCCCATATAGGTCAGTATTGTTAAGTAAAAAATAGAAAAAAATTATAACAAAATAGGTTAAGCAGTCACACTGTGCAATTATGAAAAGATATTTAATCTTAATTCAAACACACACAACAGATATGTCATAGTCACCAACGTTTGTTGTCAGTGCTTTCAGGGGCAGAGAATAAGGGCCGGGTAATGTCATCAGCGCTGAATCTTGGATTTTCTGCTTACATTTACTACCGCTGGAGTGTGGTTGAACGCTAAAAATAGCATTAAATCCTGTTTTGTGTGCATTAATGATAGCTTCTGTCTTTTTTTTATTGTTTCTCACTTGTTACTTGGCATTGCAACTTGCTGTTGGTGCAAATGTGCAGACAATTGGATGACTCTTAAGCTAACTAGAAATGCATTAAACTTGAAATTGACCTGTTCAGGGCAGATAATTGACTCGAATATGTATGTATTTAATAATAGTATATCTGCGTAAGTAGCTAAATATGTTTTCACATTGCAACATACAAGATATTGTTAAATATATATATTTAGATATGTTTATAAAATGGAATTTCTTTCGCTTATAGACCGAGCCGTTATCGATTCTATAAAAAATATTTTTCTTAACGGCCTATGTAGAATGTTTTGCACTCCAGAAATCATAAAAAAGCAGTGCAAACAGTATATTAACTTTCCAACTTAGCCCATATTAATCCAATGCAAAAAATACATTCAGACTGAAAACTTACACCCTAGATGACGCTTGGGACGAGATACTTACTCAGTTTTTTCCCCAACTATGAGAGAAAGATGAAATGCCACAGTAGAGGTATTAATAAAATAAAATCTTTGTACACTTGAAAAGACAGGAAATGTTTGAAAAAAGTTGTCACTTGCTCTTTTTTATTTAATTTAAAATATAATAATAAATGCAACACTGCAAAAATTGAACTTTATTGCGAAAAAAAATGTGTTTCGCGCGTTTCGCTCAAGTTATGGTGAACATAATTGGCCTATTGAGCGTACTATTCGCAACACCATCACCCATCTTGAGACCCAGCACTCATTATTTGATAATATTCGACCGAATAGACCACGTCCAGCACACAGTGACGAAAATATAGCGGCCGTAGCTGTGAGTGTACACGAAGACCGTGGAGAGACGATTCGGCGCTGCACGCAGCAACACGTACTGGCGTATGGAAGGACTTGGCGCATTTCACGTCGAGATCTTAAATTGAAAGCGCACAAAATACAGTTTGCGTAAGATCTGAAGTCGCTCTACCTTCCCAAGCGCCATCGTGTGAAGAGATTCAAGAGCTGCCATTTTATCCAGAAAAACAACGGTTTGGTGTGGTTTGTGGGCCGGTGGAACCATCGGTCCATATTTCTTCAAAAATGATGCCGGTGAGAACGTAACCGTCAATGGCGAAATATATCGAGCCTGATAACTGATAACCGCCACTTTCGACACATTCCATCAATCAATGGATTTATTGAGAGAACACTTCGGTTAGCAGATAATTTCACGTTTTGGGCCGGTCGATTGGCCACCCAGATTGTGTGATGTCACACCGTTAGACTTTTTTGTGGGGATATGTAAAGTCTAAAATCTATGCGGACAATCCCAATTCGATTCAGGCCTGGGAGCAAAACATCACGCATGTCATGAACGGATGGCGGCCAACATTTTAAATATATAATCTTCAAAAAGTAAATGCCAAAGAATATTCTTTCGAATGATAATAAACATTCCCCAATAAATTTGAATATTTGTGTTTTTTTTTCTAAAATAGTAGGGAAGCTCGAAATAGATCATCCTTTACTATAAAAAGAAGAAAGAAGTGCTGACTACCATGGCCATGAAAATTGTATTGAATTTTTTTTTTTGACGATTTTACTCTCATGTCTAAAATCGCTTTCAGAGTGGTTGTATGATATAGTCTTTCGTTTTTTATTAATTTCAGTTTCAATACTTATTTGAATTTACTTGTAGCGTTTAGATATAATTTTGTCAGAATTTCGACAAAAATAACATATCTGAACAAAACGGTTGTATGGGAGCTATATGATATAGTCGACCGATTCGACCGATTCCGACAAATGATTAATATATTACAAAAATACGCGCGCATGCTAAGTTTCATTGAAATATCTCAAAAACTGAGGAACTAGTTTTCTTTCAAACAGGCGGACATGGCTAAATCAACTTTTGATGTGTATATCCTTCTGATACTTACATACTTCCAATAGAAATTAACAACCTATTTAATGTTAATGAAAGGTATGAAAAATAAAACATAATGCTGAAAGGTCCTTGACCTAATAAGGAAAACACGTTGTTTCGGCTTTTTTCGTCAACGCCACCTTCATCAAGAGCCACATAATCATTTCAGCGTCTCTCTTACATTTCAATACCCATTTTTGTAGAACGATTTATCTTTTGCTTTAAAAAAGACCTTGGGTTCAGCGATAGCTTCTTCAATGGAGTAAATTTCGTACCAGTGAGCATAATTTTGTCTGGAAATAGGCAGTAGCTGCTGAGAGCTAAATCTGGTGAACACTTCATGTGATGGTTTCTTTCTTATTTCGATCTTCAAACGCTCCCAAAATGATAGGAAACATTCACCGTAACACAGTAACCTTTTAAATCGACTGTTGTGTTTTCAGACGCTATTCAGATAATCATCGTTTTGATTCAGAAGCGAAATGAAGGATCCAAGCTTCATCAATTGTCACCTAAAGATGCAAAAATTCGACTTTGTTATATTTAAATATGGACAAACAGTGCTCGGAATCATCTGTCTAAATGTCTGGTTTTGGGCAACAGTGATCAAGCGCTGCATCCACTTTGAAGAGAGCTTTCACATAATCGAATATTCTCTTCTAAAAGCCAATACTTCATTGGTATATTTACGATGACAGTTTACCTACGAATCTTCAATTTTTGGTCATTCCAAACGCTTTTGTAGATTTTTTGGTATTTTCTGGTTTGATTGCCGCATTCGAACGACCACGTTAAAAGTCAGTAAACCAAAGTTTTATCGTGACTTCTGGCAGTCCTAAAAGCGTTTCTTTTATTTCAAATAATATATATGAGTACTAATATTAAAATCGTGAGAAATTGTTCACATTTATTTATTCCCTGAGCATATTTAAATCGGATAAATTACTCCACTTACGTATAACGCTGATTTTACTCGCAATCGTAATCGCAGTTAGTAACATTTACACCATTTATTTAGTGGTCATTAGACGCAGTGTCGCTTCCCTTTGGCTGCGTTGTGTTGCTATTTGCTATTTGCCAATTTATTGCCAATATAAAATTTTATTTCTTCAGACTTTACTTTTGTTTATGTGTTAACAATAAATTTTATTGCGGTAATTAGTTCTGGTCATTAAACAGTAGCTCCAGCAGCCCGGTTTGCTGCATAATCAATTAATTCGAGACGCAATGAAATGGATGCATTTCAGCAGGAAATAGGGGTAAATAAAGTACACTCAAAAATGGTTTTTTTTAATTCCTCAGCAAAACTTTTGTAAACAGAAAACATACAAACAATACTTTAACAGGGATATGCATTTAAAATTTTGTTAATAAATCTAATATTTGCATGAGACTTATCCACATATACAAATGCTTATATACACGCAAACACCACGAACTACCCATACCCTGGCACCATTCGAGTCAAAATCATGTAAATTATTTGCTTATTACAAATGTTGGCCATAAATTTTTGACACACATTCAGCCAGTGTTCTTATTTGTTTTATGTGTTTATGAGTGTAATCGGCTCGTGTTGATTGCAGTTGCAAATATCTTCAGTGTGTTTGTGCACGATGTATGTGTATTTAAATCAAAGGCATATATTCTTGGGGCATGGAAAAATCACTCCTTGTGATAAATCATTAATTATACCAGCCCTGTACATGAATTGGTATATTTACATTGGTCTGAAGTATGTAAATACCAAAAGGGGAAGAGATGACCCATTAAAATTTATACCGATATGATTAGAATGAAAGTCTGAATTGATTTAGCTACGTCAGTCAGTTTGTCTGTCTGTCGGTATTTTCGCCTGTCTGTTTGATAACAAATTAGTCTCTTAGTTTCTGAGATATTTGAACGACATCAATAAAGCAAATAAGAATATGATAATTAGTCTTCTACGCATATTCCAACAAATATTGACAACGTAAATCACTGAAATCGAATTCTCTATTTTCTGTTGTATATAGTTTTATCATATTTTCATTTTATTTTCAATTTTTTAATTTAATTTTATATTATATAATTTTATTTTATTCTATTATGTTTTATTTTGGTTTATTTTATTTTATTTCATTATACATTATTTTTTATTTTACTTTTATTTTATTTTGTTTACTTACATTTTTTCTAATTATATTAAATTTTATTTCATTTAATCTTTTATTTTTTTAATTTTTTTTTTCATTTAATTCTATTTTTTTCAATTTGTTTAATTTAATTTAATTTTTTTATATAATTATATATATTTTCTAACTTTATTTAATTTTATTATAATTTATTTTACTTAATTTTATATTTTCAATTTGTTTTATTTTATTTTATTTTAATTTATTTTATTAAATTTTTTTTAATTTCTTTAATTTTATTTAAAATTTGTTTTTTTTTTTTTTCCATAATTTTATTTTATATTATACATTTTTTTTTTCTAATTTTATTTCATTTTATTTCACTTTTTATTTTTTTTTGACATTTCATTTTTTTTCAACTTTTTAGCTTAGTTTAATTTAATTTTATTTTCAGTTTGTTTAATTTTATTTTATATTATTTTCCTTACCTAAATTTTTTTTTCTAATATTATTTAATTTTATCTTATTAATTTTTTTATTTTTTTTTCATTTTATTTCATTCTATTTCATTTTATTTTATATTTTAATTTTATTAAATTTTTTCAATTTGTTTAACTTAATTTAATTTAATTTTATTTTATTATAATTTTATTTTTTACAATTTCTTTAATTTTGTTATATTTTATTTTATTACAATTTTGTTCCAATTTTTTTAATTTAATTTTGTTAATTTTTTCTATCAATATCTTTAATTTTAATTAGAAATTTTTGGCTAATTTTATTTCGTTGTATTTTATTTAATATTATTATAATTTTTTTCTAACTTCTTTTATTTTTTTTATTTATTAATTTCTTTAATTTTATTTTAATTTTATTAGCTTTTTTTTAATGTTATTTTGTTTAATTTTTATTTTTTTTTTTTTATTTTTTTTTTATCAATTTCTTTAATTTCGTTTTATTTTATTTTATTTTGTTATTTTTTTTATCATTTTTTTTTAATTTTAAATAATTTATTTTATTACAAATGTTTTCTAATTTTATTTCGTTCTATTTTATTTTATTTTATTAAAAAAATTTCTTTTAATTTTATTTTTTATTTAATTTTTTTTATTTTTTATAATATTTTCTTTAATATTATTTAATATAAATTAATATAATTTATGGGTATTTTTAATGCGGCCTGTAATTGTTTTTGGTTATAAGTAAATGAGCTGTATTCAAAGGCCTATTTTTGTTAGAAACATTATTTTTTCTTTGAATATTTTGTTATACAACAAAGGAAAAATGGTAGAAGTGACAGCTGTTTCGGAGATCACCACATCTCCTCATCAGACTTCTTTTGTGAGGAATCGAACCGACAGATTCTGGCATCACAGGCGAGTACTCTACCAACTGAGCCAACGCCTGCCATGTAATCTGTTGTTGTATTATTAAATTTTTTACTAACCAACAACTATTAAGTGCGATTACATGGCAGGCGTTGGCTCAGTTGGTAGAGCTTTCGCCTGTTATGCCAGAATCCGTCGGTTCGATTCTTGGCAAAAGAAGTCTGATGAGGAGATGTGGTGATCTGCGAAACAGCTGTCACTTCTACCCTTTTTTCTTTGTTGTATAACAAAATATTCAATGATAAAATAATAATTCCAATGTGTCGCGCCAAGTACTCAGTGGCTGCTAACACAACACACGCCCCTGTGATATGCTTTATAGTTTCTGTTTGTTGCTGACATTTTCTACACTTGTCATTGTCAATTTGCTTACGAACAATATATTTTAAATAATTTTTAGTTGCAATGCCCCAGTCTTGAATTGCGAATAATAGTCTTTCAGTTTCTAAGTAAATGTTGGCATGTTGCAGCCATAAGTTTGAGGCACAAGCGTCGATTTCAGGTTAGCTCAGTATATGTGGATGATTACCATGCAATTTTTTCAACTTCCAATCATTAAGCCACTTTTCTATTTGTAATGTATCTGTTATTTCAACAGGTTGAATATTTCTGAGATCCAAAGGTATATATCTATCGGCCGCTTTGCATATTGCTATGTGAAGGGTCGTGTTCTCTTGCAAAAAGTATCGGCGTAAATTAAAGACTTGCTTTTTACAGAGATGCATAACATCAATAAGTCCTCGTCCGTCCAAGCTTCTAGGAAGGTTTATTCGCTCAATTGCTGATTTAGGGTGATGAGTTCCGTATCTCGTTAGCAGCGTGCGTGTTGTACTTCTCACGCTTTCCAATTCCGTATCAGACTACTTTAATATGCCAAAACTATATGTTAGTATAGATAGGCACCGAAAATGTGTTAAAAGCTTTCAAAAAATCTTTTTTTTCGTTAAAACAAGATTTTAGAAGACACTTCGGTCAGTGATACTTCGTACCATATTTTGATCAATTCTACTTACTTGCACAATACCTAGATATTTGTAGATCTCATCAGCGTGCAACGTCTCTATACCTTCACTATCTTTTAGTGAGAAATTTCGTGGTACCTTTTTTATTATCTTATTTTGTTTTATTTATTTTTTAAATTAATTATTTTATTTTATTTCATATTATTTTATTAAATGTTAGTTTAAATTATTTTATTTTAGTATACTTTATTTGATTTTTTTTTTACTTAATTTAATTTTATTACTCTTATTATTATATATTTTATTTATTTATTATATTTTTGGTTTTCATATTAATATCTATGTATCTGAAAATAAATTTAAATATTAATAGAGCATCTGGCACTTTATTTATTCCTCCTTTCGATTTTCTTTTTATTCTTCGGTCGCTCTTTAATAATGCGAAATATCTTTGTTGCATGCCACATAACATTGACCACTGCGTCAGTTGCAAAAATTCTTATTTATTTATGTGATTAAATGGGTAAGTGTGCAAGCATGTGTATTGGCTTTATTAATCGCTTAAAATATGTAATATATGCGTGAGCTTATATGTACATACACATTTGTTCCGTTAATATTATATATATATATATATATATATATATATATATATATATATATATATATATATATATTTATATTTATTTATTTATATATACTACATTGGTAATATTTGAATTTATGAAAGCTTTAACCACTTCTGTTGGTTAGTACGTTGCAGTGTTGTTATTTCTGCCGGCGGATATGCGCTGCAGTTTAACGAGAAATTATTATTTCGCAACTGATAATCGGTGACGTAAGAATGAAATATTTCTGATGAAGAATTAAATATTAAATATTAACTCAGAAATATATTTAAATGTATAACACTTTTTGTATGCATACATCCCAGTACTTATGTATATACAATAATATATTTATAATTGGAATAATTTTGGAATATAAAGGGTGCTTTTTATAGAGGCATAGAACTTTAAGTTGGCATTACTTTTCAAGATGGCGACCGATTTAACAGCTGCCAAGTGATTTATTCTCAGTTTGGTGTGGCAATTCATCATAGATAGACTCTCGCCTGAACAACGCTTGCAAATAGTGCAATTTTATTTCGAAAATAATGGTTCTCTGCGGAAAACGTATCGCGCACTACGTCCATTAGCGATGAAGCGCACTTCTGGTTGAATGGCTACGTCAACAAACAAAACTGCCGCATTTGGAGTGAAGGTAATCCTCAAGTGTATGTTGAAACACCGTTACATCCAGAAAAACTGACTGTTTGGTGCGCTTTATGGGCTGGTCGAATCATTGGTACGTACTTTTTCAAAAACGATGGTGGCCAGAACGTTACAGTCAATGGTGATCGGTATAGAGCCATGATTACTAACTTTTTCATTCCTGAATTGAATAACCATGATGTCCAGGAGATGTGGTTTCAACAAGACGGCGCAACATGTCACACAGCTCGTGCCACAATAGATTTATTGAAAGACACGTTTGGTGACCGCCTAATTTCACGTTTTGGACCTGTGAATTGGCCTCCAAGATCTTGTGATTTAACACCGCTAGACTACTTTCTGTGGGGCTATGTAAAGTCATTGGTCTATGCGGATAAACCACAAACGCTTGACCATTTGGAAGACAACATTCGCTGTGTTATTGCCGATATACGGCCACAAATGTTGAAAAAAGTCATCGAAAATTGGACGTCCAGATTGGACTACATCCGCGCCAGCCGTGGCGGTCATATGCCAGAAATCATTTTAAAATGTAATACCACAAGATTATCTTTCGGATAAATAAAATTCATGTCAATCGAATAATCTATCGTTATTTTATTGCAACTTAAAGTTCTATACCTCTATAAAAAACACCCTTTATATATAATATACAAATACTTATATATATAAATACTTATACATTGGCCACATTCGATTAAATTTTTAATTTTTATACAATAAACCAAAAAAATTATAATAAAATATAAAATATAAATAAAAATGTAATAAAGAATATAAACATTATTGAAAATGCTTTTCGGAATCCTATAAAATATAGGGAAAATTTCAACAACAAAAAGTGTCACACAGAAATATTATACATTTAAATTTTTTTTATTTTTTTATTTATTTATTTTTATTTTTTTTAATAATTTTTTTTTATCTAAACATTTTACATAAATGTTTTGATTTCTTGTTTGCGATGAAAATATTTTAAGTTAAATTAAAAAAGTAGAGAAACAGTGACATTCTCTATTGTTTTGAAGAAAAGAAGATTATTTTTTATATCAAGAATAATGTAATTTTTTAAATTTATTTCAAAACACTATCAAATTACATTAAAAATATTTTATGAATATCATTATGTTTATATGACTGAAATAATAAAGCATTTGAACCACAATAATTTCGGAAATTTATTCAGAAGCATACAAAAATACATATATTTCTAATGGACTACTAGTGGGTTTTTGTCATTTTACTCTACAAAATGGATTTCTAATATAAATATACATTCAAACAAAATTCTCTATGTGTGCAAATATTTAAAGTGGTTATTTGAATATTGTTATTTGGAAATTCGTCGAAATTTGCATAATATAATTAAACATATACATGCATTTTTAAATGTGTGTATACCCCATTCTTGCATTTGTCAACTCTAGTTTGAATAAAACATTATTAAATGAACGGAATGTTCAAAATTCATTGTATATTAAGAAGATAAATGCATAAACAATGCATAATGAATTTATGGAAAATCATTTTTACCGCAAATATTATACAACCTATGTGTTATAGCAGTATATTTTATCTTAGATCAAATTTCAACTTTTTCATATCATAAATTTTTTTTTAAATTAGAGAGCGGAAGTACAAATAATAAAATTCTAAATTTATTTTAAGTTTACACTTTTTTTCATTTTAGATTCAATCTCAATTTTAATTTTTTTCTTCTGTATTTTTAATTTTAATAATAATAATAATAATAATAATAATAAAAATAATAATAATAATAATAATAATAATAATAATAATAATAATAATAATAATAATAATAATGATAATAATTGAAAATTGTTTAATTTTAATTTAAATGCTAATTTCAAACTATTTTTACTTTAATCTTAATTCTTTATCAATTTTATTTAGTTTTTAATTTAAGGAAGTTCTGAGGTAGTAAGAAAACCAGGAACAATTGTGAATTGATTAATCCAAAAAATTCTTTCTTTATAATAACAAATGCGTAATTATATAGAGTAAAATGAGAAGTGCAAATAAAGTGACTAATTTTGATTCCAAAAGAAAATTTTATTTTTTTGTGTCCACCTTATAATTCAAGCTGCATTATGAAAACTATATTTTGTATAAATTATATTGGAAAATATTCTTAAATAGTTATAAACATAAATTAGCACGGAAAACTCAAATAACGATGAAATACGTAAAAATTTGACTGTTACTTTCCATTAATATTTGATTTTTGTTCCATAAATTAATTGTAAAGAAATGCACATATATAACAGGTCAATTGAAAAGTCTCCGGCCTACCGTAGTAAAACACATCTCTTTAGAAAAAAATTTTTTTTTTATTCAACTGGGTTCCCTTCAAGGGTGATAAGCTGATTATAGCGATCCTCCAACTTTTAGATATTATTATTATAGTACAACTTGTCCATTGCTTCAAAATTGGCCTCAGTTTCGGCGATCATCTCTTCATTCGACGAAAATTTCATCCCAGCGAGCACTCTTTTGAGATATGAGGACAGGAAGTAGTCACTGAGGGTCAAATCTGGAGAATACGGTGGATGCAGAAGCAATTCGAAGCCCAATTCATGGATTTTTACCATCGATTTCACTGACTTGTGCATTATCTTGGTGAAATAGCACTTTCCTGTTTACAATAACCCTATGTAATAGTCGCTGTTGATATTTCTTCTTTTTTGAAGGTAGTCAATGAAAATTGTTCCATGCGCATCCCAAAATATAGACGCCATAACCTTGCCAACCGACTGTTGCGTTTTTCCACGCTTTAGATCGAGTTCATCGTGCACAGTGCACGCGGATGACTGTCGATTGGACTACGGAGTGAAATTATGGAGCCATGTTTTATTTATTGTCACATATCGGTACAAAAACTCGGGTTTATTACGATTGAACCGCTCCAAACACTGCTCCGAATCACCAGCTCGTTATTTTTGGTCGAAAGCTCTAGTAGAGTCATCTATGTGTTAGGTCGGTGACTTTCAATTGGCCAGTTACATATGTATGTACACCTACGTAGAGTGAGTGGGTGATGACTATGATGTGCATTTACGCTTGTATCGTTGGATTAATTTTGATATTATAATAATATTTCGAATAGAAATATTATAGACATATCTTTGCATTTGTGAACGTAAATAAGTTTATTTCGGTATAAATTATTAATTGCGTTCGCCTTTTGACAGAGAATGGCATTCCGCCACGAGTGTACTTCTGGCATAAAATAAAAATATTTTCCGAAAAACTTAGAGTTAAATGTGGATGCCTCTATTTGTTGCAAAATCATCAAGACGCACAACAAAATTTATAGGAGAAGACCGGCAGCTTAAAATCGCATCAAAGGTTGTAATAATTTTTGAATGTTTCAAATTTGTTAAGGTTAAAATTGAAATATGTATCAAAGTTCATAAGGTCTTCAAAATTACAACCATAGTTTTTTTTAGGATATACGATAGAAGGTTAGTTTTCTCTGTAGAATGAAAGATTGAATAATATAAAGACTTTACTATAGTTGCTGCTAACTTTCATGCCAACTCAGGTTTATTTTTAAGAATAATTCCAACTAAGGGAATATCTTATTCTAGTAAATTTTGCCCAAGATGAAAATAAAGTATCTGAGGAACAAGATTATCCTTAGTGCAGCTGTCAAATCAAAAACCACAGGAATAAGATGTTTTTTTTTCTACCATTCGTGGTTAGCTTACAGTCTCTCGATTAATCCTACGATTAATATATTATTTAGCCGATCAGCTGAAGAGTAGCTGACAAAAGTAAAATATTAAAAGCGGACACTTCAATGTTGTCGGCGTCAGCACTGTCATACGAGCAAATAATCTCACAGAAAAGTACAAAAAGAGAGTAAGAGGAAACTAAAAAATATATAGTTTTATCCATATTTATTTCGAATTCGCAGGTATTCAAGAAATCGGAAATTTGTTAAAACAAAAAAAGAAATTATTGAACAAATCAGTCCGTCCACAAAGAAAAGAAAGAAAACACACGAAATTTAATTTAATAAATTTAAAATTAATAAAAAAAAAGTTTTAAGAAAAAAGTTAGTGTTTGTCAAAATACTCGAAATCCTCTGCTAGACTCGGAATTTTTTTGTTTAACGTTTTCGTCCGACAGAATATGAAAACTGAAGTTTTCTCCAAAAATTTGGATACTTAAGTAAATAAAAACCAAGCCAAGCCTTTAACATATCAAATTTAATGCAAATTGCAAATTTCAGTTTGGAAGATTACTAGTGGCAATATAATGAATTCAAGTTCATGCCTGTAGAATACAAAATTTGCCTCTCCAAAACGTTTTTTGATGGATTTTTGTGGCAGAGCCTCATATTCAAAAAAGTCGATTATGTAGGAGCGATATGATATAGTCTCGTGATGGTATAATTTTGTTATGATCGTTTGGATTTGCTTGGGAAGCCTCAAGAAAAGCGAACCCGTTAAAGTTTCCTAAATCAAAAATCAAACACTAGACGCTCTAAGTGCTATATTGGTGTCACTTTTCATACTAAAAAATATTAAAATTGTTTACATCGCTCATTGTCCTCATCTACAATATACAGCATACTTCTAAAATTATGGTTAAAAAAACGTTTTTTAGTTTACAGCTAACAAGTTTGCTTTTTTAACAGTTTTAAAAACACAGTAAAAGAAAAAACAAATTTCCCGCAGAATTTTTTTCTGGTTTTCTTGGTTACTAAATATATGTAGAGTTGTAAGCAGGTAATGTGAGTTATTGACCCAGAAGCCTGTCCTTAAGTAGCCCATATTACCAGCTTTATGCCTTAGAGAAAATAAACTGCTAAGTTTCAGGAAAGCACTTGTGTTACTTTCTTTAAATTCAATAAGAAGAAAATGCCTTAATATACATGGAATATGTTGGAATAAATATCCACATTAACCAGCTCCAACAAAAAAAGTATTCTTGCAATCGATTTGTGCGTATACGCAACCTATATAATTTTAAAGGTAAAATTCTGCACAAAATCCAACTTCCAAATAAAAAAAGGTTTATTATGAAAGCAAATACGAAAGCAAATAATTTTGTTAATTGAAGTAATTATGGTTAAAGTTATTAAAAGACTTTGTTGTTCCAATTGAAACTTAATTCTTCTTTTGTACTGCAAGTATATTGTGTAATAACCATTAATACGCCTCAATTCCAGAGAGTTTACCCTGCCAACCACGACTAACATCTTTCACCCAAAACATTCACACATTTTTATCTTCTCACGAACACATTTAAAAATTTCGTGATCGAATAGAGAAATAAATTTCCTTAACATAGTCCTGCTAGAACAGCGAATCTAATAATAATTTGTATTCTCTTAGGAACTGCGTGTGTTAGAGAAAGCAAAGAATAAACATAGGATTTTTCAAAGTTCGCACATGAAGCGAATTCATTCGCACAGCCATGGTTGCCGTTCGAACTATCATGTACCAATTTAATTGTTAATATGGTGTATTTAGTAAACATCTGTTAATATAAAATTTTAAAGACTTATCACTGTTTCTTAATTACTCTAGCAAAAAAACTGAAGAATTTTTCTACGAATAATTGCAGTATTTTAAAATCGAATTTTCTCGACTTACCTTCATATAATTTTGTATATAATATTATATGAATCTCACAAATCCAAATAAACATACTATTTTAAATGCAGAATTACATATTGTGGCGGATATGCGAAGCGAATGTCAGATAAAAGAGAAAAGCCGATAACTGAAATTATCTAGAGCGTGAATCGAGAACATAGCAACTGCCGTTGCTGCAGCTACTCCGTTTATCCTTAACGACGTGGAATTTTCTTTACACTGTGTACCCTTTTGTTTGTCCTTGGTAAGGGTAATTTGCATCTTACTGCCACTTCTTATGCCCGTCCTTCGTATTTGGGATTTTCGTTACAGTATGTATATTTTTAGGAGCAAATATGTAATAATTTTGGTGCATTTTCGATGCGTGAGTGGCAACAGTGATCACAGCTATCTTGAAAATTCACATGAAATGGTATTACTTCAAGCGAATACATACCATTGTGCTGTGCTGAAGTAAGCGGCAAGAAATTCAACGAAATTATTAAAATTATTTAAATTATTAATATCATTTTCATTTCAGATTTCCCAGGCGTTCCAAATTCATAGAGAAGCCAACTCAAGTAAGTACTATTATAAAAACTGTAATCTTAATGGCAATAATTTATGCTCATATACAATTTTTCTTTCATTGCAGATTTGCTTACCGCAGAATTCGAGGATTTTCAATTACGCATATGTATACAGTGAGTAGTTGTTTTTAAAAATTATCATTATGTGACGGTGATAATGAGAACAGTGGATTTTGTTTAAATAATATGATGTGGATTTTTTCAAAATAGTTTAAATAGTTTAAAAGCTATTAATATTTAAATTTGTACTTTTTCATATATATGTACAGGGAGTCCTCCTGTGTATTGCTAACAAAAAAACTACAAATGCTTGGCTTTATCGTGCTTCGTGAACTAATCTATAAAATAACAATAAATATGCAAGCAAATTATATAAATAAAAAGTGTTGCGTGAATATACTATGCAAGTCAAAATCGGTGTTGGTCTGGCCCAGAGCTATTTTTTTTTAAAGCACAGCAACTATCAATGAAATACACATCAATTACACATATTTTGGGAAAGAACTCCAAACATTTTGAGTAATTTTAAACAAAAGCCGCTGCTATTCATAATTACTAAATTTATTTCCAGGTAAATAAATGCACTGTGTAAGCAAATTTAAAATAAAAAATGCAAGTTTCTTGGTATAATACACTCCTTTTTTCGGTGTTGAAATAAATTCTAATAAATATCAAAATTAAAAGATAATGCGATTATCTTTTTTTGGTTATGAAATTGTAAAATTGTAAAAACTTTTTCTTAAAAAAATTTCCAGTTTTCAAATTCCTATAACCAAAGTTTACGCTGTAACTAAATTTTTAATTTCTATTATTATTATTTTATGAATTTATAATGTTACATTATTTTCTAATATCTCATTTTCTATATTTTCAGATCATGTAAAATTTTTTAAATTTGTAAAATTTTAGATATAAATCGATTAAAATATATATTTGTTAATTAGATATTTAAATATATGTAATCAAATTTTTAAAATAAATAAATTTATAAATAATTATTTTTTTAAATAGCAAACAACTGTTTTTAATTTTAAATATGGAAGCGAATTATATGTAAGTATGAATTCGCCTTTTAAAAAAAATGCAACCCTGTGTCCATCTGATGAGAGAAATTAGAAAAGGACAGTTATATGTTTTCTTTATGGGCTAAACTGAATAGGTGAAACAGGACTGCAAGATCACATGTACACGGAAAAAGTGGGTTATCCACTATTCAGCAAATGCTTGTTCAAGCTATCTAGTTTTTTACCCAGTGCTGGTTGGCAGGGTTACATTTGTTGTGTAAACAACATAAAACCAAAGAAACTTAATTAAAATTAGAACAACTACATATACACATATATATGAGCATAATTATCCAAATTATCCGGCGGAGTTTACATGAAAATATGTTGGCTAATGATCCCTAGCATTCTAATTATTATTTATAGATACATTATTGATTATACACACAGGCATATTTAACAGGAAGTTACCTAGAAATCAACTATAAGATATTCATTCATCCATCGAGTTAGAATACATACTGAGGTAAGCATAATTACTGATATTTGTGATACATATGCATATATATGTGTGTTAATTACATAAAACTCGATTATTTCAGTACGGTTGTTGTAATTGAATTATAATCAGCTATCAAGGAATAGTAAAGCGAGATATAGTGTATTTACTGTATTTATATGAATTTCTGTATACAAATGAGCTTTGCTAGTAGAAATCTAACGAATAGTAATGCAATGAAATTGTAAACAATTACTTGTTAGTGTTTTTGTTTAGCAGTAGTGAAGAAATTCTATGTACTATATATTCATTGTGCCTACGTGATGTACACATAATCAGTGAATATGTGTGTATATGAATAATTGCAGTAAAATATTTTTTTTTTTGTTACGCATTATAGCAAGTGAATATATAGTAGTGTACATAAATGCTAATGAAAATTAAAATCATGAATGAAATGCTAATGAAAATTAAAATCATGAATGAAAATGAGCGCATAAAATGCTTAGAAAATATTTGTATTTACTAATACTTTTTTTTGTATTTGTTCCTCTGAAATACATAATTATTTATTGATATTAACTTATATATAATTTATATGATATTATTGCAAACAAATATAGCTGAGAAATAAATCAGATGAAAACTGTAGAGAAATGCATATGTGCATTTTTGTCGATGGCGATTTCTTTAAAATGCTTTCAAATTAATATGTAATATGTAATGTATATACAGTGGCGGACAAAAGTCTACATACACCGCCTATATTAGTTGTGTAGAAAGCTGAAAATGTAGGTATACAGCTTTATTTCAAATCCTTTTCTAACCACATGTATTTAAAGAAATCCATTCTCTAATATAAAGAAAAACAATTATGGTGAAAAAATGCAAAAATATCCTTGACAAGAGTCTACATACACCACGGGTTTACTAGCAGTTATGTCGATATGCTGTGTTGTTATGGCGGTTAGGTACCCTTTTTTTACTATTTTTTTTTTAATTATGATTTATATTTTGCTAGTATTGAATTTAGTTGTGGTTTAAACACATTAGCATCCATAATGGCTCCGAGAAAAGAAATGTCCAGTGACGTACGAGTCTTGGTTATTCAGCACTGAAAAGAGAAGAAATCGTATGGTAAAATTTAAAAATTTTAAACTTAAGTCCACCAAAAATACAGAGCATTGTGAAAACTTTGAAAAAGTAGGACTCAACGAAAATGAGCCGCGTGTTGGCCGCCCGAAGAAGCTGACTTGAAGAGATATCAGCTTTATTCTGCAGGAAGTGAGTGATGATTCTAAAGTTACTGCTCAAAAATTAGCCGAAAACATCGCAAGCTCATCAAGAAAGTGTGTCCATCCTAGAACCATTCGAAGAACTCTGAACGATAACGGCTTCCACAGTAGAACGCCACGTAAAAAGACTCTTATTTCTTGCTTGGAGTTCGCTAAAGCACATTTAGACAATTGAATGGATATTTGACAAAAAGTCTTGTTTACAGACAAATCGAAGTTCAATATATTCGGCAGCGATGGAAGAACAAAAGTTTGGAGAAAAGAAAACACTGCACTTAACTCCAAAAATATAGTACCAACAGTGAAGCATGGTGGCGGCAACGTAATAGTTTGGGCGGCGGTTGCGGCATCTGGAGTTGAAAAGCTTGTTTTTCTTGAGGGTAATATGGATCGCTTGAAATATAAGTCATTGTTGGAAGCCTTTGGTGAACAGTTTGGAGCTTGGCGCAGGCTGGATAACGATTCAAAGCACACCGCGCATATTGTTAAGGATTGGTTGTTTTATTATGAGCCGAGGCAGCTACACACACCACCTCAAAGCCCAGATTTGAATGCTATTGAATATGTCGGAGAGATTTTTGAGCGAAAAATTAGAAAAACTCAGATTTCCAGCCCAGCATTACTCAAATAACGTCTTATTGAAGCTCCGGACAGTATTACTCCCTCGGAATTGGTAAATTTAGTAACTTTGATGCCACGACGGCTGCAAGCTGTTATTGATGCAAACGGTGAACCAACTAAATACTAAAAAGGTCAGGTTACCTGATCTTAATCAAAGTTTTTGCGCTTTACGCTTGTTTTTGCCATAGCTTTACATTTTATGGTAAAAAATAATTTTATTTTTTATGTTTTTTATGAAAAGGTAAAATACTTGACATAAACTGTATCGTTAAATTTTCCAATAAACCTTTTGGACTTTCAGTTCAGCGAAAACAGGGGGTGTATGTAGACTTTTGTCCACCACTGTATATATAAATATTTTTCTAGGTCATTTCGCCCGATTTTGTCTTGGTTGAATTATTAGTAATGTTATAAAAATTATAAATTGGTTTTTCTAATTTTTTTATGGAAAAATTGTCGATTGATAATTTTTCACAGTTAAAAACTTCCCATTTAACCGGCGACTCTAATTTGAATATTTTTAGTTTTTTTTTAAATCTGTTAAATCGCGAGTGTATTAAATATACATATATCATGAACGTTTGATTTTGCAATTTTACGTACATCTAGTCTTTGAGAATATTGGGAATATTACTAAGAGGCCTTCATATGTTATGTAATATTCATTATTCTATATTTGAGACGAAAAAATTTTAAAGAAGCTAAATTAAAAATTTAATTAAAATAAATAAATACTTTACTTCTTTCAAAGAGGGCAAGGGGGAAACATTTTTTAGGTCATCGCTTCGGGCATACGTTTTGGCGATTGTCGCCGTAAATTATTTACCACTACTAGAGTTTCTGCATCACAGTTTAGCTGCCGTTCAGATTTTACGAAATCAAAGTCGACTTTAAACACTTTTTCAATATTTTCAAAAGGCTATATGTCGGTTTTTGGCGGCCGCGATAGCCGAGTGGTTAGCATTGCGTGCTGACATTCGGAAGGCCTAGGTTCGAGCCCAGGTTCGAGCAACATCCAAAATTATAGAAAATTAATTTTTCTAATTGCGGTCGCCCCTCGGCAGGGAATGTCAAGCCCTCCGAGTGTATTTCTGGCAAGCGAAAAAGCTCCTCATAAAAATCCAACGGCCGATCTGAAGCGGCTTAGAATAAACTGTAGGTCCCTCCATTTGTTGGTAAAAACATCTAGACGCAAAAATCACTAATTAGAGGAGGAGCTCGACCGAAAATCGCTTCAGCGGTTACAAAGCGCCAAATATATATGTATATATATTTATATATATATATATATATATATATATATATGTCAGTTTACAGCAAGAAATATTATGTTGCTGTATTCAGAAATAATTACAGTAGTAATCCATTCCTTGCCCGTGGAAACCCATATTTTATCTATTGTTACGCTAATAGAAAACTGGTCTAAATCGTCAAGATTACTTAATAATTTTGCGTCCAACTCTGACCATATATGTTACGTCACGCCGCAAGAGACCTAATTTTTTTTTTTTTTTTTTTTTTGACAAATTCTAATTCTAAGATATGCTTTGCTATAGACAGAGATGTGCCTACATCATGTGCATTGTTTATTGAGGTTCCGTGTGCAGTTGCCTGCGATGTCCCAGCAGTTTGGCTGTCAGAGTATATCGTGATTGCTTGTTCTGTTACCATAGATTTGAGCAGCCACTTAGCGGCTTCCATAATTGCACTTCAGTCTCATGTTCATATTGATTGAGAGCATCGAATACTGGATTCCGCAGCCCACTTTGACTTTTAAACTTTAAGTTAAGATTTTAATAGATGTGTGGCTTCAAAGCTATTCAGTAGTACGTCTTAGTACTTGTATCATCACACAAAAGATATTAAAAATCATTAAATCTTTTAAATAAACACTATGCACGTTTTCAACAATACTTGGTAGGGACATAAATACTGTTACAACATAAAACACATGCATTTCAATAGAAGAATTGAGACTCTGCGCGGCCCACAAAGCTAAAACGATCCAAATCTGGCTCCAAAACAATTTACCAGCATTCATTGCCTCTGAAGAGTGGCCCTCTGGCAGTCCTGATTTCATCCCGCTGGATTACAAATTGTGGACAGTTTCAGAGGACATGGTTTTCCACAAAAGATACCCCAACATTGATTCTCTTAAGACAGTCTTGATTCGTGCTGTGGCCAATTTCCCAATGGAGGAGGTGCGTGCGGCTATTGATGATTGCACAGTCGGACTTAAGGCGTGCGTGAAGGCCAAGGCGGGCATTTCGAATGAATACTGCTTTTTTGTATACAATATATATCAATAAATATGTAAAAAAAAATTGGTCCAAAAACATTCATTATTTTTTACTTTATAGCATAAAATGTGTGTAACAGTATTTATGTCCCTACTAAGTACATTCTAAATACATTTTAATATTACATATAAGTTAATTATTTCATTTTTTAAAACCTTTAATAAATTTTAATATTTCTCTATAAGTGGTAGCTCTTTGGATAGGATCTTGCAGCGTTCTTAGTTTTCAGCTTTTCCTGGTATAACCGCGGAAAGTATAAGTATATATGCGTGCAACTAATACTCATATGTAAGTATATATCTTAATATACACACATCTCTACCCGACTAAATGGATTCAAGCACTGCTGTAACATTTTAATTGCTTGACGATTTGCAAAAAAAAAAAAATTTATTTTTGCATTTATGCAATCACAGCTGTATTTGATATATATAAACATTTTAAGGATAATTGCGTGAAACAAAAACACAAATCACAGGCAGCGGAAGAAAGCAAAAACAAACAATCGAAATGGAATTTACAAAAGCATTATTCTTGCACTTTTAATTTGGTAATACATATCACACATTTTCCCCTCATTACAAACACACACAAAATGCCAGTGAATATTTAGTAGAATATACATATTTAAATAGGTTTATACATATGTATTTGTATATACATATATATATGTGTATATGAAATGGAATATTTGTCTGTTTGCTTGAGGGTAGCAGCGGAAAATGTAATTACATTTTTAACTGCATTGCTGAAGGATAATGAATGCCTTCTGCAAATGAACACAAACACTCACACACATATATGCAATTAATATTTGAGCAGGTGCCAGCCATAGAGCTGCTGGTGGCGTATGCGTGTGTGTTTGTTTATGTGCGTCTGAGTAATTGTCTGCATGTCTGTCACGCAAAAGCATCAGCAGACAACCGGTGCGCGCACTCATCCAATTTCAAATTCGCCTGCATGCAATGTCGAATGATGCTGAGCAACTGCTGTTGCTGGTATCATTTTTTTTAAGTTTTCCTTTTTAATACATGCTTTTTTTTGTAAATATGTCAATGTGTGTGTGTGTGTGTGCCGTAGGGTGGTTGTAATAAAAAGTTTATATTTTATTTATTGATTTTTATTAATTCTTTAAATATTTATTAGAGTAGATATAAATTTATTTGAGTTCTATTGAGACTTTCATAGAGAAATTTGGTTATTTGGTTCTAATGTTGCATAAAAAAATTAAGAAAAATTTGTATCTCAGTCGAATTTGATAACTCAGTTTTTGAGTATGCAACTTCTTCTTGTTTTTATTTATTTTTATTTTACTTTAATTTTTTTCAGTGCCGGTAAGTCATTCGAAAAAAATATTTCTGCAAATAATTTACTTACTGGAAAATAATTAAAATTTTCCAAGTAACGACCATCACCCTAATGTGCAGTGATTCATGTACCTGAAAATGATAAAAATTGCACAGACAAATATTTAAAAGCAACAAAACAGGGCAAAACGAATGTCGTATGGATATCAATTCCACTTGCAAAAGTCTATGTGAGCTTCGCTTTTGTTTTTGTGCGCGGTTTGCCGGAAGGCGTTTTGTATTTTTGGCCACAAGGCATTGGTTTGTATTTTTCGGTTGCCCTTAATGGTTTTTGTGTGTTATTTTATTATTGTTGTAGGATATACATTCGTTCGTTTGTTTGCCTTCAGTGAGTTATTATAGTTAATTTATGTTTTATAGCTCATTTATGGTTTTGTGCCAACATTTTAATAACGCAAACTTAAACTGATAGACAAATAATTTTATTTGCTTTCGTTGTTTGGCTGAGATGAAAATTTCTTAATTATATTGATAATGACTAATTTTTTCGAGCTAATGCATGCCGAAAATTTGATCAAAAATGTGTTTTTTGTTCAAAGTCTGTCAAAAATTCAAATTTTAATTTTTTTTCTTTTCCTTCGTCCAATAACGAGATTTAGCCAAGTACTAACGAAATATTTTTGGCTTTTTCATTTTAGATGAACCAATAATAAGTTATGCTGTCCAACGGCTAACTTTTTGGAATTTTTGAATAAAAATTTCATAAAATGCTGCTTAAATATGTATCTTTGGTTTGAATAAAATATATGATTGTATTTATATATAAAGAAAAAAAATTGTGAAAATTCTCTTTCTTTAACCTCTAAAATCCACCGAATCCCCTAAAAAAGCATTTAGGAGCACAAAATTTGGTATCGACAAATGTTATGAATTGCATGGTGAAAATCATCAAAACTCATACAACCGATTTGTTCAGATATGAGGTTTTGGGTATAAAATCCGTTTAAAATGGAAACTAGGAGCTTGAAATTTGGTATTCTATAAAAGTAAATTCATGTTTTTATTGACACTGAAAGTTATCAAAATCGAATTTTGCTATTTGCAATAAATTTTATATGTTTATGAAAGGTATAAAGACATCGGCATGGCCGAAAACAGCCATTATTCCCTGTTTTTATTTATTTTATATTATTTATTATTTATAATATTTTATTAATATATAATATTAAAATATTTTTATTTATTATTTATTTATTGTTTTTTATATATTTTACGTATTTTTTTTTAGTATATTTTTGGTTGATTGGTTACTTTTTATGCTTTGCCTTTCATTGAAATTGTGCGAACAATTCACGGAAAGTTTTATATAATACCGTTATTTTTCAATTTAGCTGGAATTAATTACTCTTTTTTCTATTTTTTTTAAGTAACACACAAAAGACAACTGCATACACATATGTAAATATGATAATCATGGGTTTAGCAAAAATTTTTGTTAATTTTGAAAAAAATATGCAATTTTGGAAACCTTCGTGAGCAAATGGATATCAAAATATTTTTTCAATCATTTTTATAATACATTGCTTTTTACTTTAATTATTTACCATTATGGTTTTTCAAATGAAAATTACTAAATCGAAAGATGAGCTTAAACGAAATTAACTTCTTTTTAAATATATTACAGGGAATTTTTATCTCTTTAAAATTTTTGTGTTTACATTCAGCATGGTATTACAAAATTTTTACTTTTGTTTTTAAATATACTTTTGACTGTTATTATTTTCTTTATTTATTTTAATTCTAGATTATAATTACATTCAAATGGAAAAATTAAGCAAAAGAAAATCACTTTTCACTTAATTGAATCCAATTTCATTTATTTTAATTTCTTCCTTGTCTCTTAACTTTAATTTTTATTCATTAATTTTTTGCTCCAATTTTCAATTTTATATATGTAAATATTTTATTTTTATCTTACCGTTTCGTATTTAGCATAATTACTCATTGATTTTGATTAGTGATTCGTGGAAATTATTAGCTGCGTGTGGTTTTTATTATTATCAAATTACTAAAATACTTTAATTTGTTGTTTTGTGAATATTTTGTTATTTATAATTTGAACTACCGTAGAGAAAAAAATTGAAAATTTAACTTCCAAATATCACTTGGCTTATTAGTCATTGCCAGGCATATGAAAATTGAAAACTGTAAAGAGATAAAACTGACATTGTAATCAGTATTAGAATAATCAAGTATAATTACTAAATTTACAAAAGATAAAAATTTATTTCTTTTTAATTACCTTTTATTTTACAAATTTTCGCATTAAAACAGAACAGTAAGCAATTTTATACTTCCTTTATTCAATTAATGATTTAAATTTCGAAATATTTAAAATTTACTTTTCCTAATTTGAAATCTTCCTTAGTAACGATAAATTGCCTTTTGTATAATTGGGGTGAAATAATGAATGCCATTCGGTAGTCTCTAACATAGGTTCTGTGAAAAAATCCATTGCCCTATAAGCAATTTGTAAATTTAAGAAACAAAAAAAATATATTTTTATTATTATTAGTTTAACAACCAACCAATCAGCTCTCTTAAAATATTTGCAGCAAAGACGTAAATTTTTATAGGGTAAAAAGCAGATTAATCGATTGAAAAAGTAAACAACTCAAAAGCAAATTGTATGTCTCAGTGAATAGATGCCGTTGATATTCGCTCACGGCGCTAGTGATGCTGCAAGTCTTTGAGAATAATGTATAAAAATGTAATGTGAAAAAAAATAATAATTTAAAACAAGACAAAGTTGGCTGAGCTGCGTATTCTACGCTGGAATTTTGGAAAATTCGATTTTGTTTTTGCATATTTTTTATATCTAACTATTTAAAAATATGTCTGTAAGAGAATTTTTCGAAATTCAAATTATTTTCGAAAATGCAGGTATTTTTCTGACGCGGCATCCGTATCGGCTCGGTCTTTACGCGGAACTTTAAACGCGTTTTTCTCGAAACTACCTTTTTCGATGCAGTAAGTCTAATCAGCTGATATACTTGAAATTTGGCACAAATATTCTTTAAATATCTCTATATTGCAGGAAGCAACAAAAAATGAACTTTTTTTAATTTCTAATATTATTAAAAAATTCGAGAAAGTTAAGAAATTAGTGAAAAAATCGACCTTTATTTTTGAGCAGCCGCTATTTTATGAAAAAATTTTTTTTTCAAGTTTTGCAAGTTCATGAGATAGCGACATTCGTAGTAATTAAGAATCCATCATTGTCTTATTTTTCAGATGGCCACAAGGGTAGAAATCATGGCGACGAGGACACTTTCTTTTTTTTCTCTCTACTTCAGGGACTCATAACTCCATGAAAAAATTTCTTTCTTTTTTTAATTAATTTTGTGTACTCTTAAAATATAAATAAACAAATGATAAAAAGAGGATAGTAAAAATTTCAAATACTGTTTTTTATCCCCTTAACGTGTTAGGCTGCCGTATCGCTTGCGAATTAAACACTAATATTGTAAAACATGTGCGTAAATCCTAAATTTTAATCTGTAAAAAGTCCAAAAATATTATTAAAAAACTACATACAAAAATAAATTGTAATAAAATACAAAAGGTACAAGTGCATTTTATGCGCAAAAAATGTATTGAGTCATGCGTCGGTAACGAGAAATTGTAAAAGAGAATTAAGAAAAATTTTAAAAATAAGCCAACAAAACTGCGAACATTTTTGACAGTTATATGTAAATACATTAAAAATATGAAGTGCGTTGAAAAGAGAAAGAAAAAGAAATTGCTTAAAGCAAAAAAAAAAAAAAATAGTTAAAAAAAAAATTTCAACAATAGCTGCTCTCCTCCCTTATAAACTTCTCTAATTCGAGCAGGTCAATTGTAGAAATTGGCATGAACTTGGCATAAATAGGATTTTTCGACAGCATTAATATGTATGAAAGCTATGCAGATAAAGATAAGGCAGAGAATAAGGATATAGCTGAGAGCAAGGATAAGGAAAAGGATAATTTATGCAAATTGCATAGCGGAAAGAGATAGATGCAAGAAAAAAATAGGAAATTGAAAAAGAATAATTCAAGCGAATTTCAGTGAAGAAGAGAAAAAGCTCGTTTCATGGCCAGTAAGTTAAGTGTGCCTAATAAGCGACAGATAGAGTGATATTACCAAGAAATTCAATTGATTTTATTAGATTTTGTAAATTTGCTACTCATAGTGACAATAAAATTGTGTTAAATAAAATTTGATATAGAATTAAGTGGCTCGCTACTATGGGTTTAATAAAAAGAAGTTTTATAAGTTCTCATTTGTATCGATGAGCTGTTTAAATGAATTTGCTCTGAAGATGACATCTTGTGGCAAAATTGGATTTTTTTTTGTGCGACGTATTTGTGATAAGAAAATAATACTTATTTTCATAATTTTGGACACAAGCTTATTGCTTCCTGTCATTATTGCTTCCTGTCGTTTGAAGTTCTCAAGTAGGCAGTGATATGATACGGCTAAAGTGCTTATTGTTCGGAATATAACCTAAGTGCCTTTCTTACTAATGAGCCGCCTTCCTGGTTTCAATTTTTTTACAATTTAATCTATTTATCGCGTTCTTATCTCTTTCATACCAATTATTTTTTATACTTAAGTTTAGAGTTGAGCTGATTTCACGTTTTTTGGTTGGCTAATTGGTTAGTTGAAACAGGCCAGTTTTTCGCTAAAGTAGTGCTGCATCTTTTCGTCCTCTTTTTTCGCAGTACCTGTGAACTAACCATTCACTCTTGATATCATTTTCATAAGGAATTAGTATAATTTAAAATGATATATACACTTTTTTGGCATCATCAGGAAGCAAGACGAGTTATGTAAAGTAAAACTCAAAATTAAGAAGTAAATGGTTACTAAGGTCAAGCGAAAATTATGGCAATTGGCTTCACCAAAACTAATTAAATTTTTTAACCACTGTCTCAGCTTGTGTGCGTGTGTGTTGGAGTGTTTAAAACAAATATAATTTTTTTTTGGAATTTTTATAAATTCAAATGTTTAAAAAATCGTTTAATAAAATACATATTGTTTAAAAAATTCTTCTTCTTCTTCTTGTTCATTCACTCATCAAGGTGCATCTAACAGACTTCCAATTTCAGCTCGGGAAGTTGGCTAATTTTAAGCATGTTAATGAATGCCAGTAGAATATGCTGAGTTTGGATTTGTCTTTTTTCCGCTAGAAATGGTGTAACTAAAGTAATTAAAGGGGTATTCTAGTCTGGTGGGATGAATTTTAGGTAATCTCTTTATAAGTTATTTATTTATATGAGAAAAAAATATATAACAAGATTAAAAAAGTGGAGTGGGGGACGGTGAAAAATGGTCACTTTATGATTTCAGCCCTTCTAGAAATCTGAAAAAAAAATTAAAACATTATTAATCTAGAGGAATGTCGCAATGTCTGGAACTACGGTAAAGTCGAAAACACAAAATGGCGAATTTTTGAAAAACAATATGTCTTTAATTTTTTTTTTTGACTTTCGAATTTTATTTTAAATAATAAAACTAATTAAATTAAAACTAATAAAATTAAAACATAGAGAAGTCTATAAAGATAACTCTCCGAAAATTTCTATCTATCGGTCCAGTAGAACAGGGATATCGTTCTGAAAAAGACAGTTTCAAGAAAAACGAAAAACGATTTTAAAGTTTCGCGTAAAGGCCGAATTTTGGAAAATCCTCTTAGAGATATATTTTTAAATAGTTAAACTTTAAAATAGTGCAAAAAAAACGAATTTTTCAAAATTTTAGACTAGAATACAAAGTTTAATTTGACGAATTAGCATCTGATGAAGTGGAGGGTCGTGAAAAATTTACACGTGACCATACTTACGATTTCAGCCCTTCTGACAATCTGAAAAGAAATTAAAAGATTATTAATCTAGAGAAATGTCGCAATGTTTGAAAAAAATTTTAACAATTCAAAAAAATTTACTTAACCTTTTTTTAACTTTTCGAATTTTTTAAAAATAGTAAAAACTGAAAATTGCCGATGAGCGCAGTTCCTAACATACAGAATTCTATAAATTCTAGACTAGAATAACTCCTTAAAACAGAAGCGAAGAATAATAACTAAGAAGTGCTGTCTTCGGCCATGACGAATTCTTTATACCTTTCATGAACATAGCAAACTTTTTGCAAATATCAAAAGAAGAAAATATTGTTGTTGAAGCATGAAGTGTGCTCAACCAGCCATCAAAACTAGGGCGACACCATTCCCAGGAATATATTATAATAAATATTTCAGACTTTTGTTTCTCGAAGATTTTGCATAAAAACTTCGGTATGAAGGCACATAAAATCCAAAAAATTAATAATAAAATACATTTTCACCTCATCGCCTATGTTAATAAGCAAGACTGCCTTATGTGTGACTAAACAAATTACCAAGAAACTATGGTAAAGTTAATATATCCTCAACGAGAATCTTTTTTGTGCGGCACGTGGACCGGGGCATCATTGCTCTATTTGCCTCCAGTTAAAGATAAATGGCATGGTCAGTATTTAGTCTTAACAGAACGACGGTTCGTGCTACATAGCGAACGCATAATAAGCCGAAACGGTGATTTCAAATGGCCGCCTCGTAGCCGCGAATTAGTTCCGCTGGAATATATGCAAAACAGCCTTAAGGATAAATGTTATATCAACCATCCAGAGACAGGTCATTACTTGAAGGACGATATTGAAGACGCGATTGCAGCTATAAAGGACCAAACAATAGAAAATATGTTGAAAAACTGGGTCGACGGAATGCAACAGTCGCGGCGGCTATGTGAATGATGTGGTGTTCCATCATTAACCGTAATTTTGAAGCATTTCAGAAAAGGTGAAAACTGAAAAATAAGAATAATAATTTTATATTAATATTTTAAAACGCAAATTTTTCAAGGCCCATTACAAAATTAGTTTAGAAATTTCAATTATTTTCAATAATAACAATTAGAAACACAAAATAGTTTATCGTAAGCCGATGTCAATAGCTTTCAATGTAAATTTTCTATATTGATGATATGAAAAGTAATTTTTAAATGTAAGGTTCTTGTTTATGGTTTCTTGGAAATATTCTTCCTCCCATTCAGAGAAAATTCGAATTCAGAAGTACTAAAAGCATATATAATATGCAAATTTCCTTGCCAACTGGCATTTTGAGGAAATAGATTAATTAGTGTATTCATTGCTTTATATACGAGTGTATATATATTTGTAAACAGCTTTCCGATGAAATTTTCCATATTGGAATCCAAAACAGCCTTTATCATTCACAACACAATTTATTGCTGCTTTCAATTGAATTCCACTTATTTTGTTTGTATTTTCAACACTTTCTCAGAGAGACAATTAAACTAGTGACGAGGATGCAAATTGGAAATTTTTCATGTAAACAAAAGAAATTCCAAAAGTACAAGTGCAGAGGATTCTGGTGAATGGTGGTGTTGTATATGGTAGATATACTTAAGCAGGCTTTTACCAAGAAATTAGTGCATACTGATGTGAAAATTTCAAACTGCGTACAGATATTTATGCAATACATATCTTTGTATATTTCAAAGAGACTAAATCTGCTTACTTACTGTATGTATGTATGAAAGTGCTAGTAAGAATATTAAAGGTTTTTTACATTTCATGCAAAGATAAATATAACAATGATTTTCACATAGTTTTCTATCATTTTCGGTAAGAAGAATCGATAATCGGTAGGAAAATATTAATTTTCAAGGAGCATCAAAAGATATCAATAAATTTTTCATTAAAATAGAAATTCAGTGTCTGAAGTTTGTTTTCTCATAGAGCGCCGTACTTAGGGGAGAGGTCAGAACACCAAAATTTACGAATGCTTTTTTTAACTGGAAACTTTGATATATCAGGTGTTTTGTCTGCTCAAGTGAATGGAGGTTCAGATGCTCCATCTCCGGGTGTTTCATTTTCACTGTCATTCAGCAAGCTGGAGAAGTGTTCCCTCCACACACTAAATGTGGTCTGAACATCATAGAATTTTAGAACATTAACCTTTGCAGGTAAGCTTTTTAAGCTTTTCATGCTCACGCTCTTAGGCCTCTTTTTTTGAAGTATATTCTAAGGATTCAATCTATGTGAATTTATCACTTCCATACAACAAAAGAGGTAGAGAGTTGTAATTCAGAAAAAAATTGTGGAAAGAGTAAATGGCGAAAATTGAGCAAATGTCGCTAAATGTACGTTGTATTGATAATGACCACTCGGCGAAATACGTTTTTCGGGAAGAATTCTTGAAATTTGTTCCTTTAAAAAGTGCAGTGGATGAAATGGTAGCTCTTAAATCTCTTCAGGTTTCTCTTCTTCCCAAATACGCCAATTTTGCTTGTTTACATACCCATTGAACCAGAAATATGCATCATCGCTTGCGAAGGTCGAGCGGCTTCAGTTCTTGCACAAGTTGTATTTTATACGCTTTTAAATTAAGATCTCGACGTAAAATGTGCCAAATCGTTCCACACGTCAGCCCGAGTTGCTGCGAACGGCCGCTATGTTTTCTTCATTACGTACTGGACTTGATCTATTCGGTCGAATATTATCCAATAATGTATGTTGGGCCTCAAGATGGGTGATGGTGTTGCAAATAGTACGCTCAGTAACACATTTTTTACAGAACGTGAATTTCCGTAATAAAGTTGAATGATTTGTAAACGTTGTTCAGGCGTAAGTCTTTCCATGATGAAATTCCAAACTATACTGTATAAAAATAATATAACAGCTTGACGCGACTCACGCGTGGTTTGCCAAAAAAAAAGGGCTATTGAAAAAAGTACCTCTACTTTGATCACTCACATTCATTAAACTTAGCGGATGGAAAATTTTCGAACATTTTCCAATCAGCGACCGAACTTCTTAAGTGTGAGAATGGAGAAGTAAGCTACCCGCCAACTCTCTCACAGAAAAAATGCAAAGTAGTTGGTACATCAAAGGATCCAGAAGGTTGATACAAGGTGGCCATAGCAGTTCTCTTTCTAATTTACATTTTCATGCAACAACAAGAAAAACTTGTTCAACATCAAATTCACTATCTCAAAATTATAATTTTTTCTTCCATCTAAATATCTATATAATGGACCATTTCTATTTCAGCGACACTGACTTCAACGAGTTGAATATACTTATATACAAAAGTATTGACACAACTGAATTAGGATCACTAAGTGAGTGCCAAAGTATATTTTTTCCAAACATTTTCTATTTGCTAAAAATTTAAACTGCATTGTCTATCGCTACTTGTACTGTAGAATTTACTTTTTCAACTATAAAAGGTCTGAGCACCTTTTTCCGGAACACGATCGG
This sequence comes from Neoceratitis asiatica, assembly GCA_030068015.2. Taxonomy (NCBI): domain Eukaryota; kingdom Metazoa; phylum Arthropoda; class Insecta; order Diptera; family Tephritidae; genus Neoceratitis; species Neoceratitis asiatica. The sequence continues at coordinate 29,761,349 of CM061528.1, forward strand.
AAATATTAAATGATTTAGCATTAGTTAGAGTTCACCAGTAATTTGATTTGAACACCGAAGAATTTATTAATGATTTTGCCGAAAACCAAGCGAGACGCCTTACTTTTATCTAAGAAAAAAAATCCTGTTTGTGGGGCTACATACATATATGTACATATCTTCTATTAATATACATATTTATTCTCCTTTTACAGTAATAATTGAAGATATTTCTGCATTCCAAGTGAGGATTTTATGTTTGATTACAAATGCGCAGTCGTTGCATACACACACTCAACATAATTCAATTTAGATCTTTGCCAATTGAGAATAGAGAGTTAAATTCGTATGCGCACAAGTTTATACTATACATATATATATATGTTACATATGCATTTATGCAGATAAGCATTTACGCAAGAATTTGCGATAGAAATCGTATTTAATTTGTGAAAATTTTCAGCAATTGAAATTACTATTAAATCTAACCATCTAACATCAATTGCAATTGCAAATACAATTAGCAAATCTCAAAGTCTTAAGTTACAAAACTACATATATACATACCTGAATATTGAAATACTAAGTATCTGATATGCAGCTATTGTTGTTGTTGCTTTTTATTTCTGCTGATTCATATAGATTTCTGCAACACCTTATGTTCATGTCTACATTTCTTGCTTTGGCTGTTCATTTTACATGTAAATAAGATCTGACGTTAATTTCAACACTTAACGCCAGTTACATATATGTGTGTACGAGTGTGTATCACATAAATTGAATAAATAATGTATAGATTATGTAACTGTTTATAAATTAAATGTATTTGTTAATTTAAATCACTAAGCTGCTTTCCAACTAAATTGGCTCATTTGAGGGATTATGCAAAATTAAATTCGACAAATTGGTTATTATTATTTTGAAATGTTTACTTATGTCATGAGGTGTAATATGTAAATTAGTATTAACGCGGCTCTTTCAAATTGTAATTACTTGCATATGAAAATGTAAATATTTGCAATATTTGACAATGTATGGTATTTAAATATAACCTTCTTTACGAATACAGGAGATAATATCATGTGATATCACCTTATTTAATATTATATTCATTTAATTGCACCATACCATTTTGCATCCAAAACCCACAGATGTGTGAGAGAACATTTTTTGATTTCATAATAGCGCGGCACATGAATTTATACCAGCTCGTCTCAGGTCACATTAGTCGCATGACATAATGTTGTATTACATTATATCACATCAACTCGCAACATATCCACTCACACTACATCATATGACATCCCAACGCATTATATATCATCGCATCAGGTAACATCAGATTACATCAACATCAGCACATATTACAACGCATCACACTACGTCATTCAATATTTCATCACCCCACATATGTTCAACTCATACACATCAGATGATTGTACAAACCATCGTATCATATCACAATCCATCACATCAAATCCCAACTAACCAAATCAAGTCGCACAACATCACATCAACTGGTATTACATCACCTCAACTGATATTACATCACATCGACTGATATCACATTACATAACATCATCTGTTATTATATCACATCAACTGATATCACATCACACTTTTATTACATTACAGCAACTGGTTAACATCACATCACATCAACTGTTATTTCATCACATCACATAACTTGAGCTGTTATTACATCACAACAACTGATTAACATCACAACACATCAACTAAAATCCTTCACATCACATCAAGTAAAATTCATCACATGACATCAACTGTTATTATATCACATCACATCATCTGTTATTATATCACATCACATCATCTGTTATTATATCACATCACATCATCTGTTATTATATCACATCACATCATCTGTTATTATATCACATCACATCATCTGTTATTATATCACATCACATCATCTGTTATTATATCACATCACATCATCTGTTATTATATCACATCACATCATCTGTTATTATATCACATCACATCATCTGTTATTATATCACATCACATCATCTGTTATTATATCACATCACATCATCTGTTATTATATCACATCACATCACATCAACTTAAATACATCACATCACATCAAGTAAAATTCATCACATCACATCACATCACATGACATTAACTGTTCTTATATCACATCACATCAAATGTTATTACAGCACATCACATAACTTCAATTTTTATTCCATCACATTAACTTGTTAACATCCCATCACATCAACTAAAATCCGTCAAATCAGACCATAAATTAATATCGCGACTGGTCCTCTCACATGACTTAAAAACTCAGCACATCTCATCACATAACATTAACTACAATTCATCACATCACATCAATTTATATCACATACATCTATCAACTCCCATTACATTGCGTTTCACCATATCATATCATATCACTACAGACCATTAAATTTTTTTTTTTTTCTTTTATAAATGTGCAGTACAAAATTCTCCAACGAAAATACTAGCTAAGTAGTTGTAAGTGCATACTACCATATGGAATCCTGGGTTCAAACTCTGACCAGATCAATGTTCAAAAAGTTTTTACAATTGTGGAATATCAGCTCCTCTGAGTATATTCTGCCATAAAATAAGAAGTTACTTATACAAATCTATTAGCGCTCTGTACTTGTAGAGCTTGGTGCTGGTGCAATGACGACTTTACTTTTCAATTAACTACTTTAGAAAAACACCAAAATTTTAAGAAAAACTTCAGCTGAAAATTGCTTCAGCAGTTATAAATCGGCAATTATATATGTAAATATATATATTTATTAATACGAAATTAATTAACCAGAAATTAATACTACTTAGTATCAAAATCACATCAAAATTTAAACTTTATTATCTTTCAAAGCTACGTTTTAATGGATAAGAAAGAAGTTCACTATTTTTATGCATTACCGCATAAATCCTTCAATTTATAACACTCAGACCGTTTGAATGACATTGCCTAAAAATACCGATGCAATAATAGAGCATTAATAAGACACTAAACTCGACCCACAAAAACGTGCATATATATGTATGTACAGATTTTGGGATAAATAAAAAGCTATTAGCCCCTAAATCAAGTACGCAAAACACGCTTCAAACAGCTCAATTTGTATATGCAAACGTAGAAAGGTGTCCATCTAACCACGACAAAACCATTTACCTTTTATAAATTACACATTAAGCTCACCGGAATTGCAGGATGATAGCATGTGAGAAGGAAATGGTTGAATTGAAAAGGGAAACTTAGAGCGGAAACATAGAAAACCATCCAACAGATATATGCAAAATAAGTCGTAAAGCCAAGTAAATGTTGTTATGTGTGCTAGTAAAAGATACTATACACAGTGCGTACAAAGATGATAAAAAGGTAGTAGGAAGATTGGTGCGTAAAAAAGGTAAATCCTTATACTTAATGTGCTTTGAAGGGATTTTGTATAGCTATTGAAATGGTGAGTAGAATATAAAAAATAAAAGTAAAAAGTGTTTTTTTAACGAATATTTTCTGCTAACATTGGCAATGGAATATGGAAATGTCAACAATTTGAAATCTACTTTTATGAATATAAATTTAGATTATGCATTAATAATTTAGTAGTTTTATGGGTTAAATTTAAAAATTGAAATTAATATTTTTTGCTACTTTTTTTTTTGAGAGAATATTATAATAATATTTGATTTAATTGTGCTTTTGACTGATATAAAAATAATCTTTTTAAAGAAGCAAGCGAAAATTTTCCATAACTAAGCTGCCACTGTTTAAACCAAAGTTGCTCATACGCACCGGCAGACTAAGAAAATATAAATAAAATTCCTCAAACAATTTTTTCTCCACAAACCTAACATACCTTAGTTTATTTGACCGGCTATTTATTTGTCCACATAGAGTTGAGGGCTTGTTCACTTAGCCGTCGCCCACATTCTTCTCTTTTGTTATTTAAAGCTGTCCTTTTCAAGCAAGTCAAGCTTAATTTCCATTTATTTGGCACTGTTGTTGCTTAAAAATAAACTTACTATATGAAAATGTTTCAGCAATGCAGTGACAACCGTTATAGTGGCTGTAGGTGGCAAGTTCTTGTTGATGTAAATGTGTATTATATACTTATAATACATATAAAAAAAATTTGTGGTACGTTGGAAGTAATGAGATATTTTGAATGATAGAAACTTAGGGGAAAATGCATAATAAAAATTTAAATAAAAATTTAGAAAAATCTTTTGAAAAAAATAGAGCCTGCAAATATCTAAAAAAAAACGAAAAATTATAAATAATTTGACCTTAAACTAATGTAAATATAACCAGTGTAAATAGAATTCCATACTTCACGCTCCATGACGGCTTTTTGACAAATTTATGAGATCCAACTATCGGTCATATATATGTTATAGAGGTCCGATCTTATGGATTTCGATAAATGATCGTTTGAATATAAAATGCATCTGTTGAAATATCTCAAAAACTGAATAACAGACGGTTATGGCTAAATATACTCTATAAAATTTGGTGGATCTCTCCGTTCTCCCCTGATAACATAGTTCGGACCAGGACAGTGACAGTCTCGCCGTTATCGTTTTCAAAGAAATAAGGGCCACACCTCCACACACCTCCGGAACCGAAGAGCACACCAGAGAGTAAGTTTTTTAAATGTGATAATTTTGCTTATTTACGTATCCACTGAGTGAGAATAGAGCCTTGTCGCTGAAGATAATTTCGTTGGAAAAAAAAGCGGTCCACTGCTTGTTGTTCAAGCACCCAATCGGTGTAACTACGGCGTTGTGAATGGTCAGCTGGCCTCAGTTGTTATGTGAGCTGGACTTTACATGGCTCTAGGTGTAAGTACTCGTGCAAAATACGCCATAATGTGCCACAAAAAAGGTTCTTTAAAATGTCGAGAAATATACATATTCAGTTCTGCGGCCTGCTTTCAAATACAGCAGCGATATTCGAGGTGGATTGAGAAAAATGATGATGTACATTTGGACGATTATGTGCAGCATAATCTCCTCTGAGAGCACTACGATTGAAGCACGGCCACGTTTGAATCACCACTTTTGTAGGAGGTTTCAAAAATTTTCATAAATGCCTGACTTTTAACTAAAACAAAATATCTTTGATTTGACAGATGTCAATACTCAGCCCTGCACTTATGACACCACTAAATGGTTAACCATTTTTAAAAATGAATAACGTTATTAGTGTTATAAAAGGAGTAGGTATCAACCAATTTTCATTGCTTTTGCTTTAAGTTTTATTGATTTCAGCGTCGATCGAGAGACAATATTCTACAATTGTACGATCTAGACTGGAACTTAGAAAAAAAATTGTTTTATAACATAAAATTCAATATATGTTTTATAGAGTTCTCCAATAAGAGTGATATGATTTCTTTAAAAAAACTGACACTAATTGTTAAGGAAATTCAAATGGTTTCTATTTAGTGTAAAGTACAATCGATATCATCAAGTTCTGAATATAACATCAATAAAATGGCTTCCAATACTTCTTTTACAGGAAGGAATTCGATGAACCCAATTTTTTAGCACTTTTTCCACTAAATCAAGTCATATGTCATGAGTAGCACGTTCAGTCTTGACTTTTAAAGCTTGAAGAGAGTCTGGTTTATTGCTACAGACCAATGACTTCAAATAACCGCACAAGAAGTAGTATAATGGTTTTAAATCATAACTTCTTGGGAGCCATTCAATGTCACAATTTCTTGAAATAATCGAATCTCCAAACCTTTTTCGCAATAACTTGATTATTGCAAGTGCCGTGTGACACGTAGCCCCATCTTTTTGCAACCAGATGTTGCTAAGATCAACTTCTTGCAATTGTGGCCATAAAAAGTAGGTTATCATCGATCTACACCGCTCTCCATTGACAGTAACGGTGCTACGAGCTTCACTTCAAAAGAGGTGATTCCACCAGACTAAACACCATACCAAACTGTCAATTTAGGTGAATGTAATGGTTGTTCATGAATAATTTGTGGATTTTCTTTCCACCAAAATCGACAGTTTTGTTTATTTACCGCACCACTCAGATGAAAGTGAGCCTCATCGAAGTAGATGATTTTCTTAAAAAAAATCTAAAATGCAGAACGATTATTTTGATAATAATATTGAATAATTTGTAAAAGTTGTTCTTGCCATGATGAGATGGTAAACATTACTGAATGCAATGCAAAAAAAATGACAGATCACGACACTAAGAAATCATAACGTCCCTATTGGAAAACCCTTTATATCTAATTATGTCATAACAGTAGGTTAATATTTTGTATGAAGTATATCAATTATAGATTTGTGTTTATTGCTTTAAATTGGAATTTCTTATATCTAAAAATAAGTAATTTCTATCAACAACAAAAAAATATTTTTTTCTCATAAGCATCATTAGCGTGACCAAAAATTCACATAAAGTCAATATAACATATTTTCCAAGCAAGAAGCAATCACAGTTATCCAGCCCTGGTTGCTGCAAAGTCGATATGAAAAATCATATAGCGAAAATTGTATGCAAATCTACTACTTACGTGCATAGACCAGATAGGCAACAGCAAGTATTTGAAGTAACCTGCCAAGAAAACCACAATAACAACACTCAAGGCATGCTACAATTTCTGCACACACTAACACAACCAGCCGTACAATACCTAACCAGCCGTTCGTGCCACTGGACTGTAAGCGACTTTTTGTATTCTCTATTGACTAAATGTTGCTCATACGAAATGGCTAACTTTTTCTTCTTAAGTTATGTAAGAAAATTCTTAAATTTAGAACTAAGAAATGAAAAAAGCGGCTTATGTCTCAGTACGGTTAAAATTTATATTCGACGAATTGAAATATTTTACATGAAAATTATGTTTGCTTTAGATCTACAAAAAGGAAATTTTTTTTAGGTCCGAAACATTGAACATTTGCAATTTTCATATTTTTTTCAATTCAAACTCGATATTGAAGGGTTTGCCACCAAAACTAACTAAAAATTCTAATTCAGCGGGTCGAAAAATATATCCGTTTATAGGTGGCCTCTGGTGTTCAAATTACTTTTCTTTGCCTGCTAGTATAACTATTGATAATATAAGTGCTAAATAATATTACCCGGAGGTTAAAATTCTGTCTATAAAAAATCTTTATAGTTAATTTTTAGTTTTTTATTTTTATTTTTTATTTATTTATTTTTTTATTTTTCTATTTTTATTTAAATCACCAGATCAATATAAGAAGGAAGATAACCATAATTTGACAATAAAATAGGCTGAGATTATTATCGCTTACTTTTATTTGCTCTTATTTTTATGATTATTTTTTAATGCAATTTTTTTAGTTAAAAATGGTATTGCAAATAACATTACCAAGTAAACCCATGACCTTTTCACTTTTAGCAGTTTCGAAAAACATATATATATATTATATTTAACCCATTTCAATTACGAAATTTTAATCATATTATATAACTTAATACAACTGTTAATATATTCTGCTATAAAATGCACTTACACCAATTTGGCTTAAAAACTTACTGTTTGCTAACGCTGCTGACTCCTTCACCACAAATTAAAACATGCTTATTTTATTTTACTTTTTTCTCATTGGTATTACATACATACACACAATGGTATCCCACTGTCTCTCTGCTTCCACTTACACTTTGCATGCTCTGTATATGTATATTTACACGTATGTGCTTCAAAGCGGAAATTTAAGCAAAAAAGTGGTTAATTTTAAATGTGCATGTGTAATTAAGCGGTTACATATACTTAAAAGCAGCTGCTAGGATATTACCAAGGCAAATCTACTTTCGAGGGCTTTTGCTAATTTATTGTGTTTGGCTTGCTGTGATTTACCGTTAATGTATAGTTTTTTTATGTGTATTATTTTGCATTTTTTTTTCTTTTATTGCTCTATTTTTTATTTTTATTCGTTATTTAACTGCATTGTTGTACTCTTTCGACTGTTTTGTTTGTTGCTTCTATGTATTTTCTGGGATTTTTCACTATCTTTTCCTTTATAAATATATTTGCCCACATATGTTTCCTGTATGCAGAATTTACATATATGCATAAATATTTAATGGCAATTTGTTTGTCATCTAATTTCTAGAGTTTTTTATTTGGTTGTTTTTGTTCATGCTTAACTTTTTGTTTGCTTAGTCTCATCTTTTCGTTTATGAATGCAAAGTTGCAAGTATTTTCACAAAAATTACACAGTTGCTGTGGGTATTGTCGCAATTTTTTCTTCCTTTTTTCTTTTAATTATAAACACGTATCCTGTTTTCCTCGGAATGTTTTCCCTTATTTGCTCTTCGTTGATCTACTGAGACTGCAAGTCAGATCAAGCAAAAATATATTCTTGATTTTTCTCAAAATTTTTGCATTGTTTGCAAAACTAAAAAAAAAAAATAAATGAGATAATATAATAACAATGATAATTGAGTTACGGAATCACCCAATCGTTAGTACAAGCAAAAAAATCGTTAGTTAGCAACTCCACAAATCGTATTGATAAAATTTACAGAATTCTCCTACGAAGCCCTACACCAATGAAGCCTAGAGCACTTTCATCCATTCGGACGACATGACCCAGCCAACGTAGCACTGTCGTCGTATAACTCGTACAACTCACCGTTCCACCGCCTACGGTATTTGCCGTTGTCAATGCGATAAGGAGCATAAATCTTTCGCAAAACTTCTAAGTCAGCTACTCATCGCTTCTGCGCCATATGTCAGGATGGGAATAATGATTGACTTGTAGAGTTTGGTTTTTGTTCACCGAGAGAGGACTTTACTTTTCAATTGTCTCCTCGTGTGGAGTTTGTAATCGCGTTACACAGCTTCCTTATATCGAATTACTGATAATTGCTCTCAGAGAGCAGGTGTGCAGCTAAGTAGGAAACCTGCTGGCTGTCTGTTGTGATTGCAGCTTTTCGATGTCAAATCTTCCTTGTGTTTGTTGACGGGCGTAACTTTGCTGCTAAAATATGGTTATCTAAGTCGATATTTGGCCCTCGGAACGTAAGCACGTCTAGAACCCTGGATACATGTCTTCCGTCTATTACAACATGATCGATTTGGTTGCGTGTTTTTCTATCTGGCGACATCCATGAAGCTTGATAATTTTCGTGTTGGGGACCGGTGAAGTCAATCAGCTTCAGCCCGTTTCGGGAAGTTTCATAGTAAAGGATGAATTTTCCGACTGTTGTAACAAAAATACCTTTTTTGCCTATTCTGGCGTTGAAATCGCCTAGAACAATTTTAACATTGTGTGGGGATAGCGCTCATAGGTGTGTTCTATTATCTCTTAGAAAGCATCTTCGGTCACTTCGATGCGAATTGTGGCGAGGCATTCATCCACCAGGGTGATTGCCAGAATTCGGCGTCGGAGCCTCTCTCTCAAAACAAACCCTATCCCATATTTATGCTCCTTTAAAAGGTCGCTGTAGTAGATTTCACAAGGACCCACCTTCTTTCGTCCTTGTGACGTCTATCGCACTTCTTGGACCGCGATGTTAGCCTTTGGGCCGACGATGGCATCAACCAGCTAGGCAGCAGCACCTTCACAATTAAGGGACCAGACGTGTGAAGGGGTCGTGATTAAAAGACCTATCATAGGAGGCATTTGTTGATCTATCATTGGGCTGTAATTTTTTTTAAATCTTTTTAGGATATTTAGCCTAAGACCGGAAGTCGTATGCTGCTTGAACCATATGAAAAAGAATCGATTTTCAGCCTGGTGAATGACAGTTAGAAACTCTTCTCACTTGAGTGAACTTCTAGACAGGGACCCATTCATTAAATTATATAATTAAAAAAAGTTATATAAAATAAAATTTAAAAAATTCACACAACAAGAAAAGATGTATTAAATTTAAACAAAACGAATTAATACAAATAGGAATAAAACAAATAAAAGAAAGTAAATTTAAATAACAAAACTAAATAAAAATATATAATACGATTTCAAAAAGCATTAAATAAAAATTAAATAAAAATAAATTAAATTAAATTAAATTAATTTAAAATTTTAAATTAAAACAAAATAAAATTAAATAAAATTAAAAAAATTAAATAAAATAAAATATAAAAAATAAAATAAAATAAAATAAAATAAAGAAATAATAAAGCAATCGAAAAGGGAAAATGTCTGGGAAATGCCGACTGGACTTAAATAATTTTAAAACTTGGCGTGAAAAGCAAATCATTTCTCATTTTAATGAAAACACATTAAAATGAAATTTCGTATACTTTTCTGACGTATCAAATACTTAAAGAATCAAAATTGTTTCGCACAAGCCAACATACTTTCCCAACATATTGGTTCATTTTGAACACGGCTTTGTTTTAAACCCTATTTTCTTTTATTTGATTTATTATGTTTTTTTTTTTTTATGAGATATTCATCAGGATAATGAATGGCAAGCCTGCAGTGGAAGTATTAGCAATTAACGAATGTATAATATTTCCTACTTTTTTGATTTGTGAAATTATATTCTCAAAAAGTTGGCACTCACGATTTTCATAATCTTTTTTTTTTCAAATTATTTGCGATATTCTTTAACTTAGATAAGGAAATTTGATAAACTTCAAAATTAAGAGCCAATGTTGGAGAATTTTATATATTTTCGCATGTTTGTTGTAATTTGAATTAAAATGTCGCGGTGGCTATAAGTTAAAAAAAAAACAATAAAATAAAATAAAAAACACAATAAATGTTATTGTACCGGCGTTATGGTAGTAGTTTTATAAGTTATGGAAAAGTAAAACTAATTTACCTTAAAAATTTTATGACGTTTGCAGTTCGCCGAAAATGGTAACACACTCACTGAAAAATAAAACGGCGCACGGATATTTCACCACATCCGTTGCGGCGTTTCACTGACCCAACAGCATTGGTTGCGTTGACTATTGGACCCGACAGTGATGACCAATGATGATCAACAGCGTTATAAAATATATACAAATGCATATAAGTACATACATATGATAAAGTGATTTTTATATATTCTTTAACGTTTCCTTCTTTTTATGTATTTGTCGAAAGCGGATATTATCACCAGTGTACACGTTTCAGCAGCGAAAAATTTCGTAAACAAGGAACGAATGTAAAAAAAAAAAAATTTACATTTCCGCAGTGAAAATTATAAAAAAAAATTGTTCTTTTTGCTTTTTTTTCGAACACTTTCCATACAACCAAATCAAAATAACAACAGCAACATAAGCGAAAGCATTTATTATACTAATTGAAGCAAGAAATTCCACAGCAACATTTCCACTGCATATATACAGGCGCACGATGGGTGAATGTAGTAACCGGAGTGAGAGGGTAAGTGAGATCTATGGATCCATAAAAGCTATGCCGAGGTACATATTTGTCCTCATAAATTTCATACATTAAATTAGTGTAAAGAGGCTGATGCGGCAAATGTGGAAACTTCACTGATTATGGTCGAACATTATACACGACGGCGGAAATAAACGCAAAAATTCGTTTATATTTTAAAATAAATTTATTGAAGATTTTTATGTCCCTGCTCTATTGGTTTTTATATATTGGTAAAATATTTATTGCTCAAACTTTATGAAAGGGGTAAATATGGTGGAGCATTAAAATGTTTTAGTTACTCAAAAAATATGGAGTAAATTAATGCCCAATTTTTAATGGGCAATAAAGAAGGTAGTTAAGCTTCAGAATTTCTCGACCAAAAATAGGTTAAAGGAATACAAAAATTTGTTCAAGTACTTCGATACATTTAATTTATGACTACAAATTTTCATTTGAGTATGTTGAATTTATTGATAAAAACTATTAATAAAACTCGGAAGCATATACATATATACATATAATAGTTTTTCTAACCCTTGAAGTAATTTTCAGCCGAGCCATCCTCTATTTGGGCGTGCTATTCTTGAAGTTTTTCTAAGAAATGGTGGAACGTACAATTAATTTCAAGCCACTTCGGAACGGCTGAATGATTTTTATGATTACCCTCCATGTTCGTAGATGCTCATCCGACCAAGATTTTAGCCCATGACCATCCAGATGATATCACACACTGCTTTTGAGAGGGTCGACAAGAAAAATTGCTTCTGTAGAAAGTTTCAAAGTTGAAACCATGGCACAGAAAAAATGTAAAAACTCGACAAGTTCTTTTCTTTTTTTTTTGGTGCGTGACTTGGATAAATTTCTAATAATGTGCCTAAATGTAGGCAACGTTTAAACATTTTAGCTTATTGGTACTTAGCCTTACTATAAAGTTTAAACATCTCCATTATTTAAAAATTTAAATCAATTGAAGTAAGAAAATACCAAAATCGCTGGTGAAATAAAATTTTATTTTATTGAAAAAAATTTCTGGATAATTTTCAACATAAACAATTTTAATATTTATTCGAAAATAAATTTGTTTTCCCTTTTTGATTTTTCTGCCTGTTATATATGGGTGTTTCCATGAAATGGTCCACCGTGACTTAAAAAATCAAAACGCTCGCAGAATTTTTATAGACACAGAAAATAGAAGAAAAATGTTGATATTTTACTATGCAAAAAAAATTTTCAGCTCTGTATAATTTTAAATTCCAAAAAATGGTATGCAAAACTTATAACTCTTTTATTCACTTTAAAAGCTGTAGAATGTATTACTTTTAATTGCTGTTGACGAAATAAATATATATGTAATATCGCAGTTTGGTATATAAGTAATTGATACAACTACAAATGAATATAAAAATGAGAGAAGAGATCAAACAATGTGAATCAATAACGGTATTTTTTCATTTCTATTTTGGCAACATTCGGATGTCACGTGCGTAATGCAAAAGAACTACATAGTGCCATAATTAGCGCAATATCAGTTTAAGTGTCTTTATATTTTGTTTGTTAAGCAAATTTATTGTTTGCTAAAATAATATATTAATATAAATAGCCATCTGAAAAAATTAATTTTTTTTTTTACTTTTGAACTTTGTCACGTGCATAATGGTAAGTACGAGAAATTTAATGCTCTTAATTAAAGTCCATTTGATAAATGTTATTTTACTTTTACAATAAATATTAGATGTCAAGTAATGCTAAAAATCAAAATCGGTGGAGGGAGAGGTTTAAGCAAGATGAAAATAAGCTTAAAGAACATAGAAAAAAAAAACAAGATGAAAGAATGCGTGAATATCGCAAGAGGCCAAAAATAATTCAAATATATTGAAAGAAAAAAGGAATAGAAATTGCGTTCGACAAAAATAGTGTAGAACAACCAAGAAAAATTCAAATACCCAATTCAAATGTAGTTACAAGTGTAAGCAAACACTATGCAAAGCTATAAAGAAGGTAGAGAGGGCGTTACCAAAGAACGCAATAAAGAGAAATGAAGTTTTACAAGCTTTGTGTAAAAAGTACCCCAAACTTTCGAATAATGAAGCTGAGACACCAGTATGTTCAAACGATAATATGTTGGAAAACATTAAAGCAGTCCACGAATTTTATATCCGAGATGACATAAGTGTTCAAGCTCCCGGCCGGAAGGATACTTTAGTTTATATATCTCATCAAAAGATTGAAGAATTTTCTCCACTATTAAATGAAAAATGGGAAAATGTCCGCTCCATTCTAGGAATACAAAAAATGCGTTGCTTTTCCTACCAAGATAACGAATATATAAATGTTGCTCGAACAGGATACTCACTTAAGGAAAAAATTAAGTTGGATTAATTTTGTAGTACCTTAATTTTTATATTTTATTTTCCATTTTTGAATAAAAGTTAAATTTTTTTGTCAAAAAAGTCTGAAAACATATGTAAAATTACTAAAATACGTATGAAGGTAAAAAGTGTCACGTGCGTAATGTCACGTGAGTAATCAATAATTTTTTTTTTTTTTTTGCCAACCCATGATCAGTTGTTTTCGAAGCAAACATGATTATGAAGCTCCATTATTAACCTTTATAAAAAAAAATTTACCGGAATAAAAATCTCCTACAATTCGCTTACTTTCGCATTTTTTCTCTCGGTTCTAAAAGCAACTTCCATTTTTGTCACGTGCGTAAGTCAACTTTGATTGACTGGAAATTGGGTACCCAGTGCTCAATTTTCCAATACTTATACTTTTTGGAAAAAACTCATCACATGCAATGCAACGTTCCTAAAAGATGTGACTTCTTCCCATTATATTTCTATTTTTACAACATTCAAACGCAATTAAACGTGTACAAATGTCGCGTGCATAACCATGGAAACACCCATATATAGGGTGTTTTTTATAGAGGTATAGAACTTTAAGTTGGCTTTACTTTTCAAGATGGCGACCGATTTAACAGCTGTCAAGTGATTTATTCTCAGTTTGGTTTGGCAATTCATCATGAATAGACTCACGCCTGAACAACGCTTGCAAATAGTGCAATTTTATTTCGAAAATAATGGTTCTGTGCGGAAAACGTACCCCGCACTACGTCCATTTTAGCGATTTTTAGCGATGAAGCGCACTTCTGGTTGAATGGCTACGTCAACAAACAAAAGTGCCGCATTTGGAGTGAAGGTAATCCTCAAGTGTATGTTGAAACACCGTTACATCCAGAAAACCTGACTGTTTGGTGCGCTTTATGGGCTGGTGGAATCATTGGTCCGTATCATTGGGCGTAGTGCGCGATACGTTTTCCGCACAGAACCATTATTTTCGAAATAAAATTGTACTATTTGCAAGCGTTGTTCAGGCGTGAGTCTATTCATGATGAATTGCCAAACCAAACTGAGAATAAATCACTTGACGGCTGTTAAATCGGTCGCCATCTTGAAAAGTAATGCCAACTTAAAGTTCTATACCTCTATAAAAAACACCCTTTACGTATATATAATTTGTGACTCTAAAAACGAAAGTCCTTAAGGCATCTTTTCGACAAAACTGTGTAAAAGCCCGCGCTAAGTAGCTTTAAATTATCACAACTAATCGCGTAACCGCTGCATATACTAATGAGGTAGAAGAGAAGATAATAACTACAAATTTGCATTTTTTGCAGTGTCATCACACTGCCCAACTTCACTGGCAGCCTCCAACTAAGCAACCCGCATACTTATTTATGGGCATAACTGAGTTCTATGTAATTCAGTGCTGTCGCTGATGTACAATATGGTAGTGGATATGACAACTCCACTTTTGTGATATGTACAATACGTTGACAGTTTCTCATTATGTCCCGACTCGAGTTGAAAAAAAGCGAATAAGCGGGAAAATGTACAAGGAGACATATAAACAAAATTGTATAGAAACGTCGAGCCGGCCGTTCAATTTATTTATTTATTTATTTTTTTTTTTTTTTTGTCAAGTGCTTTGCGCTAAAAACGTCAGTTGTCATTTTTGTACTCGTACATATATGTGACTACATTGGTGGAAATTATTTGATGTTACAATGAGTGCAGAGCTTTCTAATTGTAACTACATTCGGTTTATTGTCATTAACTGGCATTTCAGCGACGCTGCATTGTGTTGTGTGTGGCATATCATAACAAAGGAACAGGCAACAGAGAAAAACAACAATAAGATTAAAAAAAAACACACATACAAGCCGATTCTCTGAAAGGCCGGATGAAACAAAAGCGATCAGTGACTGTAAATACAGCAACCACAACAAGGAATTACTAGGAATTATATAGCGGTTAAGAAATATTTTTCAACGTAAGCCAACGAACAGTGGACCGTTTGAACAAGTTAACGGGACAAAACGCAAAATCAAATCTTTTGAGGTTGAAAAAAATGAAAATTCACATTTTTTTATATATACAATCATATATTTTATTCAAAGAATTTATCATATCAAAGATACATATTTAAACAGTACTTTGTGCAATTTTTATTCAAAAATTCCGAAAACATAGCCGTTGGTACCTCAACTCCCTTGACGTCTCAAAAGAAAATGATCTTGCCGTGGACAGCATAACTCATTATTGGTCCATCTAAAATCAAAACACCAAAAAATTTTCGTTAGTACCTGGATAAGTCTCGTTATTGGACTAAGCAAAAGGAAAAAAAAACTAAAATTTAAATTTTTGACAGTCTTTGAACCAAAAAAACACATTTTTTTATAAAATTTTTGCCATGCATTGTCTCGAAAAAATAGTTGTAACAAAAAAATCCTCTGTTCGATGACTAGATAATGTTGCTACAAAGATGTGTGCCAAATTTGAACAAAATCGCTTTATAACTTTTCGAGAAATCGTGTCCACCGACTTAAAAAATAGAGTTTTGAGATAAACTCGTTTAAAGTTTAAAATTGACACAGATATGGCCTGATGGGCTGAACTTCCAAAGGGTCTATCTCTTAGAAATTTACCCCGATCTGTTTCAAATTTTAGGATAATATTTAAAACATATTTTATAATTTAATAAGACAAAATAAATGGATTTTTTTAAATTTTCAAACCCAACTAACCCCTTAAGTGCGAGTACTGTCATGCTAATAAGAAATTTCGGAAGTGCTGAGGGCGAAAAATTAATCGATCTATCTTCGACAATGGATGCAAAGGTCATGCAAACATTAATTTGTAAGTCAAATTTTTAAGGAATTTATTAAATAAATTGATATATATGGTGTGATGGTGGTTTTAGAAATTCATTCTTAAAATATTATGGACGATATATTAAGCATGCTTCTAAATTCTATGCTACTAAAGTTGTGCTGAAATGAATATTTATATTTTCTTGTCCGTTTAGTGGTTTTGGATTTAAAAGGAACTACTTTTATTTGAAATGTGTGTGTAAAAGTGTTTTTCTTTGACTTTCATTCCTCATGTGTGTATCCAAATTTCTTTTATTCCACATCACCACTTCTCACATATATTCCTGCTTCGGGTTGAAATCACTTTGTTTTTGAAGTGTGAACATCAGCATTTATATATTCCCATTCCAACTTTCATACGCCATCTTTGTTGGTGTATCGGTTTCTACTGGTATTCGCATGTCAAGCGGATGTAAATATCAAAATCGGATATCTCGAAATGAACTTGAAATCTGTTTTTATAAATATTTTTGCGTGAGTATGAGCATTCAATGACGCTGTATTGAGAACTTACGTAGCAGAACACACACAAAGAAAAGTGACACGAAAGTGGTGGTACTACTTTGTTAGATATATATGTATGTGTGTATGCAGTTGAAATTATTGGCTTTGGCTAAGCACAATTTCGAGTTTCTCTGCTTGCTTTTTGTTCTGTTTTCTTATTTATTTATTTTTGTTTGTTTTGTTTTTAAGTTTGTCTCACTAACATTCAATAAGAGACAAAACTCGCTATTCGCACTCACTCCCACTGCAATTTATTTAAATGTTGAGCATAGACATTTAGAGCATACATGCATTTAAGTGTTCAGCACAATATTTACCGTAAACATATCCTTTTCACGAAGTTATCACGTTATCATTTCGCTGTCTTCTTCGACTGGACCCTCCCTCTTCTAAAGGTTTCGAGGTTCCCTACATTTTTATTTATTTTTATTTATCAAAAAAAAATTGTTATTGTAGGAAAAGAAACTACTAAAGTATAAATTCTAATTTGAAGATTTATAATCAATATACGATAACGGGTGATCCATTTTGAGGTTCCCTACATTTAAAGGAAAAATACACAGAAAATTCAAATATCATGTGGAATGTTTATTATCACTCGAAAGAAAATTCTTTGGCATTTATTTTTTGAAAATTATCTATTTAAAATGTTGGCCGCGGCTACCTCTCAGATGATCCATCCGTTGAGTCCAATTTTCGAAGACTCTTTCGATCATTTCGACTGGTAACTGGCGAATAACACATGTGATTTTTTGTTTTGCTCCAAGGCCTGAATTGAAGCGGGATTGTCTCCATAGACTTTAGACTTTACATATCCCCACAGGAATAAGTCGAACGGCCCAAAACGTGAAATTATCTGCTCACCGAAGTGTTCTCTCAACAAATCCATTGATTGATGTTATGTGTGGGAGGTGGTGCCGTGTTGCGGAGATCTCGTGCTTCAATTTCAGGCATCAAATAGTCGGTTACCGTTGCGCGATAACGGTCCCCATTGTCGGTGACGTTCTCACCAATATGGCCCGTTGATTCCACCGATGAAATGGAATCTCTTCAGGTTGCTCTTCGTTCCAAATGCGACAATATTTCTACCCATGGAGCCATAAATGGGCTTCATCGCTGAACAAAATTTGACTCGAAAACGTCGGATCTTCTTGGAACTTTTCAAGAGCCCATAGAGAGAAGCGATGTCACTTGGGAAGATCAAGCGGATTCAGTTCTTGCCCAAGCTGTATTTTGTAAGCTTTCAATTTAAGATCTCGACGTAAAATGCGCCAAGTCGTTCCATACGCCAGTACGAGTTGCTGCGAATGGCGCCGAATGACTCTCCACGGTCTTCGTGTACACTCTCAGCTACGGCCGCTATATTTTCTTCACTGCTTGCTGGACGTAGTCTATTTGGTAGAATATTATCCAATAATGGGTGCTGGGTCTCAAGATGGGTGATGGTGTTGCGAATAGTATGCTCAGTAGGCCGATTATGCTGACCATTATGTGAGCGAAGCGTGCGAAACAAATTCTTTGGAAATTCCATATTGAAATTCCATATTATGTAATGAAATTGAAAATAATCTTCAGTTTATTTATCTAAATGACTTTCAAGGTTATAAAGGCACTCTCATGACTCAAGCTTTTTACTTAAACATTAGAGTCACTAAAAACTCTGTCTCAAGAGCGTACCGAAATTAAAAAAAAAATTGTTAATAAAAAAATATTGATAAAAATTGGTTAAATTTGGTAAAAATCAATTTTGCAAATAATTTTCAATTCGAAAAATTTGTATATAAAATTATTAAATAAGTAAAGTTATAAAAAAATTAACATGGAAGGTTAGAAATAGGAGGCATAGGTCAGGTTAAGTTACACTATTTGACTGCTAGGCCTTGCATGTACCTGCTGTCCCTTTGCAGTGTGAGTGCAGCAGTTCAATCTCTTTTGAGGTTTATTCAGTGTTACTTTTTATGAGATTTAAGCGTACCCTAACATTTGGCATTAAAAATTCTTCCAGTTTTTTTGAATAGCAAAGCTCGTTTGAGTCGTGTTTTCAATAAAGCCGGCCATACTCAGAGGTAGTATTCTAACGACACGACTTACTCCTCACCACTCGCTCATACTCACCATGTATTTCTTGCATTCATCGCTATAATGGTATATTACTAGGACTACAACGTTCTGGAAACCTTTCTAGATCGCGTTAGTAAAACTTGATAGTATATTTCTTCAATACCTGTGCACATTAACGGCGCATTTTCAGTAAATTAAGACATTTCATATCGTGGTAATCCGTCTACCAGGTAATTCGAAAAACTTTTTCTATAAAGTTTTTAGCGTCTAGGGTTTTTCCTATATAACTTGAAGCATTATCTGAGGTCTAGCTCAGCGTAAAAATTTTGAGGTGGGTGCCGGTGCTCTTTTTGATGGAATTTTTAGAAGAAAGATCTCAAAGTTGGGAATGGCACAACTATTTCTCCATTTTCTCCTATAAAAAAAATTCGTTGAGCAACTCACGAATGAATACGAGCAAATTTTTCTACCTCAAATGACTACTAAAACGGTTTAACTGACATAAAAACACCTTCAAAGGATTTTAGAAGTTTGCTGAGTCCTTTCGATAAAATCATTTTTTTTTTATTCTTTGTTGCAAATTTTTGAGGTATTTTAGTTTTTTAGAAAACTTTGAATAATAACAGGAAACATTGACTGCAGTTGACTATAGATTAGAGCGGAACCTTGCATCACATTCAAATTAGCAGGGAAAAAATTATATTTATTTCCCTGTGATCTACTAGTCTATAATATATATTTAAATTTCAGTTAATTTCAACCATAACAGGACCTATTAAGAGATAAATATATAATTATATTCATTAATATATACATACACATGACAGAAAAAGACTGCGTTCACTCACTGTATTAACGTATTCAACTAAAAAAAGTTATGCATTTCAAAACAATCACTATTTTATTGTCACTTATTTTGAAGACAATTATTTGAAGAATGTTTGAGCGAAATTTCGCAGAATGTGAACTGCGTCATTCTGAGTTAACGGTATTATAGTACCGCTATTTAAGTTAGTTGAGCAGAAAAAGTGTGCGTTTAAAAAGCGATTATTTGTTGCATTGAAAATACAAATTATTTATGTTGAATTTAATTTTAAATGATACACGATAGTAATCTCGATTAAGAAGAAGCTAAAACGTATATAAATATAGGAGAAATTTATTATTTTGTTGGCTATGGGCCAAAAGCGGTAAGAAATTGAAATTGGCGAAAGGAAAATCATTGTTGGGTTATGGCAGAACGGCAAAAGTTATCGGGAAATCGCAAAAACTATTGGGTGATAGTACTCCTCTGTTCAGAGAGCAATAAACAACGGAAAGAGAAGAGCGCATCCAAACCATTCTTGTGAAGTCTAACCCACGTCTAACAGCAAGCCAACTTTCAAAAACATTGAATTAAGTACCAAAAGAAATTATGTTCAGATACGGTGCGAAAAATTCTGAAAAGAATCGGATTTCATGGCAGAGTTGCGTGAAGAAAGCCCTTCATATCGAGATTAAATCGTCTCAAGCGGATAATTTTTGCGAAGGACCGCTTAAACAAGCCTAAATAGTTTTTTAATAAAGTTCCTTTTTCATATGAGAGTAAGTTTTGCATTTTTCGGATAAAAAGCCGTAAGATTATTTGGAGGAAAAGCGTAACAGCGCTGGAAAAACAAAATCTTGTACCTATGGTAAAGCACGGTGGTGGAGGTGCTATGATGTGGGGGTGCATGGCAAGTTCGGTTGTAGGAATTTCAGTTTATTGATTCGATCATGAACAAGCATGATTATCTTAATATTTTGAAAACAAATTTAAAGAAAAGTGCAGTATTGCTGGAACTCGGTGAGCAATTTATTTTCAAACATGACAATGACCCGAAGCACACAGCAGAAATTGTTAAGCTTTGGTTGCTGTACAATATGCCTAAACAACTGCGTACATTCCCGCAATCGCCTGATCTTAACCCTGTTGCGCACTTATGGGATGTACTAGAAAGAAAAATTAGACAGCGTACTATATCCAGCAAAGAAGTGCTAAGGAGCGCGCTTCAAGAGGAATGGGTATAAGCCCAGAAGTAATAACGAAATTGTTGGGTTATTAAAAAACCGCCTTTTAGAAGTCATTAAAAGACGTGGATATCCAACAAGCTATTGACTTAATATATAATTTCTTAATTTTTAGCCTTTTGTTTCATTATTCTTGAAGTGAACGCAGACTTTTTCTGTTTGGTTCGAATGACTTTTCTGTTTATATGTGATCTCATTTTAGATTTATATTAATTATTGGTACCAAAGTTTGTGTAGCAGTTACTTTTTATTGAACTAAATAAAATAATGTAAAAAAAGTTTTTGAATTATTTACTCTTTTCGAATTTTTTATAGTGCAAACAAAATATACTTAGATGAATGAAAACTTTTTCTGCCATGTGTATATTTGGCGCTTTGTAACAGCTGAAACGATTTTTCGGCCTCCTCTTCAAATTTGTGGTTTTGTGTCTTGATGTTTATGCCAACAAGTGGAGAGACCTTTAGTATATTCTAATACGCCTTCGAAAGGCTGATGAAGTTTTACGCAGAGCTCTTTTTTCATGTCAGAAATACTAGACATTTCCTGCGGAGGGGCGACCGCATTTAGAAAAATAAGTTTTCTATAATTTTGGATTTTAATAGGATAGCCTTCCGAATGGTAGTATACAATTCTTATCACTATGGCTATTGCAATCGCCATATTTAAATTGCATTACAACTCCGTTATTTCTTCAAACCCGTAATTTACGTTAAATACATTTCTTCAACTTCTTCCAATTAGCGCCACAAAATTATTTCCATTATTAACCTAATTTGTGTAAGTAGCATATTTTTCCGCGCTTTATAACCAATACAAATAAGAATACTACCAACTGCTTTGAAAAAAAAAATGTTCCGAACACAACATTAACAGTTGCAAGTGTCACTTAATTTCAAGCACTTACAGTGCGCATCATCATCAACAGCGCGAGGCAACATAGTAGAAGCTGTCGGAGACTATTTCATTAACACTTTTGCCAATGTGACACGAACGGAACAGTCGCCGAAGAGTGGGGAGGTAAAGAGAACAAAATAAAAATAAAAAATAAAAAGTCGCGTGGTATGGCACTGAGATGGCAACCAAACCATTACAGTATTTACAAAAAATCTACAAAGTGAAATTGTGGCCTGCCACATACTTATATACTCGCACACCACATAGAGACAATCAATGGCTGGCATTTTTATGATGTGCGCTTATTGCGGGCGTCGCATGCCGCGAAATGGTAATTTCATTAGTACAAAGGCAAATACGAGTGCTGAACAAATGCAATGCACACGCAATGTTGCTTGCAGTGGCAAACCAATGTGCTTACCGAGTGAAGTAGCGATACATACATATGTATGCATGTATTTAAGTATCGTCTATTCAAACCATTATTTGCATTTCTTCATTATGTAATACTACTGACAATATTGATGCAGTTACATGATGCAGTCGCATGAAAGAATACAAACAATTGTGCGGAAATTATGCAAATAAAAATCATTTACTCCTCCCCCTCATGTCATGTGTATGCGAGTGTGTATGCTAGCATGAGTGCAGCACTTATTTACACATTTAAATTTTCAGTATGAATTTCAATGCGAAATCTCCGTTCTTTGACTGTCTTCTTGTTGTAAAAAAAAATAATAAAAATGCATACATACACACTTCCTCAAAAATATATATGTATGAGTTTTAATGCAGTCTGTACTGTTTCAGATTTGAATATTTTATAGGTAATAAAATGAATTGTCGCATTGTTGCAAGGTAGAGATACTGCGCTTTAAAATGTTGATATATAAAGAAGATAAAATTATCTGGAAGTCTTGCCCACTAAAGTTGTTGTTGGTGTTGAGTATTTATGTATGTTGAATTTGCTTTTAATAGCCATTTTTATTCTCGTTTTCAACCTTGAAATGACAGAAAAGAATATTTTATGAGATATATGCATATGTATTATTAGTATTTGAATCCACTTAAAATTGATAGCAACACAATTTTCATAATAGCAATAATTTTGTATGAAAGCAAAAGATATTTTCATTATTATTTGGAAATTCTTTGTTATGAATTAAAAAAGTTTTATTGCTACGTGGATATTAAAAAATGTTTGAAATTATTTTGAACTATATTTCTTCGAAAATTATCACAACTTTTAATTTCAAAATAATTTTCAAAAAACTTTACTCCGAAAAATCCAAGTTTCTCCTAGAAACTTTTAATTACCATAACAATTCTACATTTTATTGTTATTAGACGTCAACATAACACATAGTTTCTACTGCATAACGCTTCAAAAAATATTTTAAATTAATTTAAAATTATTCGGAGTGTTTCCGAAAAATTTGAAGTTTCACCGAAAACTCAAAGTTTCTCCTAAAGTTTTAAATAGTTTCTACAAATGTGCAAAATATCAATAAATATGTCGTCGAGCGATTTATCCGCGAAATTTTCTATGCACAATGGTAAGCCTAAAATTTTAAATTTTCCTTTATCATCAAAACTTTTTTGCAAACAGAAATAGAAATTTAGTTTATAAAAATCTTATTGCCTTTCTGTAGTAGAAAGAGCTTTCGTTATATACTGCTATAAATTTAAATAATATAAAAATATTAACTGAAATATTTAAATAAAATTGATTTACTGAAAATTTTAAATTTTTAAATGATATTTACGCACTCCGTAGATTCCAAGTTTCTTCGGGAAATTCTGAAAATATAGAAAAAAATTCAATTATTGATGTTTGAGGACAATACTTTCGGAAATATTTAAATTATTCCGAAAGAAATATATTTTTCGAAATATTAGCAAAATTCTTCTTCATCTTCTTTGTCATCATCGTCTACGCTTCTGCAACATATATAAGGACGGAAATGATGAGTTACTTGTTTTGTTTTGTTATTTTTCGTCGAGAGAGAATTTTAGTTTTCAACTGTTGGCTTGGATTTCCAGGCTTACATTGTTGTTGTTGCTTAGGCGGGTTCTTAGATAAACGAAATCGTCTACAACTTCCAACAATCACGTGAGAGCCAAGAAGCGATTGCGCTGATTATGTGTTTGATGACAAGAGATATTTCGTCTTGTTCTTGCTCACTACCAGTCCCATTCGTCTCAATCCCTTATCCAGTCTGGAGAAAGGAAGACCTACGCCGCTATTAGTCTAATTAGCTCTACGGTTCTTTCTATTTGCTCCAGCATCAATGAAAGATTTAAGTGCATCTGCTTTCAATTAGAAATTAACAAGCAAATTCACAGTGTATACTTCCTGCTTGTATCTTCTCTTTATTTTGCACAGAAATTTGTCTGTATGATTAAAAGTGAAATGCATAAACTGTCCTTTCCCTTCCAGAGGCACGTAGATATTTGAAAAATCGATATGTTTTATATGTTTAATCATATGTATATTTTTTTAACTTTTTGGAAGGAAATTTTAAAATCTACTTGCAATTATTTAAATATTATATCAAATAAAAAAAATTATGAAATATATTTTATATAGTAATAATATTTTATATAATTATTTTAACCGACCACCATGCTCAGCCACATATAAGCGGCACCTAATTAGAAAAATATTCATTGCGGCCTGAAGGGTTGAAGTTGGAGTAGCCTCAATTATCCATTTAATGCATTAAAATTTCTTGGTTTTGTTTTGTACACCTCTTGCTTGACATAATCCCATAAAAACCGAGTAACAGTTATAATGAGAAGTTAGATACAAGCTCCTTTTTGAAGATTTTTGGATTATAATAACACAAGTATACACGGTTCGGGCCTAGGTTACCGAAGTTAGTTTATATGGTAGTTGATTGCATTATCTCCGAATTTTCAATGCATTTTTTTAGGTTCACTCTAGTTTTTGATATAGCAAATAACTATTTTTTTATTATTTTTGAAAACAATGGGTAATTTTATTAAATTAAAATTAACAAATCAAGTTTTTATATAACAGTAGCCGCCCATAATTCCTCCATCCAAAAATCGTGTTTCGATGTTGACTAGATCTTGATATAGCCGCTCTCCTCGTTCGTCGCTCGTATCACCCAAGTTTGCCGCGAAAAACTGGAGGTTGGAATGCAGAAAATGTATCTATGCGGTTTGCTGCCTAGTACAGCTTAGATTTTTATCTATCCGACGGTATGCATATTATTAATCCTCGCGTGGATATATTCTTTCGGTGTACAAAAAATTGCCTTTTTGCCTAACGCTTAGTTTCCCCGCGAAAACTCAGAAACTAACTTATCAAACATTTCATTTCATTTCAGTCAAACATCATATATATATTTATACTTCAAAGTTGTCCTTTAGATATAGCACACGTTTTTCTAATCTTCGAAGTTCTTTTCTCGATTCCGCAGATAAAGAAATTGAGGTGGTCGTGGAATAGGAGAGGCCTTTGAATCAGTTAGACAACCCAATGCCCTCCATTCAGTTTAAAAATGCCACTCCACGTTTATAAGAGATGAAACAAATTCCACCGAACGATGCCAAAGCCAATGAGTGCTGTCTGGCGCTAGGACGTACACTTTGCTGGAAGAGATAAATTTCCCAACTTTCTACAGCAGAGGACTGAAAAACTAGCCGCGAGCTAACGCATTCCATTACATTTTAATAACACCGCCAGTGATATTATGGGGTAAAGCCCTTCAGAAATAGGCAGCACATGATTAAACTGGGGGATGATATTCGATAATGAAGACTGCTGAGCAGAGAAAAGGCCTAAGACTATATGTTGGCAGAACCCGCTGATGAGACACTGAAGTACCCGATACGACAACAACCATCTTAATTGCATCTGCGACGGCCTGTGGAGTAAGTTTTGGATAATCGAGCGGTACTGGAACTTACGTACGAATTTGAGTTATTAAAAAGAGAAGAGGTCAGGCAGGTAAAGAGGTCTATTCATCTTGGAAGAGTAATAAACCAGAGAGGAGTCATGTTAACGATACAAGGAGTGCGAACACCGCTGCTTCCAGTGCCCGGGAGATAAGAGACTATTCTGATCCCGCTGAAGAAGATGGTGCACATACTACTCATACATAGTACTCCTAAATCTCGCCGAATGCGTGATACTAGAAACAGACTTGAGGAATCATCTTGACTCTAGACGCCTAAAAGCTGCCCGACACAGTCTCATGGAACTCAGTTATACAAATTACGCTGTGCGCACCAGCCGAGAGAGAGCAACTAAGCAAATAGCAGAAGGAATGTCTTGCCAATGCCAAAGATGTAATCACGCTTTAACACCACCGGCCGTTAAAACAACGATATTGTTATCTGAAGTGGACAAACTGTTGGCAGTGATCATAGTCATGATAGCATAACACCAAAGGACAGAGCAGCGCAGCTGGGTTCAGCAAATTTCCCAAGTTGAGTTCGCCATGAATACAGCACAGCACAAATCTACTAAAAATCAACAAATCTACTACAAACTTCCTCCACATACCCAATAAAAGAACAATGACACATGAACCAAGAGCAAAGAAACCAATTTTTTCTCAATAAAGCCTCTCTGCAATGACGACCACTATCTACAATATCCCAGCTCTATTTTTCTTTCTCTCCTTGGAATAAGGCTGCCGGCGCTCTAATTGCAGAGCCACGTGTATGTGTGGTATAAGTATTGGTATGTTGTTGTTAAAATGTTAAAAGAATTCAATTCATGAAGCGGGAAACGAAAATCGAAATATTTCAACAGCTCTAAAAATATAATAAAAATTATTTGTTGCTAAGTCGGTTTTTTGCTAGGCTACAAAGGATTCGCAAATTTCATTACTCCTGCCTTTCTTTCCAACTCCACTCTTGAAAAAACGTACAAAAAAGAATATTGTTGTGTTTACAAATTTATTACACAATACTTATTTCAAATCCCACAAGTTCATCACATTTTGATAGGTGTTAAATTCACAAATACTTTTTTTTTTTTGCTCGTCCATGCACACTTACATATACTCGTTAGTGCTAACGTATTGGTCTGCTATGAGACACATAACTGAATGGTAAAAATTAACCGCACGCTACACTATGTCAACGAATAAAATTTGAATTTTACATAAGGGAATGCCCATGTATTTTAATGGAAAATTTCATTTCACAGTGACACACACAAAAATGACCCCACATGTTGGGAGAATTACTAAAAAATTTATTTAAAAAAAAATACTATGAATTATTAACCACATCATCGCATACGTTAACGGAAGTTGGGTTTTTTTTTTGTGGAACGCCATGAAGCTAAAAAGTTAAAAAGTTAACAAATGCTCATTTTCATACCGTTAATTATTTATTTGGACATGTGGCAGGCAAAACCGGCAGTGACAATGACGATGATAGTTGAATTTTTAATGACAACCACATAGCGATTGCAAGCAATCATGCGGACGTATGTGTGTATATATATATTTTATTTATTACTAATTTCCTACAAGGCTATACAACAATATTCGTTTATATTAATATGTCCTATATGTCGTTTTTATTTTTTAAGATTTATTTATGTTTGCATTTTTTTACTAATGTGAATTATTATATTTACCTGTTGGAAAGTTTAAGTGACAATGGCTGTCATCAAATTTTAATTCGCTAAAGAAACAATGTGGCAGTACTGCTTGCATAAATTTAAAATGAAAAAAAATTAGAATGGAAGCAAAAAGTGAGAAAAAGTGCCAGGATTGTAAAAAAGCAATGAAAGCGAGCATATATTTCTATAATATTACGGTTGTGAAAATTTTTTTTTAAATAATTAATATAAATATAAATAAAATAAAAATAAGAAAAAATAAGAGGAAATTAAAATTAACAGAAATTAAATAAGGCAAAGTAAAATAATTTCAAAAATATATATATAAAATAAAATAAATAAAATAAAATAAAATAAAATAAAATAAAATAAAATAAAATAAAATAAAATAATATAAAATAAAATTTTTATTAAATTAGATAATATAACATTGAATAAAAAACCTAAAATAAATTTAAAATGAAATAAAATAAGAGTGGAAGCAAAAAGTGACAAAAAGTGCCAGGATTGTAAAAAAGCAATGAAAGCGAGCATATATTTCTATAATATTACGGTTGTGAAAATTTTTTTTTAAATAATTAATATAAATATAAATAAAATAAAAAAGGAAAATAAAATTAACAGAAATTAAATAAAGCAAAGTAAAATAATTTAAAAAATATATATATAATATAAAATAAAATAAAATAAAATAAAATAAAATAAAATAATATAAAATAAAAATTAAATTAAATTATATAATATAAAATTAAATAAAAAACCTAAAATAATTTTAAAATAAAATGAAATCAAAGAAAATAAAATTGAAATAATAAAATAAAATAAAATAAAATAAAATAAAATAATATAACCCCTCCCATGGGTAACGTTACTAGGTTGCGGATAAGGGGAAGCTCAATAGATAAATTGGGTAGGTATACTCTTTTCGTGCTTAGCAAAGGCCACTCATCTTCTTGAGTGGAAAATGGTTCCACAATTTTTACTGGAAGTCTCGGGCGAGCATCGCAACGATCAGGGACGATGCAGGACACGACAGTCTGACCACCAATTTGACGGACTTACATTTGACCCTAACCAACTTACTACTTTGGATGTTTTAACGCGCAAATCGGTGACCACCAGAGCGCACCATACACAGCTTTTACTTAACTATAAAAACCTATTTCATCAAAAATTTCCAAATATCCATGTAACGGTGAAAGGAATAGGTGATCAACGAATTATTAAAAACAAATAAATATATTTCCGAAAACTAACTGAACTGAAACCAGAAGTAGCGAGTGAGCTCTCTACCGAAGTGATAACTAGATCTGTAGGTGAAAGGGACGAAAATATCAAACAAAATGTTACAGCACAACTAACTCAGTCTGAAGACGAAGTATTAGAATGACAAAAAGCTGAGTTCCGAATGGCAATGACGTAGTTCAATGGAAAATATCCAACATTACGTTCTTTTATACCTAAACAAAAGGCAACCAAATCAGCGGCAATAGCAAAGACCATGTTAAACAATAATATTTTACCTACATTTCTATCTGAGTATGTCAGTACCTTAGAGGATCTACAAAGGGTAATATATACATATATGCAGCAGCAACAGCAATTACATGTTCCACTGGTGGGAAGTATTGATCTAAATTGATTGGCAAAACAAAGATATCCGAGCCTAGTTAAAATAAATACACAAATTCAAAATCTTTAAACTAAACACGGAAGATGTACACAGTGTATCCAATACAACCAACCTCAAGAATGATTATAAAATAAACTCAAAGCAGAACCCATCAAAACAGCATAATCAGGAACTAATGAACATTACGGCAAAAACTAGCCATAAAATCTAACCGTTTACGAAAATATACCACATCAGAAAAGAGAAGAACTGCGAGCGCTGCATTTTAAAAAAGCGAAAGAAGTTATTACATGAGATTGAAATAAAATAAAAGTAACCACCAAGCAGGAATAGCAAGCAGTGAGCAAATCGAATGATTCTGGAAACCTACAAGTTTATGGTCTCCCAGCATAACACACAATGTAAACTCACAATGGATTTCAGATATGGAAGATGTTAAGCTCGACGAGGAAAATATTATAGATATATTGAAAGCCCCATGCCCATGTGGTATCAAGTTAAAGTACCTGCACTTATAATGAAAAACAAATTCACATATTTTTTCACAAGCAACAAAAAAATGGAGTCAGTCCACGGAAAATATCCACATGAAATCGATCAACAAGAAATTGATCAACAACTATATCCAACCGCTTTCATCGCTTTACAGGTGCATGTGCTCCATTAGTAGCCACCGAATATCTGACAAGACACAACAACGTCGCAAAAATTGTGCATCAATGCTTAGCACTCAGATATGGATTAATTACGAAAGAATGCCCGTATTTCAAATACAACCCCAAACAATTTTAGAAAACAGTTCAGCAAAGCTATTCTGGGATCGATCAATATTGACGGATCATCCCACGTCAAACAACAGTCTATGTCAGGTCTGTGATCGAGAAACACGAAAAAAGGACCGAACACGCACAATCTGCAAGAATGATACACAGAGAAGTGCAGAAAATATCACATCTTAAAACACAAAGGTAAGGATATGTGAGAACTGCACTGTGTAGGAATAATTTGTATCATTGTGTCGTAAACCGGAGTTATCCCGAAAAATCTAAACACAAATCTGGATAAATTAAACATGATTGAAAAGCGACACATGATAGAGAAGACTGTTACATTATCTACACCCACCATAGTTAGGAAATGTTGATGAATTGTTATTAAGCTTATAATCATTCTATTTTGTATCCATTTTCAAATGCAAATTTCGGAGACAAAAGAGAAAAAAAATATAATAAAATAAAGTAAAATAAATTAACTTAAATAAAATAAAACAAAATCAAACGAAAAAACGTAATATGAAATAAAATAAAATAAAACAAAAAAATATAAAATAAGTTTTAAAAAATTAATGAATTAAAATAAAAAAATTAATAAAAGTGAAATAATATAATATAAAATAAATAAAATAACATAAAATAAAATAAAAAACTGAATAAATAAAATAAAATGAGTCGAATTAAAGATAAAATAAACAAAATAAATAAGATCAAATAAAAAAATGAAAAAAAAAATTGGATAATAAAATTAAATTAATATAAATTAAATACAAAAAGAAATTAAATAAAAAATTTAAATAAAAGAAAATAAACTAAATTAATATAAAAAATAAAATAAAATAAAATAAATAAATAAATAAAAAAATATTAAAAAAAAAATAAAATATAATAAAATGAAATGAAAAAAAAATTGGGCAAAGAGAAATAAAATAAAATTAGCAGAATTATAGATAAAATAAATAAAATAAAATAAATAAAATGAAAAAAATAAAAAAAAAACCAGAAAACAGAAAAAATTTAATTAAAATAAATATAAAAAAATTATAAAAAAATAAAATAAAATAAAAAAACTAAAATAAAATAAAATAAAAAAATCAAAAAAAAATTAATTAATAAAAAAATAATAAAAATAAAATATAATAAAATAAAATAAAAAATATTATAAAATAAAATAGAATAAAATAAAATAAAAAATTGATTAACGGAAAATAAAATAAAACAAGTAGAATTAAAGATAAAATAAAAAAATAAAAATAAATAAATAAAATTAAAAAAATTAAAAAATTAGAAAATAAAATAAAATTAAATTAAATAACACTAAACTATACTAAACTCACACGACAAGGCAGCTTTTATAACCGTTTACAATACATGTATTTTTCAATATTTTTCATATAATTTAAAATCAGTTGTTTTGTATTTATTTCGTGGTTTATAATATGTATATAACATTATATTATGTAGAGCATTCTAAAAGATGTATTACTGAACACAAGTGACATCTAATTACAGGGGTAAACAAAAATATATATATATTTATATATATTTATATATATATATATATCTTAGATACATGACGTAGGAAGAAAGTAAAATACACTTTTTTTACAATCAATTATTTTCTGGCTTTTTACTTGGGCATTTCAACATGCAAAGTGTACTTATTCATTTGGGTCGCAATTGTTCGTATACATATTTTTTATGCTTATAAATAATGTAAGACACGTATGCTTATAAGATTATGGCTCATTTAAATGAAATTCCTATGTGAATGTGGAACTATAATATAGCAACTGAGTAGCCACTTGGAAGAAGATTTCGGGAAATTTTTTTTAATGGAAGATTATGATTGACAAAATGTGAGAACATCAACAAATACAATCTTTGTAATTTTAAAAAATATTATTTTTTTATTAAATAAACTTTGTTGTTTTCAAACTCAGTACCTTAGCTTTAATTTTATTTATTTATTTAATTTACTAATTTTTAATTAATTTTTAAAAATTTCAGACACAAATTTCCCACTATCTTACTAAGTAACAACACATTAATAAAACCCACTGCAGGATCTCCCTGACATATATTGCCAACAAAGTTTTTAGCACAGTAATATAGTATGAAAGTAGATGAAGAAAACAAAAATGTTAGCATAAATTACGAGTAATTTGCTAGAGGTTATTTAACCACATGCTTACATAGCGCACCCACAATGACTCTTGCATGTATGTATGTGTGTGCAATTAATACTCATACGAGCAATGGTCCCAAGGCATTTGAGGGTCCACCATAGCAGGGCGCGTATTATATTTATCACCGCCAAATTGAGTGTAAATGAGTAGCAACAACAATGTGGTTTTGCTTTTGGCTTTCACTTTTTTACTTTTACACTCCTTTTGGTTAAATTATTTCGTTGTTAATTTTTGGCGACAAATGTATTTTGCTGTAAATGTAATAAGTAAGTCAAGCAAAGGCTCGAAAGGAAATTTTAAAAAAATTAAATTTTAATTGTTTTTTATGTTTCTAATTAATTATATTGTTTTAATTAAATTCGATTACTGTGTGAGCTACAAAAAATTAAAATTACGAAAATTTTAAACATAACCTCGTTTTCTTTAATTAATCATTTCAACCGATATATCTCTCAATTTTTTGTCTAGAAGTTATTGGTTCAGCCTAATATATATATATATATATACATATATTGTAATATATTATACTTTTTTATCTGTCTTATTGTATTTTTCTATTTAAAATAATTCTATTATAAAAAAATTACTAGCTCACCCGACTCAATTTTTATTCTATTCTTAAGCAACATCCAAATCAAAATTTTGAATTTTTTATTATTTTTAATATTCATCCACTACGTATTTATAAGGGCGTTTCGTTAACTCTTTCACTAAAATCTTTCACTAAAATGTCAATATGAAAGCTTTATAGTAAAACGAACGCCGCCATCCGTCACAGAAATTCATGACACAGTGAAAAAATTACGCACGGACCTAGGCGTACATCTAAATATCGTAATTTGTGTCTGTCTGTCGGTGATTCCTTTCCCGTAAAGCAAATTGGTATTTTTCCTTATCCATGGTCCACTTAGACGTATCATCTAAAATTTTAACCAAATCGAAGAATAAATCAATTTTTTCTCAATTAAATCGGTCCACCGCCAGAAAATCATTATTCACGTAAATCGAACCATAAATAAGATTTAAAATAGATCGGTCCATGGTCTACTTCCTGGTGTTCCTACTAATCTAAGCAAAAAGCTACCTGTGTTTTAAAATTTCAAGCAAATCGAACTATAAATACGATTTTTTCGAATAGGTTCACTTTCCGGTATGAAAAATAGATCAAAACCTAGTCGTAGACCTAACGAATATATCAACGAAATTTCATTAAAATCGGTTCATCCCTATTGGAGGAGTTCGAGGACAGACACTGTGACAGGAGAATTATATATATATATAGATAAGATTTCGAACAGTTCAGTACCAGTTCTACCTCCCCTGTGACTGATGTAAAAAATAGATGAAAAGAAACATCCTTGATACGGATTATATATCATGCTAAAATTTCAGTTCAATCGGTGAAAAAAGTTTTCGAAGATTTTTTTTTATTGAAAAAAGTAAAATATACATCATTCAAAGTATAGTCCGTAGGGAGCGACTACTTTTTTCCATCTCTCTGGTCATTTTCAAATATCTAAAAAAGAAATACTCCCCGTCCCCGGTCCAACCATTGATACAGTTAAACGACCCAAACCGCTGATCTCCCAAATCGTTTTGTATCTGTCGAAAAAAATAAATAGTCAGAAGGAGTAAGGTCCGGACAATACGCGAGTGGGTGAAGGCCTCCCATTTAAACAACTTCAAGTAGTTTTTGACAGCAGCATCCACGTGGGCTAAGCGTTGTCATATTTTAAAATCACCTTGTCATGTCCTTTGGTCGTTTCTGGCCAGTTTTCGCGCTATGCACAGCTCAAATACATTAGTTGTATTCGAATACTGCTCATGGCTTACCACACCCGTCTAGTCGCATGATAATGCAAAGCATGGCCTTTGAACCGTGTACTACCAGGTTTGGCATAATACTCTCTTGATGTCTTTCCAAAAGCAGTTCCGAGGTGCGTCACCCAATTTTCTTGCTTTTGGATACATCCAAAAAAAATTGTTTGCTGAGTCACTCTCAATGATTCTGAGAGTTCAGTTTATATTTGGCACGGATATTGATCTAGTAAAATCTCAAATTCCTCATAATCAAACTTCTTGGTTTAGCCAAGATGCTCTTTGTCTTCCAAAAATCTAATAACTACTTTTGAAATGTCGAAAGAAATCTCTGCATGACTTATCTGTCGGCGCAGATTCACCATAAACTTCCACACGGATTGGATGGTCTTCAGCTGCACTTTTCTTCCAATTAAAATAGAAAATCAAAACTTTCTTCATATGTTGTTTATTTAAGAGAAATCCGGACACGCTCGAATACTTAAAAAACAGTGTTATGGTCACCCAATTATTGCGGATGCACACCAATTCGAATGAAAGCGGTAATCGCTTCCTAGGTCGACCACTAATTGAAGGGGGCTTCTTTAGTTCCTGAGGAAAGAAAATTTATTTTGATGTTAAGAAAAAATTTATTTGTTCAAAATCAGTAATAAATACAAATCCTAAACTTGCGAAATATGTTTTTGGCGGCAACATTTCCTGAAACGACGAATCGGATACCTTTCTAGGGCCGATTCACTATACTGTTCGTCCTATGGCCTTTAAATTAAATTTAGGATTGTTAAATAACATACTTAAGGTTAAGATCAACATTAAGACGAATTAAAAACAATAAATACGCTTTAATATTTCCTCATTTCATGAACTTTATTATTTTCTATATCAATTACCAAGGATTTTATATTTAGCATTGTTTTAGCTTTAAACACTGCGTGGTTCAGGCAAATGTTTGTGCACACAACAAATGTATTTTACTGGCGGCGCCCTGTCTAGACTTAATTGTCTTATTAAATGCATGTTTGCCTGTCAGTTTTAGTCAGAGTTCCTACTTCAGCTTCTGGCGAGCCCATCTAGCTTAATACTATGAGAGAGAGAGAGAGAGAGAGAGAGCAAACACTAATTAATTTTCGTCGTGCTGATTTCCCAACCGCATACCCACAGATACTATTAAACAGCATTAATTTGTGTCTCATCTCTCATCTGGCATGTTTAATGAGTATTTGCGGTAAGTACGTCTTCCTGTTCGCCGAAAAAAATTAACGACTTTCTCAATGCTAATGCCAGACATGTATGTGAACGTAAGCTAAAAGCCTTTAATTAAGACTCGTCTATGGTCGTTCATATTTGCGCAATATTTAAGAATTGCTGCGCTGGGCCGTCGACCATTGCCCTACTTGGCCACTAGCGCGCTGTAATCCAATCTGTTTGTGAAGTTATTTTCTTCAGTTGGGTCATACGTCTGGCTGTGTGCTTGTGTACGTGCATTTGTATAGTGAAATCTCTTCTGGTTTATGCTTGTCCTCTTTCTTATGTCATCCTAAGTTGCGTCGTTTTTGCTTCTTGTAAAAATTGTTCTCAGCTTCCTTTGAGTTTAACCATTTCATTGATACATTTTGGCTCTCAGTCTTGCGCCTTAATCCAAAAATAAATCAGGAATTTAAATACTTCAACCGTCCACAGCGGAGCACTCCATCTAAACAATTTAAAAAAAATCCCTACAAGACACAATACCAACAATACATTAAGAAGACAAAACAAAATCACGACCAGATATAATACAGATAGCACAATATCCAGACAAGGCAAGACAAAATCCCGAATATAAAAGGTAAGGTTCCCTACTTTTTTAAAGAAAAAACATAGAAAATTCAAATTTAATGGGGAATGTTTATTATTATTCGAAAGAACATTATTTGGTATTTATTTTTTTAATATTATCTTTCTCAAATTTTGACCATGGCTACGTCTCAGATGATCCATTCGTTGATTCCAATTTTCGATGATCCGTTCGAGCATTTCGACTGGTAACCGGTGAATGACTTGCGTGATGTTTTGCTCCAAGGCTTGAATCGAAGCGGAATTGTCCGCATAGACTTTAGACTTTACATATCCCCACAGGAAAAAGTCTAATGGTGTGATACCACACGATCCTAGTGGCCAATCGACCGGCTCAAAACGTGAAATTATTTGCTCACCGAAGTGTTCTCCCAATAAATCTATTGATTGATGCGATGTGTGGGAAGTGCCGCCATCTTGTTCAAACCAAATATCGCGAAGATCACAAGCTTCAATTTCAGGCATCAAATAGCCGGTTATCATGGCGCGATAAAGGTCGCAATTGACGGTTACGTTCTCACCGGCATCATTTTTGAAGAAATATGGACCGATGATTCCACCGGCCCACAAACCAAACAAAACCGTAGTCCTATCTGTATGAAACGGCAGCTTTTGAATATTTTCAGTTTGCTCTTTGTCCCAAATGCGGCAAGTTTGCTAATTTATATACCCATTGAGCCAGAAATGAGCCACATCGGTGAACAAGATTTGGCTCGAAAACGCCTGATCTTTTTGGAACTTTTCAAGAGCCCATAGAGCGAAGCGATGTTACTTGGGAAGGTCGGACGGCTTTAGTTATTGTACAAGCTGTATTTTGTAAGCTTTCCATTTAAGATCTCGATGTAAGATGCGTCAAGTCATCCCATACGTCAGTCCGAGACTCTCAGCTACAACCGCTATATTTTCTTCACTGCGTGCTGGACGTGGTCTATTCGGTCGAATATTATCCAATAATGACAGTCTGATGCAACTATTGGATTGGACTTGGCTCACCCTTTATATCGATCAAAGACTTTAAATGTTATGAAGAATATAATTGAAGATTTTTATTGGCTTAAAAACTGTAAAGATATAACACGTAATTCAGGTCTATCAAGATGCTATTAACGAGGAATTGTACGAAGGATTCATTTATCAATAACAACTATTTTAAAAAGCATTTTGAGCAAATTTTACCAAAATTAAATTTTTTTGCCAAAAGATCCGCGCAAAATCAAATCTTCACTTTTTTCTTCGTCCTAATTCTAGTTTATGCTATTAACCAAAACACGAATTTGTTTCACTTCAGATGTTCCTGTCCTGAGTTCTACTGTCAACGCTGAGGCACCTTTTTTCCGAGGTGGCACCGTAAATGGTGTAACAATTCCTTTGAAAATTACAGTAATTCTTTTTCAAATAGACATCTTTAAAGCAAAAGTTTTGAATGAAA
Organism: Neoceratitis asiatica; assembly: GCA_030068015.2. Taxonomy (NCBI): domain Eukaryota; kingdom Metazoa; phylum Arthropoda; class Insecta; order Diptera; family Tephritidae; genus Neoceratitis; species Neoceratitis asiatica. The sequence goes on from CM061528.1 coordinate 29,798,693, forward strand.
TATTTGCTTCATTGTGAAATAAAATATCTCTTTCTGCTTAGCTGTTTTTTTGAAGAAGTTTTAACCAAAGCCTTATAGCTGAATAAATCGGTGTATGCGAGCTATGTGTCATAGCCGTCCGATTTCGATGAGTTTTACTACCAACGTACACTGCGTTATAGATACCTTTTTGACGAATTTATGATCCAAATTTCCAGTTTGAAAAATCGGTCGGATATATGTTATAGTAGTCTGATCCGGCCAATTTCGGGATCGTTTGAATGTAAAATACATTTCCGTAACAATTTTCGTTGGTATATTTCAAAAACTGAAGGACTAGTTTTAGTTCAAACATACGAACAGGCGGACATGGCTAAATCAACTCAGCTCGTGATTCCAATACGATCGTATAAATTTTGGTGGGTCCATCTCTTCTCCTTCTGGTACTTTCATACTTCGGACTAAAGTTAATATACTATTTGATGTTCATGAAGGGTTTAAAAAACATTGAAATGTATGAAAAAATATTGAAATTTTCCAATCCCGTGCTTACACCATTACTATCATTATTATCAGAAGTATAAGTATAACCATTACCTTCTCCACTGTTAACACCATCAACATTTTAATCAATAATATCATCATTATCATCACCACCATCATAGCGTACAGCAAAACTGACTAGCTAAGCATAATATTCCCCACTGCATGCTGACCACTTTAAACTATACCATACTTAACCAAAGCGCAACACACCAGTGAACAAGTCAATGCCCTAGCATTATTGGCAGCATTCATTCATTGTCATTATCAATTTCATTGGCTGTGTCAGCGTCGCGACAAACCCAAGTTCAAATTTTTATTGGAAATATGAGTGTGAGAGGAATGAGTTGAGTGCCCAACAAACTCTTTAAGTATGTCGAAATGTTTGGCAGTTAAGCGTCTTTCACTTTGATTTTTATGTGACCTTCCTTCCTTCATTAACTTACTTCCTTCCTTCCTGTCCTACTTATGTTCTTCTGGCAACCATTGTTGCCGTTCATTCAGTCATTTATTCACTCATTCATTGGTTCGTTCGTCCACGCACCGTTAGTCTTTCTTGGTGATAATTGTAATTACACTTTTAATCGAAGCCAAAAAGTATGGTGAAATGAAACATTGTCAGACACTGTAGGAGGTTAATACGATTTCTGTAGCACTCTCTAACATCACATTTTTTCATTTTAAATTCGCATTTTACTTATTTGCCTCATTTACTTTTGAAGACTTTTATTTAATTGCTCCCATGCCGCACATCACACCTCTGAAGTAATCCCTGATGGAGGTGGAAATGTGGGTGGTTTTAGTTGTTTCGTTTGTAAAGAGCGAAAGTTGCTACTTATCGTAGAATCTTTTTTTTTTTTTTTGGTTATAGTTTTTGTATGATGTGTTGCTACAATGGATGTTACCTTAGTCAATACCTTGGTATCAAGAGTTAGTGATTATGTTGATAATAATTTTAGCTGGACCTGAAATAGGTCTACCCGTATACGATGAAATTGTTAAAATAGTTTAAGAAAATATGATGAGTTCATAAAATAGGTGTATTTTTGTGAAATTTTAATTTTCAGAATATCATTTTAGGGTCATCTTTGGTCCCATAAATATAGTTTATTATATTTAAAAAATTAAGTCAATCGGCCTCTTTTTGGCGTTGGATCGCTTAACAACCGCAAAACGCTTTAAAATTGTTGAAACCTAATACAAAAACTACACAAATGATGATTCAAACATGACCACTTTTCGTGCTTTAAGAGGAGATTATGGGGCACATAATCGTCCAACTACTCGAGTAGTAGATATTATGGCGTATTTTGCCTTGGACATCCATATAAAGTCCAGTAACGATTGGTTACTTGATCAACAAGCAGTGGACCGCGATTTTTTCAACAAAATTTTCTTCAACAATGAGACACATTCACTCGGTAAATACGTTAATAAGCAAAATAATGGCATTTCCGATTCCAAGAATCCTCAATTAATTGAAGAGAGGCCATTACAGTACAAAAAACTTACTGTTTGGTGCACTCTTTGGTTCGGAGGTGTGATTGGACCTGACTTCTTTGAAAACAATAACGGCGAGACTGTCACTGTCAATTTGGAGCGTCTACAGACGTGACTTCAAGTTTGGTTTAATAAATATCAACGAAGTCCAATTTCGCAGTTCGCAATAAATTTAATATGTTCATGAAGGATATAACAACTTCATCATGGTCTTGGTTTTCATTTCATAATGAGATTGAAATTTTGAATTTTTTATGATTTCAAAATTGTGCTTAAACCACATCGACCCTTGATATCACAACACATAGGATACTGGACTGCTAGTAACTTTGTTCTGTGCTTACTCAGAAAATTGCCCAATGTTGAATATGGATTTGCATAAATATTCACACATGCATAGCAGAAGTTTTTTTTTGGACATATGCTACTGCTTGAAATATCAGTTAACATATTTACTAAAGCTGAATATATACACATGGCAGAAAAATCTGCGTTCACTTACTGTATTAAAGTATTCGAAGAAAAAAAACGTTATGCATTTTAAAACAATCACTATCGTTCACTTTAAAAAGTGATGGTTTATTGCATTGAAAATACAAATTATTTATGTTGAATTTAATTTTAAATGATACACGATAGTAATCTCGATTAGGAAAAAGCTAAGGCGTATATAAATATAGGAGAAATTTATTTTATTTTTTTACTATGGACCAAAAGCGGAAAGAAATTGAAATTGGCGAAAGGAAAATCATTGTTGGTTTGTGGCCGTTATCGGGATATCGCGAAAACTGTTGGGAGACAGTACTCCTCTGTCCAGAGAGTAATATACAACTTTAAACAAATATAATCCTATGAGTCTAAGCCACATTCTGGACGTCCAAGAAACTGACGGAAAGAGAAGAGCTCAACCCAACCATTCTTGTGAAGTCTAATCCACGTCTAACAGCAAGCCAACTATCACAAGACATTGAATTAAGTACCAAAAGAAAATTATGTGCAGATACGGTACGAAAAATTCTGAAAAATTCTGAAAAGAACCGGATTTCATAGCAGAGTCGCACGAAGAAGGCCCTTCATATCGAGAGTAAATCATTTCGAGCGGATGGCATTTGCGAAGGAGCACTTAAAAAAACCTCTAGAGTTTTGTAATAAAGTTATTTTTTCAGATGAGAGTAAGTTTTGCATTTTTCGGATAAAAATCCGTAAGATTATTTGGAGGAAAAGCGTAACAGCGCTGGAAAAACAAAATCTTGTACCTATGGTAAAGCACGGTGATGGAGGTGCTATGATGTGGGGGTGCATGGCAAGTTCGGGAGTAGAAAAATTTCAGTTTTTTGAGTCGATCATGAACAAGTATGATTATCTTAATATTTTGAAAATAAATTTAAAAGAAAGTGCAGTATTGCTGGAACTCGGTGAGCAATTTATTTTCCAACAGGACAACGACCCGCAGCACACAGCAGAAATTGTTAAGCTTCGGTTGCTGTACAATACTCCTAAACAACAGCGTACACCCCCGCAAATCACCTGATCTTAACCCTATTGTATGTGCTCAATTGGATGTAATAGCAAGAAAAATTAGGCAGCGTACTATAACTAGCAAGGAAGCGCTTAGGATTGCGCTTGAAGAGGAATGGGAAGCTATAAGCCCAGAAGTAAAAACCAAACTTGTTGGGTCAATGAAAAACCGTATTCTAGAAGTCATTAAAAGACGTGGATATCCAACAAGTTATTGACTTAATATATATATTTTTTTTAATTTTTAGTCTTTTGTTTAATTATTCTTGAAGTGAGCTCAGTCTTTTTCTGTTTGGTTTGAGTGACTCTTTTGTTTATATGTGATCTCATTTTAAATTTACTATTAATTATTGGTTCCGCCATGTGTATACTTACTTGTGTGCATATAAAAGCATCTGCCTAAATATTGCTTCATTCATACAGTTGAGGTCTTGCATGTAGTGTTTTTTTTTAATTTTTTTTTTTTATATTTTTTTTTTTCTTATGGCATTTTAGGTTACAAACGCAAACCCAATCAAAAAATTTCTTAATACCAAGCAAATCCCTTTTAATACATAACATAAACTTCAGCTAAGTAAAGAGTTATCAATTTAATAGTCTCGAAAGTTCAGGGTTTTATTTTGAAAAAGGTGATCAAAAATTACCTCAAACGGATTGAAGTTTGCAAGATTTCACGAGGCTGGGATTTAAATGATGTAGTATTTCATATATAATGTCAAGGTTTGAACTTTATAATAAAAAAGAATCATGAAACAAATGCATTAATTTTCGTTTATTTTGTAAACCGAAAACTCTTTGTATATGTTTTGCACTCAATATTGTTGGGATTAAATTAGAATTTTCTTAGTATAACACTTATAAGTTTATTTGCTTTTTTCTACTTCCAGCTTGGTTAATATGCTATAATCTGTAGACCAATTTCGATTCCGGTTTATTTATGATAGAAAGTAAAGATTTATGTATGCAGTATAACACTTCATGAAACCAATATATCGGATAAACATCTTTACGAAAAAATCCCTATTAAAGCAGCTTAAGTGGGCGTTTCCTACCATTTGGGTATAAGTAGTATGTAAAGTATATTTAACATCGACGATAGAATTTCTACTATTAACAGATAACAGACAGATATTCCTACTATTAAAAAAAAACCAATATTAGAAATTAAACGTGCCTATATAGTATACATATGTATATACACTCGTACAACACTAATATTTTGTGTACAAATAAGTTTTCCTCGCAATGAACGAGATGACATAAACGAGGCTTAGACTAGAATTCGCAGGTGATAACAAAATCATATCATTTTATTAGTTTCATATTAGTATTGTTAATATTTTTTGATTCAAAAATATCTAAATTTGAACCAAATAAGCGTCATTTTCGGGAACAGCTGAGGGTGGTGTATCACGAGTTGCTTAATCCAAACGAGATCATTACTGAAACCCTCTACCGATCCCAGTTGATGAGATAGAACCGATATCCTAATGAAGAAAGCCATCAATATTGCTCGAGGCAAGGCAAAATTCTTCTTCTTTGTGATAATACTCATTCACGTGTAGCGGCTCCAGCGAAAAACTATTTAAAAATACTTGAGATTGGGAAGTAGTACCCTCCTGCTCTATTAACCAGACACAGCGCCGTCCGACTACGATCTGTTCCGGTCAATGGCACATGACCTGTCGGAGCAGATGTTCACACTATTTGAAGATACAAAAAGAAAAGGTTGATTCATAGATAACCTCAAAAGGTAAGGAGTCCTTTAGACGTGGAACCCGTAAGAAACGGCGGTAATTCCTTTGAATTTCTAATAATAATAAAATAAGTTTTCTATCCAGCACTATTTATATATTCTCAAGCAATTTATTATAAAAGAAGGAAAAATGTTTGTACTGACTTTTTATAAAAAAATAAATAAATAAAAAAAAAATTATGCCAAAAAAATACAACAAGGAAAAGTGCTTTCTTTGGCTAAGCCAAAGTCTCCATTCATTTCAAAATCCGATGTTTTTCAGTGCCAATATTTGTTTGAATTTACGTGTGTAGCTAGAATATCAGATAATTTTTGGCGTTCCCCGATCAGTACTCAGTACTCAGTACTCTACTAACTGATTCTACGTACCAAGTTTTTTTGAAATATCTGAAGCACCGAGTGTCTATCTTTTGTTCAAACAGACGGACAAACAACTCAGCTCATCGTTGTGATCAGATTGGTATAAATTTTTGATGGGTTTCTACTTACTTACGTACTTGTATTCTTCAGACCAAACTAAATACGATGTACCATTTTACATTGAACAACAACAAATAATAATCTTGTAAAACTACTTTAAGCATTCGACGAGGAAATCAAGCTTCAACACACATAAAATTTAAAGAAAATTAAGATTTTTTATCATTTAAAGAAAAGTAGCCACCACTGAATTCCTTTACTTTTAAAGATACCTTTCTCAACTGCTTATACCGAATATACTAAATTACGATTGGTCTCGTTTTCCATGGGACAGCCATTGAATCACCGTATTAAATATATACAAAATTTAGTAAATAAAAATCTATGAAAAGAACGAAAAAAAAACACTTTTTAAAATTATAAAATTGCTTAACAATACATACGGACGTATATATATTAAATTTTTCAAATCTTTTTTCGTCTTCTTTTAACGCATAAAACATACCACTTGTAACTTATTATGAATGGCTTACTAAATCAGAAAAAGTTCTTAATCCTGTTGAATACTGTTACTATTATACATAACATACATGATGATGCTTTTAAATTTCAACATAAAATATTTGTTGTGAATGGGTATGTGCACTTATATATATGTATACATGCATGTTTCACTATATTTCGCCGAATCACTAAAGTTTAATTCATATATATATATATATCAAAGTGTTTTTATGTCTCTAAATTATCCGCTGAATAATACGCAAACTAACTGCATAATCACCAACAGCAAAACAACCATCAACATTGTTATGATATTTTAGGTGATATAAGCGTGAAGCATACACACTTCCATACAAATAAATATGAGCATACCCACGCAAATGGGTGTACCTGAAGCACTTCTCCACTGTACAATTGTGTATGTGTGCATGTTAACCATAAACATATTAAGTGAATATGCTATTCGGAATCCTAAACAACAAACCAAAGAAGATCTCTAATAATTACACTTGCAATGTATGCGTTCGTACGATAATATACATAACATACATACATACATACATACATTTTGTACAATTTCTGGCTTGTTCTACGTAGAGTTTTACAGCAATTATGCTTAAACCACTATGTTGCTGCTGCAAGCGCTCCATATAAATTTTTGAAATCCCACGTTACGAGCACTCTTTGGCATTTAAGTGAGCAGCTAGACAAACAAAGAGTGGGATGAAATGCGAGTTTTGGTCAACCACATAAGTAAGAGACGGTTGTGTTAAGTTCAGATTTGTTTCTTTATTTTGCTTTGTTAACATTTTTCTCTTAGATTATGCTATTTATTATGCCACACTTATAGTCTATTGTACGTTTCTTTATACGAAGTTGGTTTGGTAAGTCAGTGACTTTTGAATAAAAAATATTTTGTTCACCAATAAGCCTTATATTCCTCAACATAGTCTCGTCGTAGCTCTATACAATTTCTGTATTCTTTCCAAATGAAAGGTTTTTCAAGACCCTCAAAATAGGCATTTCTTCCGTGTTGACCTCTTAAATCGATCCGAATCTCTCACCGCCCAGCTATATATTCAGGATTGGAGATAAGAAATAGTCTCTGGGGACTAAATCAGTAGAAGATATCCTGGATAGGTAGCAGCTCGTAGCCCAGTTTATGAATTTTTGCCACGGTGACTACACAGGTGTGCACCCTTGAATTATAGTGATGGAACAGCACTCTTTTTTGCGCCAAATGCGGTCGTTTCTGCTTCAAATCAAAATCCAATCTGTCCAATAGCTCGGAATAATATTCGCTGGTGATCGTTTTAGCCTTTTCAAGGTAATCGTGCATCCCAAAAAACTGTGACCATGTCCTTATTGACCGACAGACCCACCCTTGGCCTTCTTTGGTGCACGTTCACCCGGAGAAACTCACTGTATTGATTGTCGTTTGATCTCTGGTGTAACGTGGTGGATCCATATTTTGTCCATGGTAACGAAATGGCACAAAAAAATTTTTGGGTTACGGTAGAACATCGCCAAACACTCATTTTAAGTGGTTACACGGCTCCACTTATAGTCGCACTCATCGCATGTATAGCTTTTTTTATTTCTCAATTGATATGCCTCCAGCTTTAGCCACCTCATGCACTTTTATTCTCTGATCGTTCCATATGATTCCATAGATTTCATCGACAATTTCTGGCGTGAAGACTTATATTGAGTGACTTCAACGTTCGACGTCACTTGTACTGGTACGGCCGCAACGGAACTCAGTAAACCACTTCTTCACCATTCAAATTGATGGCGCAGAATCTTTCCTTTCGGTGATTGTGTATTCACGCAAGAAATAAAGCTTAATCAAAAAATTGGAAAAAGTGAATCACGAAATTCAAACACAAATTAATTGGTGCAGCTTGCTCAAAATTTTACAGCTGTCGATTAATCGATAACAGTTAACAGGAGCAGTGTTGTATTTACAGTAAATGTGTGGTAAATTCAAATAGTCACTGACTTATCAAACAGTCCTCGTAATTTGGACTATGAATTCTCTTTTTTTTTACAAAATCCTTCATAAAGTTAAAAACTTAACATATATGTGCTTAATTCCATGTGGAGGGGGATAATGATAGCGAAGCCATAAGGAAGAGGCAGGAAAGAGCTATATGCACTTGCAGCACTTAGGCGTGTGAGAAAAAAAATTTAATTTTGCTAATTTTGTTTGAAAATATAAGCTTGCACAGATTCAATTATTTGTCCTCGATTAATCACTTAAGGGGAGATGGTGGTCTAGAATTTTCAAACAATCGATTTTCTTTTTTGAATATCTCGAAAGTATTTTTTTTTTAACAATATACTGTTAAAATTTTATAATTTTTTCTGTACGGCGCAGGTAAAAGAACAAATAGTATTTATCCGAATGATCTGAAATTTGAATATGCCATTCAGTTCACTAGTAGCTATGTCCCGTAGCATAAAAATTTTATTATCTTGATAACTTCTGACTTTTTAACTCAAAAACTGACAAAAAAAAGAGCTTGTTTCGATTATCAAAGTTCAAAAATTTCCATTTTTTTTTTTTTAATAAATATTTTTTTCTTTAATCTTGGTACAGGATATAACTTCACTTGTACAAATTAATAATTTTCTTGGTTATTGTGTTTCAGATAAGTACAAGAGTCAAAATTTCCTGCACCACCCACATCCAATTTTTTGAAAAGATCAACTTCAGGACAAATTTTAAAATATTTAAAATTTTTATTTTAAATCTCTAAATATTTTTGATTCAGTATAATTTGTAAAATATACCGTTAAATTTTAAATATATTTGCTTATTATTATCACCTTAAAAAATATATTGAAAATGCCTGAAATTTACAATCTCTAGACCACCATCGCCGCCTTAATAACCTTTTCATTAAATATGCGCATGTGGCCATGGCAATGTTACATGAGAGAAAAAAATTAAATTACTTTTTAATTATTTGTTGTATTAAGCCTGTAATTTAATTAAAAATAATAATATTTCCTTAGACGGTTATCCTGATTATGTGGGAATTCGATCACAACGTTAAACACGCACGTTTAACACGAAAAGAAATAATAACAGTCAAAACAACAACACTTAGCTGAATAAGTATGTAGTTAAATGATGATGATGATAATCGACCGAGTTCGTCTACTTCCATACCGCGGATACGAGCAAAAGTGACGCTGAAAATAATCCGATTGTTTTTTACGACTCGGCGGATTGTTATGTCACATTTCATAGTCTCTATGTATTAGAGACATTATTTCTTTGAAAATTAAAGAAATGAACTCGAAACTTCAAATTAATATAAAAATTTTAAAGCCAATACTTCCCTCCAATGATAACTGAAGGCAAATTTAGATAAAATATTTTCATTTGCTAACAGATTTTCCCACTAAAGCAGTAGTCCACTTGGGACTTTCATTAATGCCGCAATCTCTACTGCGAAGATAGAGTTGTAATCGTTTAGTTGAAAACTACCCACAGAGAACACTGCTCCTGCGTCTGCCTCGCATTTAGACCCATTAATATATGAATATTTTTACTATAACCTACGACCATGCCTTCCGCAAATTCTTTTCTGCTAGGAAAGGAGAAGATGGTTGGCACCTGGCCGAAGATTTCCTTTTTCTGATTGCCTGCCCGAAGTTTTCACACTTGGTGAACTGTACCAGCTGCCTCAGACATCACTTGTAAATTGAATGGCTTGATGTCGAAGATGATTTCCAGGGTAATTCTCACAGCGCCTGGTAAGCCTAGAAAATGTTACAGGCTCAGCATATTCGTTATAGGCCTCCCTACACTTTTCTAAAGCAGTGCAAAAAAACAGTCTGAATAGTGGGATAGTTAAAAGCAAAGGGCCCCATTAAGTTTGACAAAATTGATTACTTGAAGAAGACTAGTTAATCATATCGCTCTCTGTCTCTCCATCTCTATCTCTCTCTATTGATTTGCTTCAATTTTTTAAATAAATATTGATTAAAACTCAGTCAGTATATATTATGTATCGTACAAAAAATTAAAAATTATTTTGATATTTAATATGTTACATACATAATTGAAGACAATTCGAACATGTTAAAAGCGAGTGCTTATAATTGTGTTTGAAATTGAAAACTTAAACACTCGAATCTGCCGCGATACAGCTGCTGCTATTCATTCACCCCGATTCGCACAATTCAAATGAAAGCTTACGACTGCGTAGCAGGGTACAAGAGAATGGCGTAAAGAAAAATAGCAATTATTTTTTCTTTTGTACCTAGACGCAAATGTTTTCTGTGAATGAAGTTTTCTTTCCATTTTCACACCTTCTTTGTGATAAGCTTACATATACTAGATGTCAGTAGACATTGGGTTGCTTTGTCTACTAGCTATACCAATCTAAACGCGGTAATTGGTTTTTGTGGTGGTTGTTGGCTTTGTCGTTGCCATGGGAATTATTTGAAAGGACATTACGTCTCGCGATAATGATTTCCTTTGTAGTCTTCTTCTTCATATTTACTTTTGTAGACATCGCTGACGCGACTATAACCGAGCCTTAAATGTCTATATTTTGTTTTTATTAGCTCCTTAGCTCCTGGATGTGAGTCTATTCATATCTCCCTCTTATCAGGTTAACAATTTTTGTAAATATGTATATTGGTAATATTAAAATATTGTTTTTAAACATATTTCAACATAAAATTTTTTTTTATGTAATCGTCTAATAATGAGCAGTTCACTAAGTACAAAGAAGTTAGCGTTGCACAATGCGCCGAAATAGAAGAAATTATATTTAATAAAATATGATGAAACAATAACATTGGCAGATCGAAGAACTCTACAAAAAAAAACTTTTTGTAATAACTTAAAGCATTTTGATATAAATTTTAATAAAAATGTTATTTTATAAATGCTTACATATGTATATATTTATTTTTCTTAATTTTTTTTTTTTTTTTTTTTGGTGAAGTATGTTTTAACTGCTTTATATAAATGTTCTGGAAACTCTCCAATATGTGATTTAATCCATTGAATAAAGCCCAATCTACGATCACCTATGCGTCCCATGGGTTACGTTGTAGCAGAATCCGATGACAAGTCAAGTTTTGAATTTGAAGATGACAGCAGTCCGTAATTGTTTTCCCAATGAGACCTAAATATTTTTTTACGAAATTTGAATGTTCACAGAAATGCTGCCAGCTTGCAGATATCAAGGTTTAAAAGAACTTACTTGATATCGTGAGAAGCACTTCAATTTTTACTTTGTCCAGAGTTGGTTTATTTTACCAATATTTAAGGTTTGATGGATGCATTCAAGATCTTATATGGCCCAGCCGATTGGCTTATGTTTATGTATAACGATTGCGGTTTATACTTTCACGAACTTGGAATTTTGGGCATGTATCTCAGAGAATAATCTGTTTCTACTAAATTCTTTTGCTTTCCGCGTCTATGTGATAATAAAGATCGAACAAATTACTGGTTCAAAAAGATTATGCTCCCAAAGGGACTTAATATTGGCAAAAAAAAAAACGTTGTGCAAAGAAACTTTGGAGCCTCTACTGCTCTCATCGCTCCATATAAAGCTGAAATTGCTGAATAGTCACTTACAAAGACATGGAATTTACTTCAAAAATACTTTTCGGGCCTGTCACTGATTCTTTATAAAATAACATAGAATATAAATACTAAGATTGGCAAGTGCACAGTGATTTAAAAATCGTGCTTATGTCATTTGGGCAACAATCTGAGCTAACAGATATCACTGGCCTTTGACCTTGGGATAGTAGAGAGTGAACAAATCATTATTTTAAAAATTCTTGGTCCCGTTGGCATCTAATGTTGGAGCCTTCTCATAAAGAGGTTAAGAAATGGGAAATGAAAAGATTCTTAGGAAATAAGAAAAATCCTAACCACAAGACAATCGTCGGCTTATGATTTTAAAAGCATATTTTCTTCAATCGTATTTCGAATATCACTGGGGAACAAAGAGCTAATTGTTACTTATAAATATATCAAAAGAATGGGATCTTCGAGGATGATCTGGGATGCTCTTTTCAGAAATAAATTATTATATATTGTAACGTTTTTCGTTGCTACCTCGACGATTTCCCAAATCTTTCGAGTCCGATCACTGATTTGCTAAATAAAACTCCCAAGACTTGTTCGTTTGGCCTCTTAACCATCAGGAATTAACTCAACGTTTTTTAAGTCTTTGATAATTACAATTCTTTACTATAGCCAATGGCTTATTTTACAATTATTTATAATACAATTATTATCTACTTCACACAGCTTATCCATTTCTAAAACACACACAGCTCACAGCAATATTAACTCCACTGAGTTGTCTACTCGTCTTCTCTCGTGATAGCGGCTGCCGCTCTTTTTGTACCTGTGGATAACCCAAACAAACGTTCCTAATTTCATGCAAATCTATAACAGACCATTCTAGGGATATAAACATAATATATACATTTCTGTAGATTTAATATTAATTACAATTTTTTTTTTTTTGTTTTTTTTTTTTTTTGGAGAGGTCGGTATCTGGTCTGGGAAGGAAAATTATCTCAAATATATCGAGCAATAAATAGCTTTTTTTCGAATAAGTCAGTCTTTACTCACAGGATTCATATTAAACTTAGCAAAAAGCCACTTACATACCGAATTTCAGGTTAGTTGAACCATAAGTTTGATTTTTGTAAAAGATCGGTATCGGGTCCTCTTCCCGGAAAAAAGTGGCCCTTATCTTAATTTATACAAATGGTTACCTTTACACCAAATTTGAAGAAAATCGAACCAAAATTCGAATAGGTCGTCATTAAATTTCCGTAATCTTCTTGTTTTTCAATCCGGCGAAATCAGCCTAGGCCTTATATAGTTATAAGCATAATTAATAACATCACACTCTTTTACGATATATACATCACAGTATATAAAAAATATAACTTTCTCTAACAAAATCAAAAACATTTTGTAATAAGCACACGAAAAAATTGGCTTAGGCATAGAAAAAAACTCAATTTTTTTAGGTTATGTATTGAAACTGAAATAAAAAAATTTGGAGCTTCTTTTAAAATAAAAAAATCTGCCCAGGTTTAATTTTGCTGAATGGAATGTTTGTATTTTAACAATATCTTGCTTGCCGCAAGGAAAAGTGGAGTGTATTCACTAAGGCGCCTGGTATTAAGGATATGACGGTAAATATATAACAACAGCGAAAAAAAAACCATAAATATATTTAAAACGTTAGAACGAGCGTAATAAATGTATGTATGTACTTTCCTCAGAAGAAAAATAGAAACGAAAAGGTCTCATCATTAAACTGAAAAGCAAATACACCTTGCACACAAGACATACATGCATGCCTACCATTCATACTGCTTGTTTGTGTCTATCTCTTCTAACTTTAGGTGCCCATTTAGGGATTTTTTGCTTCATTTACGGCTGGGCTTTAGCTAAACGCGTGCTGAGCCGGCGCTTAGTCTTTGACCAGCATGAGAGATATACAATGTCATGTATTTAATACATAGCACCAAATTGGTGGACGCTAGTAAAGCGATAGATGCGAACTTGTGCGTATTATCCTCAATTTTTTTTTTTTTTTTTTTTTTTTTTTTTTTTGAGCAATGAAACACATTTCTGGCATATTTTCAAACTTCCTGTTTTTGGCCGCGCATCGAATTAATTGGACCGGTGAGTTGTTATAGTGTACATATCTTTGCTAAGCACTACATAATGATGCAATTTGTGGTGAAAATTATTTTTAAACTGTAGAGGTATTATCTTCGCTCAGTTTCTGTTGAGACATAAGAAATTTCTGTGCGTAGTGAAATTTTAAGAACTTAATCGAAAGCATAGGGTTTCCCAACAAGAGTGATATGATTTCTTTAAAAAAAAACACACACACTAATTGTTAAAGAAATTCAAATGTTTTTTATTTAATGTGAAGTACAATCGATACAATTAAGTTCTGAATATAACAACATTCAAATGGCCTCCACGACTTCTTTTGCAGGAACTAGTTCAATGTACCCAATTTTTGAGCACTTTTCCACTAAATCAATATCATCAATAGCACGTTTAATATTGGCTTTTAAAGCTTGCATACAGTCTGGTTTATTGCTAAAGACCAATGACCTCAAATAACCCCACAAGAAGTAGTCTAATGGTGTTAAATAAAAACTTCTTGGAGGCCATTCAATGTCACAATTTCTTGAAATAATCGAACCTCAAAACATTTCTCGCAATAATTCGGTTGTTGCACGTGCTGTGTGACACGTAGCCTCGCCTTGTTGGAACCATGGAACCAGATGTTGTTAAGATGAACTTCTTCCAATTGTGGGCAAAAAAAATTGGTTATTATCGATCTACACCGCTTTCCATTGACAATAATGGTACGATCAGCTCCATTTCGAAAGAAGTACGGACCGATGATTCCACCAAACCAAAAACCACACCAAACTGTCAATTTAGGTGAATGTAATGATTGTTCACGAAAAATTTGTGGATTTTCTTCGCACCAGATTCGACAGTTTTGTTTATTTATCGCACCGCTCAGATAAAAGTGAGATTCATCGGAGAAGATGATTTTCTTGAAAACATGAAGAACGATTATTTTGATAATAATATTGAATAATTTGTAAACGTTGTTCTTGCCATGATGAAATTTTAAACATTACTGAATACAATGAAGAAAAAAATGGCACATCATGACATCCGATTATCCCGAGAATTTATACTAATATTCTTAAATACTAGTAAAACTAATTTTGAACTATATGAATCGTTTTGCCTTGTTTGTCATGATTTCAAGTGTTGTTCCAGCATATTCGACTTGACAGACTCACTTTTAGCTCACACGCTTAACAAACTCTTGCTTTCATGACTCGGCAAATCCCATATGTTATGCGGATGGCGCCCCTCGTGTTAGTTGGGCTTAATTAATGTAAAAATGGCCAAAACGACACTTAGAAATCATATCATCCCTATTCGAAAACCCTTTATTTTTAAGATATATAGTAATACGCCTAAACATAGATAATATTTTTTCTATTTTTTGTAGATATCGTATACTTATGACTGATGTTGATGCCTACAATTAGGATTTAGTTTAACTACAATTAAATCATGCGTGTGAAAGAATTTCTAATTATTTATAATATATACAAATTTTAGCATTTTAGCAATAAGGATCATAAAACCATGTAAGAACTGCTTCAAGTTAGTTATCTTTAGACATAAAACCAATTTTTTTTTAAGATTTTAAGTTCAAGAAACAACAAAATTGCATTAAATTTGAGCGCAAAAAAATGTTGGTTTTGAAAGTTTCGCTACAGTTTCTCAGTTTAAACACACGAAATCAGTATTCTGCCAAAAGCAAATTTTCTATTCGAATATTTTCCTTTGCATATTTTTAATTCCATTGAAAGAAAAACAAAAATGTCATCAAACCTCAGCATAAACTGCTTCGCTTACTATAGTATAAACCTTTTTTAGAGCTAAAATGCACAAGATGGAACAATAAAACTCGCGAAGTATAAAAAAAAAACACAAAAGTAAACTTAAAACGGAAACGGCGAAAGAATAGTGAAGAAATTTAACCAGCAGAAGACAATGGTCGTTAAAATCTCAATTTCATTGCGACATTAAATCTGATTTTTATTGACAACTTAAATGTTACAACAAAAAAAATAGTGCAAGCAAATTGGATCCAGCTTTCTTTATAATGGCGTAAGAATTAATTTTAAAGTTCCATTTGAAATTCTAGCCAAGTAGAGGTACCTTTTTCAATAGCCTTTTTTGAGAGATCAGGCGTGAGTCGTGTCAAGCTGTCATGTTATTTTTTTGTTCAGTATTGTTTGGCACTTCATCATGGAAAGACTTACGCCTGAACAACGTTTACAAATCATTCAAATATATTACGAAAATTCACGTTCTGCAAAGAATGTGTTTCGCGTGCTTCGCTCAACTTACTGTCAACATAATCGACATACTGAACGTACTATTCGCAACACCATCACCCATCTTGAGACCCAGCATTCCACGCATAGACCACGTCCCGCATGCAGTGAAAAAGTTATAGTGGCCGTAGCTGAGGGTCTACACAAAGACCGTGTAGAGTCGTCTCGCCGCCATTCGCAGCAACTCGGACAGACGTGTGGAACGACTTGGCATATTTGATGTCGAGATCTTAATTGCAGTCATACAAAATACAGCTTGTGAAAGAGCTGGAGCCGTTCCTGAAAAGTTCCAAGAAGATTCGACATTTTCGAGCCAAATTTTTTTCAGCCAGGAGGCCCATTTCTGGCTCAATGGGTACGTAAATAAACAAAATTGGCGCATATGGGCCGAAGAGCAACCTGAAGAGGTGCAAGAGCTGTCATTTCATTCAGAAAAAACAACGGTTTGGTCTGATTTGTGGGCCAGTGGAATCATCGGTCCATATTTCTTCAAAACTGATGCCGGTGAGAATGTAACCGTCAATGGCGACCGTTATCGCGCCATAATAACCGACTATTTGATGCCTAAAATTATACCAGTCGAAATGCTCGAACGAGTCATCGAAAATTGGGCTCGACCATCTGAAACGTAGCCTTCAGAAAATAAATGCCAAAAAATTTTATTTCGAGTGATATTATCACTCACACATTTCCCATTAAATTTGAATTTTCTGTGTTATTCTCTTTAAAAAGTAGGGAACCTCGAAATGGATCTCCCTTTAAGCTTAAAGTTAATTTTGTACCAAATTTCAATAGGTCGGTGACTTAAAGATTCTTACTTAGTAATATCTTCGCAATAACGACACAAGTCCACAAAAAAGGTTAAAAATTGTTGCGGCATTCCTGTGTAAAACCTATTCTTCACATAGCGATCCCTTTTCTGACAATGTACGCGTCTATGTCAAACTCATTAAATTTATAAAGATAAAAAAAAATTTAAAAAAAAATGTATTTATAACTGCATAACAAGAAAAGAATAATTAAAAGTCAAATTAATTCAATTTAATACTGTATTTTTAAATTTCTGTTATTATTCATATTTCAAAATACTAATAAAATTTTGAAACCTATATAAGTTTAGAATAATATTCTATATATTCCATTATACAGTAATATTCACTAATGTTTTCTTATTTAATATAACAGTAATAATTATACAAAATGCATTTTCACAAATCAGCTGGACGTTATTGTTAGAGGAAAATTAGGGAGGGACAGGGAGACCAACTTAGAGCTCATCTTTCGAATCTGACTATTAAATCTAGTAAAAACTAATAAATTTAATTGGGAATAAATACTTACTTAAAAAAATACCCTCGGCTCGTTTAAGCCAACAAAACTGCGCTCGTATGAATTATAGCCATTTCTCTGACGCTTCACTAAATTTTTTTCCAGTTTTTATTATTACTTGTCGTTTTCTTTATAAATAACAATTTTCACACCTGATCATAAAACAGAGAAAACCGGAAACCGAAATTGGAACGAAATTATAAAAAAAAAATCATTTTAAATTTTCCAAAAAAAAAAATCTCTTCTACAGTATAAATCGTCGTCAACCGGTTAGTCAGTTGGTAAACAAACGAATGGACTCTACAGTATGCCAAATATGCAAAAAATAAACAGCAGCAGTGGTAGAAGAAGCTGCAAGGACAAGCGACTTAAACAGAGTTGCCAATATTCTTAAACAAATTTCACATCTGCACGGCGCTCTATGTTTTGGTTTGTTTTGACATTTGGTGAGAGCGCTTTGTAAAAACTAGTGTTCCTACTGCTCCAAATCCAGTACTTAAGTACTAAAATTTTTGTCGCTTGAGATAAAAATGCGGAGATGACGACTGTTTTCTTCGCACGTGAGAGAGTACATACTCTGAGATAGACTCACATGCAGACTCTCTCAATACTGTGTGCAGGAATTTCAGTTGTTAGCGCATTGGTAAGGTTTGTTTACATTTATTATTTTGAAAGTAGCTGATTTTATTGTTGCTGCTATGGATTCAAATTGACGCAGAGGGGATTAACGCAAATTTGGCCATAATGTTTTCTTAAATGTTTAATTCATTTTTCATTTTATTCATTTGAATCAAATTATTTTGGAGATGAAAATTCATTGAAGAATGTTTTTAAAATTTTAAACCTTTAGATAATAAATAAATGATGTCAATTAAAAATTTGTTGACCCCTAAGAACGTTCATCATATTACTCGATTGTGCAGTGAAAAATGCATTGTTTATTCATCTCACGTTACTTTCACTCTGATCCTTATATAATTTTGGAAGTCCAAACCTTTCCAGAATGCCTTATAACTACTTCACTTTTCGTCGTTCAATTAAAAATTAATTTTTTTAATTTACACATTTCGTTACAAATCAAATAACGTTTGCCCAACTCTCTTGTTTTCAAATTTTACTCGAACGACATGCGATAAGGAAAATTTAAAAGGAAGATGAAAGAGAGAGAGAGATAAAATGTTAACACATGCGTAGATCTCAAAACAGCTCTCACTTCAGTTGTGATGAGCACAACGAGACTGCAGAGAGCGGAAGCCTATTCTCAACGATTTGTTGTGCTCTCAATACTGTAAGGGCCACGGAAAGCCATTGTTACAAACACAAATTGATAAAAGTAAATCAAATAAAGGCAACGAATAGAAAAAAACAATTTTTTAGGCAAAACACAACAACACACAAAAAACAAGCAAAAAAATTTAATAAAGTTTTGCGTTTTGTATTTTCCATTACGCATTGCTATTCCTCCGTTCGTGCATTTCTTATTTGTGGCGTTCAACTTCGTCACAAACATGTGCTTTTATTGTTTTTGTATAAATATTTTGTTGCCGGTGTGTTGAGGGTATGAGTTTTAGTTGAAATTTCATTGCGGAAAATTCTTTTCTTGTTTACTTTTTGGTTTTTGGCAACGAAGTACAATCACCTCTCAATATTTGTTTACAAACTAAAGTGTGGTTAGAAAACTTTTGCCATATAAACGGTGGGGACATTACCGACTGGGAGAAAAGAATAATATGGGCTATTATGACGCTAATAGGGTATATGTGAATACACATATTACCGACCTGTGAAATAAAAACACCGTGAATTGTTCATTTAAAAATTCCACTTAGAGGAATTGTGAAAATTCTTTTCGAAGAGTAGAGTGACTTTCTCTTCCTCTGTTTCCGCCAATAGGTTTTGGAATGGATATATATACTTTTAAAATGAAGTTCTAGCATCCCTACAAACGACGTGACTTAACCTACTTAACTTACTTAACTACTTACTTAATTAATTAGCATATAATTATAGTAGAATAAATAATGACACGCCAGTCGTTTCTTCTTCTAGCCGTTTGAAACCAGTGGCAATCCTCAAGTGGAACCAGGTCCGTATCCACCTGATGATTCCGCCAGAATCGAGGTGCTCCTCTTTCTCTGCTTACACCAGCGGTTACTGACTGCATCGGATACTTTCAGACCTGAAGCGTTGGCATCCATATGGATGAAATAACCTTGTCGACGAAGCTGCTATCTCTTTATCCGCTGAACTAACATCGTGAATAACGTCGTTTAACTCATACAGATCATCTTTTCATCGTCTGCGGTACACGCCATTTTCAATACGAAAAGGACCATCAGCCTTCCATCTTTCATTCAGTTAATTAAGATTTAAGAATCTTCGAGTATTGTAAAAAAAAAGTGAGGAGCTTAAGATCCTCACACTCACGATGTTCAATTCAACTTACTTTTGCCTTTCCAAATGCTTCACGCTTTCTCATATTCAAAGAGCAGTCTTGTAAGTCGTGTAGAAAACTCCTTAACTTTGTGTTGTGATGTTAACGTTGAACGTTACTTCTGTGCGTTGACTCACCTTCTTTTCTTCGCGAATTCTCGTACCTATCTTGGCTGCAACAAACCTGAGATCCGAAGTCGAGATAAGAATGCACATCCAATAGTGTAGAGTAGTGTGCTCTAATAGAGTAGTCTGGTTCCGAATCTTTCCATAAAGTAATCGATTTTCTATGTCAGTATTTGGTACTAAATATGTCCATATTTCGGGCCGCAGCAAAGTCGATCAGCCTCAGCTTACTAAGAAGTGTCTCCTCTTGCAGGCTGAATTCTCCAAACACGCTGGGAAGGCGATACTCTGTGCTTTCTAAGCGCTCGCGGAAAGTGCTTCTTTATTTGGCAATTGTAATAAAATTCACAAGGATCTATTTTATTCCATCCTTGATCCGTCCATCGTACTTCCTGTATGGTGGAGATGTCAACCTTTACATTTACAAGGAGATCAATCAGCTGGGCAACGGCACCTTCCCAATAAGTGACCGTATATTCCAGGTTTATGCATACATATCATAGTCTTTAATATGTTTGCAGTGGTCATCATTGAAATTCGAAGTGCCCTTCTGAGGCTTTGCTAAGCTTTTCATTGTATATGGCTTCTACATAGCGGGTCCCAAATCTTAGCGTACAACCTCGCCACGGTATTAGTAGGATCACAATTATGTTGTAAATTGTATAATTTCAACTGACGCCCGCTCGCGGCTGCAACTCCGGTGAACAGAAGCATCAAATTGGCTTCAGAGGATCCTTAAACCGAATATATTGGAGAAAACTTGCTCTCGTTTAGGCTACGTACGGACTGGTTTCCCCACCTTACAAAAGGGTTGCTCACATTTCCTGCGTTGCATGCAACCTAGCTTCACACTCAAGGGTAATACTAAGCCCCATGAAAACAAACATTTTCTTCTACTTAGTTTTAAATTAAATACTCTGTGCTCTATGTATTAGAGCTCCAGATACCCGGGTATCGAGCATTGCGAGCAGCTCGATGCTCACTCGATACTCGCTCACTTCTCAACTGCTCAGCAGATTAAAAAAATATTAATTTTGTTTGTCAAATATTCTTTGGCGCTTCAATGATTTTTATACTTTGCTTAAATAAATTTAGAATTATTAAAAACAAAAAGTTTTAAGAAAAAAGTCAAAGTGTTTGTCACTCGAAATGCTAGTGCTAGGCTCGAAAAATTTTCGAGTAATGGGCAATGAGCAGTTGTGCGACTGCTCGTCACTCAAATGTTCGCACAGCTCGAAATTGTTTGAGCAAAATCTGGAGCTCTAGTATATATTGAGGGGTCCCTCTTTTTTTCAACATTTTGCTTAGTTTGACTTCACTACAATTTAAAATTGTTTTTGCGTATTATTTCGACAAATCCTTTAACTCAACTATAGGATTACGGAGACTTTTGTGGAAATTGTACTAAAAATCCAACGTGAGCTCTTTAGAGACAACATTCTAAATCGTTCACTAACTTAGTTTTAAGCAACGTCATGATAACTAGAACTGCATACTCGTATGTATTAATGTTTGTATGGTTTTTTTTTTTTTTTCTTTTTTTTTTAAGTTTGTGCGCCCCCAAAGCAATTTCAACAGCGCAACAAACGTCCACTCGTCCTCGTCGCAGAATCGTGCTCATGTTGCTGTTATCCAAATAGCAATATGTGTTGTTTGTATTGCTGCATCAGAACTTACCCTGGTCACGCACACATTCAACAACCACCATCGTCCTCGCTACCGCTCACCGTGTGATGTATAACTTTTTGTTAGAGTCACGTATTTTCCAGGTAATTTACGTTGGCGAAAATGTAACGTCGTTTCTACTCTTTCATTCTTCTTTTTATCCACATAACACTACAACTGTGTTATTTTTGTATACTCAACTCGTTTTTTTTTCTTTAAGAAATGGTTAGAATGCATTTTCTACTATTTTTAACTTATTTTTTCATTTATTTTTATATATATTTAGTTGTAGTCTCATATCCTTTTATATTATATGTTATATGTCAGTATGTATGAGTGTGCACAATTTTATTTCAAAAGGCCGGATGGAGCTCCACGTTAGAGTTTTTGGTTAGACGACTTCTCTATTGGAGATCTAGGAAATCATAATGTTCAAATTCTCATTTTCGTATTTACTTAAAAATATTTGAGCCTTTAGTATGTGGCATTACGCCTTAGTAGTGCTTTGAAATTTCAAAACGTCAAATTCGACTCTAAGTCTGATAAACTTAGAGCTATATTAATCTGAATTCGATATGTAAGCACTGAAAGTCCCATTGATCTAATTCTTATTATAATTGGTGCCTTGTGACCGCTGAATTTGGCCGAGCACTTTTCCTACAATTTGTTTTATGCGAAGTATTTCCAATAAAAAGAGGGACTTACAATTTATTCTAGGCCGTCTGTTTTTGGGCAATTTGTATGAGAAGCTTTCTTGTTTCATGTCAAAAATACACTCGCAATTAGAGAAATTATTTTTCTACAATTTCGGATGTTTGCTGGAGCAGAACTAGAAGCCTGGTCTTCCAAATGGTAGCACACGATTCTAACCACTCTGCTATGGCGGCCGCTATTGGTCTTAAACTATTGACTTTGAAAATAAAATTTCGATCAAGTTTCTCTCCGTAACATCCCTACTAGTGAGAGGAATGAGATATAAGAGTTTGTGGCAATATATAGTTGCTTGGTAAATATGAAGTTCGTACGTGTCTTTGATAGTTTGCTGTACTGTCAAGTTACTTTTAACTCTTTCTTGTACTTTGGGATTTTGTGTACATTTTATTTTCATTTTTTTTTTAAATCTCATGTTACACAGAAAATTGTTTGCTGTGCTTGCAATTTATAGCTGTTACTTTTCGTGCAACTGTGTTAAATGCGTTAAAATGATAAATTTGGAAATTTAAGAAATGTATATGTGTATATCATATTCTTGCAGTAATATCAGACTAATTTGCACATTAATTTAAATAAAGCTTCAAACGTTGTCGCTGGCATTTAGAAAGCAAGTATTTCTTATCATATTGCAGCCAAGAGTACGAATAGTTGGATCCCAATGCAGGACAATGGTTTGAAATTAATTAAGATGTCATGCTCCTGATGTCCAACAGTCGATATCCTAAGGTGCAAAATAAAAGAAAGTTTTAAGAGTAGCTCATCTTCAAATCGCTCAAGCCTTAAGAAGACTCAGTTCTGAAATTTAACAAAAAAGATGTCAACATTATTTGATAGACAAATACTGTGAAAATAGAACCGAAGTATAGAACGAATGAAGAAGTTTTTAATAAGAGAGAAAATATATTATGAAACGTTTGAACGTATTCCTTAAAGTAGCAGATTTGTCATTACCTTGCGTTTCTTTTTAAAAACGAAATTCATTAAAGTTATTACGCGAATGCAACGCAAATTTTCCATATCACACACTAACTGACAAAGCCAAAAAGGAAGCGTTTAAGCGGCGAAAAGTACTTGCCGTAAACTTTGGTAGGTGCACAAGAGACTTAAAAGCGGTAGTTACAATGCGAGCTAAAAGCGAAAAAACCAACTGATGGAGGTAGTTGTAAGAAGGTAAGTGGCATGAACATGAGAATTAAAAGTTGTACTTAAAACATATTATTCTTTTATTTTAGTAGACCAAATAAAAATCGAATGGCTTTATTTATGTCCTTATGTAAAATATGTCCTAAAAGAAAATTTTACGTAACCCATTAACGACGCACTTTATTGTTATAGCGACAATTACGTTACCTGGCTTTATTTACTCGGAGAAAATTTAAAAAATACTTAAGTTCCTCAATTTTGTTTCTTCACCTTTCATATTAATCCGCTTTTCTTTGTTTTTTTTTTTTTTTGCCTTTCGTTTGGACTTCTTTGCACGTGAATTTTAACTTACTGATAGTATTTTATTTCATTTTTATCCATTTTATTTTATTTTATTTTATGTTAATCAAATTTATTTTATTTTATTATTATTTTTAATTTTATTTATTTTAATTTTTTTCTTTATTTTTTTTTAAATTGTTTTATTTTATTTTATTTTATTTAAATTTATTTTATTTTTATTTTAAATTTTTTATTTTTTTATTATTTTTATTTTTTTTTTTTTAATTTTTTTTTTTTTTGCTTTTGTATTATTGTATTGTTTTATATTATTGTATTTTATTTTATTTATTTCTTTATTTTATTGTACTTCATTTTATTTTATTTTATTTCATTTATTTTTTTTTTGTTTCATTTTATTAAGTTTTTCTTTTATTTTTTTTATTTCTTTTATTTTTTTTTATTTCACTTTATTTTATTTTATTTTTTTATATTTTTTTTCTGTTAATTTTATTTTATTTTATTTAAATTTATTTTATTTTGCTTTATTTTACTCTTTTTATATTATTTTATTTTATTTAAATTTATTTTATATAAATTTATTTTATATTTTTATTTTATTCTATTTAATTTATTTTATTGTATTTTATTTTATTTTTTGTTAAATTTGTATTATTTTATTTTATTTTATTTTATTTTATTTTATTTAAATTTATTTTATTGTAGTTTATTTTATCTTATTTTATTTTAAGTTATTTTACTTAAATTTATTTAATTTAATTTTTTTATTTTATTTTTTTTATTTTTAATATTTTTTTGATTAATATTATATTATTTGATTTTATTTTATTTTATTATATTTGATTTTATTTTATTATTTATTTATTTCTTTTTTAATTTATTTTATTTTACTTTATTTTATTTAATTTTATTTTATTTTTTTATTTTTTTATTTATTTTTCTATTTTTTTTTTTCATTTAATTTTTTTTAATTTCCCTTTATTTTATTATTATATTATTTTATTTTATTTTTTATTTTTTATTTTTTATTTTATTTAATTTTATATTACTTTATTTTATTTTATTTTATTTTATTTTATTTTATTTTATTTTATTTTATTTTATTTTATTATATTTTATTGTATTTTATTTAAAATTATTTTATTTTATTTTAATTATATTTATTTAATTTTTTTATTTTATTTTATTTAAATTTATTTTATTTTATAATATTTTATTTTATTTTATTATATTTCATTTAATTTTATTGAATTTTATTTTATTTTATTTTAATAAATTTTATTTTATTTTATCTTATTTTATTTTATTTTATGTTATTAAACTTAAATTTATTTTATTTAAATTTTTTTATTTTTTTCATTTTTTTTAATGTATTTTATTTAATATTATTTTATTTTATTTTATTTTATTTTATTTTATTTTAATATATGTAAGTTTATTTTATTTTGTTTTATTTTTTTTATTTTATTTTATTTTATTTCATTTTATTTTATTTTATTTTATTTAAATTTATTTTATTTTGCTTTATTTTACTTTTTTTATGTTATTTTATTTTATTTAAATTTATTTTATATAAATTTATTTTATATTTTTATTTTATTCTATTTAAATTTA
Organism: Neoceratitis asiatica; assembly: GCA_030068015.2. Classification (NCBI taxonomy): domain Eukaryota; kingdom Metazoa; phylum Arthropoda; class Insecta; order Diptera; family Tephritidae; genus Neoceratitis; species Neoceratitis asiatica. Next base: position 29,824,200 of record CM061528.1, read on the forward strand.
TTTTATTTTATTTTATTTTATTATATTTTATTTAATTTTATTGTATTTTATTTTATTTTATTTTATTTTATTTAAATTTATTTTATTATTGTAGTTTATTTTATCTTATTTTATTTTAAGTTATTTTATTAAATTTATTTAATTTAATTTTTTTTAAATTTTTTTTTTATTTTTTTTTTTATTAATATTATATTATATTATATTATTTTATTTTATTATATTGTATTTTATTTTATTATTTATTTTATTTTTTTTTTAGTTTTTTTATTTTACTTTATTTTATTTCATTTTATTTTATTTTTTTATTTTTTATTTTAATTAATTTTATTTTTTTCGTTATAATTTTATTTTAAATTATTTTATTTTATTTATTTTGTTTTATTTTTTTATTTTTTAATTTTTTTTTTTTATTATTTTATATTATTTTTTTTGATTTTTTTTTTATTTTATTTTACTAAATTTATTTTAAGTTTTTTATTTTAGTTTATCTTATATTATTTTATTTTATTTTATTCTATTTTATTTTATTTTATTTAAAATTATTTTATTTTATTTTATTTAAATATATTTAATTTTTTTATTTTATTTTATTTAAATTTAATTTATTTTATAATATCTTATTTTATTTTATTATATTTCATTTAATTTTATTGTGTTTATTTTATTTTATTTAATTTAAATAAATTTTATTTTATTTTATCTTATTTTATTTTATGTTATGAAACTTAAATTTATTTTATTTAAATTTTTTTATTTATTTTTCATTTTTTTTAATGTATTTTATTTATTATTATTTTATTTTATTTTTTAATATTTTATTTTAATTTATTTTATTTTATTTTATTTTATTTATTTTATTTTAATTCATTTAAAATTATTTTATTTTATTTTAACTAAAATTATTAAATTTTTTTATTTAATTTTTTTTTTAAATTTATTTTATTTTATAATATTTTATTTTATTTTATTATATTTCATTTAATTTTATTGTATTTTATTTTATTTTATTTAAATAAATTTTACATTATTTTATCTTATTTTATTTTATGTTATTAAACTTAAATTTATTTTATTTAAATTTTTTTAATTTTTTTTCATTTTTTTTAATGTATTTTATTTAATATAATTTTATTTTATTTTAATTTATTATTTTTTTTATTTTATTTTACTTTATTTTATTTTACTTTATTTTATTTTATTTTACTTTATTTTATTTTACTTTATTTTATTGCATTTTACTTTATTTTATTTATTTTTTTTTTAGAGTGTTTTATTATTTTATTTATTTTTCTATTTTTATTTAGATTTTCAATTTTTTTTACTTCTTATTTTTTTCATTTTAATTTTTTATTATTTTTATTTTTATTTCATTATATTTTATTTTAATTTCTTTTTTTATTTTTTTTATTTCATCTTATTTTATTTTATTTTTTTTTTTTTTTTGTTTTAGTGTATTTTATTTTATTTAGTTTTATTTTATTTTATATTATTTTAATTTTTTTACTTTATTGTATTATATTTTATTTTATTGTATTTTATTTTATTCTATTTTGCTCTATTTTATTTTGTTTTATTTAATTTTTTTTATTTTCATTTTTTTTATTATATTATTTTATTTTGTTTTAATTTTTATTTTTATTATTTTTTTATTTTTTTTTCGTTTTATTTTATTTTATATTATCATATTTTATTTTATTTTCTTTTATTTTATTTTATTGTGTTTTATTTCATTTTTTTTTTCCTTATTTTATTTTACTTTATACTATTTTATTTTATATTATATCATTTATTGTATTTTATTTTGTTTTTTAGTGTATTTTATTTTTTTATTCATTTTTTTTATTTTTATTTTCTTTATTTTTTTTTTATGTTTATGTTTTTTATGTTTTTTTTTATTTATTTTATTTTGTTTTATTTTATTTTAGTTTATGCTATTTATTTTTAATTTTAATTAATTATTTTTTTTTATTTTTATTATTTTTTTTTTTTTGCTTAATTTTTTTTTAAATTTTATTTTATATTATTTTAATTTAGTTAAATTTATATTAAATTTATAATTTAGTTTAATTTATTTCATATTTTTATTTTTATATTTTTATTTATTTTATTTATTTTATTTATATTATTTTATTTATATAGATTTTTTATCTTTAATTTTTTATTTTTATTTTTATTTTAAGTAATTTCATGTGTTTTTATTTTATGCTATTTAGTTAATTTTTTTTTAATTTTTATTTATATTTAATTTATTATTTTTTAATTTATTTATGTTTATTTGATTTTATTTTATTTTAATGTTTTTAGTTAATTTTAATTTTTTTTTATTTATTAATTTTTTCTTTGATTTTATTTTTTATTTTATATATTATTTTACTTTGTTTTTATTTTTGTTGTTTCATTTTGTGTTAATTTAAATATTTGCTTTTTAATTTAATGTTTTTTTTTATTGATCCAACAGGTGTTAAGCATTGCCTGTCGTCCACCATCTTCTTCCAAAAATTTCTGCTTCTCTTTTTCTTTTGACTGTGACTATATTGACACAGCAACACTTAAATAGATCACATTGTAAACTGTTATATTTACTATTGCAAACACATTTGACAGCGTCCGACGGCGCATAAAGTTGCAGGTATGACCACAGAAGTCGAGCTGCACGTTTCGGATAGGTGAGGGTAAATATAGAAAACAACACTTGTGTGTAGACTTTTATGCTCTTCATTTTTGTACTTGCTAAATATATTTCAATGGTATCTGCTGCAACGCTTAAGTTTTTAAGCTTTTTGTAAAATTTTACAATTTTTTGCTTGTATTTTTTTAACGTCCTTTGGTTAGCCTCCGCTGTGGCTCTTTAACAGACTTATCTTTTTTCTGTCAGTTTTTATATCATAAAACTTATATCAAATTTTGAATTTAGTAGGATAAAATATTTAGTAGGGAAAAATTTTACGACACTCTTTTTTATGAAATATTTAGATTATAATTTAGCTATTATTTTAACAGAAAAAATTTAATAAAGTTTAAAAAAAATGTAGTAAATTTTATTTCACGTTAAAAAAGAAAAAAGAAGGGGTAGTCTAAAATCTCTATTTTCTATTTTCCTTTTACACGGACTGATGTCCACAATCCAGGCTTTCATGCAGTCATACAGCCTCCGCTCGATTACGTTCAGCATTGTTTGCCTCGAGGTACGTGATCTTGTTGCATATCTGATGTTTATTACATCACATTTGTTGTTTTTCCCACTATGTTTTTCGCTTAAATTTTTAGAAATTTGCTTGCATTTGAATGCGCTGTCATGTCGCATTTGCATTAATGCCTGATGTCACAGCTGCTGTCCAACTGTTCAGAATAACAATGTTCTCGTATCTATGACACATACCTCAGGTTGTAATCAAAAAAAAAAAAAAAAAAAAAAATTACAAAAAAATTAAGCAAAAAAAATTAACGTTTTTTATATGTGAACTGCCACGTGGTCACTTGCTTCTTGCTCTACTTGTTTAGCAGTTAACCCTTTAGGCAAAATGTAAAAAAAAGAGTAGCATTTTAATCTATATCGATGTACAAAGCAAAATAGGTGTAACAACCACATTGTTAACAAATGAAAATAGTAAACGTAGTGTGGAACTCATGTTGTCAAATTTTTTTTTTTTTAGTTTTTTACACGCAACCTCGAAAAACGCTTGTTTTCGTTAAATACCTGGTACTCATTTTGGAAAAAAAAAAGAAATTATATTAGGCACAGAACTCGGACCCGGAGCAACTATTGCTCTTAATACCTACAGAAGTGCCATTATGTGGAAATGTGGCATGTTGCCTAACATAGTGTGTCGGTTTACATTGCAGTTGTTACGCATATACTCTCCACGGAGTAGTGGTCCGCTGTCGAACACCCGCGAAAAAATCAGCCACTCTTTTGTGTATTAGTCAAGCATTGTGGAGCACATCTACTGAGGCTATGAATGTATTCTTAAACCACAGAAGGTGTCTGAACGGTTGCTTACAAACCACGATCATAGCAATATATTATAAATTATACGGCTTACTCGATACTAGATAACTAGGTAGGTTGTGAAATCTGCTCAAAAGAATTTGTAAATAACAAGATCACTTAACGTGGCAACTAAGAACTGATCTGCTCTGTCTAGTCTTGATGCCAGAGCACAGACTTGCATTTACCATTATGGAAGAGTCTAAGCATCTAATTATAAGCTCAGTATATGATATTTATTTAGATGCCAACTCAAGATGAAGCAGTCTCAATCGTGGCAATTATATCAGAATAATTTAGCCGGAAAGATTTTATAGGGTTGTTCAACAAAAGATATATGATTTCTTTAAAAAAAGAACGCACTAATTGTTAAGGAAATTCAAATGTTTTTTTATTTAATGTGAACTACAATCGATACAATTAAGTTCTGAATATAGCATCATTCAAATGGCCACCACGACTTCTTTTTCAGGAACGATTTCGATGAATCCAATATTTGAGCACTTTTTCCACTAAATCAAGTCGTATGTCATGAATAGCACGTTCAGTATTGACTTTTAAAGCTTGAAGAGAGTCTGGTTTCTTGCTAAAGACCAATGACTTCGCAAGAAGTAGCCAATGGTGTTAAATCACAACTTCTTGGAGGCCATTCAATGTCATAATTTCTTGAAATAATCGAATCTCCAAAGATGATTTTTTTAAAATCGTGACCGTTTTCAAATTGTTCCCAGACAAAATCAGCAAATCCACGACATTTATGGTGGTCCATGGATGAAATTGTAAACACTAATGAATACAATGAAAAAAAAAACAGATCTTGACATTTTAAAAATGGACAAAAACACACTTAGAAATCATATCGTTTCTATTTGAAAAACCTTTATATTTCTATAACCAATCAAGCATTTTCTACAGCATTTATTTTAAAATGGTTAAAATCGGGAGAAATTTATGCTACCTCACATGTCATAGTAAATTAAAATAATAAAATAATTATCGGGTTATTATCTTGCTTGAAAATGAACCCTTTTCAGATATACTTCCCAAATTTTTAATGAATTAAAATCATTTTAAATGAATGTCTCCAGCATCAAAATTTCCTTGTCGAAAATTAAGTTATTTTCGATTCGCCTGACTTGTATGGGAAAAAATTATCGTTGGTTAACCGTTATATTTGTAATAAATAATCTTTTGAAAAGGAGAAACTGAATTAAAAATTCCATTTAATAATTAAAAATTACCTCCTTCCGTTTTTTCGGGAATTATTAGTAACACAAAAATCACAAAAAATATGTAAGTCATATAAAAGTAATACAAAGTTTTAAAATTTTTAATATAAAAATTCTAAACTATATTCTGAATCGCTTTCTAACGGCAGCGGTCTTTTCATGAAGGGCTTTTTTTCAAGGACATTTCAACTTTTTTGCAAATTGTAAAACTCGATATCGATGATTTTCAGTGTAAATATTAATGTGAACCTATGTATGGAGAATACCAATTTTCTCACTTTTAGTTTATTTAACGGATTTTCGACGCAAAACTTCATACCTGAACAAATCGATTACGTGAAGGCTATATGATATAGTCATCTGATTTCAATGGTTTTCGGCATCAATATCTATTTAAAGTTATCTCTGTATTACACGAGGGTTGCCTTATAACAAATATTAATAATTTGAAATCGCTTTATTGTTTTTCAAAATCAACTTGAACTGAGCGGTCAACGGTTTTCGACACCTGAAGTGTCAATTGATGCGCTCAGAATGCTGCGTTTTGGAGTACCTCAATGAGAGTGACAATAGGCAATACAATTGTCAGAACACTATTGTCACTCTCATTGAGGTACTCCAAAACGCAGCATTCTGAGCGCATCAATCGCCACTTCAGGTGTCGAAAACCGTTGACCGCTCAGTTTATGTTTTACTTACAGGAATAAAAAGAAGTCATTTCTTGCCAAGTCAGACCTATACGGTGAATGACTCATCTAAACGATGTATTGAGTGCTAAAAATTCAGTTGCTTCACTCGATGAGTTAGAGCTCGAATTATCGTGGTTTTTAATGTCTTCAGAGACAACCGGAGAATAAATGGTTATGTACCACTCAAAATTTACTGTTCTGCATTGTTCTATTGGTACGGTTGTAACATGTCTAGTTTTCCAACAAAAACCGTCAACCATTTGCTTGAAAGTGCTTCGTGTGTGTAAAACTTTTGTTGGATTAGGCTCGTATTGAAAAAATCATTTAGTCGACTGCTGTTTACTTTGGTTCTCAATCCGTAATATATAGAGCTTCATATAAATGCTACTGTTATTTATATTATTAAAAGGTATTTTTGATATGAGATGACACAAAAAAATCTCGATTTATCAATACGAAACGCCGATGACCCTCTCAATCTTATTTATAAATTGAAGAAGAAAAACCAAGAAATTACAAAATTTGATGGTCATGCAGTTATCTATTTATTTAACTTCACAAACTAACTTTTTAAATGACTCTGCTGCAAGATTAGATCTTAGGCCCGTCAACTCCAATTTCAGTGTTGAAAATGTTCTTTCAACGCTGACTTGAGTAGCAGGAATCTAGTTTATAATTTTCCCCAGATTGTATAGTTGCAGATAGGAATTTTTTTCGGCCTGCCAATATTGCATTGCACCGATATTGATATCCACCAGCTTTGGATTATATTGATCAATCTTTCGGCGAGCAGCCTGTTTCTGTCTTCTTTTTATTTTCAGACTGCTCTGCTCGAAACTGTTAAAAACATAATAATTTCTTCATAATCAAAAATGAGGAATTCCAGCGAGTAGGGGCATCTAGTTGTAGTTGTGGTAAGGATTACAACATTTCTTGCCTTAGAAAGAAAATTCCATTAATTTTATGTTTTGGAAATAATCGTTCATGGTGAGTTGCAATATTTGAGTATATGAGCAGCACATTTGACTGATTCGCTGGAATACATTTTTAAGCCGTTAAGAAGGTGCTCGTATCGAAATTAGTCATCACAAGCCTCTTACCCCTCAAAGTCTAATTTAATTGATCATCTTCAACGGCTTTTTTTTTTTTTCATTTCGCATATTTTGGCTGACAAGTTTTTTCTTGAGCGCTATCATACCTAAGTTGCATATGAATAGTCCACTTCCATTTTAAATCGGAGCATTTACTCAAGCACAATTCCAAGATTACAATGTAAATAAATCCCCACATGTCTCCTTACTCTGACTCTGGCTCATTGTGGACGAGAACTTAATTTTTTTCTCAGGAATTTCTTCCTTCTGCTGGGTATTTTAGCTTATGCTGCGATTTCAAATGGCATTCAAGGTTGCAATTATAATTCCTCGAGAATCTTTTTATTTTATTAATTTTGCACTTTGACACGCTTTCTCCGCATAGAAATCGAGAAAACTCGAAAGAACACATATTCGCCTACGACCGAACTTTTATTCGAGCGAGCTTTAATTCTTAAAGATTGGAAGATGCGCATCGTAAATTATGTGTGTAAAAGGAGAAGGAAAACTACTTTGTGTGCGTGTGACAGATTTTCTAAATACAAACAAATAAATACAACAGACAGAATAAGCTGATTTGGCGGTTATTATTGCAGGTAAAAGTCACTTTTCCCACCAACATGATTTTTATATATGTTAATATATATAAACAAATTAGCCTTTATAGTATATAACGAGTGTTTATAGTTTTATAACGAAAAACAATTTATATTTTCTATCAAGTTTTTTTATGCTATTGTTTTAACTAAAAAAAAATGTTTTTAATTTTTGCTTTATTTCTTGTGTTTTAATATCCCTTCTATAGTACTGAAATTTTTCGGCTCTCCCGTTTTGGAACTCACGTAAAATTATTGCATAGCTGTCAAAACGAAAGCATACTTTTAGGCGATTGCACGACTTCACTTTTGCTTAGTTCGCTACTTCGTACAGTTCGTAAATGTTTTCACTTTGATTGCATTCATCACACTTTGTCCTGCTACAAGTGTAATTCGCCTTACATTTACTACTACTATTATTACTATTATTACTATTGCGCCAGCAATCTCTACTGTCTCTTATGCTCCAGTTTGCAAAGGTAAAAGTAAATAGAAGTAAAAATAAATAAAAAGAATTTATTACCTTCCTGTCAATTTAACAGAGGATTATTGATGAAATCAGGAAGATTTACAGCAATTAAAGAGAATACACAAAGAAAATGGTATTTATGGAATATTTTGATGTGGAAAAGGTGTAAAACAATAAATTGTCAGAGAAGTATGACAAATATATGTATAACACATATAATCACAGACTAAAAGTGTACCCATAAAAAAATTAAAATTATTATGCTACATCTTAAAAATGCTTATATTTTTTAAAATTTGGCAAAAGAGTCAAGGAGTTGGGTATAAAGATTGTAATTATCTCATCCGTAATTTGACAAGTTTTTATGATTTATTTTTCCAATTTATATGATTTATTCTTCTTTTATAAATTTCTAAGAGGTACTACAATATTTATTTACTTGAAATTTTATATCAAAGGAAATCTATAATTCCATTTTTTTTTCTCATAAACTTAAATGAAACAAAAATACACGGAAACACACGTAAGAAAGAAAATAAAAAAACGACCTCCAATAAAACACAAATTTACCAACTTCCGACTAGAGAGTTCCTTTTAGTGCTCCTTTGTATTCCTTTTTTGAATTTTTCTGCGCAGCTTCGTCTAAAATTTCCATACATTCTTTATTGAATGGCATCTCAAAATCTACATATATTATATATATATATATATCTGCGAGTGTTTGTGTTGAAAATGTTGTGCAAGCAAATATACTTAAAATGCAATAAAATATTTTTATTGCAAACACAAGCAAATGTCGCGTATACGCCATGTCATACCATACACTTGACGCTGTGGAATATATGCTAATGCGTGCTGTTGCGTAAGCTATTGTGATTATGCGCATGGCAGATTGTATTGCTATGATATGAACTATGCAGATATTGGGTATATTTGTATGTATGTAACGCATTTGTATGCACTTGTGCATGCATAGCATATGTGAAAGTGCATTTACTCGCATTGCATTGAGGAATTCTAAAGCTGACATATGAGCGTCGATAAGTGCTGGAATATTCAAGTGGTATTACTCTTTTATTGCAATGTTGTCACTATTAGTGTATATTATGCAGGCTTTAAGAATGCATATTTAAACGCATATTCACACATATGGGAAAATATTTATCTGAGATAAGCATACTTGTATTATAATATCATATAATTGGCATTTTGTAGCTCAGCAAACTTTCTCCAAAAATCAGATAAATCAAAAGAAAATAATTTCATTTCAATTTTAATTAAAGAATTACATAAAACAGTTTGTAATATAAAACAAGAAGACTGGCTCCCTGATCAATGTTAATTTAAATCTATTTTATTGTATCTGGCGACCGCAATGGCCGAATGGTTAGCACTTCGTACTATCATTTGGAAGGGCAAGATTCTAGTCCAGGTTCGAACAACATCTAAAATTATGTAAAATTAAGTTTTCCTTCCGGGAGTATTTCTAACATAAGGTAAAAGGCTCCACATAAAAATCCACCGACCGTTCGGAAGCGTCTTAAAATAAATTGTAGGTACCTCCAACTGTTGGTAAAAACATCGAGAAACAAGGCCGCAAATTGGAGGTGGAGCTTGGACGAAAATCGTATCAGATGTTAAAAAGCACCAAATATATCTAAACATATATATCTGTATATAAAAATTTATATATTAACTGATTTTATTTTATTTCATATCATTAAATATTTTATTTTATTTTCTTTCACTTTTTATTTTTAATACCTTTTATGTTTTTTTTTCCTTATTTTATTTTAATTTATTTTAATTTATTTCGTTTCTTTATTTTATTTAACTTTATTTAATTAATTTCGTTTTATTTTATTTTATTTTATTAAATTTTGTTTTTGTTTATTTTATTTTTTATTGTTTATATTAATTTACTTTATTTACTTTTATTACATTTTATTTTATTTTATTTCTTTTCCTTCTTTTATTTAACTTTATTTATTTAATTTCGTTTTATTTTATTTTAATTTTTTATTTCAATTTTTTTAAATATATTTTGTTTTATATTCTTTTATTTTATTTTATTTCATTTTTTTTTATTTTATTTTATTTTATTTTATTTTATTTTATTTTATTTTATTATATTTTATGCTATTTCATTTTATTTTTTATTTCAATTTTTTTATTATTTTAATTTATGTTATTTTATTTGATTTTATTTAATTTTTTTACATTATTTTATTTTATTTTATTTTATTTTATTTTATTTTATTTTATGTTATTTTATTTTATATTATTTTATTTTTTATTGTATATTATAATTTATTTTATTTTCTTTTGTTACTTTTTATATCATTTTATTTCTTTTCCTTCTTTTATTTAACTTTATTTATTTAATTTCGTTTAATTTTACTTTATTTTTTATTCTATTTTTATATATTTTATGCTATTTCATTTTATTTTTTATTTCAATTTTTTTAAGTTTATTTAATTTAATTTAATTTTAAATTATATTATTTTATTTTTTTATTTTAGTTTATATATATTATTTTATTTTATTTTATTTTAATTAATTTATTTTATTTTATTTTATTTTATTTTTTATTTATTTTATTATTTTTTTCGTTTATTTTAATTTTTTTTTTTATTACTTTTTATTTTATTTTATTTGTTTTCCTTCTTTTATTTATTTTTATTTTTCAATTTCGTTTTATTTTATTTTAATTTGTTATTTCAATTTTTGTAAATATATTTTGTTTTATTTTGTTTTATTTTATATTATTTTATTTTATATTACTTTGATTTATTTAATTTAATTTAATTCAATTTAATTTAATTTTATTTTATTTTATTTTATTTTATTTTATTTTATTTTATCTTTTGTTATTTTATATTTTTGTTGTGTTATAATTTATTTCATTTAATTTTTATTTAGTTTTTATTTCTTTTATTTTTTTTAATTTGTTTCGTATTTTCAAATATTTGTAAAACATTTACCAATTTTCACTTTCCATCGTTTTCCAATTCGTTTATTTCTCGGATTCATCAACTCGTTGCCAGCAGCTCGTTTCGCCACTGAGCCGTTGCAGCAATCAACCGTTTACCCAATTTTTAATGCAATCAATCAGATTTGTCAATTTATCTCGTTCGTTGCTTTCCATACAAAATCTTCGATTGACTTGGTTGGCGTATATTTTGACACAAAATTAATGCACTTTCCCTTCCAAGCTTACTGAATTCATAAATGCACTTATGCATATATGTGGGTATATACATATGCATTTGTGAGAGTCCTGTCTTATATGAGATATAATGTTGGCTTAAGAGTTCACCAAAACGGTCATATAAATATATATATGAATAAATTTTGATGGACCTGCAAATATTCTTACAATGTGTTCAAAGAAAACATGATTCAGTTAACGAATAATATGAAAATGAAGATTATAAATCAGTTGAGGATGGTTTGTTTAAAATTTCCAAAATGTTTGTCAGGAATATATATATATATCTTACCAATAATCTGTTTTAAGTCAATGATGATTTATAAATTTTAAACTTATTTCATTTTTTTCCTCTTTCTTAAAAAATATTAGCCTATTTGTGTATACTAACTAAATTTTTCTGCTCTTCTGTACATCTAAACTTCGGGCTGGAATTTTAAAATGTACCAGAATTGAATGACATAAGAAAGGAAAATTATTTATTCAAATAATATTTGTGAAAATTTGCTCTCGTCAGAAAGCAATAGCTGCTCAGCAAAATTATTTTCACATTTTATGAAATAAAAATTGGCAATTCGGTTGATTTTAGTTGTATAATATTTAATTAGTTGTTTTTATAACTAAGGTTGTCATAAATAAGTCACTTTTAATGTGCCTAACGCATTTCTCCCAAATTATTGTAATATTTTATGATTAGAAATTAAATGTTGCCTACATTCAGGAGTTATCTTTAATATTTTCACACTTCTTAAATAAAGTCTCTTCCTTATGACGTAGAGTATTTAAAGGGTAGGAAGAACAAGGCAATTGATCGATTAATTGACGAAAGTACAGAATTGAGAACTCAGTCTTTTTTATCTTTTTTTTTTTTTATATTCAGCATAATCACTCAAACTATCTTATTTGCTAAAAAATTATTATCTCAATATCTTGCAGTAGAGAGCAAACCCTAAAACATTCACCGTTTACTCATAATTTATCCCAAAAAAAGTTGTATTGTAATTTGAAATTATTTTAAGCGCTTGAGCCTTCCATTGCCTCTTGTAGCATCCACTCACTTGCCAACAAGTTATAGTTCATTACACAAGCCCACATGTATATATTACCCTTAATCTCTTCGCAAATAATGCACATATCTACATCTGTTGTAAAAGCATACATTAGTTGATTGCTTTTAATTAAGCAATATTGCAAACATTGACCTCAATGAAAGCTTACGAAACATTTGTGCCACATAAATTGCGTATGTATGTGTGGATGTGCGACAGTTAGCTTTGTGAGCGCATGCATAGCATAATAAACAATATGAGGTGTACCATACGGCATGCGGCATGTGGTATTTGATGCGTAAAGCATAATATGTCGACTCTGTCTGGGTCTTTGTCTACTACGTTTGCGGCATCTGTATTGAGTTGAATATTTAAGCTCGAAATGACTGTTTTTATTCTTGTTTAACTTTAAAATTTTATTGCCGAATTTTTATTGCTTTAATTACACTGTGCAAGAAGATTCTACGTAATTGATGAAACCAATTGGAGATGAAACTTTATCCATCCCATATCAAAACCTCATATCGGATTTTTGGCCCATAGGTCTGGTTTCATTTTTATTTTTATTTAAAGTTGGCAACCCTGTGTTTGAGAAAAGTTGATTAAAACTTACTATTTATAATTTTTTTTTTGTGCCAAATATAGTGTAATGTTCCTTTCTATATGTATCATATACGATCATTTCTACAATAAAACTAAAAATATTATTTTTCATGAAAAATAAGACAAATTGTATGACAGCGCCACCTATCGTAAGATTTAGGTAAAAGTTAATGTCAAAAATGAGTTCCTCGATCCAAAAAAAGCGATATACAAAAAAACCCATCTAAAATTGCTTCATTTGATCAAGTTTTTAATTACGAAAATCAATATATTCGTTATTGTGACGGTACAGTGGTCTCTTATAAAGGCTTATATATACATTTAGTGGTTTTTAAAGTGCCGGGTTTAATCTGACAAAGTCGCCAAACTCAAGCATTTATGAAAATGGATGGCTTAATAACCGTACAAAGCGCTAAAATTGTTAAAACCTAATACAAAAATGGTGACTCAAACGTGGTCACGTTTCATCCCTTTAGAGGAGATTTTGGTGCACATAATCATCCAACTACTCAAGCAATTGTTAAAATTTTAAAGAAATTTGAAGAGACTGGATCGGTAAAAGGTATTTCAAGGCTTATGCACAGCCGTTTTAATCTTTCCACCTCAAGTATTGTGACGTTGTAAGGGAAAGTGAACGTCGAAGACCCGTATATGTCTATTTCCCGACGGTTTCAAGAGCTGAGACTTTCTTACGGCATATTATGGCGTATTTTGCACTTGGACTTACACTTACATCCATGTAAAGTCCATCTGACACAACAACTGAAGCTAGCAGACTACTTACAATGCCGTAGTTATAGCAATGGGGTGCTTGAACAACAAGCAGTGGATTGCGATTTTTGCTATAATTTTTTTTGTCAGCGACGAAGCACATTTTTTACGTAAATAAACAAAATTGTCTCCAAGAATCCTCAAATAATTGAAGAGAGACCATTCTGTCCCAAAAAACTTACTGTCTGGTGTGCTCTTTGGTCCGAAGGTGTGATTGGACTTTACTGCTTTAAAAACAATAACGGCGAGACTGTCACAGGCAATTCGGAGCATTATGGTGTTGTGATAACATGACTTGGACAATATGTGATTGCAACAAAATGGTGTCACATGCCGCACCACAAGAGCATTTCAACATATGGTGGGTTAAAGAAACGCATTTTTAATAACACCTTTAAGATATATAAGAATTATATATTTTCTTTTTTGTTAAGTTCATCAAATAGCCTCTTTCATTGCCGTTTATTACAGTATATTTCAATCATATAAGGGTTTTCTATTGTTTATATGGTCGACTTTGGCCTCTCCTCCTCCTACTTTCCCCACTGCTAGTTAGCGTTTAAAGAGCTCTCGCTTCCATGTTTTCAGTAACCATGCATGCTATAAGCTGTTTCAGAATTATACATTACACCTAGCACCATCCGACCATTATTTACTTTGGTGTCTGCAAAACTCTTTTGATCATGAATAATTTGCCGACCAAAGAGCCATTGAAAATCATTTGCTATGTTCATCGCCGATAAAGCACAGAAGCTCCACACTAATGGAATGGAACGAAGCTAACCGAAAAATGGCAAAAGACTATGGCTAATTTAAAACAAGACGTACTTGATTAAAATTAGTTTTTAATAAAAGAAAATTTTATTTTAAAAAACTTTACAAAAAATCCCATCAATTATTTTTACAATTATAAAAAAATATATAAATTTTATTTTTTTATTAAAATATCTAATATTCGATATAAGAGTGCACGTACGGTCCACTGTTTGTAATTTTAATTGTTTTTTTCAATATTTAAGTGGTATAAGAAAAATTTGAAGACTACATAATTTTATACCGCTAGGTGGTGCAACAAGAAGTTAATCTCATATTGATGAGTTTAGGCCTTTATTTGTTACGAAAGCCATACGTAATATAGAATATGTGTTTTCTAAAATATTTTTTAATTATCTGGATATGAATAAACTTAAGTTGTTTTTGTAGAAATAGCATTCATCACAAACCATAAATCAGAGAAGAAATTCGGCCCAAAGTAATTTAAGGGGTTAGATTTTTTTATATATACAATCATATATTTTATTCAAACAATTCACCTTATCAAAGATACATATTTAAACAGTATTTTGTGAAATTTTTATTCAAAAATTCCGAAAGCTCAGCCGTTGGTACCTCACCTCCCTTGAGGTCGCAAAAGAAAATGTTCTCGCCGTGGACAGCATAACTCATTATTGGTTTATCTAAAATCAAAAAGCCAAAAATATTTCGTTAGTACATGGATAAATCACGTTACTGGGCGAAGGAAAAAAAACCAAAACTTTAAATTTGAATTCTTGACAGACTTTCTACAAAAAAAAAAAACAAATTTTTTGATCAAATTTTCACCATGCATTGGCTCGAAAAAATTATTTGTAATAAAAAATAAAAATAAATCTTTCGTTCAAGGACTAGATAATGTTGCTACAAAGATGTGTGCCAAATTTGAAAAAAAAAATCGCTTTACAACTTTCCGAGAAATCGTGTCCACCGACTTAAAAAATAGAGTTTTGAGATAAACTCGTTTAAAGTTTCAAATTGACACAGACGTGGCCTGATGGTCGGAACTTCCAAGGCATCTATCTCTTAGAATTTTACTCCGATCGATTTGAAATTTTAAGAGAATATTTCAAATATATTTTACAATTTAATAAGATAAAAAAATTGATTTTTTTTTTTTAAAGGTTTAAACCCAATTTTTAATTCTTTCAAACAATAAGTCAAATCATTGAAAGCACATACTCCTGAAATATAGTGTCAAAGTTGGAGGTAAAAAACTGGCATAAAATCATAAGAATAGCTATGAAATATGAAAATGAAAACAATATAAGGAGAGATAATGTTTTGACAAAAATTAAATTTGTTTGCCGCTAATGTTTACACATATAAAAACAGTTTATTTGTAGTTTTTTAAGTTCAATATTACGGTATGCAGTTCCACTAGTTGTTTATACTAACAATATTTTCATTAATATATATTTTTGACTTAAAGACTTCTGTACCCGCTGGTATAATTGAGTGCATTTTAAGAATATTTAAAGAAGTATGAAATATAAAGGCGACTAAATAAATTTATGTTAACTTATTAGAGAAAATTTTTTTAAAAAATAATAATTTATAAAAAAAAAATGAAACAAATTTTATTTTTTGAATAAAAACATTTTCAGATATAGTAAATATTTAAAAAAAAACCCTTAGTGAAAATTTAATTGTTGACACTTTTTTGTAACCCACTGTACTCGTATATTACATTTAATTGCTTCACTTAAAGGACTCAAAAGTCATCACACACACAGAGTGTCATAATCAAATGTTTCTACACGTAAAGGATGTTTAATATCAGGCATCCAGAATATATGCATGTCTATACGTATGCATTGGTATGTGTTTCTACTTCTCATGTGTGTGAGTGTGGGTGTGCAAATTCATAATGCATAATAAACTTATTACACTTAACTAAAGCAACTTCAAACAAACTTTACTTATCGTTTGAGTTGTATCCTACAAACATATCATTGTAGACTGCAAGTACGTGCTCATTACAAGTATTTATATAAATCACTTTGTCAACTCATATCAAAATTTTAAATGTAATAAATTCCGTCGACTGCATTTCTAATTAACTTTATAACAGCCCGAATGCATAAATGTAATTAAATTGCAGAAAACACAAACACACACACCCATGCTCGGAAGGAGAAAGTTAAGTAGAGTGTATCTGCACACATAATCTTGCTCTCTCTCTCTCTCTCTCTCTCTCTCTCTCTCCCTCCCTCTATCATACGTGTGTGCAATTTAATGCTTTTTGTAATTTGATAGAAGTATGAACTTAACATTACTTTATATAAGCACCGAGTACTTAAGGCATCTCGACAGGATGTGCCAAAACTGACGACGGACATGGGCGACCGGAGAAAACTAACTTGCCTACATGCAAAATGCAAATTATTTATATATATTTATATACATATATGTATATGTCCACACCCTCCAATGCTGTGGCACCATTCTGTCATTGAAGCTTACAAGCTTGTTTGCCCATTTCCTGAGTCAAGTCGATTGGATACCTGACTGAACTTTCTCTCTATCTCTGTATGTTGGCAACATTTGATAAGTAGAGTACCAAGAGGGAAGAACAACAGGGGAAAGAAGAAGAAGAAAATAAACGTAATGGCGCAGTATTAAGTACTAATGGATAATTAGGCTCTTCAAAAGTGGGCAAACTTCCAAAGATGATGTCTGCTGATGAGCAGCGCAGAAAAATCTTGCACTGAAGGTAACATGCTGTCGTCATCTCATTTTAGATTAAAGAGGAAACAAACGGAGAGAGCTTAATATTCAAATGAATCGAACAAATCTTAAGTATAGCGAAGAATCATATCTTTTGAGCTTATCATGACCGGAAATTGAAAACTTATATAAGAGAAGTTTCTTATAAAAAATATTAAGTCATCTGGTGGCAGATTTAAACCGCGTTTTTGAAAAAACATAGTTTAGATTTATGATTACTTTAAAAGGAAGCTCGTCAGAGCCAATATTCCGGCATTAAAACACAACAAAAAACTTTTTTTAACCTTTTATAGGACATGCTGTATGAGAACAATGTATTTTCAAAAACTAAGAATAAAATTAAATTTTTAAATATTGGCTTTTTATGTGATTTAGACACAAATAGCTTACTGAAATTAGTTTTAGTGATAATTCAGATCTCGCTGTAAGCCTGCTTCAGCCAATTCTGATAGACAAGCATCTAAAATTACGTATCCTACGTTTTAAATTGAGCTTCGAGGTGAAGAAGCCACTCTGATAATATTCTGAATTGTCGTTCAGTATCATATTCTTCACTTTTACTCACTAAAAACGTTTTAAATTTAGCTTCGAGGTGAAGAAGCCACTCTGATAATATTCTGAATTGTCGTTCAGTATCATATTCTTCACTTTTACTCACTAAAAACGTGGCATCTCAGAAATATTAAAAAGGGGCTATTGTAGTAACGATATTTCACATAAATTTAAATCAGGTTCGGAATTCCAGATTATTTATAAAGAAGCAGAGCTACTTTCTTCAATAGATTTTTTGACAGATCACGCGTAAGACGTGTCAAGCTGTCATATTATTTTTGTTTATTATAGTTTGGTATTTCATCATCAAGAGACTTACGCCTGAACAACGTTTACAAATCATTCAATTTTATTACGAAAATTTAAGTTCTGTAAAGAATGTGTTTCGCACACCTTATGGTCAACATAATCGGCCTACTGAGCGTACTATTCGCAACGCCATCACCCATCTTGAGAGCCAGCATTCATTATTGGGTAACTTGCGACCGAATATACTACGTGCTACACGCAGTGAAGAAAATATAGCAGCCGAAGCTGAGAGTGTCACGAAGACCGAGTCGATTCGGCGCCGTTTGCAGCAACTCGGAATGACATATGGAACGACTTGATGCATTTTACGTCGAGATCTTAAATTGAGAGCGTACAAAATACAGCTTGTGCAAGAACTGAAGCCGGATGACCTTCCCAAGCGACATCGCTTCGCTCTGTGGGCTCTTGAAAAGTTACAAGAAGTTCCGACGTTTTCAAGCTGTTAAGCGATGTGGCCCATTTCTGGCTCAATGGGTATGTAAAGAAGCAAAATTGCCGCTTTTGGGACGAAGAGCAATCTGAAGAGATTCGAGAGCTGCCATTTCAACCGTCAATAACGACCGTTATCGCGACATGGGAACCGACTATTTGATGCATGAAATTGATGCGTGAATCGTGGTCTCCGCGACATATGGTTTCAACAAGACGGCGCCACTTCCCACACATCGCATTAATCAATGGATTTATTGGGAGAACACTTAGGTGAGCAGATAATTTCACGTTTCGGCCCAAAACGATTGGCCACCAAGATCGTGTTATATTACACCATTAGACTTTTTCTTGTGGGGATATGTAAAGTCCGAAGTCTATGCGGACAATCCCGCTTCGATTCAGGTCTTGGGGAAAAACATCACGCATGCAATTCGCCAGTTATCAGTCGAAATTCTCGAATGAGTCATTGAAATAATCTTCAAAA
Source organism: Neoceratitis asiatica (assembly GCA_030068015.2). Classification (NCBI taxonomy): domain Eukaryota; kingdom Metazoa; phylum Arthropoda; class Insecta; order Diptera; family Tephritidae; genus Neoceratitis; species Neoceratitis asiatica. The sequence goes on from CM061528.1 coordinate 29,843,217, forward strand.
AATAAATGCCAAAGAATTTTTTTTTGAATAATAATAAACAATCCCCATTAAATTTGAATTTTCCATGTTTTTTTCCTTAAAAGAGTAGGGAACATCGGAATTGATCAGCCTTTATGCATATATCGTAAGCAGAAGCAATAATTGCTCTTAGTGCCTGTGGTCACTTCTGTTCTCATAAGTTATTTAGAGAATTTTTCAACCTTTTATGCATAGGATCTACCAACATTCAAGCGAATTTCAGGGAGCCGTAAGCTGGTAAGCTTAGAAAAGGGGAACATTCATTCACTGTTATCGAAAAGATATCTATAGTAAACTTACCCTGTGACTTACCTACTTTTAAGACTTGGGGAATGTTAGGTTGTAACATAACTTGTAAAGGGAACAGAATTTTCAATTTCTACAAGAATTTACTATAACTAAGAGTAGATCTCTACTACCTCATATGAACATACAGGGAACTTTTACATGAAAAAATTAAATTTATAATCAATTTATAATCTCTAAAATGATTTTCAGCTGAGTCCCTACTGCAATTATGCTTTTTTCCCACCGAGGGAGGATGGCAGTTAAAAAATCAATAATTTTGTGCGTTAGCCTAGCTAGGATACGAACTCATGACCCTCCACATAGCAGTGCGGCTAGTGTTACAATTTGCGTGTTGACAAATTTCAGTTTGATATTTCACTTCATTTGATGCGACGCAATGACATGTTGCATACAAAATCCATTGCATTTTGTAGCCGGAAAGCTAAATGGATACCAAACCAGAGTTGTTGCCAAGTTGGCAACTCAAACTTGAATGTATTTTGGGCAAACTAAACTAACATAAATGACTAAAGCCACATCAGCACTTAGGTGTGTTAGATGTGGCATTACGACATAGCTTGTTCGATAAGTGAATTGGAAGTTTTTTTCGCTTTTTTATATTTTCGAAAAACTATTGATTGATCAAAGTTTTGCAACTTAAGTTGAATGATTTTTTTTTTTTTTTTTTTTTTTTATTAAAAATAAATCAAATTCTCAGAGCATAATTATTTAGCAAATAGTTTTATTCTATTGAATATCACGACTTATTAGAGTGTTTTATATGTGCATATGTATGTGTGGTTGCCTACATATCCTTGCCTTATTCTCTAAGTGTTTCAAAAATTTTCTAATGTCAGTCAAATGTCTTAAGATTTACTATTTAACCACACACATATTCGTAAATATACTGATATAAATTGTATGTGCGTATATACTCATAGTCTAACAAAGTGATTAACATTCGTGACGTCAATTTGTTGCGACCACAATCTTGTCAGCTTCAAAGTTTACTTGCTAATTTCAGCTCTAATAACGTAGCTCGTACACAGATTATTTGTATGTTAGTTGAGTGTGTGCGTATATATATTTTATACTCTAACTTTCGCCAGTTGATGCTTCAAGAAGTTTGATTGAGTTTCGCGATTTACGACTCCAAGCTTCTCTAATATGTGAAACTTGTACCGTTCTCCGAAAGTCATATATTATAAATTAGGGGTTCTTCTATTTCTGGATTGTAGTAAATACATTTTTCATAAAAGTTTTCTTAACCTGAAGGATATATGTATATATATATATATGTAAGTGCGGCGGTCAAACTTCGTCTATCTTCAATTTAGCTCCATGAGATAAACTCGCGAGTCGTAATAAACCAAAAATACACACACATATATATATATATATATATATATAAATATATATATATACATATTGCACAAAGATTCAAGCAAGCGAAATCATGAAGATCGTCTTTAAAAGAATCAAAAAAGCATAAATACGACTTTCTGATATAAAGTGATGTTAGTTTTAGGAAAAATTTACCTTTGTTTCAAATTTCAAGTAAATCAAAATAAGGATTTTTGTTTTTTAGTTTGTCCACTTTCCGCAAAAATATTAAACTTTCTTACGCAAAACCCTTTTAGGCAAAATCACAAATAACTGAAATAATTTTTAGGCAAATCGACCTTGCTGTTGTATACATTTTTTTGTAATAATTTCAAAGAGATTAAAATATTTGACTGTGAACTTTTAATTTTTCTTATCAAAAAAAGATTTACTCAGTTCACAAAAGGAACTTAAATCGGTGAAAATTTTTATAATGCTCGTTAAGCCTAGAGACTTTATAAAGCTAAAAGCCTCATAGACAGTTAAGCTTATTTACGAACACATAAAAAACACTCAGTAACTAATATTTGAGGAGCATGGAGCCATGTGTAGAAGTTCACGCAAGTGAGGTAAAGTTTCGACTGCCATTCACCTGGTAGAGGCCAGAAAATATTCTTATAGATATGGTTCAAGCAGCTCACGGTCTTAGTTCAAGTATCCTCTGGGTAGCCAACAAACATCAGTTTGTAGGCGAGCTAAAATAAGAACGCTAATCTCCTGCGGTTATGTGTAGGGGTCCCTAACCACCAAGAAATTACAGTCCAATGAAAAATCAACTAATGCCTCGGATGGAGACCCCCTTTTGATGAAGACCCTTGCAAAAGTTTAAAGGATCACGATGCACCTGGAATGTCCGGTTCCTTAATTGGAAATATGCCGCTGCCCAGCTGGTTGATGTCCTCGTAAGGCGGGACAAGGACAAAAGACGATGGGTCTTTATGAAATCTACTACAGCGGCCATTTAAAGGAGCGTAAATTGGGTGTACGTTCTGTGATGGGAGAGAGACTCCGTCATCAAGTCCTGGCAATCACTACGATGGATGAACGTCTAGCCACAATTTGCATCAAAGCGAATTTCTTTAAGAGATGATTTCTATAGGAGCGCTGCCCCCGCCACGATGTCAAAATTGTTCTAGGCGATTTCGACGCCAAATATCAACTCGGCTCACTATCTTATATCATCGAAGATACGCACCCGCGTCTGTGCAGTAAAGTACTTCCGTCAACAAACACTAGAAGGTGTGCTGTCGAAAAGCTGCAATTACAGCTGACAGCCAGCAGGTTTTTTACTCGGCTTGCACACCTGCTCTCTGAGAGCACTCATCAGTAACTCGATATAAGGGAGCTGTGGAACGAAAAAACAAATTCTTTACGTAACGCTGCTTCGGAAACAATTGGTTTTCAACAGAAAAACAACTGGTACGATGGGGAATGTCGAACTGCAGTGGAGAGAAAGCAGACTGCCTACCTCGCAACTTTGCGATCGACTTCAACACGAGAGCTGAAGAGGGAAGCGAGACGCATTTGCAGGTGAAAAAGGAAAGAGGCAAAAATGCTTGATTATAAAGACCTTGAGAAGCTGGCCGACAAGGGTAATGCTTGAAAATTCTATGAGAAGATGCGGCAACTTAAAGAAGGTTTCAAGACCGGATCAAGCTCACGTAGAGCCCAAGGAGGCAATCTGGTGACAGATGCTCAGAGCATAGTTAGTGTATGGAGGGAACACTTTTCTACCTTGCTCAAAGGCAGTGGATGTGAAAACCCCGGAGACGGCGAACCCGAAACCCCAATCGATGACGATGGTACCGACGTTCCATCTCCGGACTATAATGAAGTTCTAGTATCGATTGCCCGCTTAAATATAAGGAAGCGGCGATAACTAATGGCATTCCGGCAGAGCTATTCAAATACGGCAAAGAACTGACAGGGTTCATGCATCAGCTGCTTTGCAGAATATAGTCAGGTGAAAGCATGCTCTATGAATGGAACATAAGTGTACTCTGCCCAATCCAAAATATGGATACCCCGTGATTTGCGGCAATTATCATGGGATAAGCCTCATTAATACCGCATATAAAGTCCTAGCCAGCTCAAATTGTCAAATAATACGAAATTTATATTATACCAACTGACTCAAGTCAGTATAAAATTAACAGAGAAATTATCCGTTGAAAAGTTAACTAGTCTCATACTAGTAAAAATTGGGTGATAAATTTCTAGTTCAGTTTGTAGTCAAAATTAAAAGTTGATAAATATTTAATAACTCTTTATTAAACAGAAAATTATTACTAATGTTAGAGTACAATTTTACTGACAAATATATTAATGTTTTAATAGCTATCAGTTCTGGCAATTATAAAATGGTTTTCAAGCTTTCTAGTTATTTTTTATTTATTTAATTAATTCTTTGGATTTTTTGCAATTTTTCCGAAAATGAAAGTTTTAGAAAGCACTTTAACCTTTTTTAAAACACATTTCTATTTTATTTATGTCTAATAAATCTCATAAATGTTCTTCACACCAAAATCTAATTTCAACTGCTCACAAAAATTACTCTAAAAATAAAAACGAAACTGATACTAAAAATATCCAATTACATAAAATACGTTAACACAATCAAAGTTTGGACTAGTAAATACTTTTAAGCTAATGAATAAACAAACCAGAAAATAGAGCGCCAACACGATTTCACTTGGATATCTGTGCGAGTGATGGAAAGTGTGGAACAAGGATAAAACTAAGAAGTAAAAACGGCAAATACGAAAGCGCTACAAATAAATGATAACACTTTGGGCAAAAGTTTGCTAATCAACCCACACAGAGACTACTATGTATTACCACCACATTCTCTCATAGTTATATTAGATTAACTTCTGACGTTGCTATGTGATGAATACTTTCATACTACTCACATACACAAAATCCGGTTTTGGATGATGATGACATGGACGTTGTACCCTTCAAGTAAATAACAAACAGAGAGGAATATAACTAAAAATAGAAAAATTGCGAAAAGCAAACAAAGTAAAGAAATATCAAATTGCTTATGACCTAAAGCGTATAGATAGGAAAATCGTAAGGCAGTTTCAAAGCAAAGCAAAGTTTCAAATAACAATGATAAATTTAATGTCACGACGAGCTAAAGTTAAAAATTACAACAAATCTGGAGCGTACAAAGAGGAATTTTACTGTACTGAATATTTGTTAGTTTGGTTACTTAAGAGATGATAGCTCAAGTGTAAGTGCCATTAGAAGCCAGTGAAGCTATTTTTTTCATTTTCTTAACAATAACAACGCAGCTGGTGAGAAGAAATTGATGTTGATCGGTAAGAAGTTAATGGAGAATATCTTAAAAGAGTTGTCGAGTATAATGAAGAGGAGTAATGAAAAGGAGTGAATGGGTGAGAGTTAGTTCAATAGAAAAGCTTAGATAAAATAAGCGCTGAAGAGTTCTTCTTCGAAGCTGCTCACCCAATATGTGGCATGCGTCTTGATGTTTTTCCAATAAAATGGAGGGACGACATACAGCTATATATGTGCCGCCGGCGGACGGCAAATGGAGAGAAGGAGAAGTACTTTTTTATTTCTCGCTGGTTAATAATTATTGTCAAAGGTACTTTTTCCACGAAATTGGTCACTAAGATGGCACATAAGGCTCAAATAAAATCCTTTATTTACTGTCTGACCTTCTGGCATAAGGCTATTCTGGTTCACAACACCGCCAAAATAAAGTAAAGCATTCAACATTATCTTGACTTTTAATCGACTTCTGGGCTTAGTTAGAAGGTCCATTCCGAAAATTGTTAACTGAGTGGCATATTAAACTCCTAAGCCCGTGTCTTATCACCACCAGAAACAAAGCATTTTGCGAATGTGGAATGAGGTCGATTCGTTTAAGCATGTCTTCAATGAGGCGATTAATTTTTGAGAGCGCTCCTCGGGGCTGAAGAAAAATGGTGGACAATCTTGAACACTATTAACAAACTAACGACGGATTACGCTGAAACTTAACAGCAGTATAGAAGAAAATTGTACCAACTTGGCAAAATTAAATTTATAATCAACATAATTAATAATAAAAGAATTTCGATATTTTAGCGCATGTGTTAGCCAAAGCTTAGTACCGCTCAAAAAAAAATTGTTTAAATTCAGTAAAAACTTTGTAAAAATCATAATTTTATAAATGATAATTTTGGTAAGTGAAAAATTTGGTATTAATCGAAATAAATGAATTAATTCCTGTCCTTGAAGATTTGAAATATAAAATTTTATTATTTTTTTGTCTGGACTCAAAAGATAATTTTTTTGTTTGAAAAATTGAAAATGGTTTTAAGTTATTTCTGCAACAACAAAAAATTACCTTTAATTAATCAATGAATTTCTCAAAAGATAAATATCTTGTCGATTATACTAATATTTAAAGGAACTCGTGTACTTTTGAATCTAATCAACTTGCAACTGTTCATACTACCACCTGCAGTCTGGTTTACAAATATATCTAAATTCTTTCTGCAAAACCTTCCAATCACATTGAGCATAAATATACGAGCTGTTGACCCAAAAATATTTAGTGGATCTGAGTATCGAATGCTCGCTTTTGACAAAATTGAAATGTAACAAGAGGTTTTGAGTAAAACTCCCCCAAGCTAGGCAATGTGTTTACGAAAAAGAAACGTGAATGTGAACGAACAAAAATTCGAATTTAGCGATAGAGGTTGTAGGAATCCGGACTACGGAGATGTGTCGCGACAACCATTCTACATTCTCATTAGTATAATAATGATTCAATTGTAGATATGTATAGGATTTTCCAATAATAGTGAGGAAGCCATTAGAATGGTGTTATATTCAGAACTTAATTGTATCGATTGTACTTTGCATTAAGTAAAAAATATTTGAATTTCCTTAACAATTAGTGTGTGATTTTTTTTAAAGAAATCATATCACTCTTATTGGGAAACCCTATATATTCATTATTTACTATTATAATTAGATTAATAGAATTATCGTAATCTGTGACAGGTGAGGATGCATGTTCTACTTCAACTTCAAAACCGAATCCGTCCAGTAATAACAATACTGATAGTACCACGATCTCATTGCAGTATTCAACATGAAAGTGATCTTCAAGTTACAATTTCAACAATAAATAAGAAAGATAATGAGCTTGGAGATATTGTGATAATCGATGATTATGGAGAACGGAGTTCTTAACGATTTCAACAGAGATTATGTAGCTATCCATGGGTGTAACATAAGACAAGATTCAAGAAAATATTACTACACGATGGCTGTCATAATGACTATTTTTTAGAAAACTTATTAACGATGAAAAAGTTTCACCCCAATGGCTCATTACCTCAATTAGTAAGGAGTCTTTATGCTGTGCATCTTGTCTTTTTTGTTTTAACAGAGACTGTCCATTTATAATGACAACGAGTTTAATGTAAAGCATGGTGGAAAGCATGCAAGCGTTCGTGTTAGTGAGCATGAAAACTCCAAATATCATAAAAAACGTATGTTAATCCTTAAGCAAAGATTGGATACTAAGAATAGAATGGACAATGACTTAGTCATTCAAACAGAGACAGCAATCTCCTATCGAAGTACATATCTTTAAATTATAATAAAATATTTGAGATACATTCAATACTTTAAATTTCGATGATGAGCAATATTTTTTTCGGTTCCTAAAGGCGGCAGAAATTTAAATCCAGCGCTGACTACATTATTAATTATTTTATTGAGAATTTGGATTTTACTTCAGATATTTTTAAGATTTGGAGAATGATTAAAGTAAAGTTAGTTTTTTCAAAAGCTTTTTTTCACAGGCCATGCGTGAGTCGCGTCAAGCTTTCATTCATTTTAGTTCAGTATTGTTTGACATATCATAATGGAAACGTTCACAAATTATCAATCACGGTCTACTGCAGCAGAGACCCAGCATTTATTATTGGATAATATTCTACCGAATGGACCCCGTCCAGCACGCAGTGAAAAAAATATAGCGGTCGTAGTTGAGAGTGTACTCGAAGACCGTGGAGACTCGATTCGGTGCCGTTCGCAGCAACTCGGACTGACGTATGGAATGACTTGGCGCATATAACGTCAAGATCTTGAATTGAAAGCGTACAAAATACAGCTTACGCAAGAACTGGAGACGCTCGACCTTCGCAAGCGACATCGCTTCGCTCTATGGGCTTTTGAAAAGTTCCGACGTTTTCGAGCCAAATTTTGTTCAGCGATTTCTGGCTCAATGGGTATGTAAACAAATAAAATTGCCGCTTTTGGGACAAAGTGCAACCTAAAGACATTCAAGAGCTGCCATTTTATCCAGAAAAATCAACGGTATGGTGTGGCGTGTGAGACAGTGGAATCATCGGTAATCATCGGTTCATATTCCTTCAAAAATGATGCCGGTGAGAACGTAACCGTCAATGGCGACTGATATCACGCCATAATAACCGATTATTTGAGGCATGGAATTGAAGCTCGTGAGCTCTGCGACATTTGGTTTCAACAAGACGGCGCCACTTCCCACACATCATATCAATCAATATTTATTGAGAGAACACTTCGGTGAGCAGATAATTTCACGTTTTGGGCCGGTCGATTGGCCACCAAGATCGTGTGATATTGCACCGTTAGACTTTTTCCTGTGTGGCTATACAATGTCTAAAGTCTAAGCGGACAATACCGCTCAGACTAAACTGTTGGAGCAAAACATCACGCGTGTCATTCGCCAATTACCAGTCGAAATGGTCGAACGAGTCATAGAAAATTGGACTCAACGGATGGACGAACTGAGACAGAGCCGCTGCCAACATTTGAAAGGGATGATCTTCAAAAAATTAATGCCAAAGAATGTTCTTTCGAATGATAATAAACATTCCCCATTAAATTTGAATTAACTGTGTTCTTTTCTTTAAAAAGTTAGGGAACCTCGAAATGTATCACGCTTTATATTAGTTTTATAATATTTCTTTCCAAAATTAATTCTTAGTATTAAAAACTAATATCTTACGAAAATTTTAAATATTGAGTACTCTTTCAATACAAATTGGCAAGTTTCGTGCAAATATTTCGCATATGTGAAATTTTTCTAGTCTTATTAAAAATCTAAATATGAATTATTTTTGTACATTCTTATCGCATTCAATTGTATTGCTTTTAAGTGCATGACTTGACCATAACTATAAACTCTGCAATCTTTAACTGGCTACATTTATAAATTTTTCAACAAAAATAGTGGTTATAGTCAGACGATAACAGTAACTTTGATAACTTGATGTCATTACATACAGTATGTAGTTTCAGTAAATGCTATTGATTCAATACTTTTCCGTTTTATTTTTTAACTGAATTTAAATTGCCTTTAAAGTCGTTAAAGCAACTCATTTAATATCTTCCTGCCATTTTTTTTTAGATATTTTGCTTGTCTGCCCTGTATCTATAGCCTTTTGTATACATGAGCAAATGCGTATCTTCTACTTAAAGTATTTTATTAAAGTAAAGCGGAGGCCATGTGACTAAATTTTTTCATACAGTCGCCAACTGACAAAATTTAAGCACACTCACTCCAACACACATGTACATATTATGTATGTATATGCTGTCGTATATTCGCAAATAAATGGTTTTACTTGCTGCAGGCGACATTTCGGTGATTTGTATGCTGGTCACGCCATTGGACATTCTCCATGGTAGCCGCCGCCTTATTTTGCCTTTGGGTATAGTGAACATCTTCATTCCACTAAAACACTACACATTCGAGTATACACACACTTAGATAAGTTTATGCTGTTATTTATGTATATGAATGTGTGTAGGTTTTGCTTGTATTTTGTATTTGGTTAACGAAAATTTGTACTCCTTCATTTATGCAAGCCACAATCGCCTAAGAGATGTTAAAAAAAAAAAAATACAGAACAGAAAAACAAAACAAATTTTATTTAATTTATATTTTATTAGGAGATCACGACCCTGATATTATGCTTATAACTTTACTACCCCTACATACATATTTATATGGGGAACGAAATGTGGGTAAATGCAACATGTTTGTGTATGTATAAGAAGGTAAGAAAACAGCGGAAAGTTAGTCAGACATACTCCCTTCAGTTTATTTACATATTACAGTACATATTTCTTCCGAAAACTCTTCGAAATTATAGTAAACACTTAAAATATGGTAAGGTCATGATTATAATGAAACTCTCTGTGTTTTTAATTCAAACCTTTTTTCTAAGAAATTTTATAATAAACCGAGGAAAATATTACAACTTCAAAGGGGGGGCCGTAGGTTCATCGGTGGATACCTTTCATCTACAGTCAATCAGTTCGTCTCAGTAACTCATCGCTCGCAGCCAACTACTAGTTCTCTTAGCGTCGCTAGTCGTAAAATGTCAGTCATCGAATATTTCGTGCATGCTAACATATTCTACACATGTACATATACAAGTATTTATGTGTTATTCAATCACCAGCGTACGCCCCTGGTGGCAACCACACGAAATTAACCTTTGTATGCTTTGGATTTGAAGCTTTGAAGCCCTGAAGTGAATTCGCCAACAACAAAAAACCCATTGTACTTTTTTTTTGTTTTTTTTTTTTTTAAGAGTGTGAGTCTTCAGGTAAATTAATTTTTGATAAATTTTGCGCAATTACTCTCGGATAAAATCGATTGAATTTTAGCATTATTTTATTGCTAGTTTAAGCCTTTCCAATTCTAATGCTTTACAGCAATAGGTGCACAGATGCGTGATAATAATTTTTAGTATGTTCGGGTTTTTTAAGAAATTTCTAAATTTTTCCTTTTTCTGTTTGTACCTTGTAAATTTTGCGTTTATAGAAATTATTCTATACATTTTTGCAAACTCGTTTGAAGAATGGCCAAACGATTCATAAAATGAAATGGTCGTAAGTGAAATGAAAGACTAGTTTTTTCAGATCTGAATTGAAAAATATGCGAACAAAGAAAGCCGTATCTGTGAATTCATACCTGTGAAGAACAGTTAATGCAAAGTTGCTCTTGTGTGGCAAAAATTGGTAAATTTTCTTCAACATTTTTACTTCTTGGTTCCGTTTTTGAACTTTTTTGATTGGAAAAGTGCCACAATTAGTATCAAAATGAATTATCACATATCCTTTACTTTACGATCGTTTGCTTGCCCTTTTTATAACAATGAAATTGTAGTACCAGAAAGAGCAGAGATAGCCCCAGCGAAATTTATACCGATATCGAATATCTTTGGGCTTATCTCCGTTTCAACACAGTGTTATTTGTCTTAAGTTATTTGAATGAAGCTTGGTATACCGTTACATTTTTGTGTTTTACTAATCATTAATTAGAACCAGCCAGATCGAACGGCGATTTCAAATATCTTCCACGTGATATGTGCTTTCATGAGATATGTGCTTTCATGGATAAACAAAAAATCACAAGAAACTGTTGATACTCTCATCTCTCGCATAACTAATCCGATTTTTCAGACTAACCTGAGTATTAAAGCTAATATTTCAAACAATAATTTTCAGCATTACAGTTCTATAAATCGTCATTCGTATGAAAAGTTATATTCATTTGAAAATTAATGAAATTTCCGATGAATTGCATTATGTATTGCTTTTTTACACAAATTTACTAAACTTGGTGGGTTGTTTTAATGCACCCAGCATATAGCCCGGGCCTTGCAACATCTAACTGCCAGCTCTTTTTTTAGTATCTGCAAAACTTTCTTGATAGTATAAAACTGGCAAATCAAAGCGTCTTCTTGTTAACTTCTCCCCCGACAAACCACAACAGCTCTACACTGATGGACTTATGAGGATACCCAGTGAAGACCCGAAATACCAAATCCCGAAACAAATAATACAGACACGATCAAATCGCGACAAAATATAATCCAGACACAACACAAGCAGACAAAATATAAAAATAATTAGAAAATCGCTCGATTTTTATAATTATTTTTTTCTCTCTCTCGATATCGATATTAAAGTTTTTTAAATAGCCAGAAATGAATTGCTACACAAAATGTCTTTTTAGCGGCAGAGATGAAAAATAATTTTTTTTTAACTATCATTTGGAGAAAGAAAATTAAAAGTGTGTTCCTGTTTAAAATGAGGAGTATATATGTAAAGAGTAATCTATTTCGAGGTTCACTACTTTTTAAAGAAAAAAACACAAAAAATTATTTTAATTGGGAATGTTTATTATCATTCGAAAGAACATTCTTTGATATTTATTTTTTGAAGATTATGTTGGCCGCGGCTACGTCTCAGATGGTCCATCCGTTGAGTCTGATTTTCGATGACTCGTTCGAGCATTTCCACTCGTAACTAGCGAATGACATGCGCGATGTGCCTAAATACGAAGCGGGATTACCGGCATAGATTTTAAACTTTGCATATCCGCACAGGAAAATTCTAACGGTGTGATATTACATCACACATCATTGAGCCAGAAATGGGCCTCATCACTAAACAAATTTTTTTCTCTAAACGTCGGATCTTCTTGGAACTTTTCATAGAGCGAAGCAATGTCGCTTGGAAAGGTCGAGCGGCTTCAGTTATTGCACAAGCTGTATTTTGTATGCTTACAATTTAAGATCTCGACGTAAAATGCGCCAAGTCGTTCCATACGTCACTCCGAGTTGCTGCGAACGAACGGCGCCGAGTCGACTCTTCACGGTCTTCGTGTACATTCTCAGCTACGGCCTCGATATTTTCTTCACTGCGTGCTGGACGGGGTCTATTCGGTCGAATATTATTCAATAATGAGTGCTGAGTCTCAAGATGGGTGATGGCGTTGCGACTAGTACGCTCAGTAGGCCGATTATATTGACCATAAGTTGAGCGAAGTGTGCGAAACACATTCTTTACAGAACGTGAATTTTCGTAATAAATTTGAATGATTTGTAAGCATTGTTCAGGCGTAAGTCTTTTATTATCCATTATGAAATGCCAATACTGAGCAAAACTAATATGACAGCTTGACACGACTCACGCGTGAACTGTCAAAAAAAGGTAATAGAAAAAAGTACCGCTACTTAGATCACCTTTAATATAAGTACATAAAGGCGTATTGAAAATATGCTTTTAATTTTCTCAATATATTGTTTGAAAAGTTTGAATAAAAACGAAACGGTACTTATTTGATGCTAACTGGATCAATAGTTGCCGTTATTTTCTCTTGTTTGGATATTGTGTTATTTGGAATTTGTCTGGCTGGGATTTTGTTATGTTTTTTTTTATGTATTTTCGGGATTGTGTCTTATCTGGATTATTTTTTTAAATTGACTAGATTTTGTAAAACGAATTACTTTCATTTGTATCACAAAAATCGTGGTTGGCTGGTCCGATTTGAGTTCGAAAAATTTATGAACATTCAGAGAAGAAATAAATGGTTAGAAAAATACCATAAGTAGATCAGGGACCTACCAATTCGTATTTATGGTATGGTAGCTTTTAGCTTAGATTAACATAAACATTATTATTTCTACTAGGCTCTGTTTACTTAAGATTACTTTCTTTCTAGTACCTAGCAACTATCCAATCCATTTCAAACAATTATATAAAAATTATAAAATTGAACCATAAAATCTGGTTGTGTTTTTGTATGAAGATACCTTAATGTCTAGAAAGTACTTCCCGGAAGTGTACCTAGATCAATTTGATAGAAATTTAATTCGTTGGTAGCTTTTTGCTTAGATTAAAATACAGAATACTTTATTTGCCACAGTTCAACAGATTGTTATGATACTAGTGGAGTAGCGGCTGCATGTTGTTTGGGTTTGGCGAAGCTGTTGCATCCAAAGCGGTTGCAAGCTATGCTTATTTTTTAAACCTTAGTTTACGTAAACTTATCTTATATCAGAGTAAAAGCCTGGGATCTAATCCAAGGTTCATGCTAAAATTTTCCTTAAAAAAAAGCGAAAAAGCGACTAACGTCTGACTATATCTGATTCACATCTTTAGGAGCATGTAAAGAATAATTCAGCCACTGTAACATTTAAACGTCGAAGCTTGAGTTCACGTATGTACATACAAATATATAGCAAGATGAATAAGATAATGGTAAATTTAATATCTTGTATTAGTTGAAACTTAATTAAGAATTTTGCCTATCATCCCCTTTACAAAGGGTATTATAATTGAAGCCGTGTTTCTGCGGCTTGTCCAACTTTAAATGGTAACACCACAAATTACGTATAATTCAATCAAAGCTACGATTGGCATAGCTGCTCTAATACCATTTCATCAATGATTGATAACACCAACTAAACTAGCAAACAAACAATAGCGACGGCAATTGAGCGACAGCATCACCTTCCATACTCATACATACACAGACGAAAAGGTATTTTGGTAAACCGTTATGTAATACGTCCGCCTAATACTGTCATTATTATTGTTATGTGCCTAAAGGCAAGAAAAGTTGTTGTTGCTATGATTGTTGTTTGTTGTTGGGAAATGAGAGTTATTTCCTTGCAAGCTTGTAATAGTTAACTAGAAAGTAACTAGTTTTTATTCTTTCACTTCCATCTTTTACCTTTGTTAGCGACTGGTATTTTCAACATGTCCTACGAAATGCCAATTTTCCAGCTTTGTATCAGATTTACATTTGATAAATACAAGTTCGTTTATGCATGTTGAATTTTTTGTTGTTGAAATCAAAATTTTCAAATGTATAAATTATTGTGTATATGTCAGCATATATCCATCAAAATTTTTCGGGCCATATGAGTCATTGGAGTACTGTAGTACAGCATTGAACCCACTAAGGTCAGGACTATACGATGAATGACTTATCAAATCGATGTTTTGAGTGCTCCAAAACGCAGTTGTTTCATTCGATATGAGAGAGCTCGCATTTTCGTGTTGAAGAGTGAGTAATCCGTCTTCAGTTATTGGTTTTCTGATTTCCTAAAGATACAACTGACAACCAAATGGATGTGTACCACTCATAACTGACTGTTCTGCCATGTTCTAGTGGTACGGTTGCGACATGTCCAGTTTTTCCAAAAAAAAAACGTCAGCCATTTGCTTGGAAGTGATTCGTGAACGCAAAACATTTTGTTGGATTCTGTTCATCTGAAACACCCATGCAGTGGACTTCTGTTTACTTTTGAGCTCATACGCGTAAATCCACAATGCATCACCTCACGTGATGTCAAAGACGTTTTGCGAAGCACCGGTGTCGTGATTTTTTTTAACATTTCTCTCTACCAATCGACACGAACCTTTTTTTAAGCGATTGGTGAGTTATGTGGGATCCAACGTGAGCAAATTTTTTACAATCAAATATTCATGCAATATTGAAAGTATGCTGGTCCCCTATTGCCTATAGTTTTCTCAACCGCACGAGAAGTCACATGTCGAGATTGCTATATCAGTTTGCGCCAAATTTCAAAATATATATATATATATATATATATATATATTTGGCGCTTTTATAACCGCTGAAGCGATTCTCGACCGAGCTCCTCCTCCAATTTTTGGTTTTGCGTCTTGATGTTTTCACCAACAAATGGAGGGACCTACAATTTATTCTAAGCCGCCTCCGAACGGCCGATGGATATTTATGAAGAACTTTTTCATGTCAGAAATACACTCTCAGGGCATTCCCTGCCATGGGCCGGCCGCAATAGCCGAGTGGTTAGCATTACGTACTAAAATTCGAAAGGCCTAGGTTCGAGCAACAACCGAAATTGCAGAAAATTGCCTAGCTTCAATAGTTTCCAAAAAAAAAAAAGCAACTGTTTTTTCGACACACTTCACGAAATTCGTTTTGGAGGGATTTACGACCACGATTGAATTCACCATAGCATCTATAAACACTAGTCCTTGATGGAACTTCATCGCCAGAAATGAATTAAGTTCATCGACATATTATTGCTGAGTTAGTCCATGTCGAAAGTTGTGAAAATCGTAATCGATAGAAAATTTTCGCGATATAATTCCATTTTTTTAGCCGATATGAATATATTAATTTACTATAAATCACAGTTACACTTACTGTAAACAATAGCAGAATTGGAAATGTCACGCAAAGCAGTAAAGCTTCATCTGTCATCGACCAAAGTTTTGTACTCGCATACTCGAAAATGTATGAAACTGAAATTGAGTCAGTTTCGTTTCATTGGTAATATGAGAAGTTGGAGCTAATATATTGTAACGTTTTTCGTGGCTACTCTCGATGATTTCCCAAATCCTTCGAGTCCGATCACTAGATTGCTAAATAAAACTCCCAAGATTTGTTCGTTTGGCCTCTTAACCGTTAGGAATTAACTCAACGTAGCCAATGGCTTATTTTACAATTCTTTATGGTACACAATTATTATCTGCTTCACTCAGCTTATCCGTTTCTAAAACACACAGCTCACAGCAATGTTAACTCCACTACGTCTTCTACTCGTCTCTTCCTGTGATAGCGGCTGCCGATCTTTTTATACCTGTGGATGACCCAAACATTCTGTTCACGCGCTTAAGAATAAGCTGATTATTCGTTTGCCTGCGGTAACTGCAGCCGCTCCGTTTATCCTTAACGACGGGGAATTTCGTTTACACTGTCGACCGTTTTGTTTGTCCTTGATCAAATTGAAATTTGTTATATGCATATTTATTTCTATCAAGATATATAAATGTATATAACATATATTGTGTGTTACTGACTTTTCACTGAGTAATCCCCAGTGGGTACTCCATGGGTGGTGTAGTTTCAAAACTATTTTCCTCTAAGTACAATTTTTTTTTTTTTTTTTTTTTTTGTAATGATTATGGTTGCTTTTGGAGTACTCTATTTTCCGCGTGGCGTATATATTTCAAGCATGCATGGAGTACTCACAAGGTAAATAGCCACAACAGCCACCGAACGCTTTACTCCCTGCTACCACGGTTTATGCTCTTCTGTTTGCTCGCAAAACGTCAATCAAATCAATTAGATATTCAGTCACTCATTTAGGTGCAGCGTGGCGAATCGATTGTTGCTTGTTAGACTTTGTTATTTGCCTTAAATAATCCTCACGGAGCACTGAATTGAGCAAATTTGAGTCAATCATTTATGTGTTGTTAATTTTATCGTAATTCACTAAACTACAAAATTTCTTTACTGTTGTTGCTGCTGTTGGTAGTTTTATCTGTAAGAGTTTATTTTCCGTTGTTATTGTTATTTCAGTATTATTATGGATGTCACTGTCGCTCACTTTTGCCTTTTGCTGATTTCAACGCGATTAACTCGCGTAACCTCTCTACTGTTTTAAGTCAGCCTCGCTCGCGTCAAGGAAAATTCGTTTATTTATTTGCCTCTAGCTGTATACATACATACATTTTATCTTCTTTCGAAGCGAATTCTCCCTACATACAAGTGAGGAACTGACATTATTTTCGAACTGGCTCCCAGAACAGTGTAGGTGTTGGGCAAAACTGCCTGCTTTAACCACAAAAATGCGATGTCAAATTTTACACTGCACCAATCTGCTGCCTCTTCAAATATACTTCATGTCAATTTTTGAATTTTGCAAGCAGTTTGGTTGTCAGGAAGCCTGTCGAGCTGCATGCTATCAAGTGTGTCTGTGCGTTTAGTAGGAGGGCACATCGATAATTCATGTCAGTGTCAGTGATTTTCTTCGGTTGTGCGTTTCTCAGCGCCTGGTTGACAATAGGTGGCTGCAACCTCACCCTCCTCTGCGACGCACTCCTCAAACGTTTCTTTGTCAGAATTTTGTAACAGCCAGTTGTCGTCAATCGTACTTAGCATTTACAATCGATTTGAGTCATGCAACTATATAGGGAACTTTGAAATTGAGAATATTACGTAAACGCTTCGTGCGATCAACTGTATGGCTACACATAAAAGTATATAACGGGTGATCCTTTCCGAAGTTCCCTACTTTTTTAAAGAAAAGAACACAGATAATTCAAATTTAATGGGGAATGTTTATCATAATTCGAAAGAACATCCTTCGGCATTTATTTTTTGCAGATTATCTTTTTTAAATTTTGACCATGGCTACGTCTCAGATGGTCCATCCGTTGAGTCCAATTTTCGATGACTCGTTCGAGCATTTCGACTGGTAACTGGCGAATGACATGCGTGATGTTTTGCTCCAAGGCCTGAATCGAAGCGGGATTGTCCGCATAGACTTTAGACTTTACATATCCCCACAGGAAAAAGTCTAATGGTGTGATATCACACGATCTTGGTGGCCAATCGACCGGCCCAAAACGTGAAATTATCTGCTCACCAAAGTGTTCTCTCAATAAATCCATTGATTGATGCGATGTGTGGGAAGTGGCGCCGTCTTGTTGAAACCAAATGTCGCGGAGATCACGAGCTTCAATTTCAGGCATCAAATAGGCGGTTTTCATGTCGCTATAACAGTCTTCATTGACGGTTCATTTTTAAAGAAATATGGAACGATGATTCCACCGGCCCACAAACCACACCAAACCGTTATTTTTCCTGGATGAAATTGCAGCTCTTTAATCTCTTCAGGATGCACTTCGTTCCAAATGTGAAAATTTTGCTTATTTACATACCCATTGAGCCAGAAATGGTCCTCATCGCTGAACAAAATTTGGCTCGAAAACGTCGGATCTTCTTGGAACTTTTCAAGGGTACAGAGAGCAAAGCGATGACACTTGGGAAGGTCAAGCGATTTCAGTTCTTACTCCAGCTGTATTTTGTAAGCTCTCAATTTCAGACGACGTAAAATGCTGCGAACGGCGCCGAATCAACTCTCTACTGTCTTCGTGTACACTCCTAACAACGGTCGCTATATTTTCTACACTGCGTGCTGGACGTGATCTATTCGGTCGAATATTTTCCAATAATGAATGCTGGGTCTCAAGAAGGGTTATGGTGCTGCGAATAGTAAGCTCAGTAGCCCAATTGTGTTGATCATAAGTTGAGCGAAGTGCGCGAAACACATTCTCTACGGTGCGTGAATTTTCGTGATAAAATTTAATGATGTTTAAACGTTGTTCAGGCGTTAATTTTTTACATGATGAAATGCCAAACAATACTGAACCAAAACAACTTGACACGACTCACGCGTGATCTGTCAAAAGAAGGCTATTGAAAAAAGTAACCCTACTTGGATCACCCTTTATATGTGTCTTCTAAAATTGTGCATATATTGGCCAGATCAGACTTATTTTTCATTAGTAAATGATAAATATCAAAAAATTTAAGCGCTTTTTTCGATATCTCAACATTCCTAGAATATTAGTTTTATACAATCAATGGCTATAGATAATTTTAAGCATACAAAATGGAAATATTTCTTTCAAATAAAGTGCCATGAACTAACTATTTTACTATATATTGGATCCAGCAGTGCTTTTCTCGACTCTGCTCCGCAAATTTCGATGCCAAGATACATCTCGTTCTAGTCGGACAGTCCCTCAAAGAGCCGATGAAATTCGGCAATTGGTGAAGCAAGCAGCCAGCAGATAGCGGAGGCATTAGACATCATTCGATTGACAATTTGGAATCATTTAAGAAACGCATTGCCATCAGAGCAGCGCTTCTGAGAATCATTTCTGAAACAACACATCCCGGGTGATGGAAAATTGGTTGAATACGAGAAGCAAAAAAAAATTTAGTCCACAGACAACTTCAAAGCCGAAATTAACGACAAACAAACTGATGCATGAGTGCATGAAGGAAGTGAAAATATCTGGAAATTTCATAGATAATAATGGTCAATAAAAACAATTTTCTTCAAACACATATAGAAAATCGAGAAAACTTTTTGAATTATCCAATACTTATTTGAATTTTCAGGTATAAAATAATAAATATTATGCTCTCAGTTGATATTTTAACGGATTTATGACCCAAAATCTCTAAACTGAAAAATCGGTCGCATACACTTGTACGTTATAGTGGTCCCCAGTGTCCGGTAATTGAAAAGTATCCATAGTATACTTTAATTTGTTTCTAACTTTTATCAAGCACATACATATTTATAACACCTCTGCTATGATGGGAGCAGTTCACATCGATTGTGCTTAATACTACTCTCAAATTTGCTTTACAATGAAGTGATGAAACAGTCCATGAAGCCTCGAACCTTGAAAGCATTGACAGCGTTAACACGATCGAAGACGAAGCCTCGCTACTCTCTCCAGGGTATGAATAGGTGCTGGTTAAGACTAGACATAGGTCAAAATCCAGTTAGAAGGAGTTGAAGGTGAAAACAATTTATAAAGCGGCGGTCAAAGTCCATGGAAGACTTTGCCTCAAGTCCAACGGGGCGAAGGAAGAGATGTTAGCTTGGGGCAACCACTTGCAACTGATTACGCAGAGTCAATGAAAAGCTTTGTATATTATTGTATATTGTTATGCTAAAAAGAGAGGTAGGAAAATAGAAAATTTGGCCTCTACGCATATATGAAAATGCTAGAGTATACATGGAGTCTATCGTCCGGCTTCAAGCATTGGTGTTTCACTGCGGTAGTCAAGCCAGTAAGCCAAAATTTTGAACCAAAACAGCGGCTCTATGCGTTTTGCATAACGGGAGATTCACTCCAACTAGACAGGCTATTGACCTTGCAGCGGAAAGATTTGCAAATTTGCCGGTGTTCGGTGAATTTCCTGCAAGAACCTTCCAGCATACCTCGTTAAGCAGGGTATTGGTGGAGAAAATAAACAACATACCCAAGTGCCTTAGCTGAGAAAGAAGGTTTCAAATCACATTAAAGACGATGGATGACGCGGAAGCATTCGACCCGCCAGCGGAACTTGCAATAGAAACACGGACGGATCAAAACTGTCTGACGGAACGAGCGCCAGAATCAATTGCACTGAGCTAGATCTAAGGCAACTCTTCAAGTTTCCGTAATATTGCAGTATCTTCCAAGCGGAGGCCTATATGATTACGAACGCTACTGAGATAGCTCACCATGCGGGTAGAACATAAAAACATTAGTATATAAAATGATAGTGGAGCGGCAATTAAGACAATAATGTCACATCGTATTGTGTCAAAAAATTTCTTTATAAGAAGGGAGGTGGTAGATGTATTGTCTACTGGAAAGTTGCTGAATATACACTAGGTTCCAGACCACAAGAGCATTCCGGAGAATTTAACTAGTTGATAATATTGCCACGAGAAATACGAAAGTTGCTAAAAGCGATGCATAATGACATCTACGAAAGGGCTGACAGGGATGGAATGACTTAACGACATACAGAATCGCCAAGATTATTTGTAAGGGCACCGAAGGAAGGCTCGCTTATTTTTTGCTCACGCTTTCTCTATTGGATTACAGGACGGATATTGACCAAATTGCAGGACTAGATTAGGTATCAACATGAGTTAACAAGGCTCTCCTAAACTTTGCAAAAAACGTTGACATCCTATATGACGACTTTTTCAGCTCGAACTAACCTGAACCTCCATTTGGCATAACTACGGACCAACATATATTTGTATGGTATGACAGCCCGCTATTATAATCTAACCTACCATTATTTTCTATGAACTTTTGCCAGTTTTGGGTAGTTTCATAATCACGAAGTCTAGACCTTCAGTGGTTTTTCGGCGAAGAACTTGGCCAGTCCGGTTAGCTAATTTCTTACCACCAAGAGCATTTTGCTGAGACTGAAATAACTGGTACTCAGATTACACAAGCTCCATGCTCTACGGTTGGTGCATCCAAACTTCCAAATCAATCTGCGTAATTTTTTTTTAAAGCAGCACATACTTCAAAATCCAAAAACTTTTCACACAACTGTAGATTTACAGAACTGTCTTCACCAAAAATGTTGCATAATATGACAGCTTTCAAACGCGTGTTAGTTCGACTCGGATTAATATTGCCCGCAATAAGATTTTGAACACTAGCTAGTGACAAAAACTGCAGAGACATTTTAGAAAACCAAAATATACATGCTACATAAGTACATAATATGTATTTAGTTTAGCAATTGTCTAAGCCTATTCAAATTCTTAATTTTAATAAGAAAATATATAAGAAAATAATGACATTCATAAAGTGAGGGAGATATAACAATATTTGTAATAATATTTTCCTGCTGATAAGTATTTGTAAATGATTAATAAATATCTTCTGATCTCAAATATTTCAATTATTTTATCTGTGTATGTGTATTATTTATAAGTTGTCATTATAATATCAAATATACAAATATAACAATTAACCAAAGATTATATGTTAAAAAATTACTGTTAAATAAACCGAATTAAAATAGTTGATCGATTATTTGAAATGCACTGATGCAATTGTAGCCACTGGGCGTATGAGCAACGTTTTAATTAACAAAATATACAAAATGTGTATTATATAAATCCTTCATATGTACATACTATATATATGAATGTTAACTATATAATATATAGCATGCACTCGCTTTACACTACAAAGAAAGTTAGGTAGTAAACTATGAGTCAAACAAAAACATTGCCAGCCTAGATATTTCTCCATTTTCAACTTAATTTATTATTTAAATTTTAATATAGTTTTAATTAATTCAGGAATTCATTTAAAAACGAAATAATTAATTTTGAATACAACAACATAGTGAAAAGTGGCAACATGGCATGGTTAAAAAAAAATATGTAATACTTTTCATGCCTTTCATGTACATGAAATGATTTATTAACTTTGGTCCGAAGTATGTAAGTACCAGAAGGAGCAGAGACAGACCCACCGAAATTTATACCGATAATAACTAATAGAATCAAGATAATCCCTATAGCATATATATGACGGTTTTCAAGATTTGAAAATTTTGGGTCATAAATCTGCCAAAGAAGTGCCTATGAACGTGAAATTCGGTATTCTGTACATAAATACCGAATTGCAAATCGGTGTTGAAAATAAAATAACATTTAGCTCCCATAGTTCCGATATTTTCAAATGTGAGGTTTTGGTCAAAACTCAGTCAAGAATCATTTATTAGTATAAAATTTGATACTATCCACACTAGGAATTGCATGTTGGTACCGAAAATCATTGAGATCGGACTGCTTAATTATATTTCCCCCATGCAACCGAGCATGAAATTCGGTATTATCCATACACATTATAAATTTCATATTGGTAGTGAATATTATCGAAATCGGAATATCATATCATAATGCCCCATACAACTGATTTGTTCGGATAGGAGGTTTTTTTGTAAAAAATCCGCCAAAAAGCGCGAAACTTGGTATTCAACAGATGTTTATTCAATTTCATATTGACACTGAAAAATATAAAAATTGGATTTGCAATAAATTTGAAATGTTCATGAAAGGTACAAAGACTTTGGCATGGCCGAAGACAGCCACTCTTTCTTGTTTTAAAATATTTTACAAGAAAAAAAAAAAAACTAAAACGACTGAGAAAGACTTATTAATACAGCTGGAAAATTTCTCAGGAGAACGAATTTATTGTATCCAGTCGCAACATTAAAGATCATGTCATATATACATGTGAAGAAAATAAATAGGAAACTAAATGACAGGTACATTTAATTGAAGGCAGTTAAAGAATGAAATAATTATTGGTAATTTCGTAGTTGACGAATTAAACAAAGCAAAATTGAAGCGATATACACAAATAAATGTTAATCATATATTTTTTTGCTAACAAGCTTTAAAAATAGCCTGTAATAGTTTTTCTGAAACCTAAATTAATCACGACTCGGATAATATCTACCTGACAGCTATTAATAGTTCACTCCGAAAGACATCTTTGTCACTTGAATGGCAAATCTGACAGATTTGAACTAAATCACACCTAATTTAGAATAACACCCTCATACAGTTATATTATTTCTGCTTGTCGTTTTTCAATATTTTTTGTTTGTTTATATTTTATTTTGCTCTTTCCTCCTTTCTACATATTTACAAAATTACTTGAGCAAATTGTTTTAAGGAAATAAATTAATAAAATTTAAACCTAATTTGAAACTTTATAAATATTTTATTTCTAAATTTAACTGAGCAATCTCTACAATTATTTTCTAATCCTACAATTTCATTTAACAATTAAAAAAAAAAACAATTCTTCACTTACATATCAATTATACGTTTCTATTCCGCTGTCAAAAATATATTCAACTCAATGCGCATACACACATACAACTTCAATGACCTCCTTAAAAGTTAACTATTTACATCTCTGCAGCCAATAATTACATAATTTTGCTTACTGAAGCATGATATTCCATAAGTTTGTGTTTGCATTTCAGACTTGAAAAAGTTTCACTTTGCAATTTAGCTTAGAGAGCAAAAACAACTACAAAAGCAATGTAGGTGAGAAAATTGCAATAATTGCAACAGTAAAAAGTTTTTAATGCAAATATAAAAGTTTTGTAGAACAAATACGCGAAATCATTTACTAGTAATTGCATTTACATCAAGAGTAATTTTCGTTTTATTCATAATTATTGATGATAAACATAGACATTTATAACGCTTTTATTTTTTCTTTCTTTGCTTTCACTGTAATCTGCATTCCAGGACGAGAGTGAAAAAGTACGAGAGAGATAAAGCATATTTTTTTCTTTTTTTTTTTAAATATCTAATAGAGAATACTATTGAAAAATAAAAACAAATTAACGTTTGTGATATTTCTTGACTAAAATTTAGAAAATTTAGAAAAATTAGAAAATTTAGAAAATCTCCTTCACTTAGTTTAAAATAATTTACTATGAATAATATGACAATTCTCATTAAAAATTACAATTAAAAAAAACATAAATATTGAATTTTGTTTTCAATCTTTTGATACTCGTATTTCACTGCAACTATTGGTGGAGAAAGCTATCGTTAAAGTTTAAACAATATATGAACATCAACATAAAGGTTATATATTGCTTAAAATTTAAATTAATACAAACAAATTATTGACAAATGTGTTCTTCAAAAAAAAAAAAAAAAGTATCGAGGAATAAAAATAATTGTCATAGTCGATGATTTATTATGAAGATATTATTTTAACTTTTTGCAAAAATTAACAAGATTTTTCATGAGAGACTTCTGTGATAGCCAAAAAAAAATTTTTTTATAGAAATATTTTCATATTCTTTAATTTAATTTTATTTATTTTAATCCAGTTTATATTATTTAATTTAATAATATATTATTTTATGATATTTTTAATTTTGCAACAAATTTTGTAGGTTCATGAAAGGTACAAAAAGGCATGGCAACAATTTTTCTTGTTTTATTTTTCTTTTAGTTTATTTTTATATATTTAAATTTTTTATTTTATTTACTTTATTTTATTTTATTTCTTATTAAATTTCATTTTTTATATAATTTAGTTTATATTATTTACTTAATATTTTTTTATTTTATTTGAAATTATTTTGCTCACTTTTTTAAGTTTTTGATTTATTTCCATTTAATTTTTTAAATTTTTTTTTTTTTAAGTTTATTTTTATACCTTTCATGCACATGAAATAGTATATTAGCTTTGTCCGAAGTATATAAGTATCACAAGGAGAAGAGGTAAACCCAGCGAAATTTATACCGATCGTATGAGAATGACGAGCTGAGTTGATTTAGACATGTCCGTCTCTCCATCTGCCTGTTGGAAACCAAACTAATCCCTTAACAGCTCATTACTTATAACCAAAAACAATTACAGGCCGCATTAAAATACCCATAAATATAAGTCGAGCCCGACAAGCAATCCTACTTATATACATTCCTCAGACTTTTAATGCCTGAATGTATGCAGGATTGCAAAGTACTCGCTAACCCAGCATTAAGTTAAAATAGGGGCTAAATATTAGCGCACTTAAGAGTTATTGGTTAGTAAAAAATTTAATAATAAAGCAACATATTGCATGGCAGGCGTTGACTCAGTTGGTAGAGCACTCGCCCGTGATGCCAGAATCCGTTCGATTCCTGGCAAAAGAAGACTGATAGGTGATGTGATCTCCGAAACAGCTGTCACTTCTACCATTTTTTCTTTGTTGTATAACAAAATATTCAAAGAAAAAATAATGTTTCTAACAAAAAACAGGCCTTTGAATACAGCTCATTTACTTATAACTAATCCCTTATCTTTTTAGATATTTCAATCAAACATGGTTCGAAAATATACCAATACGTTCAAGCGATCATTTATCGTAATTGGTTAGATCCGACCCCAATAGCAATATACGACCGAACTTTCAATATACTTTGAACATTTCATAAATCCTTCAAAACGGTACCTCGCATAGTGAAACTTTGTATGCTACACACACAAATTTAGGTGCATATTAATTATGAAAATCATCGAAGTTTGACAACTACAGCGTACAATCGAGTTGTTCAGATATCCAGTTTTGGGTCGAAATTCCTTCAAAAAGCATCAAGTGGCGTGAATTTCGGTATTCTACAGATGTAAAATCAACTTAATATTGACACAAAAACTCACCGACATCGAATTTAACAATTTGAAAAATTTTCTATATTTTCATGAATCACATCGGCATCTATTTCATTTTATTTTACATTTAGTTTAAACTTTTTTTATTTTATTTTTTATTTTACATTATTTTGTTATAATTTTATTTTAAATTATTTAAATTTTGTATTTTAAATTACTTTATTCTATTTTGTTTTATTTTATTTCATTTTATTTCTTTTTTTTTACTTTCTCTTATCTTATTTTATTTTTTTTTATCAGAATTTTTCCAATAACCTTTTTTTGACAGCTCAACCGTGAATTTTTCCAATAACCTTTTTTTGACAGCTGTCCTGTCATTTTGGTTCAGCATTGTTTGGCATTTCATCATGGAAAGACTTACTCCTGAACAACGTTTACAAACCATTTAAGTTTATTACGAAAATTCACGTGATGTAAAGAATGTTTTTCGCACACTTCGCTCAACTTACTATCAACATAATTGGCCTTTTGATTGAAAGCGTACAAAATACTGTATATGCAAGAACTGAAACCGCTCGGCCTTCCCAAGCGACATCACTTCGCTCTATGGGCTCTTGAAAAGTTCTATTTGGGACGAAGAACAACCTGAAGAGATTCAAAAGCTGCCATATCATCCAGAAAAAACAACGGTTTGGTGTGGTTTGACGGCTGGTGGAATAATAGGTCCATATTTCTTCAAAAATGATGCCGGTGAGAACGTAACCGTCAATGGCGACCATTATCGCGACATGATAACCGACTATTTGATGCCTGAAACTTAAGCTCGTGACCTCCGCAACATTTGGTTTCAGCAATGAATTTATTGAGAGAACACTTCAGGAAGCAGATAATTTCACATTTTGGGCCGAACGATTGACCACCAAGATCGTGTGATATCACACCTTTAGACTTTTTCCTGTGGAGATATGTAAAGTGTAAAGTCGAATCAGGCCTTGTAGCAGAACTTCACGTGTGTCATTCACTAGTTACCAGTCGAAATGCCCATCTGAGACCTAGCTGCGGTCAACATTTGAAAAAGATAATCTTCAAAAAATAAATGCCAAAGAATTTTCTTTCAAATGATAATAGAAATTACCCTTTAAATTTGAATTTTCTCTGTTTTTTTTTTTTTTTTCTTTAAGGAAGTAGCGAACCCCGAAATGGATCAACGTTTATAACTGTTGAAGTAAATGGTAATTTTGGCAACAATAAAATCAATCCTTATGTTTAGAAATTGTATTCTTATAATACGAAAATTGTATTAAATAAATAATTTTACTGCATTCGTACGTACTATTTTAGTAGTTGGTTTATATATATATCATTTCCATATATTATATTGTCGATGCAATTCTAGCTCGAGAGGCATTCCAAAATGTTATAATAAATATTCATTATGATGCATATAAATGTTTAGTAAATTAAAAATGGATTAAAATATACAGCTAGTTGCTGGTATGCAGTGATGTGGACAGCTGTTGTAAGTTTTTCGCAAAAAATAACCGTAAAAAAAGTATGCTGATTTAGAAAATAAAAAAAATTATATTTATAAACGTAATTACTTTTGTTGGTATTAAGTACGTGTAAGCTGGAGGCGTGCTTGAAAAAAAGTTTGATGATATCCGTATGTATGATGTATATTATTTGAAGTTACAAATTTTAATTTAAAACGCGCAAAATATTTTATAATTATTATGTTTTAGCTGATTATCAGTATTTTCATAAATGTTGGAATTATTATTTAGACTAAAATAGTTTTCGTAAAATTTTCCGATTTTCCCTACACAAAAATTAATTGCGAACTAATAAATAATTATTTATTAGCATGAATTTTACAAATTGAATGTTTGAAAATTCAAAATTTTATTGTAAAATTGCCGCATGTCAGTTTTCACAAACTAACGGTAAAAATTCATATAAATTTCATTAGCTACTCAGCTGCATCATTAGAATTGACATTAATTAAACTTAAAGCATTTTCATGTTCGGACGCCATGGTGTTATGAATAACCAACAACAACGTAAAAACCACCAAAGGAGACGATGGAAGTAACCACAGCTTAAAACGAACACTAGACTTCTAACATACATGTTTTAGCAATAACCATAAGAAGATAAATTCACACATAAGCATGTGTATATGTGTATGCAAATTTTTATGTATTTATGTAAATTTAACTTTGAGTATTTTGCTTTTCGAAGCATATTGAAAGCCACTCGTGCATACTCGCTCACATAGCTACAAATATTTTGCAACAAAAACAACCGAAATATGCATACACATACATATACATGCACAACACAATCACCTTAACTACACTCGACCAGTTCACCGCCATCATTGAGATGGTAAAGCACACTTAGAGCTTACAATGAAATTTAAAGCCGCAGTGTAAGCTGCTTAAGTCGGCAGGATTAGTATGCACACATGTTAAGCGATTCCTTTTGCATAGAAGAGAAGAAGCAACTCAACGAAAAAATGGAAACACACTGCCAACAGCAAGCAACAACAAGGCGAATGTATGCATATACATATATGCATATATGTGAACACTTCCGTTGGTCGCCATAACCAAAAAATTGCTGAGTGGCAAACCGCACACTTTACAACGTGCGGGCTCTTATAATATTGCACAACAACAACAACTGTGAATACAACAGTAAAAAATTATACGAGTTGCAACAACAACTGGTATATATACAAACACATATAAACATATCCTAAGCAGGTGCATATTCACCTGAGCTGTTGTGCAAGCATACCTACCCAAAAGAAATATATATATATATACATGTGTGTATGTGTGTGTATGTGCAATTTGCATGTAAATCAAAATCAATGGGATTATAAAGTTAACGGAGAAAACTGTTGCTGCTTTTCGAAAGCGTTGTATTCAGTTGTTGCTACTGCTGTAGTTGTTCTTTCATTTGCTCAACTACTTGTTGCACCTTTTAATATTGTCATGAACGTAAGTGAGTGCTCTTGCATTCGTTCGCGTGAAAAGAAAGATACAAAGTAAAATTCTCTCATTTGATGCTACAAACGAGTACAAGCCACACGCTTATAACTTGGCTCACATCTACGAGTACATACATATTCATATTAGAAGTGTAATATTCATGTGGAAATATTACCCAGTATAGGAAATTTGGAAATTCCAGTGGAAAGCGGCGAAATATGCCGGAGAGAGAAATTTTATAATAAAAAAAAAATTATTTTGTGAAAACAATAAAAAAAGACTTCTTACCTGACCTATATCTAGTTACCATCAAAATTATATTAATTAAAACTCGTAATTTTAGTTTTAACTTTAAAAAATTCTGATTTGGAAAAAATATATTTACAAAATTTTTATTTTCAAAATATTGTACAAGTAAAAAAAAATTGTTAACGATGAGAGTCCATGCCTTGAATGATGTCCATAATGATGTGACTGCTCTGAAGCTGTTCCCATTATATTTAAATTCAATATATTTTTTAATTTAGTTTCAATATTTAGATAAATTTCGAGTCCTTTCAATTCTGACTTGGAAAATACAGACATTACATAATCCAAGCTATTTTCAAAAATCCAGACAAGACACTTAACAAACATAACAATATCCCCACGACTCCTTATCCCGAATGGACCAAATAAATTACTTTCTCTCTTTACCTCTTTTGAACATAAGTTCTGGCTAGAAGACAATTAAGATATGTATGTATTGTGTGGTTCGTGTTGAGTCTGGATTATATTTTTCCGTGACTTAATCGTTTCTGAAATATGTCTGAGAATACGTCTGTTTTGGATTTAGTTATACTTAAAATATGTCTGTCGAGATTTTGTTTGTCGGGATGCCATCATACAACCAGATAAATTACAGTTCACAGATTTCGTTTGTCGGGATGCCATCATACAACCAGATAAATTACAGTTCACAGATTTCGCTCAACGGATATTGAATTTTTGTAAAGATTTTATTAAGCTTTCCAATAACTAAGTCAGGACAAGAGTTTTTTTTACAAGATTTAATAAAAATTATGTAACTGTAAATAATTATAACCTGAAATATTGATATTTCTAAAAAGCGAGCCAGAAAATAAACTTAAAGAAATATTTTATAAAAGATGACTTCATTTGATATTTGAAGAGAATTCCAAAAATAGGAATTTCCAATAAGAGTGATATGATTTCTTTAAAAAAAATAAATACTCACATAATAGTTGTTAAGGAAATTCAAATGTTTTTTTATTTAATGTGAAGTACAATCGTTACAATTAAGTTCTGAATATAACACCATTAAAATGGCCTCCACGACTTCTCTTGCAGGAACCAATTCGATGAAACCAATTTGTGAGCACTTTTTCCACTAAATCAAGTCGTATGACACGAATATCATGTTCAATATTGACTTTAAAGCTTGAAGAGAGTCTGATTTATTGCTAAAGACCAATGACTTCAAATAATCCCACAAGGAGTAGTCTAATGGTGTTAAATCACAACTTCTTGGAGGTCATTCAATGTCACAATTTCTTGAAATAATCGAATCGCCAAACCTTTCTCCCAATAATTCGGTTGTTGCACGTGCTGTGTGACACGTAGCCACGTCTTGTTGGAACCAGATGTTGTTAAGATCAACTTCATCCAATTGTGACTATAAAAAGTTGGTTATCATCGATTTATACCGCTTTCCTTTGACACTAACGGTGCTACCAGCTTCATTTCGAGAGAAGTACAGACCTATGATTCCCCCAGACCAAGAACCACACCAAACTGTGAATACTTTAGGTGAATGTAATGGTTGTTATTGAATAATTTGTGGATTTTCTTCGCAACAGAATCGACAGTTTTTTTTATTTACCGCTTCACTCAGATGAAAGTGAGTCTCATCGGAGAAGCAAAAACGTACGAAAAGTTACAATTGCAGAACGATTATTTTGATAATAATATTGAATAATTTGTAAACGTTGTTTTTGCGTATATCTTGCCATGATGAAACTGTAAACAGTACTGAGTAAAATGAAAAAAATTAATGATCATGGCATATTCAAAATGGCCAAAATAACACTTAGAAATCAAATCATCACTGTTGGAAACCCTATATATATAAACGCAAAGTTTCTCTCTGCCACACAAGTATGATTTTTGCTGCGTTATCTTCTTATACTTGTATGTTTCTGGGACTTTTTACTCAAAATCCACCGATTAATGTATTTGCCTAACCTTTCCCGCTTACGGCATGTCAACATCGCTGCAGTGTTGTACTATTAGATATAAATATTTTAAATATTGTTCTCAACAACCGCTGCTTTTTCAAGACTAAAAAGGATGGAGAAGCAAATCGAAAAGTGCTTTCCATAGTAAAATAAATACAAAACGAATAACTCTTTTCATTCGCTTTTGACTGTCAAAACTTTAAAGTTGTAGACAACTTTGTATTTTATTTTTCTCACGTTGGAATAATTAAAAATATTTAAACTTGATTTGATAAAAATAATTTTTTTGGAAGCAATTTTTAATGCTGTTTAATGAGCTGCTCCCCTATTATTTGGCTCTAGCTCTAGGAGACCCTTTACGTAAAGTCTAAAGCACATGAGAAAAGCCTAAATGATTCACAACGTATTGAACCCATTTAGGGGAGATATTTAGATGTTCAATTTAAATTTTTCGAAAGGTTTTGAAACATAATTTTAAATTTATGGAAACAAATATTCAGTCTTCGGTCTTGGATCGGCTCGAAATCCAACGTAAAATCACTACTCTAACAAATGCTACTTCACATAAAGTTGGTAATTGAAAAATTGTGGTGTGGCTGTGTAGTGGATACGGCGTAATATACGTGAATACGTCAAACAAGCCTTGACACTAGACGAGCTCTAAACAGATTTAAAGCGGTTAACTCGTGTTGCTTAGGTGGATATACAAATCCGTTCGAACGTGATTTTACGGCATAGTTTAAAGTCAGCCACTGGCTCTTCAAGGAAACTATCATTAAGCAGTGTAAGTGTTTTTCATTTTTCGGCTTCAAAGAGCGCTCAAACATATATCACTGGTGCTCGAATGGATTATTGATAAACGTCGTAGTGAAACGTGCACTAGCTGCTGTCTAAAGCGTTTTCATAAACGATGATGCCTGCACGGCCCGATATCGATATGAAAGTTATTTAATCTTCCATCTCTATAATTTCAAACGTTTCAACTGTGCTTGATTAGCTCGGCCGCATTCATTACTTTACGTTACTCGCAGTGCTTGACTCGATCGAGAAGGACTTTTACAGGTACCCTTCGATTGATTGTGAAATGCACTCTCCAACCGCATACGATCTCACTTTATTATATTCACAGTTACAATTTTACACTATTGTTATATATAGAATTAATAGATCCTGAGGAGAGTTTCAACAAGCCGTAATGAAGAAACCTTGAGATAAAGTAGCAAAAAATATAACGATAATCATGAATAAGTACAAAAGTAAAGTACTGTCTACACCCACCAAGAAATTTTATATGGAAATTGGTATTTAATGCACTGATACTGCTTTACAATTTGAGTCATTCTATTACTGCAAGTTTTGCCTAAGCGTGGCGGTCAACGTTAAATTACTCTACGAAATTTTTTTCTGCCATAAAAGTCTATATGCCCCAAAAATCTCTCCGAAAATAACAGGAGAAATGTAATATTTATTAGTATTAGTGAGTTGTGAAAGTAAAGGTTTAAATTAAGACCTTTAAAAAGGAACAACATTCCTGTAGCATAATTATCTGCCTCATTGCGCAATCGCTTCTGTCGCTGTTACCAAATAGTCTTTAACTAATTTCATTTAAACTACACCAAAATTACTCTCTACGTGGTTGCATCATTTTGTAAAACTTACTGCAAGCTTTTATGAGCTAAGCCAATCGAGTTAGTAATTTGTATTATGCGTATGTCGTTACAAATACAAACACATGTAGACAGCTTACTGTACTTGTAGTAACTTCTATTGTTGTATGTATTAATTCGTAACTTTGTTGCAAAGAGTTAATTGAAATAATTAAGCTCTTTTACATTTTCCAAAAGTACTTAAGAATATTCCTAAATTACAAATCAATTAGTTGTTGCATTTATAATCCAGTTGTGATCTGAAGCAAGAAGAAGCTTAGCTACAATGGCAATATGTAGTGTGAGCTGAACATTGAAAATTTTAAGTTTACTTAGGTTTTTGGCTTTCGTGCTCTTGAATGTTTGTATGTAAATTATTATAACGGTTTACTCACGACTTAAATGTGGATGTACTTGTATTTGTAAGCTCATAATCCACATTGGTACATATTGTTGATTAAATCCGAGAGCATTTAGAAATTACATGTTTTAGAAATGTGGCAGAAATACGTAAATATTGTGAATATTGTAAGTGCGAGCGTAAAATTTACTTTAATAAATATTGAAATTACTATCATTATATATTTTAATACCTAAATACAGCATAAGTTTGTATGGGCGTAATTTCCCACCTCGTCGAATTCTGGTTTTAAACAAAGCTCACATTTTTTAAAAATAAAATTAATAAATTTTGAATTAACGAAACCTTTTCATTATTTCCTCTACTATTATTATTTCTATTTTCATTTTTGCCCCTTGTTTTTGAAAACTTTAAAAACGAGTTTCGCGAACCTTTGCATTGTTTGTTTCTTGATTTCAACTCTCATTCAAGCACATTTGGCATACTGATTCGCTTTTTCATATTAATAAAACTGTTTTGTCAACTCTCAACTAATCGTTACATTACATTTTATATTTGAATTAATTCTTAAAAATCAGCTAATGAATTTTGTTCTGTAGCTGAATTTTTTTAGTTCTTGACACGAAACAAACCTCTCTTCATAGTAACTCGGTATTGATGAAAAACCAAACAACTTCCGTACGTCATGCGGAAGGCGCACTTCGTGCGGACGTGCGGAAGGTAGGTAAACCGTTGGGATTAATAATAATAATAATAATCTTACGTAAGAACAAACTTCGAAATATTACCTGTATACTAAATTAAAAATTATCCTAATCGGACTGCTCCTTTGTCTACTTTTTACCCATCTCACATTTAGTTTCCGAATACTATCTCTAAGAAATGAGTCCTCTCTGTCCTAGATTCATTGAGCCATTATCCAAAAGACCCGAACCGATGACCCCCCAAACCTTTTTGGAGAATACGGCGGGTGTGGTAAGACCTCCCATTTCAGCTTTTTCAAGTAGCTTGATTGGGCCAAGCGTTGTCATGTTGGAAAATCACGTTGTCATTCCTATCAGTCGTATCTGGCCCTGTTCATTCAATGCACGGCTCAAACGCATTATTTTAGTCGATAACATATCGTTTCAATGGTTTGTCTTGGGTTTAGCAACTCACAGTACAGCACACTCGTCTGGCTCCACCATATGCAGACATGACTTGGGCAAGACTTTTTTATAGTATATTTTCCTCTTTAGGTTATACATCCATTTCCTTCCTTTAATGTCTTTCAAAAACCAGTTTCGAGGTGAAAAATCTTATTTTGAATAAATCCAAATTGCTCTAACCGAAGGGAAATTGTTTTCTGAGTCACTTTCAACGATTCTGCCAGTTCAATTTGCATTTGAAACGCATAATTATCTAGTAAAGCCTCAAATTCCTTATATTAAAACTTTTTGGGTTAGACAAAATATATATACTTTGTATTTCACGCTAAAATTACCACTACTGAAGCGTCGAAACCACTATCTGCATGAGTTATCACCATAAACTGCCACAAGCATTCGATAAGCTTCAGTTGCACGTTTCTTTAAATTGAAATAGGAAATCCAAACTTCCCACAAATGCTGTTTATTTAACACAAATCATCCCGGCCTTTTCGAAGAGGAGAAAAATATTGCTGATGCCAGAAACAGGCGCTGATGAACACTAATTATTGTTGACGGATTTCAGATATTGCTTGCGAAATAGGCCACAACTTGCAGATGGAACCAGCTTTTGAGAAAAGACCCTATATTGTATATGTATGTATATATATACAAGAGCCAAAGAGTTTATTCAAACTTTTTCAAGCAGTGAGAGCATTTGAGCAACGAGCACTCGCACACTTGCTTCTTGCTCATTACTCGAAAATTTTCGAGTATTTTGACAAAATGTTTAACCTTTTTTTCAGAACTTCTTTTAAATTTTAAATTTATTTAGGCAAAATATAAAAATCATTGCAACCCCATAGAAATTTTGAAAAACAAAATTTAATTTCTTTTTTGTTTAATTGAGCAGTTGGGCAATGGATTGAATCTTAGGTTTTTTTTTATATGGGTGGATAGGGCTAAGAAAAGGAAGAGGCTTCCTATGGGATTTTGAGATATTTATATTCTTATTTGTTATTGGTTGTTCATCCGAATGTGCACGAATTCACGAATCAAATCTACACATTGTCCATCGCCATGAGTATATCGTTCGCCTCCCTCTATATATATCAGAGGGAATAGCATAGTTAAAACACTGGGCAGATCCGTTTGATGAAATACTGAAAGGTATAACAAACTGTCACACATAACATAAAAAAAATAAAAATTCACATACAAAATGGTTTTGAAAATATGAGAAGAAGAGTACAAAACTCTTATTAGGTCACAAAAAAGTCATGCCAATGCACATATCCATACAATATTCATGCAATATCTAAGCATTAAATTAACTTTGTAAATTAAAAATATATTTTAATATCAATATTTAATGCGAATACTACCAAGAGCTCTGTTATGCGATATATGTATAAGCAAGTACATATATGTATTGGAAATTTATATGTGTAGGATCGGTACATGAAACAACGCGAAACACTATAACCGGTAACACTTACTGAAAAATGTAACCGGACCATATACATAGAACATACAAACAAATGCGACTCTGTAATAAAAAACATAGGCAACCCACAGACAGACAAATTGAAAAGCAAGTTAGTTAGGACTGAGACCGCAAAGAGTTAATATGTGCCGTGTAGAGATATTTTAAAAGCATATTTAAAGAAATTTAAAGTTTAATAATATTTCCAATGTAAATTAAAGTGTAATATAATATAATTAAATCAATTTCGATATATCAACCCATATATATGTGTATACAAAGCTCTTTAAACGCTTTTGCTCAACATTTATAATTCATTGGCAATTTGGAAGGCTATAAAATATACATAAAAAAGAAACTGAATTCCGCCTCGACTTCCAAGGATAACTGCTTTTGTCTACGCCATCACACGGCCATTGAACTCTGTGTATGAGTACAATAAATGAAGACATTAAGTTGCAATGTTGCATGCAACAATAGTGAATAGCTATAACAGAAGCGTATATTTGTATGTAAAAGTAGGCGTTTCGGTCTGCGGCTCAACCCTTTATTATGTGATTACTCTTACTGGCATTCTGCGCCCCTCAAAACATAGAAATGACCAGTGGCATAGCTGTAG
This sequence comes from Neoceratitis asiatica, assembly GCA_030068015.2. NCBI lineage: Eukaryota > Metazoa > Arthropoda > Insecta > Diptera > Tephritidae > Neoceratitis > Neoceratitis asiatica. The sequence goes on from CM061528.1 coordinate 29,879,726, forward strand.
TCGTACTAAACAGTGAGCGCAACCATAATTATTAGTATTTTAGTGTGCAATAAAATTGCCAATGACATGAAACATGCAAAGAATTGGCGCGCATGCTAATTTTGCTGCAAGGGCTTATGTAAAGGGTGATCCATTTTGGGGTACCCTACTTTTTTAAAGAAAATAAAACATAGAGAATTCACATGTAATGGGGATCGTTTATTATCATTCGAAAGAGCATTCTTTGGCATTTATTTTTTGAAAATTATCTCTTTCAAATGTTGGCCGCAGCTACGTCTCAGATGGTCTATCCGTTGAGTCCAATTTTCGATGACTCGTTCGAGCATCTCGACTGGTAACTAATGAATGACACGCGTGATGTTTTGCTCCAAGGCCTAAATCGAAGCGGACTTGTCCGCATAAATTTTAGACTTTACAAAAAAGTCTAATCGTGTTATATCACACGATCTGGGTGGCCAATCGACCGACCCAAAACGTGAAATTATCTGCACACTGAAGTGTTCTCTTAATAAATCCATTGATTGATGCGATGTATGGGAAGTGGCCCTATCTTATTGAAACCAAATTACTTGCAGATCACGAATTCAATTTCAGGTATCAAATAGTAGGTGATCATGGCGCGGTAACGGTCGCCATTGACGGTTACGTTCTCATCGGCATCATTTTTAAAGAAATATGGACCGCTGCTTCCACCGGTCCACAAACTATACAAAACCGTTTTTTTCTGGATGACATGCCAGCTCTTGAATCTCTTCAGGTTATCCTGCGTCACAAATGTGGCAATTTTCCTTGTTTATATACCCATTGAGCCAGAAATGATATATTCGGTCGAATTTTATCGAATAATGAATGTTGGGTCTCAAGTTTGGTGATGGCATTGCGAATAGTATGCTCAGTAGGCCGATTATGTTGACCATAAGTTGAGCGAAGTGCGCGAACACAGTCTTTAAAGAACGTGAATTTTCAAAATAAAGTTCAATGATTTGTAATTGTTGGTCAGGCGTAAATCTTTTCATGATAAAATGCCAAAAAATACTGAATGAAGATAACATGACTCTTGATCTGTCAAAAAAAGGATATTGAAAAAAGTACCTCTACTTGGAGCACCCTTTATAAACATTGAAACATGTGTATGTAAACTGTACTTATATCCAATTTTTTTTCAGACTAACGTCCATGAAAAGAATAATAGTGAGTACACCATAATGCGGGCATAACAATATGCTCGACTTGCACCCCGAATTTCTTCCACTGCACTAATCATCTCTCTGCTAGCTGTAATATACATTTATATTTATATTTACTAATCGCTTTTATACTTCAGCTTTAATTCAGAGAGATAATTTGCGAAAATTATAATAACACTGGGTGTATTATCTTAGTCTTGAAAAGAGATCCATGATGATATGATTGCAATCTTTCTTATCCGTGCGACGGCTTAATATATCCTATAGATATATATATATAATTGGCGCTGAAGCGATTTTCGATTTTTCCAATTCGATTTTCCATTTATACCTTTCATGTGAAGTATGTAAGGACCAGAAGGAGAAGACCCACCGAAATTTATACAGGTTGGATCAGAATCACGAGTTGAATCGACTTAGCCCTGTTCATCTGTCCGTGTGTCTGTTTGAACGTAAACTATTCCCTCAAATTTTAATTATTTCAAAACAACTTCGTAGGCAGAGGCACCTATACGTTTAAAGGATTCTTTGTAGGAATCGGCCAGATCGGACCACTACAGCAAATATAAGACCGATTTTTAAGATTTGAAGTTTTGGTTCATAAATCCGTCGAAAAAGTGCCTCGAAATTGGTACACTACACATACATAATGAATTGCATTTTCGTAGGGGAAATCATCGAAATCGGACTACTATAGCATATAGACCCCATACAACCGATTTTTTCAGATATGAGATTTCGCGTAAAAAATTTGACAATAAGTCATGAAAGAGCGTGAAATTTGTATACCTCAGACATAAACTGAAGTTTATATTGACACTGAAAGTCGACGAAATCGAACTTTGCAATTTGCCATAAATTTGAAATGCACATGAAAGGTATAAAGACTTTGGCATGGCCGAAGACAGCCCTTAATTCTTTCTTTGGAATAGATTTGATTTCAGATCCCATTCTCGGGAAAAAAGTTTATTTAATTCAACCCCGAAATTACTATGTCACACATAAAAAACTTCATCAATATCGGAATTGCGAACATATGCTCAGAAGATATATATAAATCCAGCTCTTGACCAATGGCGACACATAGTAAAATATTTTTTTAGTGCAAGTGCACTTAAATATCTCTCTCAAATACCTTCTATATAATAACTATACCAGATTACTTTACTTAGGTACAAATTTAAAATAATTTAATGCTTTTGGCAGGTTTCACCTCTCTATGTCTCAACGAAGATATCCTGAAAGTGTGAAAAAAATCGGTTTCGGAGTCTATACGATTGAAAATATATGAATGCCACATGTTATCGTACAATTTTAATGCCAGCTTTTATTTAACAGCTGCCTAACAGCTGACATATGGTATGACATCAACTATCATACATTAAATTAAATGGCTGACAAAATAGACGGTTTGACGGTTTCTATATTTTTATGCATACATCTACATTACTTTTATTTTTGCTTTGAAAAGTCGCTGCATATATGTAGATATATGCAAAAAAAAGCGATAAAAAGTAGTGAAATAATAAAATTCCGGTTTAAATAAATTGTTTGCATACAATAAGACCATAAGTGCAGGATTGAACTTCCTGTACATGTATTTTTCAATCAAAAAAATTTATGAAAAATTTTCCTCGTTTCAAAATAAAAATAAAATTATTTTCACATAAATTTGTACATAATTTTTTTTTTTTGCTGCTGGTTATACTTACATACATCTGTATGTACGAATAAAATTTAATATCACAACATCTTTCTAAGTTATTGTGAATATGTCCCGCGAATTGCTGAAAAATTTGCATATGTAAACAACAAAAGTAATATAAAAAATATGTAAATACAAAATGTATGAGATTTCCTAAACACGCTGTTTTATTACTTTTTAATGGTTAAAGCATGCCTAATAGCAGTTAATTTATACTAGCATACCTACAGAGCTATTTATTCATGCATCTTACATCGTTATTATATACATACATAAAATTTCTGTTGGGATATGTGAATATCAAATATAACTCATCTGAGAAACAAATTGTCGTTTATTATAGAAGTGCTCCAATTTTGTATCTTTCAAATATTTTAACTTACTATTGAGAGTTATTTTTTACTCAATAAAATATTTAATAATGAAAGTATTCTTCATAACTATGCTGAGCAAGCAAGCCGAAAAAAAACATATATTGCTGCCAAACCGAAAATAAAACTAATTACGTGCGACTAAGCCACATGCAAAAGCTATAGCTGAGCTACAATAGAAACTGCAAACATACATACGCACATAGATATATGGCATTATACTCAGCGCCATCAACGCCATGGCGTATGAGTGACGTAAAATTTGTTGGAATGCGCGTAATTCACAAGCTGCTACCAGCTGCAACAAAATTTCGTGTATTTTTTATTTTTTAATATTTTTTTTTTAAATCATTGTTTTTGTTTTTGTGTGTTGCCGAATATTTGGTACTCCCTTTTAGTGCACTGCACAGCAATTTACGAAGATTAATTGCATACTGGCACAATGCACGTCCGCTAACACCAGACGAAATAAATGTATTTATTTGACTGCGAAATGGAAACTTTTACTTGCGTGCGAGCAGTCTAGCTGTACTGTCATTTTATTTCTTTTACATATAAATACAAATATGTGTGTATATGTGTTCATACATACGCAGTGTTAGCGCGTGTTTATTTTCTAAATTGTTGTAATTTTTCTTAATTTATTTAGTGTTGGTTAGCTGCGAAAATTGCTGTTTTTGACCATACTCACACACCCACATATTTAATATTGTGTTATAAATGTGTTGTTATAAATGCATATGCACCAATGTGCAGCTGCTAAGTTCATCAGTGTAATCTATTTTTTAATATTTCAAGCGACCAGATCTCGCACTGGGAGATTTTCATTTATTTACTTTATTCTTGTTGTATTTGAAATATAAAAGGCAGACTTTTGATTTATGATTTTTGTTTATGATTTCATTATTTAACATTTTTTACAACATATAATTAATATGATTTTATAAAAATTTTATTTTTTCTATTTTTATTTATATTATTTTATTTTATTTTACTTATTTTATTTTGTTTAATTTTATATTATTTACTCTATTTTATTTTAATATTTTTATTTATTTTATTTACATTAATTCATTTTACTTTATTTCATTTCATTCTATTAAATGTATTTATTTTATTTTTATTTCATTAATTTTTTTTACATTTTTTTATATTGGTTAGTTTATTTTATATATATTTTTTTAGTTTTTTTACTTTATTTTGATTCCCATATATTTTACTTATTTTATTTTGTTTAGTTTTATATTATTTACTCTATTTTATTTTAATATTTTTATTTATTTTATTTACATTAATTCAATTTACTTTATTTTTTTATTCTATTAAATATATTTAATTTAATTTATTTTATTAATTTTTCTTTTTAATTTTTTTTATTTTGGTTAGTTTATTGTATATTTTTTAATCTCAATTTTTTTCAGTTTTTACTTTATTTTGATTCCCAGTAATTTATTTTACTTTATTTTACTTTATTCTATATTAATTTATTTAATTTTATTGTTACTTATCATATTTCATTTTATTTCGTATTACTTTATATTATTTTACTTATTTTATTTTATTTTGTTTAATTAACTTATTTTAATTTAAATTAATTTGTTTTATATTATTATAGCTATTTTCGCTTTATTTTATTTTATTTGACTAATTTTTTTATCTATTGCGTATTTTGAATTTTTTTTAATTTTATTTGTTGTTTCTACTCATCTTTTTACTTTATTTTGTTTTATTTTAATTCTGTTTATATTCAATTTTTTTTTTTACTTATTTTTATATATTTTTTTTTATTTTTTTTATATTTTTATTTTATTTTATGATATATTATTTTACTTTAATACATTTTATTTTATTTTATTTTATTTTACATCTTTTTATTTCACTATATTATTTTATTTACTTAATTTTTAATTTTTTCTTTAACTTTGTTTTATTTTATTTTATTTTATTTTTTTACATTTTTTAATTTTATTTTACTTTATTTTATTTAACTTTATTTTCTTTTCATATTTTCTTTTTTTATTTTTTTTATATTTTATTTTTATTTTATTTTATATTAATTTATTTTGTCTTATTTGAATTTATATTTTTTGACTTATTTTATTTTATTTTAGTTTTTTTTATTTTAGTTTACTTATTTTGTTTTATTTTATTTTTGTTCATATTTTTATTACTTTAACTTTATTTTATTTTATTTCGTTTCATTTTATTTTATTTTATTTGACCTTATTTTAATTTATTTTATTTTACTTCATTTTTTTTTATATTATTACTTTAACTTTATTTTATTTTATTTTTATTTTTTTCAATTTATTTTATATAATTTTATTTTATTTTATTTTGTTTTATATAAATATATTTTATTTTCCTTCTTTTTATTACACTTATTTTATTTTATTTTATTTATTTTTTTTAGTTTATTTTATTATTTTTTATTTTTTATATTTTTTTTTTTTTTTAATTTTTTTTTTATTTTTTATTTTTTTATTTTTTTTTATCATTTTTTATTTGATCTTGTTTTATTTTGTTTTATTTTATTTAATGTTAAATTTTTTTTTAATTTTATAATCTACAAGCATTGTAGATAAATTTTTGCTCTTTAGACAAAATTTTTTAATTTTTTTCCACTAATACCGTCTGATGTGGTTGTCTAGATCAGCCCCGATAGCTGCTTTCAGCGTCCCAACCTCCACACCGTCTCCTTACTAACAAGTATAGTGAATTCTATCTGCGTAAATATGTTTATACACATGAAATACATACGCATTGCCCGAACTAGAAAAATTAATTATACATAAAATGTGTAGTCAGTCTACTTCGACTGTTATGATGAAAAGATGAAGGCACACGGATATGTCAGTTAAGCGGCAAAGAATACCGCAACAAAGCGGAATGTTTAGATAATCCTATGCAACAACAACATTGTGGTAATAAAATTATTCTAGTGAGTCTTACGAGTGCGTAGAAAGTGCACCATCTGGCGCATAATTAAAATTAACAGACTTTCTGTTTGTGTGAGTGTGTGTTGAAAGTGTGCAAAATTCATATGCCCAGTACACACGCTTTAATACAACTGCTGTTATGAGCGGCAAAAATAATCTTTGGTATACGCTATGACTACTGCCTCTACGGAAAGTTGCTAAAAAGTGCAGCAAATGTGTATGTGACTTCTTATGTTCTTATGTTCTTATGTAGCAGCAACAATAATAAAATGTGTATCTTATGAACAACTTGCAATATCTGACATGCAAGAAGAAGTTTCCTAAATGAGTGCCTAAGTGAGTGTCACCGCTTTTTTGTTGTTGCATTGTACACAGCGGCCGTGATAGCCGAGTGGTTAGCATTGCGTACTAACATTCGGAAGGCCTGGGTTCGAGCCCAGGTTCGAGCAACATCCAAAATTATAGAAAATAAATTTTTCTAATTGCGGTCGCTCCTCGGCAGGGAATGTCAAGCCCTCCGAGTGTATTTTTGGCATGATATAAAGCTCCTCATAAAAATCCATCAGCCGTTCGGAGGCGGCTTAGAATAAACTGTAGGTCCCTCCATTTGTTGGTAAAAACATCAAGACCCAAAACCACAAATTGCAGGAGGAGCTCGGCCGAAATTCGCTTCAGCGGTTACAAAGCGCCAAATATATATATATATTGTACACAGTTTCGCAAAATCAGTAGACATTTTCCCAGCACCATTGTCGGCATGAGTAGCGTGATCCAAGAAGAGGTATTTTTTTTTCAATAGATTTTTTCGATCACGCGTGAGTAGTGTTAAGCTGATACATTATTTTTATACAGTATTGTTTGACATTTCAACATGGAAAGACTTACGCCTGAACAACGTTTACAAATCTCTCAACTTTGTTACGAAAATTCACGCTCTGTGAAGAATGTGTTTCGCGCACTTCGCTCAACTTATGGTCAACATAATCGGGCTACTGAGCATACTAATCGCAACACTATCACCCATCTTGAGTCCCAGCATTCATTTTGGATAATATTTGACCGAGAAGACCACGTCCAGAACGCAGTGAAGAAAATATAGCGGCCGTAGCTGAGAGTGTACACGAAGATCGTGGAAAGTCCATTCAGCGCCGTTCGCGGCAACTTGTGCTGACGTATGGAACGATGCATTTTACTTCGAGATCTTAAATTGAAAGCTTACAAAATACAGCATGTGCAAGAACTGAAGCCACTCGACCTTCCCAAGCGACGTCGCTTCGCTCTATGGGCTCTTGAAAAGTTCCAAGAAGATCCGACGTTTTCTGGCCAAGTCTTGTTCAGCAATGAGGCCCCTTTTTGGCTCAATGGGTATGTGAACAAGCAAAATTGTCGTATTTGGGACGAAGAGCAACCTGAAGAGATTCAAGATCTGCCTTTCATCCAGAAAATGGTTTGTGGGCCGGTGGAATCATCGGTCCATATTTTTTCAAAAATAATGCGGATGAGAACGTAACCGTCAATAGCGACAGTTATCGCACCATGATAACCCACTATTTGATGCCTGAAATTGAAGCTCGTGATCTCCGAGATATTTGGTTTCAACAAGACGGCGCCACTTCTCACACATCTCATCAATCAATGGATTTATTGAGAGAACACGTCGGTGCGCAGATAATTTCACGTTTTGGGCCGGTAGATTGACTAGTAAGATAGTGTGATATCACACCGTAAGACTTTGTCATGTGGAGATATATAAAGTCTAAAGACTATGCGGACAATCCCGCTTCGATTCAGACCTTGGAGCAAAACGTTACGCTTGTCATTCGCCAGTTACCAGTCGAAATACTCGAACGAATCATCGAAAATTGTACTCATGGGATGGAGCATCTGAGATGTAGCCGCGGCCAACATTTTAAAGAGATAATCGTAAAAAAATTAATGCCAAAGAATGCTCTTTCGAATGATATTAAACATTTACATTTAAATTTCAATTTTCTGTGTGTTTTTCTTTTAAAAAGTAGGAAATGGATCACCCTTTATAAGGCTTTTGTGCAAATACTCATTGGTCAAATGCATGAGCAGCCCGAAAATGCTCGAATACAATCTTGAAGTGGTATAATACTAGTTCATATCATACTGATATATATTCATTACTTAAAAATCACTTCACAACTACAATTTCAGCAAACTTCCTCAGCTGCTCTCTGCAGTACTCTAATAGCAATTTGTAACTTGTGCTTTTGTCTTTGCTTCAACTCCTTGTCAGTGACACCGACAGTGTCAACTTTTGATGTTACTCTTATCAAAACTGAGCAAAAGTCAGAAAACGTTTATGACGGCAACGGTTGTTGTACTCGTGCATATGAACAGAGGTGACAGGCGCATACAGTGCTGCGTTAAAGTATTCACACGAGAAAGAAATATAAGTTATAAGATTTAACTTACTAGATTTTCGGATAGGCAGAGTTTATAGATTTTGGTAAATATATATAAAATTAAATTATTCAAATCTCTCCTATTAAATACATGTTTAAAATGGTAAAGGGGAAATATTTTTCTACCCAACTAATATGAAGCAAATTCTGCTTTCTTTTCATTCCATCAGTTGAACAGAGTTGAGCTCTTCTCTACTTCACGCCGCGTCATTCCACCAAGTGAAGACAGATCTTTCTCCATCTGACCTTCCAAACGGAATGGATGCCTTTGACTTCCTTTGCTTCCGCCAGCGAATACCTTTAATGCTGGTGAACTCTCATGCATCCTGACAATATGACCTTATCAGCGAAGCCACAGTATCTTGGTTCTTATCATATATTGTCATCGTTCACGCCCCCACACCTTTCAGAGATGACTTTTCTTTTCAGTTGCCTACTCAGTCCGAAAGAGCATCTGCTGACAAGAGTGATTTTACAGTGAATCTTCTGGCAGACATTGTTCTTTGTTTTGACACTGAGTTCCAAATAGACGATGTTTGCTTGATGACTGGAGATATTTAGCCTCATCTTCGTTCATCAACACACAGCTGATGTTGAGTTTTATGAGGAGCTTTTACTTCAATTAGAAAATAAATTTTCTATAATTTTGGATTTTGGTCGAACCAGAACTCGAACCCTTGCCTTCCGAATGGGTGTATGTCATCGGCTTTTGCCGATCATCATACACCTAGTGCTATTCAGCGCTCTTGGTCAGCTCAGAAAGACTCTTAAAATTCACTTTCAATGAATTAATTGTGGTCTCGAGATCAGAGTCATAAGTTCTAATGAATCACCTAATTCATAGCGTTTCTAATGGAGGATACTTCTTCTTTGATTAGACAAAGTTCGAAAAAGGGGCCAGAATGGTGAATGGTTTACATGGAATCCATTGATTTCAGCTGCTTGCAGATCACTGAACTTAGGAGCTTATTAACGACTTGATATTAAATTAAAACTGAAGCTTTCAAAAGAAAAATGTTTCATTGAATCTCCTTGACCTTCACTTGAAGACAAGAAGCACAAATTTAGTTTAATCTTCCTTACACTTTTATTCATCAATGTTCTTCTCTGCGCTTGTGGATAAATATGTTTAAGGATTTTCGTGCGAGTGCATAAAAGCTTGTCATATTCAAACTGCCACTCATGACACATTCGCAAGCACTCCGACACTTATTTATAGTTTATCCTTTTGATACAGCTTTTCTCTATGTCTCTGAACTTTTTTCTACTTTAATATATATGTATGTGCATATGATTCTACGACATTGGCTGTGAATTAATTTGTCGCAAAGTTTTTCCACTCAGCCAGTCTGCGGTTGCAATGCCGTTAACCTTATTGTGTGGCCACTCAAACAACTTAATACACATACATCTGTTGCAACTCATATGCATAGAATTATATGTATGTATGTATATAAGTTTAAGTATATCCTACACACATATAAATGTGTGCTTTAGTTTTTGTGTGGCTTTTTTGCTTGAGTTTAATTCTATGGAGTGGTATTGCGGTTTAAATGTTTCTGCATATTTAGTCTTGATGGTAAAGTCGAAAGGCACACATTGGCAAGTAGTTGAAGTACAAATCTTAGATTGTGCATAGGTAGGCATTTACATATTTTAAATAAATACAATTTTCTATGAAAATTCATGAGATGATTTTCTAAAGATTTAAAAATGTACAAAACACTTTTTTCTTGAAGAAAGAATATTCGTTAAATAAAATGGAAGAAAGTTGAAGCAGAGGTTAGGAGACACTGAAACGAATCTAAAATAAAAAAGGAAGAAAAAAGTGCTATATTCAGCCGTGCCTAAGGCTTTATACCTTTCATGAACCTACCAAATTTCTTTTATTACATTTAAGTATTAATAAATAATTCACATATCTGAAAAATCGGTAGTAGGTGCTGATATATATGATATAGTCGGTGGATTTTGATGATTTCCAATACTGTATTAATAAGCTACTGACTTTCACATGGAAGACATGCGAGTCACCATTACGTTTTAAATGTTTTACATCACATCATATAAAGGGTGATCCATTTTGAAGTTCTCTACCTTCTTTTTAAAGAAAAAAGCATAGAAAATTCAAATTTAATAGTGATTGTTTATTATCATTCGAAAGATCATTCTTTAGCATTTACTTTTTGCAGATTATCTCTTTCAAACGTTGGCCGCGGCTAGGTCTCAGATGGTCCATCCGTTGAGTCCAATTTTCGATGACTCGTTCGAGTATTTCGAATGGTAACTGGCGAATGACACGCGTGATGTTTTGCTACAAGGCCTGAATCGAAGCGGGATTGTCCGCATAGACTTTAGACTTTACATATCCGCACAGTAAAAAGTCTAAAGGTGTGATATCACAAAATCTTGGTGACCAATCGACCGGCCCAAACGTGAAATTATCTGCTCACCAAAAAATTCTTTCAATAAATCTATTGATTGATGCGAGGCCGCGCGCTTCAGTTTCAGGCATTAAATATAACATGAGAACGGTCGCCATTTAGGGCTACGTTCTCACCGACATCATTTTTTATGAAATATGGACCAACGATTCCACCGGCCCAAAAACCATACCAAACCGTTGAGTTTTCTGGATGAAATGACAGCCCTTGAATCTTTTCAGGTTGCTCTTTGTTCCAAATATGGCTATTTCGGTTGTTTACATACCCATTAAACCAAAAATGGGCCTCATCGCTAAACAAAATTTGGCTCGAAAACGTTAGGTCTTCTTGGAACTTTCAAGAGCCGATAGAGCGAAGCGATGTCCCTTGGGAAGGTCGAGTGGCTTCAGTTCTTGCACACGCTGTATTTTGTACGCTTTCAATTTAAGATCTCGACGTTAAATGCGCCAAGTTGTTCCATTCGTCAGTCCGAGTTGCTACGAATGGCGCTGAATCGACTCTCCATGGTCTTCGTGTACACACTCAGCTACGGCCGCTGTGCGCTGACCGTGGTCTATTGTGTTGGGAATAGTACGCTCAGAAAGTCAACTATGTTGACCATAAGTTGAGCGAAGTGCGCGAAACACATTCTTTAGAGAACGTGAATATTCGTAATAAAGTTGAATTATTTGTAAATGTTTTTCAGGCTTAAGTCTTTCCATGAGGAAATGCCAAAAAAAAATGGACCAAAATAACATGAGAGCTTGACGCAATTTACGCGCGATCTGTCAAAAAAAGGCTATTGAAAAAAGTACCTCTACTTGGATTACCCTCTTTATTATATTTTTCTGAATCAATAAAAATTATACTAATTTGTCAAATAGAATTTTAATAATAGACACTGCTGGAACATAACATCCCAAATTCTGAACCAACACTGGCAATAATATATCCCGCCACTCACAACGACTATCGAGGTGAAAATTTAAATTATTTTTCTTTTTACATTTTTCTAAACTTAGAAAACCAACCTTTGTCAATATTGTACATATAGAAATTTATTCGATTCTGAAGGTTTAAATAATTGAACATAATATAAAAAAAAAAAAATTTTAGTTAAATTTTTTTAATAATTAATTTATTTTTTATTTGGTTTTTTATTTGCTTCCTCTTCATGACAGATAAATATTTAATTAACATCTAATTTTCTTATAAAATATGAACTTGCTACTCAAAAAACCATTTCAGGTTAATTTTTAATTTTTTTCACAAAAATGGATTTAATTGGTTAAATACGGTTTATTACGGTTGAAAGGCATTTCATTCAAAGCATTGTGGATAGAAATCGATATTTGATTATCAATAGATTAGCTGTTTGGCACATTTCAGTATTTTTAGTTTTCTTTGTATTTATTTTATTACTTAAGATAACAAATAATTCATATATTTCCTATATATATGAAATTTACAAAACGAAACCTGAATATGATTAAACAGATAGAAATTTTTGAAGTTGGGCAGGCCAATAGCAGATGATATTACGTATTGTAGATACCACTGCATAGATTTCTAAGGAAAATTATTTGGAAATTAAGTGAAACGACAGTAGATATTTAGGTAATATAATTCTGTTAGTAAGTATTGGCAAAATACAGGTAAATTTCTAGAAAAGAAAGAACGGCTGTCTTCGGTCATGTCGAAATCTTTATACCTTTCATGAACATATCAAATGTATTGCAAATCCGATTTTGATAATTTTCAGTGTCAATGTGAACTTGAATTTAACCTCAAGCTCTTAGATGCTTTTTTAACGGATTTTTCACCAAAAACTTCATATCTGAACAAATCGGTTGTATGTGGGCTATACGATATAGCAGTATGATTTCGATGATTTTCAGTGTCAATATGAAAATTTTTAATACGTGTGGATAATACCAAACTTCTTTCTTCTAAATGCTTTTTTGACTGAGTTCTGACCAAAGTCTCACATCTGAAAATATCGGTGTATGGGAGCTACATATTATACTCGTCCGTTTCCGATGATTTTCGGAACCAATATGCAATTCATTATGTATGTATATTTCGAAGTTCTGAGGTATTGTTATGGCGGATTTGTGACCTAAAATTGCAAATCGGAAAAATTGGTCGTATATTTGTTATAGAAGTCCGATCTGGCCGGTTCCGACAAAGGATCGTTTAAACATATAGGTGCATTTTCCTTCCCAGTTCGGTATGAATTTCGATAAAATACTCATCTTGTCCTTCTGGTACTTACATACTTCAGTATAAAGATGCTAATGATGAATGAAAAAATCTAGTCAAGGTGACTTCTAGACTTTTATTCGCCTTAGAAAAACAGTAAAGGGATACTAAAAGATTCAATGTTATATAGAAGGCCCCTTTGAAAAGTACTTTATAGCGTCAATTTAAAATACTGATGAAAAGTATAAATAAAATTTAGATAAAAGTATTAAAAATAACAAAAATGAATTAAATTGTAAATTTTAATTTTTTGACTTTACCTTGAAGTAGATTTTAAGAGCTTCTTAAATAAAATTAAGTGCACTTATTTCTCTACGTTTATCATAATTGCACTAAAGAATTAAATTAAGCTGCTATACAACTACAATATTTTTGTTGTTCTTATATCGAAGTTACAGAGAAATCAATTAAGCTTTATACACAGTCAACACCACTGCTTTCACTCCCTCACACCGCGCTGAGAAACCCACCACAATAAAGTTCATTTATTCAATCCGCAAAAGATTTTCACTTTAACTCGTTTGTTACTTCCTGCCCGGCTGCTTTGGCTACGCCCTGCAGACTTGGCAAACTGAGCAATTAACGAATCGCCAATGCTTATCAGAGCTGCCACTTGCAGCAGTTAATGGCTAACAGCTAAACTATAACAAAAACAACATCAACAACAGCAAAAGTAATAGGAACAGGAGTAATAAATGTTAAGTAAAATAACAACAATTTCAATAGTAATACCAATGAAAACATCTAAAATAGTAAAAACCGACAATCAGATAAAAGAGAAAACACGCGATTGCCTTTGGGGGTCTTTTGCCGATATCAAATGGTGGTGAATTCTATGCCAAATGCATTTGAGGACGAATTACTTTGTAGATTGTTATTTTACATATGAATGTTTGTGTGCTGTTGGTGCATTGGCATGAGTAGAGGAGTTCTACTCCTGTTAAATGCCAACAAATTAAGCCGCTTAGTGAAGAAATCGACCAAATGTATGGTACCATACATATATGCTTACCTACATATGTTGTTAGCGCTCCATTTTATTTAATAGCATGCCATCGTCTAACTCCCGCCGTACGTTATGCCGCCAACAAGAAGGGAAGTTAATTGTAAGAAAATGCCAGCTGGCAAACACTGATTCCGTAATTGCTTTGTACGATTGCCACATGGCGGTACTATAAATTAGAAAATGAAATATCGATATTGAATTGAATTTCCTAGCCGTGGTGTGGAGCTGGCATTGGCGATCGGAAGGAGAAGGCTGCTTAAAATAAAGGATGGATATAAAAGGAAATAAGAATTTATTAGATTTTTGTGCATTAAATGCTCGACTATCGACTAAAATCATTGACTATAAGCACAAAAAGTGTTGATAGTTATGGTTTACGTGTAAGTTTTTGTTTTTTTTGTTAAAATAAAATAATAATGCATAAACTCGTTTACCATTATTTATATGTTCTCATTTTATATAATAGGTAGACTGTAATAAATATCAATTTGAAATGGTAAAATATTTGATTTAGTAGCATGAAACTTAAAATTATTTTTAAGATTTTAATTCATTTTTTTAATGATTAAATTTTATTTCATTTGATTTTAATTTATTTTCTTTCATATAATAATATTTTATTTAAATATATTCAATTAATTTCAATTTTTTATACTTTATTATATTTTTATTATACCCTTCATGTACATGAAATGATATATTAACTTTGGTCGGAAATATGTAAGTATCAGAAGGAGAAGAGATGGACCCACCAAAATCTATACCTGTCTAAAGCATCTAAAAATATAAAAAACGGTGTTCTATGCATACATAATGTACTAAACTGGTATTGAAAAATCAAAGAAATCGTACTACTATATCATAGCTCTCCCATACAACCGATTCGTTAAGATATGAGGTGTTTAACCATCTATATATGTATATAAAAATGAATGTTTGTCTGTATGTACCTTATAGACTCCAAAACTACTAAGCCGACTTTGTTTAAATTTTTAGGATGATTCATTGTAGTCCGGAGAGTATTCGTATGATTTTTTTCCGGGAAGTGGACGTTGTCTCGATCTATCCCAAAAAAATTATATATTTTTCAATTTACTTGAAATTTGATAGCTGCTTTCTACCTTACTTAAGATAAGAACCAGTTTTTCTTCTGGGAAATGAGACTGGAACCGATCTATTGCATAAAATCTTATTTGTGATTTGATTTACTTGAAATTTGGTAAACTGGTAGCTTTTTGCCTTAATTAACGCAAGAAACACTGTTTCTTCTAGGTAATGGGTCTAGAACCGATTCAAAAAAATCGAGCTTATGGTTTAATTAAATTGAAATTTAATTTTTTCCTAGAATTGGGCCAGAACCGATCTTACTGAGGCAAATATCGTTTTCTGTTCGATTTTGTTGAATATATATGCGAAGGTATATTTTTGTCTAGATAAACACACAATACACAAATTAACAGATCGACGAAGAGAGGCATGATTCGGATAAAAATATAGATCGTTCAAAGATCGCTGCGTCACCTTATTACAAAATCAGTTATGAGACTTTCGATTCGATTATATCCATATGGATCGTCAAAAAAGTTTCTAATTGTGTAAAATGTGGTATGCTTCCCACGTTAGTTTAAAAACATATTAAAACAGAAAATTATTGAAATCGAATTTTGAATTTGGCAATAAATTTTGAAGGTTTAAGCAAAGTAAAGGGTGATCAAAGTAGAGATACTTTTTTCTATAGCTTTTTTGGATAGATCATGCAAGAGTCGTATCAAGCTGTCATGTTATTTGTGTTCAGTATTTTGGACTTTATTACGCAAATTCAAGTTCTGTAAATAATGCGTTTCGCGCGATTGCTCAAGTTATGATCAATATGATCGGCCTACTGAGCGTACTATTCGCAACACCGTCACCCATCTTGAGTGTCAGCACTCATTATTGGATAATATTTGACCAAGTAGAACCCAGTGAAGAAAATATAGCGGCCGTAGCTGAGAGTGTACACGAAGATCGTGGAAAGCCAATTCAGCGCCGTTCGTGGCGACTCGGGCTGACGTATGGAACGACTTGGTCCATTTTACGTCGAGATCTTAAATTGAAAGCATACAGCTTGTGGAAGAACTGAAGCCACTCGACCTTCCCAAGCGACGTCGCTTCACTCTATGTGCTCTTGAAAAGTTCCAAGAAGATCCGACGTTTTCAAGCCAAATTTTGTTCAGCGATGAGACCAATTTTTGACTCGATGGGTATGTAAACAAGCATAATTGCCATATTTGGGGCGAAGAACAACCTGAAGGGATTCAAAAGCTGGCCTTTCATCCATAAAAAACAACGGTTTTGTGTGGTTTGTGGGCCGGTGGAATAACCGGTCCTTATGTCTTCAAAAATGATACCGGTGAGAACGTAACCGTCAGTGGCGACCGTTATCGCTCCATGATAACTGACTATTTAATGCATGAAATTGAAGCTCTGGGCGCCACTTCCCACACAGATAATATCACGTTTTGGGTTGGTCGATTGACCACCAGGATCGTGTGATATCACACCGCTATACTCTATCCTATGATATGTAAAGTCTAAAATCTATGCGGACAATCCCGCTTCGATTCAGGCCTTGGAGCAACACATCACGCTTATCATTCGCCGGTTACCAGTCGAAACGCTCGAACGAGTCATCGAAAATTGGACTGAACGGATGGACCATCTGAGTCGTAGCCGCGGCCAACATTTGAAAGAGATAATCTTCAGAAAATAAATACCAAAGAATTTTCCTTCGAATGATAATAAACATTTCCCATTAAATTTGAATTTCTTGTGTTTTTTTTCTTGAAAAGTAGGGAATCTCGAAATGGATCACCCTTTATAAAGAATTGAAACTGCTGAAGAGAACACTTTCTGTTTTGTTCATTTTTTCCTTTTTTTGTTTTGTTTTATTTTGAATTATTTTATTTTCAATTTTAATAAATTTTGTTCTATTTTACTTTATTTTATTTTATTTTTTTATTTTTTTAATCTATTTGATATTATTTTATTTTATTTCATTGTATTTTGTGTATTTTTTGTTATTGTAACGTAACGGTACTTGTGTGCCAGTACGCTTCAGTTTGGTATGCGTTTGTGTTTAAACAATATTTTTAAGAGTGATTATGAAAATACATTGTGATTTATCGGTAAATATTTTTTTTTTTTTTTTTTGCAGAAAATTATGAAACTTTTCGAAGGCTTAAATATTGTTTCCACGCAGAGGTTTAACTGTTAAATTGATTTCAGCATTTACTTTTCATACTGATTCTTACATTAAAATTGAAATTGAAGCCAATAAAGCAAATGGAAATCGAAAAAAATTTCTCGTTTTCTTTCCTTCTATAATTTACTTAAATAAAATGCATCGAGCTAATGGCTAGCCAAGTAAGTGTATGCGCCCCAAAGTAACCAATTACTATTTTGCTTTCTATAAATCAATGCCGCCTCAAGCTGATAGCCGTATACTTACTTCTTCATAAACACATATATTTACACATACTCTTGTGCCTTCGGCAATGTCTTGCACTTTAGAAAACATATTCAAGTTGAAGAAAATTACGAGAATCAATTTCATTTCCGGCTGAGTGAACGGAAAACGCATTATATGGAGCTGAAAAAAAAGTAGTAAATGCAAAAGTAGAAGAAACAAAATATGGAAAGAAAAACAAAGCAAACGGGAAATATGAGCTTACACTTGGATATAGACACCAGATATTGAGATCAAAGTAGAAATGTAAGTGCTGACCAAAGAAGGAGACCAATGAAGTAGTTCGGAGTATATGTATGTGCGTACGAACACATGCGTATATTTAAAAAGAATTCAACTGAATGACCGACTATCCGATTGGATCAAAAAAATTTGAAAAAAAAATGCCAAAAATGCATGAATGCTATTTTAGCCGCTCTTGAGTGGATGTCAATAGTATGAAAGTGGTATCTGAGGTAAGTCATCGACACAGTCGGAAATTTGAATTTGTTGAGGAAACTGTGAGTTCTAGGTTGTCACGGAGGAAACATCAGCGCGCTACCTCACACTGTATTAGAGATATTCAATGAAAATCGCCTGAACGTAATACCCAATAAAAGAAAGAAGTAATTTTAATATACACAGTTTCTCTCGTTTATACACTTCATCCGCAACCAAATATCTCAAATTTGAAAATAAATATTTTTCTCTTCATCCAGTTGCATTGTAGACTCTATATCAAAGTGCGCAATAAGGATTTCCTTTTAGGAATTTCTTTTCTTTTTTACTTCGCTTTATTTACTAAACTTCCGCATTTCGCCTGGTCACTATGCCAGCTTTTCTTGTGTGAGTATATATTGAGAGTGCTTGAGAATAAATTGAGTGCACGAATGAGTATAAGGTGCTAAGAATTTGAGAAAAAATGTAATGTGAAAGTTAAAAAATGAAGAAAAATAGAAAATATATAATGCATGTGGCATATTTATGGTTGATTCTTCACCCGAAAGCACGGACAGAAGCTGATTTCAAGTGTATTCTGTTTTTTCTTTTATTTGCGATTGAAAAAAGTTAATAGAGCGCATCTTATATTGAGTGCACTGATGGTGATATTTGGCAAAAGCATAGGAATTTGAGATATTCGAAAGGAAGGGAAAAAAGTTAATCCAAAGTAGAACTGCTAGTCATGAAGCTAGGGATTGATTATTATGTTCATATATAAACACCTTTCATGTATATGAAATGGTATATTAAGGAGGTATTCTAGTCTAGAGTACCGAATTTCGAGCGTTTTTTGGCAATTGATAAAAAAAGAATTTGAAATTTTTACTATCCATTTTTTTATCATTTTTTTATTTACATTACAAAAGTACACAAGATAAATTTAAAAAAAAAATTTTCATGGAGTTATGAGTCCTTGAAATAGAGAGGAATAAAAAAAGAACGTGTCCTCGTCGTCATGATTTCTACCCTTGTGGTCATCTGAAAAATAAAACGATGATGGATTCTTAATTAGTACGAATGTCGCTATCTCATGAACCTGCAAAACTGGAAAAAAATTGTTTTTCATAAATTGGCGGCTGCTCAAAAATAAATGTCGATTTTTTCACTAATTTTTTAAAAATATTACAAATTTCAAATTTTATTTTTTTTAGTTCATGCAATAGAGAGATATAGATAAAAAAAATATTCCAGCCAAATTTCAAGTAAATCGGCTAATTGAAACTTGAGATATTGTGGTTACTGCATCGAAAAAAGTGGTCTCGAGATAAACGCGTTTAAAGTTCCGCGTAAAGGCCGAGCCGATATGGATGCCGCGTCAGAAAAATACCTGTACCTCCGAAAATAATTTGAATTTTGAAAAATCCTCTTACAGACATATTTTTAAATAGTTAAACTTTAAAAATACGCAAAAAAAAAAGTAAATCGAATATTCCAAAATTCTAGACTAGAATACCTCCTTAACTGTCCGAAGTATGTAAGTTCCAGAAAACGAATAGTATCAAAATGACGAGCTGAGTTGATTTTTCCATGGCTGTCCCATGCACAATCATTTGTCGGAATCGACCATATCGGAGCACTATAGCATACGAGGTATGTTCAAATGAAAAGCTGAAAGCAATACGGCTCAAACGATCGAAATTGTGGAAAAACAAATCGTGGATTCTGCATCACGATAATGCACCAGCTCACACATCAATGTTTATTTGTGATTTTCTTGGATAAAAACAAAACCATAATGCCTCAACTACCGTATTCACCATATTTGGCTCTCTGCGACTTTTTCCTATTCCCAAAAACTAAAGAAACCAATGAAAGAAAAGCGTTTTGCCACAATTCACAATTGAGAGCAAGTCAGAATCGAAGAAAGAGTTGATGGCCATACCGAAAAGCGCATTTCAGAAGTGCTTCGAGGATTGGAAAAAGCGTTGGCACAAGTGTATTGCAACCGGGGGGATTACCTTGAAGGGTACAAAATATATATTGATGATTAAATAAGTACTTTTCAAATTCAAAACTAACCTTTTCCTTTAAACACACCTCGTATATAGGACCGATTTTTCAGATTTGAAATTATGAGCCATAGATCCGTTAAGAAAGTACATGAGAACTTGGTATTATACAAGTACATAATAAGTGCACATTGGTTGTGAAAATCATCGGATTCGCACTACTATAACATATAGCTCCCATACACCGATATTTACATTTTGGTCAAAACTCAGTCAGAAAAGCATTTAGAAGCGTAAAATTTTTTATTTTACACACGTATAATGAACTGCATATTAACACTGAAAATCAGCGAATTCGAATTTCGTAATTTGCAATAAATTTGATATGTTTTTTTTTTCATTTTTGACTTACTGTTCAAAAACATTATTTAATTTAATTTCTTTTCAAATTTTTTGTTCTCAAGCAGTCTGTATTTTGATTACAAATTTCCCAATCAATCTGATCTTGCAGTGTAAACCTTAATTTGGTTAATATTCATTTCAGAAATTTAGGAAAACATGAAGTCTGAAACCCACTTAACCTTAATAAATACTTGCGCTCTGAGTAGTTAACAAACGCTTAACTCTGCGTTGGCTCTAAAACATATTCACGTGCGCCATTTTACATTGTAAGCTTTTGAGCAACCCTTTCCTTTAAGCATTCATGCAAAAAAAAAAAGTTAAAGGCTGACAAATAACCCCACAGTTCAATAGCCATACCATCAGGTGTCTCATTTTGTCTATATATATCGTCTGATTGCAGTATTGGTGTCTAAGGCAAACACAAAACACATACGGTCCACTGACTCATGGCACATGCACACCCACAACTTCGCTTTGTAGCCAGTTTGGCTTGTTAGCATAACGGAAATCCGCTTTGGGTTACTCTTTCTGAATTGAAAAAGTTGTATGTGCATTTTTTTCCCTTCTCTCCAATTCACTCAATGGCTCTTTTGTTTTTAGCTATTTCCGCTTGTGTGATGTTAGTAAAGTTCACTCATACCGCAGATAACATTTTTTCTCCAATAGCGCACTTATTTGTATTTGTGTGTATGTGTGTCTTTTCCGGTTGCCGTTGTAATTGAAGCAATTAATTACAGATTCCATTATTTTGTTGAATTTTAATTGGTAGCATTGGTCGTGCAGCTGGCTTATTTATGTGCATTAAATTTTTATTTTAAATATTAATTCTAGTAAAAAACTTTATTCCAGATATCGATTTAAATTAAAAAAATGTACTTTCGGTTAAAATATTTTTATTTTCTTGATATTAGAGTTATTTGTTATTAGTACTCAAAATATCATGCTAAGTCTAAAATACTTTACTATAAATCATTGCAAAGGAAAAATCTTGAGAAATCCAAGTACTCACTGCCTTTTCAAAATTTTGGTATTCGTTACTTTACAATTCAAATAACAAACAGGAGGCATTAAGGATTCTATGTTTGTAACTGTCTTCCTTAGAATGTTTTACATTTTAATCTTTTGATGATATATGTACAAATCTTCTTGGGTGCAATGGTAAATTTATTGCATATTTCCTTTGCCTCCTACTTTTACTCATGCTGGATAGTCGGTGCAAGAATTCAAAGCATTTTATTGTTGTTGTAAAATTTTTGTTGACTCTAGCATTGCTTTTGCTACTGCGTGTGCACTCACAAAAAGAGCTGGGTAGTGGTTTTTGAAGTTTAGTTAAACAGAAACTTTGTCACGCAGCTTTTATCAAAAGGAAACGAAGAATTTTATCTCTCAGCAACAAAATGCGCTGCCCAGTTGACCAAAATGAAAATGAAGAAGACAGCGAAAATGAATTTGCGATATTTTTTTATTTTAGTTTTATTGCATTTTCGCGTGTTTATTTGCCAATGGCATTGGTGCTCTTAGTTTTTAGAATATTATTATTTAAGGTATTTCTTATAAAAATGAGTGTAATAAAAATAAATTAAAACATATATCGAAAAAAGGGAAATTTAATAGCATTATTAGAGAAAACCTTAAATGAATTTTACATGAATGGCATAGCATCAAGCAAACAAAAATTAACGAAAATAAAATTAAATAAACTAAACAGAATAAAGTAAAATAAGGTAAACAAATATTAAAACCTTTAAAATAATACAAAGTGAAATAAAATTAAACTAAAGTAACAAATATCATTAAAATTAGAAAGAAAAAATAAAAGAAAGAAATTAATATAAAACAAAATACAAAATAAAATTAAATTAAGCTAAATAAAATAAAATAATATAATAATAAAACAGTTAGATGGATAAAAAAAAATAAAATAAAATAAAAAATAAAATAAAATAAAATAAAATTTAACAAGCAAACATGTTATAAAAAAGAACAAAAAAATTTAAATCAAATATAACAAAAAAAAAATTATATAAAAAGATTTAATACAAAAATTTCGCTGTGTTACCATTCATGAACATAATAAAATAAAATTGAACAAAAGAATTCAAAACTAAATTATATAAAATTATATAACCTAAAATAAAATAATATAAAAATAAAATAGAAAAATAGAAAAAATTGTTAGGACTGGAAAATTTTAGGATTAAATATTAACTCTCATATCTGAAAAATCGGTTGTAGGAAGCAATATGATTTAGTACTCCGATTTCGGTCACTTTCAGTACTAATATTTGTTTGAAGTTACGTGTGTGGAGAAAAAAATTTCATGCTCTTAGAAACTTTTTTGACGGAGTTTTAACCAAAAATTTCAAATCTGAAAAGTCCGTTGTATGTTATTTATAGTGATCTGATCTTACCGGTACCACAAATGATAGTAAAGTTTCGTAAATTAGTAGTTTCGAAAGACCATGGACGTATTTTGAAATCTGTCAAACCAAACATGTTTTGTTTTAGTGGTTTTTGAGAGATCCAGTTTCATAAATGTCTGACTCTTAGACATTTATGAAACTGGATCTCTCAAAAAACCACATAACGCGTTGAAATTGTTAAAATCTACTACAAAAATGGTCATTCAAACGTCAAATTTCGTGATTTAAGAGGAGCTTATGGTGCACATAATCGTCCAACTACTCAAACAATTGATAAAATTTTTAAGAAATTTGAAGACACTTGTTTGATTACATATACTTGAAGCCTGTACATCATCATGTTACTCGTTCCACCTCAAATATCGCTGCTGTAAATGAAAGTGTAGCCGAAGACCCGAATGTGTCTATTTCTTGACGTTCTCAGGAGTTGGGTTTTTCGTAAATTATTATTATAGTATATTCTGTACTTGAATTTACACCTACATCCATACAAAGTCCAGTTCAAACAAAAACTAAAGCCAGCTGGCCACTTACAACGCCATAGCTACATTGATTGGATGCCTGAACAACAAGCAGTGGACCGAGATTTTTCCAATAAAATTTTCTTCAGCGACAAGGCACATTTCTCACTCTCTGGGTACGTAAATTAACAAAATTTTCATATTTGGGGCTCCGACAATCCTCAAATTATTGAAGAGATTACATTAAATTCAAAAAAAGCTTTCTGTCTGGTGCTCTTTTTGGTCCGGAGGTGTGATAGAACCTTTCTTCATAGAAAGCGATAACGGTATGACAGTCACTGTCAATTCGGAGATTTATGTTCGTATTATAACCGACCTTTTTTTTTTTTTGACTGCAATTGAAGAACATGTCTTGGTCAATACGTGTGGTTCCAATAACATGGTGCCAAATACCGCATAACACCAGCGAATATGGCTTTATTGCGAGAGAAATTTCCCGACCGCGTAATATCTAGTCTATAACCATTTTACAACCTAATTTTATTACATAAGACTGAAGTCATATCAAAAGAATTGCAAAATTGCGTATATGCAACGCTTTGAATACTGACGGAGACTCACGTACATATGTCCGTTAATTGAAAATTTCCCTTTCTACAGCACAAATATCATTCATTCGTTCAATTAACAGAAGAGAATGCTTCAGAAAAATTTAAAACTTGCACGAGGTGTATTCAAAAGGAAAGGTGAATTTTGAATTTTTTTGAATGGTACTTATTTATTCATCAATATCTATTTTGTCCCTTCAGAGTAATGCCCCTCGGATATAATACATTTCTGCCAACGCTTTTTCCAGTCCCCAAAGCACTTCTGAAATACGCTTTACTGTATGTATACCACCAGCTCTTTCTTCGATTCTGACTTAATCTCATCAATTGTAGCAAAACGCTTTCCATTCATTGGTTTCTTTAGTTTTGGGAATAAGAGAAAGTTGCAGGGGGCTAAATCTGGTGAATACGGTGGTTGAGGCATGAGTAGGGTTTTGTTTTAGTCAAAAAATCACGAAAAAACATTGATGTCTGAGCTGGTGCATTATCGTGCTGCAGAATCCACAATTTGTTTTTCCACAATTCCAATCGTTTGAGCCGCATTGCTTCACGCAAACGTTGCATAACTTCCTTCTAGTATTTCCTATTAACAGTACGACCTTTTGGCAGGAACTCATGATGCACCACACCATTGTAATCAATGGAAACAGTGAACAAAACCTTCACCTTTACCTCGTAAATAGTTGGTCACTGATTTATAAAAAATTAACCTCTATTTACAACAGATCTAACTAGCTGGAATTTTTCAAACAGACAGAATTTAATTTAATTATAAAATTTGAAACAAATGAAAACAAAATTAAATTAAATTAAGCAAAATATAACAAAATAAAATTATATAAAATTATTTAAATTAAATATATTAAATTAAACTAAGTTAAACTATTTTATATAAAAAAAAAGTAGAAATATAGATAAAATAAAATTAAATTTGTTTAAAGAAATTATCTTACCGTACTAGCAGCTTCACTATCAGCAATTTCTCATTTCCTCTTATCTCTTCAAAGGCCAACTCACCGTACGTTTCTGTACTCGTAATTGCGTTGAAAATTTCGAAAATTTTCAGAATGAAGAATGACTACAACACCAGCGAAATAGGGGAGACTTTTGTTCATACTCTATGGCTCTATTTAAACAACATGAATATTCGAAGTCGTTTTGGATGACTTGCAATGGAAATAAAACTGCGTATACTACTATAAGATTAGTTATCTTTAAGGGGTTGGGCCACTCTAAAATTTTCGGAAAATGGATTTTTTTTCATGATACATCATTTTCAAATGATATATTTAGGTTTCAAAAATGTTATCCCGAAAGATTATGACAGATAAAAATTTCTAAATGCCCCATTTTCGTTTTCTAGTTGAATCGTCTGTTTCAATGAGTAAGGCATACTCAAAACCTTAAACGCGTCTAAACCGTTTTTTTCAAGTTGGTCGGAAACATAACTCAAACAATTTACAACCGATTCACTTGAAATTTCGACAACATCATCAGAAATACATTATCTACAGAAGTACGTAGGATTTTATTTTATCTTGCATGGTTTTTTTTTTATTAAAAAATTTCGAAAAAAAATTTGGCCAAATTGTTACTTTTTCCTTTGGAGACCCGCCATTTTGTCAAAAATTCATAAATTGGAAAAATCCCACCTACTTCTGTAGCTATTGCTATTTACAAGCGGAAACTGTTCAAAAACTTATTAAAATAGAAAAAGTACAGGAGCTGTGTGTCCGGCCGTGGTTCCCGAAAAAATGGAGACATACTAGGGAGAACGATGTAAAGCTGCCATTTTTATTATTAATTTTTCTTAAAAAATAGTTATAAGCAGTGATATATATGTACAATAAATGCTTTTTGTCAAAGATCAGATTTATTTAATAGTTTTCCCAAAAAAAAAGTCTCAAAAAAGCCTATTTTGTTGCCCCCTAGAGTGGCCTAACCCTTTAAGGCGAATTTATAAACAATTTATTATTCATCTTGTTTTCGCTTTTGATTTGTAATTGTCAAAATCATTGGAATTTATTTGACTTTAAAAACTGCACAAGTTCTTCGTTCCACTCTTTATTCGCACAAATCACAATCACAAGATCATGATTCTCAAAATTTTCTCATTTACAAATGGAAAATCAAATCGTGTTCTAGCAAACAAAACATAAACTGAAAAAATAAATTTGACAATCTCGATATTCAGTGAATGAAAAAAGTTGAATTCACTGTCATTGTAGCATAAATTCACCTAATAAAATTTGCCTTGGTTATCTTTGATTTCTAGATGTTAAAAAAAAATAATATTTCGTTTATGAGCGAAGGTTTTTTAGAAAAAATTTTTTTTTATAAAAAATGCATTTCACATTTAAAGTCTGTTCGTTTGAATCCCATTGCTATTTTGGTTAAATTTATATGAAATTTTATTAATTCGCAAATTGTGAATAATTACACTCAACACTGCATTCCAATTACCTTTGCGTAAATTTTCATTACACACATTTATAGGGGATACCCATAATTCTATATTAAGCAAGGAAACATTAATCAATTCGAGAATTTGACTTGAATAAACGTGAAGTGAGCTGACCAAGGGGAATTTATTAACAAAAACAAACTGAAATTGTGTATCAGACATTTACGTATTAAAACAAAAGGTATGAGATTTGTGCGCAGCTTCTAAATCTTTTCGCTGGAGTAGTATTTTCTACTGACATTGATGAACCAATGTGCTTAAAAAGGAAGAGTTTTAAAGCTGCCTTCTTTGAAATCAATAAAAAAGGCCGGACTGACACTGTGTAAATCTCTACTCATACCAGTAAATGTTTCACTCTAATGGTTTAATTTAAAATTAATTCTTTCATTGTTCCTAAACAATTCATTGCAACACACAACACATGTTTATACAGAAACAGTTTGACGGCAAAGCAAATGAAAAATGGGAATTGCGATTTTAAATGGAAAACTTTTTGAAACTTACAAGCGTGTATTGGAATAAAACAAAACAACAACAACTATAATAACAATCAAACTTTTAGCAAAAACAACAAAACGAGGTATTGCAACTGCAACGAGCCTCTGTTATTGCATGCCACATTTTTGTTTTTGCTATTGTGAACCGGTTGCTGTTGCTGGTTATTTTCGGTTCATATTGCCCAAAATACACACACACACACACACACAAACATTGTACTTTTTTTACATACCCAAATTCGTATACATATATACAGACTCATCTCTATATACATATATGTATATGTATACAGCAGCGACCGTCTGCATTTGTAGGGTATGACTTCGCCAAGTGTCTTGTATGCTCAATTTTTCATGTGTTGAATTGTTGAAATTCTTTGTTTTGCCTGCAACTTAAGCTATTATGCAAAGCCTCTGCAGAGCTTAAGGGGACGAAGCAGCTGCGTATGGCTGAGTCACGAGTGAAGAGTGTTGTTGTTATTGTTGTCATTGCTACCGGCATATCTTACATATATTTTATAGTTGTGCATAAATATATCCATATTTTGTATATATGTATATGTGTATGTACTTGTGTATGTTGCCATTTCTGCTATTGGTATTTGCTTATGCCATAAAGCCTGTTCCTGTGTAGTGTAGTTTTCACTGTTGTTGTTGTTGTTGTTGACTCAGCTGCAACATCTCAACTCTGACATTAGCACATAAACTTAACGCTTAAGTTCACTATTTTAAGTTTACTTATGGCGTTGGCTCGATTCACTTAACTTGGCATGCCTTAACTTTGGCTGTGGGCACTACTAGTAACAGCAATAACAACAACAGGGAGCAAATCTAAAAAACTGTTGAAGCAATTTCTATGCTGCCTGCACGCTTATTCCCTTGTTTTCACTTATCAAATAAATAACTGAATATTATGTTGAGTTTATGATGAAAATAGTTTTATATATATAACAACAACTCTGCAATATTTTGTTGCTGGAAACTTTCGTTGAAATGTATAAATTTGAAATTTTCAGCGAATATTTTAACTTTGTTGAGTTCATAATTTATTTAGTTAATTTCATATTTGAGTGTTTTTAAAGTGTATTTTGAAATTGTTAAATTTGTTTTAATCGAAATAATTACATTTTATCTATTAATAAGTGGAAATCACGATTAATAATTTTCGACATATTTATTTGAAATTATTAATATTTGTTTACCATTAAAAAAATTTGATTTATATTATTTAATTTATTTCATTTATCAAATTCCCCATATGTTTTATTTAATTCATGTTAAGCAATATTAAACATTTAGCCGGTGAAATTTCACTTACATCAATGTTTTAAATTAAATTCAATAAAATATTTGGTATATACTAGCAAACCCGGCCACGTTGCTGTGACTGAGGAATTTAGAAACGATTTAAAAGACAAAATTTAAGAGAAATTAACAGATAATTTTCATTCCATTTTATTAATAAATACTCTAATCACCTTTATACAAGCAAATCACAGTTAAAGTTTACTGAAGCGCCAGTCGCTGTGAACAGGCCACGTAGAATTGCCCATGGGAGAAACATGAATTCTCTAAATCTAAGCCGCAAAGAGACATTGTTTGGCCTTGTAATTTATTTATAATCATTTCGAAAGCTAAACGAATAGGAAATTGCAGTCTTTTGAATGGTATTGGAGAGTCTGACATTGGAATGCGTGGTAACAGAACGATTTCTCCTCTAAACCTTCCTGCCGAAATAGTCGCTTCGAGAACATTTTCGGTAATTTTTTTAACTATCAAACGTGTACCGTTGCATAGTTTAGGGTGGTTCAAATTACGCAGAAGAATAATCGGTGATATAAATTTTAATCGAAGATTGTATGATGGTGTTCCTGATATGTCTAAAGAATTTAAAAATTCAATTGGAAAATTCACTGCCCCATTTTCATTTTCATTACTAACCCAATTGTGATTTGGAAATACACTCTCGGTCAGTTCATTTTTAGTTTGAACAACAGTACAGACATTTTCTGGCAATCTTATGCATTGGGTATCTCAATGAAATTCCACTTCAACGTTTCCCAGATTTAATAATTGCTGAGAAAATAGTGGTAGCTTAAAAGCAGAATATGCTGCCCGCCCACCATTTAGCAAATTAGCAGATATGCCTTATGATGCCATTGCTAATGCAATTTTTTTTTTGTGACCGTACTTTTGCAAGGATCAACGATATCAAAAAATTTTTACTGGTTCCATCTGCTGCATCCAAAAAGAAAAAAACGCATTGTTTAGCATCAACAGCCAACATAAGCAGATTGAATATACTTTGTTGTGATCCAGTTAATAATAGTTCATTATTAGCAACAAGTGTAGCTGAATCAAGATTATTAAATTGTTCTTCTCGCTGCAAATCACTATTTACTAAGTCTGTAGCTGGGCGATTAGGTGATGGCATACCGAAATGATTACATAATGAATTTGAGATCATAATAAATAAGTCTTTAATCAATATCAATATTTCATTATACATATCTGGTGTGTTATTTGGATATTGGTGTGTTTGTTTAAGTCAGTGTTGTCAAATAATGCCAAATAGTTGGCCAATACAACTTGGCGAGGACGTTAATGCAGCATCAGCAAGTGTCAAATCCCAATGATTGTCATCTTCTAAAAGTTGATATCCAAAATAATAAACAATACGTGGAAAATAATCCAGAAATATCGATGTCACAGAACATATCGATCAAAAAATCATGTGCCAAGTGTAGTTGAAAAAGATTTTCAAATTCAACGGTAGCGCCATCTATGTGGAATCCATAATAAGCGATCCGACAGGTTTCTGTAATAAATCTAATGTGAGACGCCACCTGTTCGAGATTTACGAAACTTACGATTAATAACAACAATCAACTTTGATTATCAGTTTTTTGCTATTTATAAATTATTGAGGCCATTAATCGAAATAAAAACTGTCCTATCTCTTAAGTTGTACCAAATTACACATAAATACCAACTTGAGTTGGTTGGTGAAGAGTTCACTGGGAACATATAAGTACATTGTGACACTGGAATTTTATATATTAAGATGTGTGTTACATTTGCAGTTAGTATATATTTTTATTATTATTTTATATATATATTTAATAATATTATATTTAGTAATATTTGTTTGGTTCGCCTTTTATTATTATTTTATTTTACCAAACATTTCTACCAACTCAAGCAACTTCATAAAGAATTTCAACTTCATCTGTCATTTGTCTCAAAAACTATTTTAAACTACTCACCAATAAACGTATTCTTCATTCATCTTCCTGGATTATGATGTATTTGTCATATCCTTGATTTATTAACTTCCGGCCATGAAAAATCGTTTGAATTCCAAAACGATGAACATATTTTCTGTGCAAACTTAACTTTTGCGAAAGCGGAAAGAAAATTTATTATACAATTTTGACATAAAGTAACGTTATCTTATTGCTTTCTTATGGATTTCCCGTCGCTCATTTTTCAAAATTTCAGATTTTAACTGGAACTCATCTTGGCATACATCATGTCAAACGGAAGTTTCACTATAAAAAAGCTATCGTCGGATATGTGTATGCAATTGTGTTGAATTTTTCATTAGAATTGTTTTTCTTCAAACGTGGTGCCATTTAATTAACTTTTTTAGTTGTTTTGCGATATCTCTTTCCAATTTTTTTCTTTTTTGTGATATCTGTTACATGCTACTGCTGTGCTTGGCATTTCAAAGCACAATTGCATCATTTTCCAATTAAACTTGTTGTTTTACATGGGACTGAAATTTACATTTACTTATAGTATTTTTGAGTATACTTGTAGAATCATACTAACTAAGGTTGCAATTAAGCAAAAAAAATTTCAGATTTGGCAAGTCTGTTACGTTTATTTTATTTTTTATAATGTGTTTGTTATTTGATTTTACTTCATTTTTTTATTTTTATTTACTTTATTAAATTTTTTTATGTTTATTTTTTTTACTATAATTTATTTTATTTTATATTTATTTTATTAATTTTTACTTAATATTTTATTTTATTTAATATTATTTATTTTATTTTTCAGTCTTTATTTTGCTCCGTTTTGGGTTACATATCACATATCGGTTTTTTACAACAAGATATATAGAACTATTGCCACTTTAGGAGCAGATGTTTATATAGGGTGTTTTTTATAGAGGTATAGAACTTTAAGTTGGTATTACTTTTCAAGATGGCGACCGATTTAACAGCTGTCAAGTGATTTATTTTCAGTTTGGTTTGGCAATTCATCATGAATAGACTCACGCCTGAACAACGCTTGCAAATAGTGCAATTTTATTTCGAAAATAATGGTTCTGTGCGGAAAACGTATCGCGAACTACGTCCATTTTAGCGATGTTTAGCGATGAAGCGCACTTCTGGTTGAATAGCTACGTCAACAAACAAAACTGCCGCATTTGGAGTGAAGGTAACCCTCAAGTGTATGTTGAAACACCGTTACATCCAGAAAAACTGACTGTTTGGTGCGCTTTATGGGGTGGTGGAATCATTGGTCCGTATCATTGGACGTAGTGCGCGATACGTTTTCCGCGTACCTCTATAAAAAAACACCCTATATTTCGTTATTATAAATATGAATGAACAATTGATGTTGTTGATAATATAACAGCTTTTTGTATACTTAAAAACTTGTCACTTAATTGAAGCTCATCCAGCATCTTCAGCAATGTTTTCTGAACTACACCTGTAGACTTATATTTGTAGTAAATCATTTCTTTTTCCAATAACGAAGTTCGTATGGCAAAGGCTCTGGTGTATAATTTTTGCTAAATTGTTGTGTCGCGTCAAGTACTCAATGGCCGCTAACATAACACACGCCCCTCTGATATGCTTTATAGTTTCTGTTTGTTGCTGACATTTTCTACACTTGTCATTGTCAATTTGTTTACGAGCAATATATTTTAAATAATTTCTGGTTGCAATGACTTGGTCTTGAATTGCAAACCTTATTCCTTGAGTTTCTAAGTAAATGCTGGCATGTTGCAGTCATAATTTTGAGGCACAAGCGTCGATCTCAAGTTGGCTCAGTATACGCGGATGCCTACCATGTAATGTTTTCAGTTTCCAATCATTTAGAAACTTTTCGAATTGTAATGCATCTGTTATTTCAACAGATTGTATGATCTGAGATCTGAGGTGTATATCTATATGAAGGGTTGAGAGAATTTGAAGTGCATTGCGTCGGCGTTTTTTTTTTCTACCACCAGTTTTAGCTGAATTGAGGATGGAGGATAGCGTATTAAGTGCAAGGCAAGCCACAAAGTGCTCAGACTGCCCCTTTGCAAAATACATATTCTAATAAGTATTGCAGTTGACTTTGATAGAACTTTGTTTGTTTTTATATTAGGTGTTAGACATTTAGCAATATTTATTAATTTGGGAGCTATTTTATATATCTGGAACACGTTTAGAGCCATGAATGTGGGACACTATCATAAGCTTTTAGGTAATCAATGTATGATGTATAAATATTTTTTAATCCAGTAGTTATGAATATTGTCGTGTCCTGTTGCCTTCCAGCTGTGCATTTTTTTGATGGCGTTGCTCATATCTTTTTCTATTATCGTGATATTGTCCATTTCTTTAATTCATTTAGCATTTTCATATTCAATCCTTATCCATATTGTGCTAACATTGTGTGGTTTATCATCTGCCCATATTGCTGACCAGAACTTTTCAAAGTGACTTCATTTGCGGCTGCCTTGAATTCGTCTATAGAAACATTTTTCATTTCGCTTTTTTGCGCTTTTCTGACAATGTATATCTGCGTAGACGATTTGCTTTCAACGCAAGTTTTTGACACAGGGAATCACGCAAGAGCTCAGCTGTACTATTCCGCTGGACATGTTTTGAATGAACTTTGTGGGTTTCCATAATTTTTTCAAGCAATTTCAATATTTTTGAACTTGTTTTTCCTATTATGTATTGAGTCACACGACCAAGTTGAGCTCTTAGATCTTCAACCTGCCGTACAAGACATCATTTTCAGGCTGGTGCCAGATTTTCGTTCAGCAGAGTTAAACTTATTCCTTGATCTGATTATTCCACCAAGTGAGCGTACATTTGCGACAGCTGCAGCGTAAATCGTTGTTTGTTAATCACTAAACGTATCCACTTTCTCTCTCATCGCTAATTTTTTGGTAAAACTTTGTTTATGAATATTTGGTCGCATGAGAGGGTCAGTTCCAGCAAATTCTGTTATTGCTGCTTTAAATTCAAAATTTAAGTTTATGCACAACTTATCGATGTTACTCTGGTTAATTAACATTGACAGATTATGTATTACTTGACTTGTATGTTCATTTGTTATGATTGGTGCTGAAATATTATTAAGGTTGTTGTTGCTGTTATCATTTTCTTGTCGAGTTTCATGTATGAACTCTAATTCCCTAGCGACTTCTTAGTTTAATTCTGCCAATCTTCGTTCTGGTGTATACCTGTTTCTTAGTATTTCACTTCTTTGGTCGCCTATCCGTTCGTTTTTGTTTCATTGCAGGTTATTTTGTAATAGCTATGCATAATAAACCCGTTCATTTCTACAGTCCACTTTATACGTTGCGATGAGGATACTGGTTATTATTGGTTCAACCAATAAGGCAATCGGAGCTGCTTGAGCGTTAGCCGAAGTAGTTGCAGTTGTGTTAACTAGTAGATGAGGCTTTAATGTCCCGCGTCGACGCTCATCCGAGGCATCCTGTGATATATTAGGAACCATTGTTCACTCTCGGGGCTGGTTGCCCTTCGTGAGGTTCAGCGTTATTCGCGTGCTTGCTACGCACGTAAAGTGTCACCACTTCTCACTGCGATTTTCCATTTTTGGTCCACGAACTGTATTTTAACTTCAATCTAGCCTGTAAATTTACCGGGCCTTCACCTATTCGCCACCTGGGGAAGCATTCGATGGAAGACTATTTTATTTTATTGTATTTTTAATTTTTTATTTTTTATTTTTTTTTTTTTGAGAAATTATTTATTTTTTGCTCTGTTTAATTTAATTAATAATTTCTTTGGTTTTTCTTTAATAAATTTTATTTTATTTTATAATAATATCTTTCACAAGCCCCGCAGCTGAAAAGTTACTTATAACTTCTAATGGATACAATATTATGTAACGAATGCTGTATAAATTTTTAACAACTATGTAACAAGAATAAATGTAATAGATATCAGTAGTCCACTTTGAAACAAAAAGTGGTGAAAATGCTGCAATGTCAGAATTACTAAAATTTCTGAATGCAACAATAGTTTGTTTCCTTCAATTTTTAATTTTTTTTTTTAGTTTTTAACGTTGAGTTTTTGCAACTAGTCCGGCCTTAAGGGGCTACAACTTGTTCCTGTTTTACTAGCAACAGCACGGAAGCACAGCAGAGTCACGAGAAAGTTTCCGATTTCAAAAAACTGCTTGCTGTTCTTACTGTTGCTCTTCTGCACGTTAAATGTCCAAGCGTGTCAGTTGCCTTTTGTTTCACATCCGCCACGGCTCGTTTTTATTTAGTTGTCTTCATATTCTGCCACTGCCTCTTCATCCTCGATGTTGTCTCTTGGTCATTTGTCATTTTCATTGAAATGCAACGCTGCTTGCGAATTTAACTTTTCTTGAATAGTTGCATTGAGTGCACTTACGTTAATGTTACGTTGTTGTAGTTGTGCTTTCATAAAAAAAAGGAAATTATGTATTGTGGTTTTATTTAGTTACTTTATTGCTGAAACTCAAAAAAAAAATGTTCACAAAACTTAAGGAAAAATTTAAAAATTAACGAAAAATGATGACAGTAAAAAGCAGTGGCAGTAGGTGTAATGGAAAGAAACTTACTGCACAATGCATTTCCGCTTTGCAACATCGCGTGATGCAAATCTAAATTCCACCGAGGAGATTTAATGCAACTGTGTCTTTGGAAGCATTTACCCGCTGTGGGACTATTTTATTTCTAGGAAAATTATGAATTTATTTCGTTTCTAATACCAGCCTCTTTTAGTTAAAAATAAATGTCGGACACACCGAGGACTGAGCAGTGGGAGAGGTAGCACTCTACTGACATATTCTCATCTATGTCTGTAGACAGAAATCGTCAGAAAAATCGTCAGAGAAGTAGCCCAGCCTGCTTTCGTGAGCGCTCATCAGACTGTGCACGGTTATAGCGCTGGCTATGAGGCTGTTGTAGTGTCGGGTTAGATAGAGTAGAAACTTTGTTTACTTCTTTTCGAAAATTAACCAGATGTGTCTAGTGAGGACCGATGAGCGTAGCTCTTTAAAAATGACACGAGTGCAGATTCTTCGCAATCCTATAAAGATAGACTAGAAACTTTCAAAAAAGGCACAAAGAGAATTTTGGAAAATCAGACATTGAAAGTAACTTAAAAGGAAGTAGATTATGAAGCGTTTTCTCCAAGAGCTCTGATATCCCGAACTAAATGCGGAGACCCAATGTCGAATATACAACGTCTTGAAGAGATATGCTGGATGACCACCAAGGTGATCTGCGAAATTCTTCTCCACGCAGCTCACCAGAACTTACAACAAAGGATGAATTGGATATAAGAATGAAAATATAATCATTCCTGAAGTCTCCGAAAATAGATGGTATCTTCACCATCGAACTTCAGGCAGCAACAGACATTATGTCATCCTTATTACTTGTATATAGAATTTACTCGGCCATGAAGAGACATAAGCCAAAAGCCTCGTGTATGGACTAGTCACATTAAGCCCAAAGATTTCGGCCCATCAACCTTGCATTTTATCTTAAAAAATTATTTTGAGAGAATGCTCGAATACCAATAGATACTTCCGAATAGCGTACTTTATAACCAGCACGCCTACTTTAAGGGCAAATCTGTCAACAGCGCTCTTCGCGACATTGTGACGAGGATTGTTAAAAGTCTCACCCTCAAGGAGAATTGAGGTGCACTTAGTCAAACTCATGAAATATTTCTTAGAAAACAGAATGACCTTCGCTGTGTTAGGCGGCGCATTCATAATCAGGAAGGCCGATTTTTAACAGTAACTTTGTCGATAAAAGTGGTATGCCTACTTCGGGAATTTACTGCGGCTAAGACCCAGCTCGTCGGCATGACAATTCGCTCGAATTTCGCTCTGCCCGGGAAACCAAACTACGGTCGTTTCACTTACAGTCGAGAGTTTTTTTTTTCAAAATTTTCCTGCATTTTACTGTCACTTTTGAGTTGATGTGATTCGATGCTGAATTGAATTGATGAATGAATTGATTTTTTTTTTTGGCTAACAGGGTAAGTTGTGATTGAAAAATTCTAACAATCAGTTTCTTTTACCAAAATTTGATTTATCTTAAATATGAAATATTCAAAAAACGAAGAAAACGATCCCTTTCACGCTGATTTTGGCCTGCAATAAGGCAGTATTTACAGTAATATATAAAAAGTGGAACACAGGACGTCAAGGGTCTTTACAATACCTTTCAGCTAATTTCTGCCGAATTTGGAAGTAGAATAATAAAATATTAAAAAAAGTGCGGAGTTTCATTATAAATTTCACTTTATTTTTAGCCAACTTTTTTAATTATATTTATTTTCATTTATTATCTTTACACAATTTTTTTTAACGCGCTTTCATCTGATGTGCATTTCTTTCGCTCCTGGGCGTATAATCTTTATTTATTGTTGTTAGCTTAACACTTCAATGTTATTTTAAATCAATTATTTTAAAGCCTTTTAAATGTGCATATATATCAAACGTCATATTTATTATTATTATTTTTATTTTTTTAACACTGATATGTTCACAAAGTATTTTATGAGCATTTTAAAAATTATATTTAACTAAAATTGAAAGAGAAAAAAAACCATTTTAATTTTTTAACATGTGTTTTGCATGTATGTATATGTGATATATATATTGGCTTACAGAAGCTAAATCTCTAATAAATAATTTTTTTGAAATATTGCACGTTTCGGTGGAAAAAATAATAATTAAAAAAAAAGGATTTAACAAGTAATAAAAATTATATTATAGCTCAAATTAGTCGGGATTAATTAATGCATATATATAGGGTTTTTCAATAAGAGTGATATGATTTATTTTAACACACTAATTGTTAAGGAAATTCAAATGTTTTTTTATTTAATGTGAAGTACAATCGATACAATTAAGTTCTGAATTTAAGAACATAACATCATTCAAATAGCCACCCCGGCTTCTTTTGCAGGAACGAATTCGATGAACCCAGTTTTTGAGCACTTTTTCCACTAAATCAAGTCATGAATACCACTTTCAATATTGACTTTTAAAGCTTGAAAAGAGAGAGTCTGGTTTATTGCTAGAGACCAACGACTTCAAATAATCCCACAAGGAGTAGTCTAATGGTGTTAACTCACACAACTTCTTGGAGGCCATTCAATGTCACAATTTCTTGAAATAATCGAATCTCCAAACCTTTCTCGCAATAATTCGGTTGTTGCACGTGCTGTGTGACACGTAGCCACGTCTTGTGCGAACCAGATATTTTTAAAATCAACTTCTTTCAATTGTGGCCATAAAAAGTTGGTTATCATCGATCCCCATTGACAGTCCAACTTCATTTCGAAAGAAGTACGGACCGATGATTCCACCAGACCAAAAACCACACCAAACTGTCAATTTAGGTGAATTTAACTGTGGATTTTCTTCGCACCAGAACCGGCAGTTTTGTTTATTTACCGCACCACTCAGATGAAAGTGAGCCTAATCGGTGTGAAGATGATTTTCTTAAAAAAATCGTTATCGTTTTCAAGTTGTTTCAAGGCAAAATCAGCAAAAAAATTTCTAGCGCATATCTTGCCATGATGAAATTGTAAACATTGCTGAATACAATGGAAAAAAATGACAGATCATGACATATTAAAAATGGCCAAAACGACACTTACAAATCATATCATACCTATTGGAAAACCCTTTAGTAATCGAAAATAAATTATTTATATATAAATCTGAAACTCAGCTTACCGAAAAATTACATAAATTAATTAATCCTTAGCAAAATGTTAACTAATTCACTAAATGTTCATAATTGTTCAGTAGTTTAAAGTGATTATTGTGCTAAATACAAACAAATATACAAATACATATGACATACACAGACAGTGCATTGAAAATTGAATATAATTAATTGCAAATTTATGTGGTTATGGTGGCTTTAAATTGAAATGTTAACTGTTTAATGCGATTTAACACCCACGCTATACAACCACAACTGCAAATATATTTTATAATTTTTACATATACACATAGACCATAAAATCTGCGTTCACCCAACACATTTTTTTAGTAAAGTAAAAACCCAACAAAACAACACAAGGCAGCCACGATTGCCGAGTGGTTAGCATTGCGTTCGGAAGGCCTGGGTTCGAGCCCAGATTCGAACAAC
This sequence comes from Neoceratitis asiatica, assembly GCA_030068015.2. Classification (NCBI taxonomy): domain Eukaryota; kingdom Metazoa; phylum Arthropoda; class Insecta; order Diptera; family Tephritidae; genus Neoceratitis; species Neoceratitis asiatica. The sequence continues at coordinate 29,918,262 of CM061528.1, forward strand.
ATCCAAAATTATAGAAAATAAATTTTTCTAATTGCAGTCGCCCCTCGGCAGTGAATGCCAAGCCCTCCGAGTGTATTCCTGACATGAAATAAAAGCTCCCCATAAAAATCCCTCAGAATAGACTGTAGGTCCCTCCATTTGTTGGTGTAAACAAACAACAGCGGTTACAAAGAGCCAAATATATATATATATATATATAAACACAACTGAGGTTCAGGTCTATAATTGTTTACAAAAGCAATAAAAATTATAAAAAAAAATTAAATTTATTATTTTGTTGGATAATTACGGCTTGGCATTGAATTTACCAACTTATCTGTTTCCCCAGCTGTAATTCGGCTGGCAGAATGCATAACTCTTCGCAAAACCCCTTCAATTGTTATTATATGCTGACGAATTCTTATTTCTAAAATATCACCAAGGTGCTCTATAGGATTGTGATCGGGTGACTTAGGAGGCATTTTAAGCTGTCTAGGAGCATTGTACAAGAGCCAAAGTCAGACTACTTGTTTAGTATGCTTCGGATCGTTATTCTGTTGAAACCAAAACGTCGAAGATAAGACTAAATCCTTTGCACTTTGTTTCAAGCTCTTATTTAAAATGTTTAAATATCCCCATTTATCCATTGTCGATTCGATAAATTCAAGGTGACTCACACCATTACCCGCCATGCACCCCCACACCATAATTCCACCACCACCATGTTTCACTGTACCAACAAGATTTTGTTTTTCAAGGGCAATTCCTGATTTGCGCCACACAATTTGACGACCTTTAATGCCGAATATACAAAATTTGCTCTCATCCGAAAAAATTACTTGTTTCCAGAATTCCAAAGATTATTTATATAATAATGAGCAAATTCAATGCGCTTTCGTCTGTTGACAAGTGCGATATAAAGTTTTTTTCGAGCAACTCTACCATGATATCCAGCTTTACGTAAATTTTTCTAGCAGTTTCTGCACAAATTGCGTTTTTTTTAACATTTTATTTACGTTTTCAACTATATTTGGTGACGTAATTAGCGGGTTAACTTTCACCAGATTTCTTATTTTGCGTTCTTCCCGCACTGATAACATTTTCAGAAGGCCAGATCGTGGTTTCGACGTTAAAATACCGGTTTGCTTGAAATTATTTACTACACGCTGGATGGAGGAATACATTCTTCTAATAGTTTGTGCAATTTTTCGGAAACGTTCGCCTTCTTTCCACAGTTTAATAATTATTTTTCTTTCTGAAACACTAATTTTTTCCCTTTGGTTTCCATTTTTTCAAACTAATTTTAAAAACACGTCATGAACTCTTTAAATTATTAACTAGAATAAAAGACAATAGAAAATATGCAAAAAGAAGAAAAATCTTTATGAAAACTAACGGTATTCTCAAATCAAGACTTTGTAGGTCAAATTTTTACTTGTTGCTACACTTAGATACCGTTATCTCGAAAATGAAAATAGGAATATAGGTTTTTGTTTTTGCATTTTTAACTAAGAAATATAACGAATAAATTCATGTAAACACTTTTAACTGAATTAACTATTTCAGTTGTGTTTTTACTTTATTTTAAAAAATGTGTTGGGTGAACGCAGACTTTATGGTTCATGTGTATATACATATTTACTTGTTATATAATAAATATGAAATCTTTTATACTCTTTATAGCTATTTACGCTGTAATATACATCGAATCCAACTTTTTCTGAATTTTAATGCAATTTATTTCAATTTTTTCTACTTTTTTTGTTTTCGATTTTAGTTTTTTCTTTTTGTGTCATATAATTGCCCACAATTAATTAACGTTGTTTCGCTTAAACTGTCTGTTAGCAATGAAAATGTCCACAATTTAGCACTGATTTGTGGTTTTGTTGGAAATTAATTAAATTGAACATTTGACCCAGTGGTGGTTTTTGTGGAAATTTTTTTTCCGTAATTTGCATTGTGTTAAAATTTAAATACGCATTCCCTGAAAAACTTTGTATTTAAGTGATGTATATGCTGAAGGCATTTGTTGTTAATAAATATTTGTAAAATATCAAATCAACAATATTTATTTTGAATTTATAGTGTAAAATACACAATAAATAAAAAATAAACTACATTTAGGCGCAATCTTATTTGAGTTTTAGCAAAGACACACACCAACGAGATTAAAGCTTGCTGATTTCAATCTAACACCCATAACAGAGTAACAGTAACAGTTGAATATATATATTACATATATTTGGCGCTTTGTAACCGCTGAAGCGATTTTCGGCCGAGCTCCTCCTCCAATTTGTGGTTTTGCGTCTTGATGTTTTTACCAACAAATGGAGGGACCTACAGTTTTTTCTAAGCCGCCTCCGAACGGCTGATGGATTTTTATGAGGAGCTTTATTTCATGCCAGAAATACGCTCGGAGGGTTTGACATTTCCTGCCGAGGGGCGACGGCAATTAGAAAAATTTTTTTCTATCATTTTGGATGTTGCTCGAAGCTGGGCCCAGGCCTTCCGAATGTCAGTACGCAATGCTAACCACTCGGCTATCGCGGCCGCCATATAATAACAATTATATAAACATAATTAACTTTAAAAAAATTCTAAATCAACGTACCAGGAAAAAGTGTATCTAGTGCTTCAAAATCGTAGAAATATCCATTTCTACCATCTTTACAATTTTCCCCATTTTGGTTAACAACTTGGCTACACATCCACAAATATATTGTTTTCTTTCATTTTTACTGTATTTCTAATCAAACTAATATCTTAAAACTCATTTTTTTAATATTTAGCCAAAAGAAATATGAATTTATGATTGATATGTATGTACGGAAAAGAGATATAAGTATTTTGTGCATATTGTGAAGTTGATGCCTGCGGTTTTGATAACCTCAACTCCTTCGTGAGTGGTTGTACATCATCATCATCATCATTAGCTGAACTAGATAAATGATTCACTGGAATAGCTTCTTCAGTATTCTCTTCATATCAAGTGGTATTGTCCGTATCTTCAGTTCCTTCATCTTCATCTTCATAACTGCTTAATTTACTTGACCCCCAAAATAGCACTACTCGCAGAATGCTTCCAGTTTTTTTTTCCTTGAATCAAGTTCTTATTAGTTTAAAAATATGGTGAAATTTTTCACCTTGTTCGTCCGATTCTTGGGGAAATTATTGCGAAACAGCATCAAGGTGGCAATGAAGCAAATGTAGTTTCAGCTTCATTGATACACAGATTTTCTTCGAATAATTACAATACAGTATCAATTCTTCCCTCAATTACTAATTCGTTCCAACCTCCCAAGTGATTATTTTTTTGGTATGTTTGTGAAGGCTTCACTTTTCATCAATTTTCGTATATCTGGTCCATTTAGTATAGACGAGGTATGTTCAAAGGAAAATGTGAATTTGGATTTTTCGCGGGCTGTGTACATTCGATTATCGATTTTTTTTTTTTTTTTTTTTTTTTTTGATAACAGAAGAGATTAGTCACGTTTCGATTCTTCGATTTTTGACTTTGTGAAAGAAATGGATCAAATAATATGTATGAAATCTTGCGTTAAAAATAGAATAAAGTACTCCAAGGCACTTGAAATGTTAACTACGGCATTCGATGAGTCCACCTTGTCTAAAAAAAAGTGTTTATAAGTGGTACTAGCGCCTTACAGATGGCCGAGAAAATGTTGGTGACTATGAGTGAGTTGGAGGTGCGACCACTTCAACAAGCGAAGAAAACATCAAAACATTGAAAAAATTTGTTCTTGAAAATAGTCGAATCACTATTAGGGAAGATGTTGACATATCAATCGACCCATGCCATTCAATTTTCTCGAATTTTTTCGGCATGAAACGTGTGGCAACGAAGTTTGTTCTGAAATTGCTAAATTTTGAGCAAAAGCAATTGCGCTTTAGTATCGCTCAGTAGTTGTTGAATAACGTCAACAACGATCCGGATTTGCTCAAGAGCGTCATAACTGGTGAAGAAACGTGGGTATATGCTTATCATGTCAAAACCAAGGCCGAATTATGCTAATGAAAGTTGCCAGATGAGCGAAGACCGAAAAAAACACTCCAAGTTCGATCAAATGTGAAGATTTTGTTCACTGTTTTCTTTGATTACAATAGTGTGGTGCATCATGAGTTCCTGCCAAAACGTCGTATAGTTAATAAGGAATACTACAAGGAAGTTATGCAACGTTTGCGTGAAACAATACGGCTCAACGATCGGAATCGTGTAAAAACAAATCGTGGATTCCGCATCACGGTAATGCACCAGCTCACACATCAATGCTTATGCATGATTTTTTGTAAAAAAAAAAACCGTAATTATGCCTCAATAACAGTATTCACCAGATTTAGCCCCCTGCGACTTTTTCCTATTCACAAAACTAAAGAAACCAATAAAAGGAAACCTTTTTGCCACAATAGCTGAGGTCAAGTCAGAAACGAAGAAAGAGCTGATGGCCATACCGAAAGGCGCATTTCAGAAGGGCTTCGAGAATTGGAAGAAATGTTGGCACAAGTGTAATACATTCGAGGGGGTTCGCTTTGAATGGTATAAAGTAGATATTGATGAATAAATAATTTTCAATAGATTCAAAATTCACATTTTCCTTTGAGCACACCTCGTATATGTTGAAAATAAAATAAAAACAACATTTTTTAAATATAAATAGTGCGAAGTGAAGTAATGTGGATACCACCCCTAATTATTTTCATCTAGTCTCGGAAAGAACAAACAAACAATCCGTGGCGGTTGAAATATCACGAACTACCACTTCTACGAATTTCCCACAGCTTGCCAATTTTATATGAAGTCATCAGTTACATCTTTTGTAATTAGATCATTATATATCCCTAACTTTTGTTGGCTTTCATTTTCGTTACCTTTGTAGCGCGAACCCAAATTATAAGGAAACAAAAGTATTTGAGAACACCGTACTTTTCTGTAATACCTTGCAAACTTTATAATTTTTAGATTACAACAGATCTTCAAATATGTTCTTCTAATTTGATTTTCGCTATTATTTCGTGCAATGTTTTATTACTTTTCGCACTAAAAATCATCTATTTTTGGGCATTTGATATTTGCCATATAGAAATTTTCAAGAGTTTACCTCTTTCCAAATGTTATTAACATTAATTTTTGCGATTTTGAGACGGTAGATTCAAAAAAGTTAGTAGTTCCCGTTACGTAAGGGGATTGCTAAGAACCACTCCAACGGCTGCGCTCGAAAGATTACTAAACCAATCTTCAATCGATATCGCAGCAAAAATTACTTTGAAATTGGTGACATTATATGAATTTTCTGCTAGAACCATTGTTCATAGCTCAATAAGTAAGGGAATGGTGAAGAAAATATCCCCACACACACGCATTATATGGCGTAGAATGTTCAAGCCAAATTAAAATAAGATGAATGACGCGGGAACATGCAGTTTGACAGCGGAACTTCTTCTACACAGTTGGATCAAAAATGTTTAAAGGAGTGGTAATCGGGAGCTAGATCTCATACAAGCCATTAAGCATCCGGAGTATTAAAGTATTTTCCAGGCGGATATTTTCGATATAAGGAAAGCCGCTTGACTAGTTAACTCAACAGATTGTTAAGGTGGCTGCAGAGCATCAGCTGCATAGATGTGGCGTTCCAGGCCTAGAGGCACTATGGAGGAATGAAATAGTAATTCAAATTGCAACCGAACTAGTTCATGGATCACGAAAGTCGCTAAAGGCTCTATAAAATGAAATTTCCGAGATAACCACCAAGATTATGTGCAATAGCAGCGAAGAAAAGCAAACCCGAAAGGAATACTACGAGTACGAATAAAATGAGCATTAGTAAGTGCACATGTATGTGGAGTGTAAAGAGGCAAATATGAGAGAGGCTCTAAAACAACTTCTCTGCCTCTTCTCCGGTCTTATGTAGAAGAACTAGTAGCTTCGGAGTAGTAAAGTAAATTTTATAACTGTATACCAAGGCCCTCTTAAACATCGCAATTAACGTTAACGTTCTACATGACGATTATTTTACCTCAAATTAAATGGACCCTCCATCTGACACTACAAAAGACCAAATGGTTAGGTTATGTAAGCAATAGTAGCCAACCAGTATTTTCTTTTTTTGAGATGACGCCCGTGAAGGAGAAACTCTAATGAGTATTGCTACACAGACATATCAGTATGAACGACTTGCAACCTCGCAGCTGCACCTACGTACTAAACACCTCTCCACTCAATACCACTCTCCCAATAATAATAGAATAACCTCGTGGGGTTGGTAAGTACATTGACTATTATGTGTTACTTTAACAACGAGCTGCAAATACACGCTACTTGAATAGCTGGAGAGGCCTAGTCTCTAGTCTATTACATTCTACTGAGGACAGAAAGTCCAAGTTTCCGCTCCTTTCTCTCTTAGCAGACACAGGATTATGGTCGGAAAGTCCTTGTTTCCGCTCCATATTCCCGTTATCAAAAGTGCCACAAATCAAGGTAGGGTAGGCGGAAAGCCCTTATTTCCGCTCCACTCAACTGATTGGCTTTTAAGCGTGGTCGGAAAGGACGAGCTTCCGATCCGTGCCAGCTTAGCATTTTATCATATTTGCCATACTTTTCGAAGGGCACCACATTTCAAGTTCTTTATTATATAAATGGCTTCCGACATCATACATATTCCTTGCCAATTTTCAGGGAAAAGCAGCATTTAAGTTAGTAATTTGCTTTCATTCAAAGCCCTGGTGTTGTCTGAACAATATCTCGGACATATCGAAACATTACGTGTCCAGCATCTTCCTCGCACTCTAGGCATATTGGACAAGATGCCGAATTGTCATGCCCAAATCTATTGTGGTATTTCCTGAAAACTCCATGTCCTGAAAGGAATTGCTTCAGGAAGAAGTCGGTGTCCCCGTGCCTTCTTTCCATCCAACGACTTAAGCAAGGAATGAGCTCGTAAGTCCATCTGCCCTTCACAGAGTTATTCCATCTCTCTTGCCAGTCACTTATAGACCGACGCCTGTCTTTCGCAGTGATTTTGCTTCGATTAGCGGCCACATTTAGAACCAAGAGCCTTAAATACACCCATTTCATTTCCTCAACGACGATATCAATTGAGATTTAACCAGCTAGAACATATGATGCTTCATCCGATATCGTTCGGTATCCACAAATAACTCTAATTGAGCTTAATCGATATAGGGCGCTCAACTTTCTTTTTTTTTTGCGAGTTGTTGCTCAACGAACATTTCCACTCTCTCCGCAATCGCCAATTTGAATGCCTTGTTAGGAATACCATCTGGACGCGGAGCCTTTTTGTCCAGGATTTTTCTACAGGCAAATTTTACTTCGTTACTATTAATCATTGGTATATCCTCTGTACATTACTGTGGAGCATAGGGTGCCAGATTCTCCGACCTTTGGGGAAATAGTGTGGTAATTATGTTGCGCAATATTAGTGCGCTCGGATTGATAGGCGTTTTTTGAGATTTAACTATCTTCATTACTACTCTATAAGCAGTACCCCAACTAGTATAGCTTAACCTATACGTATAAATTAGTATTAGCAATTTGTTATTATCTAAGGGAATTAAAATTTAAAATATCAGACCGTAATAAATAATCACATTTAGGACTCTACTATCGATTTCCATCATTAGTTTCATGTGTGGATTTGTTTTTAAAGTGAGTTAAGTTTCACTCTTCACTCAGTAAATTGTATCTGCCAAGTTTTAAGATGAACTTTCTTTCGTCTAAGCGAGTTATATTTCTCTTTATTTCAAAAGAAAATAAGGATGTACATATCTATTTTTTTTTGCCTAACCCTTCAGTGTAACAATTTTTCTCTTTTTTTTTGTATAGTTGTTTATTTATTAATTTTTTTTATTATAATTTTTTACATTTATAATAATATTTTTTTCAAAATTGTGCAGAAATTTATATGTCAAAAAATTAAAATTAAAATGTCATACTTTTCATAGGAACAAACCGCAAAATCCGCATTAATTAATCCACTTTGAGAATTTCACCGGTATGACAGAGCGTATAAGTGACAAGCCACGTCAAAGAAACAACTGTACTAAATTTGCGCACAGTAACAACAAAAAAAGTGCATGTAAAGGAAAATAGCAACGCAAAAGCCACACATCACAACCACAACCACAATCAATTTCATTTCAATATACGCACCAATTAAAGTTTATCCATTATGTCAACAACGACGATGACAACGACGACGACAAAAGCAACTCAGCTCAATCGAACACAATTCAATTGCATTCCACTCATATGCCTTGTCAGCTAGTGTCATTTTCAACATTGGCCTCAACAATATGATGGCTTAAACAACATTTATGACGATGCTAAGGCTCGTGTGTATTTTTTTACAACAACCTGCGCCTGTTCGTATCAGTCTGTATGTGTGAAAAAATTTTATTGCAAAATGGTGAAATGTCCATGTGAAGGCCTTTGAAGTCAGTTGCATGAATTCATATATCCGACATGAACAGCCAACAGTTGATGGTTTTTAGTTTCCGCTAACGCCTCTGGTTGGAATTTAGATATACTTTGTGTGTATGAAAACTGCTCTGCTCTTTGTTTGTGTTCATGGATGGGCGCAGTGCCCAGCAGGTGTTGCATAATTTTTTGCGACAAGAGGATTTAATAAAAATGCAATTAATTCGCTTCATGACGAAGTAGTGCACTAAAATAAAAAACATATTTTATGCTTTCCGAATTTCTGTGAAAATATAATACGAAAATAAATAAATATATTAAAATTTTGTTTTATTTTATTTAAAGTCAGTCAAAAAGTTATATTTATCATTGAATATTTTTCAGGAAATGTAGCCAGCCACTTTTGAGTAAAATGCATTAGCTAGTAGTCCATTTGCTTGAAGTCTAAGCTTGGGATGTAGTTGGGACGGGACGTGTAGGAGCCCTGTGGCTTTTAAAACAATAAAGGGGGTAAATATCGCTAAAAATTTTAGCGTTTTTTTAGCTTTTCCTGAGGCTGGTAAGCATCTAGGTAAGCCAGCATGCAAGTTTTCGAGCGTCCTACAAAGCAGCTTGAGTTTTTCGTCCAACAGACTTTTAAGTTTATTACTTTACTACCCATTTGGGAATTTCATTTATGCATATAGACAGGCCTATCGCAGATTTCGAGTTAACTCAGCAAAAAATCTTCAGTCACGAATTCAAAAAAAAAAAAATGTTACCAGCAAGTCCGACGTTTTCGTAATTAATACTATCAAGTGCTTCACCAACTTCGAATCAGTGCTACAAAAATTTTCACATAGTTCAGCTGTTTTTTGTTTAAAATCAAATGCACATTTGTTCAAAGTGCACAATTAATAAATAAAAAAAGGAAAAAAAGAAAAGAAGGTACAGAGAAGGAAATGAGGGGGAAACACTTGTATTCTAGGTATTAAACATATAAAGAAAATTAAATTAAAATGTGTAATATAAAGGATGATCTATTTCGAGGTTCCATACTTTTTTAAAGAAAAAATCACAAAATTTCAAAATTTAGTGGGGAATGTTTATTATCGTTCGAAAGAACGAAGCAGTGTCGCTTGGGAAGGTCGAGCGGCTTCAGTTCTTGCGCAAGCTGTATTTTGTACGCTTTATCTCTTGATTCTTTGAACTATGTTAATGTCGTCGTATAGCTCGTAGAGCTCATCGTTCCATCGTCTGCGTATCGTATTCGCCGTTGCCAACGCGCAAAGGACCATAAATCTTCCGCAAAACTTTTCTCTCGAAATCTCCTAAAGACGACTCATTGGACGTAGACATCGTCCAGGCTTCTGCACCATATGTCAGGACGGGAATGATGAGCGACTTGTAGAGTTTGGTTTTGGCTCGTCGAGAGAGGAATTTACTATTCAATTGCATACTCAGTCCAAAGTAGCACCTATTGGCAACAGTGATTCTGCGTTGGATTTCAAGGCTGGCATTGTTGGCGTTGTTAATCCTGGTTCCCAGATAGACGAAATTATAAACGGCTTCGAAGTTTTGACTGTCAACAGTGACGTGGGAGCCAAGTCGCGAGTGCGATGACTGTTTATTTGATGACAGGAGATATTTCGTTTTGCCCTCGTTCACTACCAGACCCATTCGATTCGCTTCTTTGTCTAATCTACATAAATCGCAATTTTACACTTTAGTTATTTGGACGATCTGGAAGGAAAATTCGAGCTACCTACTCCCATTTTGACACCTACACATTCCTATTTATGATTACATGGAGGTCTATCGTTAAGGGTGGAACGTAGCATGGTTTTTGTTAATTTTTCTTCGCGGTACATCAAAGTTTACTTGTCTTAAACGCCCGAGGTAGATGTCTCCAACTCTCCTTCATGTTGTTAAATGCGTCCACACGGTTGCTGCCGCCCGCTGTTACTCTTCTCTCAGTTTTGTTCAGAGACAACTTCTGTTCTACGTAGCTTTTGTAATCCAACCAAACTTGTTAAATCAACTGAATAACATATTATGTTATTGAATTCACCTTATAATCGTAAATTTGAATTTTTTACTTTTTTCCAGGTGGTGTTATCGTTAACTGGAGGTCCAAGGCTCTTTAATTGCACAGAAACTTCCTCCCAAAAGCTGTTTACATTTTCCTTAGAAGTTTTGGGAAAATCTTCACTAATATCTCGTACTGCCTACGTTTTGTGGATGGCCGTGACCCGTATAACTTCTTATTTCTACACCATATCACTTAATAAACACTTCTTACATATTTTCTTCTTTTATTTAAGATTTCATTGTATAAACTTGCACTTCTCATACTTTTTTCTTGTTTTCCTTTCCTTCTCCGACAAATCAGGCATTAGAATAAAATTATCACGAAGAGCTGGCAAATTTTCATTTCACGCGGAGTAAATGATACTAATCTCACGAACTTCGAAACTTCGTGATCACATCGGCATATAAGTCTTTTCTGTGTAGTGGGATAGGTCTTTAAATTAAAATTCAAAAATATATTTAAGAACGAATACCATAGCGAATTCGATTACGTTGGACATTCCTGTATTTTCTTTAGTTGAGAACATGTCGTCATCATGATTGAGTACTTAAATTCGATATAGAGCAGAATTCATAAATTTTACACTTTTGAACTCAGGTCAAAAAAAAATATTCTATTCCCAACAACCAAAGTTTTCAAAAAGAATTAAAGAAGCAAATTAAAAAAATAAGCTACAAATCTATGGTTTTAGAAAAGAAAATATTCTAGAATTGATTTAGATCTAAAAATTATCTTTCGGAGCATTAACATAAATCATTAAAAAAATTTCTTCAATTCTGTTTCAGTAATTTTAAGAACCTTACACTCATTCACTTCCTTATAAAGCCAAAATTGAGTTAATTAAGGTATTGTCATTTCTAAATAAGTTATAAACAAAAATATTTCAACATCTATTTTCCCTATAATTATAGTGAATTACATACTTAAAAACATATCTACAATGCAAAAAATGTAAGAAAACTACACAGGAAACTTCTATAATTAAGTAGGAGTAACATATTATCAACAATAATGGCGTACGACAACAGCAACTGAGAATTCCGTATGACAGTAATTAATACAAGTAATTATCTTTGTCATTTCTTTTTTGCGTTCCTTCCATAACCTTAATTATTTCCTACTCAATTACATAAACATAGCAAAGCATACTAATAAATTTATAGTGTGTAAACACGCAAAAAGCTGTAGATATGAATATTTCCCAGAGCTATTTCCCACACACACTCTTAATGAAGTATTTGTGCTTAAGCTCTAATGCCACTGTCGCTAGCAGCGATATGTATATATTTGGCGATGTGTCGATATGATAACGAGTGCGCATAAGTAAATATTGCATATACATACACACATCCTTGTGCTCTATAACTGCGTTAGACTCTCAGCTCGTAAGCCTTACGAAAATGAATGAAACATTTAACAAATAGCATAGATTTTTATCATAAAAAGCTTGCGGGAATATTAACTGTTTATTAGCAACGAAAACTATGTGCATTACTACTACTCTGGAGTGGGTAAATATCATGTAAGCTTTCATTTGATAAAGCCAAAGGCAAAATTTGGTTAAATAAAAAAAACAGTAGTGTGCGTTTCTCCTTCGACATTAATACTTCGTTAACGAGTAAGTAATTTTGTTGCTAAAATTAGATATTCTTTACATTTTCTTGAATGTTTGCCTTCTGCTAATTACATGAATTCTTTCTCGCTGTAACTAATTACACAAATTAGCACGCAAATATTTCTTTCGTCATTTATAAAATTTCAAAAATTTGTTAATATTTTGAATTGAGCGCAGATTTTTTACAAAAAAAAAAATCAAAGTAAAAGAAACATACTAGGTGAGTTCTCTATGTCTAGGAAATGCGTACTAAGGAAATATTTCATATGAAATTTTACCAGCGATAGAAAACGCCTCATTGCATGACTGTGGCAAATTCAATTCAAACAACTGATCTGGTTGTCAAATAGAAGCGAATAAAAGAAACAAGAGGAACCCAAAATAGTAGTTGAATGTTTTACTATTGAAAAATGCCACGCAAATCTGAAAAACAATAGTTAATAAATTACTTAGTGGAGCAAGAATTTTGAGATATTCTTCATGAAGACGGTATTGAATTTACTTTATTAATAGTTAAAAGCTTTAATAAACAATTCTTGCTTTTCAGATGATTATAGCTTTTGGAGAATAATGGATGAATTAGAGGAAAAAGTCCTTATTGTTTTATTGCATAGCCAGGGAGATTTTCAAAATGTTCCTTAATCTGTGGAATGGAGGTGTAGTACCATCATTCAACAATTGGACGAAGGACGTTTAAGACAGATGCTTCGTGTGACCAGAGATCAGTTTTCGTTGCTATTATCACTGATTAAAAATAGTGCAAAGTTCAACAACTTACACTCTGTCAGGCAACACCCAGTCAATCCTTACGTCAGTCAATACGTACTGAACTGAAACTTGCTGAAGCACTAGTGATAAATCATATAATTTATTTTTTCAAAAAGTCGAGTGTATTTTACCAAAGCGCAAGTCGTTTGCGACTACAAACTAGAAGTTCGGCATGTCGTTGTAGGGCACTTCACTGGTGTTCATGATGCTCGCATGCTCCGCACCAGTGCTATATTCGCTCAAGAAAACAGCACGTTCGTTTCTTCTGAACAATGGCTGGCAGGTCAATTGTTGAATACATTAATTACACCTTTTCGCTGGACTACTCCAAGCGGAAAGCTTTTAATTTACGACATAGTAAATTTCGCGTAAGAATAGAGCATTGTTTACGGCTTCTTAAAGAACGTTTCGGAAGCCTTAAATAAATAAGAATTCGCATGCAAGATGAGAAAAGTCACAACTTTTGTTCAAATCGGTTTCTCGTATACTGTATTTTGTATAACATTCTACGTGATACCACCAACGACATAGAATATGAAATTCCTCCGGTTGAAAGCAATGGGGAAGCAGAAATCAGCTATGAAAATAAGCAAAGTGGCAATGAAGCAGAATCGAAGCGCAGAACTTTGCATAAATTCATGTTCGGAGATTAAAAAATTTTAACTATATACATTCATATGTACATACATTATATAACATATTACCTACAAATTAAATTTTATCTAATTATTATTATTATTCTATTTATTTTATTTTATTTTATTTTATTATTATTTTATTTTTTTATTTTTCTTATTTTTTTTGTTTTTTATTTTTGTCGTTTTCATATTTGGCGATACGCTCCTTCATTTCTAGTTCCATTTTTTTTTGTTCAAAGTCCCTTTCTCTCCAATTATCCTCCAGTTCCATTTTTGTTCTTCGATCTCTATCCTTTTTTTTTCTCAATCTTGATACTCTTTTTTAAATTTTTCCTGCTGCAAATCTATTTTTTTTTCTTGGAGCGCCGCCAGCTGGTTCAAATAAGTTTTCGGCGTCTTAGAGCTCTTAGGTGTTGGCCTGTCAGTGGATGGTGCAGCACTTGGAGCATCAATTTCGACCACAACGGGTACAATTTTTTCGTCGGGGGTTGCTGGCGATGGCTCTGAACATACAGTGATGCAGTCATTCGTACTGATGACGATTGGCATCATATGCACCGCTCGGCTGCCAAAAATTTCCTTCAACCGCTCATAATATGGGCACATTTTGCCCAATTTTGCTGAAAAGGTAATTTAACACACATTAATTATGGAAATTTTTTATTTTTATTGAAATGTTTTACTTGCCATCAATGGAGATGCCATCTTCTTACAGCAGAGCTGCTCCGGTTGACCCCAACCAGTCAGTTGCCATTCGAAACTGCGTCCACAAATGCCCACCCTACACCGCACAAAATCCCATGAAACACCTAAGTTTGCCTTTGTTATAAACTTTTAGTAATAGATTTCTGCTGTGGGAGCCTTGAATGTTAAATAAATTCGAAGTTAGCTTAATTTGAAAAGAAATTTTAAACAAATTACTTCAAAATTTTCGACAAATTTCTCCTAAAATTTTGTACAAATTTTTTTAAATAATTTTAATATTTTGTTGGAATTACTTTTTTTCTCTTGCAAAATACTTGCATAATTATATGTAATTATTTGAGCGGAATTTCGCAAAAAACATTCAAACAAATACATAATGTACGTATGTATCTCATTAGGACTATTTTATTGAATAACAATTCAAATAGAACGGTGGACGAATTAGGATCTTAAATAAGAATTATTTAACATTTCAATACAAAACTGGTTGTTTTCTTAAGAAAAAGTAGGATAAGTAGAAATTCTAAAAAGGATATATTTACTTATTTTTGAGCGATAAAAAATTATTTTTCCAATACCCGTAGTGTTAAAATTTCTTTATATTTTTATATATAAAAAAAAAGAATTAGAATCGGTTTTAAGGTTATGTTCTAGAGTATCAGTTTGTTCAGAATTTCTGGTCGAAATAATTGACTCAACATAAAAATTTTACATAATTACATGTGATTTTTGAAATAAACATATAGACAGCAAGAAATATTTTAGACAGTCTTAATCTAGCTTTTTTTACTTGGTTACGACCCGGTAGATAAGGAATCTTCATAGATACGAGTAGCCCGTACTACCCGCATGCTCGATTTGCCTCCTGGCACTTACGGACTAAACCCAACCTAAATCGTACGCTGTGCCTGTTAGACCCCCGCGGGACTATCAATTACTTCACGGGGCAGGCATAGGACGTTATCCTATCCCGTCACTCAACGTGCGATTTCACGGTGTGCTCTGCACTCTTCTTGTCTGATACGCTTCATTATTTCAGCAATGATATCTACGCACTTCGTCCATGTGTGTTTTTCAGATAGCATTGTCTTCAACAATGTCTGGGGTCAATGTGCCTTCTATACAATTATTTAGCTGCTTGCGATCTTCTTTAAAACTGCAGCAGTATAAAATAAAATAATATGCTCTGCGTTTTCCATCCCATCATGGCAATACAAACAGTAAAGATGGTTTGCGTGCGTATACTTATGCAAACATTGGCAGAAGCAGCCATGCTCGGTGAGGAACTGGATGAGGTAATAGTTTGTTTCACCATGTTGTCTTCCTATCCATTCGTGTACACTTTGAATCAGCATCTTCGTCCATTTTCCTTTTGGAGCCGAGTACCACCGCTGTTGCCATTAATTCATGCTCTGTTACATGATTTCTTTATGATTACTTGGATTGCGCTTAGCTTCTGACGCCGGTTTGACTGCGATATCTACTTGACATTTTCCAGCCAACAGATTTGCGACTTCGTCTGATACTGTCCGATACGCACAACAAACCCTTAGTGACGCCAATCTGTGTACCGAAACTGGTACTCTCAAGTACGCAGGTATCAACGTGGGTTTAACCCGAATCGGTGCCGCATACATCAAAATGGGCGAACTGACACTCGCAAGAAGTTTCCTTCTCTGTTGTATTGGGCGCTCCATATTTGGTATTAGCCAAGCGATAGCTGTACCGACTTTACTCGCCTTCTCGCTGAAGTACTTCAGATATTCATTAAAGTTCAGTCGACGATCAAGAATAACCTCGAGATATTTAATGGCTGGGCTAGAATAGGCTCCTACTCTTACTTCTATCCCCTCCACCTTTTTGCGGACAGTCATTAACAATGCCTCCATATTGTGGTCTGCTAACTCCAGACCTGATGTTAAAAGCCATGTTTTCACGGGCACTATGGTTTCATACAACTACAATAGCTATATCATCAGCGTTGCCAACGATAGATACACTATCCGGTGTCCTTACCTACATATGCGTGTCAATGCACACGTATATTCATAGCTATCTTTTAATTTTGTCTAATTAACAATTATTTTCGACAAATTACTGTAGACAACATAGCAAAATCACATTCGGACTTACATATATATATGCGAACTTTATTTGAAATAATGCATTCATATGTATATACTTAAAACTAAAACCAATCAAATATCAATACAAATATAGTTTATTATAAATTCATCGCTAATTAGCTAAAATTCGCAAATATTTATTGAGTTTTTTTTCTGCTTTATTTTAGACTTTTTTCGCTTTTTCAACAAATTAGAAAAACATGGCAATCGAGTATAGAAGAGCCTCATATATATTTGTACAACCAAGGCAAATATTTAAAAGTGTGCATTTATTTATATATTTACATTTATTTCACAGTAGACATTTATTTGCATTTTAGCAAATTTGCTTTCTATATTTTACTTTTAGAATTTTCCAAATGTTCACTTCATCAATTAGCGGATATGTCAAAATTTTCTAAATTAATTTTGGAGCACATGAAATTAGTTAAGGCCTAAACGCATATTTTCTAAATTAATTTTGGAGCACATGAAATTAGTTAATGCCTAAAAGCATGTACGTAGTACATACGTTCCTACATATAAATGTAAATATTTGGATTTCGGCGAATTTCCATTCATGATGACAGTACAACGAGTGAAAAATAAATAATTAACACAATTAGGCCAGGTGTTGGTTAACAAATTGAGCTTAAAATATCAAATATATGCAATTATTAAAATTGTTTCCAAAACTGACCTTATTGAAAAGCAAACTAAATAAAATAATGTTATTCTGAATACTGATATTCGCAGCTACATACCTATAAAATTGAATCAAATTAAATTACACGCCAAAAGAATGCTGGATGATATAATTATACGCTAAAAAGCTAATTAATACAGAATTAAACAGGCTGGTAAATTTTTAGTGAAAGTTAATATATGAAAACTGTTTGGATTTATTCTATGTGGTCATATTCTGAGCATAATAATAAAATAAATGGAACTGAATTTAAATTATAAAATCATTAAGAAAGACGTAAAATTTTTATTCTACTCATATTCTCTAATTTACGGAAAATATTATTTTATTTTATTTTGTATTAATTTATTTATTTTACTTACTCTTTTCTTTGTATTAATTTATCTTATTGTATTTTTTATTTTTCAATTTAATTAATTAATTTAATTTTTTTTAATTTATTTTCTTTAAATTTAATTTATATCTTTTATTTTAAATTTAATTAAATTCAATATAATTTTTTTTATAATTTATTTAATTTATTTTATATTTTACAAGGTATAAAATACATTAAAATTAAATAAAACAAACATTTTATTCGAATGTACTTTACTATTTTTTAGTTTATTTATTTCATTTTTATTTATTTTTTATATTATTTTATTTTATTTCATAATTTTGAATATTTTATTTTGTTTATTTTATTTGATTTTATTTCAGGTTTCCTACTTTTTAAAGAAAAAAAACACAGAAAATTTGAATTTAATGGGGAATGTTTATTATCGTCTCGCGGCTACGTCTCGGATGGTCCATCCGTTGATTCCAATTTTCGACGACTCGTTCGAGCATTTCGACTCGTAACTGGCGAATGGCACGAGTGATGTTTTGATCCAAAATCTGAATTAAAGTGCGATTGTCCGCATAGACTTCAGACTTTATATATCCTCAAAGGAAAAAGGCTAACGTTGTGATATCATATGATCTGGTTGGCGGATCCACCGGCCCAAAACGTGAAATTTTCTGCTCACCGAAGTGTTCTCTCAATAAATCCATTGATTGATGCGATGTGTGGGATGTGGCGCGGTCTTGTTGAAAGCAAATGTCGCGGAGATCACGGTCTTCAATTTCAACCATCAAAGAGTCAGTTATCATGGCGCGATAACGGTCGCCATTGACGGTTACGTTCTCACCAGCATAATTTTTGAAGAAATATGGATCGATGATTCCACTGGCCCACAAACCACACCAAACCGTTGTTTTTTCTGGATGAAATAGCAGCTCTTTAATCTCTTTAGGCTGCTCTTCGTCCCAAATGTGGCAATTTTGCTTGTTTACATACCCATCGAACCAGTTATGGGCCTCATCGCTTAAAAAAAATTAGGCTCGTCAACGTCATATCTTATTGGAACCTTTCAAGAGCACGTAGAGCGAAGCGTTGTCGCTTGTGAAGGCAGAGCGGCTTCAGTTATTGCACAAATTGTATTTTATGCGCTTTCATTTTAAGATCTTGACGTAAAATGCGCCAATTCGTTCCGTATGTCAGTCCGTGTTGCTGCGAACGGCGCCGAATCGACTCTCCACGGTCTTCGTGTACACTCTCAGCTACGGTCGCTGTATTTTCTTCACTGCGTGCTGTACGTGGTCTATTCGGTCGATTATTATCCAATAATGAATACTGGATCTTAAGATGGTTGATGGTGTTGCGAATAATACGCTCAGTAGGCCGTACGTACTATCCAATTTGGTTTTTGGCCATTTTATAACTCAAAACTGTACGATACCATATTTATTTATGTATAACAATTTCTTCTACGTAATTGAGTTTTGCATATAGCATGAAGCCGTATCCTAAACTCCACCACTACTTTTTTCTGCATATACATAGTTTCTATACAATTGCACTGCATAACTCCAATATACTTGTATGTCTCATCCACTTCCATTTCTTTTATGTTTGGCTTGCTGGCATAAAACTTCAGGTCATCTACGTATAAGAAATAACTCAATCGGTATCTTCCAGTCTGCCCATGTTTCACCACATATCCGTAGCCTGTATCCCGCAGAATATGACTGAGAAAGTTCATGCTGATGATGAACCAGAGTGGACTCAGTGAATCGCCTTGGAAGATTCCATTGCTGATGTTTACGTTCCTCCTGTACTGAGCAATTCCAAATATTGGCAATATTTTTCGAGTTCTCCAATATTGCATAATTTTTTCTAGAAAAACCATTATATTAGGATTAAATTTATACAAATGCAGCGCCCCGATAAGCCATGAATGTGGCACTGAATCGGAAGCTTTCGTCCAATCAATGTACACTGTATAGAGGTTTATGCTGCGCCCTAGTAGTATTTGGTCTACAATTAGCTTCTCTTTACATTACTGTGACGATCTTATGCACCCTTCCTGTTCTTCTGCAATCAAGTTGTTTGTTTCAATGTGTTCATAAAAGATGTTGGATATGCATGACGTTAGTATTTTATAGACAACCGGGAGACAAGTTATTGGCGTGAACATTGATGGCTCAACTGAATTATCACTTTTCGGTTTCATGTACCTAACGTTAGGAGCTCTGGTATTTCTTCTTCGCCGGAGATTGCCTTTGTAAAGATCTCAGCGATTTTGGCATGAGTACACGAAAGTTTTTTGAACCAGTACGCATGTATTTTGTCACATCCCGGGCATTTCCAATTGTGAAGCTTCCTTGTAATGTTGTTGATTTGCTGAGAGCTGATGGGTGAGAAATCGGGGCCTGGAACATTAGAAAAATTGTCCTTCATGTCTGATATCCAGCTTGCTGACGAATTATGCTTCTGACATTGAGACCAAATGGACGACCAATAGGCTGTAAAAGCTTCACTCGATGGTTGCTCTGTTTGTGTTTTGGGCATTCGCGTTTGATTTTAGCCTCCTTAAAAACAGTTTTTGATTATTTTCGAACAAGCGGTTGTGTTCACATCGATTCAAACAAAGGCTATATTTCTCTCTTCTGGTACACAAAATTCTCAATTTTTGTTCTAACGTATCTAGTGTTCGCATGGGCAACTCTTCATTAGTTGCAAAGTGTAAATTAGTGTAAATTAAAGCTCTTGCAGATTTTTGAAACCTGATTTCTTAGGGGTCTCGAGGCATCACCATTCACAAATGCCGTTACCTTTCCTCTTTTCTTACAATGGTCTTCTATGTTATTATCGGTCTGCCACTTTTATGCTTGCGATTTGTCTTCGGCGGCTGCCGGCGGCTGCTGTTTCTGACGCTGTTGCTGGTTTTCAGTACATTCCTCTGTGCGTAATTTTAATGAAATTTGCAATATGCATTTTGTGTATCTATTGAATAACCAGTTTCAACTATTAAGCGTGAAGCAGTTTGCTGATTTGTTAGATTTTCTGTACTAGATTCCGGCACATCTTCAGAACGCGCCGCTGCATTCGAATTCGAATTTAGTTCACGCGCCACGTCCTCCTTTAACTATTCCCTTCTATTTAGTTTCTGTGATATAATTATGCCTGCATATTGCACGTATTTGATCAGACAAGTTCTGTTCCGAAACGTCCATTTGTGGATATTTTTCGATGAACTTCTCACGTAAACGTTTTCTGAATAGGGCTCTATGGGTTTCTAAATTGGTGATTTGTAGGTAAGTGCGCTGTTTTGGTGACACAGTCGGGCTGGTCGCAGCATTTGAGTGAAGCAAAAGGTTTGTACTATTATCCCCAGAGTTGTTGTTAATATCTAGAGTATGGTCAGTCTGGTCAATCGAGCTGAGCCATCTTCCAGAAAAATGTGGTTGGAATGATTATTTAAGTTATCCGAGGCTTGATCTATTCTTCTCATTTTTGTGTTTGGTTTCATTTTATACCTTCTGACAGGTTTTAATACAACCGCTTCTCACATGAAGTACAGACGTTGACCTAATCGCCGCTCACTCTGAGACAGACGCGACCGGATTTGATTTCCCGTTTTGGTCCGCGAGTGGTATTTTATTTCCCATCTACCCGATATATTTATCGATCGTTCCCCGATCCGCCGCCTGGTGACGCGTCTGACGGGAGACTGGAGACTCCTCACGGATTATTATTATTTTTTATTATTTTTTTTTTGTTTTTATATTTATTTGGTTATATATATATTTTTTTACATTTTTTTAATTTTATTATTTTCTTTACTTTTTTTATATATTTTTAAATTTAATTTAATAATATTTATTTACTTATTTTTTTGTATTTTTTTGATAATTTTTTTTACTTTATTTTAACTTGTATTATATATTTAATTTCATTTTAATTAAATTTTTTTTAAATTTAATTAATATTTTTTAGTTTATTTTAATTTTAATTTTTTTTTTATTCTTTGTTTGTTTTATTTAATTTTATTGTACTTTATTATTTTTTAGTTTTTTATTTTATTTTGTATTATTTCTTTAGTTCTATTATTTTCTCTTATTTAGTTTAATTTATTTTTAATTATATTATATTTTAACTAAAATTTAATTTAAATATTTTTTTTTTGCTTAATTTAGATTATTATATTTTATTGTATTTTATTATTATAATTTTTTTTTTGGTTAAGTTTTAATTTTTTTATTTTGTAATTTTTTTTAATTAATTGTATTTAATATAGAAAAATTAAAATAAAATTTTTTGAATGATATAATTCAGCCAAATAGGGCGTAATCCATTCCAGTAACTATTTAAGAGTCCAATTGTGTACGAAAAACATGCCACCATATTATTTTATGTTGTACTTTAAATTGCGATTAAATTCGTATTTGCGTTTATGAAAATAACTGCACATAACTCAAACGATTAACTATAAATATGACTAAAAAAAAAACTGCTCATTAAAAATGCAGAGTTGCGGTTACAAAGATCCGTTTAATTTTCCACACTCCTACTGGCTAACAAATATGCAAAAAAAATTTTTTTCATTAAGCATGGTTGGTTTTCATTTTGCTTTTACACTATGCGCCTGAAAACACCTTGCCACATTTCCTAGCCATAATTGCAAACCACAAAAGCAGTACCAACACAGACACACACACTCACACAAGGATAAAATAAATCTGCATCTGGAGTAGGTGGAATGATTGAAAGTGGGTGATATGATGGAGATTAAAACAGAAATGTACAATTATTGCTGGCTTAAATATATGAATTTGTATATATGTATGTATATAGTTATAAGTGTATATGTGCGCCTATCCATCACTTGACTGTGGTACCTTTGCTGCAGAGAAGTTTGTATGTTTTTCTATTTGTTATCATAAATGTACAAATGTTTCTATACAAATACAAATAAATGTTTGTGTTCATGTATGAAGTTGAATACAATACAAAGCCAAGCAGCCAACAAACACTCCTCCTGTCATTGGCGACGCTAACTGTTGACGTTGCGGTTTTCTGCTTCACTCACCTGCTCATACATAAATACATTTTTGCCAACAAAGGTAAATGTTCGCGGAGGTGTATAATGACGTGGGCGCATGGTTGAAGCTGTGAGGGTGTTGTCGGATGGTGTCTGCAAATGTGCAAAAGCACCAACATAAAAGAGAATGCAACAAGGCCTGAAATAAGAGTTGACAACAAAATTGTGTTGAAAGGTAAAAGGTGCATGTGCATATGTATGTATATGTATGTGTGTGTGCGTGATACGAATGTGTTTGTGACATAAATTATGTGTTGCAACATCAAAGAGCTCACTGTGATTTGAGGCGATAGTGTGAAAGGTGAAATAGGGAAATGAACATTTCTGTTACTCTTGAGATATGAGACAGAGGAAAACTTAAAGCCTTTTGAAAGGCTTGGAAAATTATATATACCTATTTCCTTTTATTTGTAAAAAAAAAAGTTATTTAATAATATTTTTTTCATTTGAGCATAGATTAATCTACGTATCGCTCGGTTACTGGAAGCTTTATGCAGATCACTATATCTTTGAGTACCAAGTTTCTTAAAGTGTATGAGTGCAAGAGCGCAATCATCGAGGATTATTTGTTCAAGAAACATACAGAATTAAAGGAAAAGTGCAGTTTTTATGGGAAAAAGGGAGCTACACCTTAAAAAAATTTTATCCCGATGGAAGCTTGAAAAATTTCAAAACCGTGAAGGAAGAAGTGGACTCACATTGGGTGCAGTATTCACTCTGACAGCGATCTGACTATCACGAATCATGGTGTGAGAAAAAGTGGTCAAAACTGTTCTCTCTCTCTCTCTCTTTATCTCTAAAGTGGTGTTATTTCGTGTATTTACTCGTACAAAATCACTCAAAAGCTCAGGGCTGCATGGTCGACAAGCTGGTGGGTATCGATAGACGCGACCCGAACAGATGATCATCTTCTCAGCTTTCGTTTGTGCCAACCGAGCGAATACTGCATTACCACTTCATCTAATGTACCGTAGGTCTTAGCTAAGGAAACTTCCACCTTAAAAACATTGAATAAGAAGAGAATTCGTGAGACTCACTCAGCTTTGAAAGCAGGCCAAAAAAAGGAAAAGAAGGTTCCCACGACATCAACCAAGTCTCCTACCGATGTGTCCTTCTGAAGAAACTATGTGGCTACTGCAAATACGTCTTTAGCTTTGGACTTGTGAGCAAGGATTCTACACCCTCAATTGATAAAATTTGTTCATATTTAATGGGAATTCAGTGTTGTTATTGTACGTAAAAATTTTTATTTTTCTCATTTTCTCAACACTTAGTAATGCCTTTGAGTGCATTTAATAACACTTGTTGAGCGCGCGAGACTCCTTTAACTTCATAATTTATTCCAACTGCGATTTTCCGCAGGGACGCCAAAGAAAATCCAAAGAAAATGCATTACATTGCACTGGCTTACATACACGCAAAAAAGTTTTATTTTATTTTGTTATATATGTATATATGCGCTGAGTGATTTACTTGTCTATTCTTCGAATCGCTAAGAGCGATGTTACACTTACACAAGACATAATAATGGACTTTCGTTTGGAAGTTTGGTTGAAAAGTTGTCTTGTTGGTTGGTTGTCGGTGCAGTTGTGGCAGATGCCAAAAATGTCAGACTGCATTCGGCGGCTATCAGTCTCGCTCATTTATTGTTGCCGCTCAACGCTAATCTTGAGAATTTTGTTTATTTTTTCCCTCATTTCATGCTTATCCTTATTTCCCTAATTTCGTCTTTTAACCAGCGCTAGAAGGTATAAAATGTGAATGCAAATTAAAAAGAAACTTAAAGTAAATGTGAAGTCATGCCAAAATCGACAATTTCGTTGATATTTAAAAAGTTAACTACTTTACTTCAACACACCTTGCAACGAAACATTATTTTAACATGGGCATGATTAGCACGATTTGTACAAACATAAACTTCTGAGTTTTCACATCGCGTTGTCTTAAAAGCAATTGCCGTCATTTAACGCTGATTCTACTGGACAGATCTGGTGCATTTGCATGTACATTTACCGGAACCGGCTAGATCGGACCACTACATCATATACTTGTATACGACCGATTTATCAGGCTTGCAATTTTGAGCCATAAATACGTCGAAAAAGGGTGTAAGAGCGTAAAATTTGGTATTCTAGACATATATGTGTCGTACCAACATATTTATATTATAAAATCATCATTTTAAGTTTTTCTCACAGTACAACACTCGATCATTCCATTATTTCGTTTAGCGCTAACCAACACTTGGCGTATGCCGATGATATTGATATAATTGGTCACAACAACCGCACCGTGAGTTATGCGTTCTCCAGGTTAGACGGAGTGGAGATTTTTCCATCAAATCTCGAATACTTTCATCCATTTGGACTCTGCAGCTTGTATTATTTTGTCCAGCATCAAATTGAAGATATCACACGATAAAGAGTCACCCTGTCTGAAACCCCGTTTGATATCGAATGGCTAAGAGAGGTCCGTCCCAATTCCGACTTCACTTCTGGTATGATCCAGAGTCAGTTAACAGAGCCGTAAGAGTTTTGCTGTGATAACAAATTCAGACATAGTGGCTTAGAAGCAGCTGCTAATCTCGCTGTCGAAGGCAGCTTTAAAAGCGATGAAATGAAGATCTGTAACGATTCTTTCCTCAGATGTTTTCAACAAAATTTGGCTCATGGTGAATAACCTGATCAATGGTGGATTTACTGTGTCCACTCCGATAAAGTCGAATCAGTTTGTTGACCGTGTGCCTTAATATTTTACTCTATTGCACCTTATAAACGATATTGAGGAGGTTTATCCCGCGATAATTGATATAGACTGTGTCATCCTCTTTTCTTTGATGAGGCAGAGTCCACTTAGCTTCCATTCGGGACCTTTTTGAGAATGTAACGGCGCCTCAACAATGGCTTGTAGATTAGTATCACTCCAAATGCGAAACTTTTGTTTATTAACGTACTCATCCAACCCAAAGTTCGCTAAAAAGAATCGTCGTTGGAAATCCGGGATCGTTTTGTACCCATTCAGCGAACGTGCGGCACGCTTGATGGTGATTCGTCTTCAATTCTTGCACGAGTTGGATTTTTTAAGCCCGCAAACCAATATTCTTCCTCCATGATGCGGATCGGCATAGCTCTAATTGTTGCTCGCGAAGGCGGATGGGCTTAGTCGGGTCTTCTATGAAACTCTGCTACATAGCAGCAATACCGTCTTCGGTCCGCACTGTATGGTATCCCTGGGGATGCGCATTATCTACTAGAGTAAGCGTGGTGGGAAAGCGATCTAAAGTTGCTCGTTTTACCGTCTGTGCTGGGCGATTATACCGAACAAGTAATGAACACAGCGCATGATGCGTCGCGCAAAACGAACTATTATTTTGACAAAAAACTTGCACGTTTTGCAAACGTAATACCGGAATAAGTCTGTTCATTACCAAATGGAAAGTTAAACTGATTACAAATCAAGTAGCAGCTGTAAAAAAAGCAACTCCAAAAAGAATATTTCCACATTAAAACCATACGACTAACTAAAAACACCTTTACATTGAATTACAAGGCATTGGATGACAATATTTATTTAAAAAAATCCTATACAAATAAGATTTTATCTTTATTCACCAATTATCCGTTAATTTGCCAAGCAGTTCAGTTTAATGCTGATACAGACATTTACAGCGCTTAAAATTATATTTCATTCTAATCAAACAAAATTGCTGTGAGCCGCTGTGTCGCGATTTTATGTGTCAGTATGGGTACGTGACATGACCATATTGCTTTATCCGTTCCACTTGTTCGTTGTTGTTATTGCTGCTGTTAGTTGCAATTCATTTGATCTGCTCAGAGGCGAGCGAGTGTCCAAACCTAGAACATTGTTTTCTTGCCCCACTTTCTCATGGGAAATAACGGAAGGCACTATCATGACGAGGGATTAGAAAAGTAAATGGACATTACAGTTTTGAACTTGTATATTTTTTCAACACTTTTTTTATTTGCACTATATATGTATGTATGTTTATAAGTGAGCAGCATAGTCGCAATATCCGCGGCGATGGCATATCGAATATCCGTTGGGGACAGCCGCACATGTCAGTTTGCCTTAGCCATGTTAACTTTTGATGTGAGTAAAATCAGCAACAAACTACGTAATCCATATGAGCAACTGCAGCGAAAAATAGCGTATATATGTTATGTACGTATAAACACAATGGAAAAAGTCAAAGTTCAATTACTGCGACATTCGATACATTTTACAACGCTTAATTGACCGCTGATATTGTTTCGTTGGATATATTTATGTGTGTATGTGCTTGTATTTTGTTATTTGTTAAAAAAATTTAATTTTTATAACATTCCATAGATGAGTTTAGGTTGTAAATGGGTTTCCTCTTGTTACCTCCACGTAGAGGTACCTTTCTCAATAGCCTTTTTTTTACGCCTGAACAACGTTTACAAATCATTCAACTTTGCTACGAAAATTCACTTTCTGTAAAGAATGTGTTCCGTGTGCTTCGTTCAACTTATGTTCAACATGATCGGAATACTGAGCTTACTATTCGCAACACCATCACCTATCTTAAGACCCAACATTCATTATTGGATAATATTCGACCGAATAGACCACGTCCAGCATGAGCGAGATTTTAAATTGAAAGCGTACAAAATACAGCTTGTGCAAGCACTGGAGCCGCTCCATCTTCCAAAGCGACATCGCTTCGCTCTATGGGCTCTTGCAAAGTTACAAGAAGATCCGACGTTTTCGAGCCAAATTTTGTTCAGCGATGAGGCCCATTTCTGGCTCAAAAGGTATGTATACAAGCAACAGTGCAGAATTTGGGACAAACAACAACCTGAAAAGATTCAAGAGCTGACACTTCATTCATTCATTTCTTAAAAAATGATGCCGGTGGAAAGGTAATCGACAATGGCGACCGTTATCGCGCCATGATAATCGACTATTTGATGCCTGAAATTAAAGTTCGTGATCTCCGCGACATTTGGTTTCAACAAGACGGTGCCACCTCCCACATATTGCATCAATCAATGGATTTATTGTAAGAATACTTCGGTGAGCAGATAATTTCACGTTTTGGGCCGGTCGATTGACCACCAAGATCATGTGATATCACACCGTAAGACTTTTTCTTGTGGGGATATATAAAGTACAAAGCCTATCCGGATAATCTCGCTTCGATTCAGGCCTTGGAGCAAAACATCACGCATGTCATTCGCCAGTTACCGGTCGAATTGCTCGAACAAGTCATCGAAATTTGGACTCAACGTATGGAACATCTGAGACGTAGCCGCGACTAACATTTGAAAGATATAATTTTCAAAAAATAAATGCCAAAGAATGTTCTTTGAAATGATGATAAACATTTCCCATGAAATTTGAATTTTCTGTGTTTTTTTCTTTAAAAATTAGTGAACCACAAAATGGATGACCCTTTATTTTTATAACTTCTGAGCGATGACTGTTAAAGAAACTTTTATTACTACTTTCGTAATGAATTTCCATTCTCATCCTTTTAAATATGACTTTTATTCGAAAACTTTCATTTAAATCGTTAAAGGATTTTTTTATTTTCATGCGGAAAAATAAAGTAATTCACTAACTCGAATAGAGTAAAATTGTCAATTAAATAAACTTTTCGACTGAAATCTCTATTTTATAATTTTCGGTTTTAAGTCTGTTCAAATAATAAAATATTTAAAACTATTTTCCACTTTTGCCTTCAAGATGATATTGCGATTTTTTTTGCCTCAAAAACAATTCTATGATTGATAAGACCTAAGGGAAAAGGATCAAAACAAACAGGCCGGCTCTAGCAGTGAACAAGGAAAAGACGAAATATATCTTGTTATCAAAGAAACAGCCAGCGCACTCGCCTTTTAGCTCTTACATGACAAATGAAAAGTAAGGTTCTCTGTCAACAAATAGATATGAAACTCTACAAGATCTTCATCATTCCCGTTCCGCGATATGGTGTGGAGGCCTGCACAATGTCAACTTCTGATGATCGGCAGTAGGAGTTTTCAAAAGAAAGATTTTATGGAAGATTTACGATCCTTTGTGACAGATATCCAGCTTAATTGATATAGTTCAGGAACTACTCCATTTAAACTCCAGCTTTGAAAGTATCGATGCGGTGTCCATCGGCGGAAGCAAAAGAAAAGAAGGACCTCCCGTTGGAAATATCAGGTAGAAATTGAACGGTGTGCTATTATAAGCTCAACTACGCTAATACAGAAAAAACAAAAGAAACAAATTCAACGACATCTGTTGCACTGATGGCATCGATAATGCTTATGGCCCTTGAAAAAGTTAATTGCCGGTTGAGATTATTTTAACACTAGCACACGGACGTATGCCATGCTTGTATTACATGTTTTAGCAACATTAAGAAGTCATTGCCTACAATTAGGTGTCGTTCATATTTTTATCCAAGGCGCACACCTTAATATATAAATGTTCACTACCAGACAATAAAATTGGAATTTTTTTTAAATATAATTGAATTATTTTTTCTCATTCTATATTAAAATATTGCAACATTCCTACCTATTGTCAGAAAATAAAATATTGGCTTTTCTCCTCTCATATCTTATTTTTTCTGATACCATCAATTGAGCTACAGATGAGATTATCATTCAATTTAAAACGCATCGAATTAGTTTCTGACAGCAGTTTTTGGCCAATTTTTCAATAAGAATAAAAATTTTGGTCTATAATTCAAAAAATCATATTATGAAATTATATTATTATTATGATACTATGTACATATATTTTGAAATGTGACTCAATTACCGAAGTGTGGTACATTATGAATTCATACTGCCTATTCAAACTGCCAACAAGGAAGTTGAATTGAACAATATGCATCGTCTACGTGGAACTATTAGCAAAAATAGGCCGGCTCTTTGGAGAGACAAATCTTTGCTTTTTTGTGTACAACGTCTCACGTTGCATTGATTATTCGTGAACTTTTCGCCAAAAAAGAAACTTCTTCTGGCTATTTAATTGCTCCGGGAGAACCTTGTGAGTTGATTGAGGAGATTCGCTGAGAGTCGCTGAAGGATTGAAAGCCATTCTGACCGATGAATATAAAAAATACTTCGAGAATTGAAAAATCGTTTGCAAGGGGTAGGAAAAAAAGAAGCCATGGATCCTAATCCTAAAAAAATATACAAATAAAATATATGTTTAAAGGCTTTTATAGAAAATTCTTGGGAAGAAGAAGTTGATGTGTCTCTTTAAAGTATCTTATTAGTTTACGTTAACATGAACTAATTGAAAATGGATTTACCACATTTTATATTAGTCCCTTCATTTGCTTACCAATATGCACTGGTAATATTGTTAGATGTCAGCAAAGAAGGTAAATCTCATTGGCTGACGTAAATCATTAGAGCCACATAGCGCGTCATACATATTTGTAAAACATATACTATATAAGAATTACTTAATTAAATATATCGGTATACTCCATATACTAAGCCCTCATCATTAGTATTGGTTCATAGTTCATTCTTCTTCAGCTAAATTTTCCTGCAGCATCACATGCCGCACACAATAACTTGACACTTTAATCAAAGAAATTGCCTCATAATTCATGACTTGTGACAGCCGCAGTGGTAACTGGTTCACTTAACTCCCACTTGTAATCTAACTCGATGGCATATAAACTCGACTTGCACGTTAACTTGACACTTTTTCCACTTGATTACTTGCGGCCTACAGGCTATTTGCTCATCGAGGCTGTGAGGGTTGCATACATACGTATGCCGTTATACATGAAATTTAGCTTCAGTGCTTAAGGCTCTTTGTCGTAGATGTTATTCGTCCACAGCATTAATTAGTGATGTTATACTCAATTAATTGGACTTATTTTCCTATGGATTCGATTTGATGAGAGTTGGTGTGTAATTTGCTTTCACTGTTCATACGGAGTTGTACCATATTTGTGAGCAATAAATTTATTTACATATATGTAGGTTGCAATATTTATAATAAAAAGACAGAAAAAAGTTAGTTTAATAAATAATAAATAAAAATGATAGATTGAGAATCATGTCATCAAAAATCTATGAAATAATATATATTAGTCAGTGCCAGAGTATTAGAAAAGTCGACTGTGAATTGTTCGCTTATAGAAAATATATATAAAATATTTTCATAACAAAATAAAATTAAAAACTATTCCATTTCCATTTCTCAAGTGGCATTTTTTTAAATTCTTTCCAAGGTGATTAACTAATTGAGTAATTCATTGAATGAAGGTATAAGTAAGAAAAGTGTAGAGGAAAATTATTTTTATACATATAATCGCCGGTAGCCCCACCTAATACTACTTATTGCAATTTAAATCTGAAATTTTAGATTGCACCTGCACGAATGTGGATAAAACTTGTAGAAAAACTTTAATGACAAATTTTTTATCAAAACTAATTAGTAAAGCTTATACATATATATGTATTTATTAAAAAAAAAATTAATGTTCAATTTACCGCTTGCTAGAGACTTTTACTCGAGTTTATTTTATTTTATGCTTGTTAACTGCCTATGAGATCCAAGTGCCACCATGTAATACATATATATGTATAAATATAATTGAGCTCTTCCCCCAGCAAATTGAGAGAGTCAGAAAAATACCAATTTGACAGCAGTGAAAGAAAATAAATAATAGCTTACTTCAGTTTCATGTAGAGAGAGCACAAGACTAAACAATTGCATTTATGGGTTAAGCTGAACCTTCTTACTGAGAACACAATATTCCTACAAGCCAGAGCATAAACGTGTAGGCACCAAAGAGGTAGTCTAATGACTGATGTCCAAATCATACTTAGTGCATGGAGGGAACACTTCTCTAGCCTGCTCAATGACAGTGAAAGTGAAACACCCGGAGATGGTGAACTGGAAACTCCAATCGATGACGATGATATTGACGTTTCATCACCTGACTATTATGAGGTTCGAATAACGATTGCTAACTTAAAAAATAACAAAGCGGAAGGTGCTGATGGCTTATCGGCAAAGCCATTCAACCATTCAAATATGGCGAAGAACTGAAAAGGTGCATACAGTCCCATTTATTTGCAGAATATGGTCAAACAAAAGCATGCCCGACGTATAGAACTTCAGTGTGCTCTGTCCTACCCATAAAAAGGAGGACCCCCCCCTCCTATCGAGCGTATTGTGTGAAAGATTAAAGCCTACCGTCCACAAAGGGATTGAACCTTAAAAGTGTGGCTTTAGACCTGGTAAATCCACCGTTAACCAGATGTTAACTGTTCATCAAATCTTGGAGAAGACTCGAGAGAAAAGAATCGATACACGTCAACTTTTCATTAATATTTAATATACCTTTGACAGCACGATAAGGATCTGCTTTCAGGACGCTATGTCTGAATTTGGTATCCCTGCAAAACACATGAGGCTCTGCTAACTGACACCAGACAATACCGCAAATGCAGTAAGAATTGGGAAGAACCTCTCCGAGTCGTTCGACACCAAAAGAGGACAGGGTGACTCTTTATCGTGTGATTTTTTCAACCCGGAAAAACTAATACGAGCTGCAGAGCTAATAGACCAGGTACAATCTTCTACGAAAGTGTAAAGTTGTTATCGTATGCCGATAATATTGATACCATTGCCCATAACAACCACTCCGTAAGTTTTGCGTTCTCCAGGTCAGACAAAGAAGCGAAGAGAATGGGTCCGGTAGTGAACAGTCCTGACATATGGTGCAGAACCCCGGACGATGTCGACAGCCGATGAGTCAGCCTTAGAAGTTTTCGAGAAAGAAACTTTGCGGAAAATTTATGGTCCTTTGGCAACGGCAAATACCACAGACGATGGAACGATGATCTGTACGAGCTATACGACGACATTTACATAGTTCATTGAATCAAGAGACAACGGCTGCGTTGGCTAGGTCATGTCGTCCGAATGGATGAAGGCGATCCAGCTTTGAAAGTACTCGATGAAGTACCCGCTAATGGAAACAAAAGAAGAGGAACACCTCCACTCCGGTATTTCCAACTGGCGCCAAACAACGCGTGGTGCACTATTGTTACTGCGGCTATAATCACGTAAGCGGTGTCTACGATAGAGAAAGATAAGAATACAAAATATTAAGTTAGTCCCAGGTCCACTTCGGGGAGAAAACAATTGTTTTTCTGCTAACCTTAGCAAAAATACCAAATTTCCATTAAACACTACATCTTTCAAATGACCGCCTCGTGAATTCTTGCAAATTTCGCTTCATTTGAGTTCATTTTCCACCACTTTTTGGCACATATTGGGCGGTATCTCAGCCATAACGTGGCGAAGAATTACAAGTTGATCCGCCCATCGCCCAGACGAGAGATTACGCGGCCGGGAAATTTCTCTCGCAATACAGCCATACTCGCTCGTGTTGTATGGCATGTGGCACCATCTTGTTGGAACCACACATTATCCAAGTCGTTTTATTCAATTGCAGACCAAAAAAAAGTCGGTTACCAAACGACCATAATGCTGTAAATTGAAAGTGACAGTCCCGCCGTTATCGTTTCAAAGAAGTAAGGTCCAATCACACCTCCGGATCAAAGAGCGCATCAGATAGTAAGTCTTTACTTTGTAATGGTCTCTCTTCAATTGTTTGAGGACAATTGCTTATTGCGACACTTTTGTTTATCTACATATCCACCGAGTGAGAAGTGTGTCTCACCGCTGAGGAAAATTTTGTTGGAAAAATTCTGATCGCTCAGGTTCTTGTTGTAATTATTTTACTGTTCCCAAAAACACAATATGGTCTGACACAGCTCGAAAAACTAATTAATGTTATTGAACAGTGACCTGAAAAAGCATTTAAAACTTGGTTCGACAGTTAAGTTTCACAGATGTCAATATACAGCCCGGCACTTTCGAAACTACTAAATGGATAATCCTCTATAAGTAGCATTTCCGCCTATATTAGTAAACAATTTTTCAATTGATTTCCCTTAATCAAAGGCGTTTTTAGAAAATCACTTTAAAATAGTTCATGTGGAAAATTAATATGGTAAAGGTACATATTTAACAATTAAATTCAAGAGAAAACAGTGAAAAGAATTTCAATCACAACTACGAGAAATAAATTCTTTAAATCAAAGTAAATTTGGAGTTTGGAGCAAGTGGTTTCTGGTCTTTCAGTGAGCACTCAAGTGCTTATAAAATTTTTTAGTTCAAATTTTTTCTTGAATATTTGATAGTAATGTGGCTCACATAAAATAGTTGATCACACACACATACGGATACATTCATCAATATTTCAAAGTACTAAAACAAAAATTCTTTTGGATAAAAGTTTTTATAATAACTTAATCATTAGAAATATCTTGAGTACACAATTATAAGAGTCATGAATATAATGTCTCAAAAGAAAATTACGCAGGACCGTTTGCAAGAAGAAAGTAAAACAATTTATATATCTAATTTCTAAGAATTCCTTTTTTATATTCTTAATTAAAACACACAAAAATGCCGTCATTAAACACTAATGCGGTTGTGTCAATTTTCAAATATAGTTAAAAGTGATTTAACACTGCTAACTGTGTATGAATTATCTCAGAACTATCATCAGTTTAATTAATTCAAAACTAAACAAAAAAAATTAAAAAATTACAAAGAGGGAACACAAGTAACAGAAGTATTGACTCAAAAATTTGGAAAAATTTATTTTGTTCAAATAAATATTTATTACGCCTTTTCCACCAACACACTACATACATATGTATTTAAATAAAATTGTTCTACGTAGTCTTTTCGCTAGTTTGCATATCGCCTTTATTGCCTTAGGCAATTTGTCCACCATTTATGTTAACACTTCACCAAAATTCTCGCAAACAATTGTAGCCTACTTTGTTGGTACTCGCTTCACACATTTATCTTCCAAGACAATTCAATGAATGGGTGAAAATTCTTCACCTCAGCAATAGGTTAGAAAGTATCAGCTCCCATTGACACTGGCACGTGCAACAAATGTAATTAATTAGTTTTCAATTTTCTCCAACTAAATATGCATAATTTATGTGCATACTCGGGCCGTGTTCGACTAGTAACATTGATAGATGCTCGAACTGTGTGCATTGTCGATAAAGCCAGTGGCGGATTTATCGCATGGGTGGGCAAAAAGCAGTGGATTTTATAGCTAAAATGCTATACGTTACACACCTTTCAACATGTCTCTTCGAGATACAAATTTTTGGGTCACATAAAGTATTCTCTTCAGTTGAATAGCTTTCCAACAAAAAAAAACACAATTACGAATTTAAAATAAGGCATTCAAGAGCCTTTTATTATGCTTTCTCTGCTAAGCTTGCGCTATGTATTGTGGAGGATATCTTGTGTTATATACAAAAAACAACTATATTTTAGGTTGTCTCTAAAAGGCTACGAGATGTTCATGCGAAAATATTATTATATGTTATGAATGCTCCAGAGGACATTGGCATTTTCTCCCTGCGGCAACCATATTTAGAAAAAAAAAATTTTTTTTTAGATATTGGTCTGATCGGTACATGAGCCCCAATAACTCAGGAAAATAAAATGCGAAAAACATCGTCGCTCCAATGATATGAATTTAATAAAAATCTTAAAATGTTCCTAGTAGTTGAAGGGTATAATGCCGCTTGAACAATCAACTCTCAAAGACTCGCCATCAGAAATACGACCCTACATGTCGGGCATCTAAAGAATAATGCCCTCAAACTTAATACGACATCCTTGGGCAAACTAATCTCCTGACTGTCACTTAAGCTGCTAAAGGAGAAATACTAACCACTGCGAACTTCAACGGTACAACTTGGCCTTATCGTGAGCTTTGTTCCTACTCATCATCTATGGGATCAACAGTTCCTCGCCATTTAAAACGGTGAGACCAGATAAGATTATCCCCCTAAATACTAAAGAAGCTAAAGGCACCAATGTTTTAATGGCTTGAAAAGATCTACAAGGCTAGTATTAAACTATATTACATACCAAGGAGTAGGTAAATAGTGTAGGTGATGTTCCTACCAAACACGGGAAGAAGAGTACACGACAGTGGCGAGAGCATCAAATCTATAAACTTTCACTTCGTTCATGCTGAAGTTGCTAGAGAGGCTCAAGGATATTCGTATAAGAATATTTAATGAGTGCAACTTTTTCGATGACCCCATATGTTCATATAAAAGGATTTTCAACAGAAACTGTGCTGTATGCACTGGTAATCATAATAGAAAAATTATTATAATACAAACAGTGAGCAATGACGGCCTTCCAAGCCATACATAGATCGAGCCTTTAATAATATAAACTATCATTGATGATCTGGTTTGCAGATGAATGTAATCAATGAATATAAGCAGAAATATTATAACATCTAGCTACACAGCCAAGCAAATCAGCAAATCTACTTCAGCAGAGGGATGTCTAAAACTAATGTTTTATCCGCGGTTCTATGAGTGGTGGCGCTCAATGAAATTCCCGAACTCAATGGTGTTGGAGAAAAAGTAGTAGCCAATGAGTTGGCCAAGTCCGGAGCATATATTGATGAATCTGAAGCGGAGATGATAACATGTCCATTTGGAACGATCAAAAGCAATTTAAACAAATAGCACTTAACAGTTGGGAATTCATATCCAACTGTAAAATGACGAAACTGGTCTGTCCCAGATATGACATAAAAAGAACCAAAGACTTATTGTTAGGGTTGATGAAAAGTATATACAGACTTACAGCCACTGTAACGGGTTCCCATTCCCTAAATTGCGAATTGGAGGGAAATAAGAATAGCCCTTTTCCTCTGTTAATGTTCAGCTCTCTCGCGAATACGACACAAAATACTTGGAATACAACTGGTAGCAAATCTTGAATAGCTATCCACAAAAAGCATATCCGATTACCCCCTGTGACAAATAATATTTGAATTTGAAGCTTTCTCGAACTTGCTGATAAAGTATATATATATATTTGGCGCTTTATAACCGTTGAAGCGATTTTTCGCCAAGCTCCTCCTCCAATTTATGGTTTCTATCAACAAATTGAAGTTTATTCAAAGCCGCCTCCGAACGGCCGATATATTTTTATGAGGAGCTTTTTATTTCATTTCGGAAATACACTCGAAGCGCTCGACATTCCCAACAGAGGGAATTAGAAAAAATTATTTTCTATAATTTTGGATTTTGCTCGAACCTGGACTCCAACCCAGGCCTTCCGAATTGTAGTGCGGCGCAATGCTAACCACTCGGCTTTTGCGGCCTGTCTGTTCAGAAAAAATGTAAAAAAATACAAATTAAACCTTTCAAAGCAAGAAATTGAACGCATGTTTTCGGTATTAGCCACGCAGCAGTATCAAAATTGTAACAAAAAGAGAGGAAACGGGCACTCACGATCGAAGAAAGGCTTCGGAACGAAGAGATTAATCACCACAACAGACGCACATCATTTAAAGCGTCTGAGCATGGTCGATCAATTCAAGCCGGTAATAAAACTTATCAGTAATTTAGATAAGTCGCAAATAGTTCCTCACAGTTTTCGCACTATACCGTGTGTTGATTACGATGGTTCGTATATCCAGAAAGCCTGCTAGCCAATTTTAATTATTGAAATGAGGTTCAATAGGCTTTCATGGGTCGTAGTCGATTGGAAAAATCGAAATACAATCTTTTCGGACAGGATGGAACACTAAAATTTAGATGGAAAAGCGAGCAGCGTTACAGTGCTGGTAAGAAAGAGCACAGCAGAACATTTCTCGTATTTGATGGTCACTTGTAATTGGCAGTATTATCATCCTCAATATATCAGTGAATGCCAACAAGTATACAGAAATTAAGTGTATTCGCTGAATATGAAACCGTAATATTTCAGAATGACTCTGCTCCTAGTAATCAGACAAAATCTGTGATTACTTCCACGTTTCTTTTGTAACGTCTGTTTACTGTAAGTTTTCATTTTTCGCCCTACCTAATATAAACTTCACCGAACATTCAAGTCGGTCCATAGAACTCAGAATCGATAATCATCTGGTAAAAGCAGTTTGAAAAAATATTTCTTTAAATCATTTCATTTAATGAATCTAGTGATAGATTCCAGAGAATTCTCAGACATCAGACATAATATAAAATGGTGACCTCAATTGTTGACTAAGATTTAATTATTTTATGGCCCTCACTAAGTACTGATCCGCTCCTGTTTCTCTACTGAATTACAATAAAATCTGTTATCAGTTAGTGGGCTTAGATGGCATTTTGCTACACTCCTTTGGCAATAATTTATGTATTCACCTTACAATTGGCTCTATTCATTTCCGTTGATTTCCTCTCCTTTGCCGGTTGTGCCTGTTACATTTTTCCACCGTTTACCTCATTTTTTCTCAGTCTCATTTATATGCCTGAGGCAACATTGGACGCCGGGTTTACTCTTTAAATTTATTGTTTCTTAGTGAATATACGTTCTAAGTGAAAAAGAAAAAGTAGAGCAAATAGGAGCATTTCGGGAGTCTATATATATATATATATATATATATATATATATATATATATATATTTGCATTTGCACGAAAAACTCCCTCCATTGTTGAAACCCATTGTTTGACCCGCTGCATTTTTATTTGCGTTCTGCTTTTCAACTTCGCTCGCCTAACAGCAAATGCGCAACAATTGCGCTGTGCCGGCACTTAAAATATCAAAACCATAAAATACACTTTTTAACCCTCTTTAAGGTAATTTAATAGCTACATTCCAAACTAATTTTGCAAATTCAAACATTTCTCAAGTAAAGTGGAGTGTTGGGTGCCCAACTGTATAAAAATGCAGCCAACAACTAATTAAATGGAATTTCGCTGGAATTTTATTGGCGTAATTAATGTGTCAGCTTCCGGTGTGAGTATTAGTGTAAGAGTTTATGGGAGAATGATAGAGAGAACTACGAAAGGGAGGAGGCGAAAAGGTGTAAGATTAATGTTTCCTGCTTAAAATGTGCAACTAAACTTAATCCGCTGTTCAACTCACTGCGTTTTTCATTGTTTCGCACCCTTTTCCCATACTTTACTTCTCTTTTCACTTGGGAAACAGTGGGATTAATTTCTCCTCCGCAACTTAACTTAACCGGAAGTTAGCATTTTTTGTACCCTTTTCACTCTTACGTATAGATGCACTTCCGCTTATGAATGTGGTAAATATTATTAGAACTTACAAAAACAATAATTTCCGTTATAAAGGTGATCAGTATTATGGAATTATCCAAGCATATGCTTGTTATGAGTTTTAATTAGTAATAATTAATAGTTTTTATTCCAAAATTTAAGCAAGATATTGTATTATTTTTAAGCGATTTTAGAAATCATGCCAAAAGCGGAGTAATTAATACAACTTAAAGACATTGTCAAAATTCTTATCAACCGTCAACATACTCAAGTGGAGCTAAAAAGGTCACGAAAATGGTTACAAAAAGTCGTCGTTCAAATTTAATTAAAATAGTCGTTGAACCTTCGATATTTAACATATCAATTGTATGTGTTTCTTTGATAATAATAATGTCATTCAGTAGAAATCCTTTCCAGAAGAGCACACGATAAATAAAGAAAATTATTTGAGCGTTATATAGCATTTGAGGAGAGAGAAATCGTCGAAGAAGGCCAGTGGAGACTTTCAGTACGCTATTATAACGATTTTCGTATTCTTAAAAATACTTAGCAACAATTTTAACGATTTGAGAATTTGCTAAGCATATTATAACGATATTGGCAATCGCTTGATCAGCTGTTGTCGTTAACTACACGATAAATTGTTAATTAAACGAAAAAAAAATTCGAGTTGTTAGCGCCAACGACAAAAGATTTCTTATTTTATTTACGTTAAAATAAATTGTATAAAAGTTGAAATAAAATACATATCGGGAAATTACGAAAAAAAGTAAAAAAAAATTTACTGAAATATCTATTGAGTATTTGGCATATGTTTTATCTCAAGATGAGAAAATAACGTACTCTTCGTCCCTGGATAGAAATTTATAGCGAGAAGTGGAAGATCCGTTCAACTTGAGTGAAACAGAATTTCGAAAGTTATATCGATTTACCCCAGACGTAGTTGATGAAATTATTTCAGAACTTGATAGCCAACTAAAAAGCAGGAGGATAACGGCAATATCTACAGTAAAAAAGGTAAATAAAGCAACTTTCAAGTGTTTTTCAATTTTTAACTTTATTAAATTGCTTGTAGTTCCTAACCGCCTTACGATTCTCTGCATCTAAATTCTATCAACGTCCTGTTGGAGAGCAGTGGGGGATATCCATGAGCCAGTCGTCCGTAAGCCGCTGTATACATAGATTAACAAACTCAATCGATGTTTTTCGTAATGGTTAGATTTCCCATGACGCAACTAGAGCGGCAAGCTGCAAAGAAAATTTTTGCTTCATCAAACTCACCATTTTTTGGAGGCCCAATGGGGGCTCTGTCAGCCACCATGGACATCATTCTATCAATGTACAAATGGTAAGATAATTTATTTTTTAATTGTTGAACACAGTTCAATATATGTATTTTGTCCATAGATATGTGATCGTAATTTCAAGATTTTGGTGGTAAATGCTAAGTACCCAGGGGCACGGCACGATTCATTTATTTGGAGCTCCTCTACAGTGCGAAAAGTCATGCAGCTTAGTTTTGAAAGAGGAAATCATATTTTTTTTAAATCAATTGCAACTCTTTTATTAATTAATTTCTAACACGAATTTTTTTTCCCGTTTCTCTTTCTACTTTTCGCATATTTTGATGTTTTGTTAAGCTGTGGTACCACCTTTTCTCTATTTTAATAAAAAGGATATGTCAGCTAACAACTATCGTCATGATTGAGTTACGGAATCACCCAATCGTTAGTGCAAACATCAGAATTCATTAGTTAACAACTCGACAAATCGTATCGATAAAATTACAGAATTCCGCTACAGGATAGAGAAGAGAAATCTTAAAAATTTTGCATCATTTGATAATTATTATCGCTGTGAATGAATTTCTAACCAAAAAATCAATAAATATCGCCGAACAATCGCTGTAGTCATCTGATATGCTCCGACTTTTAAGTATTTTTCAATGGACAAAGGACATAAAAGAGAGTTCAAGAACTTAGATTCATTTCAGAAAGTGCTTTAAAAAATATTTTCAATATTGGTGTATTATTTTGTACTCCATATCATAAAAGGAAATGAATAATTAATATTCACCAGATTCTGAGATTTTTTTGATAATAGCGAGAGAAACTTCGTTACAATCTAAAACTCACTACTTTAAATAAGTATTTAATAACTCAGCGACTGTACTATGCAAATGCCAACATTATATGCACATAAAGGGTATTCCAATAGGGATTACTGGATTTCTAAGCGTCGTTTTGGCCATTTTTAATATGTCATGATCTGTCATTTCTTTTCATTGTATTCATTGTATTGGCTCACTTTCATGTGAGTGGTGCGGTAAATAAAAAAAACTGTCGATTCTGGGGCGATGAAAATCCACAAATTATTCATGAACAAACATTACTTTCACCTAAATTTACAGTTTGGTGTGGTTTTTGGTCTGGTGGAATCATTGGTCCGTACTTCTTTCGAAATGAAGCTGGTAGTACCGTTACTGTCAATGAAGAGCGGTATAAATCGATTGAAACCAGCTTTTTATGGTCACAATTGGAAGAAGTTGATCTTAAAAACATCTGGTTCCAAGAAGACGGAGTTACGTGTCACACAGCACGTGCAAAAACCGAATTATGGTGAGAAATGTTTTGAGGTTCCATTATTTCAAGAAATCGTGACATTGAATGGCCTCCAAGAAGTTGTGATTTAACACCATTAGACTACTTCTTGTGGAGTTATTTGAAGTCGTTGGTCTTTAGCAATAAACTCTCTTCAAGCTTTAAAAGTCAATATTGAACGTGCTATTCATGACACACGACTTGATTTAGTGGGAAAAGTGTTCAAAAATTGGGTTCGTCGAATTCGTTCCTGCAAAAGAAGTCGTGGAGGCCATTTGAATAATGTTATATTCAAAACTTAATTGTATCGATTGTACTTCACATTAAATAAAAAGCGTTTGAATTTCCTTAACAATTGCTGTGTTTTTTTTCTTTTTTTTTAATAAATCATATCATGTTTATACATACATATTGAACGATAAAAGATTTGATATTCAGTCAAAATTGTAACAAATATTAAAGTAACATAAAAATCTAAACAATTGTGGCCACTTCTGAATAACCTGGCTGTATGTGCGTTGGAATATTTTTTTTTATTTTGTTGTATTTTTATTATATTTTTTCAGCATTAAAGTATAGTATCTTATTATAATTACTGAGGGCTAGCTTCTGCTCAAAAAGTGCATCGATTTTATAATCTATTATTTATTTATATTTTGTTTTTTGAGCTAAGGGACATGAAGTATGGTACATGTTTAACGGTTGAATCGTAAATATTTTAAAAAAGGTTTTACTGCCTTTATTATTATTATTTTTAATATTTTTTTTTTTTAATTTATAATCACAATTTGAAGTTTAAACTATAGAATCTCATTCCAAAGCAGTGAGCAGTGTTTCTGTTTTGGCTTACTTTCTGACGATTACCTTTTTATCGCTTTTCTGGGATGGAAGTCATACAAAAACTTCGAATTCGGCTAAGAGAATTTTTTAAGAGAGCATGCTTTGTTTGATTTTTTTTTAGTTAAGTTATGATTATTTTAATCAGGAAAATAAAAAGCTCAGAAAATAAAATGAAAATAAAAAAATTTAATATGATATTTAATCTTAAAGCATAACCTAATAATTCATTTGAAAAGAAATTCTATTCAAAAAAAAACCAAAACATAATACCAAAAATTTTCAGCATAAGTTCACAATGATCACTAGTTTATTTGTAATTCCACGGACATTCAACTCTGGATTCTACTAAAATTTCCTTACTCCTATATTATTAAACGGATACCATTGAGAATATATTCTTCAGTGAAATATAAAAATACGTCTTCGTAATAACATATTTCCGCAAACAATGCCACTTGAACTCCTATGCTTTTCCACTTTCTTACCAAACTGAATTACAATAATTTTTTACCACAATTTTCGCCACCAAACAATGCCAACAAAATGCAATTTACTGTAATCGTAATAAATCATTTTCACTCATTTCACAAACAACTCGGTATAATACTTTAACAAGTGTATGTTTGTACGTTTTGAGTGGACGAGGCGAATTGGAGTTTATTTTCATTTCAAATTTTTTGCGTTCTAGCTTGTGAGTCAACTTATGTGACATAACAAAAAACACCTTAGACCTACACGTTTCGGCATTTCATATTTGTTCAGTCGTGAAATTGTGGCAATAAAAGTAATCTCAACCGAAACAAATAATAAATGTGATAAAGTTTTTTTTACACTTTTGATGTTTTGATTCCTGTTTTTATAATTGTCTTGGGATTTGTGCAAAATTATAGAGAAATATATGTGGGAGTCCAAAATCTATATGATGAACTATTCTTTAAAATTTCTTTTCTGGCAAAAGTATACAGAAAGTTCAAAGCGGGCGACCTAAGAAACTTAATACAATTGAAATTTTAAGGTATCTAAAGGGTGATCCAAGTAGAGATACTTTTTTCAATAGCATTTTTTTGACAGATCACGCGTGAGTCTTGTCAAGCTGTCATGTTATTTTTGTTCAGTATTGTTTGGCATTTCATCATGGAAAGACTTACGCCTGAACAACGTGTACAAGTCATTCAACTTTATTACGAAAATTCACGTTCTGTAAAGAATGTGACGCACTTCGCTCAATTTATGGGCAACATAATCGGCCTACTGAGCATATTTCGCAACATCATCACTCATTCTGAGACTAAGCATTCAATATTAGATCTTAAATTGAAAGCGTACAAAAACAGCTTGTACAAGAACTGAAGCCGCTCGACCTTCCCAAGCTGCATCGCTTCGCTCTATGGGCTCTTGAAAAGATTCAAGAAGATCCGACATTTTCGAGCCAAATTTTTTTCAGCGATGAGGCCCATTTCTGGCTCAATGGGTACGTAAATAAACAAAATTGCCGCATATGGGCCGAAGAGCAACCTGAAGAGATTCAAGTGCTGTCATTTCATTCAGAAAAAACTACGGTTTGGTGTGGTTTGTGGGCCGGTGGAATCATCGGTCCATATTTCTTCAAAAATGATGCCGGTGAGAATGTAACCGTCAATGGCGACCGTTATCGCGCCATAATAACCGACTATTTGATGCCTGAAATGATACCAGTCGAAATGCTCGAACGAGTCATCGAAAATTGGGCTCGACCATCTGAAACGTAGCCGCGGACAACATTTGAAAGAGATAATCTTCAAAAAATAAATGCCAAAAATTGTTGTTTCGAATGATATTAAACATTCCGCATTAAATTTGAAATAACTGTGTTCTTTTCTTTAAAAAGGTAGGGAACATCGAAATAAATCACCCTTTATATTAGTTTTATAATATTTTTTTCTAATTTATAGGGAGGAGATTGTGGGGGGAGGGTGATTGATTGGCGGGATTGAGGTGAGTATGTCGACCTGTCCAACGGTTCTATTCTAAATTGCTGTAAGGAATAGTTATAGTCAAGTACTCCCTTCCTGATGTGTCTGGGTGGAGGTTGCGCTTCTAAAAGGTGTCTAATCACCTATAGATTGATGATAAAAGAAAAGTATGATGACCTCATCGCACAGTCGATGCTTTTACTTATTTTCCTTAAGAAAATGTCAACAGGGGAGTCCCAAAGGTAGCATTTTAGTAAAATTGTTGCATAGTCTCACTGTCTAGGGGAAAAAGAGACGAATGCGGGATCCATAAGGCAATATACTGATAGGTTTGTGGTGTTTAATGATTGGATTGTGGCTTTGAGCTTTTTTTTTTTCTTTTGAACTTCTTTTCCGCCAGTTGTTTGCGAAATAAAAGAATAAGAGATTTTACAAACGTTAAGATCTGACGAGTCGATCAAATTGTCAGTC
Organism: Neoceratitis asiatica; assembly: GCA_030068015.2. Classification (NCBI taxonomy): domain Eukaryota; kingdom Metazoa; phylum Arthropoda; class Insecta; order Diptera; family Tephritidae; genus Neoceratitis; species Neoceratitis asiatica. Next base: position 29,962,704 of record CM061528.1, read on the forward strand.
GACTGGTCTGAACCGAAAGAACGGGATTAAATCAACAACATTTTGAGAAGTAGAATGACACACTTAGTGCTGCTTCTAGGCGTAGTTTTAACTAATATTAATAATAAATAATTTAGTAGGATCCCCCTACAGTAGGATCTTTATACTAGTACGACTCGAATTTTTAACGCGAAAACGACTGTCACTCCAGTAGGTATTCCCAAAACCTAACTTGGGGAATATGTTTGAGGTTAAATAACTACAACAATGACACTTTTGAATTTGTACTCTGATAATGAAGATTAAAAAAAGAGCCGACAAGCAATCCTACTTATATACATTTCTCAGATAATTAATGCCTGAATGTATGCAGGATTGCAAAAACTCGCTAACCCAACATTAAGTAAAAATAGCGGCTAAATATTAGCGCACTTAATAGTTGTTGGTTAGAAAAAAAAATTGAATAATACAACAACAGATTACATGTCAGACGTTGGCTCAGTTGTTAGAGCACTCGCCTGTGATGCGAGAATCCGTTGTTCGATTCCTGGCAAAAGAAGTCTGATGAGGAGATGTGGTGATCTCCGAAACAGCTGTCACTTCTACCAATTTTTCTTTGTTGTATAACAAAATATTCAATGAAAAAATAATTTTTCTAATAAAAATAGGCCTTTGAATACAGTTCAATGAATGAATTTTGGAATATTACATACTTTCTGGCTAATATTCAATCAGTAATAAAGTACATGGTAGCAAAATCAAATCAGAGAGAGTAAAAATAAATATGTTATATAACCTATTATCTGAAAATCTATTTTTGGCCATCACTAAATTTTTATTTATTTATTTCAATTCCAGCAACCTAAATGTAGGCAACGTTTTTATACCACTCAGTTATTATAAACATTTTAGAATTTCTAAGCACTTAAATTCATCACTTTCTTACACAACTGGGCCACAAAGCTATCAATTTTCATTTTCAATTAAAAAATATGACACTCATCAGCTTGTCAGTCAGAGATAAATAAAAATGATACAAAAAAGCTGAGAAAAAAGAATAAAATATATATATATGTTACCAATCATTCTCCTGTTTTTCTCATATTCTTTCATTCGCTTTTCAAACATTTTCATTACACCTGTATCATGATGAGCTCTTTACAAGACAAGTGTTATATGACAAGTGCACACAGTTGACAGCGGATTTGAAATTGAAAAATATATTCGCAAATAGAAAAGTGTATAAATTGAAATCAAATATCAATAAAGCTCTCATCTCTCATCTATGTAATAAATCCAAAGCGTATTTGGCTAGAAAAGTGGTGGTGTAACGGTAAATTCTCATATTTTTATTTATATGTAAATATGAATTGTGTGTATGTGTGTTCACTTTGAATTTGTATTCACTCATATTGAATATATGAACGCACTTCAGTCATTGAAAATTTATTTGAGCCGAAATATAGGCAATGTTTTATGATTTATGTTGATGTTATGAATACGGTGTAAGCTTAAAAATACAAAATCAAGGCTTACAATTAGGCTTAGAGCTAATTTATTTTTAACCAAAAAAAAATTTTTTTGTTTCATAAAAAACTATTTTTATCATTTACAACTGGGAATAGCGAGTGGAAACATTTTTTGTACATCTTGATTTCAATTCTGCTTGAGAATGTAGCAAGCTATAAGGGTGATAATTAAGGAATTCCTTTCGATCCATTATTTTAAAATCGTTTATAAAATTTGTATTCTTTACCACTGGGTTCATTACGAGATCGCTCTTTCCAATTATTAAAACTACTTGGATTTCAGGCAATTTCCCAAAAGAATGGAAATAAGAGGGACAATTGTAATCATTCCAAAAGAAAGACTATCGGGACATTACTCTTCCTTCACCCAAACTCAACATACAATTGCGGTGAAAATGAAGCGGTTTCTGACCAATGCAATTCTGTGTGACCCACATAAATTCTTTGAAAATCGCCATATAACGATCAGTTGAGTGAGAATTCCTCTTTTTCTACTATTTGTGGATTTCGAGCGACTCTGGAATCCCCAAGAAGATAATCGAGGTCATCCAGGGCCTGTATATTTATGCCAATTGTGGTGTTCACTTCAAGAGTAAATACAATGACAAGCTTTACATCTCAAGAGAAGACCGTTAAGGATGTGTTCTCTTGCCTTTAATCATCATAATTGCACTGTTTGGAGTTTGAAAAAAAAACTAACCTGGAGACTAGAGATGGTTTGTAATGGCATTCGCATCAGAAACTTTGAGATCTGGACTATCCTGCTGGCATTTTTTATATTTCACACACTTTTCAAAGCCCAAGCACAAACTTCTTCGACTCGCTGAGAATGTTATATATAGCTGTTGGCCTGCAAATCAATAGGAAGTTGGCGAAGCTGATGTGAATTGAAACTGCAAATGAACTCACCATCGTTGACGATGCCGATGCTGATGCTGATGCAGATGTTGTAGTGGTGGAGGATATCGATGAATTTTTCTATCTAATTTTTCTATCTAAGTAGTAGTTAGCAAAGATGTTTGCGCTAGAATAGATGTGGCATCTCGAATACTAAAGAAGAGACAACAAAAAACCAAATAAAGACATCGGAAAGAGGTTCAGAGAGTTCAATTCAATCCGCAGGAAACCGAGGACTTCCGACGAGTGTCGTAAAATGAAGGCAATGGAAGAAACTTGTAATCACCTTATGCTCCACAAAAGACGGACTGATTATTCATACGTTATGTATTGCATTTATTTATTAACAAATTATAACAAAACGACTCGTTGATGACTACCTTATTTCTCTCCTAACGACTTCACAATACTTCTTATGTCATTCATGAACATGACATAGTATATTAACTTTGGTACGATGTATGTAAGTACCAGAAGAGGAGAAGATATATCCACCAAAATTTATACCGATCCGATTTGAATAACGAACTGAGTTTACTTAGCCATGTTCGTCTGTTCATCCCAGTGAGTGAATGCATATTAGTTTATCAGCTTTTGAAATATATTAACCAAACTTGTTATGCTGATGCCTTTTTATACTGCACTGTTTATTTGCGGATACTGGCTAGACCGGACCACTATAACCGAGTCCTTCATATATGAGGTTTTGGGTAAAAAATTCGAAAAAATAAACATCAAAGCTCCTCAAAGTTGTTATTCTATTCCTATCCTGTAAAATTTTTTCAGATATAAAATTAATATTTTGTAATAAAAATGTTGATATATTCGTGAAAGGCGTGAAGACTTCGGCCGGCTAAAACGAGACTACTTTAGTTATTAAAAAATTTGGTTTAATTATTGAGAAATTTACCACCAACCATGGTGACTGTCTACTTATATATTAAAAATGAGTGCATATACATATATGATAAACACTGTGACCCTCGGAAAATCTTATATCTAAGTTTAGCAAAAAAAAATCGAAAAAAGGAAATGAAACAATGCATGACTGACACCATCACGTTAGTAATTTATTTTCTATACCACACAGCTTTTCCTCATCTTCCCCATTTAAGCGGGTATGAAAGCTACATTGGATTCACCGAACTGAAAAACTGAACCAACGAACACATGTTCACCAATAACACATTTCAATATGGCAATATTTCTTAATTGAAAACTTGCATGATGCATTGCGACAGTTGAATTTAGCAATGCGACATTCAATCCTCTACCACCAGCAACCATCACCGCAATTGTTGTAGGTAAAAATAATAGATGCAATATCAACAAGCGATATTTCTAATGCGAACAAGCTCACCTACAAATGCCAGCGCTGCTGCAACATACATGCACTTATACAAACAGCAATAAATAATAATGCAGAGGATTCACCAGCTCCAACTGATTGCCAGCCACCAGTAGTAATAATGTGGATTTCCCGTGCTCGCATTTTAGAAAATATTTTTGGATTTTTTTCTGTATTATTTTTAGTTGACTCTAATAATAGATACACTATCCATGAACTTTTTTTATATGTATATATATACATACACATATGTATGTGTGTTTGCAAGTGTGTGGCGTAACCAAAGTTGGCGAAATGGCTGGAGTTTAGTTTACAAACATAAAACCGCAGAGAATTTTTCAATTTCACTGTTGACGTTCATCGAAGTTGGCTTTCGTGATTGTTTATCATCGGTGGCAATACACATATGTATATGCATACTAACTCGAACTACAAGTATATATTCTGTTGTATGTGGAATTACAAAACACGTTTGTGCGTATATGCGCGCGGCAAATATTTTCAAATAACAATCAATATGCTATAACATGCTTTTATTTCTTTGGAAATAGCGACATTTCTGTACATATGAATATGTGTATGTATGAAAATTGCATGCTGGTATTGCTACATAACCACAAATCATACAAATTTACAAATTGCACATGGAAACAAGAAAAAAAAACGAAAAAAAACGAAATCATTCACGAATGACTAATAACAACACAAGGACAGGTGTACATATGTTTGTGTATTTGAAACTATGCACAATTGAAATTGCTAAAATTTGCGCAGATATCAGATATTTTCACTTTATTGTCATGTTCTAGAAGCGCTGGCGTATAAGTAACATAATTCAACTCTGTAATTTATTCAGCAAACGCTTTTCATCCAAATTAGCTAAAGCATGAAAATCAAAATTCATTCCAGTCTGAGAATAGCAAATGCCTTTTCGTGATAGGATTTTATGCCTGCCATTCTGAGCTCTCTGTCATAAGTACAACGGACATCTTTATTAGACGAAGACCTTCTTGAGCAGACTTTTTTTATGCACCAAGTTTTAACTGCAATTTTTAGAACAAATGACCCTCCCATAGGCAGACACTCTCTTGGTCGGTTGCGGACAATTATTTGCTATAATATTGAACAAAAAAATCTCAAAATTTACATTAAAAAACTCAAATGCATAACAAGCTTGGTTAGCTCAATGAATTGGCAATGCGTAAAAGATGACTAGTACGAAATTTATTCAAATTCGCCTATTTTCAGCTGAGAGTGTTTCCCCATTTCATATTAATGAAATTTGCAATTAAAGACGATTATTGTATTTCTTATTCGTGAAATTCCTTCAAAGAGCCAAAAAAAAATATTTGTAAAGGGTGTTTTTTATAGAGAGAGATGGCGACCGATTTAACAGCTGTCAAGTGATTTATTCTCAGCTTGGTTTGGCAATTCATCATGAATAGACTCACGCCTGAACAACGCTTGCAAATAGTGCAATTTTATTTCGAAAATAATGGTTCTCTGCGGAAAACGTATCGCGCATTTCTATAGGCGAATTTTGTTTGAATTTGATTTATTCTCAGTTTGGTTTGGCAAGTCATCATGAATAGACTCACGTAAGGCGTGGATTCGTCGAATGGGCCCAAAACGAGATTACCGTTGTTCCCGAATTTCATAAGCGAATTTTGTTTAGCGATGAAGCGCACTTCTGGTTGAATGGCTACGTCAACAAACAAAACTGCCGCATTTGGAGTGAAGGTAATCCTCAAGTGTATGTTGAAACACCGTTACATCCAGAAAAACTGACTGTCTGGTGCGCTTTATGGGCTGGTGGAATCATTGGTCCGTACTTTTTCAGAAACGATGGTGGCCAAAACGTTACAGTCAATGGTGATCGGTATAGAGCCATGATTACTAACTTTTTCATTTCTGAATTGAATAACCATGAGGTCCAGGAGATGTGGTTTCAACAAGACGGCGCAACATGTCACACAGCTCGTGCCACAATAGATTTATTGAAAGACACGTTTGGTGACCGCCTAATTTCACGTTTTGGACCTGTGAATTGGTCTCCAAGATCTTGTGATTTAACACCACTAGACTACTTTTTGTGGGGCTATATAAAGTCATTGGTCTATGCGGATAAGCCGCAAACGCTTGACCATTTGGAACAACAACATTCGCCGTGTTATTGCCGATATACGGCAACAAATGTCGGAAAAGGTCATCGAAAATTGGACGTCCAGATTGGACTACATCCGCGCCAGCCGTGGCGGTCATATGCCAGAAATCATATTTAAAATTTAATGCCACAAGATTATCTTTCGGATAAATAAAATTCATGTCAATCGAAGAATCCATCGTTGTTTTATTGCAACTTAAATTTCTATACCTCTATAAAAATACCCTTTATATCACAGTGACACTGTTCGGAAATGCCATAAAAATGCGGATTTTTGACCGCTCTGACGAAGTAAACAGTTTCGTATCTAGACATCCTTGATTGCGTTACCATACACTTTATACTCGAACTGTTGCAAAAATTCATTTGTAAAATTTTTTTTTAAATGAGCAAAAAAAACGAATTTTTTATGTAATAAGCATTTATGTGCGGGTCAAATTTTTTATATTGACTTATTTAACTTTCTTGAAGCGAAACAGAAAAAAAATTTAAATGACCACAACTTGTTTGTTTGCAAACCTTTTGAAATACTTTGTTAGAGTAAACTTGATATAATTTAAAACAATCTTCTTTGGAAAATAAAAGAGTTAACCTGAAAAAAGAGACTAGACATGAATTACAGAATTATGGAGAAAAAACAATTTCTACGGACTGTAGGGTGGTTCAAAAAAATTGCTCACAGCCCTAAGTTTCTCTTGAGACAATCTTTTGTTTATCATGTGGCCATTTATAACTAACTATTCTCGCCCATCCATTTTAAATTAAAAATTATTTAATTACTACTGGGAGAACATTTTCTTGACCTTAGTACAGATTTTGCAAAGATTTTGGAACTGGAAGTATGCGGTTAGCTTTTACGTGAAGATTAATAAGTGTGCTCAAAAGCTTTTGAAAAGTTTCATTTGCCGCTAAGCACTGAAATTTATGAATAGTGGTCTGAGGCATTGAGGATGGCGGAACGAAACCGGTTTATCACAAAACCAAAATTGACAAGGAATGACGGAAAATCGTTCCAATATAAACCATTTTATTTTTTTATTTAGCACCTTATACCTATATCAAAAGATTTAAATATCCATTACTTTTATATGACATTGAAAGGTGAAGTAAATATCCTTTCAACAAGTCTAAGCGAGTGAGTTGTGCCTTGTTTATGCAAAATTTTACGAATATTTTATTGAAATCGTATTATTGGGATTCTGGTAGAAAGCAATTTTCAAAATCATTTTAGACCTACGGTTTCTTCAGCAAAATTGCTTAAAATTACCCGTAGAATACTTTTTTACTGTTAAAAGCTTATAGCAAATATATATTCTACGTAGTATTTTTAATTTTAAAATTTTTTGTTCTGTACAAATCCACCTGCTCTAATGTATATACATACATACTTTCATATATGTACATATATATTTAAATGGGCCTATGAAGTTATATACATTTCGTCTTTGAGAAATATAGAATGACAATTTTTTATTTAAATTATAAATTAGTGAATATTAAATTAATTAAAATTCTTCTAATTCAAAAATAGCTACTTACTCCCTTAAGCGAACACCTATCTAGGGTAGACAAAAAATCGCCCAACGGTGAGTGTCCGCCTTGAGAAGCTTTCCCTGTATACCTTATGGTTGGTTCATGACACTCAACCCCTTTTATCCAACGATTAGACGTATTCTTTTTTAAGATGAATATTCAAATCGACTCTCAAAAATTCCTTATTTAATAAGCAAAAGTTTACATCTCAGAAAAAAAGTCCAATTCTGCAACCTTGTCATTAAATACTAGTTCATTTAAGTACGTTAAATTTAGAGTTCGGTAAAATAAAAATCTAAAATTTCTTTATAGCGAAATTCGAGCCATGCATGAACATGAAATAGTATATTAACTTTGTTCCGAATCATATAAGTGCCAGACAGAGAAGAGATAGACCCACCGAAATTTACACCGATCGTATCAGAATGACGAGCTGAGTTGATTTAGCCATGTCCGTCCGTCCTTCTGTTCGTCTGTCTGTTTGAAAGCAAACTAGTCTCTCAGTTTTTGAAATATTTCAACCAAACTTGTTGGTCACGTGCACTTATACATTTAAGCGATTATTTGTCGGAACCGGCAGATCGGATCACTATGACATACATACGACCGATTTTTCAGATTTAAAATTTTGTGTCGTAAAGCCGTCAAAAAAGTATCTACGAACGTGGAAATTGATATACTATACATACATACAAAAATGTTCGTGAAGACTGTTCTGAAAGTCGTTGTTCGTGTTAAAATTTCTTTTAATTTAAAAATTAGTAAAATTTCCGAAGAAACAATGTATTGCTTTTTACTATTAAAAATTAATGGAATTTGGCTGGAAAGCTTTGATGCACCCACCACATAGCCCGAACCTTACAAAATTGACTGACTAAAACCACTGAACCACTAAAAGTCACAGAGGAAGGAATTAGGAAGCTGCATGAGAAATGGGAAAAGTTCATAAATAATAATGGTATTGAATAAAATTAATAATAAATAATATTTATTAAATCACAAAGTCTTTTTAATTACCAATACTTCTGATAACATTAGCAGACATATCTTAAGACGCTACGATACCCAAATCATTAATAGTGTGACATTCGTTTCTTCTTTTAGCTGTTTGGCACAGATTTGAGATACCAATGGAAACCAGGTCGCTCTCTTTCTCTCATACAGCTCATCCATCGTTCCATCGTTGCCAATATGCAAAGGGCCATAAATCTTCCACAAAATCTTTCTCTCAAAAACTATAGTACAAGTTCAACAGAAAGTACATTAAGGAATCCGAGTAATTTTGCTTAATTTTTTTCATTTTGGCAGGTTTTTTTATATAGGGAGTCCCAAGCCTAGCGCACAATGATGAGGTCAAATGATTATCTTATTTTATATTAAAATGTTCAAAATTTACTTAATTTAATCTGTATTTTCTCCCTTTAACCTGAACGTACATACTATTTACAAGCACGAGATCGAGTGGTTCCAGCTTTTTTACCAAACAATTTTTTCAATATTAAGTTTGTTATTCAAGGTGCAAAAATCATTGAAATGCTAAAGAAATTTCGATAAGAAGATTGGAATTGCTGCTCGAATTGTTCAAGGTATATTGAGCGAGAAGCGAGTAGCACATTGCTCGATACTCAGTTATCTGGAGCTCTAGAATTTATAAGTCGAAAGATAGGTAAAGAGAAAAAAATTTAATTTTATTTATGAAGAAAACAATTTTTTTAACAGAAAATCACTTAACATTTGATTATCACTTATTATATTTGAAACGTTGAATTTATAGTTGATAAAAAAGATGGCGTAAACATGAAACTCTCTTTTGCTTTCAACGGCCATTTTGGCTTAATTTAATTCATTATATTTCGTTTTGCTAATTTTTAATTTATATTTAGATTACTTTTTAAAGATAAAAAAACACCTTTTAAGTAAAATAATTTTACAAAAAAAATTGTATATGATATAATATATATATAAATTTATAAAAAAAAAATTTCAGGATATTTTGGGAAATCTTTTAAGCAGTATCCCATTTTGAAGGAGTGTGTGGCGCAGACGCACCTCCTATTAGCTTTTCATTTGCTCTCTTTTTCTTTGTAATTTGACAGTTGATATTCAATGAATTTAGAAATTATTAATTATAATATTAAGTTAAAAAAGTCGAATAAATTACATACTTTAATTTGTCTCGCATCAAAAAGCCCCCAAGAAAATCACGCAATCCCGATATTCAAAAATGTTCAATACTCCATATAAAAATCTAATTATTTAATGATAGCTTGATTTATTATGCTTCCTATCCAACATGTACATGACATGGTGGACATATACTTTGGTCCGAAGTATGTAAGTACCAGATGCACCTAAAATTTTAAACGATCACTTTTCGGAACTGGATATATCGGACCACTATAGCATATATACGATCGATTTTTCAGATTTGAAATTTTGGGTCATAAATCGGTCAACATAACTGTACTACTGGTTCTAGAAATCATCAAAATCGGACGAATATAACACATAGCTCCCATACACCGATATTTTCAGATGAGAGGTTTTGGTCCAAACTCCGTCATAAAGGTATTTAGGAGCACGAAATTTGGTATTATTCACACATAATATGAATTGCATATTGGTGGTGAAAATCATCGAAATCGGACGAATGTAACATATAGCCCCCATACAACGGATTTTCTCAGATATGAAGTTTTGGGGAAATTCCTCCAAAAATGCGTCTAAGAGCGTAAAATTTTGTTTTCTAAAAAAAAATCGAATTTTATAGTTTGCAATAAATAAGTTAAATGCATTTAAAATGGTAAAATTTGTGAAAGAAGTGCAACGAAAGTGTGAAAATATGCAAGTTTTGTTAAACAATGTAGAAAAACTAGTACACAAAAAACAATAAAAATAAAGAGCGAACCAAAGGTTAATTCATTGCCTATCATCGTCTTTATAAACTAATTAATTCGGTGAACGCGTTCAGATACAATAAGCAGTGAAAGTGAGATACAATTCTCAAGCCAACCCGATATTTTATTTCATATATTATAAGTCTAAAATTGAAACAAAAACCCAGAATGCGGTAATATTGATAATTGAAATTAGCAGAAAAATATATTTTAATACTTGAATAAACGTCTCTGAAAATATGAGTACAAGTCTTCAAATAAGTGGACTTTAAATCTTCCGTACAACTCTTCTTACTCCACCCTCTTCTGAAATGTTTCCTAAATTTAATTATCTAACAAAATTAAATTTCTAGTTTATTTTATTCGATCCACATTTGTTTTTACATAGGAACAGTACAGACACCAATTTTTAGATACAATATTGTTTTTTTTTAAATAATTTAAATTTTTTTTTTTACTTTTTTTAATTTTCATTATATATTTTGCTTTCATCACCCTTAATAAAATTTTTTTTCTTTAGCACAATTTTTGCCTCGTTATCGTATCAATAATATCACACGAAAAGATAAGAAACATTTTTATCATTGTTTTGAGTTAATTAAAACTCTTTCATTTAATTTTATATCGAGACAAATTAACGGAGACATTTTAAAAGGTGTGGAATAAAAATATTTATAAAAAAAATCTCACAAAGATCACAAAAATAGTTATGTACATACCAGTGCAATGCACTTTTTGCAGGCTAATGTATGTATGTATAACCACGTTTAGCAAACACATACATACCAGTACTTGTTATACTCGCAACATCAAACAAATTTTTATGCATATTTTTTTTTTTTTTAAGAAAAAATTTTAAACTTTTTAACCCTCAATTAGTGGACATCTCAATAAAAGTCCTCGCAGTGCATGTACATCCGCCATTTCTCCCATGTGGCACAACCAACAATATGAATGCGCTCATGCCCGCTACCACCACCACCACCAGTGCCTTCATCACCATCAGCGCCACCCAGCCATGCGCTGACATAACCTCTACCCGGCTCACAGTTCAGCAATAATGGTGTTGTATTCGCCTGTTGGCATATATGAAATTTATTCGGATCCACAGCCGTCCAGGTCTCTTGCAAATGCCTATCGTCCGTGCACAAATCCGCTGTGACTGCATTGTTGCTATTATTACCGCTGTTACTGTTGCCATCCAGGCAAGCTGGCCACTCCTCGTATGGTATGCAACCATAATGACCACGGCCATTGAAAAAGCCACGTCCCGCTGGACAATGCAATTGCCGCGTTGCGTTGCTCGATTCATCACAAATGTAATATATATTCGGATCCACATCGCCCCACATCCATTGTGTGGAGTCTCTCGAGCTGTTGCAATGTTTTCCATTCAACTTGTTTGCCTCTCCGCCTGCAGTATCGATAGCAGGTGCAGGGTTGTCAACACTACAAACGGCCAGCACGCTGTTCATTGTTATGGCTGTGAGTAATTTTGTCACCATCAGTGATTTCATTTTATGTGCGCATTTATTTTTATCTCTCGAAAGTTTTTTCACTGCACTTTCACTTACTTTTTCGCTATCACTTTCAGCGCTGATATATTCGCTTGCCTCTTGCCCCTCGTTACTTTAAGTATGTATATCCGTATATTTTATTTTATTTTTACATTCACTGTGATTTTTCGTCATTACAGGTTAATAAATTTATTACCGCGATGTGCGCGCGTAGTCAGTCTCGCCTCTCACAAATTGACTGATTGATGTTGTGTCATTGTCATTTACTTTTATAGAAATTACAACAAATTTTCGCAGGCATATAATTATTACCACGTTTCTTCTTGCGAAATGACAGCGTTCTCATTGCTTCGAAGTTGTTGTTGATTTTCGGTGTTGTACGCTGGAATGCAAAGGAAGGTGTCAAATTCGTGTGTCAATAGCGCGTGCGTAATCAGTATTGTAATCATAAAAATGTTTTAGATAAAAAAATTATGTGTACCTATATGTTTACATTTCTATATATATATATATTTGGCGCTTTGTAACCGCTGAAGCGATTTTCGGCCGAGCTCTTCTTCCAATTTGTGTTTTTTTGCGTCTTGATATTTTTTTCCAACAAATGAAGGGACCTACAGTTTATTCTAAGCCGCCTCCGAACGGCTGATGGATTTTTATGAGGAGTTTTATTTCATGTCAGAAATACACTAGGAGGGCTTGACATTCACTGCCGTGGGGCGACCGCAATTAGAAAAATTTATTTTCTATAATTTTTGATGTTGCTCGAACCTGGGCTCGATACAATACATAATATACATATGTATGTACCTAAGTGTGTAATGTACATAGCATATTCATATGCATATTCTTCACGTTATGTAGATATAAATTCATTGTCAAAAATTATTTCACTTCTTGTTTTCCAGATAATGGCGGAAGTCCCATTCACTAAAAAAAATACTTTATTCGGTAGTAATTTGGATGAGTCATGTTTTAGAACTAGCTTAAGCAAAATAAATATAGGGTTTTCCAATAGGGATGATTTGATTTGTAAGTGTCGTTTTGGCCATTTGTCATGATTTGTCTTTTTTTTATTGTATACAGTAATATTTACAATTTCATCCATGGACCACCATAAACGTCATGAATTTGCTGATTTTGCCTTGGAACAACGTGAAAACGATAACGATTTTTTTAAGAAAATCATCTTCTCCGATGAGGCTCACTTTCATCTGAGTGGTGCGGTAAATAAACAAAACTGTCGATTCCGGTTCGAAGAAAATCCACAAATTATTTATTCATGAACAACCATTACATTCACCTAAATTGACAGTTTGGTGTTTAGTTTTTGACCTGGTGGAATCATCGGTCCGTACTTCTTTCGAAAAGAAGCTGGGAGCACCGTTACTGTCAATGTAGTGCGATATAGATCGCAACTTCTTATGGCCACAATTGGAAGAAATTGATCTGAACAACACCTGGTTCCAACAAGACGGGGCTACGTGTCACACAGCATGTGCAGCAACAGAATTATTGCGAGAAAGTTTTGGAGGTTCGATTATTTCAAGAACTTGTGACATTGAATGGCCTCCAAAAAGTTTTGATTAAACACCATTAGACTACTTCTTGTGGGGTTATTTGAAATCATTGGTCTCTAGCAATAAACCAGACTCTTTTCAAGCTTTAAAAGTCAATATTGAACTTGCCATTCGTGACATACGACTTGATTTAGTGGAAAAAGTGCTCAAAAATTGGGTTCATCGAATTCGTTTATGAAAAAGAAGTCGTGGAGGCCGTTTCAATGATGTTATTAATTGTATCGATTGTAATTCAACTTGAATAAACACATTTGAATTTCCTTAACAATTAGTGTGTTTTTTTTTTTTTCAAAGAAATCACATCACTCTTATTGGAAAACCCTGTACAATGACTGTGCCACGACGTACTAGACTGCTCTAAAAGTACACAAAAATTCTTTCATTTCATTCAAAGTTGTTGCCTTTTAATTCAAAACAATTTTTTTTTTTTTTGCCCTGGATATCTTTGCAAAATTTTATGGGAAAATGAGAAAGAGTTAGACTTTGTTATTTCATGGTCTGAATGGAGCCTCAGAACCATCTCGATAACTGCTACTTTAGTTTAGTAGATGATAAATGTTTTAAACGAAATCAAACGTGATGATCTCCAGACAGACAGTCTGCCAAATGTGCTATACTATGAAGTGGATATCTCAATCGGGCTATTTACGTTTCAAAATTATTCGCATGCCCTCAGAAACAATGATATTGCCGAATTCACAGAAATTGCAACAGGTCTACCAGTGAGAGTGAATAGAAGTATGAAATGTCTTCACCAAAGTTATTTCCTCAAAATTAATTAAGTAATTTAATAAGTGATCTCAAATTATTAAAACATGTAGAAGAAGTGTTTGCCTCAACAATGAAATAAAAAATGTATTTGCACCAATAGTGGTAATTACAGCCTACAGAACATCAGAATGTGAGTTATTACAAGTTTTTCATGAAAATGAAAGTCTGGTTAAGTGGTAATGATATCAGTAAGCTGATTTTAGACATGGCACCTTTTTATTAAGATTTCTGTGTTATTAGTCGGAAATTTGCTTGATAACCATAATACAGCAAATTATGAAGAAATTGTGCAAATATGCTGAAAATTTTTCAAACTCTAAGAGAAAATACCAATATGAGTAGCAGGTTACGTTTGTTCAGCAAACATCAATATAAATTTTCAAAAAATTTAGGAAATTATTGTGAGGAACGAAGAGAACGCTTCGACCAGGAGCTTAAATGGGTCGGGGGGAAATTATGATGATAATTAATGTGATGACCAAGCACCGGTGGTTTAAAAAAAAACGATTTCCCTCTGAAAAAATATTAAGAAGTTCATGAAATTCGTTTTTATGAAAATATACTTCGCTGTTTCTTAAGTTTTCAAAACAAAACTGTCATTGTAAATATATCTGTTACTTTGTTTCTTGTTTTCGGATTATTTTGTTCCGCACAATGCCCATGTAGCCTGGAATCTATTAAGTAGATGTGCAGTTTTTTCACTACAGCCTTCACTGCTTCTTCGACTACTTCCGTGCTTCCAGAACATTTTCTGACATTATACGTTATGAAAGTAAGTTTTTCAGTATATACATATATGTACAAATATATTTGGCACTTCTTGCAATCGCTGAAGCGATTTTCAACCGAGCTCCTATTAAAATTTGTAATTTTGCGTCTTGATACTTTTTTCCAACAAATGAAGGGACCTATAGTTTATTCTAAGCCGCTTCCGAACAGCCGATAGATTTGATGGGGAGCTTTCGTTTTATCTCAGAAACACACTCGAAGGGCTTGAAACTTCCTGCCGAGGTGCGACCGCAATTAGAATAATTAATTTTCTATAATCTTGGATGTTTTTCGAACATGGACTCGAACCCTGGCCTTCCGAATTGTTGTACGCAATGATAACCACTAAGCACATATATTTGTTAATATTTATAATGCTAGTGCCTGCGGTAACAAAAATTTCTATACTGTAGTAATTCGGCAGCCTACATGGTTGAAAAGTTCAATGAAGTAGACAACTATTTTCATCAGTTCATGCTTGTAAGTTTTGAAGATCCATTGGCACAGTGCTCCCTTCTGCGCCCTCTTTTATTGTAGCCAGAAATCTTCTTTCCCAGATAAAACGTGTGGATATGTAATCTATCTTGTCTAATCTTTCCTTGCTTATTGAGCTAAATCTGATCTTTATATAAACCATCGCGATGTCGATTAGCAATAGATCGTGTAACCTTTCTCTACTCGGAAAGGTTACTCAATCTATTTATTGCTAATCGAAATTGTGTAGTTCATAACCTAATTGTCCACGGCACACCTCACCCAAGCACCATAAAGCTATATCGGTTTGACTATCATTGTGTAGATCCAAATTCAGTTTCCTCAGGAGTTTACTATCCAGAATCATTCCGAGATAGTCGGATATGAAGGACGGGTGCAAAACATTGGTTATCATGTACGATCGATGCGAGAATGTGTCATCGTGTAATTGATACATCATAGAATCAAAATTAAACACTCTGCCAGCTTCCAGCAACCTCGTCTGCGGTAACAGAGTACCACAACAGCCGGTTCTACGAAACAGAGTTGATACGGCGACGTATCACCACTACGAAGGTGGTTTGATAAGTCTTGACGTTTGACTTTTTGAATAAAGTATATTGTTTTCGACATATAAACATTATATGTCTATATAGTCCCATTTTAGCTCTTCATATTTAGTCTAGCAATTTTTCAATTTTTGTATTCAGCCAAATAAATTTTTTTTCAAGACCCTCGAAATAGGCGGTTGCTTCTGTAATGACCTTTACATTCGACCTGAATCTCTTACCGCCCAGCCATTTTCTCAGGTTGCCATGGTGACTAAACGTTTATGCACCCATACATATTCCTAATGGGACAGCACTTTTTTCGTCAGATGCGATCTCTTCTGCTACAAATCAATATCGAATATGTCCAAAAGCTCTGAGTAATATTCGAAGGTGAAAGTTTTACCTTTTTCAAGGTAATCGATGTGAATGAGACCTCGTGCATTCCAAAAAAATGTGGCCATCACCTTGTTGGCCGACAGTTCCACCTTGGACTTCTTTAATGCACGCTCACCCGGAGAAACCCACTGTCTTGATTGCCTTGATTGCTCTTTGGTGGATCCTTGTTTCGTCCACGGGAAGGAAAAGGCGAAAAAATTGGTAACTTTTCATGTTCAAATATTCATGTAAAATGTGATGTACCAGCTCAGTTGAGTTACCTACAGCCTCAGCTACCACACGCACTTTTACTCTCCGTTCTCCCAATTTCGTTCAATGGATTTTTTCGTATCCTAACTCAGACTCATTTAAAACTCAAAATTTTACTGAAATTCTTTCCCTAATACTAAGAAATTTTTTATATGAGAGTGTATATACCAAATTTATTTATCAAATGTTCCATGAATACAAATCAAATTTCTTTTGTTTGGTTTTTTTTTGCATTCGCTTCTTTTCGCGCTCCATAGAGAACGAGCTTCTGTACCACACAGCGGCCTATTACAATTTAACATTTTAAGTTCACTTAATTGGCACATTTTTGTTACACGAATATTAAAATCTAATTCCAGCGGAGTTTCGAGGTGAAAGACACCGAAGCTGCATACATGTATGTATGTATGTATATACATAAACTAGCACTTAACATAGTTTGTTGTTGTTGTTATTGTAGCCGCAGAAAATTCTCCAAATTGAGCTTCGGGGAACATTGCGGGAGTGACAGTCCTTGGCCGGATAAAATTCCGCGTCGTTCCGGTATAAAGACCCGACTGTCGCGTGAACTATGGATTTTAGTGGGCTCTTACGACAGGCATGCCTTACCGCCTGTAAATTCTTGAACCCCTAACCCGCAGGGGGACTTAACATAGTTTGCTTTCTTTTGGTGCTTTCAATACATGAATGGCAGTAAATGCAAATCCCCTCAAAAGTTTTATTGCCAATTCGTGAGGTGGCCAATATGATGAAATGCGAAAAAAATCGCGAAATATCAAAGAACATAGTATAAATGTCTAAACATTTTGACAAGCGTAGCGTTGCATATGACTTTTGAGTAGCTGCAGAGCGCTCGGTGTAGGCTTTCCAGCTAGCACATGGCCATCGCAAGTCGATTCAAAACAGCAATAGAATAGGCACAGCTAGTGTTGATTGCCAGTTGAATGTTTCTTACTGATTGTTGATTGGCTTTTTGTTGCTGCAATAACAAGCATTTTTTTGGTGTTCTATTTTTATTGATGTCGATGTTCCAGCAGGTATTGCCTATTCGTATTAGTCTTGTGACTTATTCGTATTGCTCTTTGGTTCCCAAAAAGTAACAGCTTAAATCTGTTTCAAGCTCTTTCACCGTGCGCTTGTCTATATGCATATATCACTGTATGTGAGCTTTCTCCAAAACGAAATGGCTTTCAATTTGAATTTCAGAAAAATTCAACTATTTAGTTTTTCAATAAATCTGTTTTTTGGCGTTTCCGTCTTATCGCACATTTGCGGATATTTTGTGAATATTTCTTCTATACATACATAAATACAAGCGCATTTAGTATTTATGGGTATCAATTCTCAAAAT
Organism: Neoceratitis asiatica; assembly: GCA_030068015.2. NCBI lineage: Eukaryota > Metazoa > Arthropoda > Insecta > Diptera > Tephritidae > Neoceratitis > Neoceratitis asiatica. Next base: position 29,980,705 of record CM061528.1, read on the forward strand.
AATTTAAAAAAACATACCACAATTTTCTTTATTATAAATCACTTTGATCCTTAGAGACTTCCAAAAACTCATGAAAAATACTGTATTTATTTTCAGACTCTAATATTTGTTCTGAATGCTTTTATTAGATCAATTAGTTATTGAGAAAAGTTCAAAAAAATATGTTTGATCCTTTGTCCTCCTTATTCTTGACCCTTTATTAAATTTGAAAATAAGTAGCAGCTACTGGTAACCTATCTATACTTTAGGGCCAAAATTCCAACTCCTTTGGCCATTTTTCTAAGATTTCTAAGATTTCTAAGATTTTTTATCTTGATGACCCTCCCTTAGTTTTTCTAATAAAGATTCGGTGTTCGTTCTTCACTCCGTGGGGTACATCATTATTTTTCCTAACAAATTATTCCAGCAGAACACTCAGAGGGCTTGACATTTCCGAGGAGCAACCTCAAGCAGAAAAACATTGAGTTTTGAACCCAAGAACTTGGGCATGGTAGAACACGCTGCTAGGGCTGCCGCCACTATAGATAGCTTAAATTCTATAGAAAATAATTTACGTTCTTTTTCCTTATTTTATCATGGCACGATTTTCTCTCCATGGTTAAGTCAATCCTAAACCTTTTGAACAGCTGATCTATCGAAACGAATGATCCAATATTTCTAAAACTTTACAAAAGTCCTCATTATGATTTATTGCACAGGTGTTACTGTGGTGTTACTGCTCACACCTAGTTTCTCATCCTCTTGATTTTTAATGCTTTAAGACATTTTATAATTATTTTATTAAATAGGAAAGTACTTCCTTTAGTGCATATTCTTTTCTCTCACTAACCCTCTCTTAATTTTTTTGTTTTGCTAGCACCGATTTAATGGCACTTGGTAAGTCAGCTAAGAAAGTAAATCTCGTTTGAGCTTCGAAACAGAATTAAATACAAAACGGTATTTCTCAAAATTTTTCTCAGAGTTAGAGAAAGCAAGTGCCGCTTGACTTCACAATATACTCAAACGTTGCTTTCGCTCAAGGAATTTTTTTTGTTGCCGCTCAGTTCTCTCAGTTCATATGAGCTGCTTGTTTAGAGATCGCCATTCTAAGCAATGACGATCAGCTGTTTACACTGAGTTTACACACGAATACTTTTGTTGATTTTTTTCGGCAATTTCTCTTTTGGTACCGCCCTTCACGTTCACACGGAGAAACTTTGTTCATGGCAATTTTCTGCCATTCCATTTCATTTTATTTTCGCAATTTACTACATACTCCACCTCTTTATACGTTTTTACATATTTTTTAATATAAATTGTTATCATATGCATTCAGTTGTATAAGTATATATAGGATTTTCCATTAAGAGTGACATGATTTATTTTTAAAAAGCACGCACCAATTCTTAAGGAAATTCAAATGTTTTTTTATTTAATGTGAAGTACGATCGATACAATTAAGTTGTGATTACATCATCATTTAAATAGCCTCCACGACTTCTTTTGCAGGAACGAATTCGATGAACCCAATTTTTGAGCACTTTTCCCACTAAATCAAGTCGTATGTCACGAATAGCAAGTTCAATATTGCCTGTTAAGGCTTTAAAAGAGTCTGGTTCATTGCTAAAGACCAATGACTTCAACCAACTCCAAAAGAAGTAATCTAATGGTGTTGAATCACAACTTCTTGGAGGTCATTCAATGTCAAAATTTCTTGAAATAATCGAATCTCCAAACTTTTCTCGCAACAATTCGGTTGTTGCATGTACTGTTTGACACGTAGCCCCGTCTTGTTGGAACCAGATCTTGTTAAGATCAACTCCTTCCAATTGTGGCCATAAAAAGTTGGTTATCATCGATCTATACCGCTCTCCATTGACAGTAACGGTGCTACCGATGATTCCACCAGACCAAACCCCACATCAAACTGTCAATTTAGATGAATGTAATGATTGCTCATGAATAATTTGTGGAGTTTCTTCGCACCAGAATCGACAGTTTTGTTTATTTACCGCACCACTCAATGAAAAGTGAGTGAAAAGCGTTATCGTTTTCTAGTTGTTCCAAGGCAAAATCAGCAAATTCACGACGTTTATGGTGGTCCATGGATGAAATTGTAAACATTACTGAATACAATGAAAAAAAAGCCAAATCATGACATATTAAAAATGTCCAAAACGACACTTAAAAATCACATCATCCCTACTAATATATTTACATTTAGATATAAAAATTTAAATTTTAAATTCCATAAATTCTCTAACATTCATTTTAAACATAACAGCAATAGTAAGAAGAAGCATGAGATAACAAAACATGTTGACCAAGCACAACAGAGTCGGCTCTCTGCTCTCTTCGTCGTCGCCCTATCACCAACAAACTAATAGTTTCGGCAACAAGATTTGCGTCGTATATACTCCGCCTTATGAAATTTCGAGTATGTGAGAGTAGAGTACGAGAAGCAAAGATGACTCGATACGAAGCCTTATTTTGTAAAAGCGCTTAGACTGAGTTTACACACGAATATTTCTGTCGAAGCGACACTTAGTTTGTAGGGGAGAGGGCGACGACGAAGAGAGCAGTGTACCGACACTGTTGTGCTCGGTTGTTACGCTTTGTTATCTTATTCGTTGTGTAGATTTTGACATTCCCTTTCATTTTTATTTCACAGTCATTGTAGCTGTTTCAAATTTTAAACGAATGAATGTGGTAAGTATGAAGATTGAATTTTTTTTTTTAAGAATGAAAAAAATGAAATGGCAAAAAATTGCTCAGACAGAGTCTCTCCATGTCAACATGGCTGGCGACAGCAGAAGAGAAATTGACGATAAAAAGCGACAAACATATTCGTGTGTAAACTCAGTCTTAATAATTTCCATTTTTATAATATTTACGAAGAGTGCTACTGTGATAGAAAAATAAAATTTTTGGTATTTTTATATTAACGTTGCTTACGAATGCATTCAAATTGAAAATCATTTTTTTTTTTGCAACTTTCGAATGTTGTAGTCAATACAGCTTCTCAGCTATGGAATTTGATGGATTGGAAAATTGGAAATTAACAGTTGATAAAAAATGATTACCTCAACGTACAGATTTGAACACAAACACATAGTCATTCATATTTTTAAATATTCTTTTAATCGTTCAAGAGCTGCCATTTTATCCAGAAAAAATAACGGTTTGGTGTGGTTTGTGGGCCGATGGAATCATCAATCCGTATTTCTTATCAAAAAAAATTCTAGAAATAAAAAATTAAAAGTATATTAAAAATTAAGCAAAAATAAAAGGAAAAAATCATTTAGAAAAACTGTTAATTACAATCTAAGAAGCTCAAAATAGTGAAGTGATAAAGCGCTAAATTAATTATTTTAAGGCACGAGGTGCTAATATTAAAGCAATGAGCTATAATCTCTACACATAAATGCAGATTTAATTTCCTACTGCCAAAATGCGATAAATTTTATGAAATTCCTTTGTTTTTAATTATGAAATTTTTTTATCACACGAAATCATCTTCATTTCCACTAACGTTTCATTTGATTTAAATAATATGCACATATGTACATATGCATATACATACATATGTATATACAAACTTGTGAATACATATGAGTAAACCTACCACCGGTTACCGAAATGAAATTATATCTTTAAACTCATAGATAACACCAACAAATTAAACGCCTGAGGAAATCACAACGTCTGATAAGTGAAATTATTGACAATTCGGAAATGGCGTTGATGGTAATAAAATGGCAATATTCCAAATTATTCAAATCAGTGTGAATTGAATTTCTGTTTATCCCATACACAACGCGCCGCGTAAAAAGTATCCTGAGAAAAACGAAAAAAGCGATATTAATAGTGTGACAATGATTAAAGGTGCTAAAAAAATATAATATTTATATAATTCATTATTGCATTGCAAGTAAAAAATAAGAATTCAAAATAATGATAAAAGCATAAATCTATATATGTATATATATATATGTATATATATATGTATAAGTATATATGTATATAAATGTTGTGTTGGTTTGTGTACGCTTCGAAAACTCAAAAATATCTGCACCGATTGAGCTGAAATTTTAGCATGATATATCATCCTCATCAAGGATTGTTTTTATCTATTTTTTTAATTCAGTCACATGTCCCTGGGAGTAGGACCTGGTACTGACCTATTCGAAAAAATCGCATTTATGCTTCGATTTGCTTGAAATTTGATACATAGGTAGCTTTTAGCTTAGATTAGCAAGAACACAATTTTTCTCTCCGGGAAGTAGACCATGGACTGACCTATTCGAAATCTTATCTACCAATATAAAATTCTCCTGTCACAGTGTCTGTCCTCGAACTCCTCCAAAATGGCTGAACCGATTTTACTGAAATTTCGTATATATATTTGTTAGGTTTACGAATAGGTTTTTATCTATTTTTCATACCGTGAAGTGAATCATGGGCTGACCTATTCGAAAAATAATATTTATGCTTCGATTTGCTTGAAATGTGGTACATACATGGGTAGCTATTTGCTTAGATTAGCAAGAACACAACTTTTCTCTCCGGGAAGTAGACCATGGACTGGCCCATTCGAAATCTTGTTTATGGTTCGACTTACGTGAATGATGATTTCCAGGCTGTGCACCGATATAATTGAGAAAAAAATGTATTTATGCTTCGATTTGATTAAAATTTTAGATGACATGTCAAAATGGATCATGAATCAGGAAAAAAGTTCAATTTGCTTGAAACATTTCATCACAGGAAAGGGATTACCGACAGAAAGACGAAAATTAGGATAGTTTGGATGTAAGCGTAGGTCCTTGCGTAAATTTTTCGCTGTGTCATGTAATTCGCCTTTGACCGAAGGCTACGTTCGTTTTACTTTGAAATTTTCATATTGACATTTTTGTGAAATACTTTAAGTAGTGAATTAGCGAAACGCACGTACAAGTACCTAGCTAGATGTTCTTCTCCTTCTTGGCGTAGGCATCGCTTACGCGATTATAACCTCGTCAACAATAGCGCGCTACTCGTTTCTTCTTTTTGCTGTTTGGCGCCAGTTAGAAATACCATGTGATACCAGGTCGCCCTCCACCTGATCCTTCCAATGGTGTGAAGGTCTCCCGCTTCCTCTGCTTGCGCCAGCGGACACTCCATCGAATACTTTCAAACCTGGAGCGCTTTCATCCATTCGGACGACATTACCAAGCCAGCGTAGCCGCTGTCTCTTGATTCGCTGAACTTTGTAAATGTCGTGGTATAGCTTGTTCCATCGTCTGCGGTATTTGCCGTTGCCAACGCGCAAAGGACCATAAATCTTCCGCAAAACTTTTCTTTCGAAAACTCCTAAAGCCGACTCATCGGCTGTCGACATCGTCCAGAGTTCTGCACCATACGTCAGGACGGGAATGATGAGCGACTTGTAGAGTTTGGTTTTGGTTCGTCGAGAGAGGACTTTACTTTTCAATTGCCCACTCAATCCAAAGTCGCACCTGTTGGCAAGAGTGATTCTGCGTTGGATTTCAAGGCTGACATTGTTGGTGTTGTTAATGCTGGTTCCCAGTTAGACGAAATTATCTACGACTTCGAAGTTGTGACTGTCAACAGTTACGTGGGAGCCAAGTCACGAGTGCGATGACTATTTATTAGATGGCAGGAGATATTTCGTCTTTCGCTCCCCTCCTCTTGTATCGAAAGACTCAAAGAGGTCCTTTCCAATTCTGACTACGATTCTGGTATTATCCAGGGTCAGTATACATAGCCGTACGAGTTTTGTGGGGATATCAAATTCAGACATAGCGGCATAGAGGCAGTTCCTTATCGTGCTGCCGAAGGCAGCTTTAAAATCGATGAGAATGTGGTGTGTATCGATTCTTTTCTCTCGGGTCTTCTCCAAGATTTGGCGCATGGTGAATATCTGGTCAATGGTGGATTTGCCAAGTCTAAAGCCACACTGACGGTGGGCTTTAGTTTTTCACACAATACGCTAGATAGGACCTTATATGCGATATTAAGGAGACTTTTCCCACAGTAATTGGCGCAGACCGTGAGGTCTCCTTTTTTTTTGATGGGGCAGAGCACATTTAGGTTCCATTCGTCCGGCCATATTCTGCAAAGAAGTTGATGCATGCTCCTTGTCAGCTCTTTGCCGCCGGATTTGAATAGTTCTGCCGGTAGCTAGATCAGTATTACAAAATAATAATAAAAATTTAATTTTGTTTCAGATGTTGCTTAATTAGAACTTCAACGACTCTTTAATTATAAAAACAATAAAAAGGATTTTAAAAGCTGTAAGCTGCAAGGCTTTGTTTTTTTTTCAAGGATATATTTTTTTATTCAGTGGTTTCTAAGTGTAAACCAATTTTCAAATAACTGAATAGATCAACATGGGAAACAATTTATGTTCCTGTGCGAGGTTTTTGCTCAATTGCTTGTTTTCTTTATCTTAGTGTCTCAAGATGAAATGGCAGGATACATTTCCTTCTGATTTTGTGAAATCGTAATTATTGGCAGTCGATTAAGCTAATTCCGATACAATTATCACTAATTTTCGTATGGATCGATAATTAATGAGAATTAAATTTGTTTAAATTATGACAATTTCAATTCTGAAAGTCTATACTTATATAATAAAAAATCCTATAGCATAAGAAACACAAATTTTCATTTACCAGATGCATTTATTTCAGAAAATAATTAGAGATATTCTGAAAAGATTATTACTTTGCCGGAAAGCGTTTATTATTTTCGGAAATGGATTTCGGTTTCTCACAAAAATAGTATGTATTCAGAAAAGATTTGTAATAAGTACATTCCAGTGTGTTCGAAACACATTTGCTGTTCCCTGAAAGATATGCTTAGGAGTAAGAAGGGTTTAAAGTGTGGATCCTATAGTGTGGTCTATACTTATAGGGAGAAGAACTTTTTACCCTATATATGCTATCTAAGAAATCTGAATTTCATTAATCGCATTCTAATTAAAACTTAAGAAATTTTTTCTGAAAAGTAAAGAAACTTAAATTTTAAGTCCCTTCTGGAAGAATTTATTTATACGTATACAGATATATTTATGATAAGAAACTACAGTGGTTATGTCAGAAATACACTCCTAGTTAAAGGACGACTTTAGAGATTTACGCAAAATATATATTTTTAGATGGTCATGAAACCATTTACAAGCCTGAAATATTCGGAAATCGGAACCTCTATTATTTCGCCTACAAATGCATCGCGTCCTCGATTCTTATTTCACACAAGTTTCCAGAGTAATTTAGGCCTAGTCCTCCAAAGAACCTTGGAATTCATGTTCTACCTCCTCTTTACAGCTTACGCAAATGTAGCTATGAGTCCAGTATAGATCATCTGTATTTTAATAATCTGACAGAGCTCGGTCGAAAGCGGTTATAGATGTCAATTCTTTATATATGCATAATCTGGTCAAGTTCTTTTTTTTGCTTATTTTGAGCACGTACTTCCATTCTGAAGGACAGCGTTCGAGTGTTGTTTCTAATTGCGTTTGCCTTCGGTAGGGATTTTTAAACCCACCGAGTGTATTTCCGGCATTAAATAAAAAGCTTCCCATAAAAATCCACCGGCCGTTTGGAAATGGTTTGAATAAAGTGTAGCTAACTCCATTTGTTGGAAAATCATCAAGACGCACACCACAAATTGGAGGACGGGCGGTTCATAAATATGCCTGAACGACACTACGACAATTCTAGGCGCAAAAAATTATATGTGAAACTTGGCCAACCAACCAAATCAACGACAAAATCGAATATTCATAGTGCCAAGGAAATATTATGTGTTTGGTGTAATCAGAAGGTCGTGGTATATTTTGAGCCTCTAGAACCGGGAGAAACCATTACTGAAAAACGCTACCGATAACAACTCATCAAATTGAAACGGGCTGTGGCCGAAACACTCCCGAAATTTTCAACCAGACTCAATGCAATTATTTTCCATTATAGCAACGTTCGATCTCATGTTTCAATACTGGTTAAAAACTATTTGGAAAATAGCGATTGGGTTGTTTTATACAACCAGCCTTGCCAATTCTGACTACCATTTTTTCCGATTGATGACGAACGCCCTCACTCGGATATGGTTTATATCAGAACAATCTGATGACCAATTACTTTGATATAAACAATGCAAAAATAAAACATTGGACATAGACAAAATAATATTCTTTCTATCTATCTTTTATTCTCCTTTCTATTTCTGATAAATCACGATCCTGTCTTTTGTTCCATACTTTTTTTGTCCCTACTGACAAATTCAAAACAGTGCGACACATATTAGCAGCGGTGAAAACAATCATACATGAACTCAAAACTTGATTCAACTCTTCCAAACGAAGATTATGTGGAGTAACATAAACAGACTCAGGAAACATTGCAAAGATAATGTCGCTACCTCCTTAGGAGCAATGCTTTTCTTGTCAACTTTTGTGTCCAATATTAGTTTAGCTCTGCAGGAATATTAATCTTAAGCTGTCTGCTGTTTCGAGTTGGCGGACTTATCAGTGGTCATTACAATTGGTAGACTTTGTTCTTTGTTAATGTCAGCCGCTTATGGAACTCCCATAATTTAAGGAGAAAATAAAGAAAATTCATTTTAAGAATCTTATATATAAGTATAGAGTGTTTTTATAGAGGTATAGAACTTTAAGTTGGCATTACTTTTCAAGATGGCGACCGATTTAGCAGCTGTTAAATGATTTATTCTCATGCCAAACCAAACTGAGAATAAATCATTTAACAGCTGTTAAATCGGTCGCCATCTTTTAAAAGTAATGCCAACTTAAAGTTCTATACCTCTATAAAAAACACCCTTTATATAATATTATTATTTTCTTCACATTTATTTCTCTATTCAAACCCGTATTGTATTTGTTTAGTATTATTTGTTATTTTATAAACCTTAATGTAATAATGTTTTCGCATAAATATATAAATAAATATATTTTACAACAATTTTAGCTCATAAAATATATAAAAAAAATTTCAAATAACTCCTTTCTATTATTTTCTTACAGTTGCTATTTTATTGGCATGCCTTGTAGGCGTAACCATTGCGCAAAGCACGGTATCGGTTGAAGAAGTCTGCAAATATCAAGATGAATTGTGGGGTGCCGAAAATGGTATGAATTTCTATTTTTGTGATACCGAAACCAATACACCCATCCTGCAAGAGTGTTCCGAATCAACTTTCTTTGTGCGTAATGAAACTCTAACCGGTTGTATACCCAACTCTCTAATGGATCCCAATTGTGTCTATACTAACGAAGTGGGTTCCTGTACTGGTATTAATTTGAAGCAACCTCAACCGAGCTCAGATCCAAATAAATTCTATTTATGTACCGGTGAGGGTGCCACACCATTATTGTTGCCTTGCACGAATGGAAAGGCGTTCATTAAACAGAATGGCTATTTGGGTTGTTTCGATTGGGCGAAGTGGCGAGAGCTACGCAATTGTTACACGCTCACCAATCAGGATTAATAAGATTTGGTGATATATGGCGAAAATACTTTTCATCTTTAAAGTGAAGGGAAAATTATACATACTTACAAATGTTTAAAGCAAACAAAGGGAAGAGAAAAATACAATTGTTTCTTAATATACCGCGATTGAATGCTTGTATTTATTTATGTTAATGTTGGACTTAAAATTATACAATTTTAATATAAAAATAGTGGCTTAAAAATTGTTTTACGTCTCGAATTCTACTCCTCTTTCAGAAATTATTTTATTTGAATTTTTTCAATGCTTTAATTTTGTTAGTTTTGTTGACCTTTTCTTTGTTTTGAAAATCTTTTCTTCGTGAACTGAGAATGGACGAAAAAGTTTTTATGTTTTCCTGTTGTTTCTTTTAAACTAAAAAATTAAATGTTATTCATACATATGCAGATGATAACTTAAGTTTTCAAATTTAAATGAATTAGATATTTTATTGAAATATTTAGATACTTCCGCTAAACAGTTTAGTATTACACATATATATATTTATTTCAATTTTAACCTTTCCTTCTTCAATTCTATATTAATATAATTAATTTTCATATTATTTTGAAACCTACCCGCATTTATGAATTTTTACTGAATTATTATTAAATGCAATACAATGCAAACAAACTCAAATATTCCTTAAGGAAATTTCTAAATTTTTTAGCAAGTCAAAAAAAATGTAAAAGCAATTACAAATTTTTTGGAAATATTTATTTATTCTATTTCGTTTTATTTATTTTATTTTGTTGTATATTATTTTATTTTATTTAATTTTATTAATTTTATTTTAATTTATTAAATTTTATGTTTTTATTTTATTTTATATTTAATTTCATTTAATTTTTTATTTTTTATTATTTTTTTTTTATTTTTTTAACTTTCTTATATTATTTTTATTTTTTATTTTTCATTTCATTTTATTTTATTTACATCATATTCTGTTTCTACTTTTTATTTCATTTCATTTTATTTTATTTTCTTCATATTTTGTTTTAATTTATTTTATTTTATTATATTTTATTTTATTTTAATATATTTTATTTTATTTTTTCATTTTATTTTTTTTTTGTTCCTTTTTTTTTTATTTATTTCATTCAATTTTATTTAATTTTTTTTTGTATATTTTTTACGCTTTCTATCATTATTTTTATTTTTATTTTAATTTATTTTTTATTTTATTTTATTCTTTATTTTCACTTTGTTTTTTATTTATTTCATTTAATTTTATTGAATTTAATTTTATTTAATTTTTCTTTTGTATATTTTTTACCCTTTCTATCATTATTTTTATCCTTATTTTAATTTATTTTTTTATTTTATAGTATTATTTTTCTTTTCATTTAATTTGTATTATTATTTTTTTTCCTACCCTTTTTTATTTCATTTTTTTTTTAAATTTGCTTTGTATAATTATATTTTTCTTAATATATATATGTATATTTCTAACCGCTGAAGAGATTTTCGGCCGAACTCCACCCTCATTTTGTTGGTTTTTGTCTTGATATTATTGCCAACAAAGTGGAGGACCCTAGAGTTTATTAGATTCTATTTAATTTTAGTTTAATTTACTTTATGGATTGTTTAATGCGGCCTGCAATTGTTTTTGGATATAAGTAAATGAGCTATATTCAAAGGCCTATTTTTGCTAGAAATAATATTATTATTTTTTTAATTTTTTTTTTTAATTGAATATTTTGTTATACAACAAAGAAAAAATGGTAGAAGTGACCGCTGTTTCGGAGATCACTACATCTCCTCATCATACTTCTGCCAGGAATCGAACCGACCGATTCTGGCATCACAGGCGAGTGCTCTAACAACTGAACCACCAACGTCTGCCATGTAATCTGTTGTTGTATTATTCAATTTTTTTACTAATCAACAACTATTAAGTGCGCTAATATATCAGCCGCTATTTTTACTTAATGTTGGGTTAGCGAGTATTTTTTGCCATCCTGCATACATTCAGGCATTAATTGTCTGAGAAATGTATATAAGTAGGATTACTTGTCTGGCTCAACTTATATATTATGGATTGTTTAATGCGACCTGTAATTGTTTTTGGTTATAAGGAAAAGAGCTGTATTCAAAAGCCTATTTTTGTTAGAAAAATTAGTATATTTTTTTTTTTTTTTGGAAAAGGAAATGAAGAAAATTGATATAAAGTTCCTTTTTCCAAGTATATTTTTATGATTTTTTTTTAATTTTATTTTCATGCTAATTTTTTTTACTCTTTCTCCCTCTTTCAACACCACACGTTCTTTGGAATTTTAAATGTATTTGTTGTTGTTGTATGTATTTTATATGGGTATCGAACAATGTTCACTAAAATGGTGATATCTCTGGAACGGCTGCGCCAATCTCATGAAAATTTCGCATTAACCTTCTCCTAATATCCCTTTATAACTCCTAAAAATTCATTTTGATCTGGTGGTTCTCAAGTTAAAGGCGTTCATCAAAATTTGCATTGATTTTTATATACCTATATAGATATTTTAAAATGCTTTCTCTTACATCAGTCGTATACAGAAACACATTGTAAATTGATCAGAAGTAACCACCCAACGCAAAACAATACTAAAAACCCATTATTCAAAGCGAACAAATTTATTTACACACAGCGATTAAATCATAATACCTCACCATCTAAATGGCTTCCAATTTCAATTAATTAGTTATGATTATACTATGCGATTGCCAGTCATTTAGTGATATCAAAAGCAATTATGGCAAGACCAAAGGCACAAAAGTCAAATGAAGATTTTAAATCAATCGGATGAGCATAATCGTGCAACATAATTATATATCAGTATTTAGCTTTTTATTTTGCTTTGCCTAATGAGTTCTTATCGGCCACTCAACATCATAATCAATAAATAATTACCTGTTGTTGTGCTTATAAGTTCTCCCTCTATCTGTCTCTGCTTCATCCCCACATATTTGCTTTTAATAGATAAAACTCAGCATTATCGCAAACTAATTAATTTCAATGCAAATCAATTCAGTTTTCAGAGTATATTAATCAAATAACTTATATGTGGATGTAAGTAAGTATGTATATCAATACCTAATAAATATCATTTATTTTAATTATATTATCTCATTTATCCATCTATTCATCCATTCATTTATTGCAACTGGCATCAATTCAATTAATCTCCAAAATGGATGAGCGGTCGATGTGCATTTTAAATAGCAAAGACATAGAGAACACAGCAACTACAATTTGAATGAAAATTTATAATTTGTATATGTATATGGCAAATGATTTTCAAAAATTTTATGAATATTTCATAAGAGTATTCAGTAATTTGCATTATGAAATTAGAAAATGCATAAAACGGAAAACTCCAGCGATATTTTTTTTAACTTTGTATATTTCTATGAAAAAAAAGAACTTATCTAGCGTCTGGGTAAAAAAAAAATTGGATCAATACAAGTCTTCGCTTGCTAACCCTTTTTGGCCTAACTTCTCTTCGAAATATGTTTTCGACCTATGCACCTCGGCACCATGTAAGGGCAGGTTTTAAGCAAGCAGCAAAAATATATATGTCGGCCGCTATAGCCGAGTGGTTAGCATTGCGTACTACCATTCGGAGTACGGGTTCGAGTCCAGATTCGAACAACATCCAAATTATAGAAAATTATTATTTCTAATTGAAGTCGCCCCTCGGAAGGGAATATCAAGCCCTCCGAGTATGTTTCTGACATGAACTGAAAGCTCCTCAAAAAATACTATCCGCCGTTAAAAGGCGACTGAAAATAAATCCTGGTACTGACATTTACTATTATTTTTAAAGTAAAATAAAAATTTGTATTGGAAAACCATTTTTACACGGCTCTCTTTCAAATTAAAAATGGTCTCTTTTAAATAATACAAATCTAAAAAAACGATTTGGATAAGTTCAGAAAAGTAAGGAAGTGCATTTAATACTGGAATTATGGAGTAATGAAAGTTTTAAATAAAATAAAAATATTTAAGAAATTTATTTTTAACTCATTTTCAGACCTTTTTTTAACAGAGGGAATTAAAACTTTAAGAGCTGTTCTGAAATCTGATTCCTATCGAAATCGTTTTTGAATTCAGTCGAAATTGGATTGTGTATCGAGGAAATATTAGTTGGTGCATTTATTTCAGTCTTTACAGATTACGAAGTTTTACGAAGAGGAAAATTATACAAAATGTAGGTATTATTATTTTTTTTAAAGGTTTTCCTGTATTAAAGAGTATTTTTAGGTAAATGTATGCCTATAACAATGAATTCTGCTCAATGTGCAACGTTTCTAGAATTTCTAATAGAACACTCAACGGATATAGCCAAAGATCTTTTCAACTCTTCCCACTGCAGGACGAACATCAAGGCAACATAAATTTGGTTTGGATATTCTTTTTTGGATGTGTTTCCCTTCATTATGGTATCCTGCAGAGCACTTTATTTCTTTCGAGGTTCCCCACCCTTTTAAGAAGAAAAAACAGAAAATTCATTTTTACTCCAAGGCCTGAATCGAAGCGGAATTGTCCACATAGACTTTGCTCTTTACATATCCCCACAGGAAAAACTGTAACGGTGTGAAATCACACTTTCTTGGTGGCCAATCGACCGGCCCAAAACTTGAAATTATCTGCTCACCGAAGTGATTTGTGCGAAGTATGTTGAAACCAAATGACGCGGAGATCACGAACTTCCATTTCAGGCATCAAATAGTCGGTTATTATCTCGCGATAACGGTAGCCATTGACATTTACGATCTCACCGGCATCATTTTTGAATAAATATGAACCGATTATTTCACCGACCCACAAACCACACCAAACCGTTGACTTTTCTGGATGAAATGGCAACTCTTGAATCTCTTCAGGTTGCTCTTCGTTCCAAATGCGACAATTTTGCTTATTTATATACCCATTGAGCCAGATATGGACCCCATCGCTGAAAAAAATTTGGATCAAAAACGTCGAATCTTCTTTGAACTTTGCAAGACCACCTAGGACGAAGCGATGTCGCTTGGGAAGGTCGAGCGGTTTCAGTTCTTGCACAAGCTGTATTTTGTACGCTTTCAATTTAAGAACTCAACGTAAACTGCGCCAAGTCGTTCCATGTGTCAGTCCGAGTTGCTGCGAACGGCGCCGAATTGACGGTCTTTGTGTGCACTCTCAGCGACGGTCGCTATATTTTCTTCACTGCGTGCTGAACGTGGTCTTTTCGGCCGAATATTATCCAATAATGAATGCTGGGTCTCAAGATGGGTGATGGTGTTGCGAATAGTACACCCAGTAGGCTGATTATGTTGTTCATGAGTTGAGTGAAGCGCGCGAAACACATTCTTTACAGAACGTGAATTTTCGTAATAAAGTTGAATTATTTGTAAACGTTGTTCAGGTGTAACCCTTTCCATGATGAAATGCTATAGAAAAAAGTACCTCTACTTGGATCATCCTTTACATTTCATGTACAGATCAAATTTATTGCAAATTGCAAAATTCGATTTATTAACTTAAGTTCACTGTTGAATAGCACCAAATTTCACCCTCATAGATGTCTTCTTGGCGAATTTTTGATCCAAACCCCTCATATCTGAACAAATCGGTTGTATAGGGGCTATATGATATAGTGTTCCGATTACGACGATTTTCAGCACCAATATCTACTTTATTTTATTTGTGTGGGATACAAAATTTCACGCTCCTAAATGCTTTTTTGACCGAGTTTTGGCGATAGCCAATTAGAAATATTGATTTTTTAATAATTTTGGATGTTGTTCGAACCTGGATTCGAACCCAAGCCTTCTAAATTATAATACGAAATGCTGACCACTCGGCTGTTGCGGCCGCCAATGTATGTATAGAATACTAACTTTCACGTACTTAGCTACTTTTTTCACGGAACTGAGGGACTAGTTTGCGTTAAAACGCACGGACGGAGAGACGGACAGGCGGACAGACGTACATGGCTAAATCAACTCAGCTCGTCATTCATTCGATTCGTATAAATTGCGATGGGTCTACCTCTTCTCCTTCTCGTACCTACATACTTCGGACACAATATCATGTACATGAAAGGTATAAAAAGTATAGGTTAATATTTATAAATAACCAATCAAAATGTATACCGATCGTATAAGATCTAAGTTGATTTAGCCCTTTACGTCTGTCCAACGCAAACTCAGTTTTTTTTTTTGAATAGTTCTTCAATGGACACACTTTTTTGATGAGTTTGTGATATTTTCGGGTAATTTTGGAGCAGTAACTTCAGGATCATCACTCACCTCGTTCAGAATAAAGCTGATGTCTCTTCGAGTTAGTTTCTTCGGGCGACCAACACACGGCTTCTTTCGGTGGATGAATTTTTTTTTGTTTTGTACAATGGTCTGCACCTTTGATGGACTTAGGTTTAAAAATTTTAAATTTTACCATACGATTTCTTCTCTTTTCTGTGCTGAATCACCAAGATTCTTACATCAATGGATATTTCTTTTCGCGGAGTCATTGTTGATGCTAATGTGTTTAAACCACAACTAAATTCAATACGAGCAAATTAGAAAAAATAATTTAAAATCATAGTAAAAGAAAATTGTACCTAACCGCCATAAGAACACAGCATATCGATATAACTGCTAGTAAACCCGTGGTGTTTGTAGATTTTTGTCAAGGATATTTTTGCGTTTTTTTCACCATAATTGTTTTATTTTATGTTAGAGAATGGATTTGTTTTAATACATGTGATTAGAAAAGGATTTAGAATAAAACTGTATACCTACATTTTTCAGCAAAGCGATAGTACTTTCTACAAAATGAATACGAATACATCGTTATGTAGACTTTTGTCCGTCACTGTAGTTTAGTATAAACTGTAGGTGCCACCATTTGTTGGAAAGACATTAAGACGCACACCACAATTTGTAGCAGGAGTTCGGCTGAAAATCAATACAGCATATGCGTGAATCCGAATGATTTCGCTGTATTTGGCAATTATTTGAATATTGTATAGTCTATAACCTACACAAGATTTGCGAGATAATATAATTATAATTATATATAAGGAGACAGCTATGGAATCTTCGGTTTCTTTGTGTCCAAAGACACGCATAAATTATGCATTACATTGAAATCATCATACACTACGCTTAAAAGCTTTTTCTTAATAAGCTCATTAAAGAGCTCAATTTCATGCACCATTTAAATTTTAATCAGCATAAATTCTCATAAAACAACAAACTAAGTTTATATGTGAACTACTCATAAACGAATATGTACAGAAAGCATATGGCGCTACCGTTAGTCTGTAGAAAAGTAGAATGAAAGAAAGAAAAAAACATGCGAGCTTTTAATGTTAGTGAAGAAAAATAACACCTTTGGAAAAATCCTATTAAACTCGAAAGAAATGATACCCTTGTCTAAGCATCTTAGCGAGCAGCAGCTTAGCCTTGCAAACAAAAGTGTATACACCAAGGAAAGCGCAAACGATGCGAAATAAATGGAAGTCTGTCTAAAAAAAAACGGTGAAATCAAGAAAGCTGGCGAAAGCTGTCAGGCAGATCCTTTGACATGCACCTGGAAAAGTGGAAAATTGCAGAGCCAGCAGCAATTACCTTTAACGAGGTGACTTCAAGTGCAACAGCTAAAGCAACAACACCAAGAATAATTCACTTGAGTTATTATATTATTTCCCCCTCTTCACCTTCTCCACCTCTTTTGCTATTGCCATTCAAGTTCATCGAGTTGACAAAGTTGCAGCTGCAAATGCTCTCAAGTGTCCTCCACCATGAAATGTTGATGAGAAGAGGTTTCTACTTAACGGTGCTGGTGACATAATTGCCTGGCCGTTGATTGTGTTTGAGGTGCGAGGTGGTTTTCTCTGCATTTATGGCTATATAGATATACAATACTTAAATATATAAATATGTAAATTATTTTGTATGTGTTAGGTATAATGATATTTTTCAGCCACTCTGTATGAATGAAAAAATTTTAGTAGCTCACTTTAGAATAACAGCCACCAACCAATAACAGTCAAAGTTCACTGCTAAGTATAATTTTGTGTGCAAAGAGGTGAGTATAATTTTCAAGTGCCAAGAAAATATTATGGCTTTGGAGATTACTGTATTGTGCTACTCAAAATGTTGATGTAATCGGTGTTACTGTTGTTGTGTTGGCGTATTTTATTTTAATTTGAGTGCGAAAAATTTTGTTTTTATAAAGTTGCCCACACAGCCACGACAATTAGTTAAAATAATATTTAATTTAATATCTATTAAACATTTTCCAACAGAAATCTAAACAATATCAGCTGTGACACACTAATTGTTCCACCATAATTGAATGTGTGTGAACACCAAGCACTGTGACGCAATTTAAAGGCAGAATAAGAGGTCGAGCTGCCTAGTGAGACCAGCGTAACCCTGGCACAATTAAGATCTGGATACTGTAGCATACCCTTACATACCCAACACATGACCCGCATGCAACGAATCTCCGCACGACACTAACCAGCTCTTTGCATGCCCACTTAACCCGACTCATCAAACACCTCTCTCTCTTTGGTCCGAACCCGTCGAAACAGCACGTTTCCTGGGGCTCCCGTTGGATTACCTCGATCACTGAAACTAAACTTGCCTTACCCTAGACGGGGCTGACGTATTGTCGCTACAACAACAACAGCAACGCAATTTAAAGGTTAATTGTGTCAGCAAATGCATCTGTTTTAACGAACTAGATCAATTTTTTACATGAAAAACTAATGACCCACTGGTTGATGTCTTCGTAAGACTAAGGACTGACACCAAAGCCGTTCAGGTAATGCTGATGAAGGCGAGTTAATTCGTGTAACATGTGCTACAAGGCAAAATTCGGTGTCGGATTTATGGGGGAAGAGAAACTCAGTCGCCGAGCCCAGGCATTAACACCGCATGATTAACGTCTAGCCACAATCCGCTTCAACGCCAAGTTATTCAACTTATCGTTTATTCGCAGACGCCCGGATGGTAGAAAATTACCATTGGACCAAATTTGTTTTCTAGGAGAACTCACTTATTGTAGCGCTGCACCCAACACTCTAACAAAATTGTGCTTGGCGACTACAACGCTAGGGTGGGTAAAGATGGTATCTCCGGTACAACAGTCGAATAATTTGTCTCCATAATGAAACATATCTAAATTGGTTGAGGTTAATCGACTTCGCCGGAATATCTTTGTCTGTAGTACCAGATTCCGACATAAGAAAATTAAACAAGTTACTTGGCTTTCTCCGGACTGAAAATCGCGCAATCAAATCAGACACTTTGTGGTAGACGGAAGACATGTCTCCAGTGTTCTAGATATACGCACATTACGAGAACCTAATTTCGCCTCGATCTTGCGGCAGCAAGTATACGCACCCGCCTCTTTGTGGCAAAGAACGCCTGCCGGCAAACACAAGAAAGATTTAACGTCGAAAAGTTGCAATCACAACAGGCAGCCGAGGTCACTAATCAGAACTCGAAGTAATGGTACTATGAGAATTGCCGTACCGCAGTGGAAAAATAAAAACTGTCTACCTTGCAACATTGCGATCAGTCGCACGGCGCGCTGTGTCGTAGAAGTACCGAGAGTTGAAGAAAGATACGTGACCCAGTGGCAGTGGCAGTGAAAATGAAACACCAAAATATGGCGAACCCTATTCGCTTTTCAATGACAATGAAACAGATGTTCCGTTACTCGACTATGAAGAAGTCCGAACAGCAATTTCCCGCCTGAAGAACAACAAAGCGATAAGTGTCGATGGATTGCCGACCAAGCTATTCAAAAGTGCCATCATGGAACAAATAAGGCGCAGGTCAGTTTCTTTACAGAATATGGTCATCGTTCCAGTGTCCCTTCGCCGTAGATAGTACGTAGGGGGTCCACAAATTTTTCTTATAGGAGATTATATGTTACCTTAGAAGACAGAAATTACGCGACAGAAAATCACCTTGTCTCTATATTTAGTATCGAACAGCTCTGTCGCTTCTGACCGTGCTTCTAGTGCTATTCAATATTATTGTACGAGAGCTCAGTATTCGTATAAGTTTGACGGTGTTGCACCTATGTTACCGTAAACTTTTTCAGAATTCTATAAAGCAAAATGTCTTTCGTCGATCACAATGGTGTATAAATACTTCGTTTTTGTATCTAAGTATCTACTTCCTCGTGTCCTGGTGTACTCCGGCAATGGATTCAGTCCCGTCGTTACTAATTTTAGTCTATTCCGCAAAATTATAATTCACCTCACAAACAGGATCTTACCGGGATCTGAATTTTCCATATCATAATGAAATTTGAAAACAATAAGTAGAGGTCAGGGGAATTAGACTCATTTTCATAGATTTCGATGCTTATATTTTGAAATTAAATCATTGAAGTCTTCCACATATCTTACTGATTTCATCTAACCCAACAAAGTAAAATTTAGGTATGCATGAAATATTTATTTTATTTTTATTTTTATTTTTATTTTTATTAAAAAATAAGAGACCACTTAAGAAAATACATTTACTCCCTAAGCCGCAATGTTTACACATTTGCTAATTAACTTTCTGCGGCCAACCAACCGCAGCATTTGCGTACGCACGTGATGCTTAAAAATACTTTATCCTGCCGTCGATGTTGCTGTTGCTTTTGCTGTGTTCACGCCTTAAAATATGCCATGAAAACATAATTTACGCTTAAAATAGCTCAAAATGTATTAAAGTGCGCATTAAAAACGTGTGCGAAATCATTAAAAATTCTTAATTATTATTTAAAGTATTAATTAAAAATGTCATTTACATTGATGTCATGCGGGAAAAAAAACGTAGAGAAGAACATGCCATGCATGATGATGACGATGGCGACAACAACAACGAAAAACTTTTACAGCCGACTTTTTAAGTGGCCACTTTGCACGTTCCTTTTCGCCACAATGATTTGCTAAATTGCCACTTCTCGCTAGCTGCCAAGCGAATGGGAACTCAAGCACGCTCACACCTCAAATTGGAAACGCCAAACATATGTAACACCGAACTGTGGGTTAAATGGCTATTGTGGCTTACATAAATATATTTTTTTAAATTATTAATAGGTTTTTTGATTGCTAGTTTCTGGGCTAATTTTTTTATATTTCCATTGATAATATTCTCATTATATTTTAATATAATAATTTACGGCTCTAAAATCTGTTTATATCAAAGGTTATAAAGGGTGTTTTGTTTTTCTGTTGTATTGTATTGATGCTTCCACATCGATATCTCCTCCAAACCAATTTAACACAATCAGCCTAGAGGTAGGCAACACTTCTTGCGATTTCAAATTTCCACTACACTGAAATATTTGTTGTTGTAAATACAATTGTTGGCTTTGTCCCACAGTGCAGCGAGACTCTAACCATCCCAAAGCAGCTCAAGGCAATTGACTATGCTTTTGCCTTGCTCTGCTCTCAACACACACTGTACACACACTGCCAATTACAACTTGCTATTTACCACTTGTCGCCCACCACTTGCCACCCACGCTGCTGCTCGTAATGTGCAGCTATTTGCCATATTTGCTTCGTAGCGCGTAGCAGCAGCAAACGCGGGTGTGCCACTCTAAGCACGCATTCAACTGCCACTTCTCCGTACGCTACGCTACGTTATGTAACGAAATAACGTAATTAAACCCGCCCGACAGCCCTAATTTTTCTCAAGCTTTTCTCACTTCTCACATATTTTTCGAAAAAAATTTTTAATTTTTTTTTTTTTTTACTTTACTTCTTACCACTTTTACTACTCGAATCGAAACTTGGTGCAACAAAAACAACAAAAACTGATTGTTTATATGAGTTGTTGTTGTTGTTGTCGGTGAAATGTAAACGACACCACAACGGAAGTTATTCATTTGCCAATATACGTAAAAGTGTATATGTATATGTGTGTATATATGTGCGTGGTGAAATGTCACAATGCATTGGCAAATGGTTTGCACACCCGCACATTGCTTCACATTATGTCTGTATGTGTGTGTTTGCATTTTACTTCCAAGTCGTTGACTGTTGTCGTTGTCGAAAGGCGCCTAAAGGAGCTCCGAACTGTGTACTGGAGCGTGAGGTGGCATAAACAGAGAAGCATGTTGACCAGCTGTGGCGAGTACGTGCGGTCATTAGAGCGAAGTTGAGCGTTGAGAGTTTCTGGTTGTCGTTGAAAGTTGTCTTTGACTACTCGGGTTGAGGGAGAAAATGCACAACTCGAAAACAACTAGATTAAAAGGATGTAATTCTTTATAACTAAGTTTTTGCACTTCTTTTTAGTTTTAGTGGAATTCGAGTCACTACACTACTCCATTATTATTAGTTAAATACTTATATCTAGAGAAGAATGTAATGAGTTATTATTAATAAAATAAAATTCAATAATAAAGGATGATCCAAGTAGAGGTACATTTTTCAATAGCCCTTTTTTGATAGATCACACGTGAGTCGTGTCAAACTGTCATGTTATTTGTGTTCAGTATTGTTTGGCATTTCATAATGGAACAACGTTTACAAATCATTCAACTTTATTACGAAAATTCACGTTCTGTAAAAAATGCGTTTCACGCGCTTCGCTCAACTTATGGTCAACATAATCGGCCTACTGAGCGTACTATTAGCACGCTTGTACTTGAGATCCAGCATTCATTATTGGATAATGTTCAACCGAATAGACCACGTTTAGCACGCAGTAAAGAAAACATAGCAGCCGTGACTGTGAGCTGTACACGAAAACCGTGGAGAGTCAATTCGGCACCGTTCACAGCAACTCGGACTGACGTATGGAACGACTTGGCGCATTTTATGTCGAGATCTTAAATTGAAAGCGTACAAAATACATATTGTGCAAGAACTAAAGCCGCTCGATGTGGGGTATGTAAACAATCAAAATTGCCGCATTTGTGACAAAGAGCAACCTGAAGAGACTCAAGAGCTGCCCTTTCATCCAGAAAAACAACAGTTTGTTGTGTTTTGTGGGCCGGTGGAATCATCATCATCATCACCTGAAAAGATGGTGCCACTTCCCACACATCACATCAATCAATGGATTTATTGAGCGAACAGTTCGGTGAGCAGATAATTTCACGTTTTTGGCCGGTCGATTGACCACCAAGATATCACACCGTTAGACTTTTTCCTGTGGGGATATGTAAAGTCTAAAATATATGCGGACAAAGCAAATCTTCAAAATATAAATGCCAAAGAATGTTCTTTCGCATGATAATAAATATTCCCCATTAAATTTGAATTTTCTGTATTTTTTTTTAAGTAGAGAATCTCGAAATGGATCACCATTTAATTATTCTTCTTCTCCTTAGCTGCGTTGCAAAGAAAAGTGTAAATTAATTTATAAACTTCACACCTCGTCTATTCCTGCTTAAGAAAGTGACTGAAGTTATTGCGGATACAATTCTTTAGATAGAAAAACTCAAAGTCTGCTGCTCATGGATTGAGAGATAAGTAGATAGTGGGGAAAGTAATAATAGTTCACAGGAACGAAAGCCTTTTGTGATTTTTATGATAAACCAAGCACCAGACAATACCCACTCGGGTCTGGAACGAATATGCCCTAGGAATGTAACGAACAGCTTTTTCTTTGCCAGACTAATATGTAAAGGTGAATTTCTTATGCATAGTGTGAGAGTTCTCTGATTAGAGAATGGTACAGCTTCAGAGAGAAACTGCACCACTGATGACGATCACGTTGCTGACCATAACAATCACCATTACAGACGTACACTGTACAAGCAAAAATGAAAAAATATAGAGCTTCATGGCATCTAAGCTACCTAAATCAGCTTAAGCCGATGGCAGATAGTACTTTCCTGCGTTGCGTGACATTTCTAACTTTGATAGCAAAGCGAAAAACGCCAATGGTTTGGCACAATGATGATTTTTTTATTCAAATATTTTTATATCAAAAACCTAAAAATTTATTATATTACGTAATTAATAAACTTGTTTAGAAGTTTTAATTTACAATTTTTGGAATTCGCATCAAAATTAACTAAATAATTGGAAACTGAAATCAGCTGTTGGTCAACGCGTACCAAAAAGATGGGAGATGACCAACTTTTGGCTTTGCATATTAGGGGAATTTCGTAGAGTTGTATGTATTCATCTTTGGCGTCAAAGTCTCAATTTGTCACGCAACGTGGCTCAAAAGCTCTATCTGCCATCGGCTTTAGTGTTGATTGAATTATTATGGAATAGAGACTCTGACGTTTCTTTCGAATGCAGCATTTGCAAAAATAATAGCTTGAGTTGAAGAGCAACGAAGCTTGTATAAAGAGCATTCTTCTAGCTCCTGAATGCCCAATCGACGATTATGTAATGACCACTATATCAAGGAATCTATATCACTGTAATCAAGGAATAGCAATTGAAAATCAACGAGGTGGCGGAAAATGAGAATTATATCACTATTCAAACACAACAACGAGGAACAAATAAGTTGCATCATGTGTCAGCTGCTATGCAACAGATTGTTGGAGGAACCTCAGTGTGATTTACGCAATATTTAACCTCCCCCATGGCATATATATATATATATATATATATTTGGCGCTTTGTAACCGCTGAAGCGATTTTCGGTCGAGCTCCTCCTCCAATTTGTGGTTTTGCGTCTTGATGTTTTTACCAACAAATGAAGGGACCTACAGTTTATTCTAAGCCGCCTCCGAACGGCCGATGGCTTTTTATGAGGAGCTTTATTTCATGCCAGAAATACACTGGGAGGGCTTGACATTCCCTGCCGAGGGGCTCTCGCAATTAGAAAAATTTATTTTCTATAATTTTTGATGTTGCTCGAACCTGAGCTCGAACCCAGGCCTTCCGAATGGCAGTACGCAATGCTAATCACTCGGCTATCGCGGCCGCCCCCCATGGTATAAGCTTTCTTAATATCGTAATTATGGTATTAGCTAACAAACTATATAAACGTTTAAAACTCAACATCAACGCGCTGACCTGACCTCACCAACTTCAGACTTGGTAAGTCGCACTCCGAGCAAATATTCACCGCATCGTATCTTAAAAATACTCGATAGAAATTGATCGGCACACTCTTTTTAAAGCGACCTGCAATAGCACGAATGAAGATGCTGTGTGTGAATTTGGTATCTCTCCTGGAAAACTTATATGTTAACTGACGCTGAACAGCATCAGAAGTTCCGTAAAAATGGAAAAGAACCTCTCCCAGCCATTAGATACTAAATGAGATATGCAGATAATGGAGAGAACCTTAAATTTTCTACAAGTGTTGTTGTCTATTCTGATGATATCAGCATCATTCGTCTTAACACGAGCTACGTTAAAGCGAGGCTTATGTATCTGGTAGTAAGCGAGGATAAGAGGAAACATAACCTTTCATCAAGCAAAAAGTCTACGCATTCTCGCCTTAGCGCCTACCTCACTGTTGGCAATCACAACTTTGAGGTAATTTATCTGGGAGACAGGATCAGCGCCAACCATAATATCAGCCTTGAAATCCAATGCAGGATATCACTTGTTAACAGGTACTACCTTGGATTATGTAGGCAATTGAAAGGTAAAGTTCTCTCTCGAGGAATCAAAACCAAACTCCTCCGTCTTGCTGTATGGTTCGAAAGCATAGATGATTACAACATGTGATTAGTCGGTACAAGTATCTTTCAAGAGAAAGGTTTAATTTTTGAACCTTTGCGTAACTGGTGGAGACCTGACTTCATTAGGTGTTTCTAATCAGAGTCGAACACCGAAAAGAAGAAACGACTGTCACGATATTTTTGACTCGATCAAAATCATGTAGCCGTAGTCTCAGCCAATGATTGGAGAAAATTGAAATTTTTAACTTAATTTAACTTACCCTCTAAGTTCACCCAATCTTCACCACCTTTTTTTAAAGAAAATAAAGTAAGTCGCGAATTACGGCGCCCACTCCAGAAGAACAATAGAAATATGTACTTATTTAACTCATTTCTAATACACTAGCTAAGGTTCATATACCACTCAAATCAAATGATGGCAATAAAGTTGACCGACGCCAGCAATTATCTGCAAAACCAATACCACGCATTGTTGTCATCATTTACTGTCCGCTAAAATTGCATCAAAATACTTTAGACTAACGACAATGCCATACGAGAATGCCAGAGAATTCATTTTCAACAGCTTCCGCGACTTCAACTGCATAAAGAGTCAGCAGACCAACGCTAGCTACATAAAGCGACTAACAATACCAAAGAAGCATGAAAAAAAGCATCCATCGCCCCTTCATATCCAATCACCCAGTTTCACGCAGTCAGTCAGCTATGCTAACCAGGCAGAATTTCATCGTGTAAGTGACACTCAAGTGACACTAGAAAATTCCACCCGCTATAACACACACACAACCATATACACTTAAGCCGCTTAGCTATGTAATAGTTTTACAGATTCTGCCTTGACTAGTTCACCCCATGACTAGCGAATGTCAATTTCGTTTAAACGGATGCGGATGCGAGTGCACAGAGCCTAGCCCAAGGATGTTCATATGAACCCACATAAAACACATGCAGAAAAATACGATTCCCACACACACGCACACACACTTGTACGGCCAACGCCAACGAAATTCACGCAACATAGCCAATATCGCCGGCAGCTATGCGTTTCAAATTCCAAACGGCAATAACAGCCTTCATCCTCATGGCGAGCTGCAGCAAACGAGTCAAGCAGTCAACTGTCAAAGCGTCTCGCGTAGATGTAGTCAGGCGTGTGTCACATTCATTTCCAGATCTCCTGTTCAGTGTGTCGTTCTGTCGTCGTTTGTTGTTTTCATTCCTTTCCACATTTTTCCGTCGCCTCCCAATGAGTTTCTTGTTTATTTGCCGTCCCTCTCTGTGTGAATGCGCCAGCAACCTATTAATTTTGTAGCCCGAATATACACACAATCCCTCCAGCCCACCAACCAGTTTGAGCACTGGGAGTTCATGTCGCTTTTACCCAAATTTGCAAACTCTTTCATTATGGATGTTGCATTCGTTTGTTCCGTTATGTCACAAACGCTGCTTTTCAATTTTGTTATTGCTCACTATGCTTGTAGTTTCTATTTTTGTTATTGTTTTTTGTTGTTGCTGTTTTCGTTGATGTCGTTAACGCCTTATTGCATTGGCTATGTTTAACCACAAAATTTGTGATGTGGTCGATTCGCAAAATAAAACGAAAAAAAAGAAACAGAAATAAAAATTACTAAGCTGACTACAAGTAATAACGGTTATTATGCAACCGTTGTGGGAGTTTGTATATGTATTTTGCTTTTTTTGAAATTTACTCTGCACTCACTATTAGGATTGCGCGCTCAGTAGTAAGCAATGAGATTTTTAGCCGTGAAGTACGGAGAAGTTTAGTTTGCACATCCTGCGTGCTGTCTTAGACATAGTGGAAGTAAAGGCCCCCTTAAATACTACCTACTAACCTCAAGGGTCCTCCCATGGGCTGTTGGATTTTTTAGGACAAGATTCTAGGAAAAAGGGAGTCCATATGTAATATTTCTTCTGAGTTATTTCTGAGTTATTTTACCGAAAAATTTTTTCAAAGGTAATTTACTTTCCTTATCAAAATCTTTTCAGTACTCTTCTAGCTTGTTTGGTTCCAGCAGATGTTTAGAATTCATTTCAACAGATGACGTCTATAACGGCAAACGGCGGGTGTACCAAGGGTACGCACATCAAGACACGTATTCTGCGTCTATCACAAAAAGTTCGATTTAGTTTCGAGTCTTTCACTCAAGCAGACAATTATACCAGTTTTGTTTTTGCTCACATAGGTGTGTTTCTCATGGGAAGCATCTTTGGTCCCTTCCATCAGGGAGTAAGCGCAGATCAGCGATATGTTGCAGAACTTCACTTTGATACGGATTGTGGCAAAGGCGTTCGTCCATCGGGATAAACGATAGTACTCGGTGCCCGAGTCTGTCTTTCCCCACAAATCCAACACCATGGTTGAGCTACTTTATATGGTGACTGTAATCAAAGTCGCAAGAGCCTACTTATTTTCGCCTTTGGAGGTAATATCAATCTTATTTTTTATTAGATCATCAACCAGCTGGTCAGTGGTATCGTCCTAAGGCACCAGACATTCGAAGTGCATTCCTTAAATCATCATCAATGAAAACTTGGTTGTGAAAACTTGGGTCTCTCATTTGGGGAATTATTAGTTCTTTCATTGGAGCTGGTTTCTAAATGGCGGAATACATTTAGATATTTCACCCATTTATATAGCAATGCTGCAATATCCACTCCGACATATAAACCTTCCTCTCTTTTGACCATGGCCCAAGGCTTCACACAGATTGGATACCACATCCTGGACAAGGGTTGATCACATCGCAACAGTGCGCCATGTGAACGCAAGGTTGGCATGTCTACACTAAATTACAAACCTGAAGAAGTTTTTTAGCTATTTCCCAAATTCATCTAAGCACCTTCTTAAATGTTGAATTCCATTTTGAACATGGATCTTTGCAAATTGGTTTTAGGTATATATATTCATTATTGAATTATAGCCTTCTAGCAGAACAAATTCAAATTTTGACTTACCTTGTGGCTTGCTGAAAGTCCAGTGAAGGGTCTGTAAAAATCTTCAAGGAACATATATTTCAGAGAAAAAATCTTTCTTCTTCTTCAGATCTTCTGAGCCTCTGCGAAAACTTCTTCTTCTTCTTCTTTGGCGTGGGCATCGCTTACGCGATTATAGCCTCGTCAACAATAGCGCGCCACTCGTTTCTTCTTTTTGCTGTTTGGCGCCAGTTAGAAATACCAAGTGATACCAGATCGCTCTCCACCTGATACTTCCAACGGTGTGGAGGTATCCCGCTTCCTCTGCTTCCGCCAGCGGACACTCCATCGAATACTTTCAAAGCTGGAGCACTTTCATCCATTCGGACGACATGAAATATCCAGCGTAGCCGCTGTCTCTTGATTCGCTGGACTATGTCAATGTCGTCATATAGTTCGTACAGCTCATCATCGTTCCAACGTCTGCGGTATTCGCCATTGCCAACGCGCAAAGGACCATAAATCTTCCGCAAAACTTTTTTCTCGAAAACTCCTAAAGCCGACTCATCGGATGTAGACATCGTCCAGGCTTCTGCACCATATGTCAGGACGGGAAAGATGAGCGACTTGTAGAGTTTGGTTTTGGTTCGTGGAGAGAGGACTTTACTTTTCAATTGCCTACTCAGTCCAAAGTAGCACCTGTTGACAAGAGTGATTTTGCGTTGGATTTCAAGGCTGACATGGTTGGTGTTGTTTATGCTGCTTCCCAAATAGACGAAATTATATACGATTTTGAAGTTGTGACTGTCAACAGTGATGACAGGAGATATTTCCTCTTGCCCTCGTTCACTACCAGATCCATTCGCTTCGCTTCTTTGTCCAATCTGGAGAACGCAGAACTTACGTTGCGGGTGTTATGACCAATTATATCAATATCATCGGCATACGCCAACAATTGCACACTCTTGTAAAATATTGTGCCTGGTCTATTTAGCTCTGCAGCTCATATTATTTTCTCCAGCATCAAATTAAAGAAATCACACGATAAAGAGTCACCTTGTCTGAAACCTCGTTTGGTATCGAATGGCTCGGAGAGGTCCTTCCCAATTCTGACTGCGCTTCTGGCAGCTTTAAAATCGTTAAAAAGGTGGTGTGTATCGATTCTTTTCTCTTGGGTCTTCTCCAAGATTTGGCGCATGGTAAATACCTGGTCAATGGTGGATTTTCCAGGTCTAAAGCCACACTGATAAGGTCAAATCAGTTTGTTGACGGTGAGCTTTAGTCTTTCACACTATACGCTAGATAAGACCTTATATGCGATATTAAGGACACGTATCCCACGATAATTGGCGCAGACCGTGGGGTCTTATTTTTTTAGGATTTGGCAGAGCATACTTAGGTTCCATTCGTTTCGGACATGCTTTCGTCCGACCATATTCTGTAAAGAAGCTGATGCATGTACCTTGCCAGTTCTTCGCCGCCGTTTTTGAATAATTCTGCCGATAAGCCATCGGCTCTCGCCGCTTAATTATTTTTTAAGCAGGTAATCGCTATTCGAGTCTTCATAGTCGGGTGTTGGAAAGTTTATACCATCGTCATCGATTAGGTTTTCGGTTTCGCCATATACGGGGTTTTTACTTTCACTGCCGTCAAGCAGGTTGGAAAAGTATTCCCTACATTCACTAATTATTCTCTGGACAGCTGCCACCAGATTACCTCCTTGGTCCCTACATGAGCTTTCTCCGGTCTTGAATGAAACCTTCCGAAAGTCGCTGAATCTTCTCATAAAATTTTTGAGCATTATCCTAGTCGACGAAGTCAATCATCCTCAGCCTGTTTGAGGATTTTCCGTTGCGCCAAAAATACCTTCTTTGCCCACCCTGGCGTGTAAATCGTCTAGTACAATTTTGACATGGTGGCTTAGAAAGCATCTTTGGTCACATCAGCCTTCTCTTCTGTCGCGGCGTGAACGCAAATCAACAGAAATATTACTTCCAGTTAAAGCTTTGAGAGCCATTTTACATCAACTTCACATGTAACACGTTTTCACTTTTCATCAGAGGAATATTTTCAATTTCGCAACTTATATACGAGTGCACACGTTCAAAAGCATTGATAGGCAGCGACACTTAAATGAAAAGCATGCAAAAGCAAACAGCGACTTATTTCACGTACAAGTACAAATATATTCAAATGTCAAACTACAATAAAGTGCCTGAAGCTATCAGCGCAAGCTAAATGTGCGGTTGTATGAGGTTGTGTAGTAGAGTGAAAGCACTTAAAACAACCGAAGGCACAATGGCAAAAAAAAACTCTTAAAAGCTTCACAAAGGCACAGCCAAGCACTTAGGACACTCAGGGTGCGGAAAATTGAATGCAAAAACGAAAACTCGATGCCTTACATAACAACAACGTCAAACAGCAAAGTAAATGGACCAAAATAAGCCACTTTACAACAAAATATCGAGTACCTTTCTGACGAAAAAGGGTACTGAAAATAAGGCATTTATGCTGTAAATGGTTGTCATCAAACAAAACTTCGCGAAATGCTACACATTTTCATTCACATACAACACCAACATTATGTGGCTGTGCTGGTTATGGGAGGAAGGCTTTGTCTGTATATTACGTAGACTGTATATTGCGTTGCCACAAAGGCCAGACCTATTTATCGATAGCAACCAGTTGAGTGCATATGCCGGAGAATGACAACCACAATGCAGCTGACAACCAAAATTAGCAGCAAATTCACAGTTGACTATTCCAAGTTCGACTGAAATGGAAATGTTTGTGGTGGCAACAATTGTCACTTGAATGACGAATGTAAATGCGAATGACAAACGAAGTGTAATGCGAAATGCGTTGATTGGTACAATAATTACTCACACTCTCATAATCTCACACAGAACAGTGTTTCGAAAAGCGGGAAAGAGCACGAAAGTCGGAATAATAAAAGGATTATCTTACATGTGCAGCAGCTGGGACACTAATATACGAAAAGTCTCAGCTACATTTTTGAACTCAGAATTACTAACTTCAAATAATTTCATTTTTTCTTTCTTTAGTTAATTTCTACTCTAACCTCCGTTTTCGGACTAATAACTCACAAAATTTCTTGACTCAAAAGAATTTTTACAATTACGACTGCGAATATGTTGCAAAAGCATAAAACTAAAAGCTCGAAAAAGCACAAAATATGAGCGCAGCTTTGGCGAAATAGTTTGATGGTCAAAATTTGATTTTAAATTTCAATATTCATAAATAATATTTACATAATAATATTTAAAGATATATTTTAAACATATTTTTGAAATGAAAATACAATTTCGAAAATAATTTGCTAAATATAATTTAAATTTCTTTAACTATTTACGAGTATCTACTATATTATTTTCATACACTTCATTTCAAATATTTTCTATTGATTTTTATTTTTTATCCGTTTTATCAGCTCGACTGGGTGGCTCTTTTGGATCCGTCCAATGCCAATTTTTCCAGAAAATACATTTTTGCTCTGCCTCTGAGTACAGTTTGTTCGGTTCACAGCGCATCGCTTGAGCCGGTTGACCTTGCAGACCACATTGCCAATATGAGGTAGGATCTTCGAAATTACGGTATCGTTGATTTACTTCAAGTACAGTTTTACAGCCTGGTTCACCATTGTCCTCAATGTACACCATCGTATTTGTTGGATTTGACTGCAAATGTGAGAAGATAAGAAACGTTTTAAAGTGATAAGCACTCACAGAAGGCTTTCGGAAATAATAGCCATAATATTAGATAAGACTGGCCGGATATTTATATTTTTGTATGAGGTGCGAAACTTCGATAGCAGCTTAACCAGTGCGCCTGATTGTAGGCAACATATTCTTTGCATTTACACTGAAAAATTGCTTCTTATTTATGAGGATTTTCAAATAACTATGCAGATGAAGGCGGATTGGTAAAATATATACAGAAAATATATATTGAATGAAAGCTAGACCCTTACTTAAGTGAGGTAGAAACTTATTATACTTGTATTTTTTTATTGTATTCAATTAAATTATTAAATATACAAAACCCTAAAAGGTATTTCATTTCATTATTCCACATATTTATTATTACAAAACTCCGAAATCTCGGTATAACTGTTGCAAGTTTGCATATTTTCGGTCCTTCAGAAAAACACAAATATACATTTTGTTTATATAACAGTCTACCTTCGATACTTTCCTATAAAGCAAAAATTGTTTATAAAAATTCATGAGAAAGGCTAATAAAAATGTATTCAAAAAACAGGAAATAGCATACCAACCACTTTTACATACACATTCTAGTATCTACATAAATATTGATTACACGCCTGAAAGTATGAAACAACTATGAGGTAAAAGCTTTCATCGTATATTGCATCCGAAGGCATAGAAATACAGGTATTCACTTATCAAAAAGTAATCTCAAAATATTGTATGCTAAACATTTTTGCAGAAAAACATAGCCCAGAGGAAAAAATATGGTAGACCATAATAAACAATTATGCAAAAACGGATATAAATTAAAATTAATAATTTAATATTACATAAAATAAAATCTAATAAAAATAAAATGAAATATTATAAATTAAAAGAAAAGTAAATAAATAAATAAAAGAAAATAAAATCAAAAAAGTTAAATAAATAAAACAAAGTAAATAAATTCAGAAAAAAAATATATAAAAAAATAATTCAAATGAAATGAAACAAACTAACATAAATTGAAATGAAATATTTTTTTTATTATAAAATACAATTTAAAAAAATGAAATTAATTAAAATGAAAACTATAAGAAAATACAAACAGCAAAATAAAATATAAACAAAATAGAATAATATAAAAAATATTAAGGAAAAATAAAATAAAATAATTATTAAATAAAATAAAAATAAATAAAATAATGTAAAAAAATAAATAAAAGTAAATAAATTAAATTAAATTAATTAAATAAAAATCAATTGATTTAAAAAAAGCAAAAAATTAAATGAAATAACACAAAATGAAAATAAAATATGTGTAAATGAAAACAAGATAAAATAAAATAAAAAAAGTTAAAATAAAATAAATAAATTAAAGGAAGTAAAAAATATTAAATAAATTTAATTAAATTAAATAAGGTTAAAAAAAATTAAATAATTGATATGAAATAAAATAAAATTAAAATAATAACAAATTCATTAAAGTAAAATAAATTAATCAAAGTGAACTAAAATAAAATTAAAAAATTAATAACAATAAATATAAAATATGAAATGTAATGAAATAAAATAGACAAAAAATATTAATTTAATTTAATTAAGTAAAATAAAATTAATTAAAATAAAATTAATAAAAATGAAATTAAAATAAACAAAATTATATAAAAAAAAATTAAAATTAATAATTAAAATAAGTTAAAAAAATAAATAAAAATAAATTAATTTTAAAAATGTAAAAAATAAAATAAAACAACACAAAATGGAAATATGAAAATGAAAATAAATAAAATAAAATAAAATAAAATAAAAACTAAAATAAAATAAAACAAATCAAATAAACGTAATGAAATGAAATAAAATAAAATAATATAAAATTTAAAAAAAATTAAATAAATTAAAATGAAAACTATAATGAAATACAAACAGCAAAATAAAATATAAACAAAATAGAATAATATAAAAAATATTAAGGAAAATAAAATAAAATAAAATAATTAATAAATAAAATAAAATAAAATAAAATAATGTAAAAAAATAAATAAAAGTAAATACATTAAATTAAATTAATTAAATAAAAATAAATTGATTTAAAAAAAGCAAAAAATAAAATAAAATAAAATAAAATAAAATATAAATAAAATAAATAAATAAACAAAATAAAATAAAATAAAAAAAGTTAAAATAAAATAAATAAATTAAAGGAAGTAAAAAATATTAAATAAAATAAATTAAATTAAATTAAATAAGATTAAAAAAATTTAATATTGATATGAAATAAAATAAAATTAAAATAATACCAAATTCATTAAAATAAAATAAATTAATCAAAGTGAACTAAAATAAAATTAAAAAAACAATAAAAATAAATATAAAATATGAAATGTAATGAAATAAAATAGACAAAAAATTTTATTAAATTTAAATAAGTAAAATAAAATTAATTAAAATAAAATTAATAAAAATGAAATTAAAATAAAATAAAAAAATAAATTAAAATTAATAAATTAAAATAAGTTGAAAAAATAAATAAAAATAAATTAATTTTAAAAATGTAAAAAATAAAATAAAACAACACAAAATGGAAATTTGAAAATGAAAATAAATAAAATAAAATAAAATAAAATAAAAACTAATAAAATAAAACAAATCAAATAAACGTAATGAAATGAAATAAAATAAAATAAAATAAAATTAAGTAAAATTAAGTAAAAAAAAATAATTAAATGAAATAAAATAAAATAAGATTCAAAAAAAATAAATATATAATATGAAATAAAATAAAATAAAATAAAAATAAGTTAAGAAAATATATAAAAAATGAAATAAATTGAACGAAATGATAAAAAAATTGAATAAAATTAAACCAAATTCACTAAAATAAAATTATATTAAATAAAGTAAATAAAAATAAAAATAAATAAAATAAAATAAAATAAATTGAATGAAATATAATAAAATTAAATTAAATTAAAAAATTAAATGAACAAAATTAATTAAAGTTAACATAAAAAAATGAAATGTAATGAAATAAAATAAACAAAAAAATTAAATTTAATTTAATTAAGTAAAATAAAATTAATGAAAATAAAATTCATAAAAATTTAATAATATATATAAAATAAAATATAATATAATATTATTAATTAAATTAAAGGTATACATTTCTTACTGAGTTTTCAGCCATACTCATTTGAATTTAAAAGTGCATGTTAATCCGTAAAGAAATGTTATTAACAATTTTCAAATGGCAAAAAAAAATCACAAGGAGAAACATTTCTTTTATTAGCATTACGAAATGCATAGCAAATATCTTAGTAATTTTTTTAATCAAAATTTGCAAATTCCTCTTGAAAAGAAGTGCCCACATATTGTAAAAGTACAAATCGTACCAGTAAAGACTACCCCTCTCTCTCTCGCGTAAGATTCAGTCCCTCATTTTCTTCACACGTTCGCACACTTAACACTGATTTTATTGTAAATTGCAAATCGTATTTACTTTAGTTTATTGCTAGTGTCGTAAATCAAACGCCAAATCGAAGCAACAAAAGTAAACAAGAGGAATAAACAACAACAACAAAGACAAATTTAGCTTTATCGCTGGCAATGTAAACATTTATACTCCACCGCTGGTTGTGGTGACGATTTTCATTGGAAAAGCGAAAGTATATACAGTTATTTATATGTTTATATGTTTATACAATATTTACAATAAATACATTTGCTTATGTGTAAGGTAAGAAAGGTCTACAAGTACGAACACATATATATCTAGTATTTACTTTTGAGTTTTCAGGTTCTTGTTTTTGTCTTTGCAAGTGTCTGGCAGTTGAGTGCAACGTTTTGTATTACCTTCCTTAGACACTGCCGGAAGCAATTTTTACAGCATATATGTAAGTGTTAAATATTTACATATGTATGTGGTTATAATGGACCACTAGTATAGTACGTTTGTTTCTTAAAACCTGGTTGAAAAGTGACAAATTTGTGTCAAATCGAAGAAGTTGCTTTATTTATCTCTAAAAAATCTCAAATATTGCCAAACCAGATCAGCTGATATGCCATCTAAACTATTGCAGCCTGCTCTCAACAGAGAACATCACTTTGGTTAAGTTGAGGTGGTTGCCGGGCATCAGCTCACAAAGACCCCCAAACGGGGTTGTTCTAATGCCGCCCTTAAATACTTCAATTTACTCCTCTACAGTGCTGTGCAAACAAGGTTCTTAAGTTTCAGATTGTTCCTCCTCTCTACATCTTTAGAAGAAGTCGTTTGATGGTACTCCCAGCATTTCTGCGTGCCTACCCAATAGAAAATTACCTATAAGATGGCCCGTAAATGTACCCAGCGAAATAAGCAATTGTGACCTTCTTTAATCACAGGTTGGCCACGTTATCCAGGTCACATTGCGAACCTCCACTGTTTCCGATTTTATTATTACAGGTTCTAGAGCTCTTACTATGACCTGGTTATCCTAAGATACATATGTGGATTAATGGGAGTGCCATTAAGCATAGGCAATTTACAGCTGCAAAACGCTACAGTGATCCGTGATTTGGTTTCCGCTAGGGACCCCTTTATCAAAATCATTGAATTTGTTTTCGTTGGTATTATCCTTTCCCAGTTGTTTCGATACGAGAGAAATACCTTGAAATCTATATGAAGTCAGTGAAGATCACGAGTACGGGAAGTTCAAGAGTACGACAACAGCACAGAGCGAGAAAAATTGGCAACGTTGCCCAAAGTATTAATAGTAGCGATGAAGCAGCGAGTATTCACATAATAATTTCAATAGAAAAATAAAATTATACGCAAAAAATACATAACCAAAGAAATGTTGGTGGCCGCAATAGCAGTGCATATTGCAATTCGCAATTCGGAAGACCAGGTTATGAGTCGAGGTCGTGGTCCAATATTATAGAAAATTTATTTAAACAAAAAATTATTTTGTTTCTTACATTTCTATTTAATTACAGTTACTCCTTTTCTGGGTATGTCAGCCCCGTCTAATGTATTTCTGTCGGCTTAGTATAAACTGTAGAGGAGCTCGACCGAAAACCGCTTAAGTGGTTATTAAGGGCCATAACTTGACGAATGTTGGTTTTCAAGTACTCAATAGTTAAAGATGTATCCGCATAAACACGGTGTTTTGCGTAGCCCCATAAAAAAGTTCAACGGTGTCAAATCCTACGATATCGGTGGCCAATTGACATCGTCAAGGCGAGAAATTACGCGAAAATTCTCTCGCAAAATTCTAACGCTTTATTGCTTGTGTTGTGTGGCATGTGGCACCATCTTGTTAGGACCACATATTGTTCAAGTCGTTTTCTTGAATTGCAGGCCAAAAAAAGTCGGTTATCATACAACTAAACGACCCGACTTGACAGTGACAGTCTCGTCGTTATCGTTTTCAAAACAGTAAGGTTTAAGCAAACCTACGTGCCAAAGAGCGCAGGAGACAGATTTGAGGATTCTCGGAGCTCCAAATGCAAAAATGTTGCTTATTTACGTATCCATCCAGGGAGAAATGTGCCTTATCGCTACTTCAGTTGTTGTGTGAGCTGTACCTTATACGGCTGAAGGTATAATTGTAAGTGCAAAATACGCGATAATGTGCCGTAAGAAAATCCCAGCTCTTGAAAACGTCGAGAAATAGACCCATTCGGGTCTTCGACTACACTTTTACTTACAACAGCAATATTTGAGATGGAATGAGCAAAACGATGATCCACACGCTCTACAATATTTGTAACCAGTCCATTCTTTTCAAATTTCTTTAAAATTTTATCAATTACTTGGATGGAAATTTGATGATTATGTGCACCATAATCTGCTTTTAAATCAGAAGACGTGGCCACGTTTTAATCATCATTTTGTAGTAGGTTTCAACAATTTTAAGGTTGCTAAGCCAACCATTTTCATAAATGCCTGACTTTTAACTAAATCGAAGCATGTTTGGTTTGACAGTTAATTTTCACAGATGTCAAAACACTGCTACGCACTTTCGAAGCCACTAAATGGATAACCCTTTATAAAACGTTTACTACTCGATTTCTAGTACTGAAAATAAGCTCAAGCTTTTAATATATTTTTTTTATTTTTGTGCTTTTAGACGTCAAAACATGTGCTGTACTATCCTACAATTTTAGGTTAGGTTGAACTAGTTAACGCCTTAGGATGAATAATAAAAAATATAAAAATATATTAATTAAAAAGACCTCTGCAAAAGGAATATATTCTATTAAGAAGATGTTTACCATTCTCTTGCATCTAAACACATACTAATAAAGTTCTCAAAATGCAAGTCATTAAACGAAAGCTGCTACATAAATTTACAAAGACTATGCCAGCCAGTGTGTACCTTAAATCACCGTCCATGTAGCTTGGATCAAGCCACTTTGCTTGCCATTAAACATTCAAATTAATTTATGAGGATTTTAAAAGCAAACACTTTGCATGAACAAAACCAGCATTAAATCTCAACCATAAGCCGAGACAGAACTGCCATTTCATGCCAACCTACAAGCGGTTGAGTCAAGAACAAGCATAACCCATATTAACCCAATCTAGATCTACCAATTCTCCAACGTCTCTTGCCAAAATTGTGGCTTACCACCACATTGTTTTTGTTGGGGCTAAAAACCGCTACTACTCAGGCAATGACGCTTATATACATTTCAGCTGCAAACATACAGACACATACATACATACGTGTACATACATGCATAGAAGCAATTACTCAAGTGTGCAAACTATTTACCATGTTACGGTACGGCTTAAGGCACTAAACCACCAACTACAGTCGGCTCGAGTTGAAGGCGTTAAGACAATGCCAACCAGATATGGTGGTGATATGGCAAAGACGTACAGAAGGACAACAAATGTTAGAGAAATAAGTTGCTGTGATAAGGCTTAAATTATGCACCCACAATGTTCAGCATTTCAGTACACACACACACAATCAACTGTGTTTAGATGTGTGTGTATATGTATGGACGCCCACTAGGGTAGCGCTGTGAATCTGAAGAAGAACTTGCCATGTTTGAGACTCTTGGGGTCTTCTAACTGGTTACGAAGACATTTTAGTGTCATAAACTACAACAAAAAGAACATTTTTTTTAGCAAAATTAACTTTTCTAAATCCTTTCTTCTTCCATAAATGATTTTTCGACAGATTTTTGTTTTTTTTTTGACACCATCTGTATTTTCTTTTCGTTGTTTTCTGTATTAATAATACCTTCTGAAACAAAGAAAGAAACAAGCCAACCTTGCACTATATTTTTACTCCTCGGTCACCGAATTACATTCTGAACTTGAAAACTTGTCTCAGTATAATTTTTAAAGTGATTCAAATGTAAATGCTCCAACGGATTCACATGATTAATTACTAAGTATAGAGAACTCTTAGTTGACTCCGATGCAGTTAGAGGTTCAAAAATATGTCCGAAGTTTAGCATGCCTATCGTAAGTGGCAAATAAAGTCCAACAAGAGCTGTCACTTCCATAAAACTCCCCAAAATCGATTTAGAGAAATATTTTACAATTATAATAACTATAATAATAGCTCCGACCCGAGCAACGGGCATTTTTTGATCAACCTCTCATCTTGTGCGATTTACGAAACAATACGTTTACACATATTCAGTTTCAATGATTTCAGAGAGCTAAGATTCCCTGGAACTTCCCTTATAAACTTTTTTTTCTTCTTTATAATTCATATCTAATACTGTCCTAGCTAATATTTTCGATAGAGTGGTATCTAGTGATCTTCCAACCTAACAAGCTATACATATGTCCGAACAAATTCGCTCGTTGTGCTGTTTCCAAATAATTCTGAGCGGAATATTTCTGAAATGCTGATCCACCACCGAGGCATGTGCTATTTTATTCGTAAAGACTTTCTCAAAAATATGTAACCGGTTTATATTTTTTGAATGTAAATGGCTAGCCTTTTTTAATACAAGTCAGCCATATATAACTAGTATAAGTAAAGGGTGATCCAAGTAGGACTACTTTTTTCAATAGCTTCTTTTTTTTGACAGATCACGCGTGAGTCGTGGCAAGCTGTCATGTTATTTTGGTTCAGTTCTGCTTGGCATTTCATCAAGAAAAGCCGTACGCCTGCACAACGTTTACAAATCATTCAACTTTATTACGAAAATTCACGTTCTTAAAGAATGTGTCGCGCACTTCGCTCAATTTATGGGCAACATAATCGGCCTACTGAGCGTACTATTTGCAACATCATCACCCATCTTGAGACCTAGCAGCCATTATTGGACAATATTCGACCGAATAAATCACGGCCAGCAAGCAGCGAGGAAAGTATATGGCAATAGCTAAGAGTGTACACAAAGACTTTGGAGAGTCGATTTGGCGCCGTTCGCCTCAACTCGGACTGACGTATGGAATGACTTGGCGCATT
Source organism: Neoceratitis asiatica (assembly GCA_030068015.2). NCBI lineage: Eukaryota > Metazoa > Arthropoda > Insecta > Diptera > Tephritidae > Neoceratitis > Neoceratitis asiatica. The sequence goes on from CM061528.1 coordinate 30,020,850, forward strand.
TTACGTCGAGTTCTTAAATTGAAAGCGTACAGAATGCAGCTTGTGCAAGAACTGAAGCCGCTTGACCTTCCCAAGCGACATTGCTTCGCTCTATGGAGTCTTGAAAAGTTCCAAGAAGATCCGACGTTTTCGAGCCAAATTTTGTTCAGCAATGAGGCCCATTTCTGGGTCAATGGGTATGTAAACAAACAAAATTGCCGCATTTGGGAAAAAGAGTACCCATTTCATCCGAAAAAAACAACGGTTTGGTGTGGTTTGTGGGTCGGTGGAATAATCGGCTCATACTTCTTAAAAAATGATGACGGTGGAAAGGTAACCGACAATGGCGACCGTTATCGCGCCATGTTAATCGACTATTTGATGCCTGAAATTAAAGTTCGTGATCTCCGCGACATTTGGTTTCAACAAGACGGCGCCACCTCCCACACATCGCATAAATCAATGGATTTATGGTGAGCAGATAAATTCACGTTTTGGGCCGGACGATTAGCCACCAAGATCGTGTGATATCACACAGTTAGACCTTTTCTTGTAAGTATATGTAAAGTCTAAAGTCTATGCGGACATTCCCGCTCGACTCAGGATTTCAAGCGTGTCATTCGCCACCAGTCGAAGTGCTCGAACGAGTCATCAAAAATTGGACTCAACGGATGGACCATCTGAGACGTAGTCGAGGCTGACATTTGAAAGAGTTAATCTTCAAAAAATAAATGCCAAAGAATATTCTTTCGAATAATAATAAACATTCCGCATTAAATTTGAATTTTCTTTATTTTTTTTTTTTTTAAAGTACGGAACCTCAAAATGGATCATTCTTTAGAATAACGACAATCGCAATATCATCTCTATAATTGAAGGGCTCGAATTTTTAGAGGTTGACGAAGAAGGCGGCTGAGGACTACATATTCATTGTATTTATTGTCCGAATATCTCCTTGCAAGTTGTAGGAAGCTTTGAATTAATTAGCATTGTTTGTAGCAAATTGCGGTTTTGCAATGCCCAACAAAGTTGGTACATATGTATGTAGACATATGTAGATACATATTTGTTGTTACTCGTACATACATACATGATCTTCTACTTACTTTAGACTGAAAATAAATTACTTACACAGTATAGGACTCAGAGAGGGTGCTCGTACTCGTCCGTACGAGTAGGTTTTAACACAATATATTATGCAAATCTAAGCACATTCATGTACGTACATAGATATGTATGAATTTTCTATGTCTTTGGTCTAGCCTTCGAAATATGTAAGCATATACACCTGTGTAATCATATTCTACATATACATACATTTCAATATTTTCATTTCATATACAGTCCTTTTCATTCAGTTACCATCTTAAATCATCATAATGAAACCGATTAAGCTTTTCTATTTGTACTTTTTGCTGATAAACTTTGTACATTGTGTTGAGCAATTCCAACTCCATGATTTTGTTAAAGTCGATAATAACGAAATAATTCTACCTCGCCGACTCAAAGCTTTAAACACGCTATAGAGTCCTTTTGGCCCATTGTAGAAAATATATCGATTTTATTCGAAAAATGTGAGGTTGATATCTTTGATAATTTATTACTATTATTTGTTTTAGAAATTAAAGAGTTACTATCGATTTTGGGCTCATATATTAACGACGTTGCTAGGTATACATTTATTTACAATTCTTAGGGTTTTCGGCTCGAATTGGACCTATTATAAATTAAATACTTTATATATATATATATATATATATATGGAAAACATATATTTTTCTAGTTTCCTTTTATTAATTTGTATTTGTATGGAGGAATGAAAAGATTGTGGCCTCGTATGACATCGGCGACACTTAAGCCGATGGCAGATAAGACTTTACTGCGTTGCATGACATTATCAACATCAACTTTGCTAGCAAAGCGAAAGACTACTATTTCTATTTTTCAACTATTTTCCACAAAAAAAAAACTTAAAAAAAATCATATAAAGTAATTATTGAATTTGGTTTGGAGTTTTCCTTTTTAATTCTTAGGATTTCGCATTAAAATTGAAATTGAAATAAAAATGAAATTATCAACTCAACTTTGCTAGCAAAGCGAAAGATGCCAATGGTATGGCACAATGAACATTTTTCTATTCAACTATTTTCCACAAAAAAAAAACTAAAAAAAAATCATATAAAGTAATTATTGAATTTAATTTGGAGTTTTCCTTTTTAATTCTTAGGATTTCGCATTAAAATTAAACAAATAAATTGAAATTCAAATCGCGGAACGGTCAATGATGAGAGATGGTCATCTTTTGGCGTTGTGTTAGCGCCTGTGTTGCTTATGAGAGTAATTTCGTAGAGTTACATGTATTCATCCTAAACGTCAAAGTCAATCTGTTGCGCAACGTCACGCAAAAATCCTATCTGCCATCGGCTTTACTTTTTTTTATTGGGTTACATTTGTTTGCTCGAATGTATCGGTGAAAAAATGATAGTACCAAAAGGTTATGTTACTCTGACAGATTAATACCTACATATATATATGAAGCAATGTTGCTATTGAAAAGGTTCAAAACCATCTAAAAGGTAATAACGTTCGATAATAGAGACACTCGGAGCCAACTACGAATGGTAGAAAAGTCATCATAAATCGACTGATTACCTGAACTTTGCAACCCTTTCGAAAATCAAAGAATCGATGAGGAGTTGGTAGCATCAAGGAAATGCATTCCCATTTTTGAAAATACAATACATTTAAACAAAACAAGCAAAATATGAATTCAAATTATGGCTTCTTTGTGCTACGGTTAAAAGTTTTGCCTAGAATATCCAGTCTTATATATAGACAGAAAAGACTATTAATACAGAAACGATTCTTTTAAGTAAGTTTGAATTCAGGAGTTATATCAACATAATCAACATTCATCCGAACTCGCTGCCAGCTATTTCAGAAGTCAGATAGTAAAACCGAGTAGCATTCTTGAAGGATTGTTTTAGCAATGCAATTTCTCTCTTACTATTCTATTGATTTCCCGCCTTGTAAATCGGTTTGAATCAGTTGAAGGCCAAATAAGAGCTAGCATTTACTGAGATAATCAAAATATAAAGGAAACTAAAATGAAATAGTTCCCATGACGATCAGATCTATTCAGGCGATTTTTATTCGCCCAAAGTCTGTCCCTCTCGCTATATTCCTCCAAAAATAATTTAGAAAATGTTTTCGTTTGTAACAACAACAGCAATAACATCTTTCCTTGCCTCATTCTTGCTACCAGAGTTTAGGTTGAGTTAGGTTAAAGTGGTTTTTGGGCATCAGCTCACTTAAGCCACTATCGTGAGACCACTGAGTATCCTAATAACCCCCACCTGATAGTCAAACCAATGTGTTGAGTTAGCAAAACTGCGCAATCGACCTACTATTCCGCTCAAGTTTTTAAAGTTGGCCGTGCCTAAAGACTTCAAACTACTCCTCCAGAGTGCGGGACATTCGCTTGAAAAAATGCCTTAAGGTTTCAGGTTCTTCTACTTGTCTACAACGTCTACATTTTTTCGTGTCTACACAGTAGAAGATGGCTCATTAGAAAACCTATCTTTATAGATTTTTCCTTTCTTTTTAGCGAAATAAACTCTCGTGACCTTCTTATATTCCATGCCGGCCATTGCATGAATTCATACTTTTCCATGAATAACTCTCTGGAAGTGAGCTAACAAATGGAATACGAACTGCGCAGACTTTTCAATGATGTCAAGAGTGGGCGTTAAGTGCCCTTCATTGCAAGCTCCTCCCCCATCTCGTTACCCGGTAAGTTATTATGCTCTAGCACCCATTTCAGTTTCAAAGAGAACTGCTGGTCTCTAAATGAAGTGATTTGCGGCATATCTCTACTGTTTCGCATTTTATTCTAACAAATTCCAGGACTTTTAACGCAGGCCATCGGAGAAAATATAGATAACCAATAACAACCTCAAGTATGCTCACTATGCTCACCTCTTGAAAAACGATTAAGCCCCTTTGTGTAAATTCCACCACCGACACTGACGTTTATTTTGACTCCGCCGTATAAAAGTGGATCGGGACTGGAATAACCACGGATGGTTTAAAATGCGTTGGTCTGACCATGGTTTGGCAGTTTCTGTTTGGCTATAGCCTCAATCCAATCTAGCCATTGCAACTCTAAAGGGCTGTAGATGCTTTACGCATCCGTTCTTTTGAGTTCTGTGACTTTGCAAAGATTGCCGTAGTAATTTATACAACAAGATTGGAGGAGAGATAAGATGGCGCTGAAACATTATCCATAATCATAACATTTATTCCAAATAAAAATCTGTAAAAACCTTCACAGACCTTACTATTATCCTCCCTCTTCTTTATTCGTATTGTAGAAGCTTCATCAACTGAACCGACTGCAGTATAAAGTTATTAGATAGGTAGCTCGCTCCAGGAAATTCGTTTTGTTTACAACTTCCCCAAACAAAAATAATTTAAAAAAGATAAAAGTACTTGTTGTGGAACAAAAGGGCATTTGGAAGAATTAATTTAAATCCATTTTTTAACTAAAATTTTGTACGCCAAAATTCGATCCAAAAATTTTATTTTATTTCTAAAATCTAGAATTATGAGCAGAAATTACCAAAATACTTGTTTTATATTACTGTAAACATAGTAATTCATTCAATAGACAAACGCTCGGGCATATAACATACACCTACACACTTAAGTCTACGCATATTCCAATACGATATTTCTAACATATGTTACTAACCGAAGGCAATCAAATGTCAATTACATAATTAATTAACATTTAATTCACACAATTATCACTTGAGTAATTAGCATTAGTTTTGTTTATATAACTCTTTTGCATCACACTTACAATTTAGCATTAACAAGTAATCACATAAACAAAAAAAAAAATAATGCACAAAATATATAAAAATCTTTGAAAAATCCCTATGCACAAAGAGTTGAAAAGCAATTTTCTAACGTTTGAAGCGCATGCAAATAAATAACTAAAGTCAATATTTCCACTTGTTGAATGTGAAACACTTCAGTGAGCAACCAAACTATTGCCATAACAACGAGAAAGCTTTGGTAATTGAGCTTTTCCCAAGTAGGCGTTAAAAGAAATTAATAATTAATTAGATAAAGTTTCGTAATCGTGAACTAATCCCTTAGTAATGAGCAACGAACAGTGGTTTGTAATATGGAAAACTGGGCGAAATTTGAAGCATATATTGGAGTGTTATTACTGGATTGAATACGTACGATACAGTTTTTCCTACTCATTAGTACATTTCGCAAGGAATCAGCGTTTCAAAACCTGTTACTTTTTGCTCAATCAGAGGATCATAGGTTGTCAAATAATTCAAATAAAATAAGTAAATAAAAAATGTTCCTCCGAGTGCATCACCACAAAAAATTTACTTACCTCAACCTTTGAAAAGTTCTAAAGCGAAGTGTATATTTTTTTTGTGTGGTGAAACCCTTTCGTTTTTTTTTTTTAATGTTTAATAAAAGAGATGATAACTGTTAATCTGGTAAAAAATACAGTATTCTTAGTCATAATATTTATTTGAAACCAAAATTTTGCGATGACTACACCACTGTGTGGCAGTAGGAAAAAACCAAAGCTTACATCAATAATGTATAGAGCAATTGGTGCACACAAACAAAAGCTAACGAAATTTAGGTAGGCAATTGAGTCATTACACAGCTCTACAAAACGAAACTTTTCTTCTATTTTTTATTTTTTTATTTTTTTTTATTTTTATTTAATGTAAGCTTCTGAAGCTGCAAAAATATTTAGCGAAAAGTTGGGCAAACAAGGGAAATGAGCTTGTGTTATTTGCACCACAATTCCAGAATATCCATTTTAATCTATTTATCATGCCTTTTAAAACTTGATTTCATCACAAAGAAAATGTAAATAAATATTAGAGCTCCAAATACGCGGGTATCGAGTAGTGCGAGCAGCTCGATGCTCGCCCAATACTCGCTCATCGCTGAACTGCTCAGCGGAACAAAAAATTTTCAATTTTATTTGTCAGAATTTCTTTGGTGTTAAAAAAAAACGTTCGGAGAAAAAAGACGAGATTTTCTCAAAATGCTCGAAATGCTCTTGCTCGTGCTCGAAAAGTTTCGAGTAATAAGCAATGAGCAAATGTGCGAGTGCTCGTTGCTCAAATGCTCGTACTGCTCGAATATGTTTGAGCCAAATTTTGAGCTCTAAAATTACTACTATTTATTTTTTTTGTTATATTATTAATAAAAAAAATATATAAAAGGAAGAAACGTATACTGAATATTTCGGTTTCAAAATGGGCAAACTAGATAAACTTTACGGTTTAGGAGAATATAAATATAAATTTGGTATTGCTATGATCTAGATGGAGCTTAAGAGATATCTCGAGGATTATACTTTTGGTTAGCAGAAACGAAATGTTTTAATCGAAATCCAACATGGAGATATCCAGACAGGCAGTCTAAAAAATGTACTGTATTACACAGTGGATATCTCCCTCGGACTATAATTTTTTCGTGAAAATGAAGTACTAGTATACTGTAATGATATCAGGAAGTTGCTTTTAGACATTGATTGAAAATAATACAAACCTACCTACTGAGTGACGCCTTTTTATTGACAGTTTTAGGGAAAAATTTGATTGGTTACCATAAAACACCATATTATGAAGAAATTGTGCAAAATATACAGACAAAATTTCACACACTAGGAGCAAATACGAGTCTCAGTAGCAAGTTACGTTTTCTCAGCAAACATCTAAATAGATTTCCAGAAAATTTAGGAAATTATAGTGAGGAACAGGGAGAACGGTTCAACGAGGATCTTAAATGGATGGAAGGAAAGTTTCAACTCGTTTGGATTGCCATATGATGGCAGATTACTTTAAAAAGAAATTGACTTCTGGAATATTATTAAAGAGAAGTTGATAAAATGCGTTTTATGGAAATATAACTGTAATATGTTTTTGGCATCCTCCACGCTGTTTACTTCAAAGTATCTTAATTATTCAAAACAAAACTGTCATTATAAATATGTCAGTTATTTTTATTTTTGTTTTCAGATTTCTGTAATGTAAAATGTAAACAAGGATTAAAAAGGCAAGAGAAAATCTCAGAAAATCATTAATAGTTTAACGAGTATGGATCGTGAGCATAAATAAATCCAAAAGCAATCTTATATCCATATTTTTTATTTTATTCATTCATTTATTTCTATCCATAGTAACGTATAAACTCCACCAGCCCTAACAAATGTATATGTATTTTGCATCAGATCAATGTTTGTAGAGGAAAAGATTACGACAACCGTTGACGTCATAGAACCAATTTCATCGCATTTACTGCAGGCGAGCTTTCACATTTGATTTGCATCATAAAAATTGTTTAAAAAATATTTATTTGAACAAAGATGTATTTAATAAGGTGTAGTTTCTATGGCAGCGAATGGAATTTTTTCCATTCATTAAAAATCGAGATTTACGGAATTATGTTTCAGTTTATGTTTTGCTTGCTTGAATTTGATTAGATTTTCTATTTGTAAATGCGAAAATGTTGAGAATTGTTATGGAAATGTAAAATACTTCGATACTGAAAGTTTAAGGTCTCGATTTATCGCCGTTGTCGAAAAATATTAGAATTTTCTCAACATCAAAAACTAATTTTATCTCAGGGCCTTCTGAAGCGAATGTTCTAAATTCTGGATTTATGCTAGGTAATAACAGCAGTTTCCAGGAAAAAATTAAAGTGCTCAAAATATTCTTCAAAAAAAGCGAGGTTATGTTCAAAATTTTCGCAATTTTAACTTTTAAGTATGTTATAGTGCTGGCACAATTTTGTAACTGATTTCTTTGAATTCTTCATTCAATTTTTAATAGTTTAATAGTTTTAAAATAGAGTTTTGTGAACTTATGAAAACGTACACTGCACTGAAAAAAATATCCTTGAACGGATATAGCTCTAAATTTTTTTTTGAATCTGCTATTGCTAGTTAAAATACATATATCGAGAATAGAGCACTTAAACAGGCAGTATCGAAGTATCTAATTTTTTATTATTTTATTTTATTTTTTTCATATTATTTTTTTTAGTTGAGCTACAAAAAACAAATTCGTGCGTTGATTTTAAATAAATTAATTAATTCAATTCATTTAAACATAAAATGTTATTAATATGTAGTTGATGGAGTACAAAATTGTTTTTTTAATATGAAAGAAACGAGTCAGATAAGTCCATTGTCAAATCAAAACATAAACAATTAAAGGGCTCTTGAAATTCAAAATTTGTTTTACAAATTTTTACAAACAACAGGCAAAAATGTTTTGACGTTCCAATATTTACTGGAATTAGGAGCCCGCTCTCGATAAACTTCATATTTATCGTCCTATGGTCCTTTAATATTTCCCACAAGTGTGCTATGAACTTTATTTGGAGTTAATCCTCTAAAGGGGTATAATGACTTCAAAAACTCATTTGAAGTAAAATTATATTAATCACAAAACTGTTATAGTCTCAAGTGCACACCATTAATTTTGAACAGAAATGTTACAATAGAGAATTTAATTTTATAAAATTTCGACGCGCTCATAAGGAGCAGACTTTTTTTTAGGAATAGTTAGTATTTTTTTTTGGTTTTTTTTTTTTTGTTCAAAACTTGAAGATCTCTGCCGTCATCAATATGCTAAATATTTCCGTTACATACCCTTCATTCAAACCTAACTGCAATGCTTGAATCGCCTACAAGGTTGTCACACGATTTTTTTTTTTTTCAAATCAATATCGTAATTATTACATGGAAACAATTTCAGTTTCGCCTTCACATTGAAAGTGGTATTACGAAGTTAAAGAGCATGTTGTCTTTGATTTTATTTTTTCTTCATTTTTTTTTTAAATTTTGTTTTCGAGTCTGTCGTGAATATTTTTGACGCTATTTTTCTTATCAATACGATAACAATAACCAATTACAAAATGTTTACTTTGAACTTATTCATCCAAGGGTGTCAAGTTTGCGGAAGTTATGCCTACAATACATACATATGTATATAGGTAACTGTAGATTTTCGTATAATTGCTTGCTAACAGACAATTTTCCACTGAACTATCTTTATCACAGACAAGTGAAGAGTTTTATTATTCATTAAAGTTCTTTCTATACACCTCTACACACACACATTAATACTTCATTATATGTATGTTATGCGCAGAGGTGTGAAAATTCATAAGATTGTTTACAAATAGCAACAATTATGTAAAATCTCACCTTGCCAATGGAAAAACCAATGCCAATTTCGAGGTCAATATAATTTTGTATTTGTAAAAAAAAAATATTACTTGTAAATTCAAAATATTTTGAATGTCTCAACTGAATTGCAATAAAATGTATGACCTTGAGTAAACTCATATGTACAAGGACAATCACGAGTCACGACAGTATGCATACCCTGTAGGAAATTATATTGACTTTAAATTTAGTTAAGTTTTTCTTTTACTATAAATGTAATCTGAAAATAATACAAGGGTTTTATAAGTCGAAGCAAATGAGATATATCTCACATATTGGTCAAAAATTAAGGCATCATATTTCTTAAATAAATGCATAGCTTTGCACAATATTTCAATTGTTTTTTTATTTCACATAAAGTAATGCATGGTATTTTCATAAGGTGTTCTTCACTTCGTGCGTTTCGAGTAGTGCGAGCACTCCCACACCTGCTCATTGCTCAATAAATTTTCGAGCCGATTTTGACAAACACTTTGACTTCTTTCTCAAAACTTTTTTTTTTTTTAATTTCGAATTTATTTATGCAAAGTGTAAAAATCATTGAAACGCCAAAGAAATTTTGGAATTCAAAATTAATTTTTTTGTTTTGCTGAACAGTTAAGCAATGAGCGACTATCGAGCGAGCATCGAGCTTCACGCAAAGCTCGACACCCTGGTATCTAGAGCTCTAGTACATACGCAAGGTATAAGCAATTGAAAATATTTTCAAATTCAGTTCATTTTGAGGGCGTATTTTTGACTTAAAAGAATTCCAAAGGTAAAATATTATGTTAAAAAAATTAATTAATTAATAAAAATAGAATAAAAAATTAATAAACCAATAAAAAATTAAAATCCTTATCAAGATAGTTTTTTGTATGAATATTAATAATTTTAATTCAAATATTTGAAATTTAAAAACTTTATTAATCAATTTTATAAAGTTTTTGTACAGAATATATTTAATATATTTATATTTAATTGATTAATAATATCATCTTATCTTAATTAATAATATCATCTTACCGCACATAAAATAACTTTACGCATACCAAACCAAGCTTAAATTTTTCCTACTAGGTTCAACAAAGTATACACCAAGCAAATAAATATAATTCACACTCACATCTGTTCCTAACGACCAAACAAATAACATGAATTTAGCGAACAAAAGCTGCAAATTAACGTTTGTGTATTTGTTTGGGTGAAAACAGCTGTCGGTAGTGTTCGTAGCACGGCCCACTGACCTACTTACTTAAACCCAACGTTACCGGAAACAAGAATATTTACACTTAATGGCAAATACACACATACAGTACACACAAATGCTTGTTGAAATTGTTTAACATACAATTAGGCGTGTCTTTACATATCACTTTTCTATATTCACATACTTTACATACGAGTACAAGTACATAGCAGAAACACTCATATAGGGATAGAATTATGCACTTGACCTACACAAAAATTGCGACACTTATGTAGATGAAACTGATGCTGCCTCTTCACAATTTATATGCCACCTTAAGTATACAAGTATATGTACATACATAGCGCGTGTGCAAATTTTAGCAAGCCATTTGTTGATTCCGATGGACAGACAATTCATAATTTCCAAACATAATCACACATAATTAATATTTACCTTTGCAATGTAATTTTATTTGTTTTTGTTTTTTTATTTTAATTTTTACTTTAATTAATTAATTTTTTATTCACTAATCTTTGTTTTTTCTACACGAGAGTTACAAAAATTTGCGAAAAATATTTGATATTTTGTGGGAGTCAAATGACAATGTGCCTGGTGCATTCAGCTATGCGTTTTCAAAAGCTCTGCAAGCTTTTTCGCCAGTGCCTTTATTGCTTATATACCCAAGCGAAAATGTTAAGCTACTGACGGTGGTGTTATATTTTTCTAAGCTTTTTAGCATACCTTTTCATAACTTTCTATATGCAGATGTTTGTTTAATTAATATAAGTTTATTAATTTGTTTCAGTTTATTTGTTTTGATATTACTTTATTTTATTTTATTTCGTTTTATATTATTTTATTTTATTTTATTTCATTTTATTTTATTTTGTTTAATTTATTTTAGTTTATTTTATTTTATTTAATTTTTTTATATATTTTTATTTATTTTTTTTTCACTTTATTTTATTTTTTTTTTTGTTAATTTTATTTAATTAATTTATTTTTTATTTATTTTAATTTTTATTTTTTCCATTTTTTATTTTTTCTTTTTCATTTTATTTTATTTTTTTATCTTATTTTATTTTATTTCATTTTATTTTATTTTTATTTTTATTTTTACATTTTACATTATTTTTTGTTTACTTTATAATATTTTATTTAGTTTAATTTAGTTTATTTTTTATACATTTTTTTATTTTATTTTATTTTGTGTAATTTATTGAATTTCATTTTATTTTATTTAAATTTTTTTATATATGTTTATTTATTTTTTATCTTTTTTTCATTTTATTTAATTTTATTTTTTGCTAATTTTATTTTATATATTTATTTTTTTTCTTTTATTTTTATTTTTATTTTTTCATTTTTTTATTTTACTTTTTATTTTTTTTTTTTCATTTTTATTTTTTTTACCTTATTTTATTTTATTTCATTTTATTTGATTTTAATTTTTATTTCTTCATTTTATATTATTTTTTATTTTTTTTTTATTTTACTTTATAATATTTTATTTATTTTAATTTAATTTAGTTTATTTTTATTTTCAATTTTTTATAGCTTTTTTATTTTATTTTATTTTATTTTGTTTAATTTATTTAATTTTATTTTATTTTATTTAAATTTTTTTATAAATGTTTATTTATTTTTTATTTTATTTTTTATTTCATTTTATTTTAATTTTTTTTTGTTAGTTGTATTTTATGTATTTATTTTTTTCTTTTACTTTTATTTTTATTTTTATTTTTTTCATTTTTTATCTTTTTTTTATTTTTTTTTCATTTTTTTTTTTTTATCTTATTTTATTTTATTTCACTTTATTTTATTTTAATTTTTATTTTTTCATTTATATAATTTTTTTATTTTTTTCATTTTACTTTATATTTTATATTTTTTTTATTTTTCTTTTATTTAATTTTATTTTTTAATTCATTTAATTTAATTTAATTTTATTTTATTTTATTTTATTTTTTCATTTTATTTCATTTCATTTTATGTTATTTTATTTTTTCTTTATTTTATTGTATCTCATTTAATATATTTACTTTTATTTAATTTTATTTTATTTTGATTTATTTTGTTAATTTTTAATATTTAAATTTTTTTAATATAATTTTTTTATTTTATTTTTTCTTTTATTTAATTCAATTTTTTTCATTTTTTTTATTTTTTTATTATATCCTTCTTTTTTCTTTGATTTTATTATATTTGATTTTACTTTATTAATATTTTAATATATATTTATATATTTTTTATTTTTATTTTTATTTTTTTTTTCATTTTATTTTGTTTTATTTTATTTTATATATTTGATTTTATTTTATAATCCTTTATTTAGTTTTATATATTTTATTTTTGTTTTATTATTATATTTTATTTTATATTGTCTTATTTTGATTTTTTTTTTAATTTTATATATATTTTTTTTAATATGTTCTTATTAACTAAGATATGTTTCAATTCAATATTTTTAGTTTATTTTATTTTTTTATTTGATTTTATTTTATGTTTATCGTTTTTATTTTTTTATCGTTTTATTTTATTTATTTTTTAATTTATGTTAATTAAATTTTTTTATATTATTTTATTTATAATATTTTATTTAGTTTTATTTATTTTATTTTATTTTTATTTATAGCATTTGTTTTTGTTTTATTTTAGTAGATTTTATTTTATTTTATTTCATATTATATTGTTTTATTTTGATTTTATTTAATTTTCTATATATTATTTTTTTTTAATTTAATTTCCTTTTTTTTTAATATTATTTATTTTATTTTATTATTTTATATTTTATGTTTTTTTTTATTTTTTTTTTATTTTTTTTTTTTTTATATTATTATTATTTATAGTTTTTTTTTTAAACATTTTATGTTTTTTTATTTAATTTTTATTTTTACTTAAATTTTGATATTTATTTTAATGTTTTTTTTTTATATTAGTCGTAAAAAAAATATCTGGTATAATAATATGAAAAACTTTTTCCGACACCGTATTTAAATTTGTTTATTTTAGTTACGTTTGATTTTTAGCTCTACACATTTATATATAAGTTTCTACATGCATAAGAGTACTTAAAAAAATTTCCAATTATCAATCTTTATTCATTTAATTATTTAAATAAGTCCATCATTCACTGAAAGTGGCTGTATATTAGTTAAAGCATTTGGTTCGTACAAAATCTGCGGAGGTTTAGTGGGTAACTGAAGCGGTGGGCCCTTCAATGACTGTGTAGAAGCCAATGTCTGAAGGGAGGCCATTGGCTGAACGGAAGTCAACTGCTGAGCGGGAGCTAGCTGCTGCCATGGCGCCCCAGGGACACGAGTTGATACATTTAATGGCTGCCCTGCTACTTGCCAAGCTGGTCGACTGCCAACCTGTGAGTTTATAATTGCTGACGATTGCATAAATGGATTTGGTGGCACAAATGTCTCAGACGATGGTGGCATCCACGGCGTATGGGCATATGGTTCTGAGGGGTATAATGGTACAGGCGGATCTTTCACAGTTGATAAACACATTATACCATCCGGACAACTCGGTGGGTACACGGGTATTTCCCATTTCCAGAATCGCCACAACACACAGGTACTTAAACTCTGTTGAAAGCCACTGCCATCAGGGCACGTTTCCAGCAGAGGTTTCATATTCAAATCAATACAACGGTAGTAACGCATGGGATCCCAGAAATGCCTGTAGACATTACCAATTTCGTCATGTGTCTTACAACCAGGCTCACCACCGTATGTACTACTCGCTGCACAACAAATTTGGATAATTCCAAAGTTAAGTAGTATTGAAGTAAGAGCTAGAAGTCAAGCGTTAGTATTTGTTTATAAGAAACTGTTTTCGGAATAACAGGGAACTTACTTATAAACTGCATTTTTGCCTGCAACACCAGCAAGACCATCGAACAATGAGCTTCAAACTGTCAAGTAGGGATTTTTTCACCTCGCTTTTATATAATTTTTAATAAAAATTCTTTTTTATTTATTGAGAAATAATCAATATTTTATTTCACCTCTATAAATAAAGCTTGGGAATTTATTTATTTACCATCCAAGAAACCTCTTAAGATGCATACATATTTACAAGAAGTATGAAAGATACCGACACAACGTATGTATGGATCTCTATATATAAATACATATGTATGTATGTCGTCTAGTTAAGTTATGTTGCTCTATACCGTTGACCGATAAGCCCACGTCAATTGAATTATAGAAGAGTGTCGTTGGAGTCTAAGGCCACTGCTTAGTATTTGAACAATCATGGGATTCTCATCGAGCTATTCCTGGTAAAAAGTATGCCACTGTGAGGTTTTATTGAAAGTTAAGTGAGTATCAGATATTAACCCAATATAAAATTGACAGAGTAAAGTCTTAACAGACAGAGATCGCAAAATCCTTAAGAAGAAAATTGAGTAGTTGTTGTGGTAAGCTATCAATCAACATAAGTCTTCAATAAGGTTGGATTGAATTGTATGTGTTTTGTTTTCCATAGTCACAAAAAAAATTGTCGCTGTCAATTTTCTAACCTTTGAGGTGAGGTGTTTGAGGAGCTCATAAAAGTCCTCAATAATGTGAGTCTTTAAATTTGAAGGAAGCTCACCATCAACCGTAGAAAGAAGCGTAAAAAATAGTATTATCATCCATCAGGGACTTTTAGGTCTAACACCAACACAATATTAATAAAGAGATTTTCGGCCGCTTACATCCTGCAATTTGTGTTGGGCGTCTTGATATTTTCCCTAAAAATGAATATGCCTAAAATTTATTCTAAGCTCCCTCCAAAGAGCTGATAAATTTCAGCGATAGCATCAATTCTTTTACGACTGTTCTGGGTGTGAGACAAAAAACTAAAATGTCGCTTGGTTTGAACCTCGCGTGAATGCCTACTTCTATGTTCAAAACCTCATCTGAACTGAAATGACTTACTTCGAGATGGATATTATTCCAAAATGTATTATTTCTAAATATTTCAAATGTTCTACAAAGAACAGATTTTAGAAATTAAAGTGAACAATAACTGTATAAGGGTGGTCAAGTAAAAGTATTTTTTGTCTTTCAGACAATTAGCGATCACAGATATAGCTAACTTCAAGAAGTATGGAGTCCATAACATTTTATTTAAACAAATCTGAATAATAATGAATAGTTCACACCAACTTGTGACTGGAAGTCTCTCTGCGCCATCTATCGGCTGCCAGCAAACTTCATGTTACTTCGCAACATTTACTGTCATCTGTTTTTGAGAATGTTGCTACAAAAATTCTCAGCTGTCAAATTCCGAGAACATAAAACTGCATAAAAAACAAAACTGTCAAATCGGCGAGAAATGTCAATTGGAAAATAAGAAAAAATTATAATGAAAGTAAAAATGGTATAAACGCAGAAAAGCGACGGAAAATTGTGAAAAAGTGCAAAATTTCAACACACAAATAGCGGTGAACCAGGCTATTGTAATAAATTGAATAATTTAATTGAAATAGAAAATTTTACGTCAAATGCGAAAACATGCAAATGAAATTTCGTCGTGCGGTCGATTCCGAAGTTACGGGATAGAAAATGCATAGAGTGTGAAAAGCGAAAAGAAAATTCCTCCCAACAACAAATGCAGCAGTGGCGTAGCAGCACAATTGGCCGCGCCCCCAAGCCCACTTGCTGGCAGGAAGAATAGTAGCAGTGGTGGTCATAGTGTTATCCCTTGCGAAAAGTGTCATTTATCAGTGTATAAAAATCCATAAAGAAACAATTTTAGTGAAGCAAACTAATTACATATATTAGTTACAAAACAATAACGTGAGAGTGCATCAACATTCCTTCATACTCATCTGTTCGATTGTCGTATGATTGTGTGAATGAAAAGCGATTAGAGGAGAGCAGGCCACTAACGAAAGCCGCAAAACTAATGACAGCGATTCGGCTAGTGGCTTAAAGGGGGCTTACAAAGGTTTTTGAATAATTTTCGGCCAAACCCACTTACCCACTTTACGTCTATTGAATAAGTTATTTACGTATGTACTCAGCCTATACTGCAATCAGTAAGTCATAACAAACAATAGAAATCTAGAGTAATGGCCGGCCAACTCGATCCGAATGTCAAGGACGACCTGAAAACTCAATTCGTGACGCGTGAAGGCACCTACCGGCTACTCACGTTGTCCGAATACTCCCGTCCAAATCGTGTTGGTTACACCACCACACAAAGTTCACCGCAAGTCCGTGTTTCCATTGTTACGCTACCAAATAATAATCCTTGTCAGAATATTGCTAGTGGTAATGGTAGTAATGGAAGTAGTTCTTCTGGTGGCCCTGCCAACGGTAATGCGAATGGTACAGCAACAAACAATTCCAAAGGAAGTGGAGATGGTTCCGCGAATGGTAGTAATGCGTCCACAACTGGTACTTTAGTTAATGGACAACAGCAAACGGCTTATGGTGTGCCAGCCGCAATGGATGCGCGACTTGGTGCAGGTATATCAATGCATACAATGATCAACGGTGGATCGGATGGACAAAATGGACTGTCTAATCAAATTTACGGTGGCGATCGGATTTGTTTCAATTTCGGCAGAGAATTATATGTCTACGCTTTTAGAGGTGTAAAAAAGGTAAGTAAATATATATATGTATATAGTACAATACTCTGAAAGGTATGACATAAGTGTCATTACATTTGTTATTGTTGTATTTTATTTTTACAAAACTAATGTAAATTATTATTTGTAGACGCCCTTATTGATGTCGCAACAGAATTTTCGATACTCAGTAGACAATTATACATTGCATTTCAGCATTTGAAATATAAGACCGCTACTGCAATCCGCTCCTACTTGGAAGTCTGAGAATAAGCAAAGAGTGATTTTGTGTAAATAACAAACATACTTCTTATCTTATCTAATGCGCGTCTGACGCTAGGCTGCACGCCGACATTCCATCAACAGGGTAGCCGCAGCCACTTTTGCACAGCTCGAAACAACCACTTCATGGCCAACTGCTGCGTCTACAGACAGTAGTGTTATTGTTGTTGATACATGTTGTTTGATGCAAGTTGTAGCGGACTGTCTCTAGTGGTGGCGCTGGCATTGATAACGATGCTGAATTGCTTGTGTATTATCCGAATGTTATGAAAAGTA
This sequence comes from Neoceratitis asiatica, assembly GCA_030068015.2. Taxonomy (NCBI): domain Eukaryota; kingdom Metazoa; phylum Arthropoda; class Insecta; order Diptera; family Tephritidae; genus Neoceratitis; species Neoceratitis asiatica. The sequence goes on from CM061528.1 coordinate 30,038,424, forward strand.
GTAACAGAAGTAAAATTCACAAGCAAATAAATGAATTAGAACTGGACAAATTGTCATAAATGATTATGCATACATACAGATGTACACATGCCTGTTGTAATATGTATAAAAGCAAATGGATTGTTTTGACACAAAAATTGAAATTACAAAAACAAAAAAATACAATTGCAGAGCTTGTTGCCGCAAATTGTAAATTGAAATGCAACGAGGTAGTGCAGTCTACCCATTGCTACAACTACATATATGTATGTGCGAATATAAATATTATTGTGCACTGAAAAATATTCAAATGATTTGTAAACAATCACTTAATTTGTCGAGCAGCAGAAATGATTGTGCGACTTTCAGCAGAGTCGGCAAGTAATAGTTACAGCAGATAACCGCACAAACGCAATCGAGCACTGTATTCGTAGAAATTTTCATGCACGTATGTGCTTATACGCCTCTGAGCTATGATGGGCGTTTTGCTATAGGCATTGACTTGTTCTACAAGCGTTGCCCGAGCACAGTTTCGATGATCGCTAAATTGCTAAATTGAAACTGTGATATTGTAACGACGAATGTGCACATTTCATTGGTTATGAAAGAACTATACGCACATTGGCGCTACGTACTCAACACGTCTTTCTATCTACTAATGACTGTTTGGTATATTTGCTCTCTCAAAACAAAACAAACAAAAAAACAAAAAAAAAAAAACAAAACAAAAATCATAAGTTTCTTACAACAAAGAAGCATATTTTTTAATATTAAAATTATTAAATTCTTTTATATTTAGAAACATTACAGCATTTTAATAAAAGCCTAACCGATTAGTTTTTTATTTGCTCTACTTAATTGATACCCAAGCGTTTGCGACGATTGCAATCAATTTTTATATACGAGTACATACAGATCTGTATCATACATATGTATATATACATGCATATGTATTATATTATGTATATTTAAGTGAGTTTGTCATTTTTTATTGATCGTTCATATTTCATATTTCGCTTTATTGTATTCGATGATCTATTAGACACTTTAGATGTGAAGACCAGCGAGAGATGTTTAATATACAATAAATAAATGATCCGCTCAAAACTCGTATCTTTTATCAAGTTCAATTTAGTAATTAAAATAATTATACATATATAAGCGTCGCAATGGGTTGAAAAATTTGTTAGTTAAACCTATTTTTGTATTGTTTAATGTGGCCTGTACTTGTTTTTGGTTATAAGTAAATGAGCTGTATGCAAAGCCTATTTTTGTTAGAAAAATTATTTTCAATTGAATATTTTGTTATACAACAAAGAAAAATTGGTAGAAGTGACAGCTGTTTCGGAGATCACCACATCTCCTCATCAGACTTCTTTTGCCAGGAATGGAGCCGACGGATTCTGGCATCACATGCGAGTGCTCTAACAACTGAACCGCCAACGTCTGCCATGTAATCTGTTGTTGTATTATTCAATTTTTTTACTAACCAACAGCTATTAAGTGCGCAAATATTTAGCCGCTATTTTTACTTAATGTTGGGTTAGCGAGTTTTTGCAATCCTGCATACATTCAGGCATTAATTATCTGAGAAATGTATATAAGTAGGATTGCTTGTCGGCTCTTTTTTTAATCTTCATTATCAGAGTACAAATTCAAAAGTGTCATTGTTGTAGTTATTTAACCTCAAACATATTCCCCAGGTTAGGTTTTGGGAATTCCTACTGGAGTGACAGTCGTTTTCGCGTTAAAAATTCGAGTACTAGTATAAAGATCCTACTGTAGGGGGATCCTACTAAATTATTTATTATTAATATTAGTTAAAACTACGTCTAGAAGCAGCACTAAGTGTATCATTCTACTTATCAAAATGTTGTTGATTTAATGCCGTTCTTTCGGCTCGGACCAGTCGACTGACAATTTGACTTTAGTCGACTCGTCAGATTTTAACGTTTGTAAGATCTCTAATTCTTTTATTTCGCAAACAGCAGGCGGAAAATAAGTTCAAAAGAAAAAAAAAGCTCAGAGCCACAATCAAATCATTAAACACCACAAACCTATCAGTATATTGCCTTATGGATCCCGCATTCATCTTTTTTTTTCACCTGAAATGCTAGGGAGTACTTACCTATAACTATTCCATAAACAATTTAGAACAGATCCGCTGGACAGGTCGACATACCTTTCCTCAATCCCGTTAATCAATCCCCCACAATCTCTTCCTTATGAATTACGGAGCAGAAGTCCACTAATCACATAATGTATACGAAGGTCTCGTCTTTCGCGAAACGATCTTACCTGCATTAACAGATTAAACTAGTACTAGTCGGAATCAAGCATCTCAATAGTTGGGGTGATCGTTTTTAAATTTTTGCCATGGTGACTAAGCACGTCCTACTGGGGCAGTACTTTTTTTTTCGCCAAATGAAGGTCGATCCTGTCCAAGAGCTCTGAGTAATATTCGCCGGTGACCGTCTTACCCATTACCTTGACGATGTGAGTGACACCTGGTGCATCCCAAAAAACTGTGCACATGACCTTGTTGGCCGACAGACCCACCTTGGCCTTCTTTGGTGTACATTCACCCGGAAACCCCCACAACGGAACTCAGTAAACCACTTCTTAACCATTGAAATTGATGGTGCAGAGTCTCAATAGTATTTATCAAGTAAATTTTTGGTTGCAGTGATGGTTTTTTACGTAAAAAATATTGTTCGACGAGCACACGAAATTTTCTCTTTCCCTTTTGATTAAAATTTACTAGGTCGTCTGCGTGGAAAGTTCAAAAAGTCACTGACTTATCAAACATTCCTCGTACTTCTAAACGAGAAAATGCTATAATGCTATACAATATTGAAGATTTAGCCAAATAATAAATGTTTATCCATATTTCTCACTTCTTCATTACTCACTTCGAGGGTTGCTGATGTTGTAGCGGCTAGAAGTTGATTGTATCGAAGTCTAATCGAATTTAGTCTGCTGCAATATCAAGATTTTGATGACACCGATTAACGGGAGAAGAGTAATGGAAGTTGGTGATTTTTTATCCAACAACATGGCGTATAAAGCATTTCTTTAATGTTTTATTCTTGTTAGCGCCAATCGAACCTAATCTACTATGCCTTTGGGCCATCTAATGGAAGGGGTAAAGAATGAAATTTTTTACAGGTTCCGCCCATAATGGGAGGTTTAAGATCACATGCAAAGAGGTGCTTATTGCGTTCGAGACTCACTGCCCATGCTGGAAAAATGTTGAGTAGTGAATATAAATTTTGACCTAAACAGGACTAGTTCACCGAAAAAGTAATTCGAATGTAAACTGCTATCTCGCCGACCTTTCCAACTTCTTCCCTGCACGACATTTACATCCACAATCCGCGAAATCCTCTGGCACCCTTTCCACCAGCTGGACGAAGGAGTACCGGCTTGAACTCAATGTGAAGGTCGATGACGTAAAAATTCCAACCACGAACAACCCAAAGTTTCTGGGAGTCACATTTGATAGCCTGCACTCCTTTACTCTGCATTTGACTGCAACTGTCACCAAAGTACAGAACCGCAACAAAAACTTCAAATCCCTAGCCGGTAGCACCTGGGGGAAAGACAAAGAAACGATGCTGGCAACGTACAAGGCAATTGGCTGGCCGGTCGTAAACTATGATGCACCGATTTGGACGCCAGGAACTAGCGCGACGCAGTTGAAGAAGCTCCAGATCTGTCAAAACACTGTCCTTCGGACCGTGGAACCCCCTGATGACGCCGGAGCACCACTTACACAGTGAAATATCTATGCTCCCAGTTAAGGAGCATAATGTTATGCTGTGTAAGCAATATCTGCTGGGATGCTACCGTAGGGACCATTCCAACAGACTCTTGTTGGAAGCTGAACCACCACCTAGGCACATCAGGAAGGGAGTACTTGACTACCGGGAGGCCGTACAGCAATACAGACAAGACCCGCTGGACAGGACGGCGTACAGACAGGTCATAAACACCATTCACCGAGAGTCCATTAACACCTTCGGGAACTCTCTTCCCGTGAATGGTGTTCTCGGAATCCAATTACCACCCATAGCAGAACAAGAGCTCGAGCTGCCTCGAGAGACCCGCGTAACCCTGACACAATTAAGATCTGGATACTGTAGCAGGAGCACGCTTAACTCCTACCTATCTAGACTCGACCCTGACATACCCAACACATGCCCCGCATGCAACGAATCTCCGCACGACATTAACCACCTCTTTGCATGCCCGCTTAACCCGATTCATCTAACTACCCTCTCCCTCTAGTCCGAACCCGTCGAAACAGCAAGTTTCCTGGGCCTCCCGTTAGATGACCTCGATGACTAAAACTAAACTTGTCGGACCCTAGACGGGGTTAGCGCAGCCGCTACAACAACAACAACTCCGGAAAAGTAACAACCCTTGGCCACTAAATTTTGCATTAACTCCGGTGCGTAGAACTGGCTACTATGGCTCAAGTCTTTGCTTTACTTCGAGGGTCTCCCTGCCTCTTCTTTTTAGGATCTCTGGATCCTTACGAAATTGTCAATTTCTAAACCTTTATTTGGCCAACAACAATATTGAGGAGCAAAAGAAAAAAATTCGTTTGTTAGTGCTTATTGCTTTTTATTTCTCGAGAATATATACGTACGTATATGAGGAGATGAGGTTAGCAAGTTGCAATTGATGTGGAGTACTATGCCCCATATACGATAGCGCGTATATCTACATAAGAGCATACATACATATGTACTTGTACATACTTTTTTTTTGCTCACACAAACAATGGCTCGTGTTTGAGGCATTGTTGTAAACACTCTGGTGTCCATAGCGCGCTTCGTTGCCATCAACAACAATTTAATTCTGAATTGTAATAATAATAAATGTGACAAGTGTACAAATTTTTTTACTCATATGTATGTATGTCGATATGTACAGATGTATATGCACTGTGCAGTAGTGACTGCAAAAAATGAAAAACACCAATTGAAGCAAATACACCAACAGAATGCATTTGTGCGAAATGTAAACACCGAGTAGGGCAATGTAGTTAACTACAAAGCTAAACAACAACACTACACAACAATACCATCAGCAGTAGCAGAAGCAGCAGCTGCAGCAGCAGAGAGAAACGCAAGTCAGCATTAAACACATATCTTTCTATACACATACATACATACATATTTTGATATGTCGAACTCTTACGCAACAATTATAAAGATAATCGCCACGAATCAAAATTTTTAAACTTGACAGTTCATATGATCGGCGAGTACATAAATACTTACATTAGTACATACACGTAAGTACACACAATGATGACGATTCGTTTGTTGTGGCGAGTGCATGATGTTGAGTGAGTGTCACTGATGATCATGGGAGTTCGTGACGTTGTTGACGCCGCCTTCAAGCGGCAAGTCAAGAATTTCCAGTAAAGATTATCTGCATCGCAATCGTAAATGAAAAGAAAAATTTGTTATGTAATTTGAAAGTAAACGTGAACATCATTAATGCCGCACATGTTGCGGACATTAGTCATTGAAAGCATATACAAAATTGTGTGGGTGTATGTTGCCGCTTGTTTATTTACAATTTCACTCGCTTGTCTTTTCAGTGTAGCTGCAGAGCGATGTCGGCACATAAAAGGTCGAATGTGTTTTATTGACTCCTTCCAGCAGCACTTCCCCGAGTTCCATAAGCGAATCACATTCTTTTCAAACGGAAGTCTCATCTATAGACGAGAGAAGATGTTAATTTTTTTTGTCTGGTTAAACCCACCTCTCGTCCATGCATCTTAGAAATTAGTTTAAATATTACGACGAGGAAGAAAATTATCAAAAAAAAATAAAAATCTAAATCTAAATTGGTAGAGCAAAATAATTTTTTCAGAATAACCTAAGTTTGATCTACCATCATACGAGCTGTATTCAAAATATAACGAGAATTTTCATTTTTTGAATAATATTTTTATTTTTTCGTTTACATTAAAATATATTAGAAAATAGAATAAAGAGATTACGCTTCTTTCAATCAACAAACTCAAATAACGAAACACTTCTCCAATTCCATTTTTGAGATAGCCTTTAGTTCGTTCAGCGATGCGCTTTTAATGTCATCTGTGACTGTAAAGCGTACAAAATCACTTAGAGCCGTGTGTCGCGAATATAGAGGTTGAGGCATCGTTAAAGTATAGCTTTTGTTCAAAAATTCCTGATCAAGCAAAGAAGTGTGAGCAAAAGCCATTAACTGTTTTTCCACAAATCTGAGCATTTTTTTTTCATATTGCTTCGCGCATACGTCGTTGAACCTTATTGACCGTTTGACCTGGTGTAAGGTATTAATGATACACAGAGTAAAAAATTGAACGTTCAACTGCACCTGTTGGAATTTTTTTGGTCTATTTTATGGTCCAGAATGCCTCCAATACGATAATTGAGCTTTAGTTTCGGCATCAATACAATGAGCCCATGTTTCGTCGCCTGTTCTAATAAGTTTCATTGAATCTGCATCGTCACTGAGTTCGTTTAGTGACTCCTGAGCACTGCCATTCGCGGCTCTTTTTGTTCAAAATTCAACAAACGCGCTTCACAACCCAAAATATTAGAAGAAAAACATCAAATGAGCCAATCGATTTTGATTTGGCGAGCACTTGAAATCTTAACTTTCGAAAGAGACTATCCTTTAAAGTAGTCGCATAAAGTGCTGCTTTAAGAGACTATAATTTAAATCCGTTCACAAATGATACACTGGCTGTGTCAAAGTGTGCCCACATTGATCTAAGGGGTCCTTTAACCAACGTTAAACCAAACGCTTCTATATACTTCCAATACATTTTAGTTATGAAAAGAACCTTCGTCACAGAACCTATTCGAAAGTTATTCTCATTATTATATATACAAACTTATATAAAGGGTTATCCATTTAATAGTTTCGAAACTGCAGGGCTGTATTTTGACATCTGTCAAACTAAACAAGTTTTGTTTTAGTTAAAAGTGAGGCTTTTATGAAAATGGATCGCTTAGCCATCGCACAACGTGTTAAAATTGTTGAAACCTGCTACAAAAGTAGTGACTCAAACGTGGCCACATTTCGTGTTTTAAAAGGAGATTATGGTGCACATAATCGTCCAACTACTCAAGAAATTGGTAAAATTTAAAAGAAATTTTGAGGAGACTGGGTTAGAGATATTGTAAGGCCTGTACTTCATTGTCTTGCTCATTCCACCTCAAATATGAAGGTAAAAGTGTAACCGAAGACCCGACGTGCTCAAGATCTGGGCACATTATGACGAATTTTGCACTTGAACTTACACCTACATCCAAAAAAAAAAAATCCAGCCCACACAACAACTGAAGCCAACTTGCCATTACGCCGAAGTTACATCGATGGGGTGCTTGAACAACAAACAGTGGACCGCGATTTTTCCAACAAAATTTTTTTCAGCGATGAGGCAAATTTCTAACTAGGTGGTTACGTAAATAAGCAAAATTGTCGCATTTGGTCGCATTACACCTAAAAAAAAAACTTACTGTCGCTTGCGCTCTTTGGTCCGGAGGTTTGATTGGACCCTACTTCTTTGAAAACGATAACGGCGAGATTATCACTGTCAACACGAGCAAATATGGCGTTATAGCGAGAGAAATTTCTCGGCCGGGTAATCTCTCGCTTGGGCGATGTCAATTGGCCACCGAGATCGCACGATTTGACACCGTTGGACTTTTTTTTTTTGTGTGGAGCTACGCGAAAGACCGTGTTTATGCGGATAAACCTTTAACTCTTGAGCGCATGAAAACCAACATTCGTCAAGTTATGGCTGAGATACCGCCCATTATGGGCCAAAAAGCGGTCGAAAATTGCCTCAAACGGATTGACGTTTGCAAAAATTCACGAGGCGGTCATTTGAATGATTTAAGTTAAAAAAGAATTTGCAAGACAAGAATGGAGCAAAGATGATTTCGCTCATATTATCTACGAGGATATTTAAATCTAGGCGCTAAATCGAAATTCGAAACAGATATGGGAGGACGATGGTTCGCTACAGCATTTCTAAATACTTACGCAGTATGAAGAGATTGAGCTTGGTTGAACTGTTGAAACCCTTATCACCTGCAACAAACAGTAGCGTGAGTTGACTGTACTAAATAACATTAGTTGAACGTTGTGAATAACTAGAGTTTCTTCGGACAATGCCGATTAGATTAAGAGAGTGAAAGAAAATCGGTTCATTCGTACGTCCAAGTCGCTCGAACTGATAACATAACAAATCTCTCAATTAAGGGGTATTTTAGTCTAGAGACGGGAGTTTCGAGCGTTTTTTGGCAATTTAAAAAAAAAAACAATTGAAATTTTTACTATCCACTTTTTTATCATTTGTTTATTTATATTTCAAGAGTACACAAAATTAATTTAAAAAAATAAATAAAAATTTTTTCATGGAGTTATGAGGCCTTGAAATAGAGAGGGGAAAAAAGGACGTATCCTCGTCGCCATGATTTCTCCCCTTGTGGTCATCTGAAAAATAAAATGAGGATGGATTCTTAATTAGCACGAATGTCGCTATTTCATGAACCTGCAGAACTGGAAAAAAAAAATTTTCAGAAAATGACGGCTGCTCAAAAATAAAGTTCGATTTTTTCACTAATTTTTTAACTTTGTCGAATTTTTTAAAAATTTTACTAATTTTCATTTTTGGTTGGTTCATGCGATAAAGAGATATTTAAAAAATATTTGTGCCGAATTTCAAGTAAATCGGCTGATTATAACTTGAGATATTGTGGTTACTGCATCGAAAAAAGTAGTTTCGAGAAAAACGCATTTAAAGTTCCGCGTAAAGGCCGACCCGGTATGGATGCCGCGTGAGAAAAATACTTGTCGCTCCAAAAATAATTTGAATTTTGAAAAATACTCTTATAGACATATTTTTAAATAGTTAAACTTTAAAAATATGCACAAAAAAAGAGAAAATCGAATTTTCCAAAATTCTAGACTAGTTTGATTTAAGGGGTTACAAATCAAAATCTTCAACTTTCTCTATTAAAATATCAAAATCTTGGTGGCAGGTCACTACCAACTCACCTGTTCTGACAATAATATTGATTTCGTTTAAAATAAATTTTCACTTACATATATACATATGTATTTCTCCACAAAATATAAAATATTATTTACACGTTCACACCCTTGGTTTTTTTTATCTTTTTTTTCATCATTCGTCATTGCAAATTCCCTAAGCTAATTAAGTATTTGAAGTCAGCTGCTCTCCATAGAACAGCTCGCCACATTTCTGTTGCTTCTAATTCTAATTCTAATTAGTATATTCTATTTAATCTAATATTATTTCTATTTAATCACTTCTTACGCTTTATACATATGTATCCACTTTCTTCTTTATGACTGGCGATTCGCGCATATCATATTTGCTGTTGAGGCGGCACAACTAAATATATTTACACATATTATATATATATTATTATTACTATGGAATATACAAATGTACATATGTATTTTTCCATTTCTGGAGCGCTAATACTAGTAGATAAATATATCAAGACTACGTCAAAGATTAATGAATTTAAGTATGCGTGTTTAGAACAACAGGCATATTCTGCTGAGGCAATAAGTAAGCTAAAAAATGGTATGGTGTTTATACTACGGAATGTTTGAGGTGGAGCGCGTCCAGCTGTTTTTTTTTGTGTGTGTGTCTTATACACTGCACTGTTTGTACGCATTGTATGTATGAATGAATGTGTTTTGTTGATAAAAATTATAATCATTTTTATATTGAAAATATAGCGAAAAGAAATTTAGCTTTAAAGATCTTAACTTTGTTTGGTGGAGTTCATACATACATACAAACTTGTATATGGCAAGAGAGGAGGAGACTGTGATGGTCAGGCTTACTGTTTCAATTTATTGAAGAAACGTACGTCAATGTTGTGTGACCATTGGTTAATGTCTGTGCAGCAAAGAACGCCCGACGGTTTTTTACTCGACTTGCTCCTTGCGTACAGCCGCCAGCGAAATTGCGGAAAGAAAAAGGACTGCCTACCTCATAACGCTGCGATCGACCGCAACGCGTGTTATATGCAGATAGTAAAACCGAGAAGCCGAAATGTGTGAGTTTGAAGAGCCTCAGAAGCTGGCCGACACGGGCAAGTAGGTAGGTGTGTTGACTGAAGAGTCGAAGCAGCGATCCCAATTAGCACTGGGAGCGCCGTTTCGATACTGCCATCACGTTTCATTATTACGTTCAAACCATTTAATGACCTCAATGAAACTACTTATATCCAATATACCTTTTGTGGACAGTCATTCAAGATTTGGTACTAGATGTGCGCCAAATATTTTGTGTCGAATTTACAATACAGCTAGACATTCGTAGAGAAAGTGGATTATTCTCTCCTTACTCCCTCCACTTCACAGCATTCGATGTCTACTGCTTTAGGGTAGGCCCATTTTTAATGCATGCCCACCCAAGGGCCAATAACGCATTAGAGTGCCTGTAAGTCTATATATATACTCTTCCTCGACCTTTTCAATAGGTCTTTGTTCTGCTTATGTCATACCTGAGTCAGATCTGTCTCGCTATTTTACAGTTCGATGTAGGTTTGAATGAATCTGTTTAGTGCTATTTGTTTGAATTGCAAGTGAAGCTTTCTCCTGTTCTTTCCTAATGGGCATGGTATTATCTCCGCTTTAGATGCATCAAGACATGCTCCGAACTTGGCCAACTGGTCAGCTTTTTCATTGCCGATAATATTCTTATGGACGGGAACCCAGATTATGGAGATGGCGAGTTGACCTGCTAGAGAACTTAGGGGTTATGCTTGAAAACTTAGTGTGGCAACTACAGAGGGTTGCTGATGTTAAAGAGTATAGTAACACTTCTCCACTGCCTGCTAAATGACACTGAAAGTGTAATACCCAAAACAGGTACAGCCGGACTACGATGGAACAAACGATAATGAAATCTGAATAGCAATTGACCACCTGAAGAACAACAAAGAGGCGCACGCCAATGTCTTACCAGCTAAGCCATTCAAATAGTTCTCACAAAGCGCATGCATCAGCTTCTTTGCAAAAATTTCTCGGATGAGTGCATACCCAATCCATGAAATGGGGGATGCCATTTATCGTGAGATAAGCCTCCTCGGTATAATATACACATGGCAGAAAAAGTCTGCCTTCATCTAAGTATATTTTGCTTGCACTATGAAAAGTCGAAAAGAGTAAATTATTCAAAAACTTTTTCTACATTATTTTATTTAGTTCAATAAAAAGTTTGGTAAAAATAATTAATATAAATTTAAGATGAGATCACATATAAGCAAAAAGGTCATTCAAACCAAACAGAAAAACTCAGTGAAAGTGAAAGAAAAAAGTGCGATCACTTCAAGAATAACGAAGCAAAAGGCTAAAAATTAAAAAAATATATATTAAGTCAATAACTTGTTGGATATCCATGTCTTTTAATGACTTCTAGAAGGCGGTTTTCCATGAACCCAACAATTTGGTTATTACTTCTTGGCTTATAACTTCCCATTCCTCTTCAAGCGCGCTTCTTAGCTCTTCCTTTGCTGGATATAGTAAGCTGTCTAGTTTTTCCTTCTAGTACATCCCATAAGTGCGCAACAGGGTTAAGATCATGCGATTGCGGGAATGTACGCAGTTGTTTAGGCATATTATACAGCAACCAAAGCTTAATAATTTCTGCTGTGTGCTTCGGGTCGTTGTCCTGTTGGAAAATAAATTGTTCACCAAGTCCCAGCACTGCACTTTCCTTTAAATTTGTTTTCAAAATATTAAGATAATCATACTTGTTCATGATCGACTCAATAAAATGAAATTTTCCTACAACCGAACTTTCCATGCACCCCCACATCATGGTACCTCCACCACCGTGCTTTACAGTATGTATAAAATTTTGCTTTTCAAGCGCTGTTCCGCTTTTCCTCTATAATAACAATCTTACGGCCTTTATCCCAAAAATGCAGCACTTACTCTCATCTGAAAAAATAACTTTATTCCAAAACTCTGGGGGTTGTTTAAGTGCTCCATCGCAACGGTCATCCACTCGAGATCATTTATTCGCGATGTGAAGGGCTTTCTTCGTGCGGCTCTGCCATGAAATCCGGTTCTTTCCAGATTTTTTCGTACCGTTTCTGCACATAATTTCTTTTGGTACTCAATTCAATGTCTTTTGATAGTTGACTTGCTGTTAGACGTGGGCTAGACTTCACAAGAATAGTTAGGTTGTACTCTTCTCTTTCCGTCAGTTACCTTGGACCACCAGAAGATGACTTAGACTCATAAGATTTTGTTTGTTTGAAGTTGTTTATTACTCTCTGGATAGAGGAGTACTGTCTCCCTACAGTTTTCGCGATTTGCTGATAACTTTTACCATTCTGCCCCACACCAACAAAGATTTTCCTTTCGCCAATTTCTATTTCTTTTCGCTTTTGGTCCATAGTCAAAAAAAATAATGAATTTCTCCTATATTTATATACGCCTTAGGGTTGACGGCTGTTTATCCTGATGTTGGACAATAACAGAAGGGCAGTCAGCATTGGGAAAGACCTTTTTGAGCTGTTCGATATGAAACGAAGTTTCGTACAGTTCTGCTTTCTCCAGATTAGCTAAAGAAGCGAAACGGATGGCTCCCAACCATAATATCAGCTTTGAAGTCCAACGCAGAATCACTCTTGTCAGCAGGTGATACTTTGGACTGATTAGATAATTGAAAAGTAAAGTCTTCTTCTTCAATGTTGACATAGTTGAGTCGTTATTGACAACAGCGAATAACGCAGACGATGAAACGTTGAGTTGTACGAGATAAACGGCAACTTTGACATATTTTGCGAATAAGGAGGCAACGTCGACGCTGGCTGGACCATGTCGTGCGGATGGATAAAAAAAAGAAACGAATGTGCCGTGCTATTGTTGATTCGGCTATAGTAGCCTGAGTAGTGCCCCGACCAATGAAGAATAAGTGTTTTTTAAGTATCTATTAACTAACTTGAAAAGCATAATACACACAAATCGCTCCTGAATATGAATATCATATTCATGTAACGGAATTGCATTCTAAAATTTCATTTATGGCAGAAGGTTTTTTAATTTATCATCCTAAATGTAGGCAATGTTATGTTGTATGTGTTTCATGCATCCATCAACAACTAAAAGTAAAAACGTTGCATACATCTAGGCACTTTGTTGAATTATGTATATTTGTTTTAAGGTAAAAATTTTAAAATGATTATCTTTCGGATATAAAGAAAAGTGCAAGTTATAATATTAAAATGAAAAAAATATCCCTTACGATATAATCGATGTCATATTTTCATCTCTAACGATAGTCAGACAGCAATAAAAGCGCTTAACTCTCATGATCTCTACAGGAGATGGCTTATTACAACAGACTATCTCTTACAAGGGCTCTATTTGCCACGAGCAAGTCATGTATTTAATTTATTAACCTACGAACAGTTAGAAGCGAGCTTATCCGGAATAACGGTACATGTTTCGTGAAGTGCGCTCTTTTAAAAGGGAACCTCTAGTAGTATAGTAGTATTTCAGACAAACCAATGTCTACATTTCTACCTCTTTGAAATTGCTATCTTCTTAACATAACCTTAAAAATATTCGTCAAATTCGAATAACTATTAAAAAAAAAATCAACTAAATAATTGCATGCAATTAAATGAAATTATATTCCATACTATATTTGCAGGGCGCGGAAATGACCAAACCGATTGACAAGAAATTCTACAAAGGCACTAATCCCAGTTGTCATGACTTTAATGCAACAACAGCGACATCTACTGGAGCGCCGCTGCTTGTAGGTTTCACCACAGGACAAATCCAGCTTGTTTCGCCACAGCCAGGACCGCGTGAGCTACGCAAGCTATACAATGAAGAAGTATATAAACTATTTTTTTTAATTACTCACATACATACATATGTACATATAACTAAACATTTTAAAAACTTTGCCTTTTAGCGACTCATTGACAAGACGAAAGTGACATGTCTGAAATGGTTACCAAATTCACCGAATTTATTTCTGGCCTCACACTCTTCAGGCAATCTGTATTTATACAACGAGGACCTGCCCTGTACGCCAACAGCGCCCAACTATCAGCCCTTCAAAATGGGTGATGGTTATACAATACTCACCTGCAAATCGAAATCGACACGTAATCCTCTCTACAAATGGATATTCACTACTGAAAATTGTTGCATCAACGAGTTTTGCTTTTCGCCTTGTGGTTCTAATTTGGCCATAGTCTCACAGGATGGTTTTCTGCGTGTATTTCACTATGATACCATGGAGTTGCTTGGCATTGCGCGTTCCTATTTTGGTGGCTTTCTGTGCGTCTGTTGGTCACCAGATGGTAAATACATTGTGGTCGGCGGTGAGGATGACCTCGTAACGGTATGGTCGCTGCACGAGCGAAGGGTAGTGGCACGCGGTCAAGGACATCGTTCGTGGGTGTCGGTGGTGGCTTTCGACCCTTACACCACATCCTATACCAATTGGGATGGTGGTGATTTCTCAGACGACGAAAACCAAATGAACGAATATAGTGTTGGACGCGAAGCGCGTTTTTCTACCGATTCAACAGCCAACGGATTTGATTATATAGCGCATGAGAAGAACTCAACACCGAATCATACACGACAAAGGCCACACTCCGCTTCGTTTCGATCGGATGCATCGTCATCGGCGGCACTGGCACCAGATAAATTAGCCATTAGCTATCGTCTCGGCTCAGTCAGTCAAGATACGCAGATATGTTTGTGGGATATAACGGAAGATGTGCTGCGGCATCCAATGTCGTTGCGTCAACGAGTCAATAGCGTAAATTTGAACGACACTAGTTATATGAATGGCGGTATTGATGCGGATGGCATCAAAGTGATACGCCCTATAGCCATAGGTAACATAACGGGACCATTTTCACCACCACAACATACCAGCAGTCCAACGAAAGATACAGTAGCGCCTGAGAACAACAGTAATAGCAGTTCTAGTAAATTTTCTACAGCGAACTGTACTATATCATCGCACTCGTCAAATGCGAATACGCCACCCGACGAATCAGCACCAGGTAGCGGTGGTAGTGGCAATGCCACAGAGAACAACAGCAATAGCAAAACGAACAACACAAGCAGCAAAATGAATGCAACAAGTAACTCTATAAAATTCCCCAATTGCATTAGTGCCACCAAATCGGACTCCATGGAAAGCAGTGCCAAGGAGGGTAGCGGTACCACCGCCTCAACAGCCACAACGTCCGGCTATAGCAGCAGCAAGAACTCGAATAACTCTAACAAATCTGCAGATTCGAGCATCTCAGCTTTCAACAGTCTGACACAACGTTTTTCGAATTTCAGTTT
The DNA here is from genome assembly GCA_030068015.2 of Neoceratitis asiatica. Classification (NCBI taxonomy): domain Eukaryota; kingdom Metazoa; phylum Arthropoda; class Insecta; order Diptera; family Tephritidae; genus Neoceratitis; species Neoceratitis asiatica. The sequence goes on from CM061528.1 coordinate 30,053,805, forward strand.
TCTAAGCAACTCGGAAAAGAAAACCTCCTCAGTAACCGGTTCCTTTGATGCAACGCAATTACCGGCGACGCATCGGCCACATCGCAAGGGCATGAGTTTGCTCAAGTCCAACAATCATGCCAATAGTAATTTTAACCACCAACAATATGGTGCAATGAGTGGCAGTAGCAATTCAGCAAGCGGTGGCGGCGGCAATGACCTCAGTAGCAGCGGCGTGGGCACCAGCAGCAGTACGACGACGCATAGTTTCGGTTCACTAAAATTGGGTAAATCGAACACACATTCACACAGCTTATCACTGAGTGCGGCAGCATCAAATGCAGTGGTAACCTCATACGATCCTATGAAACTAATTGGCACACCAGCGTGTCCACGTTTCGACGAATGTCCCTTACTGGAGCCGCTCATATGCAAGAAAATAGCGCATGAACGTTTGTCTGCGTTGATATTTCGCGAAGATTGCTTCCTAACCGCGTGTCAAGATGGCTTCATCTACACGTGGGCGCGACCCGGCTATGCGACTGTAAGTTTCTTTTAAGCTATGAAATTGATTTGAGTATTAATTTTATAATATTATTATTTGTATTTTAGCAAAATGTGCCACAGCATTTATCACCAAGTCAAGCGGCGCCTCCTGGCGGTACGGTAATATAGTTCGATAAAATAAATATAAACAATTACGAACAAAATCGGTTAAATAGCAGTCGCATGTCGTTGAAAACGCCAGAATAAATCACAGAACAGAATATAGATGAATTTAAAAGCGGCTTATGTAACTCAGAGAGTGATTGGCTGACCAAATATGGAAAGGAGGCGTGCCAGCAGGAGTGAAATGCATGCATGCGTAAAGAAAACACTTTAAACGCATATGTGTGTATGTATACTCATGCGAAATTAACAAACAAACAAAAAAATACGTTAAACTAAATATAAAATTTATATAAACAAAAGAAGTAAAGGAAAAGAGTATGTAAACAAACACAACAATATTTAAACGTCATTCTAAATGGCGCTGATAAAATAAATATTAAAAAAAAAACTATTTTCAAATATTCCACTGTAATTAGCATAAATATATATACAAGTAAAATATGTAAAACAATACTATTATATGCATATAAATATACACATATATATACATATATTAAATATTTTTACCAATGTTTAAGTCAACTTGTTGAAAGTTAATATGCAAAAAAGGAAAACAGAGTAAAAAGTAAATAGGAAAAAGCAACAAAACAGGAAAATATATGAATAATATAATTATTTAATAACACATAGCATGTATGTAATAGAGTGCACGACGTACATATAAGCATTGCAAGCAAGAATACATTATTAAAACAGAGCGAAATACCCGACAGCATTAAATGAAATTTAAAACAGAAAACGGCAGCAATCTAAGGGCGGGTATAAAATAAATTTAACGAACGCTTTGAAGCAAACAATTTATTATTTAAATTAAAAATCATTTATATACATATAAATTTATGGAGAGCAGCAGAAAATACTCCAGCTGGTTCTTTATTGCTTTCTCTGTTGTCTATGTGTGAATATTTAATTAATTAAATTTTGCTATACATATTCCGAGCAAAAAAAATACACATATAAAATGCATATTTCAGTTTTTGCAACATAGACTGTGCAGTAGCAATGAAGAGATATTTATACAACAGAATTTGGTTTATTTATTTCATTATTACGTACATACGTATACATACGTATGTTTTCCTCTCATTCAACAGTTCTTATGAAACATACTTGTTAAAATCTTTTTATTTGCAATGCAATGAAGAGATAGAAGACAAAAAAATAAACTAAACTGCTGCTGCTGTCCTCTGAAGCCTAGTTTCATTTGTTGTTGCCAATATTGTATATACATATACAAAAATGTATTGCAAAATATTTTCAAATCTTTTTTTTTCGCTGCTTTTCTATCGAGCGTGATAGTACTATTTAATCATTATTATCATATTTAAATACACTCACATACGTACATAGTTATTTTTTTTCGGTGTAATTGTTTGTGTAGAGAAATGTTTGTTTACATGGAAAAGTGCATTACTAAGTTTGTTAAGTTCGAAATGTGTTAAATACATAAAAAAATCATATATGCTTGTATATAACATACGTATGTAAGTACGTATATATGTACGTGCGATATACACCATATAAATATTCATGATATTTAGAGTATATATACGCTTATGATTTTATGCTTATTATTATTACTGTTATTATTATTTATGTATGTATATATATTATTAAAGTCATATCATTAAAATTGAAAATTTATTAATTAGTTGTAGTTGTTTGTGTGCGTTAAACGATAAAAAGGCGAGCGTAACGAGCGTTATGTATAAAATAGTTCTCCACAGCGCCATGGCGATCGCTTTGAGTGATTTGTATGGCAAACAGTATATAAGAGTGTTAGAGAGAAATAGAGAGAGAGAGAGAGAGCAAGAAAGCAAGAGAGTTCGCTTGACCATTGTTAAACGCTGTGTTTTTTAATTTAAGTTTCTTTTTGCGTAATATAAGTGAATATATATGTACATGTATGTTAATTAAAAAGAAATTAATCAACAAAAATTATTTATATTATTATTATTGTTCTGATAGCTTCAGTGAAATTCTTATGCATTTAGAACATTTATATCAGGGACCGTAATTATTATGAGTTATCAAATATAAATCACAGTTCATTGATTATATATTGGTTTTTATATGCTTTGCTTAATTAATAAAAAATATTTTTCGAGTTTTATTCAAACGCTCAAACAATAATTATAATTATTTAGCGAAGGAATTAAGAAACTATTTTTTGATCGTTTTTTTTTCTCTCAAACTCGGATAACTCATTATAAATTCACACATTAAACTTTCCGAAAAATTCGGAAAATAAAGAATTTATCGAGTTTGAGCGATAGTTTAAGCGAAAAATAACGATAAAAAAGATATTTTTTTGTTTTTTAATTTCTAAGCGATCAATTTTTCGCTAAGTAAATCTCGAAAAATAATTATTATCAACTAAGCAAAATTATAAAACTCATGACAAAAGCAATCACTTCAGATCTGAAAATATTACCAAAGTGGTGAACTTTTTTTGATAATTTTTTTTTTGATGGAAGCAAATACGTCATTAATAATAATAATCATAATCATTATTTACGGTCCCTGGTTTATATCGATTTGGTTTGTGTAATACACATATTTCGCTTGACTGCTGTGAATTTTCAAAAATTTAATTTTTCTCAGAAAAAAAAACTAAAAAAATTAAGGGGTTTCTTGTTTGTTCAGCACCTATAAAATAATGAAAAAGCAATTTCGAAGTAACTATATGTGTATGTATGTATCTACATTATTTTTTCTATATCTTCTTCGTTGATCAATGATTTTCTAAATAAAAATTTCGCCTTTGACATTACCTTCAAATGAAATTGGAATTCCTTTCAAAATTCTCAGAAGACTGAAAAACTCTATTCGACCTAGATTGTATGCACGTACATATGTAGCCTGTTGCCTGCACCTACGGATTTTGTGCGAATCCTGATTCTGTCGAGTAATCTTCTTCCTTTTGTTATTGTAGCAAAAAATTCTATACTAAAAAATCTCAAATGTTATTGGTACTACAGCGTTAAAGGTTTCTGACATTGTAAACATTAAGGGATTACTTTTCAATATTTTGTGAAAATGTTGAAATCTTGAAAAATAAGTGTTTCAAAGTTTCACATATCTTCATATCGTTGCCATTTGGCACTCAGTTGATAAAATCATACATATTTTTCATACTCAAAATTAAGTATGCACTTTAACTAAATTAAACAGACATTAGAAAACTAGCGAATATTTGTATAGTTGAGGCTATATGCGAAAAAATTATCATTTGCTATTTTTTTTTTTTTTTTTTTGTAGGTTAGGAAAGAGATATGTTCACAATAATGAATTACACTAAAAATGGGCTAGATGTGAGAAATTTCGAAACAGTCGAAGGAGTTGCACTTGAGTTACTACTCTGTACACACATTCGATATTAGAGACCATATTTGGCTTACACATTTTTTCTTTTGCATTAAAACTTAAGAAATACGAAAACATACAATATAGGTATCGAATCAACAGAAAAGAAGAACTGGCCTAAAATGTAACTGCTGGGGATTTAGTTCGACAAGTTTAATATTCCGTGAATTTTTCGTAAACATAACCACAAAAAGCTGTATTCATACGCTTGGAATACTGAAATGAAAGATATATTTTTTTCAAAAATTTTAAATTATTGTTCATTACGAAGACGATGTATGTATATAATTTTGCGCCATAAAACCACTTCCTACATAATACTTTGCCTTATTACTAGCTTGTATTTGTTTCGTTTAATTATTTGTTGTATTTTCAAGAAGATGTCATAAAATTGAAATGTAAAAAGTGTATAAATTTAGCTTTATTTAAATAAAAAATTCAAAATTTTAAATTAAAATTAGAACTAAAAATTTAAGTTTAATCGGGGTGAAAAGTAAATAACTCAGTAATTCTTATGGCTAATTGAATATTTATTTTAGAATTAAAAAAATGAGTGAACTTTTTAAATAATATTAAAAAATGCATTTAAAAAAAAGCTTTAATTAAAAAGTATAAATTATCTGCAGGCATTACTTTCGTTCGAATTTATACAAAAATATTGATTTTTGTTAATGAATTATATATAATTAGAAACACAAAAAAAATTCCGGGTATTTTTAATGCGGCCTGTAATTGTTTTTTATAAGTAAATGAGCTGTATTCAAATTCAAAAAATTTCTTTGTTTTGCTATTAAATTGTGGTAAATAGAAATTGTAAGCTTTAGTAACACATATGTAAATTTTGTTGAATTATTATAAACACACATACACCTATACACTCCTTTATAACGCCTATATATACATAAAAACACTCATACACGCATATATTCAACATTTTAATGTATTTATCATAAAGAAAGCGTACTAAATGCGAAGTTCTTTAATAGAAAATGTAAAAAAAAAATATAAATACACATATTACTACATAAATATAATAAACCATAGCAAATAAATCAAGTAAATCGAACACAACAACTACTATTTAAAGGCAAATTTGTTATAGACAATTCAAGAACTAGTAGAAGAAGAAAATTAGAATTGCATAAACGACGATAACGACAAATACACAGGTACATACATATGTATTTATGTATGTATGTAGTTTTGAAGCAACAGCGTACGTGCATTTTAAATGTACGGCAAGTATACATATGTATAATTATTTTTTAGTATAAGTTATTAAAAATTAAAAAAAAATTAAAAATTATTCATACATACATATATCTAATCATAACTCTAGTACTGATAGAGATGCGTGCGATAAATTTGGAAGACGACAATGAACTTTAGTAGTCATGCGTGAGATGATGATGATGATACAAAACAAAAATAATAGCAAAAAGCATGTACACCTGTATGTACATCCAATAGTTTTCATATAATTAAAGAGACTAAAGAATTCAATAAATATTATTACAAAAAAATAATCATAATTTGTTCAATGTATGTGCGAGTTTATTTACATTTTTTGTGGTTTAATTATTCGCTTAAGAGCATGTTGTTTGTTATATTTATTGTTGTATAAGCTGCCTAATACCTTAAAAGTCGATTTGTTACTAGCCATGACCGTTAGAATATTGCTTTTAAAGTTTTAACATATTTAGTACTGCCTAACGATGTTAAAATTTCTGTTTCAGCTTTTTTGTCAAATTATTTTTCGCCTCTATAGTATTAAAAAAAAAAAAAACCTATAAAGCAATTTTTTGCCCAACCAAGATCACTATGCTATCAACCCATTCTCTATAAGCTACTAAAAATGCATTTTGACGAGCCCTATTTTATTCCCAAAACAAATTTACATAACTTTTGATTTCTTTCAACTTTATTTCAGATTTTTGCTAACAAAATATGCTTATATTATGGAATTGGATTTATTATATATATATATATATATGTATAAAATTCGCACTTTTTTGTCAGCTTTCTAATTAATAATCTCACTTCGAGTGCTGCACTAACGATTTCTTTACTTTAAAAAAACTGCCAATAAAAATGTTTGTTCATACCGCTCCTATTAAATTTTGTAATTTACTTTCATTTAATGCACCTTAGAGATTTACGCTGTTAACACAATTACACAATTTCCATTGATTTCGGTTTTTTTTAATTACACATTTGTTTTTATATAAAAAAAATCCAACATTTTTTCTTTTCTTTAATGCAGCTTATAACACACATAGAAACCGAAGAAAAGTATTCACTGCTTTCAATGGGGGGTTAAATATAATGAAATAAACGCGTTAAATTATTAAAATTGATTATTTCTAAATTCTAAAGTTGCTGCATCCGGAAAGTACAAATGTTTCGATAGTAAAAATGATAAGAATGCTTGGCCACCTACAATTAAAAACAAAAAATACAATTTCCGTTTACGTCCGCCCGTGTAATCAAGTTGCTGCGGATTGCCATATGGATCATAATTGATAGCGCCACTTGTAGCTGCTGGCGTTGCATCATGCAATACTTTAGTCTTCAGCGTACGTAACTGTGTAACAAATTGAAATAAATGTTTAAACAAATATAATTAAACCTACAAAAGTTAGCTGTATTCATGAAACATACCAAAAAGAAGCCCAACGTAAGACTTGTGTATAGTAGTGCCACGTAATAGCCAACGCCGTGGAAAAGTGTGCTCACGAGTAAACAAGCAACAATTATAACAAATTTGTAACCAGAAAATGAGAGTAGATCCAATGTTTTCAAACTGGTTTTTATATTCACCACATATAGTGTGATGGAGTAAACAACCAATTCGAAAATGCTATAAGCTAAAGCGCTAGACGCTTGTATACCCAGCTGTTCCGGTGAGAAACGATTTTGTAGGCCCAGCATTAAACCAGCAACAACAACATATGTGATATAAGCCATTGTAGGTATATATAGATCTGGTGCATTGATATCATAACGCGGCTGCACAGGATTTTCTTGATCATATTTCAATGACCAGTCCTATAATGAAAATAAATGAAAATTTATACATATATCTTAAACAGGAATTAAAATATTTTCCCCTTACCCTGTGCGTAAACGGGAAGAATAGTAAGCGTAATTTGTTTATAACATATTTATTATCCACAGCAAAGTAATATTTTAATTTGGCAACTGATACCCATTTCTCAAATTGATTTTCAACCAATTGTTTGCCTTGATCAGCTAAACGTTGGCCATATTGCATGGCCATATCTTGCACGATAGGTTGTTGAAACATAGTAAATTGTGGTACACCACCGGGAAATTGTGGTAGACCACCTTGTGCGCCGGTTGCACCCATTGGTGCTGGCTGACCACTCATTTGTATATTTCCGCCATATTGTGGCTGTACATTTGGTCCACCAGCAAATGTTGATGGCTGAGATGTAGGTGGTGCAGCATAGTTGTAATTTTGAGTTTGCATTGGAGCTGGACCGGCGTTGAAGTTGCCAAAATTTGTCGTAGGCTGTTGTGGTGCCATACCGTAAGTTGCAGCTGCACCTACCGTGGGGTCTGGTATTGTTGTTCCAACCGTTGGTTGCATGTAAGGCATTGATGTACCTACCGGCGCTGTTGGTCCTATAGCGTTGATGTCACTAACACGTTTTGGCTTGCGGGATGGACCTTGAGCTTAAGTAAATAAAGGTAGTGTATTGGATAGATCATTCAAAACGAAAGTTGACATATTAAAACTAAAAGACGAAAACGCGCAACAATGACAATCTACCAAATAAACTTAAAATTCATCTTTTCAATGTTAGTATTAAAGCAAAGCAGCAAACAATCCATTAAAATATTAAATAATCTTAATGTGAGCAAATTAATAGTTCAGTTAAAAATAAACAAAACATTTCCGAAGAGTCAGGCACTTGGAAAACAGGAGTGTCGTCACCGCCCGTTTCAAATCAAGTGCCTGCATAAGCTGTACTTGCGCCGTTTTCATCCTTACAGTTTTCCCACTTACGGTTCCGGATCCCAGCATTTGGATTGTAGTTCATTTCGTACTTTTTAAATGCACTTTGTTTCTTTTCGAGAATTTCCAAACAATTAACAAAATATCAATAAGTATCTAAGCTGCTAGTACACATCACCAATCGGATCAATTTGACAATAACGCTGACAGCTGTTAGCCACCGTGATGTTTCCTATTGGACAATCGGCATGTGGCCAGATAAACAAATTTTTTCATTTCTTATATAGCAAGATCAGAGCTGTTAAAATTTAATATAATTTTTTAAGTAAATGGGGAAAAAAAAGTTTACTTTTTATTATTTTCAAAGAATTGTTTATATTCGGAAAGACGAACTTGAATTGAGCTATATACTCATACAAATTAAGAATATCAGCACTGTCCTGTCCCCAACTCCAAGAAGTATTATTGATTTTCTATGAATCCTTTAATTCATGTATTTTTACATTCAGAGAGTTAATAGGTGCTTAATATACTGTCTTTAATACTCTTAATGAAGTTTTTATTGAGGAAATGTCAGCATCCGTATAAGTTTGATATCCCCAATAATTTTTAAGCTCCAAAATAGCTAAAAGATTTATATAAATTTCCTTTAAATGCCACAAAAATCTTGAATTATAAAAATTCGTCTTTTTTAGTTGGTCTTACAATTACGTGGTGTTTAAATCGGCTCACATGATTGATAATCGTCTTATAAGCCGGTTGAAATTCCATGTACAACAAATTAAGAATTTGCCCACTCTGCGGGTAATGGGTTAAAGAATTTACCCGCGTTAAGGAATTTATCTGTCTTTGCCTGGCGACTAAAGTCCAAAAGTTCACGTTACAGTCGGGTCATTATATCTAAACGACGCGGATTTTTATACGGCCAACAACTGTCACACCCACAAATAATGTTCCCCAAAAGCCATTTTGATTAATATTTTTGTGGTTACTGCTAGTAACATTTGGGAATTGCCAAAGTCGGTTAACGTGGCCCTTCCTACTCTTTTGAGAACGGAACGTGGCTTCATTTTATACTACTTTTCGTTTTCTACTGCATATACATAATTTTATTTTAAATTTCTAATATAGTTTAGGATTTATATAATATATATGGTATAATATATTAATCTGTAATAAATATTTGTTTCTTCTGAAGAAAACCGTATTGCTTTGCTTTCATCCCTTCTCTCTGGTTGCGTGTCTATTAAAACTTAGGCAGGAAACTTTGCCAAGAAAAGTATACTTGTGAACTTTAAAAAGGTTTCTTTCAGAGTCTTCATTATGTTAAACGTAGTGCAATGGGTCACTATATAATTGGTTCGAGGAACGGGTTGCTGAGGGCGAGGTAGAAGTAAAGCAGCTTTCATCACTTCTAAGGGGCTTAAAACGAAAAGATCAATTAAGTACAAAAATAAACCCCCCCAGTTATTTGCATTCAAGGGAAGCTCGCGGCTTAAGGGGTTAGGTGGGTTTCAGAGGTTAAAAAAAGGAATTTTCACTATTTTTTATTTTTGTATACATATATACAATCATATATTTTATTCAAACAATTCACCATATTAAAGATACATATTTAAACAGTATTTTGTGAAATTTTTATTCAAAAATTCCGAAAACTCAGTCGTTGGTAACTCATCTCCCTTGACGTCTCAAAAGAAAATGCTCTCGCCGTGGACAGCATAACTCATTATTGGTGCATCTAAAATCAAAACATCAAGAATATTTCGTTAGTATATGGATAAATCTCGTTATTGGACGAAGGAAAAACAAAAACTTAAAATTTGAATTTTTGACAGGTTTTTTACAAAAAAAAACACATTTTTTGATCAAATTTTCGCCATGCATTGGCTCGAAAAAGCTAATTGTAATAAAAAAATAAAAATAAAATCCTTCGTTCAATGACAAGATAATGTTATTACAAAGATGTGTGCCAAATTTGAACAAAGTCGCTTTATAACTTTTCTAGAAATCGTGTCAACCGACTTAAAAAATAGAGTTTTGAGACAAAAACGCGTTTAAAGTTTCAAATTGACGCAGACATGGCCTGATGGGTGGAACTTCCAAAGGGTCTTTAGTAGAATATTTGAAACATATTTTACCATTTAATAAGACAAAATCGATTTTTTTAAATTTCTAAACCCACCTAACGCCTTAATTACCTTACATGAGAGAGGTCCTTCAGTTTAAGGAATCGCAACTGATTTGACAATAGAACCTAAAATGATAACTTCATTTATTATGATCTGGTAGCACTCTTCACTATTCAACTAACTAATCTGAACTTAGTGCAGTCTAATTGGAGCTAATTAAAATCAGTCGTAAAGTGAATTTAGCTAATAGTGGTATGTGAATTTATTTTAAATTAAAGCATTGTGTTTTTATTAATCCAAATTTATGATTTTTTTTTAATAACTTATGGTTTATATACAAAATATAAAATATATTCAAATATAAAAATTAATTATCAAGTCATTTGGTGAAGTGATATGATATTTTGAAGTAACATGAATTTTGTATGTTCAGTTGATTTTATAGAACTTGAAGCAATTGTTTCAGTTATGCCGGCGTTCAACAGGTTTTAGAAACCCACATATTAACATTGTAAAAGCAATTTGAGCCGCATGGGAAGGCGTAAATTCGCATAAGTTCGCATAAGTATGTATGTGCATCATGTGCTTAAACACCTACTTATGTGTGTATGTATGTTCATACAAATGTATGTGTACATTTGTTTTTCCTAGAACGAACGTGCTTGATAAGGTAGTGTTGCCGAACAATTACGATAGTAGTATATTTCAATATTGACGTCCAACATTGTTTAGTAAACAATTTGAGTGTGCTACTATTAATTCGGAGCATTCGTGAATGTAGCATTTTTTAGGTTTATTATCAGTTAGGTGGTTACGCCTTCAAATAAATTATATGCTGAGACACCAGGCATTAGTACTACTCAGAGAATGTATAATGTTTTTTCAGGTTCTCTGTAGTAATAATGCTTACGCCGATCTACTATGCACTGATAGCGCGTGGTTCAAAGTAAGGGTCAATATGTACGTACATAGCTTATCATTATTTGTTTTTAATTGAAATCAATGACCGGCTTATCATCACCAAATGCCAACAACTCAAAATAATAAACATGTCTTCGAAAAAGGAAATTTATGTATATTAATAAACCATTGGGGGCGAACCAAATTTATTTACAGTTGAGCTGTGCTCGTAAACAGTATTGTTATTCCACAAAATATTCACAAGTCTTAGATTCAGAAAATGGCAGCGAAACGTATTGGTAAGTTTTTGAATTTTTGACAAATTTTAATAAGTACTTTATAATAAGATAATTTTTTTTTGTATCTTCTAGCTCTGCTCAGTGTCTCCGACAAAACCGGTCTTATTGAATTCGGTCAGAACCTTGCTGCTCTTGGTTTTCGCTTGGTTGCCAGCGGTGGCACTGCCACAGCTTTGCGCAATGTCGGTTTAACCGTTGATGATGTCTCTGATATAACTGGCGCACCAGAAATGCTTGGTGGTCGCGTTAAGACCCTCCACCCAGCTGTCCATGCTGGCATATTGTCACGCACCACTGAAAGTGATCTTGCTGATATGCAAAAACAACATTTTGACTTGATCAGCCTAGTTGTTTGCAATCTGTATCCATTTGTGAACACAGTGTCCAAGCCTGATGTGACCGTGGCTGATGCTGTTGAGAATATTGATATTGGCGGTGTAACGTTGTTGCGTGCTGCAGCTAAAAATCATGCTCGTGTTACCGTAATCTGTGAGGCTGGCGATTATGCAAAGGTGTTGGGCGAAATCAAGCAACATGGCGATACTACAGTGGAAACGAGGTTTGTGTTTCAAGATTGAAGAAAATGTAGAGTTACACTTGTAAGAGAAATGTGGCACGTTATTAACAGGACAATTGGGTTTATTAGATGGCATGACGGAACAGAAAGTATGGTCCTAACCATAGATAATGATATTCACCTAAAAGATAGTCCCTATAATATTTTCTTTACATTATTAGGTAAAAATAATCCATATCCTCTTTTGGATTTTTCCTGCATATTTCTTTTATAGACATCTGCCAGAACAAGTATCTTCTTTCAGTAATTTCAGAAATTAGTAATAAAGGTATTTTTTTTCATTCCTTTGTGATACACACTTCGATGCAACAGTGTATTTTGTAAGCTTTTCGTTAAATGCACTCTCCGACCTCCTTTTCCACTCCGGGCTCTTCCGGGGCGTCGTTATAAGTTCTGTCCACGACAAGAATACCAAGGCTTAAACTTTCCACAAGTCAGATTTTTAAAGAGGTCTGTAGATATTCCGCCGTGTAAGCCATTGACAAGCTGTGCAAAGAGTAACCACTAAAATGATTGAAGCTGAACCGGGTTCTAGTATCATCCAACCAAATGAAATCGATTTTCATCAATTTCACTCCCACGAAGAATTACGCTCTGTGAACATATCTTTAGACAATCTCCTGTTGTTAGGAAATACCTACGCAAAACAAAATTGGACTTTTCCCATATAAATATTTTTACCATTCACTCGAGTAAATAATTATTTTCTTTTAATTTTCAGAAAAGTCTTGGCTCTGAAAGCCTTTACACACACTGCCACATATGACGATGCCATCTCGGATTACTTCCGCAAACAATATTCTTCGGGCGTATCGCAACTTAATCTGCGTTATGGCATGAACCCACATCAGAAACCTGCACAGATCTTTACACAACTCGAATCGCTTCCACTCAAGGTGGTCAACGCATCACCTGGTTTCATTAACTTGTGCGATGCGCTAAACGGTTGGCAATTGGTGCGTGAACTGAAGCGGGCACTAAACCTGCCTGCCGCTACCAGTTTCAAACACGTGTCGCCAGCTGGCGCTGCTGTAGGAACACCACTCAGTCACGAGCAAGCCAAGTTATGCATGGTAGAGGATCTGTACGACAGTTTAACGCCTTTGGCCACTGCTTATGCGCGTGCACGTGGCGCTGATCGTATGTCTTCTTTCGGTGATTTTGTAGCACTCTCTGATGTATGCGACGTCGTGACGGCAAAAATCATTTCACGTGAAGTGTCCGATGGTATTATTGCACCTGGTTATGAGCCTGCGGCTTTAGAAATATTGAAGAAGAAGAAAAATGGCGCTTACTGTATACTGCAGATAGATCCTGATTATGAGCCAAGCGCATTAGAACGCAAAACTATTTTCGGTTTAACCTTAGAGCAGAAGCGCAATGATGCCATTATTGATGCTTCTCTCTTCGCCAATGTGGTTACGAAAAACAATACTCTACCCGATAATGCCATACGCGATTTGATTGTCGCCACAATAGCACTGAAATTCACACAAAGCAACTCCGTTTGCTATGCACGCGATGGTCAAGTAATTGGCATTGGTGCTGGCCAGCAATCGCGTATACACTGCACACGCTTGGCTGGCGAAAAGGCCGACAACTGGTGGTTGCGTCAACATCCACGTGTTACTGGCATGAAATTCAAGGCGGGCGTTAAGCGTGCGGAGATCTCCAATGCTATTGATAATTATGTAAATGGTACAGTGGGCAAGGATATGCCACTGAGTCAATTTGAGGCGATGTGAGTATTAAATTGGTTGCTCAGAATTGGAAAATTTATTATTAACTTTTATAAAAAAATTTCAGGTTTGAGGCAGTGCCAGCACAATTGTCTGCCCAAGAGAAGGCTGATTGGCTTAAGCAATTGGATGGTGTATCCTTGGGCTCAGATGCATTCTTCCCATTCCGTGATAATATCGATCGCGCTCGGCTGGTAAGCATTTAAGGCGTTTACTCAGTTTTTTTTTTGTTTTAACTTAAAAAGTAAATTAATTTGAAATAATTAATTTAATTCGGTGCTATCTGTTATATTTTAGAGTGGCGTTTCATACATTGGCAGTCCAGCAGGTTCTACCAATGACGCTGGCGTTATTCAAGCCTGTAATGAGCATGGCATCGTTTTGGCTCATACAAATTTACGTCTCTTCCATCATTGATAAGGAATGTTACACAATATTTTATATTATACTTTACACATATCTATATACATACATCAACCTAATGGAACAGCTTCCTCTTAGTAACAATAAGCCAATCAAAGATTTAAGTTTACTAAAATAAATAAATAATAATAAATAAAGGGTGATCCATTTTTAAGTTCCCTACTTTTTTATGAAAGAAACACAGAAAATTGTAATTTAGTGGGGAATGTTTATTATCATTTGAAAGAACATTCTTTGGCATTTATTTTTTGAAAATTATCTCTTTCAAATGTTGGCCGCGCCTACGTCTCAGATGGTCCATCCGGTGAGTCCAATATGCCATGACTCGTTCGAGCATTTCGACCAGTAACTGGCGAATGACACGCGTGATATTTTGCTCCAAAGCCTGAATCGAAGCGGGATTGTCCCCATAGACTTTAGACGGCCCAAAACGTGAAATTATCTGAGCACCAAAGTGTTTTCTCAATAAATCCATTGATTGATGCGATGTGTGGGAAGTGGAGCCGTCTTGTTGAAACCAAATGTCGAGGAGATAACGAGTTTCAATTTCAGGCGCTCTAACAGTCGGCATTGACGGTTACGTTCTACCCCCTGCGGGTTAGGGGTTCAAGAATTTACCCGCGGTAAGGCATGCCAGTCGTAAGAGCCGACTAAAATCCATATCATTTTTAAAGAAACATGGAACGATGATTTCACCGGCCCACAAACCAAAACGTTGTTTTTTCTGGATGAAATTCAGTTTGCTCTTCGTCCAAAATGCGGCAATTTTGCTTGCTTACATACCCATTGACCCAAAAATGGGCCTCATCGCTGAACTAAATTTGGCTTGAAAACGTTGGATCTTCTTGGAACTTCTCAAGAGCCCATATAACAAAGCGGTGTATGTAGCTTGAGAAGGTCGAGCGGCTTCAGTTCTTGCACAAGCTGTATTTTGTACGCTTTCAATTTAGGATCTCGACGTAAAATGCGTCAAGTCGTTCCATACGTCAGTCCGAGTTGCTGCGAACAGCGCCGCATCGACTCCACGGTTTTCGTGTACACACTAAGCTACGGCTACTATATTTTCTGTACTGCGTGCTGGATGTGGTCTATTCAGTCGAATATTATCCAATAATGAATGCTGGGTCTTAAGATGGGTGATTGTGTTGCGAATAGTACGCTCAGTATGTCGATTGTGTTGCCCATAAATTGAGCGAAGCGCGTGAAACACATTCTTTACAGAACATGAATTTCCGTAATAAAGTTGAATGATTTGTAAACGTTGTTCAGGCGTAAGTCTTTCCATGCTGAAATGCCAAACAATATTGAATAAAAATCACACGACAGCTTGACACGACTCACGCGCGATCTGTCAAAAAAAAAAAAAACTATTGAAAAAAGTACCTCCACTTGGATCACCCTTTAAAACAATAAATAATTTTTGCTCCCAGAGAAATCCGCTTATCAATTTCCAATCTCGTAAATATAAAAAAAACACTTTTCTTTTAGACTAAATTTAAAAAATTTATTTTTACGCTATATATTTTTACATACAACTTAAGCGCTTATCTCTAAATCAAATAAAAATAAAAACGTATATATATATATCTGTATATTAGTGTAAAAATAGTTTAGTAGTACATACATACAAAGCAATCGCACTTGAAGTATGTTTATTAAATAATTTTATTTCTTTTTTTTTTTTGAAAATATTCACTTTCCATAAAAATTATATACATACAACTATGTAAATATACGAATTACGTCGGTAAATGTGCGTTCCTTTGCTACAAACTATGGAAGTCAGCGTAAATATATTTTTCTTAAATTGTTTTCTTTTTTTCCCTATGAATCTTCAGCGTTTAGTGCACGTTGTACATTTTTAAAGTATTATTATTAGTTTTAATTAAATTGTTTTTTAAATTATACTTTTTTTCAAATTTTCTTTGTTTTTTAATTAATTTTTTGTTTTCAACTAAATTTACACCCTTTTCTGCTTCTTGCGGAACGTATTTCGACAATTGCACACAAAAATGAAAAATGTCATTATAAATATTATAACCGAGGCCAGCACCAAGGCGACGGTTGTGGTTTGCTCGTACGTATCGGTCGGATCGAGTATGTGATTGCGTTGCAGTAGTTGGAAATCGACTAGCACCTGAGTACCATTCGGTGGTGGGCATGGTTGCTGCACAATGATCTCTTGGTGTTGAACCTGTGAGAAAGTGAAATTAAATATGAAACAAATTCAATAGATTACTGTGAGGAGCCGATGTACAAAAGTAATTTGGTTTGGCAATGGTAGAGAACACGGAAAAAATATAAAACCTCATTTGAGCTCAAAGAAGAGAGATCACTACTTACACTTATTGGTATTACTAAAGTGTGTAGAACAGTCTTAGATCACGAACTGTATGAAGAAGCTGAGAATTTATCGTGAGGGTATAGTAGAGCATTCCCAAGGCATACATTTTTCAAAGACAAAAAAACTCGTTTAAATCAAATACAGACTTTTACATAACAATCTGAGATATTCTGATCCAATCGGACTGGTCCCTCTGTTGCATTTTAGATAGAAATTTACTGATCGTTACAACAACAAAAAATAGCTTTTTCCTGTTAAATGCCAAGATACCTTTGAAAAGGTGTACACGAAGAAGACGGAAAGACCGAGGACCGTCACTCTGCAAATCGAAGCAGAATCGGAATCCAGACACATAAGGAAAGATGTACTAGACTACAGTAACTCTATTCAGCAATACGCAACAAAACCGCCATTCACTGAGGGTCAGTCAACTCCATCTTCCAATTGAAGGCGGCATCGGAGCTTGATTTCCAGCCTCAGCAGGCGAGGGGCTTGAAGTGCCCCGTGAGACTAAAGCAACTTGCAGTAGACCTAATTCTTACTTAACGAGGCTCGACCCCACCGCGCCACCTCTTTGCATGACCCACCAAAACCAACTCATCGAACACCCTTTTACAGTTAGTTCGAGTCCCGCTGACAGTCATCCCGAATAAAGGTATCAATATTAAGCCGAAAGAGAGAAGGTAGAATGATTTTAATAGATTTTTTTTTTTATACATACCTGCTTATTGCGACAAAGCTGTAGTCCAGCAGAATTGGCCAAAGTCTCCGCGCTGTATTCATCCTGCACCAAAACGGGCAGTAACCACTTTTCAGGCGATATCAGTTGCGACCACGACCACAATTTCGAAAGATTTCGTGGATGCACAGCATAACCACCCACCGCAGTCAAACCCAAGGAAATAAGTGCGTTAAAAATGGTGGCAGACACTTTGCAGGGCATGAGATGAGCGCAGAAGAGCCCAAGCGTCTGTATGACGGTGAGATAGAGAAGCATGTAACCTGCAAAGGAAGAGAAACAAGATTAGTCACAAATAATTAGTGTTATCATATAAGCTTACCCATATAAAGATAGATGCCAGCATCACTGCTCGTCGAATAGGTGTACAGTCCAGCCATGCTGTGCGCTGGCAATAAATATGCAAGCCATATGCAAAGGCTCGGGAAAAGGCCCAAAAAACACTGTGAAAAAATGTTAACAATTATTTAGAGATTTTTACCGAATCCAACAGCTTGTTTTGAATTACTTGTATTGTAATGTAAAGTCCGCGCGAATACAGTCCCAAGCGTATATCGCGCTCGGCATGTCGGCGATCTTCTTGGGCTTCGCGTATAGTCAAAAGCAGCAAAGGCCAGTAGGCCACCGCCATAACGCAGTGATGATAACCAAAACGATCGTTGTAGGTGAGTTGTGGATCTGAGGCGGGCACATCCCAGAATATGCAGCCGATGCAGAGAGAAAGCACTGCGGCAGCAATCAGTTTGCTGATCCAAGTCAGCAACGAGCCCGGCTGTTTGTATGCCGCAAAACGTTTAATTAAAGCTTTGACCTGTCCCCAGAAGCCGGCCTTGCGTGTAAAGTTTGGCAGTGATGCAGGTGGCGCTGCCAACGGTGGTTCTGAATTAATTTGATCCCACGAATTTGCCAATGATTCGATGCGTGCAGACGACTCTAGCATAGCGGCGGCAGACAAATCGTCCAGTGTTACTAAGTCCACTGTAAAAGGGCAGCATGTTCAATAATTTGCAAATATTGTTACCAAAACTCACTTACGGTAATAGTCCGCTGGATTTTTAAACGGCGGGCAGGGGTAACCCAACTCGCCCATGTGTCTGGGTAAATCAGAACGGCTACCCGAAAATACAGTACGTCCACCGGATAACAGCAAAACGCTTGAACACATTGAGAGTATTTCGAAAGTGGGCGGCTGTAGTGTCATTATAACAATGCGCCCACCACTCGCCCACTGACGCAGATACTCCACAAGGAAGAATGTGTCGAAGATGTCCATATTACTGGTGATCTGATCGAGTATGAGTAGCGATGATTGCGCTAGCAGCTGACATGCTACGCTCAGACGTTGCTTCTCTGAATGTGTAAGCGAGGAAACATTCGAAGCACGCACCGTAGTCAAACCCAAATCCTCAACTAACACATCCATCTGTCGAAAAATAAGTGGAATTATTGTAACTTACATTTTTCAAAGCCCATATTTCCTAAAACTCTTACCCTCTCCTTCAAGTCCGTTCGATCCAATGGTCCTCTCAATGCAGCGTGGAAATTTAAAGTGCACTGTACGCTCATACGCGGATCCAGCGAGGATACCTTCAACGCTGGCACATAACTGCACAACTCACGTAAGCCCCGTCTATTAATCTGTTGGCCATTAATGAGAATTTCACCACCCATACGCTCGTGTAAGCCCGCCAAGCACTCCGTCAGCGCAGTGCCTTCACGTCGTGACGTGGCCATTATGGCGAATAAATCACCTGCTTTCGCTTGCAATGAAACACCGCGTAAACATGGATTCACATCCAGACAATGCACTTGTATATTGGGATAAATCAGCCCTATGCTGGAATGCTTTCGACTGGACATAATGTAAGCAGCGTGTCCGCCGTTGGGATGATCTGAACCGCGATTGCGCGATGTGCCATAAATACGCGCTTCACCGTAATCATAACCGATGACGTCAACGCCGCCACTGGCCAACAAATCCGCTTCACTGTGCGAACGATGGCCGTAATGTTTGCCATTCGGTATATAGTGATGAGTATTAATGTGAGTACCAACTGTGCGTCGCAGCGGGGAGGTAGAGAGTCGTTATTGTAGAGAAATTAGCACTTGTGCGCCAAAAAAGGTAGACAACAAACTTTGTTTACTTACCAGCAATGCTAGCGCGGCTATTCGCCTGTCGCAGCGCTGTCATGGGTACACCTTGTGCGCGCGATTCGGGACGTGAGCTGGGTATGACGCCAATGGCACGGAAATCCGACTCGCTGCGGTATTTTCTACAAATAGAAAAGGCACGTATAATTAATTACCTTTTTCGCACGTGATCTTTGAGTTTCCCCCACAATGCACTTACCTCAAGTTGGGCGGCACACGACTGCGCGTTGTTTCGTTGTCACTGCTATCATAGCCCGACGAACCAGCCGGCGGCACACCTGAACTATCGCGAAAACCACGATTAACACGGCCACGTACACCACCCGGTCCGGGTCCGGGCGGTCGATGTGAACGTTGCGAGCCAGCATTAGGTGGGAACACACGTGGCAGACCGAACTTTAAATATGTATACATATTCGAGCCCAAGGGAGATCTGAGCATAAGGAAGATAAAACCATAAATATTCCTTTCCGCTTTAAAAAACACGTTGCGACTAAAAAACTTACTTCGGTCCGTAGCGCGGATGATTGAGAATTGATTGCACTGTGGTGTCGCGTAGTTGGAAATTTCCATATGGCAGCGGTGATTTATCTGATGAGCCCAATGCGGAGTCAGTGAAGTCAGAGTTGAGATTTTGCCTATAGAGAATTGAAATAAAGAAGAAAAAAGTGGAAAAATGAGCAGAAAAATTACATTTAATAAAAGCACGGAGTATGGTTTCCTATGCCATTAGGAATTTCTTTGCACTAATATGCAACAACAAAAAAAGAAGAGAAATGGTTGTACCTACTATTTATTGCAGTTTATTTCGAAGGGCTTGGTAGACTTAACAATACCCGCTCATTATTTGTGTCGAGGCGACTATGTTAGGTGTGGTATATGGAATGCATTGGTTCGCTACCTGACATTGGCTCTTGCGGCTCAACGATTTTGATTAACGTCAAAAATCAATCATTGTTAATTTATGAGCACTTCCGTTAGTGCGCGACGAATCTGTTCAACCGCAAAATGCACTATGCGTGATGGCAGCTTCGCAGTGAGGCGTTGCCAACCCACATAACTATGAGATTACTCGTGTATTTGTGCTCATTCGGCCTAAACGATAAATGGAATGTAATATGCTATGTGCGAGTGACAGGTGCGTTACTAATACCGTTAGAAAATTCAAACAAATTTCTTATTAAGAATTAGCGTTAAATGTAGATAGGTCAAAGGCATTAAATATTTAATTCAAAGATAGGCAGATTATTTCTTTAAAGAGACGCTGTCAACAACAGCGCTGAAGATGGTCCATACGAAGACATAATAATAAGACCATTGTGACGATCGCGGTGATAACAACCAGAGATGAGACAAGGAGATCAAGAGCTGTAGAGGAAAGTGAGATGTACTTGTTGGAAGATAAAGTAAGACGAGAGTCGAAAGGCATCTTTTGTAGGGGTTTCCACTTTAATTCTTATGACGGCGTCCGAAATAGCCAAGCCACTAACATTGTGTGCTACATATGCAGGGTGAGAGTTTCACATCCTGACTCGACCAATATTCATAGTTATAAAAAGAAATTGCCCTAAATGTGGTAGCACTCGGCAGTGTACTAGTACGTCAATCTCTTCGATAAGATTTCTGTTATAAAAATATTTAATAAATGATGATAAATGAGGATATTCCTGTGGTCCCTGAAGAAGGAAAAGACTTGCTAACCCTGTAAACTGAACTATGAAGACATCCCTGGATGCACTAGCGAGCTAGCTTGAGCGGTCTCGGCGAGCTGAAATACTCTACTCGCATATGTCACATAGGGGTCTTTTGACAATATTTTAAACTTACTCTGTTGAAATAGGTCTTCTCTGGGAGTTTCTGTTAGATAACCCACAATTTCCACAGCACGAATTGTGTATGATAAGGCGGGCTTACATATTGTAGTATTTTTTAAATATATCTCAATACTTATATATATATCTAAATACTTATACTTTTAGTTAAAGAAAATAGAAAATTTGTATCTCTTGCCAGAAAATGTTCTCGGAGGGGCGACCTGGTTTAGAAAGAACTTTAATTTTTTAAATTTTGTTCTGGTCAGGGTTTCAGCCAATCCCCTTCGACTCGCCTTAGTTGTTGTTGTTGCAGCGGCTAATGGAACTCCTCCAAGAAGCAAGACTAGTCTAGACTAAGTCGTCAAGATCATTTTCTATGGGTTCGGACTGAAGGGGGAGGAGATTAGATGAGTTAGTTTTAGGCGGCATGGAAGGAGGTGGTTATTAGTATCATGCGGGGACGCATTGCATTGTATATGTTGGGTATGTATGTCGCACTAGAGTTTGGATAAGTAGGAATTTAGTCGACCAAAAAATACCAAATCCCTTGTCGGATTCCGTCATCGGCACTCACGGAAAAAGAGTTCACGAGCGTCGGTGGATGACATTTAAAGTTTGTCGGTACGCCGCTCTGTCCAGCGGTTCCGTTCTAAATTGATGTTTGCAGTCGTTATAGTCAAGTACTCCCTTAGTAATGTGCCTGGATGGAGGCTCGACTTCAAGTATGTGTCTCTTGGAATGCATACTCGGCGTAGGTAGTCGCACCTTTGCACTAAATCCGCTGCTTAAGTGGGGAAATGAAGGTGGATGTCCGCAATTCGGCCTGAAGGTATGAAGCGAGCTGCAGTAGATACGACTGTAGGTCGCTTCCAGTTGAGATAATTATGAGCGAATGGAGTATTGCGAGGGTCAGCTTAGATTGCCAAGCTATGCTATTTGTCAGACCAATGTTAGTAATTTTTTTTGTCAGGCGATCTTTGGTACTAGCTCACAATTCTGTGGGGCGTCGTCGTTCATAGTGCAGAATATCATCTCCATTCTTTTACAATCACTTGACAGATTAAAATGCACAAGATTATGGTGCGTCTTAAAGTCGCCCAAAATCAAACGGTTTCCACCTCTGAGTAGCGTTTCTATATCAGGACGGTATCCAATTGGGGAACAAGTAACGAGAGGAATGTATTCATATATTAAATATTTTGAGCTCGACATCGGCTGATCGGATGGCTCTGCACTGACACTCTAGGATATTAATCCTGCGGTCGATGTCACCGCCGATAAGATAAGATGATACCGCGGGGTGTTGTGCAGGATGAACGGTAAGCCACCACCATGACTTCGCTCGCGATTCTTACGTATGACGTTGAAACCGGGCCAGCTCAGGAAATTGAGACAGCTGCTGAGAACTCCGTAAGACCCTGAAGGTCTCGAGGTGTTTACATGAAGTGGGTAGTGGAGCAAAAGGAACGGCGGTAAAGGCTCCATGTGGTTTTTAAGGCCTGAGCAGGTATTAGGATTACTCCAACCCTTGCACTGTTTGAATTTAACTGAAATAGAAGAATGCTGTAGTCGTCTTTGACATAAAAAGGAAAAATAACGGGGTTAAGTCCCCGAAAGTGTGAAACCCATGAGCGGATAAATTCCGCGTAAACTCCGGTGCCTACAACCGACTGTCGAGACATTCGTTCAACTTTAGACTATTTCGAATTGCAATTCACGGCAAAATAAGTTCTTGTTATTCTCGTCGGTTTTGTCCATACGAATATTCCGCGTAATAAGGAACAGAATCTCTTGATGAAAGTTTTTTGAAATGTTTCGTTTGTATTGAGACGATATCAGAGAATAGATCCAGTTCATGATAACCATACCATCTAACTCCTGGGAGCAAAGACAAATAGTCGTAATTTAGTTCAAAATATGTGAAATTTCTATAACGAGTTTGTTTAATAATAGGAATAGCTAGTCAAGACTCCGAAGAAGAGGTCTTCTAGTGTAACCTATAACAGTTTTAGTTGAATCATCTTCTTTAGAAAGAACGTTTTACTTAGTTGCATGCGAAGTGCTTACTGTGAAGCCTAGAAAATTGCCAAAATAGCCTACCTATATATCGACCATGCGTGTAAGTCCTCGGAGGCCGCCGGCGGCTGTGGTGTATTAGGACCGTGAGGTACTGAATATCGGCGCTCTTCACGTGATATCTTTTTCGATGCATTGAAATTGCTTAACTCCATTGTCTGGAAAGAACATTAGAAAACAGATATTATTGCATTAAGAAAATTATTTACTAAAATATAAATAAATAAATAAAGTAAAAATAATACCATTTATGTATAGGTGTATGCTGAAATCCCGACCTACAAGAATTTTGAAGTACAAAATTCTGAAACACATAATTCAGACACTACCAACTATATTCGAGATATGACCAAATTCCGGCAAAATATAATCCAGGCACTACCGAATCTATAAAAAAAATCTACAAAACAATTCTCTGCAAAATAAAAAATCGGGATTTGGTCAAGATATCAAATAAAGAATAAGTATGCATAAAAGTTGATTTTCGCTTTGATTCATGGTTTAATTTCATGCCAAAACTGACAGAAATCAACCTGAAACAATTTTAAAAATACTTTCCTGGTGGTTATAGGCGTGGTAAAAGCTCATAGGGACATAAGGGTGATCCTATAAAATATGTAAGTCATAAGTTGGCTAATACTTAACAGCTTTACGAAAATTTGATATAAATGAATGACTAATACATTGGGTTTCATCTCTGAAAAATATGCATTCTAAAGGTAATTTTTTTGTTGTTAAATATTGTTTTATTTTATTTATATCTCGTGAAAAAAATAAATAGGTTAACTCTTAATATTTTTGTCAATTTTGACATACACTAAGTTCTCAAAAAAAAAATTTATAAAATATTTCAGGTCGATATCCGCAAGTTTTGACATGAAATTAAACCATATGCCGAATTCGAGCCAAAACGAAGTTCGTCGGTCAGAAGCCTACTATTTTAAGGGGATAGGCCACTCTAGAATTTTCGGAAAATGGATTTTTTTCTTTCAAACGATACCTTATGGTCTCAAAAATGTTATCCCGAAAGATTATGACGGACAAAAATTTCCAAATAGCCCATTTTCGTTCTCTAGTTGAAGCGTCTGTTTCAGTCTGCTGCTTTTTTCAACTTGGCCGGAAACATTGAAATTTTTACAGCATCTTCAGAAATACATTATCTACAGAAGTACGTAGGATTTTTTTATCTTGCAACAAATGTCGAACAATTTTTTAGGCCAAATTGTTACTTTTCCTTTAGAGACCCGCCATTTTGTCAAAAATGCATATATTGTAAAAATCCTACGTACTTCTGTAGCTATAGCTATTTACGAGCGGAAACCGTTCAATAACTTATTAAAATAAAAAATAAAATTACGGGAGCTGTGTGTCCGGCCGTGTTTTCCGAAAAAATGGAGACATTCTAGGGAGAACACTGTAAAGCCGCCTATTTGAAATTAATTTTTCTTAAAAAATAGTTATAAGCAGATTTTTTGAATAGTTTTCCCGAGAAAAAAATCTCAAAAAGGCCTAGTTTGTGGCCATGTAGAGTGGCCTAATCCCTTAATATTTAGTATGTACATTACATGCAATTTTTATGCTTCGTTTTGTTTTTGTAGTAACTTTTGACTTTTCGGGATAAGTGGTCGGGAATTTGTCTTGATGTACTATGTTCTGTATGGATTTTCATAGTCGGGATTACGGATATTACCTACGTAATGGTAAAACTGCGACATAATATTAATATGACAATATTAATATTTAATAATAATAATAATAAAAATTACAAAATGAGAACAATGTACATAACAAAATCTAACACAGAGAAGACGTAAAAACAAAAAATTAAAACGTAAATTCCCATATTGTCTCGTTACAGTAACCTTCATGAGAAATGCCCCAAAATGCGAATAACAAAGCGATTTTTAATTAAGTTAAGCAAAAAACAAGAAAAAACAATACAATTATAATGTACCCTGTGAAAAGACTGTCCGACTTTTTGCGGTAAATAAATTAAAACTCAATTTGTCATTTAACTGTTGTTGGCATTATTCACATTAACCATAGCTTTGGGCTAAAAGTGGTTCTTAGCAACGGTTATACAAGAATTCGGATGCAATATGTTAGCTGTAGTGGTCGGGTACCTGTTCATCAAGAATGTCTTGCATAAAAACTTCGCATTAGTAGTGTGTTTGAAAAGAAGAAAATGGTAAATTTCTTCAGGCTTACTACTTGTAATTTGTCATTTTAACAGACAGTTAACACATCATCAAGTACTTATATATGTTATAAATCAGTTAGAGCACACATTTACATACATACATAAATGTAACTTAACAAAGTTACAAAAATAACAATTAGTTACGAATAGTAGCTCCATAGAATACCTCTCCGCATTGCACATCAGTAGCACTAACAATTCCACTGGTCCAAAGCTGTTGCTAATTTTACTTTCCGTTAAAAAGTTTTTCACCGAAATCAAGTCGAATTGGGTCAAGCGCCGTGGCGACGCTGACACTACATACGAATATGTATGTGAGCAAACAATAACAGCAAGTATTGAGAATTGATCATACAGCGTTTGGCGTCCCGCATCCACTTTGACGTGCGCAGTGAGGAGAAAAGTGCACGCTCGACACGTTAATTTGAGCGTTTTAACATGAAATCCAGTTAGAATTAGCACAAATGTGCTTTTGTCTTAAATGTTGTATTTTTTTTTTTGCTGTTTTTATTTTCAATATTTCTTTTGCATATTTGTAGAAACTTATCTCTACCTGTTTTTTCTTAAAACGCGTTTTCGCTTAAAGGTATTCCGTTGCTGCGCACGCGTTTTATATGCGAACAAGGTATAATTGGCTAGCTGCTTGTTTGTGTTTGATTGCTTATTAGATTCTTTATTGTTGTTGTTGTTTGTAAAGGTTTTTTTACCTGAACTCTTGTCATCGGTCAGCAGCATTCCTTTCCTGTGTGTTTTTTATGGTAATTTCAGTTATGAGCGTTTTTTTTATTAGAGAATACTTGCAAATATATTTATATATATATATATATATATATATATATATATATACAACATATATATAGGGTTTTCCAATAAGAATGATATGGTTTCTTAAACAAAAAAAATCACACTAATTGTTAAGGAAATTCAAAGGTTATTTATTTAATGTCAAGTACAATCGATACAATTAAGTTCGGAATATAACATCATTAAAATGGCCTCCAAGACTTCTTTTGCAGGAACGAATTCGATGAACCCGTTTTTTGAGCACTTTTCCACTAAATCAAGTCGTATGTCATGAATAGCATGTTCAGTATTGACTTTTCAAGCTTGAAGAAAGTCTGGTTTATTGCCAAAGGCAAATGTCTTTAAATAACCCCACAAGAAGTAGTCTAATGGTGTTAAATCACAACTTATTGGAGGCCAATTAATGTCACAATTTCTTGAAATAATCGAATCTCCAAACCTTTCTCGCAATAATTCGGTTGTTGCACGTGCTGTGTGGCACGTAGCCCGTCTTGTTGGAACCAAATGTTGTTAAGATCAACTTCTTCCAATTGTGGCTATAAAAAGTTGGTTATCACCGATCTATACCGCTCTCCATTGACAGTAACGGTGTTACCAGCTTTATTTCCAAAGAAGTACGGACCGATGATTCCACCAGTCCAAAACCCACATCAAACTATCAATTTAGGTGAATATAATGGTTGTTCATGAATAATTATTGGGTTTTCTTCGCACCAGAATCGACATTCGGCAATTTATCGCACAACTCAGATGAAAGTGAGCCTCATCGGAGAAGATAATTTTCTTAAAAAATCTAAAATGTAGAACGATTATTTTGATAATAATATTGAATAATTTGTAAATGCTGTTTTTGCGTATATCTTGCAATGATGAAATTGTAAACAATTCTGAATAGAATGAAAAAAAAGACAGATCATGACATATTAAAAATGGCCAAAACGACACTTCATATCTCATCATCATCATATCATCCCCATTGGAAAATCCTTTACTATCTCCTACTTTACTTATAAATGTATCTGGTTGTGTTGTAGGAAAATCCAAAAAGAAAAAATTTAATTGCTTCGTAGAATGCAAACTTCTAATGCATTCTCTCATTTATGTTTGCTCAATAAAAGGCACCTAACCCTTTAACTAGGTTCTCAATCGCAAGCTCTTCTGTTATCCCAACCAATAATTCAGTAAATTTTTAAATTGCAAGCGGTTTAAGTTATATAAATACGTACATGCATGTATT
Organism: Neoceratitis asiatica; assembly: GCA_030068015.2. Classification (NCBI taxonomy): domain Eukaryota; kingdom Metazoa; phylum Arthropoda; class Insecta; order Diptera; family Tephritidae; genus Neoceratitis; species Neoceratitis asiatica. Next base: position 30,081,239 of record CM061528.1, read on the forward strand.
ATTTATTTATATTTATTTATATTTCAATTATTTGTTTTTTTGACTGTATATATATATATATATATGTATGTATATACATATGTTCACATATACGAGTACATTTTTAATCCGCACATAACAATAAAGTTGAATGCATTCATTGAATGCTCTCGCTTTAAGCCATTAAATTTTCAAATGATTCATAAACTTGTTCAAGAAATGGCAGAGGAATCATGGCATAAAAATGCCTGAAATTTGCCGCAGCAGGGTGTTTTGTAGTAATTAACTTGAAACCAATTTTTGTTCACCTTTTATTTACGTTTTTTTTTTTTTGTTATATATATTTTTGCTTAACAATATGTTTGAATTTCAGTAAATTGTTTATGAGTGCATTGAATGAAAGAGGGAATGAACTTCGGCTTATGAGTCTAAAGTAATTTAAAGAAGTCGTAAAAATTGCTTAAGACAACACAGGGGTTTTAGATTCATATATATATGTATAAGTTGAGCATTTTTAACATTTTTTTAAGTTTTTTCTTTAATATTTTCCAGCTAAAGAAGCTTTTATAAGCCAATCATCATTTTATTAATCTAGAAGAACTTAAAAAAAGTTCCAAAATTTACCAGATTGTGTTCCAGTATGCCGTTCTCTTTCTAGTAAAACTATCGAACAATCAGCAGTTGTGTGTTGACATAAACATGTGCGAACATTGATTTTGATTTTAAAATTAATAAAAATCATTACTTTTTACACAAATATTAAACGGTTTACTTTTGCCATTTTTTGGATAGCTTCATAATTCCATAAGTGTAGAACTTCTGTGGTTTATCGACGAAGAACTTGGCCAAATTATTTTCAGCGAGAGTTTTCATGAGATTTTGCAGAGACCGAAATAAATAGTAGACATATAGTGCAAGATCCGTGCTATATGGTATTAAGTTAAGGAATACACAATATAAAAAGTCCCCCTGTCTGAAACCTTGTTTATATCAAATTGTTCACTGTTCTTTTCCAAGATTCTCGCTTCTCTCTTCTACTCTCGGTACTACACCCACATAACGCACATTACAAAGTTTTCTGTTTTCTCTACACTGCAACAAGGTAAGCCTTAGCGTACTAGCTCATCTTTTGACCTTTTCTAAAACCTATAGTTTCGTATGCAGTTGTACATAGTAAGCTTAAAATGTCGTCTCATAATTCCTTCATACCTCTTTGCTGATGAGTGCTCTCAGAGGGCAGGAGAGCCAGTGGAATTGAAACCTGTTTGGCTGTCTGTTATGGACGTTTTTTGCTGCGCAGAGGCATCCGAGACAGCTATGTAACTGGATGAGTTTTCTTGTGCTGCAATCTAGTACTACAGGTTACCATATTTCGAGCGAAGTTGATCAGCGTCAACTCACTTCGGAATGTTTCATCATTGAGTTTGAATTTTCCGACCCTTGTGCCGAATATACCTTCTCTGCCCACTCAGGTGTTAAAATCGACAATCATAATTTTGACATCGTGGCGAGGTGCGTATAAAATACCTCTTTGGCTAAATCAACCTTTTCTTAAATCGATGTGTGGGCGCAAATCGGTGATATGTTGAAGAAGTTCGTTTTGTTGCGGATTATGACTAAAGGTCCATCAACTCGGCAATTCAGTCTCTCTCGCACCATGAAACCGTCACCGTATTTTGCGCTGATTTATATGGCCACTGTAGCGTATTTCTCAAGTACCTACCTGTTTTCGTCTTTATATCGACGGCGGTGATGTCAGCCTTTAGTATTTCAAGTACAATAACTTGCAATTAAGTGATGGAACATTCTGGGTACATGACCTTATGGTCCTCGCTTCTCCTCTGATGGCCGGCAATAAAATATATGTTAGAACGTATTGCTTGGCATCTATTGTCTGACATTAACTGCAACTTTGATAAAAAGAATTCAATTTTTACGAAAACTTGCTAGTGGCAACATCATTGGTATTTTAAGATCAAATGAAGATGAAGTGATTAAATTAATGAAAACTGCTAATTTTTTTCTTTTTTTCTTTTTCCTCAGCAAGTTTTTTTAGTATCTTAAAATGTTTAAGAGTTTTAATGCCGAGAATATGCTTAGTTGGCACCATTTTATAAATGATTAGTATTGCTCAGTCACACTTTGTTGTGACTCTTTACTATTCCTTTGAATTTATATAATAGAATTGGCTTTGTAAAGAAAATTAGCTGTCAAAATGACAGTTGGTAGGCAATCGATGATTGTCTGCGGAGATGTGGGAGAATACCGCATCCTTAAGAGATTTGCTGTGGTCGTCATCAAAAGTAAGGTGGTCCCACCGCATTGTTTTTATTTTTAAACATGGTATTTAGTATGTTTCAGAACAAGAGGGAAATTTTTTTCGGAGGGAGGGAAATGTTTTTAAGGGGCTGGGTGGGTTTGAGAATTTTTTAAAATCAATTTTTTTTTCTTGCTTTATTAAATTTTAAAATATGTTTAAAATATTCTCCTAAAATTTCAAATCGATCGGAGTAAAATTCTAAGAGATAGACCCTTTGGAAGTTCCGCCCATCGGACCAATTTGAAACTTTAAACGTGTTTATCTCAAAACTCCATTTTTTAAGTCGGCGGATACGATTTCTTGAAAAGTTATGAAGCGAGTTTGTTCAAATTGGTCACAAATCTTTGTAATAACATTATCTACTTATTGATTGTAGGATTTTTTTTATTACAACTAATTTTTCGAGCAAATTCATGGCGAAAATTTAATAAAAAAATTTGTTATTTTTTGTTCAAAGTCTGTCAAAAATTAAAATTTTAATTTTTTTTCCTTCATCCAATAACGAGATTTATCCATGTACTAACGAAATATTTTTTTTGATTTAAGATAAGCCAAAAATGAGTTATGCTATCCACGGCGAGAGCATTTTCTTTTGAGACGTCAAGGGAGATAAGGTACCAATGGCTGAATTTTCGGAATTTTTGAATAAAAATTTCACAAACCACGGTTTAAATATGTATCTTCGATATGGTAAATTGTTTGAATAAAATATATGATTGTATAAAAAATAGTGAAAATTCCTTTTTTTTAGCCTCTGAAACCCACCTAACCCCTTAAGTTTTCAGTGTTTGAAACAGTTCAAGAAATTTTGAACTAGTAATGAAGGAATATCGTATTAAACGAATTCCAGAAGACAATGAGAAAAAATAGTTTGAAGGAAACCAAGCAGAAATTTTGAATATTGAAATTTTTTTGAGTGCCTTTGTATATTTTGCCACACTTTTGGTAAAACATATTAGATACCTTTGGAAGTCATAAAATTATGATTATTGTAGGGCATTAAAAAATTTTGTTTCTTATAATTTTAATTGCTTAAACAAACACAAAATATAGGGTTTTCCAATAAGAGTGATATGATTTCTTTAAAAAAAAATCACACTAATTGTTAAGGAAATTCAAATGTTTTTTTATTTGATGTGAATTACAATCGACAAAATTAAGTTCTGAATATAACATCATTCAAATGGCCTCCACGACTTCTTTTGTAGGAACGAATTCGATGAACCAAATTTTTGAGCACTTTATCCACTAAATCAAGTCGTATGTAATGAATAGCATGTTCAATATTGACTTTTAAAGCTTGGAGTGAGTCTGGTTTATTGCTAAAAATCAATGACTTCAAATAACCCCACAAGCAGCAGTCTAATGGTGTTAACTCACAACTTCTTGGAGGCTATTCAACGCCACAATTTTTTGAAATAACCGAATCGCCAAACCTTTCTCCCAATAATTCGGTTTTTGCACGTGCTGTGTGACACGTAGCCAACCAATTTGTTGGAACCGAATGTTGTTAAGATCAACTTCTTCCAGTTGTGGACATAAAAATTTGCTTATAATCGATCTATACCGCTCTCTATTGACAGTAACTAGCACCGTTACCAGCTTCATTTCGAAAGAAGTACGGACCGATGATTCCACCAGATCAAAAACCACACCAAACTGTCAACCTAGGTGAATGTAATGGTTGTTCATGAATAATTTGTGGATTTTCTTCGCACCAAAATCGACAATTTCTTTTATTTACCGCAGTGAGCCTCATCGGAGATTATGATTTTGTAAAAAAATCGTTATTGTTTTCAAGTTGTTCTAAAGCAAAATCAGCAAATTCACGACGTTTATGGTGGTCCATGGATGAAATTGTAAACATTACTGAATACCATGAGAACAAAATGACAGATCATGGCATATTAAAAATGGTCAAAACGACACTTAGAAATCATATCCTTTTAGTTACCTAAGTTTAAAAAATAATTATAAGAATCCTCGCCTTTATTTTGTTTCGAATTTTTTTTTAAAGCAGAACTATTAAAATAATTATTAAAATTATAATAAAAAATTATAACTTAAAGCTTGCATAAAAATTTAATTGCGTTCTTATTAATATTAATGCTGAAAATAATTCATAATAAATCGACTAAAAAAATTTGGGATGTAAAATTCACAAGTTTCTTCACAGCTGTCTTGTTGCTGTTTGAAATTGAATAGTGTGTGTGTGGCGGAAATTAGATTTATGCAATTTTCACAGGAAACTCAATTTAGACAAGAGAAAAAAAACAACAAAAATTACAAGCGTTTCTGATTACTTATAACTACGACTACAATGGAAGCAGTTAATTGGTTTCACATAAAAAAGCGCGCTTTGAAGAATTAAGAACAATGAAAAGCCCAAATACGAGTATTATCACATTAGCGTACTCGTCAAAGCTTGATTTTCCTTTAATTACTATTTTAAATGTTTGCTTTATTGTTTTATGTTTGCTTTAATTTTTGACAATGCTAGACTCTCTATTCGTCATGCGGCTTGAGCAGAATTCGCATGCAAATGCGTTTTTAATTTCCACTGCATGCGGCTGACAGCCAAAATCAAGCAAAATTGTAGTCTTTCTAATACATGAGCGTGCGCACATGGCATTACATAACTGTGTGCACAGTACATGCGGCGAGACCAAAATGGTTGGCTACTGGTTGGTTGCCTGTTTGGTTACCAGCAGATTTGAAGACATGCAGACGCGACGCTGACCATATGTAACAGCAACAATGGCAATGGCAATAGCGGGAGCGCTTAGCTAATAGTTTCAGTTAGCAATTCAGCAGCGTTAACAATTACACATATGCATATACATACATATATGTAACAATGTATGTCTGTATATATATATGAGTGTTAATAATGCAACAATGGCAACAAAGTTTGAGCCACATTTTATTTGGTTTTATTGGGTTAAGGCGCAGCTGCTGCTGCCTCTATGGCTGTTATTAGGCAGCTGCTGTTGGTGCGCCTGTGCAACGAGGCGTATAAATTTCCGTTTTGCTAGCGTGCATTTTTGTTGTAAAAGCTTGAAAAATATTTTAGCGTTTATTTTAGTGATTTCGCTTTCGACGATGATGACGACTTGAGGAAGATAATAAAAAATGTTTTTGAATGAATGAGTGCGTTGAGTTAATACTACGTTGAAAATTAGTAATAATTTACAACAATAATGTTATGTAAAACAAATGTTGGTGTATGTGTGCATGTACTATACATATGTGTATATTTATAAAAATAAATACCGTTTTTTTTTTCGTATATTGATTCTGATAGGCGGCAAATACTATTTGTTAGCAATGAATTTGCCGGCTCCACATTTATATATACATATATACATATGTACAAATATAGTACACGTTAACATGCACAAATTAGTATATTCCACCATTTTTATGTGCGTGTGTGATGAATGAATTCACTTGCTCGCTCGCTCACTTTTGGAGCACTTTTACTTTTCTTTCAGTTCAACGGTTGCGAGTTCAATGCACATCAAATACGTACACTCACATATATATTTATGTACATACAAATTTGCTAAAGTTTTGTTAATTATTTGTTGTTGTTTTGGATTTTTCTTTTATACAGTGATGATGATGTAGCATCAGGGCATGTTGTATGAGTATGCTAGTTGTTAAATCGCTATGACCACAGAAATAAAAATTTAAAAACTAGTACAACAATGCCAATTACCTTTTAATCATATGGATACGTAAATAATACACTGTTGTATACATTCATTATATTATGAGCATGTGTTTCTCTTTTAGTGTTTTATAAAATTTGTTAGCCGATTACCAGCAGCTAGTTCGGCGATTATGGAATTTTCATTTTTTGAGCTAAAATCCCACATCTTCATTTTGAGCTTTTCCCCTCCTTTGCTCCTAGTATACAATGTCCCAATATTATTACACTTATGTTAAAAATTAGACACTGATGCTTTCTCTCTGCGTAAAATATAATTTTTGCGAATTGACTAAGACCTTGTCTTATACCAAAGAAATAAGTCATGAAGTACTCTAAAATGTCATTTCAAGGGATCCTTTTTAGTTGGTTTTATACATCCGAACATTTCTTACATTTTGGAACCATTCTTGATATGTATTAAAAATTAAAAAAATATATATATTTTAAGAGTAAAAAATATTATAAATAAGTCAAAATTTATAATGAGTACCAAGTTTCCCATTCTCAAACCAGTTTATAAATTAAATTGCTCGTTTTAATATTTTAAGGGTTTTTTATCACTGAAGTTGTTCAATATATTCATTGAATTCTTTTTTTTATAAAATAAAAAATAAATAAAAAAAAAAATAAAAAATAAATATAAAATAAAATAAAAATAAAACTAAAATAAAAAAATAAGAATAAAATTAAATAATATTAACATAAAATGAAAAAAAATAAAAATAATAATAATATACATAAAATAAAATAATAAATAAAACATACTTATTAAAAATAAAATAGCATGAAATAAAATAAAATAAAATAATTATAGTAAAAAAATTTATAGTAAAATAATAAAAATTAAATCAAAATAAACAAAACTTTAATTTTAATAACAGAAAATAAATTAAAAGGATTTGAAAAAATTTAAAATAATCTAAATTAAAATAAAACCAAATAAAATTAAATAAACAAAATAAATTAAAAAAAAAAACAAACTAAAAAACAATATAAAATATAGTTGAAAAAAAAATAAAGTAAAATTAAATAACAAAAAATTAATCTAATATACAAATTGAAATAAATACAAAAAAAAAATAATAAAAAATCAATTAAAGCAATTAAATGAAAAGCAATTAAATAATAAAAATAAAAATAAAGAATAAAAACATGTAAACAAAAACAACATAAAGTTAAAAAAAATGAAGCAATTTAAGCCAAAAAATAAGAAAATAAGAAAAAAAAAATATAATGAAGAAAATAAAACAAATAAAAAATGAATAAATATAAAATAAAATAAATTAAATAAAAAAAAAAGAATAAAAAATAAAAAATAAAAAAAAATAAATAAAAAAATTTATAAAAAATTAACAATGAATTAAAAATGAAATAAATAAATAAATGAAATCAAATAAAATAAAATAAAATAAAATAAAAAAATAAATAAAATAAAATAAAGTAAAAATTAAATTGAAATTACATGAAATTAAATCAATAAAAATCTATAAAAAATCTAAATAATAATAATATAAAATTAAATAAAATATATTAAGTTTAAAAAAAAAATAAAAAATAAAAAATAAAAAAAATAAATAAAAAAATATATAAAAAATTAACAAAATGAAATAAATAAATGAAATCAAATAAATTAAAATCAGATAAAATAAAAAAAAAAATAAAAAAAATAAAATAAAATAAAGTAAAAACTAAATTGAAATTAAATGAAATTAAATTAATAAAAATCGATAAAAAATCTAAATAATAATAATGTAAAATAAAATAAAATGAAATAAAATAAAGTAAAACAAAATAAAATGAAGTAAATTAAGCCAAAACTTTATTTTTCATGATTAATTAAATATTTTTATCGAATTGGCTTATTTGTCTGCCGTCAGATAACAAAAGCGATTTTAAGTATGGAAATAATATATATTTTGAAAATAACTGTAAGTAATAAATGAATGCAAATAAAAAAAATTTATAACCCAAACATCTTGTTCAAACACATTATTTGACTGCGATTCTTGATCTTCCTAAGTTTTTAATAAAGATTTCCCTCGAAAATCTAATTTTTGTTAGCGCGCTACTACTACACTTTTCAGTTAACATTCGTTTGCCTGCTCGTTGCTAAAATTCTTCTCATAACTGCAAGCATACTGCTTGCATGCTGGCACCCTACACCAAAACACGATGCGTGTATGGTGACTAACTAATTTCCTTTTCATTTAGTTGCAAAGTGCGTTTCTCTTTGCCTAAATATTAGCTCATTTTTGTATAAAAATTTATTATTTTTTCCATTTATTTTAATTTTATTTTGCATTTAACTGCAATTGCTTATGTGTGTGGTGCGTGCAAGCAATAAAATTGGATTTAATATTTTCAGCAGCTGTTGTTTACAAACACAATTATTTCTATTTATCAAATTTTTTTTCTTTTTATTCTTTTAAATTAATTTACAAAAAATTTTATATAATTTTATTATTACATTTACTCGAAAATAAAGCAAAATCACCTATTTAGCCTTTTTTATTACAAAATTTCTTTCATGTGATATGAAAGTGTTAATTTCAAACTTTTACAAGTTTGTGTACCGCTCTCAAGAAGCTAATAAAATAAATTTTCTACATGGCGAGCTTTTAACTTTTACGACTTGTTAGTGTTTAAACAAATGACGTCTAAGTGTTTTGTGGTAAAAAATTAGTCTCAACTCAGAGTTAAACTAAGGAAGTGTGTATATGTAAAGCAATATATATACCTTATATATGTTATCATTATACTCGTATGTACATATATGTGTACATATGTTTTGCCCGCTTAAAGCTACTTATCAGCACTGAGTGGTCATGGGTCATAATCGGCTATATAGTTACATCAATTTCGATTTTTCACGTTTTTAGCTTTTGTAGATTTTTTTTTCATCGCGGCAAAGGAAAGCGAAAGGGTGATTCTCAGCTTTTTCGTAATTTATTCAAATATAAATCGGTATTATGCGTTTTATGGGCTTTGTTATTAATGGCATATCACTTAACTTATTAAATTATGTAAAGGCTTCTTTAGCTTAGTAGATTGAAGACTCGTTGTAAGTATGAAAGCTTAGAAAGTTTTGGGAGTTTTTTTTTGTTTTACCAGATATTTATATAGATGCTTACTAAAACTTTATTGGAGTAAATATCGTAATCGATCAAGTAAAATAAAATTAAAATTAATAAAGTGAAAAAAAATTAATTAAAAACAAATAAAGTAAAATAAATAAAATGAAATGAAATGAAATAAAATAAAGTAAAATAAATAAAACGAAATTAAATAAAATTAATTTAAAAAAAAGTAAAAAATAAAAATAAAATAAAAAAATCAATTAAAATAAAAAAATAAAATGAAATCAAATAAAGCAAATAAAAATAAAATAAAATAAAGTAAAATAAAAATAAATAAATCAAAATAAAATAAAAATAAAAATAAAAATAAAAATAAAAATAAAATAAAAAAATAAAAAATATAAATAAAAAAAAATAAATAAAAAAATAAAAATGAAATAAAATAAAAATAAAATAATGAAAGTAAATAATAAATAAAGTAAATAAGTAAAATGAAAGCAAATGATCGTATACACTTTAATATACCGTCTCGAGCACTACGAAATCATGACTTTTTCGCTATTGATAGAGCTAGAACAACTTATGCATCCAACTCACCAATTGCAAGGGCTATGAGGAAATATAACTTCCTTCCTAACTCGAGGGATATTGATTTTTCAATAACAAAGTGTAGGTTTAAACTATTATTAATTGATTTTGTGTAGTTATTTAGTAAGTTATTATTTATTTTTGGCGTATTTAAGTTTTCAATCGGAAATAGTCTGTAAGGAGTTTGTATATCCTAGATTATACTGAATAAATAAATAAATAAATAAATATATAAATAAAAATAAATTAAAATAAAATAAAATATAGTAAAGAAATAATCGAAGAAAATGAAAATAAAATCAAAAATATATAATATGTATGATGGACCATAATACCGAAGTTTTTATATCTTTTATGAACATAGTAAATTTATTGAAAAATTCGAAATTCGATTTCGATGATAATCGGTGTAAAAAATATTTGAATTTACGCATGTAGACTTCAAATTTCACCCTCTTAGACGTTTTTTGATGGATTTTTGACGCAAAACATCATTTTTGAACAAATTGGTTCTACTGGACTATATGATATAGTCTTCCGTTTCCGATGATTTTCTGTATCAATGTGTAATTCATTAAATATTTGTAGCATACACAATTTTACTTTCCTGCTTGTTTGTTTTACATATTTATAACGAAAAAAGTCAAATCTGATAAATTGGTGATATATACGATATACTTATATATATCGTATGCTAAGATTGTTCGGGCCGGCCTGTTCCGGTAAATGATCGTTTAAATGTGAAAATGTATCTGTCTGCCATGTTTGGTTGAAGTATCTCAAAACTTTGCGTTCAAACAGTCGGACGTACAGACGGACATGGCTAAATCAACCAAACTCATCATTCTGATGCAATCGGTATAAATATTGGTGGGTCTATCTCTTCTCCTTCTTTTACTTACATACTTCGGATCAAAGTTAATATACCATTTCATGTGCATGTGAGCTGTGCAAATGGAACACCTAAGGTGAGACGTATGTGCACATATACATTGCTTACTTCTCTATTGAGGAATGGAAAGCAATCACTTGAGAATAATAAAAGTTCCTTTTTGCAGCCAATCATTGGTGACTACGACAACATTGTCGCTTTATGGAGTCTATAATCATTACTGTATATACCGTAATACGGTATATTTAATTCAAAGCAATGCACTGTAATTAATTAGACAAAATGAAGAAATCATGTAATCGACTGCCTATCAACTGTAGCAGAAGGCAATAAGAGAGCGACAAGTCCACTTGTCACTTAACTACATATGTATGCACAAACATTGTTGCAAGCACAACTGGCTAGCAACATCAGCAACCACAAAAACACTGCCACTACCAAATGTTAAATTGAGAAAAGAAGCTAGAAAAGTGGTGACTTGCAAGCGTTCGATCGATTGACCGTCAATTTGCAGGAGAGATGGCAAACAATCCCGTTTGAAATAAACCGTTTCGTAGTTTTGTATATGATTATACATACATCACGATATGCGCACACTATTACCGCACTCATCTAAATGCATCAGCTTTTTTTTTACTTGCTTTTCTGCACCAATAGTTTGCAATTGTCAGTTTTAATTGCGTTAATAAATCGGTAAACTCGTATCATGTAATGACTGTTATGTTATGCTCCATATGCGTATATACATGTGTGTACGCTTTTGTTATAGTGGTCTTGTGAGTTGTCTTTTGAAAAGTGGTCAAGCGAATGCATTCGAGCGCAATACTGTGAAAACTGTGCACTTCATTTAATGTCAAGCTGCAACGGCTCTGCACCAAAACGTTGCTTCTTTATACAATATATATTTTTTTTTACGAAAAAGCCATTAAAGCGTACTCACTGTTGAGTACACCGCTGTTTTATATCTTTGTTGCTGATTTTATTGCTGATTTGTCACCTAGGTCACTTATGACGAATAACCGTTTGTTTAAATAACTGTCACACTTTTTTTGCTTTGTAAAATACTTGTTTGGCGTTCTCTTTACACAGTTGCTTTGTATTACAAAGCTTAATAAAACTGTCGCTTGTGGTATATGTTATGCATATGTATATATATATAAAGAGTGATCAAAGTAGAGGTAATTTTTTCGAAAGCCTCTTTTCGACACATCACGCGTGAGTCGTGTCAAGCTGTCATGGTTTTTTTGTTCAGTATTGTTTGACATTTCATCATGGAGAGACTTACGGCTGAACAACGTTTACAAATCATTCAATATTATTAATTCACGTTCTGTAAAGAATATGCTTCGCGCGCTTCCCTCAACTTATGGTCAACATAATCGGCCTACCGAGCGTTCTACTCGCAACACCATCACCCTTCTTGATACCCAGCATTCATTATTGGATAATATTCGACCGAATAGATCACGTCCAGCACGCAGTGAAGCAAATATAGCGGCTCTAGCTGAGAGTGTACACGAAGACCGTGGAGAGGCGATTCGGCGCCGTTCGCAGGGACTCATACTGACGTATGGAACGATTTGGCGCATTTTATGTCGAGATCTTAAATCGAAAGGGTACAAAACATAGCTTGTTCAAGAACTTAAGCCGCTTGACCGCCCCAAGCGACATCACTTCGCTTTATGGGCTCTTGAAAAGTTCCAAGAAGATCCGACGTTTTCGAGTCAAATGGCTACTGTTACTGCGCCATGGTAACCGACTATTTGATGCCTGAAATTAAAACTCTTGATCTTCGTGACATTTGGTTGCAAGAAGACGGCGCCACTAATCACACATCGCATCAATCAATTGATTTATTGAGAGAACTCTTTAGTGAGCAGAAAACTTCTGTAAAATTTTAATAATTAAACTTGCAGTCGGATATTAAGAGATACTATTTTTATGTTTCAAACCTTATAACATTTCAAAACTTACGAAAAAATACCGAACTCTGCAATTCGCTCATCATACTCATTTTATTACGATGACAAATTTATAATCCTGGAAGGATAAGATCAACGAGATATACGACGAAATTAATGTAATCCTGCGGATTAATAGGTTACAGTTAACTGCCTTGTTAGCATTAGCGTATGCCGTAGATATTGATAAGTCATAACTTCGAAGTCGAATGTAATTTCATCTATCTACGAACCAGCATTAACAACACCAACAACGTCAGTCTTGAAATCCAGCGCAGAATCACTCTTACCAGCAGGTGCTACTTTGGACTAAGTAGGCAATTGAAAAGTAAAGTCTTCTCTCGACACACCAAATCCAAACACTACCAACCGCTCATCATGTCCGGCCTGACATATGATGCAGAAGCCTGAACGATGTCGACATCGACTGAGTCGGCTTTAGGAAGTTTCGAAAGAAAAGTTTTTCGGAAGATTTATGGTCCTTTGCTCATTGGCAACAGCGAGTGCCGTAAGCAATGGAACGATGAGCTGTACGAGTTATACGATGACATTGACATAGTTCAGCGAATCAGGAGACAGCGACTACGCTGACTAGGTCGTGTCGTCCGAATGGATGAAATCGCTCCAGCTAAAGCAGAGGAAGAGAAATACCTGCACTCAGTTGGAAGGATCAAGCATTTCTAGCTGGCGCCAAGCAGCAAAGAGAAGGAATGAGTGGCATGCTATTGTTGAAGAAGAAGAATAATAAATTAACTACCTTTCTTATGTGGTCCGGATGGGTTAAAAATACTCCAGTCCTCAAGGTTTTTCATACAGGACGTTCATTCACTTGTTATCTTCAATACACGTCAAAAAGTAACAAAAATAAATAACTAAAGCGATTTCTGACAGCTTGTAGGTCATTTACAAGGGCCATGCACATTATTTTATTTGCAATACGCTTCGTATCAGCCGAAGTCAAACCAAATTGTGTTTCTCTTTACTTTACGAGGAAATACTTTTACTATTTCAAATACGAACAAAATTTTCTTCATTCTAGTCTAAGGCCTACTTGTCGTGAGAATTATTAAATTTTGGTAGTTTATGGTGAAATAATTTTACTATTTGAAATATGAACAAAATTCTCTTCATTCCAGTCTAAGGGCCTAATTTTCGTGAGAACTATTAAATTTTGGTCGTCCAGTACCACAGCAATGATTAATAAACTAATTATTTATAAATAAATAACAATATAAGTATTCGGCAGCTTTAAATACAGTAAATATACAAGAGATTTTATCCAAATATATAAAATGAAGAAAGTTTCTTTTTTCAGTACTGTGTTTGTCACTAGAACCAGCATTCCACTCATAACTGTTTATTAAGTTCATCAAGGAAGTAATTGAGACTTTTAAATGAACGCAGAGCGTATTTTCGCAGGATCTCAGTCTATAGAATATTACCTTCTTCTGTTTTAAGAAACTCATTTTTAATATTCCGTGAAAATTTCAAATTATTTTATAGAATATTATCGAAATTTGTTAGTAATTGTCATCCTCAGCAGCTTCAGTTGTTCTCTTTCTAACAAGTGAGCGTTATTAACCCTAGTGAAATAACGCTATTTTATACTACTGAAAAGATAACGATACGTTATAATGACGTATCTTCTTTTAATGAATTTTAGGCAAGTCAAAGATACAAAGTTTTTTGTTTCCTGCTCTCTCTTATAAAGTGCATTTATAGATAAAATATATAGATAATTTCAAACTAATAAAGAAATTTATTATGTTTGAAAAAAAGTATCAAAAATTGGGCAGTCTCCACATAAAAACACGATTTGGATTCTCCAACCTAAATTGATAAAAGCTTTTTATACTTGAAATAATATTTAAAAAAAAATGATGAATTGATAAAAGCATATGTTACATAATTTGGTTTGGTGCTCTTCGGACAAGGTATTTAACTCATGACACTTCGTTCTTTGACCTACGTCAAGGATCGGATTTTTAAGGAAAGAATCCCCTGAATTTTCCTTTCTTTGTAACTAACTATTTTCCATTCCATTCCAGCTACTTCAACCAGTATTGAGAGCGAGATTTGTCCACTTTGAGATTACATTTTGTTAACAAAAATATGTTGAAGTGTTCTTGTGGTCATAAAACGACTTGTGCTGTAGAATATAGGTTCCTTAACCTTCCGAAATATGTTTATCAAAGCGAGTCGGCTATGGCTATTTTCTTTCGTTGTACAGTGAATCCTTTTGCTCCTTCGATTTGGAACAGATTCCATAAAATGTCTTCATCAGAAGGAAGTGTACCCGCTGTTTCTGATGGCAAACTCTCATTTTGACCCGTAAGATACAAGTATATAGGGTTTTCCCAATAAGGGTGATATGATTTCTTAAAAAAAATACACTATTTGTTAACGAAATACAAACGTTTTGTTGTTTATTGTGAAGCACAATCGACACAATTAAATTCTGAATATAACAAATCAAGTGGCCTCCACGACTACTTTTGCAGGAACGAATTCGATGAACCCAATTTTTGAGCATTTTTTCCACTAAATCAAGTCGTATGTCATGAATAGCATGTTCAATATTGACTTTTAAAGCTTGAAGAGAGTCTCGTTTATTGCTCGAGACCAATGACTTCAAATAACCCCACAAAAAGTAGTATAATTTGTTAAATCACAACTTATTGGAGGCCAATTAATGTCACAATTTCTTGAAATAATCGAATCTCCAAACCTTTCTCGCAATAATTCGGTTGTTGCACGTGCTGTGTGGCACGTAGCCACGTCTTGTTGGAACGAGATGTTGTTACGATCAACTTCTTCCAATTGTGGCCATAAAAAGTTGGTTATCATCGATCTATACCGCTCTCCAGGGACAGTTACAGTGCTACCAGCTTCATTTCGAAAGACGTACGGACCGATGATTTCACCAGACCAAAAACCACACCAAACTGTCAACTTAGGTGAATGTAACGGTTGTTCATGAATAATTTGTGGATTTTCTTCGCACCAGAATCGACAGTTTTTACCGCACTACTCAGATGAATGTGAGCCTCATCGGAGAAAATGATTTTCTTGCGTATATCTTGCCATGGTGAAATTGTAAACATTACTGAATACAATGGAAAAAAATGACAGATCATGACATAGTAAAAATGGCTAAAACGACACATAGAAATCATATCATCCCTATTGGAAAACCCTATATTTTTATTCGCTTCCATGATCAGATGAAACTCATTCAGTAGAGCAACTAATTGTGAATGAGACAACCCACATGTCGATGATGTAGAGCTAAAAAACAAAAATGAGCTTCTAACCTCTCTAAAATTGATGTCGAATTATAAATGCTAATATAAAATATATGGAACTGAAAAACCAAAATGAAACGCAAAAAAAAATCTTGCCACTAAAAACATAAAAGTCTGATAAAGAAAAAGTAGTACATCATTTCGTTGTACACTCATGTTAATAATGGGGTTTTCTTAATACAGCACGCAATTTGCTCTTTATTCTATAGAAAGTCTTTTGACAAAAATTACAGTTTTTAATTAAAAAAAAAAAAAAAAAAAATTACAAGGCTTCAACAAATAAATTAAAATGGAAATGTAATGAGTTTCTAGAATAGCAATATTAACTTTCTAGTCAATTTGCTTTCATACTTAAAGGGAATTATGGTTAGTAAATTGAATAAAATAAAATAAATAAAATTTTTTAACTTAATTTTTTTCTAAAGAAAGTGTTTACTCAAAAATTTTTACTGCCAATATAAAAAATCTCAAAAAATTAATTACGTTTAATTACTAGATGACATACTTAAGTGGAACTCATAAAAAAGACTTTAGAATATGTAAAAAAAATTTTGTAAACCCGTCTAACATAAGCTAATCTACATATCGTTGTTGAGGAAAAATTGGTCCAGTAGTAGAGCAATTTATTCACACTTTCCGCGCCTTTCACCTTTCCATGTGCTTAAAGTTTCATTATATTTTACACGAATTTATATATGTATGTATGTGTGAAAGTATGCTGCAAAAACATTCACTAAATTCCAACTTTCATTTATGAATTTTCACGTCTCCGCTGGCTTTTGGCATATAAATACATAGACCTAGATAACATACATACATATATACTACGATACAAGTATAGAAGTTTATACACAGGTGTTTATTAACACATACATATACCTGTATGTATAAGTATGTATGCCGCTAACTCTACGGGTTGTCAGAATATCTACATCTACAGCAAGCAATGTACTCTCACATTAAATCAATTCATAAAATCAAGTTTGACCGACATTCCAATGTGACGCGTAAGTCAAGATTTCTGGTTTCTCGTTGGCTTACACATGTACACAGAGCGAGTTATATGTCTCTGTGTGTGTTGAATTTTTTCTTTTTTTCGCTTGTCCAGGCAGGTGCCAATGAGTTATATTTACACTCGACTACTCGTCTATGAGCAGGCGCAGTTATTCGCGCATTTACGCGCTCAGCTACGCGCTACAAGTTACAAACATTCTCAAAGCGGTGTGAAAGATAAGAAGAGGCTGAGACGTAAGACTGTTATGAGGCGGTTCAACAGCTTTAAAAGTTTCTTTGACGTAGACAAATTACATTTCGTCTCGTGGAAAGTTTCGCTTTAATGAATTCATTTTTACCAAATTCATCATCATCTTCGACCGCGAGGACATGTTTATTGACTTTGAGAAGATTCTTTTGCTTCGACAAGAGTTTTCTAATTTTAAGCGTTCCGTCAAATGATGATTTCTGATAAGATTGCAAAATAACAAGAGTATCTGTTCATCGTGAAAGAAGACTTGATTTTCCCATAAATCACAGCTCTACTCAAATAGTACAATATTTGTACGATGCCAACCTACTCAAATGTTTTACGAGTTTTGAATATTTCTAAATTTTATACATTTCGAATAATTAATTGGAAAATACAGATAAAAATTTAATTAATTGGCAAATAAAAAATTCAAAATATGTTAGCTTAATTCTTGTATACTCGAAAAGATCGCATTGCTCGATCTCATAAATTTTCGAGTAATGAGCATTACACAAGTAGCGAGTAATCGTTGCTCAAATGCTCGAACTGCTCGTAAATGCTTGAACAAAATCTTGAGCCCACCTTGTTGCAGCGCAAAGTAAAAGTTTTAATTTTAAAAATAATTACCATGACAGAAGACTCAATACTTTGCTTCGGTTAGAACTAATTCCACAACATAAATTTTGTTTCAGTCTTAGCTGAGGAGATTTCACTACCCAGCAAAGTCACTCAATTATTAATAAAAGTATTATATAATTTTTGAATGACTTACCTTACAATCAGTACTCCAAACAAGCCCTGATAGTTAGCCAATTTTAATTTATAATTATAAGACATACATATCTTGGTTCTTGAATATATCCTATGAAAAGACAATCGTCAGATGAAAAGAAATGAGGAATAACTAGCTCCATATGGTTTACTTGCATCCCGATAATTTTGGCTTCAGAAATTTTTTAAATAACAAGTGTACGGTTGTCTTTTATATATAGGGATTAGAGCGCAAAAACAAATATCAATCATCGAAAATTGTTTTATTGTTCTTCAAAATATTTTCCATTAAGATCTATATACTTTAGCATGCGTTTGAACCAATTGTCGAAGCCCTTTTGCCACTCTTATTAAACTATCTCCAAAACATGCGTTCTGAACGCATCAACCGCTTCTTTAGGTGACGAAAAACGTTTTCCTCTCATTTTATTTTTAATGTAAGGGAATAAAAAGAAGTCAATAGAAGTGCCAAAGAAAGGCTGTGCTGCGAATGACTCATCAAATCGATGTTTTTAGTGCTCAAAAATGCAGTTGTTTCAGTCGATTTATGAGAGCTCGCATTGTCGTGGTGAACAGCGACCCATCTTCGGTGGTAGGTTTTTCTGATTCTGGAAAGGCAACTGTCAACTAAATGGCTATATACCTTTCAGAATTTATTATTCTAGTGGTATGGTTTGGGACATGACCAGTGCTTCCAAAAAACAGGCAACGTTTTGCTTGGAAGTGCTTCGTATGCCAACAACTTTTGTTGGATTCGGCTCATCTTGAAGCACCCATATAGTCGACTGTTGTTTTCTTTCGGGCTCATACCTGGAAAATGCACGATTCATCACCTGTCACAATATCATAGTTGTGTTCGGAAGCACCGATAACGTATTTTTTTTTAAAATTTCTCTCCACAAATCGACACGAGTCTTATTTTAAGCGATTGAAAAATTATGTGAATTCCAATGTGAGCAAATTCTTTTCACAATCAGATTTTCATGCAATGTTAAATGCATACTGGCCCCACTTATGTACAAAGTGGTCTCAATCTCTCTTTGGGCATGGCTTCAATAGTTTAGATTAAATTCACCATACCATTGACAAACACCGGCCCTTGATGGAGCTTCAACACCAAAAATTCAGTTAAGTTCATCGATGCCCTGTTGCTGAGTTAATTCACGTCGAAAGTTGTAAAAAATAATCGGTCGAAAATGTTCGCGATTTAGTTCCAGTTTTTGTCGAGATTATAAATATTTTAAGTTACTGTAAACAACACAAATAGCTCTCGCATATCAAAACGTTCTGTAAATGTAAAACATTATAAATGTCAAAATTTACGATAAAGTTGTCAGTTAGCAGATTGCAACACCTGGGTTGCCAAATTCCTTTATATATAAGGCAACTCTCGTATAAATAAAGAGCATTCACAAACCAGACAGTACACAAACCGAAATATTTAGTCTGGCGGGTAATACTGGCTTCAGTTTCGCGTGATGGCGACATTGTGCTTTGCCCTAGTTGATGCGTGCAGTTGTATAGTGTAGCTTAGTTCTCTTTGATTTGTTTTTGGTTGTCTAGGTCCAAGATCGTGTATACTTTGTCTGGATTATAATTTGTCGAAATTTTGTCGTGGCTGGAATATGTCTAATATGCATTTGGTTGGGTCTAGATTATGTCTTTTGTAGTTTTTCTTTTGGATTGACTAAAAAATGATACTTTTTGGTAAGGCTATACGACGATAAGTAAAGTGGATTGGTCTGATAAATATTGGAACGAGTTCCCGTCGTCTTTTGTCAAATTTGGTTTTGAGACAAAACAAATTTTGAGTCTCTTAAAATATCGTTTTCCTCATTTCAGGAATTGTTTGTATAAAAGGGATTTTTCGATGGTGCGATTTCATTATATATTATCGATTTTGAATAAAACAAGATGCGTACTAAAAATCCAGAAATTTTAGTTTTCTCAATAATTTATGAGTACAGAAAAAAATGTGTCTGCTGCCACAAGTGTGAAAAAATTTATATGTTTATCTCAATACTGTTATGTAAACATCTGATATGCTAATGCTCACTATAGTACACCGTTATAATCAAATTGTAAAAAAGGATATAAAATTATTTTAAGCGGATTAAGAAGTTTTTTGTTTAAAAAAAACCCCCGCCTTTTTGTTAAACATTACTATATATGCCATGTACAAGGTGTGTTCAAAGAATTTATTTGAATTTATTTAAGAAAAAAAAACTTATTTATTTATCAATATCTATTTTGCCCCATTCAAAGTAATTCCCATCGGCTAAAATACACTTGTGCCAAAGCTTTTTCCAATTCTCGAAGCACTTCTGTAATGCGCTTATCGGTATGGCCATCAGCTTTTTCTTCGATTCTGACTTGATCTCATCAATTGTGGCAAAACACTTTCCTCTCATTGCTTTCTTTAATATATTGGGAATAGGAAAAACTCACAGGGAGCCAAATCTGGTAAATACGGTGGTTGAGACATTATTACGGTTTTGTTTTTGGCCAAAAAAAATTACGAATAAGCATTAATGTGTGAGCTGGTGCATTATCGTGATGCAGAATTCACGATTTGTTTTTCCACAATTCCGATCGTTTGAGCCGTATTGTTTCACGCAAACGTTGCGTAGTATTCCTTATTAACTGTACGACCTTTTGGCAGGAACTCAAGATGCACCACACCATTATAATTAAATAAAACAGTGAGCAAAACCTTCACCATTTCCTTTGAACATACCTCGTATGTACACACGTGTGAGTAGTGAATAATGCATTTCTGTTCCATTTTGGTGTTGCTTTTTCTAATTTATCGTTTTTTGCCGCCACTGAGTTGTTTATTTGCTAAATTTATAACGTCAAGCATCGCTGCATATGTACATACATATGTTGTTAGCGGTTTTAGGCGTATAGCAGCATAGCAGGAAGGGAGCAGATACGCAAAAAAAAATTTAGATTATGAGACCATTTGAAATGGAAATTGTAAATTTTGTGTATCACTTATCACGTTGTTTTTTTGTTTTTCTTTACTTTTTTCTTTCAATGCGGCTTTTGTGTGTTTTGCATTGTTTTTGCTGTTTTTTTTTGCCACTGCGGCAGTTAATCACTGCATTCATTTCGTACTCATCCCTTTTTGCAGATTTCTCAGACACATTGTTTGTTTGTGTGGATTGAAAGCAAAAAAAAAAAATTCACTTTCTCGCTGGCTATTCTACAATTCGCTTGTAGTTGTTGTTGCTTTTGTTAACTTTACATTACGCCCGTTTAAGCGAACGCGCGTAAGAAAAGCGAGTTGCTAGCCGCTTTTGATATCTCCAGATTATTGCTGTTGTTGGTTTTGTGTTTTGTTGCTGCTTTTTTGTTGTTGGTGCAACAATCACTTTCAATAATTGGTGTTTATAAAAAGAAAAAATAGCGGCGACTGTTGCTGCATTGCTGTTGCTGTTGGCTACAATTTTGTTGTCATTGTTGTTGCTGCATTGGTACTGTTGCTCTGCTAGTGCTGGCTTGGAATGTTGTAATGCAACTTTATTTTATTTCTACCTTGTTTTTGTTAAAATACTCAATACTATGTTGTTGTTGTTGTCACTGTTGTTGTTGTTGTTGTTGTTGTTGTTGTTGTTGTTGTTGTTGTTGTTGTTGTTGTTTTTGCAATATCACTTAACTGCTGTCACAAAGTTCATTTGATGTCGCATCTCATGTCTTCGTTTGGCAATTTAACCGTTGCGCTGCAACATGATTTCTGTGGCAAGTGCAATTCGCTCCTCACTTTAAACATGCCTACATACATACATATATACATACATATATATTTATTTATACATATATTTTATGAATTTATTCAGAATCCTGTCACGGCTCAATCCGGTTGATGTCGTGCCAAATTTTGTGATGACCAAAGCAGAAAACGCGAGTCGCTGGCCCCTGGTGGGCTGACTTTTATGTCCATTTGTTTACTCTTTTTCTTTCTAAGTGTGGCATAAAGTCATCAGTCAGGATTGTTTATGAAGAAGAGGGCATGATTGAATGATTAAAAAGAGGAATGCGGTAACTGGTTGTAAGATTTCCTTAACAAGAAGTGGTAAACGAACGTGAGAAGTTAAACAAAAAAATTATTTCTTTACTTGACAGTTATATTTACGTGAAATAAAATTAATTAACTTTTTTATTTTATTTTTAATACTACATTTTGTGCCAACATTTTACATTTTTTTTTTAATTTTAATTCATACTCTTTCAAAACATTGATGAAAGGTTATAAGCCTCAGTGAAAGTAATCGCCAAAGGGATAAATGAAAGTTTTTCATAGCGTTGCCAAATATTTATGTATAACTAAGCATGTAAATATGTAATATATGAAATTTTGTACTTCAGTCCACTTAAGTCATGAAAACTAAAATGAAACTGTGCAAAGAGACTCTCCTGCATTCCTATGAACTAGTTTCTAGCTTTCCAGGTTCTACTTTTAACTTATTTTAAAACTAAATTTTTGAAGAATTTTTATTATAAGAAATTTATCTGCATGAAAACCTGAAACAGCTATACATATATTCTCTTATTTAGAACTACCACATTCAATTCAGTCACTTTCACGATGTGATCGATTGAATACTGTCAAGACTGTTGAGTTGATTGTTGATGCGACTGTTGGTCAGCGACAAACACACTTATGTCTGTAGACACATTGTGATACCGCTGTGAGGTTTCCATCACCTTCTCAAATTATGAAAGCTATGATGCGATTGCTAATTTTAGCTGAACATAGCTCAGCGAAACAGTAAAAAGAGTATTTTGCGAGGAACTTTTGTTGAGCGGTTGTCAAGGCTGGGCAGTGCACAGAGGCAAGACTCTTCCTCTTCTTCGTCCCTTAAATTGTGACAAAAATCATTGAAGTAGTTAACCAATACTTTCCCTTGAAATTTACTAAATAGTGTTCTGTTGTTATACCTGTCATCGTACTAATTGAGAAACGATCTAGAACGATTAGATGCTTTGTTTTTTTTTTTTTTGCTTCCAACTCTGGTCATAACTATTTGGTCACATTGCAGCTGGTCTCATTCAGCCATAGTATTTGCCTTTTCGGCAAAATCCAGTTTTACCATATGCCTTCCCGTGGACAGAGGCAAGCCTGCATCGTATACATAGCATAACTCGTCCGCCGTGCAGTACATTACTCGACTTCAGAGTGCTTCTTCATTTCATAGTCACTTTTGATGTGGTATTGTTGGGCTATAGAGATCTTATAAAGGGTTTTCCAATAGGGATGATATGATTTCTAAGTGTTTACAATTTCATCATGGCAAGATATATGCACGAAGAACGTTTGCCGATTTTGCCTTGGAACAACTTGAAAACGATAACGATTTTTTTAAGAAAATCAACTTCTCCAATGAGGCTCACATTCATTTGAGTGGTGCGGTAAATAGACAAAACTGTCGTTTCTGGTGGGAAGAAACTCCACAAATTATTCATGAACAGCCATTACATTCACCTAAACTGACAGTTTGGTGTGGTTTTTGGTTTGGTGGAATCATCGGTCCGTACTTCTTTTGAAATGAAGCTGTTAGCCCCGTTACTGTCAATGAAGACCAGAATAGATCGATGATAAACAATTTTTTATGGCCACAATTGGAAGATGGAATTGGAACATCATCTGGTTCTCACAAGACGGATCTACGAGTCACACAGCACGTGCAACAATCGAATTATTGCGAGAAAGGTTTGAAGATTCGATTATTTCAAGAAATTGTGACATTGAATGGCCTCCAAGAAGTTGTGATTTAACACCATTAGACTACTTCTTGTGGGTTTATTTGAAGCCATTGGTCTTTAGCAATAAACCAGACTCTCTTCAAGCTTTAAAATTCAATATTGGACGTGCTATTCATGACATACGACTTGATTTAGTGGAAAAAATGCTCAAAAATTGGGTTCATCGAATTCGTTCCTACAAAAGAAGTCGTGGAGGCCATTGTATCGATTGTACTTCACATTAAATGAAAAACTTTTATTGGAAAACCCTATAGAAGCCTGGCTATCAGCTTATATCGTAATTGATGATTTTTCAGCTACCGAATATTTCAGCATCCATTCAGCAGCTTCCATGATTGCGGTGAGTTCTGCTTAGTAGACACTGCAATTATCTCTCATGCTCATATTAATTGAGAGAATCGAAAATTGTATTCTAGCCGTTTGTAAAGATGGCTATGACATCCTGATTCAGGACGTTTGTGTTTTCCCATTCGTTTCTGTTTGAGAGCTGGAGCGCTACATTTGAATGTGCCAAGTTTTCGACTGATTGAG
The DNA here is from genome assembly GCA_030068015.2 of Neoceratitis asiatica. Lineage (NCBI taxonomy): Eukaryota > Metazoa > Arthropoda > Insecta > Diptera > Tephritidae > Neoceratitis > Neoceratitis asiatica. The sequence continues at coordinate 30,105,393 of CM061528.1, forward strand.
ATGTCTTATCTTTCACGATGCCTCAAGTTTCAGCCGTACGGATAAGAGCAAGCACAGCTGAAAGAAACTTGGGTTTTGCTCGATAACTTAGCTTAGGACTTGCTGTTAGGTAGAGAATATGAAGTGTCGAAGCATATTGTGGTTCTTGTAGTGTCTTTTTATAGTTGTTGGTCAAATAGGAAATATTGTAACGGACTAAATTCTACATTAAAAGTTTATTAAATCAAGCTAATTGTTCACTAACACTTAGTTGGGATATACAATGGATAACAATGACTTAAGTGAGGTCAGGTTCTTAACCTCCTTCTTCCAACCAACCAAATTTCTTTGATGAAAACAGTTAAATTAGAATGAAGAGTCGGCTATCTTTATTTTAGTATTTAGTAATTAACGCAGGTATCACTTGCGCGATTGTAGACGATTTAATACCGCTATATATATAGATATAATACCGCTATTTTTGTTTTTGTTGAAATTTTGGCTGCTTTGGCAGAAGGTTCCACATTAGTGACAACTTTTGTTGAGACCATTTTTCGATTCTCTAACTGGCAGCATAAAAAAATTCAACTGAAAAATTAGGAGAACAACAAAAACAAAAGGCTTCATAAAAAATTTCTGAAGAGTATTCCTCCGACTGAAGGTAATTTCTGAGATTTTAAAATTTATAAGTTTTTGTTTGTTTACATATTCCATTGGTGATGTTTTGAAATATATAGAATCTTCCATTTATGGACTGACCTAACTTTTTAAAATTATATGTATTTTGTTTATAGCTTTGTTCTGTTTATAAAAAAAAAAAACGCTGAATAAACTTAATGTGTGTTCAGTCAACATGAGTAACCCGAAAAGTATAAAATAAAAAAAAAATTAAAATATAAAAAAACGTGTCAACAAGTGCGTAAAATTTACACATTCAAACTTAACTAAAAAAAAAAATATTTTTAACGCGTTTATATTTCAATTTCATTTTAATTAGCCAAACATAAATATTGTATAAATCGTAAAGTATGTGTGTTGTAGTGTTGAGTGCACTCAAATGCTGCGCGGTGAAATGATAGTCAACAACAACTAGTATGTAAATATTCTAATTATATACTAGTATAAAATAGGATGAAATCTTACCAGTTCGCTATTGTATATCAGCTCACCAGTGACGGGAATGATAATAATATTCACCACCAACTTCTGTTGAAGTGCGAAATATGTCGTTGTTCTTTATATAATAACGAGTGGCGAATGGTTAGAGGTTATCTCTGAAGAACGTGATGTTGGCGGCTCGAATTTCGTTGCTGATAAATTCAATTATTTCTTTTTCAAATTTTTTTTTTGCGAATTAGAAATTCAACACACATACATGATATATGACAGTAGGACATCGCCGTTGCTTACATGGAAAATAGATGTAAGATGAACTAGTTAATTCAAAAATGCCAACCTGTTGGATTCTAGTCGACAACTAGTATTTTTCTCTACAGGGAAATCAACTATGAGCATATATGTAAATGCATGTGGGTCTACTCAAATGCTACAATACATAATAGTAGCATGAAAAATGTGTTGAAATACAATTTTCAGCGCTTCGCATTATTGTTTTTCCGCCTGAAGGTCACAATTTGTTTAACAAAATATCAAATATTAAATTTGATCTCTGATATGTGTCGCTAGGTTACTGGGTAGGTTACTAGCGTTGCGTAATTAAATGTCTTTGTTATGTTGTTTGTAATGCTTTAATAAGCAAACAAAAAATATATGTGTGTATGTGTATGTTTAAATATACTTATAAATATATGTGTATGAATATATATATATATATAACAGTAATGGCCTTTAACGGGAAGTTACCTCGTCTCTTAATTTTTTGTATTTCATTTTTATTTTCTTTTTAGTACTTTTTATTTATAACTACATTTGCATTTAGAAAATTTAAAATAACCGCTAATTTGCTATTTATGGAATTTCGAAATTGCAAAAGGTAAAAAAGGTGAAGATTACAAATTTACAATACTTATGTTTAATTGCGCTACACTAATGATGTGTTTGTTTATAAATATTTACATGTTTTTAATTATTTTTTTTATTTGTTTTTGATTTGATGTTATTTTCTTGTTTTCTACGCCCGTGCAATTTTTATGCTCATGTCTGATTTCTTCTACCTACTCATACATAGTTAACATTGGATTTTCTCTTCATTGCTTGTCACACTTTAATTTTAGGTGCGGTCTCACTTTCAGAACTGACGCCTGTCATCTGCTTTATGTGTGTTTGTATGGCATTTATAATTAAGTTTCGCTGATTAGACACTTTGGTATGCGTTGAGGTGCAATGCTTAAGTTGATAAATATTGAAACGTATGTATGCATGTATGTTTGTATGAATTTACAATTAGTTATTTGCATGTTGTCATAAAAATAGCAAATTTAATTTTTATTTTAAAATTGCATGCACTGTTAACCAGTAAAGCTAAACTTTAATTAAGCTCGCAATTTATTTTAAATAATTATAAAATAGATATATATATATATTTAAATTTTTTTGATATTTCAAAATAATATTGTGTAATATTGTGTATATTGTCGCGTATTCTTTTGATGCTTTAAAAAGAAGAAAAATAAGAATTTTAATAAGCAAAAATAAGGATTATTCCAAGAATCAAGACGGAAAAACCGAAATTAGAGAAGCGTGGGATAATCTTCCTCATTGTCGCATAAAAGGTCCTATCGAGCGTATTGTGTGAAAGATTAAAGCCCATCGTCAGCAAACTAATCGGACCTTATCGTGTGGCTTTAGACCAGAAAAATCCACCATTGACCAGTTATTCATCATGCGCCAAGTCTTGGAGAAGAAACGAGCGAAACACCACCTTTTCATTAATTTTAAATTTACCTTCGACAGCACGATAAGGAACTGCCTCTACGCTTTGTAAAATCACCCTGGATAATACCAGAAGCGCAGTCAGAATTGGGAAGAACCTCTCCTAGTCTGTCGATACTAAACGAGGTTTCAGAAATGGTGACTCTTTATCGTATGATTTCTTCAATTTGATGCTGGAGAAAATAATACGAGCTGCAGAGCTAAACATACCAGGTACAAAGGTCTACAAGCGTGTACAATTGTTGGCGTATGCCGATGATATTGATATAATCGGTCATTACAACCGCAACATAAGTTCTGCATTCTCCAGGTTAGACAAAGAAGCGAAGCGAATAGGTCTGGTAGTGAACGAGGGCAAGACGAAGTGTCTCCTGTCACCAAATAAAGAGTCATCGCATTCGCGACTTGGCTCCCACGTCACTGTTGACAGTCACAACTTCGAAGTACTAGATAATTTCGTCTATATACGAACCAGCATTAACAACACCAACAATGTCAGCCTTGAAATCCAACACAGTATCACTCTTGCCAACAGGTGCGACTTTGGACTGAGTAGGCTATTGAAAAATAAAGTCCTCTCCCGACGAACCCAAACCAAACTCTACAAGTCGCTCATCATTCCTGTGCTGACTCATGGTGCAGAAGCTTAGACGATTACAATATCCGATGAGTCGGCTTTAGGAGTTCTCCAGAGAAAAGTTTTGCGATAGATTTATGGCTCTTTGCGCATTGGAAATGGTGAAAACCGTGGACGGTGGAACGACATGACATAGTTCAGTGAATTAAGAGACAGTGGCTACGCCGGCTAGGTCCTGTCGTCCGAATCGATGAAAGCGCTTCATCTTTGAAAGTACTCAATAGAGTTCCCTCTTGTGGAAGTAGAGGAAAAAGAAGACCTCCACTTCGTTAGTTTCACTTGATATTTGCCACTGGCGCCAAACAATGAAGAGAAGGAACGATTTGAAAAATTCCACAAGTAAAAATCCTTAATACTAATTATTCGTTATTCTTATTTTATATCTTATTTCTTCTTCTCGTGATTGGGTGTAAATTAATTAATTAAAGGAACCCTATATGATGATATAATGCAATCACTCACGTAGCCTCTTACCAAATACGCCTGCTTTAAAATAACAATCTTTAAGTAATATATATATATATATATATATATATTTGGCGCTTTGTAACCGCTGAAGCGATTTTCGGCCGAGCTCCTCCTCCAATTGGTGGTTTTGCATCTTGATGTTTTTACCAACAAATGGAGGAACCTACAGTTTATTCTAAGCCGCCTCCGAACGGCCGATCGATTTTTATGAGGATCTTTTTCACATTCCAGAAATGCACTCGGAGGGCTTGACATTCCCTGCCGAGGGGCGACCGCAATTAGAAAAATTTTTTTTCTATAATTTTGGATGTTGCTCGAACCTGGGCTCGAACCCAGTCCTTCCGAATGTCAGTTTTTAATGCTAACCACTCGGCTATCGCGGCCGCAAGAAGTAATAGCTTGATGGAAATACGGAAAATTGGCAACAACGCTTCTGTCTACGCATATGTAAAATCACTTAAAATATTGTTGGTGGCATTTAAAATAAAAGCTGCATTCCTGTATACACTGTATTATCTAAAAACTCTCCATAATAACACATTCCTCACAAAATTAACTTCACATATGTAAACATAAATATTTCCACATGCAGATTTATTTATTCATTATTTTCTCCTTTCCATTTTTTTTCCGCTTAAATGCATAAGTTGCAGATTCAAGTAATTTCCTCTCTGAAAGGTATGTAATTTTGCTAACATGTCTAAGTATATATATAGGTACACTGGCATAGATCATGTGCACGTAAGTACTTATTAGAAATGTTGCTGCTCATTGCGCCATTGCATACAGAAAACAACAAAAATAAGCATACACAAAAAAAAATTGGCAAAATTCGAATGACACAAATTCCATAAAAGTCACATAAATTTAAACAGCAAAAAAAAAAAAAGAAACTAAAAAAAATACCAACAAAATTGCCACTCAGCTTGGTAATTTTTACCAAACCACCATTCATACTTTAGGCTTTGTTGGAGAGAACTTTTTTCTTTTTTTTTTTTTTGTATGCTGGCTTTTCTATACACATTGTTTTATTTTACATGCCACTTGGCTTTGTTTTGGCGCAGACTCAACTCTGTACAACAAACAATCAACATTCGGTTTTATCTATTGACAGTCATGGCAAACGGTGAACTCACCAACAGCTGAGAATGCTTGTATATACCTAGTTCGATATGCGCGTGTGTAAGACAATTACTCACATATGTGCACACATGCTATTGCATACATAACAGTACTTGCATGATCACGAATGTATTTCTTCTTACTCATTTGCCGGTTCCCACCCACAGACGCTTAGTGAAAAAAGGTACTTAATAAAAAGAAGAAATAGCTAAAGTATGAGTACTTCAACGCGCGGCAGGCCTGTAAATGCAACTTAAATATATATAACTAAGTACGAGCGTTAGGGTAGTAAAATGAAATAAAATAAATAAAAAATAAAAAAATAAAAACAAAAATTAAATTAAATAAAACAAAATAAAAATTGAATAAAAATAAAATTAACACTAAATAAATAAAATAAAAAAATTAATAATATAAAATAAAATAAAATAAAATAAAATAAAATAAAGTAAAATAAATTACTGTATATAATACTATAAAAAAAAAAAAAAATGAAAAATAACAAAAGAAAAGTAAAAATGAAATAAACTAAAATAATAGAAATTACTATTAAAAAAATTAAAAAAAATTAAAATTAAATTAAAAAAAATACATAAATAATAATAAAATAAAAAAATAATAATAAAACAAATAAAAAGAATCAAAATTAAACATATGAAAAAAAATTAATTTAAAAAATAAATAAAATAATATAAAACAATATAAAATAAAAAAGAAGACGTATAACGAAAGAACGAAAAAAAGCCTATACGGCCTATTACACTTACAAGAAACTTTTTAGCAGCAACTGGGGCCTAAAATCAATTATAGTAATGTGGATGTATACGGCCATTATCAGACCAATTTTAACATATGGAGCCTTTTGGTGACCAGCATAGCGGAAATGGTATAACATTAGGTAGCTAAATGGGATTCAGAGAGCAACCTGTGTAGGGGTTACTGGAGCCAGATGGGAGAGGAGGACACCATATAACCTACACCGATGGATTCAGAATTGATTCTCCGAAGGTCTCAAAATCTCCCTTTATTTTCGTCTACCGAATTCTGCTAGTACCTTCTAAGCGGAGGTGCCTTGTCGGAAACGGCTGAATGGTTAGAATATATTATCTAGAAAAGGCATGTGGAGCTACGGGAGAATAAAGAGGGCAACTGAACTGTATACTCGGATAGCCAGGCGGCATTGATGGCCTTATCGTCACCAACGATCAATTCAAATGTCGTAACCAATTGTTTTAGGGCTCTAAGCTCGCCGGTCAGATCCTTATCTCCTTAATATGGATTTCCGGCCATAGAAACATATTTGGTAACAAAAAAATCTGACGATTTGGGCAAGTCGGGCGCATCTCTCGACGAATCTGAAGCGAAATCAAAACCATGTCCGTTGGTAACGATCAAGAGGGAGTTTCGGCTAAAATTTGAAAAAAAAAACCAAAGAACTGATATAATTCTAAATCTAACTGTAAGATAGCGAAGCAGATTTGTTCCAAAAAGAGAATAAAGAAAGAATTATTAATTTTCTCAGTGAGTACCCAACTCTCTCATAAATTAATCACAGAGCATTTGGAATCTAACAGTTACCAAACCTTTAATGACTGTCCACAAAAACTATAACGGACATAAGTAGTTTCATTGAGCGCCACAAATGGTATGAATGTAACGATGACATGTGATAACGAAGGTATCTACGATAGTGCATCAAAATGCTGTATTCAGCGCTAATTTTGCACGTGGTCATACAGCTTTTTTGGCTGCACTCCTACCTATCTACCCAAAATAAAATGAAAAATAAAATCAATATATATGATAAAATAAAATTAAGGAAAAAATTGAGTGAAAATAGAAGAAATAAAACAAACAACAAAATGAAATAAAAAATAAAATTAAATTAAATTAAAAAAATTGATTCAAAATTAAAGAAAAATACAACAAAATTATTAAAATAAAATAAAGAAATTTATCAAGTGAAAAACAATAAAAAATAAATAGACAAGAAAATAATTAAAATTAAAATATATAAAAAATAAATAAAATAAAAAATTAATAAAATAAATGATAAAATAAAACCAAATAGAATGAAATAAAATAAAATTATTTAAAATAAAATAACTAACATTTTTCTTAGCCAATGTAAATGGTTTTTTTAATCAAAGTTTTCACTAGCATATTAATTGTAATTTAAATTGCAAGTAAAAATTATGCTTGCTCAAAATTTTTGGGCCTTCCTCATGTGCTAACATGAGGCAATATAAACACTCATGCACATTTCTATATCTCCGTACATGTAAACATCAGTATTTATAAATACTCGTTTATTCACTCACTCATTCAATGGGCCGTCAGCAGCCGTCATTCGGTCATAACACAACTACAAGTGTGTGGTGAGAAAGTGGTGTTGGGGGGCAATAGGTGTTGAATGTTACTAATTCACAAGTTGAATGACATAAATTCAACGGTAAATTTATTCGCAAAGCGTCAAAGTGGCAACCAACCAACCCAATTGTAGTGGTGCTGATGAGAAAAGCATTTTTGTCGGTAGAAAAGAGGGCACCAAGAAGTTAACTGGAGGAGGCGGCTGGTGCTGATGGTTGAGTTTGCGCGGAAAGTATGACAATGCATGTTGAATGCCATGAAAGTGGCTAAAATAGATGTAATGGGAATGAGTGGAAGGTGTACATACATACGTTTGTTGATATGTAAATGAAATAGTTTGGAAGCGCTGCGTGCAAACTTTTCTTTAAAAATTCTTAAATTAACATTCATCACAGACAGACGTTGAGTGAGTGTTAGTGTGCGGTACATTTGTCTAAGCTGGCATTGTGTCAAAGAAAGCAATTCTTTATTTTTTTATATTTGTGAACTTATTTTTTCAATGAATTGTAATTGTTTTTGTAATAAATTTACATCTATTCAAATTTAGATGTATATATATGTATTTACATATACGAGTCTGCGTGATGATGCCACGCATGCGCCATTTACGCATGCGCTCGTGTCTTGGCTATTGTTGGCTATTATTTAGGTATGTTTTTTTGCTGAAATTTTTTTTTAAGTTTTTATTCATGCGTATGTATATGCCCATGGCTTGATTCAATTGAAGTGAAATGAAATAACAATGAGAAAAAGTGATAAATGCACACGCACTCACCTAATGTTGTGACGTGCGTTGGTGTTTTTTCTAATCTTTCTTTTATTTTGAGCGCGTATAGGCTAGTGTATGTAAAATATTTCACGCACAACAATTTACTGCGTGTAATAACAGTGGCATAGGCCTAATTGTAATTCATCCTATGAACTTATGGGAAAATTCAGAAATATCATTTGGCATTGTTTAGTTTCATTGATATGTATATGTATTTTCTACTAAACTTTCTTTTAATATGTAAACTCTTTTATAAATATTTATACGAATTTCTTAGAAAAAACATAGCTTCCAATTATCATTAATTTTGTATTTATAAAGTTGGCTTGTATAGCTCCGTCTATCAGTAATAATCCAAAATTGGGCAAGGTTAAGTTATTTACGGAGGATGGATCCATGTGAAGAGGTTCACACAATTGAGGAAAGTCTGTGACTGCCATTCCGCAAGGAACGGCCAGAAACGATTATTTTATACATGATTCATCGCAGCTTACGATTTCCGGTCTTAAACCAAGTATTCACTGAGTAGTCAGCAAACATCCCTTTAGAAGCGATCTAAAGTGAGAAGGCTAACCCTTTGTGATTGTGCGTACGGTTCGAGACTCACCACATACAAAATTTGCTCCAATGAAAAACAACACAATTCCTGGGATGAGAGAACCTAGTTTTGATTATGGCTCCGGCAAACGTTTTAAGGATCACGATTTGACGGTACAACAATGTTCAGATAGCTGATGATCTCATAAGACTTAAGCCTGACATCATCGCCGTCCGAGAAATGCGTTGAACGGAAGCAGGTGGGTGCATGTGAAATCATAAGGCCATATAAAAAGGCACAAGCTTAGCGTTGATGAGAGAGAAACTTCGTCGCCGAGTCCTGTTATTCTCGCCGGTTGATGAATACCCCGCCATAATATGCACCAAAACTGAATTCTTCAACTTATTGCTGACTAAGCCAAAGTCCCGAGTGACCAAAGATGCATTCTATGAGCGTACTTAAAACGTACTTATGAGCGCTGCATTCGCCACGATGTCAAAATCGTGATTGTCTGCCACGTACTGTTGATAGTCAGAACTTTAAAGTCATAGATAATTACTCTAAATTACCAGAATTTATACTATTAATAACGTCAGCCTTGAAATTCAACGCTGAATCACTCTTGCCAACAGGTGCTATCAGTACAAAGTAGGTATTTGAAAAGTAAAGTAAACACAAACTAAAGTCTACAAGTCGCCCATCAACGCCGTCCTACTTTATGGCGCGTGGATGTTGACAACATCCAATAATTCTGAATCAGAAGTTTTCTTGAGAAAGGTTTTGCGAACGAATTATGGTTCTTTGCGCATTGGCAATATCGAATACCGTAGACGATGGAACGATGGGCTGTATGAAATATGCAAATCTCTCATAATTATTGAGAATAATATATTTTTTCACTCAAAACTGTTTTTTCCAATTTGATGCGGCTGTAACTCCATTTAAAATCAACAATAAAGCTTAAAATTTTATATATAGAAATAAATTAATTTTTCAGTGAAATTTTGAAAGGTTTTATAAAACTCTATATGGAACTATTAAGCTCAAATATTTTGGTCTTTTGTTTTGTAAAATTTTTATTTTTTAATTACCTCAAAATAAAACGGTCAAATGTTTTATGCATTTAAGCAGAACAGATTATTATTGGCCTTAAATTTGAGTATTGCTTCAAAGAACTGTTAATATATAAACTATAAGGAATCTTAATACAATACTGACAGCTTTAGGAAAACAAGATTGTTTTAGAGCATGTTAGCTTTTAATCAATTAAATAACGATCAATTACGGAAAGCAAACCCCAATGAGATACAATTAAATTATTAAATAAAAACAATAATTTTATAATAATAACACAAAATGCTTTTCTTGTATAATTATTGCATTCATTTCCATAAAATTTGTTCTAATTTAATATGTCTGTTGCTTTATCTCCTTGTTCAATTGATACTCAAGTGTTTGCCTAGCTGTTCGAGTTCGTTACTTAAGTCTTTTGAATTGAAGTTAATTCAAGTGCATGCACATTTTGCTTTGTTATTTACTTATGTTCATATATGTATAAATATATTTGCATATACATACATGTATATTACCCCATTGTAAATTCATATATATATAAATTTATATGTAAGTATGAGTAAGTGCTTTTATTTCAACATATGCCAACTCGTATTTGGTAAATTACACTTAAGATTGTCTATCAACATACTTGATGTATGTTTGAAGTTGTAATATGTTAGCAGCTATTGCAAAAAATTCACTTGAATGCACGTGTTGTCTAAAGCTACATATATAATATGTAAGTTTATATATATTAATTTTTTTTATCTTGGCTATTGTGATTGGCAAGAAAATTTTCAAATATTAATAATGAACTGCTTTAATTATATTTATGAAAACAAAAATCTTTTTAAATAATACATAAATACTCTATTTTAGTTTTTTTTTAATTATTTTCTCCGTAATTTTTGCTTTTGTTTTGAAATCTTATATGAATTGTATGTATATTTTTTACTTGTACCTCATTGGCTTCTAACAACAAGAATACTTGAAATTTATTTTCACAAAAATGTAATAAATTTCCACTATTTACTCATATGTTATGTAATAAAATTTTCGAAATTTTGTATTTTTTTTAAATTTAATTTGCTTATATATCCCACAACTCGATTTTCTATTTAACAATTTTATTTTATGTTTGAAAAAATCAAGATGAGCCCGTACCACTACCAAAAACTGTAAAGTTAATAGCGTGGTATTAACAAAACATATGTTGCAAGAACAGTTTTGAAATTAGTAATATGAGTTACTCCTAAGTTTTATTCACAATGACAATAAATATATTGAATATATAGGCTTGTTTGTCAGTTGACATGTTTATTTTATGGAGGTCAGCAATAAAATTTGTAATCAAATTTTTATTTTACAGAAATTAATAAGAAATTAATTAAATGTAAGCTCAATTGTGTTTGTGGAAAATATTTAATGTACATAAAAATAGATTAGTGCTGGAAAGCGGAGCTGGATTATTTGGTTTAACATACAGATGTTTAGTTTTAAATAACGCATACTTATATCATTTTTTATGATTAAAGCGCAAATCGTTGCATATATGTTAAATAGGAGTAAAATATAATTAATATCATTTTTTTAAACAACGACAAAGATTTTATGAAGTAAATAAATTATGAAATATTTTTTTATTATTTTATCAATTTTTAATTTTACTACTTATATTTTCAACTGTATAATTTTCTCTATCAAGATCCACAATAATTTAATATATGCCAGACGAATATCGCTTAGAACGATTTAGAAAAACACTCTTACACATACTCGAGTTGAAGTTATTTCATTCATTGATTTTGTATTTTTTTATTTTAAATCCATTATTTTTTTGTTCTTTAATCTTTTTTATGTTAATAAAAAGTTTCCAATTGTTTTTGCTTTTAAGTCTCTAAAAGTTGTCTCTAGAACAAGTAACTCCAACTTATCCAATTCCAAGATATTTTCTCTTCCCGTCATTTTAATGACAAAACACTCAACTTCAACATACTGTTAAACCACATAACGGTTTTCATGTAAGAAAGACTTAAAAAATAAAAACAAAACAAAAGTTAAAGTATTATAAGCAAATAGAACAAATAACCAAAGCCAAACCAGTAATCAGCAATCAGGCAACGACAAGCTCACAGTTACGACCACACCTCCTACCGCTAAACCGTTAAATGTGCTAGAATATACATACTTATTGTACGGCATATGATCGCCACTAGTGGCCATTATTATTATTATTATTACTAGACACCAGCTAGGTCAATGCGAAACGTACAAATCGAAGTGTACAAATGCTTCATTAACTATCAGTTGTAAATATATACATACATACATACATACTCAAAAATATAGATATATATTTATTTTGTGTTGGTGAGTTCATGCTTGATTTTGCTACGATTTAGTTTCATGCCAGAAACAACCGTGTTTGCAAAGCTTTTTGTTGAGCTAGAAAAAAAATTCTTTCCTATACTTAGCTAGTCATCGAACTTAAGAAAAATTTGTTAATTTTAACTAGTAAATTTTTGAATTTTTTTCTGTAAAGAATAATTTTAAAATTGCTTACGGTGATGTGAACCGTTAAGAGACTTAATAAATATAACATGATAAATTATTTATTTTGCTAAGCGAAGAAACATAGGCAAATTCTTAAGAAGGGAACATAATTATTATGAATTTGAAAAATTCTTGAATAAAAAAAATAAAAATAAAATAAAAAGCAGGCTTATTTAGATATCATTTTCATGTAATTTAATTATCATTACTTTTATTTTTATTTTATAAATTTAATTTTTATTTTATTTTGCATTCCTTTTTTCCACTTTATTTTGCTTAATTTTTTTATTTAATTCTATTTTATTTAGTTGCAATGTACTTTATTTTGCTTCTTTTTATTTTATTCTATTTTATATTATATTATTCAAATTTTTTGATTTAATTTAATTTAATTTAATATTATTTCTTTATTTTATTTGGTTTTAAATTTATTTATTTTACTATATTGTTATTTATTTGCTGTTTTTGATTTGATTTGATTTTTCTCAATTTCATTTTATTTCATCTTACTTTATTTAATTTTATAATTACTAATTTAATTTAAGTTTCTTTATTTAAGTTCATTTCATATCATTTTGTATTATTTTATTTTGTTTTAATAGAGTTTTTATTTATTTGATTTTATAATATTTTATTTTCTTTTCTTTTATTTCATTTTATTTTATATTATTTTTTCACTATTATCTTATTTAATTTTATATATTTTATTTTATTTTATTTTTTATTTATTTATTTACTTATTTATGTATTTACTATTTTCATTTTATATTGCTTTAAGCAAATTTTTGGATTTTAGTTTAATTTAGTTTTATGTTATTTTTTTTTTTAATTTTATTCTTTTCATTTATACCTTTTAATTTTCTTACATTATTTTATTTTAATTCAATTAATTTTATTTCGCTTTAATATATTTTATTAGGTTTTAGATTCATTTATTTTACTTTATTGTTATTTACTTGCTGATTTTGATTTGATTTAATTTTATTTTGCTAATTTTTATTTTTATGTAATTGGTTATATTTATTTTATCTTAATTTATGTTATTTTATTTTATTTCACTTATTTTATTTTAATTTAATTTCATTATTTCTAATTTAATTTTTTTCAACTTTTTTTTGTTACCTAGCTTAACTTTGTATATTTTATTTACTAAACTTTATCTTATTTTAGTTTTATTTATTATGTTTCATTTGAATTTATTTTGTTGGATTTAAAATTTATGTTTAATTATTATCTTCCATTTTATTATAATTTATTTTATTTTAATAAATTATATTAATATTGAATTTGTTTGTTTTTAATTTATTTTTATTTAACTTAATTTTTCTTTAATTATTATCTTTTATTTCGTTTTATTTTATTACTTTTTATTTAATTCTTATTATATTACTTATTTTATTTGATCTTGTTTAGTTTTATTTTGTTTCATTTATTGTATTTATTTAAATTAAATTCTTAGTTATTAAATTAAATTAAATTTAAATTTTGTTTCTGTTAATTTAATAAACATTATATAATTTTTAATTTTATTTAAATTTAATTTTATTTTAGTTAAAATTTTTCATTAAATTTAATTTTGCTTATGTTATTTTATTTTATTTAATATATTTGAATTATTAATTTTAATTTTTTTTCTTCATTCTAATTATTTCATTTATTTTTATATATTTAACTGACTAATTTTTTTTCATTCTATTTTATTTTATTTAAATTTATTTTATTTGATTTTTTATTAATATTTAATTTTATTTATCGTTATATAATTTCATTTAATTTTATTTAATTATAATAATTTACTTTAATTTATTGGTTTTATTTTATTTCTTTAATTTGTAAATTATTTCAATTAAATTTAATTCGTTATAAATAAGTTTTTATATTTTTATTAATTTATTTTATTTTATTTTTGATTGAATTAAATTTTTTATTTTATAAGTTGCTTACATCAAAGTCAGCTGCGTCTTTTCTTTGATGCTGTAGCCATGGAATTTCGCGCAACAAGTGTTTGAATGGAAAGTAGTAAACTCTCTGCTGTGATAAGTGGAACTCAATGTGCTGTCGGATTTGAGACGTGAAAGTGGTACTGGCATACCCAAGCATAGCAGTTACACACACAGTCAAACAATACTCAACAAGTATAATCTCGTTCGAAGACAACAATGTAAAGGGTGTTTTTTATAGAGGTACAGAACTTTAAGTTGTAATAAAACAACGATGGATTCTTCGATTGACATGAATTTTATTTATCCGAAAGATAATCTTGTGGCATTACATTTTAAATATGATTTCTGGCATATGACCGCCACGGCTAGCGCGGATGTAGTCCAATCTGGACGTCCAATTTTCGATGACTTTTTCCAACATTTGTGGCCGTATATCGGCAATAACACGGCGAATGTTGTCTTCCAAATGGTGAAGCGTTTGTGGCTTATCCGCATAGACCAATGACTTTACATAGCCCCACAGAAAGTAGTCTAGCTGTGTTAAATCACAAGATCTTGGAGGTGAAATTAGGCGGTCACCAAACGTGTATTTCAATAAATCTATTGTGGCACGAGCTGTGTGACATGTTGCGCCGTCTTGTTGAAATCACATCTCCTGGACATCATGGTTGTTCAATTCAGGAATGAAAAAGTTAGTAATCATGGCTCTATACCGATCACCATTGACTGTAACGTTCTGGCCACCATCGTTTTTGAAAAAGTACGGACCAATGATTCCACCAGTCCACAAAGCGCACCAAACAGTCAGTTTTTCTGGATGTAACGGTGTTTCAACATACACTTGAGGATTATCTTCACTCCAAATGCGGCAGTTTTGTTTGTTGACGTAGCCATTCAACCAGAAGTGCGCTTCATCGCTAAACATCGCTAAAATGGACGTAGTGTGCGAAACGTTTTCCACACAGAACCATTATTTTCGAAATAAAGTTGCACTATTTGCAAGCGTTGTTCAGGTGTGAGTCTATTAATGATGAATTGCCAAACCAAACTGAGAATAAATCACTTGACAGCTGTTAAATCGGTCGCCATCTTGAAAAGTAATGCGAACTTAAAGTTCTATACCTCTGTAAAAAACACCCTTTACATATGTACATAATACATATACTTCAGGAAGCTGCAAACAGCTAAAAAATAAGAAATTTAGGAAGATACGAGTACATACACTTGCATAAATATTTGGGTGAATGGCATTGGGTGAGTATAAAATAAATTTTGTTTTTCTCACTTGTTGGCTTGATATACGTTTTTCTTTCGTCACGTTTTTAAATAAACTGCTGATTTTCTTTCATCAAAAAACGTAATACTCACTCTCATAATGCAATGGGAATTGACATAGTAAATGCAAAATGTGTGTCTAATAGACAATGTTGCCCATGAAATACGCGTGCGAATGTACCCATTTTGGGTGCACGATTTTGCATACTTATGCATATGTTTGTATGTCATATGCGAGTGCCAAATTGAATATCACACGTTCCATATTTTGTTATTGGTATGTGACTAATTTGGTATTACTTAGTATGTGATTTTGAATATTCGTTTGAAGTGTGTGTTTGAAAACTAAATATGGTTAACCTTGAAATATAAATTTTTGTTTACTAAAAGTAATTATGTGCGTTGGTTTTTTTTTTTTTTTGTAATTGATAATAGTAAAATATTTATGGGATTAGTTCCTTTGGCATAGATTAAAGGTAAGAATACGCTTTGTTTTAACAAACTGATATGGCGATAGACTGGATATTGAGGGCATAATTTCTAATACTTGAACCTACTAAAAAATCAAAAAATTAGTGCTTAAAATGTTTTAGTACTAGAGAATTGGGCTCTGCGTCTTATGGTATAGAGCTTTTAGCTGAAATTTCCATTTTCATTATTTTACTTTCTTAATTATGAAGAATAAAATAGATACGAAATCAAGTTAGCATAAAAATTATGGCGAACATCTTTTTTCCTTACTTTCATTTTGAAAAAGTTTTCAACTAAAAGCTTAAAATTATCCAAACAAACTCTTGTGCTAAATATTCATTTCATAAATATATCGAAAGCAGTCATATAATATTTTTGGATATGGAGTATAGATTGATAGGAAACTATAAATAACTTAATTTAACTGTGTTCGAATAATTTACTAGTGACAGCTAAGAATGTATATTCATGTGATATACATAACATTTCGAAAAAGTCTTAACAAAAAGTGAAGCCAATTCGCAATGGTACTATTTGTCACACATTTACTCCATCAACGATGACTGTCAGTATTTTCTAAGCTAACAGCATTTCTACATAAATTATTACATATAACAGGTCAATTGAAAAGTCCCCGGCCTACCATAGTAAATCACATTTTTTTGGGCAAATAATTTTTTTTGTTTATTCAACATAGTTCCCTTCAAGGGTGATACAGTGACTATAGCGACCCTCCAACTCGATAAACATTTTTGTAGTACTATTTTTGCTTTGCTTCAAAATAGACCTCAGTTTCGGCGATCGCCACTACATTCGACGAAAATTTCTTCCCTGCGATCATTCTCTTGAGATCTGAGAAAAAGAAATGGTTGCTGCGGGCCTGATCTGGAGAATACAGTGGATTTTTCGGATTCATGGATTTTGCCATCGATTTCACTGACTTTGCACACGGGGAATCGTCTTGGTGAAGCAGCACTTTCTTTTTATTCAAATATGACCGTTTTTCCGTGATTTCGATCTTCAAAAGGTCCAACAACACTATGCAATAATCGCTGTTGATGGTCCCTCCCATTTCAAGGTGCGCACCCCAAAGCGCAAACACCATAACCTTGCCAGCCGACTGTTGCCTTTTTCCACGTTTTGGAACGGGCTTACAGTCGACTAGAAGGACTGTCGATTAGACTTCGAAGTGAAATTATTGAGCCATGTTTCAGCCATTCTCATATATCGTCGCAAAAACTCGAGTTTATTATGCTTGAACATCTCCAAACACTGCTCCGAATCATCTTAGAGTGCCAGTTGATATCTTGAAAGTACCTGCTATTTCACTCAATTTCAATTTACGGTCATTCAAAATCATATTTTGATTTTCTTTTTTAATGTTTTCTTCGGTAACAACCTCTTTTGGGCGTCCACTGCGTCCACCGTTCTCATTTCAACATGTCTAAACTTAGCAAACCAATCCTTGATGGTTGATTTTCCTACGACAGTGTCCAGAAACTCGTCATCTAACCAAGTTTTTGCTTCAACTGTCTTTCATTCAAAAAGCAGTATTTTATCAACAAGCGAAATTCCTTTTTATCCATTTTTTTTCACAATAACAAATGTTGCTTCCCCTAAAATGCTATAATTCACAAAGTAATGATCCGACAATTGTCAAATTTATACACGCGTTTTTTGAAGGTTAGTGCTTACTAAAAATCATTAACTAATAATTTCTAGTAGAACCATATGTCAGGCGGGGACTTTTCAATTGACGTGTTAAAATCAGAAAAGTCTCATCAAAGCAATTAATTTGATTTAACTCTGACTGCCGAGCATGAATGACATAATAATGAAGTAATTTTCTTACTTTACAGAAAAATTACGTAAGTATAGTTAATTGCATATTTTTCAATTAAATTTTTTTAAATTAAATTTTTCGAAAGCTGTTATTATATTCAGTTTCAAGAATTCTTGATATATGACTAACAACTTTAACTCATTTACTTATTGAGAAAAAATAAAAAATAAAAATATAAATTTAAAACTTAGTAACTGTGATTTAACTAACTGCTTAATTAAAGAGGGTACACGACGGTGAATTCGATATTGTTTAACCTTTTAGCGGCCAAAATAATTTGGTATACTTAAGAATAAATAAAATAATTTATTTTAGTACCTAAATAAATCTGAGCTTTATGAGTTCAAATCAAAAGAAATTAATTGCA
Source organism: Neoceratitis asiatica (assembly GCA_030068015.2). Taxonomy (NCBI): domain Eukaryota; kingdom Metazoa; phylum Arthropoda; class Insecta; order Diptera; family Tephritidae; genus Neoceratitis; species Neoceratitis asiatica. The sequence goes on from CM061528.1 coordinate 30,123,676, forward strand.
TGTATTTATACGGAACTTGACTTTTGCTCTAAAAAATCTAAACGAAATTAAAAGAAGTAATTTTTAGACACAAATAAATTCTTCATATATTGTAATCTACGTTAGTCATGAAAGGGTTATAAGTTTGTCGAGTACATTTTAATATTAAATTACTAAATTATAAATAACCGACCATATCATCATGCCATTGTTAAATTACACTACATATTTGTGTCTAGCAAAAATGGCCAACGCAATTCATATTCAGCGACTGTAATTAAATAAATTTTATATGCATACATACATACTCGTATAATACATATATGTATTTATACAAACAACTAAATAACCATAAGAGGTTTGTTTAGCAGGAAATCAATGAAATCGAAATTGATACCAATTGCAAACAAAACCAAAGATGTGTGAATATTACTATTAAATTATTATTATTAATAATAATACTACAACAATATTTATTGCATGACATAACATCAAAGCGATTGCTGCATTCAACATTGATTGCGGTTGTGTGCGTCAGGCAAGGCTGTAATTGAGACTATTGGCGGTTTTAATTTTTATACGTACATATATACAGTATATAAATTGTATACATGAAGGCATGCAGATGTAATTACAAAATAATTTTAAGTTTAAACAATTTTATTTTGCAAATTACGCGTTGATGAAATTTAAAAAAAAAATTTCTTAGATGCACAGATCGTGCGCAGTGAAAGCTGTCAAGTGTCATCAAACCAAAACGCTAAGCAGATAAATATACGTTACGAGTATGTACATATGAATGCTAATTAAATGTGAAAATATGCAAAATAAATAAATGCTTTGGAATGCAAAACGTGGTAATAAATTTTATAACACATATGAAAGAGCAAGCAACAATTTTAATACGTGAATTTCGGTGGTAGGTTTTTTTTAAGAAATAAGAAATAGAAATTCAAAACTTTTTTACGATCTTTCCACTTTCATTTTTATTGCAGTATAAATTTTTTACTTTTTTCTAATCTCTTTTTTAATTTTGTTGTTTTATTTTATTTTATATTTCCTTTTTTTATTTTTTTACTTTATATTACTTTAATTTACTTTAATTTTATTTTATTTGTTTTAGTTTGATTTATATAATTCTTTTATTTGAATATATTGTAGTTTATGTAAAATTATTTTATGGTATTTTGTTTTAGTTGATATTACATAATTTTTTTTAGGTTTTTTATTTTATTTCGCATTTAATTACTTTTTTTAAATTTTTTTACTTAGTTTAAATTAATATAATTTTGTTTTAATTTGCTTTACTTTATTTTTAATTTTATTTTATAAATTTTTTTTGTAGTTTATTTATAATTATTTGATAGTATTTTGTTTTATTTTATACTAGCGGAACCCAGCATGCTTTGCTACACCCATAAAAAAATCCAAAAAAAATCTAAAGTAAAGTGCTAGCTTTGTATGAAGAAATGTCAAAGAATTTGTTTTAATCAAAGAAATTTTATTCTTAAACCAGATTTTTTTTTAATTTTTTTTTTAATTAAAATTTTATTTTTATTTTTTTCACTCTTCCTCTCTCTCTTTTTGGATTTTTACGTGTATTTGTTGTTGTTGCATATATTTTGTATGGGTAGCAACCAATGTTCACTAAAATGGTCATTTCTCTGGAACGGCTGCGCCAATCTCATGAAAAATTCTCATTAACCTTCCTCTAATATCCATTTATAACTCCTAAAAACGGTGCAATTTGATCTGGTGATTCTCAAGTTATAGGCGTTCATCAAAATTTGCATTAATTTTTATATATACAGATTATTTAATTTTTTCTTTTTTTGGTTTATATAATATTTTATTTTTATTTTATTTTTTATTTTTTACTAAGTTTAATTTAATATAATTTTATATCATTTGCTTTACTTTATTTTTCATTATTTCCTTTTTTATATTTATTTTTATTTTTATTTTATTGTAGTTTATTTATTCCTTTATTTTAATATTTTAATATTTCATTATTTTATTAAATTTACTTTTGCTTTGGTTTATATAATTTTTTTTTGTAATTTATCTTATTTTATTTAATATAAATCTATTTTGTGAATAAGCTGGTAGAGCACATGCCTGTGATGTCAGAATCCGTCTGTTCGATTCCTGGCAAAAGAAGTCTGATGAGGAGATGTGGTGATTTCCGAAACAGCTGTCAATTCTACCAATTTTTCTTTGTTGTATAACAAAAAAAAATTCTAACAAAATAACCCTTTGAGTAAAGCTCATTTACTTATAACCACAAGCAATTACAGGCCGCATTAAACAATTCATAAATCTACTTTATTTTATTTATTATTTTGTTTATTTTACTTAGTTTAATTTTATTTAATTAAATACTATTTTAGTTGAATTTGCTTTACTTTATGTTTTTTATTACTTTTTTGTTTGATTTTTTATTTCTAATTTTATTGTATTTTTTTATTTTTGTTCCATTTTATATTATTTTTTTAACTTTATTTTATTAAAAAAATTTATTTTTTTATTTCTTATATATAATATTTTCCTTTCTTATTTTTTAATTTACTTAGCTTAATTTAATATATTTTATACCAATTTTATTTACCTTATTTTTCTTCATTTTATTTCGTTTTATATTGTTTTACTTTGACTTTATTGTAAGTAATTTTATTTTTATATTTATTTTTATTAAAAATTATTTTATATAATTGCTTTCTTAAATATAAATTTTATATTACTAAAATTTTGTTTGTTATATTCTACTTAGTTTAATTTTATTTAATGTATTTTATTAAATACAATTTTAGTTGAATTTTCTTTACTTAATTTTATTTATTTTTTTTTTTTGTATGATTTAAATATTTTGGGGTTTAATTTTATTGTATTTTATTTTATTTATTGCATATAATTTTATTTTTGTTTCATTTTATATTATTTTCTTTTTCATACCTTTTTTTCGTTTTTTTTTTAACTTTTTTTATGTGTTTTTATTTTATTTTATTTTGCTTAGTTTAAGTTAATAAAACTTTATTTTGATTTGCTTTACTTTGTTTTTAATTTCTTATTTTGATTTATTTTAAGTTTTATATTTTAATAATTTAATTATATTTGATTTCTTTTAATATTTTATTATATTTTACTTAGTTTATTTTAATTTAACAGAATTTGTTTTTAATATAAGTTGCTTTATTGTGTTTTGTTTTATTTTATATTATTTGATTTATCTAATTTTATTTTATTTAAATTTTTTGTTTTATTTTATATGTTTTTTTTTTTCGTTTTAATAATTTTTTATTTTACTTAATTTGATTTATTATTTTTATTTTAACTCGTTTTATTATAATCCTCTCTTTATGCATTTAATTTTGTTTCATTTTGTTTTGTTTTATTTTTATTAATAATTTATTATTAATTTTTATTAATATCATTTATTTTATTTAAATTATTTTATGTAGTTTTGGTTTTTATTTCATTTTATTTGATTCCGAGTTGATTTGGTTTTGGAGGACCAAACAACACCGCAGGTACAATAACAAAACGAGTAACAATAAACGAGCACACACATAAAACAAACCAGAAAACAAAAATCACTGACTTCTACATGACTAACGAGCATCAAAAAACCGACCCTTAAATATACACTTAACATTACCTGACCTAACATCCTCAAACTAATTACCTGATCTAACACCACATAAACGAGCGTTAAAAACAACCCTCATTGCACGTACCCATTCGGATACATTCGTAAGACACGACTCATATACACGAATACTAACACTACCTGATACAGCATCCAGACTATAAATACATGACAACGGATAGACAGATCAGAACGAAACCAAACACTGGCAGGTTTGCCGAAACCGGTGTGTTACTAAACCAAAATTGACAAGGGATGACGGAAATTCGTTCCGATATAAATTTATTTGATTCCCTTATTTATATACTATTTAGTTTTAATTTTTTTGTTATTTTCAGTAATTTATTGAATACCAAAAATTATTCTCAATGCAGAATAATCAATAATTTAATTTCCATGTTCTTTTAAAGCTAATAAGCATTAATAATTTTAATGACTTCTGTGTTTTTAACTGATTTATTTTTGTATTTATTGAGTGAACATATTGTGTTGCATAAGCTGTTTTATTTTCCATTCTTTCTATGAATATTATTTTTTTAAAGCAATTAATCATCTTCATAATTGATAAAGTACATATTTATCTATGAAGTTTTGGTTTTACCCACTAGAGAGAAAGACAACTTTTGAAGAATTGGCAAGAACTTAATTGGTATTATTTCTAAAAACAAAAGGAAAATCTTTAGTTCTTTTTGCATATACAGTGACACAAATTTTTTTACAGGAATGGAAAAAGTATAGTTTTCTTCAATAATGTAGAAAAAAACCAACATTTTTGTAATTTTTTATATCTACATGACTAATCTCTTTGAAATAAATTCTTTTCAGGAGCAATTTTTTGGCATATTCTTAATGACATGCCAACCGATAAAGCTGATTATGTCCAAAAAAGAAGTAGTATAAAACTACTTAAATATTTCGAATTATTTAAGATTTATATTTTTAAACTAAAAATTCAAAGCATAATTCATTGGAATATTGATAAATTAATATAGAAATTTGCTATATATTATATTATTATATAAGAAAAAAATAATATTTTGTGCTGAATTGGCGACAGGAATGTTAATTGATATCTTCAAGTGTAAGCAACAAAATAAAGTCAACCAAGAAAATATACATTTACACACATATTTCTTAAACAACACATTAACAATCATGGCATAGCAAAATCAATAAGCAATGTTATAGAGAAAACCAGTAGAAGAAAACCTATTTTGCTTTAAGTAGTGTATATGTATGTATGTATGTGAAATACTGGATTTTTCATGCTAACAAAACGGAAAGAACAAACATAGCTAGTAGAGAGTGGATGTTGATAGGCGAGAAAAAAGATGTAACAAAAGTGGTAGCATAAATAGCATCAAAGCAAGTATGAACAGCACACTACCATACACCAAAGTGAAATAAAACAACAAACAACATGCTAGGCAAGTTTAAAAAAAGCTTTTATGTCTCAAGAAAAAAAAGACAATAACTTTGTTACTCTTGAGAGAGTAACAGCAAGCATATGAGGAAAAGTAAGAAAGCAAAGTGGAGTTAATGGTCTTCGAGCACAGTGGTATTGTTCGAGCTTTGCTGATGTTCTTGCAGTGTTTTAGTAACATTTTAGTGTGTTTGTAAACTGAACCGTGGTGGTCTTTGAAAAAGTAAAAATATTTTTCAAACAAACCTAATGCTGAGGTGAATATTGAAAGTTCTTTCTGGTGAATTTGAAGTTATAGTTAGTTACTTCGAGTTGTAATCTTAAGTAAATATCTTTTGAGCAAATTTTTTAGTAAAATTATTGAACAGACAAATCTTTTTCAAATATTTTCTTAAGTAAGATTACTAATTTATTTCAAAACAATAATTCAGTTTTAGCAAAATTTTCTGCAGAGAGTTTTCTACAATTCTTTATTTTTAGTTTTTTTTTAATAATTATATCCAATTCACTATATTAACGACATAGTGTTAAGTTGGAGTCTATTCAGAAGCATACTTGCCTTAAGGAATCTCCACTGGGATCGAAATGAGACTCTTTCACCTTATAAGATCCGTTAACGGCTAATTAACTTAGCAACACTCCAAAGTCATAGATCAATGCCTTGGATCAAATTTGAAATAAAGTTGATTAGAGCAAATATCAATAGCATATTCTTACTTATCGAAATTGATTTTAATATCACCAAGAGCTTAAAGACATTTTAAGCCCCGCAAATTTTGAAATGCATTACCTTTTCAGCTATTTTATTTTCAGAGATTTATAGCTTTTTTCTAATATATGTAGTTACAGTGGCTCTTTCTTTTCTATTAAGAAATGATTAGTGAATACTAGCGCTCTAGATGCGCGGGTATCGAGAACTGCGAGCAGCTCGATACTTGCTTATTGCTCAACTGCTCAGTAAAATAAAAAAAATTCAATTTTGTTTGTCAAAATTTCTTTGGTGTTTCAATGATTTTTACACCTTGCATAAATATATTTAAAATTAATAAAAAAAAGTTTTGAGAAAAAGTCAAAGCGTTTGTAAAAATGCTCGTGCTCGTGTTAAAAAGAAGTTTCGAGTAATGAGCAATGAGCAGGTGTGCGGGTGTTCGTTGCTCAAATGCTCGCCCTGCTCAAAAGTGTTTGAGCAAAATCTGAAGCTCTAGTGAATACCTTTAGTCAGTAAACCTATTTCTGTACTTATCTTTTATTGAAACTATTTATAGCAGCTGATAAGAAAATATGTTGCTACTTTGTTTAAGAGACAAATTTAATTTTACTGCAAGCTTTTGCCTGCTATTTCAGCTACTTCCCTATAAAATCACTATAAAACCGATACTTAAGCATGTAATCTAATTTAAAGCACAGTTTGCATGACGAATTTAGACATAACACCACACATATTAAAACCTAAAATATTAAATATTATAACGGGTGCACCAAGGATGGAAATAATCACGTAATTGTGCATAGCTTAACTGCATAATCATAAAAACTCTTTGAGTAACACCAACATTGTAAGTTAAACACGACTGTAGAAAAAGGACGACTTATTAGCCTTCTAATATAATGCTAATATACTATAAGTATACATACAGTTTTTAAGATTTTATTACTTATTATTAGGCTTGCCATGTTGAAAAAGGTTGAGTAAACAAATACAAATATTAATAAAAAAAAAAATTCAGATCCAGAACACTACGGATTGTCGCTGGTTTTCGGTTAGTAGTTAATGGGATTTTCTCTTTAGTTTTCAGATGCGCACCTCATTCGCTTGAAGAGGTACTTTGTGATGCTGAGTTCGTCGAAGAAAAGATTTTTTAATTTATATTTAATTAGCAACAATTTTTCATAACTATTTTTCCTTGAAATATTTCTTCTAAACATTTTATAACTAGATTTATCAATATTTAAATGTGGCGATAACACTGAGGGTTACAAGTTTTTTCTTTACATTTTTTTAAACAAATTTTTTTGTAAAGAATTTTTGTTGGTACTTCATTTTTATTTATTATTTTCCATTCTATTATTTATTTGTCAACATTCCATCCATTCCTTTTATCTATATTAAATGTTTAGAAACAATTCCCACTTGAAATAATTAAAATTTCGTTTTTTTCCCAACCAATTCACTTAAAAAATTGTATTTATACATTTTATTTAAATTAAATTAAGTAAAATACATATTTTGCTTGAAAATCACCTCTTAAAGAAAAATTATTCACCACAACTCAACTGTTTTGTTCGTGTGTATGTGTATATGTATGTGTTTGCATTTTTTATGAAAACTTTTTGTTTAACCACTGTCTACACTAATATTGTGCTATATTCTTTTGTTAGACATTGTTGTTATTGTTCGCTAAATGCTTACCAAGATCTTTGACCTGTTACAACGCTGCTACCTAAAGTAAGTCGATGTGGTGTATCTTTTGTCGAACTAAAATTCTTTGCTCGCTATGTACGAGCCTCTGATCTGAAGTTGTTGAATTCTTACATCTCTTTTTCATAACTTTACTCCATAGGTATTTTTAAGTTACATAAAGTACTCGTTCTCCCTTTGCTAGAAGGTAGAAAACTTGTGTAATTACGTCGGTACATAGCGTAGGTTAAGTTTGTTTTCTTGTATTTGTTTCTCTTCGTTTGATTGCTGGCGTGTTTGTTGTTTGTACTACTTTAGTGTTTGCCTTTATACTTGGATATATATATATATATATATATATATGTCACACACATGTGTGTGTGTGAGCATCACCTAATGCGTAACAAAATTAACTGTTAGGGCGCGTTACGTGTGTAGTAAACGCATGTGGCAAGGCGAGGAAATAAGAAATTAACGCTGCCTCGCCGGTTTGCCGGTGCATGGTTGTGCTTATTGGTGTTGTTTTTATTGTTGTTCGCTGTGAAGCCATCATTAAGATGTTCTAATGTAAAAGATATGTTTTTTTAAATACTTTTTTTACGATTTCTTGTTTGCCGGTAGTAAATAGTGGAAGGTGATAAACAATGAAATTATGTAAATATATATGTAAATGAAATATTAGAGCATTCGACTTTTTTACAGGTGATGCTGTTTCCATGACGATTGTGTTTGGTTGAAAATACAGTGCTTGCTATAAGTTACAGGATTACGGGTTCAAACCCAGGCTTGATCATCCCACTGCAGGCAAAATAAACATCTACGAATGAATTGCTGACAAAAAGCAAAAAGGTTATTATAAAAACCTATCAGCTCCATGTGTAGAAACACAGAAATATTCACGACTCAAGTGCTAACTAAAATGATTCAATATCATCCCTAGCAGCATAGTGATTAAAAACCCGAACGGTCAATCCAAACCATTTCGAATTTATGAACATGATTTAAGTGTATATTTAGAACCATATGAAGCTCGCGAAAAGAAATTAGCTTAAAAACGCCTAATAAAAGACAAAAGGATTTCTTTTTAGAATCTCCCATTTAAGACTTCATCGTATCACTCAATCTTAGATAAACTTGAAGAGAATAAAAAGTCAAAGGAGCCTTCAGCCATCAACTATCCTACACTTTTCTGCCTCCTGATGACTAAAGCAGTGAATTCCAAGGGAACACTGAAGATACTAACCTTTTGACGCTCAATATGTCAGAAATTAGTATAACAAAATAAAGTCTTTCTATAGAAAGAATTGGATTAGATCTATAATGATTAAGTACATACACTTAGTGTATATAATTGGATTTGAATAAACAAATCTTGTATCAGAACATGACGTGTTCTCTAAATATTTCCCTCTTTTCCCTCATATGTATGTTTCTAAATGCAAAGTAACATTTTCGGAATGACGTATGGAACGACTTGGCACATTTTACGTTGACACCGCTTTGCTCTATGGGCTCTTGAAAAGTTCTAAGAAGATTCGACGTTTTCGAACCAAATTTTGTACAGCGTTGAGACTCATTTCTGGCTCAATGGGTATGTAAACAGGCAAAACTGCCGCATTTGGGAAGAAGAGCAACCTGAAGAGATTCAAGAATTGTCATTTCATCCAGAAAAAAAGCGTTTTTTTGTGGTTTGTGGGCCGCTGGAATCATCGGTACATATTTGTTCAAAAAGTGAGAACGTAACCGTCAATAGCGACCGTTATCGCGCCATGATAACAGACTATTTGATGCCTGAAATTTAAGCTCGTAATCTCCGCGACATTTGGTTTCAAGAAGACGGTGCCACTTCTCACACATTGCATCAATCAATGGATTTATTGAGAGAACACTTCGGTGAGCAGATAATTTCACGTTTTGAGCCGTTAGATTGGCCCCTAAGATCGTGTGATATCACACCGTTAGACTTTTTCCTGTGGGTATATGTAAAGCCTAAAGTCTATGCGGACAATCTCGCTTCACTGCTGGCCTTGGAACAAAAGATCACGTGTGTCATTCGCCAGTTACCAGTCGAAATGTCCGAGCGAGTCATCGAAAATTGGACTAAACGGATGGACCATCTTAGACGTGGCCGCTGCCAACATTTGAAAAAGCTGATCTTCGAAAAATTAATGCCAAAAAATGTTCCTCCGAATGATAATAAATATTACCCATTAAAATTGAACTTTCTGTGTTCTTTTCTTTAAAAAATAAAAGGGGACTGAAATATTTTACTATTTTTAATATTTTGACCCTCTGCCTCTATTAATGTGTATTAACTAATTGGAGACGTAAAAATTAAGCAAATTTCAAATAAGTAAAATACGAATATTTAGTATATGTATTTAATTCTGTATTCCGTATTTTGGTATTATCACCCACTAATTGAATTTCACTATATTACTACCTAGATTTCAGCTGTGTAAAATAATGGCCCAACGGGTGGCCAGCGAAGTCAATGAACGATTCAATGTTAAATGAAGCCCAAGATATATATATATATATATATATATATATATATATATATATATATATATATATATGAAGTCTTTAATGCCTAAACGAATAATAAAATAAAAAGGCATTTGTGAAGGAAAATTTTAATTATTTTTTTTAAATTTTAAAGTCATTTAGATTTCTCAATTCCACCCTCTAATTTCCTTTTTACTTAATGAGTTACGCACAAATATATGCAGTTTATCTTATATTCTACATTTTTATGCTATTTATAACTGCAATTATTTATATTTACAAAGCTGTTTCACTTACCGAAATTTTTGTTTTGAATTTTTATTTGTTGGCATATGCAGTTCTGTTGAGTTTATTGCCACAATACCACGAAAAAAACACGTTCAATATTTACTTTTTCGTGTATAAGTGTGTAGGTATGTAAGTAGATTGTTGATTCTACCTTATTTTATGTATGTAAAATACAATAGAGTAGCAAACAAAAACATCTAATAGTGCATACCACTATTACACTTGATATCAGCGGAAAACACATACACACACACACACTCAAAAACAGCACAAACTATTTTCACTTACACAAGCTGCATATATTTGTATATATGCTTATACATGCTCGTATGTGTTATGTGTTACATATATATATGTTAGAACAGTGCTATTTACTTGCGTACGTGTACATTTGTATCAACCAATATGTATCTATCTCTTTGAAAATTTGCAAAGCTAGACAAAAATTTGGCTTTTAACTCCACACTTCCACTCTGTGCGGGAATTCTTGCCCGCTTAGCACTTTTCTAGTTGCACAATTCTAGTTGGATTGGATTTGGCTGATACGAATTGGGTTTGGATTGCAATGCCTGGCGTTCTCTCTCTCTCTGCCAATTCTAGTTAGCTGCGTGTGCATGTAATAGTTTTCTTTATTTTTATGCAAAAAACACCACATAGAATTTTATTAATAAAACTATAAATTCTTTCCTTCCAAATATATTATGCAGAATTTTTTTTCACATTTTCTATTGTTATTCACTATAATTCTTATATTTTATTGAATAAAATCTACCGCTTTGAGTCTACTCTTTTCTTATTTTATGTTGATTAATTCCATTAATACTATTTGTGTCTTTTTATATATTTTGTTTAATAAAAACTCACGCCGCGCCGAGCGCCGATCAACTGACGTGCGCAAACTCTCTCGTATAACTGAACTGAACTTGGCCTCTGACGCCATCTTAGGCGTCGAGTCTAACTTGAAATTTTTCAACTGGAATATATTTGCACTTCCAGTTGGCAGAGACAAATCTAAATATCAGCAAATTGTTTGGCTCTCAGTTGACGAACGATGACTACAGGTGAGGGTTAGAATTTTAAAAACACTGAAATTAATTGTATTATTAAAATTAATGAAATAAAAATGAACACAAAATAACAAAGAAATATAATTAAATGAAGCATAGTAAAATAAATGAAAATAAAATAAAATAAATAAGTAAAATAATAAAAAATAAAATAATATAGAATTAAATAAAAGAGAACTATATAATAGAGAATAATATAAAATAAAAAGAGTGTCAAAAATATATAAAACAAATAATTAAATTATATTAAATTATTTAAATGTAACGGCGCTGTTTATTATACACTTATTAAATACATTTAACTTTAACTATGATTTACACAAATGCGTCCATTTCATTTCCAATAATTTTATCGTATACTATCATTTAAGCCGCGACTGTGCTTTACGAAAATATCACCCGTGTTCTAATCCCTAATTGTAGCAGATATTGCTTTGCCTAACGCAACATAATTGTAACTTATTCTGTTGCGTTCCTTTTTACTTAATTTCTTTGCTTAATTAAAAAATCATTGTGAGTGGATAATTCTATCTCGGCATTAATTTGAAGACAGTAGGCATTCGTGGCTCCGACGGCATATAATATTAAACATTGCTTAGGGAAACTAACTTTCCCTATAAAACTAATTTAAATTAGATAAAGTAAAATAAAATAAAACCATATTAAATTAAAGAAAATGAAATCCGATTAATAATATAAAATTTAAGTAAATTAATTATAAAGGGTCATCCAAGTAGAGGTACTTTTTCAATAACCTTTTTTTGACAGATCACGTGTGAGTCGTGTCCTGAAGAGATTCAAGAGCTGCCATTTTATCCAGAAAAAACAACGGCTTGGTGTGGTTTGTGGACCGGTGGAACCATCGGTCCATATTTCTTCAAAAGTGGTGCTGGTGAGAACGTAACCATCAATGGTAACCGCCATGATAACCGACTTTCTGATGCCTGAAATTGAAATTCGTGATCTTCGCGCTATTTGGTTTCAACAAGACGGTGTCACTTTCCACACATCACACCAATCAATGGATTTATTGGGAGAACACTTTGGTGAGCAGATAATTTCACGTTTTTGGCCGGTCAATTGGCCACCAAGATCCTATGATATCACACCGTTAGACTTTTTCCATGTAAAGTCTAAAGTCTATGCGGACAATCCCGCTTCGATTCAGCCCTTTGAGAAAAATATTACGAGTGTCATTCGGCAGTTACAAGTCGAAATGTTCGAACGAGTCGTCGAAAATTGGACTCAACGGATAGAACATCTGAGACGTAGCCGCGCCCAACATTTGTAAGACATAATCTGTAAAAAAAATAAATGCCAACGAATTTTCTTTCGAATAATAATAAACTTTCCCCCACAAATTTGAATTTTCCATGCTTTTTTCTTAAAAAAAAAGTAGTGAGCCTCGGAATGGATCACCCTTTATAAAATAAAATAAATAAAATAAAACAAACTCCAAGAAGGAAAGAAGCTAAAATAAATAAAAATAAAATAAAATCAATAAATAAAATAAAATAACACAAAAAGAAATAAAATTAAATTAAATAAATTAATATAAATAAAATAATATTATATAATAAAAAAATAAATAAAAATTTATAAAATGTAAAAAAAAATTTAAAAAATGGAATAATAACAATGTAATGAAATGAAATGAATTTATATTAAATTAAGTAAGCTAAAATAAGAAGGGAATGAAATAAAACAGAATAAATAAAATTAAATTAAATTAAAATAATAAAAGAAACTAACTTAAATTGAGTTAAATAAATTAAATAAAAAATAAATAGAAATGTAATGAAATAAACCAGAAAAAATTAAAAAATTAATATATGAATAATACAAATAATACAAAAAAAAAAAAATAATAGTAAAATTAATTAAATTAAAGTAAATTAAGTTAAAAAAGTGAGCTAAATAAAAACCAAAACAGAAAGAAATAAAGCAGATTAAAAAAAAAAAATAATTTAAAAAACATCAAAAAAGAAATAAAAAAAAGAAAATAAAATAAAATAAAATGAAATGAAATGAATGGAAATAAAAAATAAAAAATTAAACAATGTAAACTAAGTTTTAAATATTAAATTTAAATATTGTTAGAATTACAGACAAATCCGCTCCGTGTACCGATCTTGCTCACCTGCAGCACTGTTGAAATCTCCCTCTCTCTGAGTTTCTATCTCTTTGAGTAGAAGTTTTACCTATCTCCTTAACCCATATTATTCCAGTTGGAAGTGCACACTACCAACTAGACATTAATATGGTTCAGAGCCGGCGATATGGCTTAGCTTAGCAGCACAAAACCATTCCAGCTTCAGTTGTTGCGGAGCCTGTATTGTGTGCGGACGTGTCGACGGAGTTTGGTGTGGTAACAGCAACAAATCAAGTATTAAGAAGTGTTTTTGTTTTATTTACCAATATATACACTTAAGACCAATACACCTGTGTGCAGAATTGAGTGTGAGTGAGTGAATGTTGTGCATGAGCGCACCAAACGGAAAGTGTAAACAAAACAGAAACAGCAAGAGAACTACCACCTTATTGTGTGTGTACGTGCAAGTGTGTTTTTACGACGTCACCGTGACATAGCAGCGCAGCATAGCGGCTAAGTGTATGACATGAAAATGATCGGAAGTGATTATGTTCTGGAGGCGCATAACATCTTCCATACCACAGAGGTAAAGGAAGCATTATTTCTTATAAGATCATAACAAATAGGAAAAGTTTAAATTGTGAAGTATTTTGTGCAAGGCATTCTTGAAATATGTTTCATTGCTTAATATTAACCGCCTTGCGTTAGAGAATTTACTAAAAGGTGCAAATAATTTAATCCTCCGATCAAGTTCGTTTCTTGAGTCTTTCATTTTTTCTACTTCAAATCTAATATAAGAATTTATTTTCAAGGTGGATGGCGGTGGTTGTTTCAATGGTGGCGGCAGCTCAGCACTGGTACTGAAAGGTGTTAATTTGACTGTGCACAGTGGTGAAGTGATGGCCATTCTCGGCTCTAAAGGTAATCAAATTAAATTTTTATTTTATTTAATATTTTATTTTACCAATCTTACAGGCAGCGGCAAACGTGCATTATTAGATGTCATAGCGCGTCGCGCAGATGGTGCCACGCGTGGTCAAGTTCTACTAAATGGCTCACCACTTACGAAGGCACTCTTTCAACAACGTTGTGGTTATGTAACACAATCATGCACTTTCATACCGGGTTTGACGGTGGCGCAGACGCTCCATTATACACCGACTATTGTGAGAAAAATAAAACAAATTAAACAATTAGTTTTCTATAATATTTATATTTATTGTTCTTCTGTAGCTTTCCGGCTATTTGAAAAGCTCAAAGGTACGTCAAGTCCTTGCCGATTTGGCACTTTCGCAAGTGGCTCACAAACGCGTTGAGTACTTGAATATGAGTGAGGCACGTAGACTCGCTATTGGTATACAATTAGTGAGAGATCCGGGTATGTAAAATGATATTTAAATTTAATTTATTGCCGTAGTTTATTTTAAATTTACTCTCACCATAAATATGATAACTTTATTCTGAAAATTGAGTTATGCGCTTTTAGTGGAAAAAATTCTGGTTCTTTAAAAACCCATAATTTATTTAAATAAAAAAAATCAATTGGAAATGACAGGTTAAAGACCATCTTCAATCAATCTTGGTAGAACCATGTGCGTTGAAATGATGGTAAAAATATTAGTTCTCATTATAGTAGCCGATTTTTTTATAAAATAACTCAATGGGACCCTACTCTTACATCGTGATACGAGATACAATTGGGTCTATACTTTATTTGGCCGGTTTGCCAAAAGAAAAAGAACTTGATTATTATTTCATCGTTCCAAAATTCCGAAGATGCTTTGGTTAATGCTACTGTTATTGCGCGTCTTATATATATATGTATATATATACGATATATATTTCACTCTTTTTTATTAATTTATTTTTTTATTTTTATTCTTTATTTATTTATTTAGTCTAAGGACTATAGGTCCATACAGGCACATTAGCAATTTATTATACAAAATATAAAATTAATTAAAATTAACTTAAAATGAGATTAAAAGTATATACAATTTCAACTGATACACCTATGCAGTGTTATTACATAGTTTATTGTTCACAATTGCTCTTGGTATTGTCCTCGGCAAAGGAATATCGAAGTCTACAGAACTGAAGATCTTATTGAGTTCAATCAATTTTCTTTGAACTGGTGCATTTGAAATTGTAGTGAAAAAAGTTATATTAAATAAATCGAAACTACGAAGATTTCTGGGTCAAACACTTAAATTTACCGTAATAAAAAGATCAGGGCAGTCTATTCTGCCGGATATGACATCAAGCATGAAATTAATCGAAAGAAATTCTCTTCGAGTATTGAGGGTCATTAGATTTATTAGCTGACATCTATAAAATTATGACAGTCTCGGTTCTGTAAAGGTTAGATAACGAAGACAAAAATGAATAAAACTTCTCTGTATTGATTCTCCAAATTAATGCTTCATAATCTAATTTAGCACATACGAAAGCAGAGTATAGGTTTTTTAGATTGTAAGGGTCATAAAAATCACTACTTATTTACGAATAAAAGTAAGCATACAGCATACATAACCGTACGAATTAGCGATAACATAGTTATAATGCATGTGAAATGAGAATTTAAAGTCAAAGTAAACTCCAAGATCCTTAACTTCACGAACTGTTTTCTAGTAAGAATTTGAAATATTATAGAGAGTTTGCAAGGGTGTTTGGATCTTCGAAATGGTGGCTAGAAAGTATTTATTAATATTTAATGATAAACGATTTTTTAAACACCACGTGTGCACGTTATGAAGCTCTACTTGAAGTGCAACCGAGTCATTGAGATTCCTTATGACAGAGTAAATTTTTAAATCATCTGCATAAAGAAGAAATTTGCACGCAGAAAAAATCAAAATTGAATATTATTTATAAATAAAACGGAACTCCAGAACACTTTCCAGTGGCACACCAGATGTCGACCTAAAAACTTTTGAACAAATTCCCTCTAAAGACACATAGCTTTTTCTATTAGTAAGGTATGATTTTATCCATCTTAGCATAGTAGAGTGAAATTGAAGATTTGAAAACTTCGCTAGCAAGATCTTATGCGGAATTCTGTCAAATGCGATTGAAAAGTCAGTGTAGGTGGTATCTACCTGATAGCCTTCATTAAAAGTGGAAAGACAGTAATTGGAAAAAACAGCTAGGTTGGTGATTGTAAATCTACAAATAATATGCTTTACATTGAAACATAGTCTGTTTTTTATATATAATGCATTCAAAGAGCTTTGAAATAGTGCTCAGTTTCTAAATGGGCCTATAATTATCCACCTCATTTTTGCTTTCTGAATATTTGAGTAACTGATGTTATTTTCCAATCACCAATACATATTCCAGCTGCAAGAGACTTATTGAAGATTTTCTCTAAAGGCGTTACTAACGATCGATAACACTTTAACAAGATAACGGAAAGATCATCGACGTCTCTTTGTATGGAACTTTTTAAGGGGTTACGCCCTTCTAGAGGGCCACAAAGTAGGCCTTTTTTGAGATTTTTTTCGGGATAACTATGAACTAAATCTGATTTTTGACAAAAGACATTTATTATACATATAATTAACTGCTTATAACTCATTTTTAAGAAAAAATAATTTAAAAATTGTGGCTATACAGCATTCTTCCATTTTGTCGGGAACCATGGCCGGACACACAGCTCTTGTAATTTTTTTATTTTAATAAGTTGTTGAACGTAAATAGCAATAGCTACAGAAGTGCGTAGGATTTTTTGCAATAAATGCATTTTTGACAAAATGGCGGGTCTCTAAAGGAAAAAGTAACAATTTGGCCTGGAAAAATTGTTCGAAATTTGTTAATAAAAATAAACTATGCAAGATAAAAAAATCCTTCATACTTCTGTAGATAATGTATTTCTGAAGATGTTGTCAAAATTTCAAGTGAATCGGTTGTAAATTGTTTGAGTTATGTTTCCGGCCAACTTGAAAAACGCAGTTTTGAGATAAACGCGTTTTAAGTTTTGAGTATGTCTTACTGACTGAAACAGACTAGAGAACGAAAATGGGGTGTTTAAATTTTTTTATCTATCATAATCTTTCGGGATAACATTTTTGAGACCATAATGTATCATTTGAAAGAAAAAAAATCCATTTTCCGAAAATTCTAAAGTGGCCTAACCCCTTAAGTCTTTCATACCCCCAGTAATTTCATCAGCCGATAGGACTAGGGAGCCTAATTTAAACATTGAGTTGAAAATACGTTGCTTATTCGGAAACTCATTATATGAAAAACTTGTTTGATCAATAAGAAAGTTTCAAGCAAAAGAATCGGCAAATAAATCAGCCGCTTCTGAAATGGTGTTAGCCGATATACCATTAAAAGAGACATTTGAATTATTATAGGTTTTAGATCTAGAAGCAGGTATATACTCTCTGCATAAATTTACAACAATATTTTTGAACGAATCGAAACAACCAGCGTCAACGTCAACGTCGCCAAAGCCATTATACCAATCAATATTCAAAAGTAAATTTTCAAAGTGTACGAAATCAGATAAATTACAGCAGCCTAAACAAAAATAATTTATTCCACTCAAATATGTAAACTTTGTGCCCGAAATAGTGTTTTTGCGGGGGATTTTTCTTCAATTTCTTGAACTCTACAACAATGGAAAATGAAGTCATTACCAAAACTATAAGTTCAAAAAGTCATATGTGAAGCCTGGTCAAATAGCCAAATTAACGGCAAATCCGATTATCCGTGGCGCCAAAGGAATTATCTGTATTCGTTGTGACCAGAAGTACATGCTGTATAATCACTTCTAAAACCGGGTGAAACCTTTAATGGGTAACGCTGACGATAACTACTCATCACATTGGAGCCAGCGACTGCCGAATAATGCTCGGATTTTACCACCAGACACGAGGCAAATATTTTTTATCATGACTACAGTCATGTTGGAATACTGGTTAAAAATTATTTAGAAACAAAAAGGAAAGGGCTGGCAACTTTTGCCTCACCCGCCTTACAGCCTAGAATTTGTCCTTCTTACTACCATTTGCTCAGGGTTGATTTTTATGAGTAGGTTTATTTCAAGTCAGAAGTGCACACGCAAGGTTTAGCATTCCTTGCTGTGGGGCGCCTGCAAGTGGAAAAATTAATCTTTAAAATTAATTTTCTATAATTTTGAATATTAGTCTATCCAAGTTCGGACCCAAGACCCTGGGCGTTGTGGTATGTACTGCTAGTTCGATTGATGCGACTGCCGTCTCTCTAATTTTATATACTTTTAGATAATTTTTTAGATAGAATAAAATACCTTGGATCCATTCAATTTAAGAGTCTTATACAATAGAAACTAGTTTTTATATAACTCATTAACTATCAAATGCTTTAATTTAAATCATATTCTTTATTGCTTGCAGTTATGCTCCTGCTTGACGAGCCCACGCAAGGTTTAGATCCGCTCAGCGCATACTTGCTCATATCTATTCTCTCGAATAGCGCTAAGAAAACTGGTTGCGGTATATTGCTCTCCTTGGAGAAACCACGCTCCGATGTATTTCCCTTCCTCGATCGGGCGTTATTCCTTTGCCTCGGCGGCGTTGTATACTCGGGTGGCACGCGTGCAATGCTCGAATATTTCCATAGCATAGGATTTCCATGTCCTCAACTCGAGAATCCGCTGATGTATTATCTCTGCTTGTCTACGGTGGATCGCAGGTGTGTGAATACATAAAAAAAAATTTTATATAGAAATTATAGAAATATTTATTTTTTCCATTTTTGCCAACAGAAGTCGCGATCGCTTTTTGGAGTCCAGCCAACAGATAGAAGCCTTAGTTGAGCGATTTTCACGTGAAACTCCACTATCTGATGCGCCGCTTAATACAATGGGCACCGGAAAAGTGCCATTGGCTTATGGTAAACCTGGTGAATTGAAAGTGTGGATTATGTTGTATTTGTGAGTGTTTTATATCTGTTAATATATTATGCGAATATTAGATTTACGAGTTCTGTATCGTAGAAAACTGCTCGCTTCAACTTTCTCTTGCGGCCTTGCGGGCATGAAAGCACTTTTTATGCGTCTGCTCTTACTCCCTGTAGCTATGGCGCTGATGTGGCTATTTTATACAAATGTTGGCGTAGGTTTCACTCAATTTATGTTTCAATACTACGAGTTATTTTGTATATAATATGTCGTTATAGGACGATGCCCACGGCTTCTTTAGCAAAAATGGCATGATACTCAATATAATTGGTTTGGCATACGGCTGCGGCATACTTACCACAATCTCACTATGTATAAACAAATTAAGAACTGTTTAAATGTATTTTTTAAGAATTTTATTTCCTTCACAGTTCCAATTTGGCGTAAACGTTTCTCACAGGACACACCCGAAGGTCTCTACTCGGGCGCTACACTGTTGATAGCTTATAATTCTATAGCAATACCATTTTCTTTGATATCAGCGGTGTTTGCTAGTTGCGTCATTTATCCGTGAGACTTGACAAATTATTTACAAAATTTAAAATAATTATTTTTAAAATATTTTCTATGCACTATCTCTTACTCCAAAGTTTGCTGCTGGATCCGAAATTTCCGAACGGCACTGTTTTCGCTTACCTGCTAGTCGCTTTGTGGTCTAGTTTTGTGCTCGCGGAACAGTTAAGCATTGCTTTCTTATTGGTCGTGAAGGTGCCTTTCAATGCCGCCATTGCCGTGACTTATATACTGGTTATCAGCATAGCATTGGCTAGTGGCACCGTGCGCTCATTCAAAGGACTACAACCATGGTTGCAGGATAACACCAAAGGCACACATACACGCTATGCCTCGTCGTTATTGCATAGCATAGCCTTTCAATCACGTAAAATGAATTGCACACCAACAGCGTCGGTTATATGCCCGAAACCAGCAGATTTTCTACATGAACGTCTCGGCATGGCAGATCCGGATGTGAGAGCGCTAAATATTGTTATTAATAATTGAAATGAAATTTTTGCGTATTATACTTACAGGAAACAATTGATGTTGCTGCTTCGTGTGCATTCGCTGTTGGTTTGGCTGCGTTTAATATGTTGCTCTACTTGTTCCCAATGCCCAGATGTGTACGGCAGAAGTTCAAAGACTGAATAATTTGGTAGCAAAGCGGAATAAAATTTTGCTCATCAGTGTTTCAATATATTGCTTTTAAGATATAATTATGTTAAGTAATAAAAATGCAAAAAAATAAAATATTTTAAAAATAAATAATAATTAATTGTTTTTAATTATTATATGCCACAGAAAAGAAAAATCAAACTAAAAAATAATAATACAAAAATTATTATTTTGAAAGTAAATTCTAAAACTCAAAGTGCAATGAAAATTTCTGATGAAAAAAATAATAAGAAAATCGTTATTTTGAATAAAAGGTATAATAAAGCAAATAATTATTATTTTTGATAATAAAAATTGAAAATTCAGAGATAATCGTTACATTTGAGGGAAAATATTAAAATCTAAAGTAAAAATATACATGATTGAAAATATATGTATAAATTAATTTTATTTATTATTTTCTGAGCGATTGATGAGTGATTTATCACGCACAAATTAATAATTATTATTGCTCGAAAATGTCTAAATCCCTAAATAATAATTAAAAAGCGATTTTTGTTTGTGGTAAAACTCATAATTATTACGATATCTGAAAAATACACAAGTTCTAATGAAGCGGTTGGACCTGAAGATATTTTTGTTTTAAATTTTGTCAGAGTTTTTAGATTAAGGCCATAAAAGATACCCCTTAATAACATTGAATAAAATAATATTCTATTAAAATAATTTTCATATGAGAATTTTCATTTATGTAAGCGTTGCATCGACTTACGGCCCAGCTCCTCGCTCAATTTGTGATGTGAATTTTAATGTTTTTCCAACAAATGGGAGGGTCCTACCGATTATTCAGAGCCGCCTCCTAACGACTGATGGATTTTTAAGAGAAATTTTTAATTTTATGTCAAAAATATACTCGGAGGGCTTGACATTTCCTGCTGAGGTGCTACCACAATTAGAAAAGTTAACTTAACTGTTTTTTATGTAAATTAATTTTCTATAATTTTGGCTGTTGGACGGACCAGAACTCAAACTTTGACCTTCCTCAGAGTAGTACGCATTGCTAAGCACTCGGCTATTGCGGCCAACAATATTTACTTCAACATAAAAACCTGTTACCTGGTTTTCCAATAGGGATGATATGATTTCTAAGCGTCGTTTTGGCCATTTTTAATGTGTCATGATCTGTCTTTTTTTTTTATTGTATTCAGTAATGTTTACAACAACTTGAAAACGATAACGATTTTTTAAAGAAAAATGAGGTTCACTTTCATTTGAGTGGTGCGGTAAATAAACAAAACTGTCGATTCTGGTGCGAAGAAAATCCACAAATTAATCATGAACAACCATTACATTCACCTAAACTGACATTTTGGTGAGGTTTTCGGTCTGGTGAAATCATCGGACCGTACTTCTTTCGAAATGAAGCTGGTAGCACTGTAACTGTCCCTGGAGAGCGGTATAGATCGATGATAACCAACTTTTTATGGCCACAATTGGAATAAGTTGATCTTAACAACATTTGGTTCCAACAAGACGGGCTACATGTCACACAGCACGTGCAACAACCGAATTATTGCGAGAAAGGTTTGGAGATTCGATTATTTCAAGAAATTGTGACATTGAATGGCCTCCAAGAAGTTGTGATTTAATTTGTTTAATTGGTCTTGCGCAAAAAACCAGACTCTCTTCAAGCTTTAAAAGTCAATATTGAACGTGCTATTCAAGACATACGAATTGATTTAGTGGAAAAAGCGCTCAAAAATTCGGTTCATCAAATTCGTTCCTGCAAAAGAAGACGTGGAGGCCATTTGAATGATATTATATTCAAAACTTAATTGTATCGATTATACTTCACATTAAATAAAAAAACATTTGAGTTTCTTTAATAGTGTGTTTTTTTTTTCTAAAGAAATCATATCACTCTTATTGGAAAACATCACTCATGTCATATCATATAAGAGAACATTACCATTAATCTTCCCGCTATAAACAAACTTTAAAGCGACTTTACCACTTTTCGAAAAAAAACCGTCCAAAAAAATTATTAAAAGAATAAATCAAAACTTTCCTCTTTCCAAATAGATAGTTACGCAAAAGGAATTGAGGCGAATCGTGTATATGTATGTAAGTACGCCAGCCATAAATAATTTTAAAAATATTCACATACTTTTAGGCGCATACTTTTATCAAAATACACTACAAAAAAATACAGGGAGAATTTAAATACATTGAATTCAGTGGCAACATCATTTTACGAAAGTCATGTTATGTCGCATAATATCGGTTTTCGATTTTTATATCAAGAAAGAACATTTAAAATTTTTCGTATTCTGGCGACATTTCAAAAAAAATTGTACAAATAAAAATCACAATTTCAATTATTTCCCACCAGAGGATTGCTCCATCGTTCAGCGTCTTCGAATAAGAATTTCGTTTCACTATCTCTGGATGTTTCGTGCTCATTATCATTTAGTAAGCTGCAAAAGTGTGTCCCTATACAAACTCAATTTGCTCTGAATCACTTCTCTAGTTAAAATCTTCTGTAAGTCGCTACATATTTTCAAATAATTTTCTAGCATCATCTCCGTCGGCCAGCTTCTCAAGCTCTTCATATCTACACATTTCGACCTCTCACTTTTCTGTCTCATTTCCTCTTTTAACTCCTGATATCTCCATTGAGTTGTCCTTTCTTTTAACTCCTGATATCTCCTGATATGTCCATATAGTTTTCACTAGGAGGTAGACTTTTTCTTGACATCCCTCAACGTACCAGCTCTTTCGAAATTTTCCAAAACGAATGCGTGCTGTCTACTGTCATTGCAACTTTTCTACATTGAACAATCCTTGTTTTTATTGACTGTCTTATTTCGGGCACCGGTATTTGCCTTTTGGTCATGCTTCGTCATGTAGGTTAAATTTACCGACTGTAGTGGCAAAGATGCTTTTTTGCCTTCCCTATCGCAAAAATCTGCAAGAACAATTTTGACCGCAGCACTAATAGGTATGTTCCAGGTGCTCATGAAAAAATCTTTGGGCACATATGTATATGGCAGTGGAACGTGGACGGATACTGTAAAAAATATTGGCTTGAAAGAAACAAACTCCGCTAAAGAGTATCTTTTCCAATATAAATCCAACACCCAATATGAGCTCCTTTTATGACTGCTGTGGTAGATTTCACAAGAACTAATTTCCAACTGTCCTCGTCCCGTTCATCGTACTTCTTGCACGATAATGATGTCATACGAGAACCAGCTGGGTAGCGGCATTCTCTTAATTAAAGGAGCATACATTTCAGATGCATGCAATCAAATCTGATCCTTAAAACGATTTCACGGGTCATCATCAAAAGAAGGACCCTCAATCGAAGCTCCTTGTGATTTTTAATTGGGACAGTTTTTTTTATGTGCGCCACGTGGGTGTCGAAAAAAATGTTTACAAGTGGTACAAACAATTCAAAGAAGGCAGAGAGAGCATTGAAGACGAACAACTTCTAACAAAAATAAAAACATCAACTGATGTGCAACACATCGCAAAAACTGTAGAATTGGTGATCCGAAATCGTCGATTAACAACTAGCGAACTTGCTGATATGGTTGGTATTTCAAATGGATCAGTTAACATTATTTTGAAAGATGTTTTGTGCCTGAGAAAAGACAAAGCTCGTTAGTTTCAAAAAACACTGAACATTTTGGAAAAACAACGCCTCAGATCCCATTGATTCTTCGTGAGTTTTTCAAAAAGTTTCAACTCATCTTGTTTCAAAACCATCATATTCGCTTGATTTGACTTTATTGTCGTCTGACTCTTCAACAACCTCAAAAAAGAGACGATTGAAAAGATCTAATGGGAGACGCTAAAGGAAGTGAACGCCATTCCGGCCGATGAATTAGAGAAAATGGTGGCATAGGGATTACTTTGAAGGCGATAGAAACATCTAAAATCTCTTTTTACAATACTAATGCATTCCCTTATGGTTGAACAGTTGTACGAAAATATCCATCATTAATGCTCGAACAATTTTTTATGCCCAATTATTCCCGTTTTTGCAGTGTTTCCAGCTTATCGAAAATTAAAATTTTCAAACATATTACAAGATTGATCAAAAGATGTTTCATTGAGAAACTTCATGAGCCAACCTGAATAAAAATTGAAACAAGTTTCAACCCTATTCAAAAACTTTTTGAAATCACTCTACACTCTTACATATTTGGTTATATTTAGTTTATGAAATCAATCTCTTAAATTCAGACTTTCAAACGGATGGGAACCCCTTCAAAAATGTTTTCATTAATATTCATTAAGCTTTTCTGAAATATTTTCAATCTGATACCCATATTGTATAATTATTATCTTAACAATTTGATTGCATTTAAAATTTTGAAAAGATGGCATCCATCAAAAACTTTTTGCATTATAAGCCTTCAGAATACGCTTTAGTTTAATATCCTCGATATTATTTTACAGTTAACTTACCAATTTAAGTGTGATAAAATTTTCAAACAGGTGGCAACTATTCTAAGAAAATTTTTTTTTCCTAATTCAGAACTACTTAACAAGAGCCATTTGTATTATACCAAAACATATTGTATAAAGTTGGTTGAGTTCAGAAAGTGGACAGACTTCTTATAAACCATTTTCATGATAAGTCGAATATACAGCTAAATTTTGAGTGATTTCGGTGAAGTCATTCTCAAGTTATGAGGTAACACCAAACACTTCCACTTATTTTTATACCTTTCATGAACATGAAATGCGTACATTTTTCCGATCGATTTTTCAGATTTTGTACGTATGAAATTTGGTATTCTACACATACATAATGAACTGCATTGAAAATCATCGGAATCGGAAGACTACACCATATAGCCTCATACAACCGGTTTGTTCAGTATGAAATTTAACATTTAATCCTCAAATTCATAACAATAAATTCGATATATGTATATACATATAAGATTTTGGAGCAATTCTATACCATTTCAGAGAAATGTCAGAGCTATTATAATTTCAGGATGTTTAGTCATCTTTTCGAGCCAACTTACTATTTTTCAGAGCCATGCTGAGAGTATGTTTTCCTGTTAATCTTCTGCCAAATAAACGGTTCTGTTTAAGTTTTGTTGTTAAATGGTGATTCAAATAGAGGTACTTTTTCAATAGCCTTTTTTTGACAGCTCACACGTGAGTTCAAAGTGTCATGTTATGCTCAAAAAACTGAAATAAGCAAAAAACTGACAAAGTTTCCGCATTTGGGACGAAGAGCAACTGAAGAGATTCAGGAGCAGCCATTCCATCCAGAAAAAATAACGATTTGGTGTGGTTTTTGGGCCGTTGGATATCGGTCTACATTTCTTCAAAAATCGCTCTATATTTCTTCAAAAATGATGCTAGTGAGAATATAACGTTATCGGGCCATGATAACCGAAATTGAAGCCCGTGATCTCCGCGACATTTCGTTTCAGCAAGATGGCGTCCCTTCCCACACATCGCATCAATCAATGGATTTACTGAGAGAGCACTTCTGTGAGCAGATAATTTCACGTTTTGGGCAACAAGATCGTGTGATATCATACTGTTAGACGTTTTCCTGTGGGATATGTAAAGTCTAAAATCTATGCTGACAATCCCGCTTCAATTCAGGCCTTGGATCAAAACATCACGCGTGTCATTCGCCAGTTACCAATCGAACGAGTAATTGGAAATTGAACTCAACGGATGGACTATATGAGACGTAGCCGCGGTCAACATTTGAAAGAGATAATCTTCAAAAAAAAAAAATGCCAAAGAATGTTCTTTCGAATCATTTCGCACTAATTTCGAATTTTTGTGTTTTGTTCTTTATAAAAGTAGGGAACCTCGAAATGGGTCACCCTTTACAATCAGCAATCAGCAAACTTAAGGACTCAGGAACTGGTAGTTTTTTTTCAGGACTGCTATGGCACTAGATCAAGAGTTTTTGTGAACTCTTTACTTACCTTCAGGTATATTTAAATTTAATATCTCATTTCAGTTTTTTTGTTTAAATATTTATTAAAAATTATTTACAGCAAAAACTTACAAAGTAAACTCACTTTGCCTTTACATACAATTACTTTGCCATATCGGACTTATGTAACCTAACTCAACGGGGTTTCTTTATAAATAAAAGTCGTACATAGAAAAATAGAAAATTTTTTTTTAAAAATATGCAATAATAAAAAAGAATTTGCATTAATAGAATAGTAATACAAAGCATAAAATATGAAACAGTGGAAAAAATGGAGAATTACACAAAAGTATTTAAAGAAAATTATAAATAAAATGTTGAGCATTTGTCTAACGACTATGAAGAGCGGCATTTACGCGATCTTTTTATTTCTTAATTATTTCACAAATAACTAGAAACACGCAAATAATATTAATTAAGTTTATTTTATAACATATTGGAAATCAAAAACAAATAATAACTGCTTAATGAAGGGAGCGACGAGCGCTGCGGCTAAAACAGGGCTGTATGGTTGATAGTGAAGTTTATGTGACATTTAACATCTCTGGCACTGGTACCGACTTCAAGTCCTTTCATATTTTAATAAAGAAACTTCTTTGTTTTCTTGTCTACATAGAAGCTAAAGAGTATTTTAACTATTTGTGCTTACTGACACTGGTCTTTTTTTTTGTGGAAATTTTTGCTTATCTGCAGGGAAAAATTTTTATTGTTCATTTATAGGCAATGTGATGGCGCGACTATGAATTATAGATATTTTATGTTAATTCCTCCTTCACCTCATACTCAGCTCTAGTTCTTGCGTGTTTTCACGAACTCGGAAATCTCATAATCTGGATACTCCTGTGGCGTCTCACTCAACGTATCTGTATCGTAGTAAGCATAGTCATAGCTGGTATCTTCATCGGCATGTGGCGGACGTTTTGAGGCGCCTTTACCTTTCTTGCCCTTTTTCGCTGAAGACTTGTTGCTCTTCGGCGCTTTAGTTGCCTTCGCTGTGGAGACCGAGACACTGTAAGGTGTGGTTATGAATGTCGTGGGACGTCTCGTTGTCACGGTCGTTGAAGGGCTTACGATTGTAGATGGAGCATTGGTGCTAGACACATACAGTTTGGTAGTCGGCTGTGTGGTTGAGTAGGCGTAGTAATTGAAGGTTGTAGACGGTGTAGTTGTCGTGTATGCGGTAGATGTGGACGGTTTTGCCGTCGAGGAGATTTCTAGTTTCGGACTATATTGCGAGTTGTATTGCTGTGAGTTCTTTTCGGCTTTGAAAATGTCTGCGCGCAATTTATTAATGCTCGCTGCACCAAAATTCAACGAATGTGCGGTTTTGAAAAGTTCATCCTCATCGCTGAGGTCAGTGGGCTCTGCTTGCTCTTGCTGCTGCTTACGGAAGGCGGTTTGTTGTTGGGTCTTCAAGTGTTTTTGCGGATTCTCAAAATCAGTATTGTAACTATTGGAACGTGTAGTTGTTGTAGTTGGCGCTTTTGTTGTTGTTGTAGAGGAACGTTGCAAATTGAAACGATTGCGTGGGAAATTAACCTCATACAGCTCTGGATGATATTGACCATCGTCCTCATCAGGATCGTAATATGGATTTGCGGTGGTTGGTGTTAGGGTGTTAATTGTTATACTTGGTTGCTTTGTCGTCTTACTGGATGGTCGTACCGTCTGCTGTGTTTGATAATAGAAATTCTCCAATGGTTTTTGATAGGTGGTTGGCTTGAAAGTTGTTGGTGTAAGAGACTGTTGCGTTTTAGGCACAAGCGTAGAGAATTTCTTGGTGGTGCTGGTTGTAGGCGCATAATAGTCCGTCTCACGTTGTGTTGTCGCCTTGTAATTGATGCTGCCGCGACTGGCAAAACCACGTGGACGCGTCTCAGGATGGGAAGAGGTGGCTCTTGTTGTACTAACGGCTACAGTCGTTGTTGTGCTCGTGCCACGCTGTTTCTGTGGACCACTACTAAAAGGTGTGGGCTCTTGATTACCCTGACGCAGCGATTTGTCGACCGTCGATCCACGTATGCGGTAGTATTGTGGTTCCTGATACTGATTCGTTGGATTGGGACGTTGTGATGGTTGTGTAGACTGTGTTGATTGTGCTCCCTGCGCGGACTGGAAAGGTTGCGGTGGTTGTAATTTTATTTTTGCAAAATCATCAAATTCATTTACGCTCGCGTAGGAGGTTGAGTTGCGCACAACTAATTTTTGTTGCGTGCGCTCCAGTTTTTGCGCTTTACGCACCGAAGCAGTAGGTTTATGTTGACTTTTCGTGGTCTCTTTTGGAAGATACGAACTACCGCCCGTACTTTTACTTCTCGTACTAACGGTATTCTCGCGCGCTAGTTCAGTATACTTCGGCGTTGTGCTCTTAATGCGATAAACGCTGTTCGTAGGGTTGTAGGTGGTCGGATCGATTTTCTCTTGTGTCTGATAGTAGTCATTCGAATTGAAACTGAAACGATTTGCGGTGATGTAACTAGGACGCGTAGTGGAAGATGCTGCTGCTGTTGGTGAGGAAGCGTCGGTGGACTTTTGTTGGTTGATATCAAAACTGGTGGTGTTGTAATAGGTCTGCAGTGTGATCTTCTTCGTGACTTTCGGTGCATTTGTCACAAGTGAAGGGCTAGTTGTTGCTGTTGTCGTTG
Organism: Neoceratitis asiatica; assembly: GCA_030068015.2. Lineage (NCBI taxonomy): Eukaryota > Metazoa > Arthropoda > Insecta > Diptera > Tephritidae > Neoceratitis > Neoceratitis asiatica. The sequence goes on from CM061528.1 coordinate 30,152,768, forward strand.
TTTTTGTTGCGCTGGTTTGTTGTATACGCTTGGGGCGTGTCGGCTGCGGACGCGTCTTGCCCGTCGTAGAAGCTTCAGTGGTCTTTTTATTGTAGTCAGTAAAATCGTTGTACTTCGCCTTCACCGGATGATCTATGAAATCATCTTCACGTCCACCATTGCGATTAGCGAAGAAATGCGAGCTATGCGAACCTTTAAAGATGTCATCGTACTCTTCTGCAAAATGATTAATTATGTGGGAAATATATTAATTAAAATAATTTTAACTTTTTTTTAATTCAAAATTTGTTTCTTATTTTTTTTCATCCAACAATATCTGCAAATAGGTCACATAGGTAAATTGTTTCCATTCAACTTACGTTTCGACTCATCGTAATTGCGCTCAGTGGTTGTTGTTGTTGTGGTCGAAGTGGTTGTTGTGGACGAAGTTGGTGTATAATAATTAACAATGGGTCTACGCGCAGGTGTCGTCTCGATCTTTCTCGCTTGATAATCATTATTATTATCGTTGTAGTTGTTGTTGTTATTATTGTTTGCGTAATTATTATGAAAAGAGTTGCGTTGTGGTGTTGCGCCAAAATGTTTTGAATAATTTGGCGGTTGATCAGGGCGTGACTTTTGATCTATGCGCGTCTCTTTCGAGTGGCGGATATCGCCTGTTATGTGAGGAAAAACGCACGAAATGAGGTATTTATAATACAAATTACGTAATTAAATATAATTAAGCGATTTTGAATAGTGAAGGGAATAAAATGTATGTAAATGAGAATGTTTTGAAATATGTTTTAATTTTTGTCATTTTTATAATTTATTTTATTATCTGTCCGTCTGTATATCTGATTAAACGCAAACTATTCCCTCAATTTTTCAAATATTTACACTAACATTTTACGCATTTTAGAGCGTAAAATTTGGTATCATACATACGTAAATTAGTATAAATATTGACACTGAAAATCTCCGAATTCTAAAGAATGTTTAATATAGCCCCCAATAGATTTGTTCAGATATGGGGATTTGCGAAGAAAAAAACGTAAAAAAAAGCATCTAAGAGCTTACAATTTGGTATTCTACAGATGGGAATTCAAGTTAATATTGATACTGAAAGTCATCCAATTCTATACCATATTGTCTCTTACAACTGATTTTTCAGATATGGGGTTGATATTTAATGCAATAAAATACATTTTTTTATGTTCCTGAAAAGTATAAAGCATGGCCGAAAACATCACTTTTTTTTCTTGTATTTAAAAAAAAATTTTTTTTATTTATTTAAATTTTTTCACTTTTTTTTGATTATTAGCTTAATTTAATGATTGAAAGAATTATTAATTTAATTATTTAAAATACATATTTAATTTTAATTAATTTTTTGTATTTTTTATATTTTTCTACATTATTTTGTTTTATATTAATTTATGTTATTATAATATATTTTATTTTTCTATTTTATTTGAATTAATATCATTTTTTTAACTTAAATATAATTTGTATTTTTTTATATTTTTAATTTTATTTGTTTTATTACATTTTAATTTATTCATTTTAAATTTTAAATTCGTTTTAAATTTATTCTTTTTTATAATTTAAATTTTTTTAAATTTCTTTTAAAATTTTTTTTAAATTTTTTTTAAATTTTTTAGTTAAATTTATTTTAGGCTAATTTTTTATATTTTTAATTTAATTTTTTATCTTATGCTATTTTATTTACTTTATATTTTAAATTTTTTTAATTAATATTTATATAAATATATTTTATTTTTAATTTTTTTTTTATATGTTATATATATTTTAATTTTTATTTTTTAATATTATTTATATACTTTTTTTAATTTTTATTTATTTAATTTTTTTGATTTTATTTTATTTCATTTAATTTTTAATTTTAATTTTTTTTGTTGTAATTTTTTTATATTTTTTTATATTTATTTATTTTATTTTAATTTTTTTATCCTTTTATTATTATTATTATTGTAAATCTTCATGAGATTAATTCTTATTCTTGCTTACCACTCTCCGCTCGCTGTAAATGGAATGTTGCTTCCTCTTCTTCGGCTAGTGGCGCCCGTTTGCTCTCAAAACCGGAACCTAATCGATATAGATCGAAATTGTCACTGCCATAATACAGCACAGAGGACTCACAGTCGACATCACCCCAATCGGCACAGGTTTGCGCTTCCTGGTCGAAGGCGGTGCCATTGGGACACAAGAAACGGAAGTCCTGAACCTGTAAAAAAATTATATTTGTATTTATTATTCGATTTACTTGAAATTTGGTACATAGGTAGCCTTTCCCTTAGCAGGAAAACAAATTTTGTCTCGGGAAGTGGACCATGAATATGTGTTGAATATGTGCGAATAAGCATAGATCCGAGTGGTTCGTTTGGCTTAATGCGCGTAATATTAACATTTATGTGAAAGATTTTCAGTAGCGCATAAGCGACTCTCGTATAGAAATACGTAGCTAGATTAATCATTTAATAAAAATAATATTTTGCATAGATGATACTTCATTAAGGCTTTTTAGAATTCCTTGATCCAACTAGAGGTACTTTTTTTAATAGCCTTCTTTGGCAGATCACGCGTGAGTCAAGCTGTCATGTTTTTCATTTTTTCAGTATTGTTTGGCATTTCATCATGGAAGGACTTACGCCTGATCAACGTTTACAAATCATTCAACTTCATAACGAAAATTCACGTTCTGTAAAGAATGTGTTTCGCACGCTTCGCTCAACTTATGGTCAACAAAACCGACTTACTGAGCGTACTATTCGCAAGACCATCACCCTTCTTGAGACCTAGCATTCATTATTTGATAATATTCGGCAGAATAGACCACGTCTAGCACGCGATGAAGAAAATATAGCGGGCGTAGCTGAGAGTGTACACGAAGACCGTGGAGAGTCGATTCGGCGCCGTTCGCAGCAACTCGGACTGACGTATGGAACGACTTGACGCATTTTATGTCGAGATCTTAAATTGAAAGCTTACAAAAAGCTTGTGCAATAACTGAAGCCGCTCGACCTTTCCAAGCGCCATCGATTCGCTCTATGGGCTCTTGAAAAGTTCCCAGAAGATCCGACGTTTTCGAGCCAAATTTCGTACAGCGATGAGGTCCATTTCTGGCTCAATAGGTATGTAAACATGGAAAATTACCGCATTTGGGACGAAGAGCAACCTGAAGAGATTCAAGAGCTGCCATTTTATCCAGAAAAAACAACGGTTTGTTGTGGTTTGTGTGCCGGTGGAATCATCGGTCCATGATACTGAAGCTCGTGATCTCCGTGTCATTTGGTTTCAACAAGACGGCGCCACTTCACACACATCGCATCAATCAATGGATTTATAGAGAGAATACTTCGGTGAGCAGATAATTTCACGTTTTGGGCCGGTCGAGTGGCCACCAAGATCGTGTGATATCACATCGTAAGACTTTTTCTTGTGGGCATGTGTAAAGTCTAAAGTATATGCGGACAATTCCGCTTCGATTCAGGCTTTGGAGCCAAAACACTCGACTATTGCTGCAGATACATATATATATAAGTAAAAGATACAAAAATTTATTTTTGCAAATATAAATTAAAGAAAATAAAATTTGATATAATGGGTTCAGCAAATGATTTCATTTCTCACCTATATGCTACATTTATAACGTTTGTTCGAGTATTTATAAATTATAAGTATTCGCATTCTAATACTAGTTTTCCAAGAACTCTCCCAAGTGCAGCAAACTATTTTGCCCACCTTAAGCAATCTAAATTTTCAACAATCTAGAAAATATGTATATACCTATGTTTATACGTACAAACACATGTAGGTATGTAATAAATTCATATATTTGGCAGTTTTATGAAAACTCTCAGTAGAGTACTTAAAAATAAATACATGTGATTACTCATACGTTACCTTTAAGGCAAAATGCACAAAGTAGGTAAGAATACAGTTATATTTTTAAGTAGAAATCTAAGTTCAAATGTATGTGCAATGCCGCACAATATTGCATTAGAGCGCATCATAAATTTTATAATCAGTAAGAACAAAAAAAAAAAAAATTCCAAGTCGAAACGTTCAAGTAATATTCTGCAATACATAATTATCGCTCGAGTTTGAATTGAACTTTGCCATTTGGTGGCAGTGGCAAGCGCTGTGGGAGCTCTTAAATTTACAGGTATATATGTTTGTGTAGTAGTTTTAATAAACATATGAACATAATATACAACATACCGCAATGTTGCGACATATAAACTCATGTCAAGAACTTGTGTACATATGTACATACTGAAATACACATACAGCTACTTAGAAGTATACTGTTAGCTACCGTTAGAAACCAATAAAATCTGAATTTGTTGATTCCATTTATTATTGTTTTGTTGCTTGTTGCTCAGCACCTTTAAATGTGACGGAGTTGCAATGCCAGCTGCGTTGAATCTCTACAGACAAGCACAACGGTTGCCGGTTTGCACATTTAAATTAATTTACAATGCAATGCAATGAAATTGAAAATATGTATATACATAAATGTATACTTAAATACATACATATATATTTATGTATGTTGACAGTCGCAGAGAAAAAAACTCGTGAAAATAAATTGCACAGCAGAAATGTGAAACGCGCACAGAAGTTAGACAACTCAGCGAGCTCGAACGCTTGCTTGTGACTATGCATCCCACACGCTTTTTCTGCTTCTCCTTCCTGTTTATCTAACAACAAGTTGATAATTTTAAGAGTTGAACAAATTCATTGACAAATAAATCTATAAAAATAAAATTTTATTTGACTTTAAAGGTCATACACAAACCTAGTAGCTGTAGTGCTTCGTGTAATTAGAAAAAGTAGAAGCACTGAGGAGACCCAGTATTGGTATAGGTCGACTTATGATTTTATTGTCCGCTTAAAAATGTAACCGTATATATACAATTAGTTACTTTAGTTTACTTTAGTTAGAGGAGGTACTTATTGTGAAGAAAAACAAAAGCGCGATTTCACTTATTGCTCCTACATACTTGAAATGTCACTGAATTTTGAAATTTGACTGAAATTTTCCAAGAGTTTGATGTTTAGCGATAATTTACCCTGGGTTTATTCAGTGCACCATTCACAATAGTACCACATTTTTATTTTGCAACACAGGTTGGGTATTGTTTGAGCGATTTCAACTCAAACCGGTTAAATTAACTCTTGTTGCTTATTTTGTGTTGTTGTTTTCCATTTTATTCTATAACCTACCTGACGTTCTTTTGCAGGTCGTACCCCAAAAAAAGTGTCTAGTATAGGGCGTTTTTTTATAGAGGTATAGAACTTTAAGTTCGCATTACTTTTCAAGATGGCGACCGATTTAACAGCTGTCAAGTGATTTATTCTCAGTTTGGTTTGGCAATTCATCATGAATAGACTCACGCCTGAACAATGCTTGCAAATAGTGCAATTTTATTTCGAGAATAATGGTTCTGAGCGGAAAACGTATCGCGCACTACGTCCATTTTTAGCGATGTTTAGCGATGAAGCGCACTTCTGGTTGAATGGCTACGTCAACAGGCAGGTTCAGGGGTACGGGCCTGGGGGAGGTACATATACTGTGGTCTATGTGGGTAAAATAATGGCGTGTTGAGAAGTGTGTAGGTGATTTATCATTCAAAATGATTAAGTTGCTGTTTTGAATAACCTTTATAATGGTCCTGCCATATTTATTAAAGCTAGGAAATCCCCAAAGTGGGCTCCAAGCATTGAAGTCACCCAGTAGCAAAACTGGCTCGTTATAGTTGCCAACAAGTTGATAAAGGTCTTGTTCAGATATTGTTTCTCTAAGAGCTATGGAAATGCCTATCACTACGAAGGTGGTATGCGATTTTACTCTGACGGATATGGTTAAAATGTTTGTATCGGAGTTAACTGGTGTGTGCTCTATGGAGTTGTGAACTAACAAAGCTACGCCTCTCTTGGAGATATTGTCATTTTTGGTGTAAATGTGAAAGTGTTTGGGTACAAAGTGTGGTTGCGGCGGGTTTGAAATAAGGTGAGTTTCTTGGAGTGCGATTATATGATAATTGTTGTATTTAATTAGTGTAGTGAGCTCATTGTAGTTATTTTTGTAGCCGTTAAGGTTTCATTGAAGAACATTAAGTACCATTTATGAGAGAATGTACATAAGAAGCTCAACAATCGAAATTTCGATAGTAAGAATTTCCTAAAGATAGATTGATTGTGGATTGTCAGAACTCTCTGTATCAGTTGTTGATGTTTTTGAGTCCATAATTTCATTTGGTGAGTATTGATTAAATGAATTATTGATTATTGATGGTTTAGTAGATTATTTTGGAAAGAAGAAAAGGACGGAATATTGTTAGTTAAAGAGTGATCTATGGTGAAATTACTTGTTGGATCATTATTTGGAGAAGTTTGATTATTAAAATTATTGTTGGTTTGTGGAGAGTGAGTAGAAGTGAGAGAGTTGCTCGGGTTATTATTGATATTAGTAGTGGATTGTGTTTTTTGTTCTTGGGTTTTTCTTTTTTCAATGTCTTCTTCTAGTTTCTCAGATATCGGATTATATTCTGTTTGTGAGTTATTTATTGTTTCTGTTGCTGTTCTAAAGGTACATTTATTTATGGTTTTGAATGTTAATATGTCTTTTCTTTTTCGGTATGTAGGGCAGTTTTTGTTGTCGGAACGGTGATCTTGTTTGCAGTCTATGCATTCTACTTTTATGCAAGGAGTTGGTTCGTGTATTCCAGATGAGCAAACGTTGCACTTGGCTTTAAATTTACAGTGTTTGGCAGTATGACCGATTATGGAGCAGTTTTTGCACTGCATTGGAGAGAGAATACAAGGCTCGACTTTAATTTTTAGCCAGGCTATATTTACCTCTTTTGGGAGCTCATAACTATCAAATGATAATATGTGCAGTGGTGTGTTAACAATTTTGACCTCTTTAATTTTGGTTATTTTTGTGCAATCAGTGACACCTTGGTCGCGTAAAGCACTTAAGATTTCTTTTACACTGAGATTAGCTAGAAAACCAGAGTATATGATACCTTTTACAGCGTTTAGTGTAGGGTGTAGGGAAACTGTTATATCGCGCAAGTTGGACAGCTTAGTAGCTTTAAGGAATTTTGCTGTTTGTTGATTATTTTTGGCGAGAATAAGAAGATCTCCATCTCTATTAAATGAAATTGAAAGCGGTTTTTCCGTGGTTATGGATTCAAGAGCTTTATGTATGAGAAAGAGTTAAAGTCTTTTAATGGCTTATCACCTTTGTTTTTGATTGTCAAGAATTTGGGGCAGGAAACTGGCTTGGAACTTGCGGTATAAGAGATTTTCTTTCACTGGGGAAAGTCGCGAGGATTATTAAGGTTCACTGTTTTACGTTTTACGGGGGGGTTCTCCCCCAATATTGCAAATTAATTTTGATCTCCACCTCCCGGATCGGAGGCCATTTTGAATCAAAAATTTAGTTAAAACCTATAATACTTACGATATATATTTTGTTAAATAGAAGCACACGATGGTAGTGCAAAAAGGAAAAGAAAAAAATCACTCACAATAACACTACTTTAGATAGCGAAATGAAAATTCAGAGAGAGCACAGTAAGAAGATGTGAACTGATTGGCAGTCAATTACTCACTGAGAATGAACTGTAGATCCTTCAATTTGTTGGAAAAACAACAAAATGAACACCGCGAATTCCGAAATCCGAGAGCCTAAAAGCATTTCAGCGGTTACAAAATGACAATTATATATACATACAATATATATATATATATATATATATATATATATATAAAGCTTTGCCATCATTTTTGAATTTGCTAATTACTGAACTTGGATGGCTTGAGACTGCAAAAAAAAGTTACATCTAGCAGTGCTTTATTCGGATCCTATCATAGTCTTCAGAGACTGACTGGAATTACAATGAAGAAAACGCTGGATGAGCAAGTATGGGTATACTTAGGAGATACAGTATCAAAACAAATGGAAAACAAGCTAATGGAATATCTTCGCCTCACTTCAGCTTATTATTAAGTAATGCTCGGTAACAGCAATATATCTATAACCGGTGGATCTGGAAGAGATCAAAGCTTTTCAATGGCCGAAGAGGAGTGTGAACTTTTCAAAGTACATGTCTTAGAGATCCCTGGTTTGGAATGAAAAAGGTTTCGAGAATAAATATTTTAATTTATTTTAAAAACAATGGATCAAAAACAGTTTCGTGTTTTAATTTTACTGCTGGGTAAGTAACATTAAAGCGAGGCAATGGCTTGAAAAATGTTATGAAACTCCGTTCTGTCAGAAACAAAAAATTGGTTCAAAACGTTACAAACGTCTAACTTGCTGGAGACATTGAAGTAACTCCAGACAACATTAACAATCCACAAAATCATCAATTTGGAACCATCGAAAAACGAATTTTCTTAAGTTAGCTACAATCTCAAAGGTATCAAAAGAACGTGTTTGCTTATATCGAATTAGCATTGGACTATGAAAAGGCTCTGTTCAAAGCGGGCGCAAAGTTTGCTCGTTGTTGACCAAAAACAAAAGCATGTTGATGATTCTGAGCAACAAAGCAGAATTTCTGGATATATGTTGATGAATTAAGCCAAATTGGAACGAGAATTGCGTTTTCTTTGTTAGGACTGTGACTTTTTAGACCATGGTCTATTTATATACTAGTTTTCAAGTTTGAATAGTTGAAAAACGAGTACTCACACAACTTTTCAATAATATTTGCTCGAGCATTTTGAATTGTTCAGAAGTTCGAAAATAACAAACAAGCACGCACAGGGTCTGGCTGTAATACGGGTACACATACATATTTTGATATCAATTTTAAAACATAAAAACTATCTAACGGTTTTATTAACCTCCTTTTGAGTCTAATAAACCACTTTGAATACATCAAATTATTGCGACTAAGACTATTAGTAAAAAAGCAAACGGCTTGGCGACACTCTGTCGATTTACTTGTAACCGGAGATGAACGACAAGAGCAATACCAACAGCATACACGTACAGTGGCAAAGTAAAGCACTTATGGGCCTACTAAGCTTGCGCATATATTCAACTATTGAATGCCACAACAGCTAATGCTGCCTGGCAACGCGATACGTATATTTTGACATTTCGATTGCGATTTCGATTTTATTGCTATTTTATTCGCAAATGGCCTGCGACTAACGCTTTGATGGCATACTTTTTTCAACTTTATTCAATAGAAAAAAAAATCTATTTTTTGCATTCTTCATAGCAAGTCGTGCGTTTCGTCGACCGTTAAAAGGTGCTATTGGCACTTGAATTCACTCGATCTTCGCATGCTTACATATTACTGAAGTTACATACATCTACAGTTATATATGTCGCTACTAAGTACGAACAGTTATCGCATGTAGTATATCGACGTTTCGTTTGCACTTACCCCCACACCGGACACTTTGACGCACACATGAAACATCTGACATTGAGTCTCCGCATCTGCATAGTAGCCACCAAGTATCTTGTCGTGGCATGTGAATCTCGTTTGTGGCATATTTTGCAGGCTGTACGTTGGCCATGGCTTGCGCCGGTAGTCCAGCTGCGCTTGTCCCAGAATGCAGCACGCTAAGACTATTATAGCTGCAATGACAAAGAGTTTAAAAAAAAATTAAGAGATTTTATTTCTATTTTGTTGTTTGTTAACGTATTTCATGTTTTATTGTTATTATTATTTTTATGTGATTGCGTATGCATGTAGTCAGTAAGTTTTTGATAGTTAGTTTTTACTTAAAAATATAGCATCACTTAAGCTTTGAAAGTTTATCGTGTAATTCGGCTAAGGAGTTCAACGCGGGCAGATGGCCTTGGCGCAGAATTGGTTTTTGCTCAATTAAACTGGTTTACTGTTTATGAGCGCACACATAAATTATCAAATATATGCATACATATATTCTATGTAGGCCATTCAATTTGCACAAAATTTTTCCACTCTAAATGACTTGCTCAGCGTAAATGTGTTAAGAATTCGGTGATGTGTTGCGAGGTGTAAAATTGCATTTAATTAGTGTTATCCTCCTATTGTCTAACCTAATAATAATTATTCTGCAAATAAATATGATTTGCAGACTGCTTAATCCGTAATTGGTCAATTATTTTTCAATAAAATACAGATTAACAACTAATGTTTTAAAATTATTATAATTTTTATATGGTATAGTACATCAAAATATTATTGATAACTAAGATTGGAAACTTAAAAGTAACTAAAATACTTAAAGATTAGTCTAATGATACTTTTTTCTAAATCGCATATAAACAAATAATATAGGGATTTCCAATAAGAGTGATATGATTTCTTTAACAAAAAAAAAACACACACTAATTGTTAAAGAAATTCAAATTTTCTTAAGATCAACTTCTTCCAATTGTGGCCATAAAAAGTTGGTTATCATCGTTCTTTTTTGACAGTAACGGTGCTACTAGCTTCATTTCGAAAGAAGTACGGACCAATGATTCCATCAGACCAAAAACCTCACCAAAATGTCAGTTTAGGTGAATGTAATGGTTGTTCATTATTAATTTGTGGATTTTCTTCGCACCAGAACCGACAGTTTTGTTTATTTACCTCACCACTCAAATGAAAGTGAGCCTCATTGGAAAAAAAGGTTTTCTTAAAAAAATCGTTATCGTTTTCAAGCTGTTCCAAGGCAAAATCAGCAAACTCACGATGTTTATGGTAGTTCAATGGCTTCAGTTCTTGAGTGAGAATAATTTTATAAGGATTGAAGCCCAAATCCTTTCTCAAATTTCCTCCAGGTTGTGGTTTGAGACAGTCCCAATCACTAAATTGCGGTCTTCAGCAATAATTTCCTAAACGGAAGCAATATTTTCATAACATTGACCGGTTCTTTGTCTGATTGGCACTTTAACACTATGTAAAGGAAATGTACGCTCGAAATTTTCAACAATTCGATTAATAACGAGCACAGGTGAACGATTGTTACGACCATAAAATGGCAAAAGCGCACGAAAAGTTGCAATTGCAGAACGATTATTTTGATAATAATATTGAATAATTTGTAAACGTTGTTCTTGCGTATATTTTGTCATGGATGAAATTGTAAACATTACTGAATACAATAAAAATATTAAAATTGGCCAAAATGAAATCATATCATCCCTATTGTAAAACCCATTATATTATAAATTGAAATTAATACATCCTTTATTTATGGACTATCCACAACAATTTTAGTACCCAATCCAACATATTTCGGGCCAATTGACCTATTATCATCAGCTAATAAAAAAAAATATTTTTAGACCGACCTCAAAGCCCCAATGAAATTAATAATATCCAAAATTAAAATTAGAGAGAAAAAAATAAAAATAAAAGAAAGACTATTTTCGGCCATGCCAAAGTCTTTATACCTTTCATGAACATATCAAATTTATAACAAATTGCAAATTAGATTTCGATGGTTTTCATTAACAATATTTATTCCAACTTACGTGTGTAGAGCACCAATTCACTCTCTTGGATGCTTTTTTGACGGATTTAAGGTCCAAAATTTCAAACCTGATAATTCGTTAGTGTATATGTGGTCCGATCGGGCCGGTTCCAACAAATGTACGTATAAGTGTACCAATGCATCTGCCTACCAAGATTGTTTAAAATATCACAAAAAGTGAGGGACTAGCTAAACAGACGGACAGACAGACGAGTATGGCTAAATCAACTAAGCTCGTCATTCTGGTGAAATCGACATAAATTTTTTTGGGTCTTCTCCCTCTGATACTAACATCCTTCGGACCAAAGTTAATATACGATTTAATGTATACGAAAGGTATAAATATACCAGTAACCGAGAAGAGATGAAGCATTTTAAGCTTACATTTATAAAAATTTATGTCAAATAAAATCTAAGAGATATTTTTGAATTAAAATTTAGTTTTAGCAGATGATAGTAATATTATGAAAAAGAATAATTATCACTTTTTTCAAGAACCATTGAGACAAATGGAGGAGCTTATTGTTTATAATGAGCCGCCTCCGAGTGATGTCTGATGAATTTTTATGAAGAGTATTTATTTCATGTCAGAAAGACACTCGAAAGCATTGACATTCCCTTCAGAGGGGCGACCGCAGTTGGAAAAATTAATTTTCATTAATTTTGGAAATTAATCGAACCGGCTTGAAATTTAGGTTGCTTATTCAGAAACAGCTTAATGATATTACATTGTAACGATTTTTATAATTAATCTCGATGATTTCCCAAATCCTTCGAGTCCGATCACTGGATTGCTAAATAAAAGTGCCAAGATTTGTTCGTTCGGTTTCTTAATTGTCGGAATTCACCCAACGTTTATTTAGTCCGAAATAGTTACATTCCTATTCACTGTACTGAATGGTTTATTTTACAATCTGTGTATATAAAATATATGCAAATTTTGATGACCGCCTATAACTTGAGAACCACCAGATCAAATTGCTCCAAATTTTTGGAGTTATATAGGGATATTATGACCATTTTAGAGAACATTGGTCGCTACCCATACAAAATACATGCAACAACAACAAATACATGTACAATTCCAAAATACGCGTACATTACATTTTCTTCATTTTTCTAGTTTAGGTGTATTTTGACATGTCTTCAAATAAATTTAGCAGTTTTTCATTAGATTTTCTTCATTTTTTTATAGGTGTAGCAAAGCACGCTGGTGTTCTCTAGTTCTTTATAAAACACAATTACTTTTCGCTGTACAAAGTTTATTTTTTCGCCACTGCGTTTTCTACTCGTCTACTCGTCTGCGACAGCTACTGCCGCTCCTTTTTTATCTGGCGATGACCCAAACATTCTGCTCATGCTGTCTGGAACATGCGATAACTCGTCTGCTTGCTGTAGCTCCTTACGCTCCTTTTGTACTTTGATCTAGGAATGCCCATCATTCTCCCCTCCACTAGAGCCACTACAAGTTTCAACATACGCAGCCTCAAATAAATAGCCCCTATATAACCGATTTATTCAGATGTGAGGTGTCACCGATTTACTGAAACTCATCGAAATCGGTTATACGAGTATTTATTGAGGCTGCGTGTGTTGAAACTTGTAGTGGCTCGAGTGAAAAACTTATTTGTACACCTAATATATACATTGCAGATATTTGAATATATGAAATAATTTTTACAGTGGCACGAGCAAATTTTTAAAATGCAGTTCACATGAAGTACGGAACCTCTTTTGTCTTTCATTAATACCGACTCAGGATGAGCAAGTTACAGAACAAAAACTCATCAGCTGATTTTTAAAACTAACTTAATTCAAATATAAAATGTTATTTAATAATTAGTTGAGAGTCGACAAAATTGTTTGCTTAATATGAAAACAGATATGTTAAATATGCTAGAATGATAGTTGAAATCAAGATAAAAACAATGCATAGTGAAATTCAAAATTAGTTTTAAAAGCTTTCAGAATCAAGAGCCTCTTTGTACATTCCGAACAGAACTTTAGATTTGATTTCAGATAAAATAAGAGTGCTAGAAATTGATTCTGTGATCATTTTAACTATTAAAACTACAGCAAGAAATTTCCTGTGACTATAAAGTCTCAGACGACTAGTATAAGGAGAATGACAATATTGAGAGCCTCAAAGCAAATTCTTTAGCGTAAAAAAATAGAACTTGTTTTTTAATATAACCTATCCTATCGGAATAAATTTGATACCTCGGGTTCCTAATTACCGAACCGTATTCCGGAATAGATTTTACTAATGTTGCATATAAAGCTTTAGTAATATAAGGATCCTTGAATTTCTTTGATTACTGTTTTACAAGCACCAAGAAACCTTTTTCTTTTTTCACTCAAGCAAATAACTTTGCATTTCTAAAGGTTTACGGGCATATGATTTATTTTACAGCATTCAACCATCTGTTTGCATCAAGGCACCTAAAAGTTTTGAAATTTTTATCTCAGAAGAAAAATCATTTATATATAGTGAAAACAGAATCGGGCCTAGATGGCTACCATGGGGCAATCCTGAGAAAACATTAACGGAATCTGAAATGGAATTTTTTGAATTCGATCTTACTGTAAAAATTTTGGTTAGAAACCCAATAAGTAAATTTTCTTGATTAACAACGAGTGGCATGCTTTAACGAAAACTTTTCTGAAGTCAATATACTTGTATATTGGGTTTTCCAATAACAGTGATTTCTTAAAAAAAACACATTAATTGTTAAGGAAATTCAAATGTTTTTTATTTAATGTGAAGTACAATCGATACAATTAAGTTCCGAATATAACATCACTCAAATGGCCTCCAAGACTTCTTTTGCAGGAACGAATTCGATCAACCCAATTTTTTTAAGAAAATCATCGCCAATCAGACTCACTTTCATTTGAGTGGTGCGATAAATAAACAAAACTATCGATTCTGGTGCAAAGAAAATCCACAAATTATTCATGAACAACATTCACCTAAAACGACAATTTGGTGTGATTTTTGGTCTGGAGGAATCATCGGTTCGTATTTCTTTAGAAATGAAGCTGGTAGCGCCGTTACTGTCAATGGAGAGAGATATAGATCGACGATAATGAAATTTTTATGGCCACAATTGGAAGAATTTGATTTTAACAACGTGTCACACAGTACGTGTACCAACAGAATTATTGCGGACATTGAATGGCCTCCAAGAAGTTGTGATTTAACACCATTAGACTCCTTCTTGTGGAGTTATTTGAAGTCATTGGTATTTAGCAATAAACCAGACTCACTTCAAGCTTTAAAAGTCACTATTGAACGTGCTATTCATAACATACCACTTGATTTAGTGGAAAAAGTGCTCAAAAATTGGGTTCATCAAATTCGTACCTGGAAAAGAAGTCGTGGAGGCCATTTTAATTATGTTATATTCAGAACTTAATTGTATCGATTGTACTTCACATTAAATAAAAAACATTTGAATTTCCTTAACAATCAGTGTGTTTTTTTTAAGAAATCATATCATTCTTATTGGAAAACCCTATATTACATCAACGCTGCTGTTCTCTCTGAATTCATTGATGGTATAAGAACGGAGCTCTAATAAATTGGTGTTGATTTCCCTTTAACAAAACCATATTGGCAATGTGATATATTAGATGAGATTGAATGAGTCAAATAATCAGTGACATTTCGTTTAAGTTTTCGCAGTAGAGATTTAAATACAGTTTTTTTTTAGAGAATTTCTCTTTTCATTTTAGCTAAATTATTATTTGTTTTTGGTTTGTATTCGAATTTCCGAAAAAAATTTGCCAGAATGTCAAAAGACATCGCATCAAATTTTTTTAAATTGATATCAATTTTGCAATATGAAATATGAATATGAAATTTAATTTTCTGATAACTAAATTGGCTTGACAATTATAAATTATGCATTCTTAACTAAAAGTTTGTTGGACAGGAAAATATCTAAAATTTTCATGCACTGGCAATTTATTTATTTATTTTAAATTAGTAACAACAAACTTACAGACAGTTAAATGAAAGTGTGAAACTGAAACATAAAAAATATAAAATCTGCTACCAAATCCAATAATCCGAACATTCGTTGGAAAAAAAACAAGAAAGAATAGCTGACTTTGGCCATGCTGAAACCTTTATACATTTCATGAGCATTTCATATTTATTGCAAATTGCAAAATTCAGTTTCGATGATTTTCAGTGTCAACAAACAGTGTCTCACAGCTTATTTCATGCAACTTCAATTATAAATTTTGAAATGCTATATATTGATGAAGAAACGTGGTGGTTTCCGAAATAACTTTAGCTTCTACCACTCAGATTGTTGTAGTAATTTTCCCACTTTCTCCTAAAACAAAATATGATCTAATACAGCTCGAAAAACGAATTAATGTTATTGAACAGTGACCTGAAAAAATTGTTTAATATTTAGTGTGATATCCGTTAGATTTAAATACAGCTTTTAGTCTGAAATCAACTAGTTTTTTTTTTTTGTACATTCTGTTCCGATTTTGTTCCACTCTTCCGAAATTGCGCTTTTTAGTTGTTCCTTATTACTTATGCTGTGTATACGGATGTTATTTTCTAACGAAGATTATAAATTCTGCATCGGTCTTATGTTAGATGACTGCGCCGATGGATTCATTACATATGAACAATTGCATATTAGCCACATCTGCATTATTGTCTATTTGTTTTTGGGATCATTGTCCTCATAATACCGAAAATTTTTACGTAACCCAAATTTCTCGGTAAATTTTCTTTTAATATATTAAGGTACAACAAATACCAAATTTTCAGCGACTGCAGACATACCTGCCCATACCATAACACTGTCTCCACCATGTTTTACAATTGGCTGATGATGGCCATCTCTGAAGTTCAGTATTAGATTTCCGCCACATATAAGCCATTCCGTCTGAGATGAAAAGATTGAACTTTTTATTCGTCAGCAGAAATTAATGTTTTCCAGAAGTTAAAATCCTTGATTTCCAACTCCCGGGCAAAGGCAACTCGGCTTAGTTTTTTTTTTTTGGGCTTATGAATGGCTTCTTTCGGGATACTCGGCCATTGAAGTCGTGCGCACATAGTAGCCGACGAACAGTTTCAGCAAAAAATTATTTGCCTAGTTCCTACTGAACCTCAGTGGTTAATTTTGGAGCTGCTAGTCTGAGATTTTCTTTAATTTTTTCGTACAAATAAACATTCTTCACGTTCATTGAAAATTTTATTTGGTGCATTTCGGTCTTTATTTTGTATAAGATTTTCATGTACGAAACGTTCAATTATATTTTGCACTGTCGCATTACTTAAATTTAATATCTCAGCAATTTTCCGCTGCGATTTTCTATTTTTGAAATAGTTTATGACCAATTCTCGATGTTTGATCATTGTACGGTGGCCAATTTAACTGAAAAATATAATAAAACTGTCATACTGTTCATACTATTAGTGAAAGTCTGTTGTAAGAATTAGAAAAGCCTACTACCGTTACAAACATTGCTTGCCGGTCGACAAGTTTGCTTGAAATATCTCAAAAATTAAGGGACTAATTTGCGTTTAAACAGACAGACGAACAGATGGGCGTGGATAATCGGTATAAATTTCGGTGGGTCTATCTCTTCTCCTTCTGGTACTTACATACTTCGCACCAAAGTTAATATACCATTTCATGTATATGAAAGGTATAATAATAATAATAATAAAATCGAGGAAATAACTTAATTTCAATAAAGTTAATGACTTTATTCCCATATTATTACAATTTGACTTGCAAATGATCGCCGCAAAACAAATCAAATTAACAACTTCTCGCATTAAGAAACACTAAAAAATATTAATGATAAAAAATTCGTTTTGGATAAAAAAAAATGATACAAAAAGCATAAAATCAAATAGTCAGTTGGTTAATTTCCGTTTTACATACACAATATACATATGTAGTTATGTGCGAGTATTTTACGCCAAATCACCGTCGCTATACTTTGGTGCCCATTAGCCAAGTTAAGTGGCTAAAGAAAAGAAGAAGTTAATAATCAAATACTAATGAATTTGTATATATTTGTAAAATGTATGTATGCAGATAGCAGAAACTGCGCGCGTGTTGTTTAAAAGAAATATATTTAATGAAAATAAAGATTCCCATAATTAAGATATTGATTGAAGAAAAAAATTCATATTTTGCATAATTAGAGGAAATATATGAATTTTGAATACAAATAATACAACAATAATGCCAAAATGTTGTGAATATTATGCCATATACGTACATAGAATCTTCACAACCTTGAAAAAAAAAGCAATTACTTACGAAATATTCGCGTACATTGCATGAAGAAGAAAAATAAAATGATGAATTTGATTTGTTTTGAACGCTTTGAAATTTTGAATTTGCCAATTGTTAAATTGCTAAATTAAAGTGCAGCACATCGAGCTGAATTGATTGACAGGCAAGAGGTGAAATAATAAAACGGAATTTATGTGTGGTTGTATTTTTTAATTACTCTTTATCTGTTGAACCCTTACTTGCCCTCTCAAAGGCATTTATGGCATTACCACATAACATGAACTTTATGCATCAGCAGTCGTGTGAATATCTCCATTATACCGAATATACCTACACATACGCCTGCATAGTTGGTTTTATGTTGTTTCTCTTATTATTTATTTAACAGATTAGTGATGCCTCACCTATCTTCAAAAATCAATATCTATCCCCGCACATATTCGGATAACATATGTGCTCCACCTGTTTGAGTGGTTGTTTGAGCTTGACTTTAAGCTGCGTCACTTTTAATGAATTTTTTATTTTTCATTATTATATTTGTTTTAATGATTTCTTAACATTGCTCTTTGGTAATATGTATTTGGTTATGTTGTAAAGATTTAAACAATTCGATAAAGGTAATTAAATTGACGTTTCAGCCGTATTAATCAAAGACATGTGTTTACATACATATATATTTACGTATGTAGTTTTCTACTCTTACGTATGTTTGCTCAGTTTTTTTTTCAATACTGAAATGGTTTCCTTTAATTATTATGAAATTATTGACATGCTTTTATCGCAGCATCATTCACATGTAATTTTCTCTACAACTATTTGCGAAATCGTCTATTTAGCCTTAAGTTACTAATGGAATTTTTATATACCGATTTATTTTATATCATAATACTGATGTAAACATTTAATATGAAATTTTTCATTACTTATATGATTTTTTTTTTTAATTTTTTTTACTAGGGTTGCATTATATATATCGATATTTGGTAACCCTAGTGTTGCAATCTAGCTGCTCACAACTTTATAGTAAAGTTTTTTTGAATTTTTCATTTCATACTCGGAACTTTTTGACATACTGCTGTTGTTTACTGTAAATTAAAATATTCATCTCAACCGAAAAATTATATTAAATCGCAAACATTTTCGCGCGATTTATTTTACATTTTTCGACGTAGAATAACTAAGCCAAAGAGTGCAACGATGTACTTAATTCCATTTTTGGTGATGAAGCTCCATCAAGGACCAGTTTTCATCGATGTTCTAGTGAATTAAATCGAGATCGTAGATTACTCCGAGACAGATTTCGTGAAGGTCGTCCAAAAATAGTTGTTATTCCGGAAACTATTGAGACAACTATAGATATTAGTGTGATCAGCATACATTCAATATTGCATGAACATTTGATTGTAAAAAAAAAATTGTTCTCGTTGAATCCCACACAACGTGTCAATCGTTAAAAAAGGCTCGTGTAAATAGGTCGAGAGAAATATATAAACACTTTTATGACATCTTGACAGCTGATGAATCGTGGATTTACGCGTATGAATCCGAAAGTAAACAGCAGTCGACTGTATGGGTGTTTCAAGATGAGCCAAATCCAATAAAAGTTGTTCCCGCCCGAAGAACTTACAATCAAAAGATTGAATGTTTTTTGGAAAAACTACACATTTAAAAAACCATACCACTAGAGCAACGCAGAATAATAAAGCCTGAGCGGTGCGAAACCATTTTTTGCCAGTTGTTTTTCAAAAATCCGAAAAACCTATCGCCTGAGACGTATCACTTTTCACCGCGACAATGCGAGCTCTTACGCATCGACTGAAACAACTGAATTTTTGAGCACTCAAAACATTGATTTGATGAGTCATCTACCTCATAGTCCTGACTCGGCACCGAAGAGACATCTTTTTTTTTTCGAACATAAAAAAATAAACTGAGAGGTCAACGTTTTTCGACCCCTGAAGAGGCGATTGATGCGTTCAGATCTTATGTTTTGTAGATACATCAATCAGAATGGCAAAATTGGTTCAAACGCATGCAAAATGTATAGATCTTAGTGGAGAATATTTCGAAAAAACAAATTTTAAAACGAAAGCGAATTTCGATGATTATTATTTAAATTTGTTCATTAATTTCGAGATATATAATGCAAATCTCGTATTTAGATTAGCTTATTCTCATTTTCTGACGCAGCAAAATTCAATAAATTGCCGTTTCCAAAACATTATATCGTATATTCAAACTTTTCTGATCACTACGTGCACTACGGAACGTATCATTTTGGCAATGAAGTGACTGAAAATCTTTTTATGGAATTCGACCGAAAATGAGTGCTCACGCAAATTTTTTTCCCAGTCTAAAAGTAGTGCTTTTGTCAAAAATGTATGTTAGCCATTTTTGGTGGAATTTTAGCCCCCAGTTGCGTACCTATAAAGTTTGGTTGAATTTTGTTGATTAATGTCTTCAATTTTTTGGAATTTGCTCAAGGAGGTGTAGAAAATAAAAAGATCCTAAGTATGGTACAAGGAAGAAGTTGTTCTCGATTGCATTCAATTGGTGTTCATGGCAGACCATAGGAATTTGAAATATCAAATTTTATTCAATCTCATGTTGTGATTTCTGAGCTATAATTTTTGATGCAAAAGTAGATGGTGCCATCCGCTCAGCAGACATTTTTTTCCATTCGTCATATTTTTCATTTAGTCCATAACAAATATTTCTTTAATTTCACTAATTTTCGTACTTTGCAAAATTACACTTTTATGGAAGGGGAACTTGATCTAGGTTCGATTTAACCCATATGCATTAACAATCGTACTTAAGTCCCAAGGATTGAGATTTTGTCAAACTAACACATATTTGAAACTGATATTTCAAGCGATATTCTTCGTGGCGACCCTTATTCAAAAGGTAATTCATGTGAAATTGTTTTGATTTGAAAGTGAAAGTGGAATTTCAGAAGAAATACTTTGTGTGATGCGTTTTTTACCATAACAAAAGTAAAAACGCCGAACTCAGGAATTTTTCGCTCGAATCCGTTACGGAAGTTTTGATGTCAGTAACTCAAAATGTGGCTATAGTTGTATATATGCTGGACCAAAAAAAAACTAATTATAAATAACTCTCCGCTCAAATAAGTTCGATGTTTTGGTGACACATGAGTTAAAAAATTAGATTGCCTGATTTACTATCAGAAAAACGTTTCTGAACACACAAGTACATCGAACCATTCCTATAGCGACTCATCACAGGCGATGGAAAATGTGTTAAATACAAGAATATAAAACCAAAAATCATGGTCAAAGGCTAGTGATCCTCAACAAACGGCTTCGAAGCTTTAATGGACTGCAAAAAAGGTGAGGTGAGTGTATGGTGGCATTGGAATGAAATTGTTCATTATGAACTGCTACCATAAAAACAAGCGTCCAGAATTCATCAATAGAAAAGATGTCATGACAACGTCAGATCACATACATTGGCGGAGCAAGGTTGGAAAGCTTTGGTACATCCACCACATAGCCCGATTATCCACCATCTGATTATTATTTGTTTCAGGCTCCCCAAAACCCTCTTGATGATAAATAATTAGCTCAATCATTGAAAATCACATTTGACTAAGTCCTTCGCTGATAAACTACAAAAGCTCTATACTGGTAAAATTATGAAGCTACCCGAAGAAAAGCAAAAGATCACAATAATAAGGTCAATAAGTATTTAATTAAAATTAAATTTCAATAAAGACAATTTTTTTATACGAGTACTCGTATATGTATATGAGATTTTTTTTCCCAAAATCATAAATCATAATAAATTTATTGCAATTCCGAACGCAGATATCAGTTCAAAAGTATCAAAAAGTTGAAAAATCAATAATTCAGAATTTACTTCACCTTACCTCAGTGTAACACTAATCCACTTGGAAGCATTGCTTGTAATATGCATTAAAATATTCCAGAGATATTATGTTATAAAATTAGTTTGCTCTGATGCAAAATATTTTTCATTTAGAATTTAAAAAAAAGAGGTTTTTCGTAGGGTTATTTCTTATATTTCATCAAAATATATTTCTAATACGATGCTTACGAACTAAATATATGATTTTTGGTCATAATGCAACTTTGGCGCCACCTAGCGACATAATTATCTCCAATTGTAATATTTAAATTTTTTAAATTGGAAAAAGGGAATTTTCAAAGTATGAGATCCATGATTATGGTAACTTATGAAACTTAAAATGTCTATTTAATTTTTTTAAGAAACTGCAAATTTACTTGTAGAAATTATTAATATGTAATTGTTATTGTATTGTGTGCATCAAAGTAAATTTTGTAATATTGGATATTCCACATGGAACGAGACAATTCGCTGATGCATAAGTTTTGATGTGCGGAAAAGCAAAACTTCATTCATTTGAGTTGGTTATGCAATCGGATGCAATACCTTTAGTATCCATTGATGCTCATGAAGAGAAAATTTTTCCGGAAGAAAAATTTATTTGTAAAAAAGTTTATTCAAAAAAAAAAACATCTCAAATTTGTCATGATAAAACTCATGAAAAAATTATTACCACACTTTGTCAAAAATTATTAATTAATTATAAAAAACTACTACTGTACTAATTTAATATCGTTGGCATTGGAAGCCAGAGTTTTCAGCGCTCATTAAAATATAAAAAATAAGAGAGGAACTAAAATGGAACACCATCCATTTTCATGATTCTAATGAAAAAAATAGATTTTTTTTTACATTTATTTTGAACGTTGCTTGTTGTTTTT
The DNA here is from genome assembly GCA_030068015.2 of Neoceratitis asiatica. Lineage (NCBI taxonomy): Eukaryota > Metazoa > Arthropoda > Insecta > Diptera > Tephritidae > Neoceratitis > Neoceratitis asiatica. Next base: position 30,175,308 of record CM061528.1, read on the forward strand.
GTACTTCTTATCTTTGTTCAACAATATTGCTCATCTTTGTAGTTCATCTTTGCGGATATTGCAAGAAACCAGCAATTAAGTTGCTTAACAAGCTAAAGGAAATAATCAAAACTGATGCTGAAAAAAACAGAGAAATACAAAAAGATTTAAACAAACCTAAAAATATTCGTTTTATTATTTTTCAGGTTCGAAAAATAGAGGGAAATACCCAAAATGATTTTAGCTTAGCTTTAGATTGCTTTAGAAAACTAAAAAGTAATGTTCCAAAAGCAAAAAAAAAAATGTGCGCCAGACCTGAAAAAATTCGATTTATTATTATTTCGCTTTGTTAGGTTAAGAAAATAGAGGGAAATACTAAACATGAATATAGTTTAGCTTTATAAAACTAAAAAATGGTACACAAATTTTCAGTTGAAACATTAGTTATAAAGGGTGATCCAAATAGAGGTAATTCTTTCAGTAGCCTTTTTTTGACAGATCACGTGTGAGTCGTGTCAAGCTATCATTTTATTTTCGTTCAGTATTGTTTGGCATTTTATCATGGAGACTTACGCCTGAACAACTTTTACAAATCATCCAAATTTATTACGAAAATTCACGCTCTGCAAAGAACGTGTTTCGCGCCCTTCGCAACAACATCACCCATCTTGAGACGCAGTATACATTATTCGATAATATTCGATCGAATAGACCACGTCCAGCACGCAATGAAGAAAATATAGCGGCCGTAGCTGAGAGTGTACACGAAGACCGTGGAGAGTCGATTCGGCGCCGTTCGCAGCAACTCGGACTGACGTATGGAACGACTTGACGCATTTTATGTCGAGATCTTAAATTGAAAGCTTACAAAAAGCTTGTGCAAGAACTGAAGCCGCTCGACCTTCCCAAGCAACATCGCTTCGCTCTATGGGCTCTATGGCTCTATGGATTTCAAGAAGATAGGACGTTTTCGAGCCACATTTTGTTCAGCGATGAGGCCCATTTCTGGCTGAATGGGTATGTAAACAAGTAAAATTACCGTATTTGGGACGAAGAGCAACCTAAAGAGATTCAAGAGCTGTAATTTTATCCAGAAAAAATAACGGATTGGTGTGGTTTGTGGGCTGGTGGAATCAACGGTCCATATTTCTTTAAAACTGATGCCGGTGAGAACGTAACCGTCAATGGGGACCGTTTTCGCACCACTTTCCACACATCGCATCAATCAATGGATTTATTGAGAGAACACTGCGGTGAACAGAACAATTGGCCACCAGGATACTGTGATATCACACCGATGGACTTGTTTCTGTGGGGATATGTAAAGTCTAAAGTCTATGCGGACAATTCTGCTTCGATTCAGGGATTGGAGCAAAACATCACGCTTGGAAATTCGTCAGTTATCAGTCGAAATGCTCGAACGAGTCATCGAAAATTGGACTCACCGGATGGACCATCTGAGACGTAGGCGCGGCCAACATTTGAAAGAGATAATCTTCAAAAAATAAATGCCAAAAGGATTTGTTTTTTCTTAAAAGAAAAGTAGGGAATCTCGAAATGGATCATCCTTTGTGATAAGATGAGTGGTGGCCGCAACAGCCGAGTAGAAATCAGTGCGTACTAATATTCGGAGAGTCAGATTTCGATTCCTGGTCTGATAAAGAGCCAAAATTATCTAACATTAATTTAAATAAATAAATATTAAATTAGTTTTCCTAGCTTCGGTCCCTCTCCGCAAGCGATGTCAACCCATCCGAGTGTATTTCTGACATTAATATAAAAAGCGCCTCATAAAAATTCATCAGCCATACGGAGGCGGCTTAGCATAAACTGTAGGTACCTCGTTTTGAAAATCGCCTCAGCGGTTGCAAAGCGCCAATAATAATAGTAATAAAAATAATAAAATTAGTTCCAGAAAAATGTTACGTTGGAAAATTAAAATATTAATATATTGAAAATTAAATTCAGAATATTAATAAATTTTTTGTTTTTGAATCTTAAAGATTTTCGCAATTAATTATTTATGTAATTTTTAGCATAAATAAAGCAATAAAAGTGTTTAAGAAACGTAGAATCCCTAGCTAGCATTAATATGCGTAATGTTTTTTCTTCATTTAACTCATAAATATATAATCTAAATCTAATTCATCCGAATTCCAAATCTCAAAATAAAATTTGATTATGATTGAGCTAAAAAAATAGATAGTGTGACCTTCAACTAAATCACATATTTGTTTACGACAGAAGCAGCGGCTGCTTTAAAGTAAAGCAGATGCATTCAGAATCAATTTTCTAAGCGTATTTAGACGTGCCAGCAAATACAAGTAAACTAAAATAATACAATCAATAGTAATTTTTACCCATTGTGAGTGACCAAAAACAAACATTAATGAGGAGGCAAGAAATTTAACTCATTTATCATAATTTTATATTCATTTTGACTTTGATTTCAACAAGTACATTTTTTATTTATGTATTTTTTCTATTGTTTCTTTTTAAATTGTATTTTATTTTATTTTGTTTTATTTTATTTTTATTTTTGCTTTAATTTTTATTTTTATGGTTCACAGTTTTTTGACGCTTCATCATCAATGCTAGTATTGTAGGTTTGTATGTATTTTTACTTATATATAACTACAATACTGAGTGTAGGAGATAATTATGCGAATCATGCGAAGCGCAATAAAGGTGCTTTTATGATATTTTAAATGTGCCAAATTTATGTAAATGAAAAATACTCGCATCAATGAATAAACCTTGAAATTTGTGTAAAATGATCTAAAGTTGTAATTGCAGCAAAAAAAAATTTAGATATTATTTTTCCTTTTTAATGATGGAAATTATGCTGGTCACTGAAATAATTTTTTTAATTTTTTTTTTTTTACTTAGTGCCATTATATATATACCAAAATATAATTTAAAATTAAAATTTTAAACTGGAGAAGAGTTAAAGTAAATAGTTGAGTTTTATTGTGTGGGTGCTTTTATATTTAATTTTTCAAATTCCTTGCAGATAGTAGCTTTATAAAATCATAATTTTTTGTTTACTAAATTAAAAAAATTAGATTTCAATGGAAAGAACTAAATTGCAATTACATTTTCTTTAAGTTATCACAACAAAATTTTTTTAAGCAATTTATTAGAGGAATAAAAATGAAAGCTACATTTAATATTTCCATTAGATGATAAAATGTTGAAATAACAACAAAAACTATTTGACTGTAAACCAAATCAATAATAAGGTCCAGTATAAGGAGATGTAAGACCGCCAAGGGCATGTGCAACGACAGCGAAGGAAAGCGCGACCATTTTCTACTTACACTGCCTCGAAATATTGGCAGGCCACAATTTACTGGAATCACACGTGAGCAAAAAATGCACTTTTAGCAGTGACACATTTAGAAAGTACAGGTAGAAAGGTATAAGTGAAACGTTGCAAAACCTTCATCAGCTTCTAACCGACCTTATCTAGAACTCATATAAAGACTGAAAAATCTAGAAAAGGCGTAAAGGCAGTCAGTACAAACTAATCTAACCTAAAATATTAAGTTTTTCTTTCACTTAATTTAATGACTAAAACCCTATTTAAAATTTTGGGTTCTCGAGAACAAAACATTTTCAAGCCGTTTGAAAGTTTTATTATTTTATTTTTATTTCTATTTTATTTCTTTAACTTTATTATTTTACTTTATTTTATTTATTTTATTTAATTATATTATCTTTTTTTTGTAATATATTAAATTTCATTTATTTTGTTTTAATTTAATTGTTTTACTCTATTTTACTTTTTTTATATTAATTTATTTTAATAAGTTTTACTAAAGTTTTATTTTAATATTTTAAAATTATTTTATTTTATTATATTTTAATTGGTTTTTTTTTATTTAATTATTTGTACTTTTATTCGAATATTAGCGATCTCATAACATTAATATATTGTATATCTTTCTAATAATAATATAATTTATAATAAAATGTTTAGTTTTTATTTTAGTTTGGTTTATTTTATTTTCCTTTTTTTATTAATTTTACAATATTGCAGTTTGAGTAAACATATATTAACATATATATGTTTTATTAATTTTTAACAATAGTAATTTTAATTTATGTTTATATTTTTATTGCTATTTTAATTTTTATTTTAATATTAATTTTAATTTTAATTCTAATTTAAATTCAAATTTAAATTTAAATTTAAATTTTTTAATATTAGTTTTAATTTTAATTTTAATATTAATTTTAATTTTAATTTTAATTTTAATTTTAATAATTTTAATTTTAATTTTAATTTTAATTTTAATTTTAATTTTAATTTTAATTTTATTTTTTATTTTTATTTTATTTTTAATTTTAATTTTTTTTTTAATTTTAATTTTTTAATTTTAATTTTTATCTTTATTTTTATTTTTAATTTAAATTTAAATTTAATTTTAATTTTAATTTTAATTTTAATTTTAATTTTAATTTTAATTTTAATTTTAATTTTAATTTTGATTTTATTTAATTAATTTTAATTTTACTTATAATTTTAATTATAATTTTAATTTTAATTTTAATTTTAATTTATAATTTTAATTTAAGTTTTTAGTTTCATTTTAATTTTTAGATTTAAATATTTATTTCAGTTGTAATTTTAATTTTGATTTTAATTTTAATTAAAATTTTACATTTAATTTTGATATTAACTATAATTTTAAATTTTAATTTTAATTTTAATTTTAATTTTAATTTTAATTTTAATTTTAATTTTAATTTTAATTTTAATTTTAATTTTAATTTTAATTTTAATTTTAATTTTAATTTTAATTTTAATTTTAATTTAATTTTAATTTTAATTTTAATTTTAATTTTAATTTTAATTTTAATTTTAATTTTAATTTTAATTTTATTTGACTTTATTTTAATTTATAATATTAATATTATTTATTTATTTTTTTTACTTCAATTTGTTTTAGTTTATTTCATTTTATTTTAATTTAAATTTTCATTTTTTATTCTATTTAATTTAATTTTTTTAATTTAATTTTATTAATTTAATTTTTTTAAATATAATTTAATTTAATTTAGGTTAATTTAATTTAATTTTATTTTATTTTATTTTATTTTATTTTATTTTATTTTATTTCATTTTATTTTATTTTATTTTATTTTATTTTATTTTATTCTATTTATATTTTTTTTAATTTTTTTTATTTTATTCTAATTTAATTTTTTTTTAATTTTATTTTGTTCTAATTTTTTCAAATTATTCTATTTAGTTTAATTTATTTTTTCTTATTTTATATACTTTTATTTTATTTTTTATTACTTCATTCTATTTAAACTTTTTATTTTATTTTTTTTTTACTTTAATAAATTTTAAATTAAACACTTAATTTTATTTTATTTGATTTTGTTAGACTCAATTTTTTTATTTTATATTATTTCAATTTAAGTTTTTTTTGTGAGTATGTAGTCGCGTGATCATGTTGCAAAGAGGGAAAAATGGAATCAAATATGTACAAAGCAACATTTTTTGTTGCGGTAATGACCACACCTTGTGTTTCGTTTCTATTTTTTATTTTATTGAATTTTAAATTTTTTTTAATTTTGTCTAATTTTATTAGTGTAGTCCATTCAAAATTAGTGCCACTTCCACAATGTGCTATAACTTACCACAAAAATAAGTTCCAGCCATGGTACTAAAATGCAATACGGAGCCGCACTTTTGTAGTATCCAGAAAAGTTAAGTTTGAGTTAAATACCAGCAAATGTGAAATAGTTATCGCCAAAAGAGATTAAAACGAATTTTCACTTGAAATTATAAATGTAAAATTGATTTTATCTACTATTGTTATAATATCCGTCGAATATATGTACATATATATGGATTTTGTATTTACAATATTGCTTCACTTGTCACTTGTGCACACCTCAAGGATGTTCGCACCTTCAATTAAGTACAACAACAAATAACACTACTCATAAATAACACAACAGCAATCGTTAACGGTAAGGGCTATAGCAATGACGGCTACACGTTTCCGCTCGTCACCTCTGTTGCAATTTAATTTCAGTTAATGATTTTCTAATTGTTACTGTAAAATGTACTACTACAACAGCAATAACGCGTTGCTAAGCACACGCGGATGAAAACTGAAACGTTTGAAATTTTCACAAGTACAAATTGCAGTTTGTCATCGGTGTTGAGGGAGTTTCGGTTACTAGTTTTAACGGTTTAACAGTTATATATCTTTCGTTTTTCACATTGAACGTTTCTTTGGTTTTGCCTTTTCGACGCAACGTCGCTCAAGCGTAAAAATCAAATGCAAATACGCAAAGCGTATTTGTTGTAATTGTTGTTAAAAGGCGGACACTCGAGCTGAAGTTGATGCTGAAAAGCATTTAGAATGTGCAACGAAACGCAAAATGTACAAAGTCGAAGAAAAGCGTTTAAATATTTTTTTTTAAATTTATTTCTTCACAAGATTTGCTAGTAAACACAAAAGCGTTTGTTGTAATTGACAGCTTAAGCGAGCAACAACAAAAAATAGTCATAAAACACACAATAAATGCGTACAGAGTCTTTACCGGTCGCACCTCTTCACCAAACAAATACCAATGACCAACAATAAATCACTACACTCGTTGTGTTGCGCGATGCACGACTTGATCGTTTATGAATTCAAAGCGGAATGATCTGTGGCAAACGAAAGGAAAACCACTTTGGGCCCATCTCTGCGCAATCGTAGCGACCGCGTTCCAAGAGCTTCATGTAAAAAACATCTTCACGGCATCAACAGTTGCGACAACAGCGACGGCAACGCTGACGGCATTGTTGCCAGTGTCACTGCACACTCAAGCACAGAGCCCAGAAGACACCAACGACGACAGCAACAGCGAAGCCGGCGAACAGTTTCAGTTTTTCAGCTTCGCAGTCAGCTGTCTGCTCCACACATACACACACACACACACACAAACACACTTTTCTGTGTGCCATTGTGCGCGTTGTGAGCTTGTTGCTTCTTCACAACACTTGAATTGTTGTTGCTTACTTACCTACCCGCACGCTCGCACTTTTAGTTTCTTTTTGTGCCATCATTGTTGTTGCTATTGCTTTTGTTGTTGCCTCACGAGCATTATGTTGTGTATGGATGAAGTGGCTTCACATTCAGACGGAGATGTATGATTTTATTGTAGATATATATGTATGCCCGTTTGCCGTGCTTTGTTGTTGTTTATGTATTTCATTACGATTGCTGCCGACCATTATTGGTCTTCTTGGTGCGCGTAGAATATTCTAAAAGTGAAAGGGAAGCTTAGTTATGCGAGTAACCAGTATTTGTAAGTATATATATATGTGCATATATGTTTATGTTGGCAAGTTTGCAAGTGACACCAAAGTGCATCGTGATCTAAAATGTGTAATGAAGTGTAGATAAAAAATTCTCAAGGAAGCATTTTCAAGATTTTCTAATGAGCTGAATTCAGTTTACTCATTTGCAGATTATTCAATATGAAATATGAAAAAAAAATTTTTTTTAAATTAACAATAATTTTGACATATGAAGTTATATTTAATAATTCAAATCCGACTATTAAGAGATTTTACTTGACAAAATTAAATTAAATTAAGTTAAATTAATTAAACTAAATACAATAAAATAAAAATAAATTAAATTGGACTAAATAAAAAGAAAAAATAAAATAAAATAAAAATAAATAAATTAAATGAATTGTAAAATTAAAAAAAAATATTAAAATTTGTTTATGAAATATCAGTCATTAAAAACCTCATTTGAATAATAAGAGAAATTTAGCTCCACTTTTTTTAAATAAATACACAATTGACGGATCTAGACAGTGAAAATCGTTAAGGCCTAGATACAAAGACAATCCTACGGAAAAGGAGACTATTTAAACTTAAAAACACATGATCGAACTTATCACCCCAAGGTAGACAACCTAAAATATGCTATTAATCAGAAATTATTTATTCTAACTGGCCAAACTAGTAAAGCACCGATTTACTATGACATTATGCAGCATGTGTTGGTTCAATACACTGCCTCATAGGTCTGACTGTTTAATTAATAGTTTTGGTTACACAAACCTTCAATGAGATACCTTACCTAATCTTATAATCTAAGAGTCGAGAGTTTTATTACCTTAGTAAAATAAATTTGTCGATTGAAGAGCACCTTATCTTACGACGGATACTTGACCCAATTATTTTTTCATTTCAGAAAACCAAACCCATATGCACGATTTGTATTCAAAATAATGCGAATTTTAATTTTTCTCCAAAAATATTTATTTACTCATAATTTATTATTTACATAATAAATGGTCACACAAAATCTCTAAATAAAAAATCCAAAAAGTCATAATCCAGATACAGTACAATCCAGACAAAATATATTGACAAAATTTCCCGACAAAGTACAAAAACATTTAGAGACAAGAAATAAATACTGTCTCCCTTCATGCCGAGCCATACCTTTGATGACCATTCAAATTTATTACAAAATAGAAAATTCGATTTTGACGATTTTCAGATATTCAGGTGTATTTGAATTAAGTGAGAATGCTTTTTCCACGGATTTTTGACTCATATCTGAACAAATCGGTTGTATGTTACAAAAACACACCCGAAGTTTCATTGATATATGATTTCTCAAAAACTGAGAGACTATTTTGCGTTCGAACAGAGGGACGGACAGACGGTCATAGCTAAATCAACTTAGCTCGTCATTCTGATAAGATCGGTATAAATTTTTATTTGTGTATCTCTTCTCCTTCTTATATACTTCGGACCAAAGTTAATATATTGATTCATGTACATGAAATCTTGCCTCTCTTTTAGTAAGTTGAAGGAAAAAATTAACTTATTTTGTGTTTTGGGAGAAAGAGTGGTCGGGTTTTTGTCTTGTCTGTACATTGTGTTATCTACATTTTGTCTGGTCGAGATTTTGTTCTGTCTGTTTTAAGTCGTGTTTGGATTGCGTCTGGTACGGATTTTCAAAATCGGAAAATTGGAGTGCTCCCTTTTATTATCTCCCTTCAAATTATTACCGCTTGGATAAAATAACATCGCGGCAGCGTTTTTAAAATCCTCGAATATCCATTTTTTGGTACGTCCTTGAGCTCTGCCAGCTCTTTGCCTTTGGGTTTTATCTTGGGTGCAATAAAAATTTGCAAAAGTTCAAATCTGTTAAATATCGTGGCTTTATGCATGATTAAAGTAAGATTTTTGATAAAAAAATTGCTATGATGTCATGAAATGAGTCGGTATTGTTACCTGTCAATGTCAAAATTTTCCGGTATTTTCGAGCACTTAATACCATTTTTTAGACAAAATGTTTTTGAAAGCTCTTTGAAATAGAAAATTGCTATCACGCATTTCCAACTTTTATAAATCCCACAAATGAGTTTATTATGTTGAGTTGAGTTGAGTTGATGCGGCTGCTGATCACACGAACAGCGAATCTGGTGTTCTTATTACTTTCTCAGATGCACGAGCCATTTCGTGCGCCTTATAAATGTTGGGTTTGTGCCTATGCTAGCTGCAGCTACCTCAGCGAGGCAATCAAAAATGCGTTTTCCAAAGAAACAAAAACTTTTATTGTATAGTGCTTAGGGCTGGACACTTACAGAGTTTGTGTTCAACAGACTCTTCCTCTTCTTCGTCACTGCAGCTCCGAGAACGCCATTCGAGTAATATCCCAACCTCTTACCATGAACCTTCATTAAACAGTGCCATGTTAATACACCACTAGATAGAGAACCGATTAAATGGGAGTTCCTAATTTTTTTAGAGCCTAACACAAGTCATAAGTATCTAGTCGCATTGCATATTGTTTCATTAAACCATCTGGTATTGATTTTTTATAAAGGCCAGTTTCAGCAGGAATTTGCAGGGGAAGAGTTATATCCGCATCGTGCAATACTATGGGTGTACCGTGTCAGCACAAAAAAAAAAACAACAACCGACAGTATGTAACTAGAGAAATTCTAAAATTCACCTAATGTTTTGAACACACCTTGTAATATACATGTAATCATAGAAAACTATATTCAAAACAAGAAAGAAGAGCTGTATTCGACCATGAACATATCAGATTTATGGTAAATTGCGAAATTCGATTTCGATGCATATAAAATTTTACACTCTTAGATGTTTTGTTGACGGATTTATGGCCCTAAATTTGAGATCTGAAAAACTGGTCATAATATGCTATAGTTGTCCGATCTGGTCGGTTTGATTGAAATGTCTGAAATCTGAGGCGCTAGTTTCGTTCAATATATTTTTTTCGGCAAATAAGCGTTTTATTTCTCAACTTAGTCTCCTTTAAGATCCATTCATTCAGCTCAACCTTTTTTTAATTTTTGTATACCTTGCAAATAATAGATTTTATCAAGGCCCTCAAAATAGGCGTTTGTATCTGTGATGATCTCTTCATTCGACTCTTACTGCCCAGTCATTTCTTCAGGTTTGGAAACAAGAAATAGTCGCAGGGACTAAATCCGGAGAACATTCTAGTTGGGGTAGCACTTCGTATCTCAATTTATGAATTTTTCAATTTTTTTGACTACACACGTGTGCCCCAGTGCATTGTCCTGATTGAACAGCACTTTTTTGCCGAACTCTGCTTCAAATCAATATCGAATCTGTCCAAAAGCTCTGAAAAATATTTGCAGATGATCGTTTTATTCTTTTCAAGTTAATCGATTTGAATGACAATTTGTGTATCCCATAAAGCTGTTGCTATGAAATTGCCGGCCGACAGACCCAGCTTGGTGCACGTACACCGGGAAAACCCCGTTGTCTTGATTGATCTTTGGTTTCTAGTATGGTGAGGTGAATCCAAGTTTCGTCTACGGTAATGAAACAGCGCAAAAAAGTGGTTACATGGTTACGCGTATGGTCGTGTATGAGCAATCGCGGCACCCATCGTGCGAATAGATTTTTCATGTCTAAATATTAATGTAAAATGTGATATACCCGCTCAGTTGAGATGCCACCTCAGCCACCTCACACACAGTCATTTTCCGATCGTCCAATATCATTCTATGGTTCTTATCGACAATTTCTCACGCGACGACCAGTTTTGGGCGACGGATCACTCGACGTCAGTTGTACTGGTACGACCAGAACGGAACTCAGTAAACCACTTCTTAGCCGTTGAAATTGCTGGTGCTAATGGGGACTTATTTATTTATCAAGTCTTTCCTTCGGTTCGGTATTGGTTTCTCTTTGTCCCATTTTCGTTAAAATTTACGAGGTCATCTGCTTTCAATGGCTGCCAAACACAAAGTAAATGGACGGGATAAATTTAGAAAAAAAACTGACTTATCAAACAGTCCTCTTAGTAACTTATAGAAAAAAATCTGTATCGTTTGAAAAAAAATAGGTTCTCGAGGTTAAGTTGATGTTGTAAGCTCAGAAATCTTCCCCAAATTGCTATTACGGGAATATGGCTGAAGTGGCAGTCCTTAGTATAGCAGTATACCGAGTTGTTTCGGTATAAAGACCCAACTGTTGCGGGAACTATTAGATTTTAGTAGAGTAACCGCCCGAAATTCTGCGTTCTCCAGGTTAGTTAAAGAAGCGAAGCGAGTGGGTCTGGCAGTAAACGAGGGCAAGACAAAATATCTCCTGTCATCAAATAAACAGTCATCGCATTCGCGACTCGGCTCCCACGTCACTGTTGACAGACATAACTTCTAAGTCTTATGTAATTTCGTCTATCTAGGAACCAGCATTAACACCAACAACAAAGTCAGAATCACTGAAATCTAACACAGAATCACTCTTGCAACAGGCGCTACTTTGGACTGAGTAGGCAGTTAAAAAATAAAGTCTTCTATTGACGAACCAAAACCAAACTCTACAAGTTGCGTATCATTCCCGTCCTGACATATGGTGCAGAAGCCTAGTCGATGTCGACAGCCCATGAGTCGGCTTTAGAAGTTTTCGAGAGAAAAGTTTTGCGGATAATTTATGGTCCTTTGCGCGTTTGCAACGGCGAATGCCGTAGACGATGGAACGATGAGCTGTACGAGCTATACGACGACATTGACATAGTTCAGCGAATCAAGAGACAGCGGCTGTGCTAGCTAGGTCATGCCGTCAGAATGGATGAAAGCGCTTCAGCTGTGAAAGTATTCGATGGAGTACTCGCAGGCTGAAGCAGAGGAAGAGGAAGACCTCACTCCGTTGTAGCGATCGGGTGGAGAGCGACCTGGTATCACCTGACATTTTCAGCTGGCGCCAAACAGCAAAGAGAAGAAACGAGTGGCGCGCTATTGTTGAATCGATGTGAATGTCACCTCGTACATCCCAAAAAACTGTGGTCATGACCTTGTGGCCGACATACCCAAGTTCCCCTGGAGAAGCCCACTGTCTTGATTATTGTTTGGGCTCTGGTGTTGTATGGTAGATCCATCTTTCTTTTACGATAACGAAACGGCGCAGAAATTCGTTTGGATTGCTGTTGAACATCGTCAACCACTCCTTTGGAGTGATTACACGATTGCGCTTCTGTTGGTGAGTGAGCAATCGCGTCACCTACCGGGGATAACTTTTACGTGTTCAAATATTCATGTAAAACGTGATGTACTCGCTTCATTGAGATGCCTACAGACGCAGGCTCCTCAAGCTCCTTTATTCCCTAATCGCCCAATATTATGTTTTAAAAATTTTATTTTACAGCAATCTAATAATCAATAAAAGTTGACGAGATTAGTGCCATAGTAACTGCGCGGAAAATTCAAAAAGTCATTGACTTATAAAACAGCTCTCGTAAAATGCAAAAAATTGGTTTGAGATACGCCCAAAAAAATTTGTTTGATAAATTAAATCGGGAAAATGTTGTTTCGAATTAAAAAAAAAAAATATTTGCAATTTTGTTGGACTCACTTTTAAGCCTAGAAAGTGCGACAGATATAAAAGAGCGAAGAAATTTTCAAATGGCAAACGCATGATGACGCACAGAGTGCTTAGTTGCGAACTGATGCCAGAACCAATCTAAAATCATTATCATTTGGTTTGCTCTTGCTGTTAGAAACCCGAAGCGTGTACTGTAGTGGATTTTTTACTCTTATCGAGCGCTGGCAAAATCTCTTTCAACAAAATGGCCAATATATCATTGGTAATGGCTTTTTGTTGGCAACTTACTACTTACTGGCAGTGCGTACTCCCACTCGGAGTGTAATAATTTTGAATTCTGGTCAGAAGAGCATTTAAAATTGTAGTACAAAATTCTACTCACTGTCATCATTCGGTTGGAAATGTCAACCCACTAATATATTTCTGAAATAAAATAGAAAAGTTTAATCGATCGGTGGAAGATTGGAATCCAAAAAATATGCAGATTCTACATTGTTGAGAAAACACCAAGACGAATACCATAATTTATTAGAAATTACCGTGCATCAGTTTTGTAGTTGTAATTTTCAAGAATATAACAATCCAGGCAAAATTATGGAATTTTTTTTAATTTTTCATTAAATTTTCGATAAAACTATGAGCTTAGTAAACTTTTGCAGTTTTAAAGCCAAACAATTTTCCATAATTCTGACAATATTCAAAAGCAAAAACAACAAATTATTGTATTTTATCTCCTGCTATCGTATTTATTAATTCGCTTTGATCGGAAATCTGTATGGATTGGTTTAAAATCCTATTTAAATTTAAAAAAAATATTTTAAAATGAAAAAGTATAATGCAGGCAAGTCAATTATCAAACAAAGACGAAAGCAAATCTAGCAATCAATCTAACACTAATGACCCATATCTATGCACCTGCCCACATGCGCTCATATGTACTTACTTTTCAGCATTTGTTGACACAGTAACCCAACTACCCAACAGTCTAACGCCCAAATTAATTGCCAACACACCTGCAGACACCATCCACCACTTATCCATGGAATTTTCTCCGCCACCTCAAACAACAGTTAACGCATTATTTTCCCACTAAAAGCGACAAAAACTCAAAACTCTTACGCCGATTACACGAAAAATGAAATTAAATATGTGAATATATGCAAAAACGAGATTTTCCGCAATAAATATACAAATTATATAATAAGCACTTGTAGTCATTGCAAATACACATGCGTTCAGCTGCGACCCACTGTGCGCATTGTGGGCTTAGAGATTTTAATCTGGTGAAGATGCCTCAGCTATGTACAAGGTATGGGACAACATTTACGACAGCCAAGAGGCAGCTAACCAACCATAGACGGTGCAGACTAAAGCAACTCACTGACTAAACAACAACAACAAAAGTATTAACAATTGATACCATATGGCACAAAGAAGCAGCAACAACAACAACAATAATAATAAAAACAACAGGAATATCGGCAACAAACGTGGCAGAAGAGCCAGAGAAGGCACATAGGCGAACGGCGTTATTGCTGTGCGAAGCTTTGCATCGCAACCAAGCAAAGTCGGTTGTGTTATATAAAGGGTGATTTTTATAGAGGTATAGAACTTTAAGTTGGCATAACTTTTCAAGATGGCGACCGATTTAACAGCTGTCAAGTGATTTATTCTCAGTTTGGTTTGGCAATTCATCATGAATAGACTCACGCCTGAACAATGCTTGCAAATAGTGCAATTTTATTTCGAGAATAATGGTTCTGAGCGGAAAACGTATCGCGCACTACGTCCATTTTTAGCGATGTTTAGCGATGAAGCGCACTTCTGGTTGAATGGCTACGTCAACAAACAAAACTGCCCCATTTGGAGTGAAGGGAATCCTCAAGTGTATGTTGAAACACCGTTACATTCAGAAAAACTGACTGTTTGGTGCGCTTTATGGGCTGGTGGAATCATTGGTCCGTATCATTGGACGTAGTGCGCGATACGTTTTCCGCACAGAACCATTATTTTCGAAATAAAATTGCACTATTTGCAGGCGTTGTTCAGGCGTGAGTCTATTCATGATGAATTGCCAAACCAAACTGAGAATAAATCACTTGACAGCTGTTAAATCGGTCGCCATCTTGAAAAGTAATGCCAACTTAAAGTTCTATACCTCTATAAAAACACCCTATATATATATATATATGTATATTAACTGGTAATGCCTTTGAGGCATGCAACTTAGTAACTGGGCGGCTGTTGAATGCGCGGGTGATGCATCACACTTTTTCGGCTGCTTACATCATCTCGCATCGCAAAAGCCAAGTGTGTGTGTGTGTGTGTGTATGAATATGGGTATGTAAGATTTTATTTTTCTAAGCTCAGCACTCAAAGCGATATCTATGAATAAATAGGAGATGCGCTAAGGAAGTATGTATTCGTAAGCTTGTTGGCTGGCGGTTGTTGAATTGCAAATGCGGTTTGGATGCTCCAACAATAGACGACTAAGCTGTAATACACACACACCTATATATGTGTTAGTTGTAGCTGTTGGGGGAGTGAGCGTGTGACTCAACAACGCGACTTCTACTACATCTTTCGAGTTTAGCTGAGATTGCTTGTTTTTCGGAGATGCAGCAGCAGCGGTTGTTATGTCTATTTGCGTCTGCCCGTCTGATAGTCCGTCCGTTGTTGATTGTCGATTGTGTGACTGCGACTGGAGGCCATGGAAAATGTCTTTGACTTATTGGCGTTTCTTATTCGATAAGCGACTAGAATTGTTGCAGGCAGTTGTCGCCACGACACGCTGATAGCGGTGTGGGTGTGTGTAAAAATGTAAGTGTGGAGAGCGGCAGGGGAAGCAGAAGCAAGTAATACATAATACGAGGCGGCTGAATATACTAATACCAGCAACAAGCAGTTGCAAGCATTTTTGTATGAATATAACGATCTTCGTGTTCGGTTTCAATGCAGAGTTACACGTGAAATTGGGACTCTCTTCCACTTTATGTCCCCAAGCGATCCAAAATGAGCAACGCAACCGAATTATCAAAGCTTCAGCTCCGACAAAGCAAATTTCAAAAAAAGTCTTCCGGCCACCCCTCCAGTTTGGAAAGCCCTCCCTTTCCCTATCTAGTGCCTACTCTCTTCTGGGTTTATTTTATCTCCGACTAATTTTGGTACGGCTTCGGCTTCCAGAGAATCCCACCTTTGTAATACCTTTATGAGAACCACAGAGTAAATTTCAAAATATCTCTTCTGACCTCGTTAGTCGCAAATTGTGTGGGAAATGATTTTACGAAAAAAATTAGGTGTATTTCAGTGGATTCTAAAGTCGGGGCATCTTTCTGTAAGAACGAGAAAGGGGATCAGGAGACTGAAGTTCATAGTATATTGAATTAATGGACGGAATACTGCTTAACTGCAGATAGTGAGCCCGAAAACTCATCTATGACAATGAAATAGGCGTTCCATCGCCCCAATATCATGACATTCGAATAGGGATTGCCAGCCTAAAGAATAACAAAGCGGCTAATAACTTACCAAATGAGCTATTCAAGCATGGCGGTGAAGAACTGACAAATTACATATTCCCTCCAGTTTCGGTTTTCGATTCCACAGATGAAAACTTTAATGCTTCGGTTCTAACTCCAACCTAGAGCGGCTTTTGCAGCAACTCTAACTACCGTCTCAAGTTGTTGGCATTGTTTTTGCACAACCAACATGCTCCGCTTGGCAACCACTTTTTTCTGTATGCAAACAAGATTTTCATGTAAGTCAGCGTTAAATAAGCGTGCCTTTGTATCACGGTATGTATGTGCGTACTTTATAAAGGCAAGGAAAAATCTGCATTCGCTAGCAGCCGCAACAGCACTCTTTTGCTTAGTTGTATAAATGTTGTCACAACTATTTATTAAACTCGTTGTTTGTGTGTATGTATGTGTGAATGTAGGTGACTGTGCCGCACCACACACAGCCCAAAGTGGTATGCCATTACGAGTACCATAGCATGTGGCATGAACTACCAGCCTGACGTGTGAGTTAAACCGTGCAGCTGTAAGAGATCCACAACTGCGGGTGTTTGGTGGTGTGGTGTGGTATGGTGTGGTGTGGTCGGTAGGCGCAATCACCGGCAGTCTCAGTGGCATCCTCACCTCAAATGTTGTCGCTGCTGCCACATAAAGCCGACAACGTCAGCGATTTGTTGAGGCTCAGTCAACGCTAGCTGTGCAGTGTGGGAACTCGTAATCCCGCATCTTCCACAAGCATTTACATATACATTCATCCATATGCATACTGTGTGCCTAAGTATGTTTATGCATTGTCATTTCGTGTCATTTGGTAAATTTTTATTTAAATTTTTGGCAAATATTCATGAGAATTGCAGTGACGATTGCGGGTATCATCATCAAAATGTTTCGCTCGCATATATTTTAGTTGCTCAGTCGGTGATTGCATGGATTTTCGGTCGGTTTGTCTGGTCGATGTAGATGTTGAACAATTGATGCTTTTAGAGATTATTGTTATGGTTATATATATCTATATATATATATGTATATGTATGTATGTATTTGAATATAACAATTCCATTGCTTTCATTGCTGTTGCTGGATATGATTGTATTTGATGGCTGGAAATTGATTTGCTCGAATTTTATGATTTTGAAAAGCTAATAGTTGTGAATTGCTCACTTCAATGGCATTGTAATCGAATGAAATGTAATGAAGTCATTGTTTCAATTATTTCAATAAAATAGGAATTAATAAATAAAGGAACATTTTATTTCTCATATACTCTATTTCCTGCGAAAGTGTTTCGAAGTGTATTTTCTTCGGATGATGGGCCATGCACTAATTTAAATACTTCATGTGACTGATATTATGTGAAAATTTTCATGCATTCGCTATAAATGAATCTACAATTATTTATTTCTCCCGCTTCTTTTCTTTTTTTCCAAATATTACCAAGACTCATTGATCTATAAACATATATATATATAAGATAAGATACCTCCGGAATGCCTCACCTATGGCACGAGAGGAATTTTATTTCCGTCATGTTGGCATCACGATAGTGTAGTCAGTCGTCTCCACTTTGCAAAGAGATCGGTTCGAGGTCAGTACGTTTAGAGCTATCGACGCGACTACACGTTTTGTGAGCAATGCCAATCCAGTCTCCCGTCAAGTGCGAAATATGCGCGTCATCCGTTATCTCCTTTGGTAGGTAAAACCTCCGTTTGAGATTTATAATGAAGTGAAAACTGCATATGGTTATAAAGCTATGAATCGTATGAGTGAGTACAAGTGATGTCGCGAGTTTAAAAACGGTCGTACGTCTGCGCATGTTGAACAGTGGAGTGGAAGACCTTCAAATTGTGACTGATGAAACGTCTGAAAAAATTTAAAATGAGCTCCGTACCGATCGCTGATTTTCGGGAAACTACTTGAGGCAAGGCATACCCCCATGCACCACCTGCATAGAGAGGAATGTCGAAATATAGCTTGCATTATATACTAAAGTATCAAGTAATTCTTTTGTTTAGACAAAAAAATTAAAACTTACAAAAATTCAGTGCACTAACTCTCTGTACATACCTTTTAAAAAATTTCGCCGTTAAGAAGAACACATTCGGTTTCCCGTTGGGAACTTTCTCGACAACAACATCCTTTTTAACAACGTTTTGCATATGGAAATCATGCCTAAGATTTGGCCTCTTACGACTTTTTTCATTTTTCTAGATTGTATTCCGTCTTTATATAATCTTTCTGATATGGCTCTCCTCAATGTGAAAGAGTTTTCACAACAATTTCTGACAAGGGGTTCTCGTTTGTTAACCACATAAGTTTTATGGTTTCAAAGGTTTAAACAAATTTAACATTTTTGTGGCGTTATTCGAAGGCCTTTCGAGATCCTGAAGCTAAGAAAATTTTGTGCAACTCCCTAGCTCATTCACAGCTGGAATCCAATTATTTCAAATTTATCTATATATTCCACTTTGCTGACCCTTAACCACCGTACTGTATTCCATGTAGGCTTAAAAAACTGAAAATTTATTTTATTTTCGAAACAGACGGTTAATGTTGAACTCCTTTGATGAGTTTAAGCTTCAAGCTCCAGCATTAAAGTCCTCATCTACAAATTACTCTACGTCAGAAGGCACATGGCTCTGTAAAGTCATGTCTATTCTTAGTTCATGACCAGCAGACAGAAAAATCCACAGAATAATCTTCTCTCCTCTTTGTTTCATGTTATGATCTCAAAAGTATATATTTATGTATATAGCTCAAGGGTAATTGGCATAGTTCTCAATATTACGAGCTGCTAGATATTTTAGAAAACTTAACGTTGATGGACAGTAAAACGCTAACAACTTTTTCAAAATGAACTGCGAAATTCCGGATAAAAATCGGTCTGACTACATCAAGCTAATAGAATAAACCTTTATTCAATTTCAAAAGCAAAGGTTTTCCACATTTCTCTCCAAGTACCAACGTCAAAGTTTGTCAAAATGACGTAAAAATTGATGAAAGAGCTTTTCGCTGCTTAAAATTATATGAAGTATGCATCTGACTACTTTTACCTCAGCCAACTTCCTTCCTTAAAGGGGACTTACACCAGGTCAATATCATCGTATGCGTTATAGTTTTAAGATTTTTTGGTAAACAATTTTTAGATGTGATCGATATCGAGCAATTCTAGTAAATAATACCTAAAGAAAAATTGCAATTTTTTTTCTCTCGTTCCAGGGGTAGAGAAAAATTGTCTACAGTCTATCTAATGTACAGACTTGATAATCTGCTTGTTCAAGTCTGGCTTTGCTATGATTATTTGTTCCAAATAATTCCTTGTTTTCTTGAATACAAAACAATCCTTTTGAATTTAACCATCAGCAACCAATAATCGGACATACCATTTTGGGGCATTTACAGAAAAAATAATAACTTTCCGAGTCTATTTAACATACCTTGAAGAAAACAAATGTTGTCTGTATGTGAGTTTTAATTTTTCGCGAGCTGTGTACATTCGATTATAGATATTTTATTTTTGTTATAATCGGACACGTATGTTTATCATGTGGTTGCATTAGGAGCCAATTTCGATTATAAGTTTGTTGTTGACAACAGAACAGATTAGTCACGTTTTTTTGTGCTATTCGATTTTTTGACTTTTGAAAGAAATGGATCAAAGAATATGTATAAAATTTTGCATTAAGATTCGAATGAAGTGCTCAACGGCACTGGAAATGTTGACTGTGACATTCGGTGAGTCCTCTTTGTCTCATAAAAGTATTTATAAGTGATACAAGCGCTTTACAGAAGGCCGAGAAAATGTTAATAACGATGAGCGTCCTGGAGGTGCAACCACGAAAACATCGAAACAGTGGAAAAAATTGTTCTTGAAAATCGTCGAATCAATATTAAGGAAGTTGCAGAGGACGGTGGCATATTAATCGGCCCATGCCATTCAATTTTCTCGCATGTTTTGGGCATGAAACGTGTGGCAGCGAAATTTGTTGCGAAATTGCTAAATTTTGAGCAAAAGCAATGCCACATTAGTATCGCTAAGGAGTTGTTGAATGACGTCAACAACGATGCGGGCTTGCTCAGACGGGTCATAACTTTTGACGAAACGTGAGTATATGGTTATGACGGCGAAACCAAGGCCCAATCATCCCAATGGAAGCTGCCAGATGAGCCAAGACCGAAAAAGGCACGCCAAATTCGATCAAATGTGAAGGTTTTGCTCACTGTTTTCTTTGATTACAATGGTGTTGTGCATCATGAGTTCCTGCCAAAATAAGGAAAGGAAAGCGTTTTGCCACAATTGATGATATCAAATCAGAATCGAAGAAAGAGCTGATGGCCATACCGAAAAGCGCATTTCAGAAATGCTTCGGGGATTGGAAAATGCGTTGGCACAAGTGTATTATATCCGAGGGGAATTACTTTGAAACGGACAAAATATATATTGATGAATAAATAAACACTTTTCAAAAAAATTCAAAATTTACCATTTCCTTTGAGCACACCTCGTACGTCCTTGTTGCGCAAAATCAGCCACAATATACATACACAAGAATTTTTAATATTTTATCCTTACTTGTCAATCGTCAGCATTTCATAATTCAGGGAACATTTGTTTGAAGTTCGCTTGAAAAAAAAAACAAAAAGAGTTCGCAGATGATACGAACCGTAAGTTAAATATACCAAAGAAACGACATCAGAAGTACTCTATGAAACCAAGCAAAAGAAAAACAAACACAACTGCAGAGGATTTGGAAATTGTTGCTAAAAAACTTAAGCTCTGTTCTTAAATACCCGAGAATGGTTTTCAAAAGTACCAAAGTTCTTTTCAAAGAATCTAAAGCGCAATGAATTCGAGATAACTGAAACCCCAATAGGTCGTATAGGATTTCATAAATAATAAAACGCAACACCAGAAGATTTGACGTAACACTCGATAAGTTTCCCAAACAGAACTAAAACGGTATTTCAATAACAGATATGCCAAAAAAATAACTTTAAAAAGCGTGAAAAATATTTGTGCGATACTGAAAGCCGCTTTAAAAAAAAAAAAGAAACTGAAACTCTGATACAAAAGTTCAAGGAATCTACACCACAGGAATTCCAATTAATTCTAAAGCTGGTCACTGGCAAGGCGAATCCAACAAGGTGGAGTTACTATAGCATTCAACTTTTTTCAATCTCCTACCCTTACCTGTAAATGAATTCGCCTTAATACCTGGTTCTAGCTTTCATTCAAAATTAATCGATAATCTGCCAAAAAAGAAGAGAATCGAAAGGTAAAAAAAATTATCAAAAAAATTTTCTAAACAAGACCTCATCTTCGTTACACGCCACTCCAACAAATAAACAAACTCCACATCGTTTATGTGTCAGCATATTTTTCATACATATACATATAACATATATGAAGAGCTCTCACAGAGTAGGAATAAATACAATAATTAATATATTAATAAACCATAATTTACTTCCGTCATTTTAACCGTCGCTTCTTCAATAAATCTCAACTTTTTTTTTTGCTTTTTCATTGGCCAAATGACTGTTAAGTTGAAAATTGCTGCAATCATCTGCCGTGTGCACCTTCGACAGCCAACGAAAACGAACGAGAGACACAAAAGTTCCAAACCCTAAAACTAAACGATAAAGCAATATGACAATGACAACAAATGGGAAATAAATATGCGACAAAAAAAACCCAAAGGCCGTCCGTCATGTCATGCCAACATGGATGTCATGCCACAAAAGCAAATGCGATTGCAACTTTAAACGCGATTTTGGCATTTCAAAGTTGAGGTTGCCGGAAAAGCCAACAAAAGCAGTAGGAAAGCAGGAGCAACAACTGCTAGTAGGTAACCACTCAACTGATGGTAGTGCATCATTGCATTTCGAGTAGGAGGCGAGGGATTAGAGAATTATGTCAGTCATGTTAAAGTTCGAGGTGGTCGAAGGTAGTGTAGTGTCTTCACTAACGTAAATTTAAAATGTATTTAATAGTCTGTCACCGGATTTGAGTCGCGCGCAAAATGCAAAATAATCGACAGCTAAGCACAAAAAAAACACTACTCAGCTGAGCAGTACATACTTATATGCATACATATATGAAATATTACATACAATTCCGCGATGCATTGCCGCAGATGAGCCATTTTGATGTGCTGCTGCAGTAATGAGTCAAAGATCGATAAGGAGAGTATGTATTGGCAAAATAGTTGTTGTTGTTGTTGAGGTGTTGCAGCTTTTATACTGAAGTTGAATCAATTTAAATTCAACTTTAATATAGCGTTGCACACGATTTGGCGATCCCTAAGTTGTTGCTACTCCTTTTATATATTGCCTTGTTGTTTGATTTTCGTGCTCATCACTGGCAGTGATCGCTGTGAGCTTTGGGAACCCTAGCCCTGGTAGCGTGAAGTTTTATTTGCGCTACTTGAAAATTTTTGAAATATTTTCTTTACTGTTGCAAGGATTGTAACAAGACGAATGTATAAAAGTGAGAACAGAAGCATAAATACAACAATCACTGTATATTTTGTTTTTGTTTTTCCGTAACGATTGCCAAAATCGTGGAAAATTCAATGGTTTTAAAGAATTCATAAACTTCACTGTTCCACTCGTATTTCGCATAAATTATAATAAAATTATCGCAATTTCAAAAATTTACACGTTTACAATAAGAAAATTGAACTAAAGTAAACAAAGCAAACTAAAAAATAATTTTGACAATATTTGCGAATGTACGAAAAAAATCAAATTCAGCTTGTTAAATTCGCCTTAGAATGTGAGAAATTTCAAAAATACATTTGAAAATTGAAAATGAAATTCAAGGCGATTTTACAAAAGGTGAAGTGGTCATTCGATTTCTTGTTCTTGCGACAAATTACGCAAACAAAATTCAAAAGCAATATTGCTACAACAACAATAATATGTGGCGAATTCGAATTTTCGACATTTCGAGCGCAATATTACACCTACGAAATCTGCAAAGCGAATTGGGTGAATTCATGTTTTGACATTTCGAACAAAATTTTACACAAAGTACATA
The DNA here is from genome assembly GCA_030068015.2 of Neoceratitis asiatica. Classification (NCBI taxonomy): domain Eukaryota; kingdom Metazoa; phylum Arthropoda; class Insecta; order Diptera; family Tephritidae; genus Neoceratitis; species Neoceratitis asiatica. The sequence goes on from CM061528.1 coordinate 30,198,712, forward strand.
TATTTTTTTGTTTTTGTACTCTTGCTACTGCCGCATGTGAATTTGCCTTGATTAAATTAAAACAATTTGATATGTAAATGACATTCACAATTTTTTTAGAAATTTTTTTTATAAAGGCAACGCGAATTCATGTATTCTTGAAGAGATAGATAATCACAGCTAACTCATAGGTTTGTAGCAAGGTATGACGCAATTAGGAAAGGTGATGTGCGCAAAAGGGAGTTTCTCGATCTAATTTCGCCTTATATATTTAAATAGAAAAGCAATGCAACTTCCTTCATACATTTGAGAAAAATTTTATTTTTTGGAGTAATGGTAAAAAGTTCCCGAAATGTGAAGTCGGACCCAATGTTTCGTTTTATTTCTGAATAAATTGTATTACAACTGAAACTACGTTCCGTTTTGTTCCAAAAAGCAACCTTGAGCTAAAAGAACCTTAAAACGAATTGTCACCACGTATAACCCCTTTGATTCATTCAATCATGGTAAAAATGCACAAAGTCTTCGTTTCATTTATTATTTACAGAAATCACAAACTCAAAATTACAGTCTTGAAAATTTAAAATTTTCCAAATACATAGAAATTAAAAAGAAATTTATAAAGGGTTATCCAAGTAGAGATACTTTTTTTAATTTCCTTTTTTTGACAGATCACGCGTGTGTCGTGTCAAGCTGTCATGTTATTTTTGTTCAGTATTGTTTGGCATTTCATCATGGAAGGACTTACTTCTGCACAACGTTTACAAATCATTCAACTTTATTACGAAAATTCACGCTCTGTAAATAATGTGTTTCGCGCGCTTCGCTCAACTTATGATCAACATAATTGGCCTACTGAGCGTACTATTCGCAACAGCATCACCCATCTTGAAACCCAGCATTCATTATTGGATAATATTCGACCGAATAGACCACGTCCAGCACGCAGTGAAGAAAAGAAAGTGGCCGTAGCTTAGAGTGTGCACGAAAACCGTGGAGAGTCGATTCGGCGCCGTTCGCAGCGACTCGGACTGCCGTATGGAACGACTTGACGCATTTACGTCGAGATATTAAATTGAAAGCGTACAAAATACAGCTTTTGCAAGAACTGAGGCCGCTCGACCTTCTCAAGCTACATCGCTTTGTTGTATGGGCTCTTGAAAAGTTCCAAGAAGATCCAACGTTTTCAAGCCAAATTTTGTTCAGCGATGAGGCCCATTTATGGCTCAATGGGTATGTAAACAAGCGAAATTGAAAAGATTCAAGAGCTGCCATTTCTTCCAGAAAAAACAACGGTTTGATGTGGTTGGCGTCAATGGCGACCGTTATCGCGACATGACCGACTTTTTGATACCTGAAATTGAAGCTCGTGATCTGCGCGACATTTGGTTTGAACAAGACGGCGCCACTTCGACACATCGCACCAATCAATGGATTTGTTGAGAGAAAACTTCGGTGAGCAGATAATTCACTTTTTGAACCGGTCTATTGGCCACCAAGATCATGTAATATCACACCGTTAGACTTTTTCCTGTGGGGATATATAAAGTCTAAAGTCTATGTGGACAATTCCGCTTGGATTCAGGCCTTGGAGCAAAACATCACGCGTGTCATTCGCCAGTTATCAGTCGAAATGCTCGAACGAGTCATCGAAAATTAGACTCAACGGATGGACCATCTGAGACGTAGCCACGGCCAACATTTGAAAGAGATAATCTTCAAAAAATAAATGCCAAAGAATGTTCTTTCGAATGATAATAAACATTCCGAATTAAATTTGAATTTTCTGTATTTTTTTAAAGTAGGGAACCTCGAAGTGGATCACCCGTTACAAATGAACTAAACGTAAACTAAAAAATAATTTTTTTAAATTTCTACACTAAGGTGAGTTCAATCTATGAAAACAATTAAGTTCGCTGCCGCAGCAACTTCTAATGCTAATTTTATTATTAAAGCTTAAGCTTGCCAAGTTTTCTAGAGATGAGTGCTTATACTTTAGTTACTACATCTCGAATTCAACTAAAGGTTTAGCAGAGCTTGCATGTATGATATATAAATACAACAAAATTAGATGGTACTTTGTTAAATTATAGAGCTGGAAAGATGGGAATGACATCCAATAGGTAAGATATAGAAGAGCAGTAATTGAAAAAGACTTAATCACCAAAAACCCAAATGTTAGTTATTTTCAAACCTTATAGTTTCTCTGGCCTTTGATCTCGTTCGAAAATAGTCATAAATGGCAGTTCAAATTATTGTGTATTTTTAATTTCATCGATGTCTTAAGATTTCAAATATTTGGTTATCGGGAAGCTTCACAATTCATTAGTGTAGAACTTCTGTAGTTTATCGAAAAAAGACTTAGCCAAATGATTTTCAGCGACTCCTCTTTCGGTTAATTTTTTACCATCGAGAGAGTTTTGAGAAAACCGAAGCAAATGGAAGTCATATAGTGCTAGGTCCAGCCTATATGGTGGATGGAGCAAAACATCACAACAAGACTCTAACAATTTGTATAGTAAAAAAGCAACACATAACGAATTTCTTCGGAAATTTTATTTATTTCCATATCAAAATAACTTTTTACACTAATGACAATTTACAAAACAATCAACAAGAAAAATATTGCTCTTAATGTCAACCTTGAAACTTTGACCCATGGTGTCAGTTAGTATTGCCAGAAATAATGAAATAAACACCATCTATTGATTAAAACCGCGGGGTTTTGTTTTCTAATTGTAAAAACATTTTCTCTTAAGTTTTTCTGCGTTAACATGGCTTATTAATGGCAAATTCTGTAAAATAGTTAAACTTCATCATTCTATTTAGCGATAATAAGACAAATGAGGACATCTTCGATTGATTCTTACAACAAACTAATTCCTCAATGGAAATAGCATTTATTCTTTGTATTCATAATATTATACAAAAGCGAAACGAAAAACATGATTTGTTGTTTGCTTCATATAGTTCAAAACCGAAACTACTTTTTTCAATACTTTTTTCCTGTAACCTTCTTCAAGAGTTGAGGTTTGCTGACAAGTAGAGTTCCCGTCGACTTTAGTCAGTGAAAGTCCATAAAAGCCAATTAAAATTTCCTCTTAGAAATACATCAGACGGTCGGATATATATATACCTTTTAACTGCTGTAGCGGTTTTCTGCCGAGCTGCTCTTCCAGTTTGTGGTTTTGCGTCTTTCTGTTTTACCAACAAATGGAGGGTCCAACAGTTTATTCTATGTCGCCTCCGAACGGCCGATGGGTTTTTATGAGCAGCTATTATTTCATGCCATAAATACTCTCGGAGGGCTTTAAATTCCCTGCCGAGGTGCGACCGCAATTAGAAAAATTTAAATTCTATAATTTTGGATGTTGCTCGAACCTGTACCCGAACCCTGGCCTTCCGAATGGTAGTATGCAATGTTTACCAATCGGCTGTTACGACGGAGTTCGGACGCCGTATATGACAAAAACTGCAGATCCCTTCATTCGTTGGAAAAACATCGAGACGCACAATGCGAATTAGAATATCTCCCTTCACAGGAAAGAGAGCTCTTTATATAGTTCAAAACATTTACAGTGCTTACTTTATAAACAACTTGAAAAAGTTCTTGTACACGAGTAGCAATAATTTTACCCCGTTCTCTGTGTTGGAAGGAGATTAACCACGCAAGAGCCAATTCAAGAATTTAGAATCAAATCTGATAAGAATTGGCTTTGTTTTTTTTTTTTAGCTTGGATTTCTGAAATTTTGAAATGTTAACACTCGTACTAACTAAACTGAAAGGCTCTAAGTTAATAAGTTTTATTTTTTACTTGAAATGAGCTTTGAATATAGTATCGTTTTCTAGACCATTAGTTTCAAGCGCACTAGTCTCTTACCGATGTTTAGCCTCTTGCTGCCTGTGAAATACCTCTGCTTATACACTTGAACCTTTTTGGCTACTCTACAACTTCAACTAGTTCGCTATTTCGAATACACTTTTTTGCACCCCTTTAACGTGGACTGTTGTTATTATTGTAATTTTTTTTCCATCATTTATGCAAAATCGGCATGAAAAATGTCTTCCTCATGTGCGCTGTTAAGTGCTCGCAGGCTCTCCGAAAAAAGGCAGACGAACCTTAACTTAATTTTTACAATTTTCCAATATTCGATTTTTTTTCTTTGCTTACCATCTCTCAGGCCAAGTAAAACTACTCAAGTAAGGTTTTACTGGTTTTCTCATTATAATTGAGTATCGAGATGTTGCCATAGCCATGGCCAATTGAGTTTTACCAATCAAGTCAGTGCAGAGGGCATACGAACGACTAATCATATGGATATGCTTTTATGCGCTTACTTACTTCAGCTTACCCGGCTATCCCACGCGCAGCAAGTAATTGACGCGCATTTGCAATTTTATTACATGAAACATCATGCATACATACATGCTTATGTGCATGCATATGTTTAAAAACAACTGATGGAAATTTTTTTTTTAGTTATGAACATTTCATACCACTATCCATTGCTCATTTGAATGCGCGAAAGCCGAGTGTCGATTATATATTTACATACAAATATGCTTATACATACATACTCGCACATTGTATCAAATATTATAGTCAGCGTTTTCTCTTATTGCAACCGGAAGATATTTGGGTATGCATGCTGTTGAGACTTGTGTGGGAAGAAGTGCAACAATGTCTGCCCCTCAAATCGATTGAGCAGCACTGCTCGTAACCGTCGGATATATGTATAGTGTAAGTCTCTTCGCTGGTTAGGAGCATTACAAGTATTAATGTTGTTTCTCTTGACTGCATAACACTGACTCTTCTCCGCCCTTAGGTAATTTATCTCAATTTGCGCTGAGGGCAACATTTTTTTTTATTTTTAATCTTTTTTTAATTTTTCTCTTTTCTGCTTGAACAATTTTCTTTATTACTCATATAAAATATGATTTTTAAATACAATAACATTTCACTCATAATGGATTATGTATAATATTTTCTTGCAATGAAGTTATGCATATACATAGATGAACATATATTCGTGGTACAATGAAACCGAAGTTATTGCACTCTTTTAAATATGCTAATTAATGCGATTAATTCATCACGATTTCCGGTAAAATGAAAACTTGCCTTGTCATTTAATTCACTTTTTTTTCCTGTCCATTATCTGGGAGTGAGTACATTTAAGCAATATTAATAATCAGCATTAAATTACACAAAAAGAAAAATGTCAAAAGTAGTAGACTATTTTTTAATTAGCTTATTGCGAGGGTGGTTTGATATGTGAGTGACTTTTAGAATAAAACAATTTTTTTCGGCTAAAAATCATTCGGCTAAAAATCATTTTATTTCTCAATATAGTCTCCTCTTAACTCTATACATTTAGTCCAGAGTTTTTCAATTTTTGTATTCCTCAAAATAGGCGCTTGTTTCTGTGATGACCTCTTCATTCGACTCTTACCACCTAGCCATTTCTTCAGGTTTGGACCCTCTTTGGTACACGTTCATCCAGAGAATTCCATTGTCTTGATTATTCTTTGGTCTCTGGTATGGTGTGGTGGATTTATGTTGCTTATGCTTGTGTGTATGCAATCGCGGCACCCACCGTGCAGATAGCTTTTTCATGTCAAAATATTCTTGTAAAATGTGATGTACCCGCTCAGTTGAGATGCCTGCAGCCACCTCAGCCACTTCACACACTTTTATTCTCCGATCGTCCATGGATTTTCTCAACAATTTCTGGCGTGACGACCTTATTTGAGCGACTTAAACGTTCGGCATCCCTTGTACTGGTACGTCCATAACGGAACTCAGTAAACCACTTCTTAACCATTGAAATCGATATTGCAGAGTCCCCATAGTATTTATCAAGTCTTTCCAAGGTTTCGGTGATGGTTTTTTCACGCAACAAATAATACTTAATCAGCACACACAATTCACTTGTTCCCATTTTTATTCAAAATCCATGAGGTAGTCTGCTTTCAATGGCTGTCAAACACAAACTAAATGGCGCAGCTTGCTCAAAATTTTACTGCAGCCTATTCATCGATAACACTTGACGGGAGCAATATTGTGTTTACTTCCATTTCGCCGCAAATTCAAAAAGTACCTTACTTATCAAGCAGCCCTCGTATAATAAAAAATGCACGCAAACTTTTTTGGAGTTTTGAGTTTCACACACACAAAAGTTTTTCCTCTCAGCCTATGTGATTTTCATTTTTTAGTTTCGTAATGCTCTCATTTAAATGAATCGCTTTTATTTTGGGTCACCATTTTACCTCCTTGTCCCCTACATGCTCCGATCTTGAAACCTTCCGTTTTCTCTCGATTGCAATTCGATATTGCTCATGGTAACAGCTCTTTTTCTGACACTGTCAAAAACGAATTGTTTTCGCAGCTGCGGTACACAGGGAGTTTGATACTCCGGGAGTTTGATATATGAGAGCTGTGGATATATCGAGTTGCTGATGAGTGCTCTCAGAGAGCAAGGTATGCAAGGTTACTGGCTGTCTCCTGCCTGACGACACCCATGCAGCTTGATAAATTTACGCGTGCTGAAATATACAAGTAGTACTACAGACGACCATATTTCGAGCGCCGGCGAAGTCGATCAGCCTCAGCCCATTCGGAGATGTTTCGTCGTGAAGTCTGATTTTTAGGACAATCTTGTCGTAGATAATAAATTTTTTAGTGAATACAATTAATATTTATAGAGACGACCACAGAAAAAACCTCACATAAGAATGGTGAAACCGAATGAAAGTGAATGAAACAATCGTAATAATTCGAAATAAGCAATGTGAAGGACATAAAATTGAGCAATCATGGCAATATTCTCCTCATCCCTAATATTTCTTAAGCAAGAAAAGTGAATCCTTTAAAATTCGGGTTTAAGAAGATAGAAAATTCGACCAACTCATATTAAAGAAGTTTAGTTATGTTTAGATTATTTTTTACATAACCAGAAGCCGAATGGATGAAAAAAAACGAAATCATAGTAAATGTAAGGCGCCTCGTTTTTTCCTGTTAAATACGTGAGAGATATGGACATTAAAATTTAATATTATTGGCGAATTTATGGAGAATTTCAAATTATACGTATAAAATAATGATATTTCTTGCTGTGGAGATCATTTGAATTAGGTGAAAAATTTCAGGTACTGTCAGTAAGTTTTCAGGTGCTTTACGAAGAGCTTCAGATGCTGAATTATTTTGGATACTCAAAACTCAATTTAATAATATAGGCAAGAACATAAAGCCCTCTCGAGTCTTTTTTATGCTCCGTAATAAGCATTCTCGAATTTTCTTGGATGCTTAGAAATCAGTTGGTTATAACGGATACCACAGGCGTGCAGGTGCTGCCGGAAGATTCCAAAAATCGATATGGGCTTCAAAAGTTGTTGGAGTCTATTTCGGATGGCCAGAGCCCAGTTGAATTTTAAAGGAGATTTAAAGATTTCCAGTTTCCCCCGAGATCTCCAGCACACGCTGCCGAGTTTCTGCTTCAGATATCCAAATCTTCAGGCTCTTCCCGAAACACTCTGAATTTCGTACCAGATTAAAGCGTTATCGGTGTTTTTGGATGCATAAAGATCAGTTACATTATATGCATTGTTTGATAACAAAGGGAAACATAAACTTTTGGTTTTATTTGGGATTGAAATATTTCGGGGACAAATATCGAGTGGAAATTTCTTTAAGTGTAAGAAATTTGAAAGAGTTTCATTGTACTTAGGCGTAGAGATCAGTACCTCACCAAACGTGGTCTACTACTGAAATGAAACTCCATAATTCTCGACAAGTACTGCCAAAATTAATCAATTGCTATTGGACATAATTTATTCAATTAATTTTTACATGGGTTTACTCGTGAAAAAGATTCCATTTTTTTTTTCATTTAAAAAAAAGTACTTGATACAAAGTGTTTTACTGTATTAATAATTTCTGAAAATTTCGAAGGGAAATTATTTATATTATGAAGGGAAATTGCCATTGTGACGGCATTTCCGGGGAGCCCTCGGGAAAAAAGGGTATCTGCTTGACAGTAAAATTCATAACAGGATCATCTGAAGAGTGAAAAAAATCGTGTGAAAATCGCGTTTTAGTTAATACCATAAACTAGAATTTGGAAGGCTAAAAAAAAACGAAAATTTAATTTTTGGCTGACTTTTTTAAACTTTAAGATCTACTCAACATTTTTTTTTAAATGGTTGTGACTGAAAAAATATCCTTCCTCCAATACTGCGTGAGCAGTATGCCCAGATGTTGTAAAAATTAATAAGACAATCAAAATGCGATATTTTAAAGTTATGAATCCCATGTAACCTCTTAAGAACTTTTTCAACATAAGTTTTACTAATATTTTTTTACACGACATTAGAGAGGAGGGAAAAATACCGCCAAGTTGAACTATGTTGAAGCTCTTTAGCTAACCGCTCAATATACTCTATTTGTAAAACTTATTCAATTTGTATTACCTTAAAGCCTCAATCTTTAACATAAGATTCAATAAATTTCTATAATTGGCCGCTGAAGCGATTTCCGGCCGCGCTTCTTCTCCAATTTGTGGTGTGTTTCTTGAGATTTTTCTTACAAAAGGAGAGATAAACAGTTTGTTCCAACTTGGATTGCTGTGATACATATGTAATATAAATCAGCATACATTTGAAGCGTCGAGAATCTCATGTTTTTTTTTCAGAACGTGCCTTTAATCTTTATACTATAACTAGTATGAGAAAAAGTGGAGATAGACCCACCAATAAGTGTACCGAAATGACCAGGGCTATGAGCCGAAGACAATCCCGTCCTTACTTGTTAAATAAGATTTATGTTTACAGTGAAATTTTGAATAAAAGTTCTTTTAAGTTTATTATGAATTAAATGAAAAAAACAACAAAAATATTTCAAAATAGTTGATCTAATCAAAACTATTCGAGAAATCTAATCGATTTTTTTTGATTAGTTTTGATTAGTTTTGATTATATATGCTAATCGTCGCTAATCGCCATTAGATTTTTGATTAGTTCTAATCTAATCAATTAGTAATCTAAAATATTAAAGAATCAAAAAAATCTAATGATTAGATAATTTTATTTTTCTAATCGTAATGATTTCTAATTCTAATCGAAGTTCCCCAGCTATGGTTCCAAGCCACATTCAAACAACTGATGAATTTGTATGAGAATTGTTTGGCCGGAACTTGAATCCATGACCTTCCGCATTGTATTACGTATTGCCAACCATGCCGCTAATAGTTTTTGAATAACAAAAAAATATCTAATTTCAAATAAAGTCACTACACAGATGATCTGTCAAAGGGCTGCCCATGGAGGTGCATATTAAACACAGCTAAACATTTATAAAAAAAAATTATTTATTAAAATATTACTTTACAACATTTTTTAGACATGCATTAAAACTATTCGTACATAAATATTTTTGTACACATTTCAATGCAAGGTAAGTGAGAGAGAGAGAGAGTGAGAGAGAGAGAGAGACATTGATTAATTGTATGTAGCAGCCAAAATAAATGGAAATGTTGCCACAACAAATATAAACGACGAATGTGCACGATTTTGTTGTTATGCCAGACCAAAAAAAAAATTATTAACAATAAAACTATCTTTAAATACACGTTCATATATTTTTTAACTGTAGATGAACAAATGCATTGCATAGCGGCATAAATAAAATTACATAAAATAAATAATGTGGGCTTTATCAGTTAGCAATTACCACATTGCTAGTGAATTTTTCATTCTTTTAATTTTTATTTTACTTTTAATTTTATTTTTATTTTATTTTTATTTTTATCTTATTTTTTGGTACTTACTTACAAGAGTGTTGATGGTACTGCATATTAATGCTGCTGGCTGCCTACCCACATGAAACTCGCAACAAGCATTTTGATTGTAAATTTTATTTGTTAGATTTTTAGTTTTATTGTTGCCAAGAGTGTGGTGTCGCATCTCAAAGCATAGTCTATTATTTTAATTTTTTTTTTGTAGCCGTAAAAATTGAAAGTGCCGAAAATTGTGGCGAATAGCTTTTATCATCATTTTTGTTGCCATGTATTTTATCCAAGCCCTCAAGCAGCTCATGATTTTGCCAACTTATCACGATTTTTTTAAAAAGCTATTTTTAATTTAATTTTTGTAAATTTTTTTTTGTACGGCAAAGCCTGTGTCATTATGCGCGTGTGCGCGTTGATGTGCCATCTTATTAACGTCAAATTGGGACTACACCCAAAGAGAAATATTCATGTGGGTGACTTAAGTGATTGGAACATTTTTTTCTATGAACTCAACGTTTTTAAAGACTAATAAAAATATACTTACATCTGCACTTATTTTTATATTTATTTATTTATATACATATAACGTAGCAGATGAGATAAAAATAGAATTTAAAAATAATAATAAATAAAAATATGTACATACATAACATACATGAATATAAATAATAATAAAAACATTACTACTGCAAGTTAGAATAGAAATGTCGATATTAAAAAGTTCGTAGGATTAAATATAAAATTTATTTCCTACAATCAAAAGACATAGATAAGCAATTAGTGAGGTTTCAGTTTTAAACAAAAAAAAAAGAACTGCCTTAAGCCATGCCGAAGTCCTTATGAATGTAAAATTCGATTTCGCTGATTTTCAGTGTTTCAGTATTTGTTTGAATTTTCGTGGGTATCATACCAAATTTCGCACTATTTAAATGCTGTTTTGATGGATTTTTGATCCAAAACCTCATATCTAGATGAATCGGTTGTATGGAAGCTATACTATATAGTCGTTCGAATTCGGTGATTTTCTGTCCCAATATTTAACTCATTATATGTGTTTATATGATATATATAGTCAACTGATCTGGTCTCCAAATTGTGGTTTTGCATCCTGATGTTTTCACCAACAAATGGAGGAACCTATAGTGTTTTCGGTGGATTTTTATTTATAAGTAACTTTTATATTCATGTCAGAAATACAGTCGAAGGGCTTGACATTCCCTGCCGTGGAGCGAACGACAATTAGAAAAATTAATTTCCTAAAACCTGGACTCGAACCCTGGCCTTCCAAATGGTAGTACGCAATGCTAACCACTCGGTTACTGCGGCCGATCAATCATTACACAAATACACACGCATACTAAGTTTCGATCAAATATCTCAAAAACTGAGAGATTATTTTGCGCTAAAACAGACAGACGGGCAGACTGGCAGTCGAACAGGCAGGCATGGCTAAATCGCGTCATTCTGATACGATCGAAACATGCGTAAACTTTCTGCAATTATGTACCCAAGGCTATCTAGTCATGCAGAGTGACTGACTTCTCTGCTTGAAAATCGGAATAAAAGAACCTTTCTAAGGTATTTAACCGTATGGATTGGAGATCGAAAAAATATTAAAGTCAATTTTTGATTGCCCTAACTTAACACAAACTTAATAAGACGATCAAGTGGAATAAACTCATATGATCTGCCTTGCCCACAAAAATGGGACCACACAATCTGATCCAGTTAACGTGGAAAAAGCCTAATTAAAATCGCATATAAGGCCCTAAAGAATGTATTGGGCGAATGATTTAATGACCACCATCGATTTGAGCGTACAACACTTTTCGCCAGACAGGATAAGCGAATGGGTCAACAGTCAGCGCATTTGCTTTTCGGCTCCCACGTCACGTCGTAGATAATTTCATTTATCTTGGAACCAGTCTGAATACCAACAACAATGTGAGTCCAGAAATCTAACACAGAATCATTCTTGTCGTTAGAAAGATGAGTTAGAGAAGGACCTGGCTTCGCTATATATTTTAAGTTGGCACTAAATGACTAACAGAAGAAACGACTGGTATGTTGTTGTTAACTCGGTTATAACTCGTTCCTTCTATTCGCTGTTGGCAACAGTTGGTAATACCATTTGAAACCAAGTCGCTCTCCACCTGATCCAAAGGAGTGGAGGTCTTCCTCTTCCTTTGTTTCCACCAGCGGGTACTCCAGCGAGCACTTTATACATTCGGACGACATGCGGTGCTTACTCAAGTCAGAAAACAGAAGATAATGTGAATACTGATAACACCATAGGTTCGCAGAATGTAAGCATTTCATTCCCATACTCGTGGCTCAAAATGCATACATAAATCAACGTTTCGATTATTTCAGAGATCAAGATGAAATATTACAATACACATCTAATACCCATTTTCACTACCACAACCTCTGCTGATAGTCATATTATAAAAGTCTTACAAAATCAGTCTCAACTTTTGTAAATCCTAACTAAACCTAAACTAACGATCAACGACACTGAAGATGGCAGAACGCCGAAACCGGTTTGTCTCCAAACCAAATTTGACAACGGACGACGGGAACTCGTTCCAATATTCATCAACTAAACTAAAACCTTAAAAGATTTACCAAAAATTACTTGGTTAGTTGGTTGGTTGAAAAGAGAAATTAAGGGCCTGGCCGAAGGCAACCGCACCTACGCCACTGAATTATGGTTTTGTGAATAGTTTGCTTCACTTAATGAATTGTTTTAGTTTCTTCTACCCATGCAAAAACTTAGAGCACCGTGAAAGATTTGACGTCTCAATCGACTGGAAGCCGGGCATTCGCAAAGGTAATGCTCCACCACTATATCGCTCTCTGTTCAGACTCTACACTTTGCCGATTCTACCTAACCTAGCTTGTGGAGATGATATCTTAAAAGTAGATGACCTGACAGTTTTCTTTTGCTTAGTGCTAGCAAGAGTTTGGTCTGTCTACAATTTATGAAGTTTAGTGGTACGCCTTACCTTAGAATTGCTCCAGTGCCTTATGTGGTCCCCTAGCTTTACTATTTTAAGCAACATTTGGGGAGGCTGAAAGATTTGATTGAATCTGTGGTGGCAACGTCATCAGTCCAAGCCAGCTTATCCTTCTATTCCACGGGATACTCACTGTGTTTTCCCATGATAGTCTGCTTATTGCCTTCTTGCATGTTCTCACACATTTACACTTTTTGTTCACACATTTAATTGTCTTAATTACCGTTTGGGCATCTACAAGAAACTTAATAGATTCCCCCGTTGAAACGGTTACCCATTTGACGCCTTCAACAACGCCCACAATCTCTGCTTGGAAGACAGCTTTGTAGTTGTTGAGTATGAAGCTACCTTGCTTATTGGGATGATGACAGAAGTACCCAGCTCCTATGCCTGCCTCTCACTAGGAGCCATCAGTAAAGATTTGTATTTATTCAGTATAAAATCAGTTATGGAAAAAAACTATTGAATTAACAATAAGAATATTTTATTATGTTGTAATCATCACATTTTTACAATCAAAGCATGAAAATAATGAAAAGAAAAAAAAAAACCAATATCTGCCACACATCAATAAATGCCACGCAACATAATATTTCTGAATGTTGAAAATCTCCTTTCGATTGCAACTAAAAAGAATTACATAATAGCATACATGAAGGAAATTAAAAGCCGCATTCAAGAAAACAATTGTGCTGAGACGAATGCATTCGCCAGAAGATAACCAGACGGGTTAAACGGCGCTTAAGCAGACAAACAACCGCAGTCGCAGTCAAAGCGACAAAAGCGACAGCCAACGAAAATAACAAATAAACATACAAACAAATAACAAACGCAATAAATTTACTTTTTATTTTATCACCTCAAAATACAATGCGATAAATGCCAGGAATTCGAAGATGCGCCGCAGCCACAACCAGTGAAACCAAAACCACGAAAAGGTGACGCCATACGATTAGCAGATGGCAACACAAGCCAGCACAATTGGAAAAAAATATTTTTGAAATTTTCGCTGCATTGAAACTACAAAGGAAATTACAAGAATGCAATAATAAAAGAGGTAAGCAGAAATTGCGGCAGAAAGCCTAACAGACGTTGAGCATTGATGTGCAGAATAAATGTGCAGAGAAATACCAACTTGGCGCAGAACTGATGGCAGCACGAAATGATGGTGATTTTGTGACTGGAAGTTGGGTCTGCTAGTACAAAACTTGTATGTTTGTTTATGTATATTTATGTTAAGGTGTGCGTAGGGTTATATTTAAGAGTAACAGATTAAAAGTTTAGGCTGAGGAAACATTCAAGAACAAAAGTTCGCTTTTGAATATAGATTCTAAATCAGTGATTCTCAAACATTGGGCCTTCTTAAAGTATGCCGCAACATTATATAGATTTAGATGATCGTCTAAGAATGACGAGCTGAGTTGATTTGGCCATGTTCGTCTGCCCATCTGTTTGTTTGAACACAAACTATTCCCTCAATTTTTGTGATATTTTAATGCAAGTTATATATAAATGTTTAAACGATTCGGTCGGAACCGGCCAGTTCAGACCACTATAACATATATACGACCGATTTTTCAGATTTGAAATTTTAGGTCATAGATCCGTCAAATATGTACTTAACAACGGGAAATTTGGTAAACAAAATAGACATGAATGAGTTCATATTGGTTGTGCAAATCATCGAAATCGGACGACCATAACATATAGCTCTCATACACCGATTTCTTCAGATAAGAGCTTTTGGCTCAAAAATCCGCAAAAACAGCAACTTATAGCGTGAAATTTTGTATCGTACACAGATAAATTAAAATAAACATTGGTAGTGAAAATCAACTAAATCCATATCGAAATCATATAGCCCACATACAAACGATTTGTTGGAATATGAGCTTTTGGGTCAAAAATCAGCGAAAAAAGCATATAGAAGCTTGAAATTTGGTATTCTATAGTCGTAAATTAAAGTTCATATTGATACTGAAAATCGTCGAAATCGAATTTTGCAATTTGCAAAAAATTTAATTTACTCGTGAAAGAAAAAAAGGACATCGGCATAGCCGAATACAGCTTTCTTGTTTTTAAAAAAAAAATATGTTCGCTATTTTACTTACTCCATTTTGAAGTGTCACTGAACTATGTTATGAATTTGACTGATATTTCTCAACAGTTTGACGTTTGGCGGAAATTTCACCCGGGTTTTTTCAAAATAATACCACTTTTTTACTTTGCAAAAATATTAGTCAGATCGAGAATTGTTTAAGCAACTTCAACTCATATCGGTTAAGTTAACTCAAGTTGCTTATTTTGTGTTGTTGCTTTCCATGTTATTCTATAACTTATTCTATAACCTACCTAACGTTCTTTTGCAGGTCGGGTGCAAAAGAAAAGGCCTAATACCACAAAAAGCTTTATGTTTAAAAATTTTTAAATTTTATTTGTACGAGCTCGGATAAAAACGAAAAAAAATATTCAAACTTCTATCAATTTAGATAAACAGTTTCTTTCTCTTGTTTAATGTCGTTACTGTCTGTTACTACTACTAGGGACTGAACAATTCGAAAAAATCGTATTTATGGTTTGATTTTCTTAAATTTTTGTGCATAACAACGTATATGCAGCATAGAATGCAGTGTAAGGCCAGTTAAATTAAAAAAATACATCCATATAAAAATTTCAAATAATTTTGTTGACATCAAGAACTTTTTCTTGACTAGTTCAAATATAAGCTCGGGAATTTTGTATATTTATTTTGATTTCTTATTTATATATAATTTTACAAGTAAATATACGCAACTCATACGCATTGCTGGTAACAATGCTTGCTTGTAAACAAATTTTTAACTCATGAACGAAATTTTATCTTCAAAAAAAATTACATTAGAATTAATGCACACCCTAATATACGTACACACTTCGGCCACAGTGATGTCTTGGAAGCAAATATTAATGGCAAGCAAGCAATAGGCGGACCAACAGACAGTTAGGCAGGCAAGCTGTGATTGTAATATGCACCGCTAACATTTTGAAAAATTAGCTTCATTCTCTGCTACTGCTTGTAGTATTGGCAACGCCACAACACAAGTTGCTCATCTCATGCCAGCCTGCGCAATCCAATGACGCGGCACACAATCTCCGCATGACATACTGGCAAATATTTGTTGCCGCTACGTCAATTGTGCTGTATGTATGAGCAATTCACTTTACAGAGAAGAAAAAAGAAGAAGAAGAAGAGAAGAAGTAAAAAAAATACAACAAATTACAATGGAAATAAATAGAAAATGTTAAGAAAAATCCCTGCAGATTTATGCGCGCTGATAAGAGCGATTACGGCAAATGTTACTCATACCGCACAGTACACCAACACACTAACAAACAGCTTTTGGCCTATTATACATTGTGCATTTTTACGTATATACGTAATATCTCAAATTGTAGTTGTGTGACTGTGACTTCTACTGTGTGGCAACAGCAGCAGCAATTTTTTTTTTTTTTTTTTGGCAACAAATTTTTAAATGTGCATCATTATTATTGTAAATATGTATATATAAGTATATTTATACATATATTGCGGACATTCTTTGCGGTTTGTTGTTTGCGCGTTTGTTCATAAATACATAATTTCCATGTCCTACTCTGGGCAGAAAAAAAACTATGAAAATTTAATATACACTTTACTTCAGACAAGTTTCACAAAGTTACTAATCACAGTGCGCATGCGCGATTTTGCATTTTAAGTCTGTACTTTCAAATGCAGTTGTTTATAGGTATTTTAAATTTTTTTTTTAATTTTTATGTCTCAACAAAGCGTTGTGCGCATCTGTGTTTATGCGTTTGTATCTAATGTTTATGCATTTTTACCCATTTCAGCTGGAGTGATTATTAATTTTGCTATTTATTGCTATTTATTACTAGCAAAGTGGTTGTCATTGACGGTATTTTGCGTAATGTATAAATGGTTTTCACGTTTTTTCTTTTTTGCTTTTGAGGAACGTGAGTGTGAAGCGGATGATCGGTTCTTAAACTGCATTCCACAGACATATATAATTGATGGATTAAAAAGGAAAATTGCAATAGAGGAAATGGACGTGCAGGAATTTTAAATTTTGATTTTAGCTTAGATAAATCAACCTAAAAATGTGAAAATCTCCAAAAACAGGACCAGTATCTTGATTTTCAGATACCTGACAATTTTTTTTAAATTAGAAAGAATTTAAAGCTTTCTTTCTAATTTAAAATTGAATTATCTTTGAAATTTGTACACTATAGACGAATTTGCTTCATAAAAATATTGGTGAAGGCTTAGAAAATAGTTTATTTTTACTCTTTGCGGAGTAAGAGATTTTTCATTTTTTTTTTTTAGAAAAATTCCTTAATATTATAAATAATTTGGCTCTGTTGGACCGAGAAGCATGATTTATAGTTTGCTTTGCAATATTCACTTATTTATATATAAAAAATTAAGTTTTTTCGATCAGACATAAGTCTTACATTTCAATTTTCTTTATTTTGCTTAGAAGATTATAAAGAGTGATCCAAGTAGATGTACTTTTTTCAATAGCCTTTTTTTGACAGATCATGGAATTACTTACGCCTGAACAACGCCTACAAATCATTTAACTTTATTACGAAAATTCACGTTCTTTAAAGAATGTGTTTCGCGCGCTTCACACAACTTATGGTTAACATGATCGGCCTACTGAGCGTACTATTCGTAAGACCATTACCCATCTTGAGACCTAGCATCCATTATTGGATAATATTTGACCAAATAGACCAAGTCCAGCACGCAGTGAAGAAAATATAGCGGCCGTAGCTGAGAGTGTACACGAAGATCGTGGAGCAACTCGGACTAACGTATGGAACGACTTAGCGCATTTTACGTCGAGATCTTAAATTGAAAGCATTCAAAATACAGCTTGTGCAAGAACTGAAACCGCTCGACCTTTCCAAGCTACATCGCTTCGCTCTATGGGCTCTTGAAAAGTTCTAAGAAGATCCGACGTTTTCGAGCCACATTTTGTTCAGCGATGAGGCCCATTTCTGGCTCAATGGATATACAAGCAAGCAAAACTGCCGCATTTGGGACGAAGATCAACCTGAAAAGATTCAAGAATTGTCAGTTCATTCCGAAAAAACAACCAGTTTGGGGTACTTTTTGGGCTGGTGGAATCATCGGTCCATATTTCTTCAAAAATGATGCCGGTGGGACCATAACCGTCAATGGCGGCCATTATCGCGGCATGATAACCGACTATTTGATGCCTGAAACTGAAGCTCCTGATCTTCGCGACATTTGGTTTGTACAAGTTGGTGCCACTTCCCACACATCTCATCAATCAATGAATTTATTGAGAGAAATCTTCAGTGAGCAGATAATTTCACGTTTTGGGCCGGTCGTTTGGCCATCAAGATAGTGTGATATAACACTTTTAGACTTTTTCCGTTTGAATATCCAAGTGACTTTTTCATTCGTTAGCTGAATTTGTTGCTCCTAAACGCCTTCGAATATTATTTTAGCACACTTTTTGTTTCAATAACACATAACTAGATTCACAACTAACTAGAAAGGAGTTAACAAACATTTCACAATTATTTCATACATAACTGCGACACATACAACTGACACACATTTGAGGTAATAAACTCAAATTAAAGAATACAATCGAAACTACTTATTTGGTATCGGAAGCACTTGATTTTATGCGAAAATCCATTCCATAGCCTTTTATGCATAAACTACAAGTACAATTAAGTGCACTACTAACGCATGCTTATTGTGCAGCTTTTGTTTACTCATAAAAAGTACAATTGACTTCATCTGTTACGAGTATAATAAAAATAGTATTAAATTTAGTTTCGTGTTTTTTCTTTGTTTCATTTGTTAACATTCTCAATTGGTTGTTAATTGTGAGTAAGTGGCAGTCAAAACCTCAACAGTTTGCTCTCAAACATTTTGAATCAAATTAATTAACTTTACTTAAAACATGTCGAGCAACGTAATAAAAGTTCTGTTTAGTTTGTGATAAAATGAAATTAGTGCTTTAGTGAAAAAAAGATAAAGAAGAGAAAGTTAAGAATTATGAAAACAAATAATAAAAATAGAATTATGAAATTTCATACTATTAATTACACTGGTCAACAAATTTGTGTATAAGGGACACCAAACAATAATGTACACTGGTATGAAGAAAAAATGTTTTTCTTCTTATTGTTTTCATGCATGAATTTATCATATTTTGTGCGTAAATTTTGCGTGTAAATTTTTTATATAAAGTCCATTTAGTCAAAAAATGATATTATTGAAATATTAAAAATAATAAAAAGTGAAAAATAATTACGATTCAAGTTTTACAGTGAAAAATTATAATTTTACATTGACAAATACCACAAATATCAGTAAATTATCGTATCGTGGTGAAAAGATTAAAGTTACTTAGTCGCTTTTTTTTCTCCTCATTGCTTCCATTGGAGTTTCTCGGTTAATTGGTCAACAAAAATCAGCAAGCATTGCTGCTGACCATTTCCCATTGTAGCGTTTTTCAATTTACATAATATCCTGATGAAACTTTTAACCATGCTCATCTGATACGGCACCAAGATTTTTAGGAAATAAATCCACGTGCGAGTCCAGAAAATGAATTTTGAGCGGCATATTACATCCTAAAGATTTATAAGCAAAAATAAGCTCTCGGATGATTTGTCGGTAGCTTTCAGCTTTTGACATACTTTTACAAAAGCCACCCAACCTTTTTTTCCGCTTTGTTTTTCTTGGAATTAAATGCATCATCTGTCATAAGCTACCGTACCTTTGGACCTACAAAAATTTCTTCTTTCAATTTTACGTCACTGAATCGAGGAAATTTTATTTTGAGATATTGAAAGCCTGCACCTTCCTTATTCATAGATTTCACAAAATTTTCCATTAGTCCCAACTTTATGTGAAGTGGTGGCAGAAAAATGTTATCACTTGATAATAAAGCTGTTTAAGATAAAGGAGTCAAGCTCTTTCTTAGTGGCCAATTTGTCACTTTGTAATGGTTTTATATAACTGGCGTAAATGGTTTTCTCTTACTGTCTCACTCGCACAAAAAAACAGCAAAATTTAATAATAATAAAAATATTATGTAAATATAAAAAATATTAAAAAAACAGAACTTAATTTAGTAAAATTTTACTAATTCTAATTACATTTTTCATAAAAAAATCGAACCAAACATTTTTTAATAAGTCTGAGCGATGTAAATTCATTTCGAGTTCGTTGCTTAAATCTTTTGTTTAATATCCGTTTAACGTACACTAATACCTTAGAGAAAGAAGTATATTTGCATTTTTGTTCACAATGGTTCTTTCTTTCTTAATAACAGTATTTATTTTTTAAGTAAGTTTAAGTTTTCGTTATATTCTCTGATATATTTCCATGTTCAAAATTCTTCTTTAAACTTTATCCGTAATACTGTGTTATTGGAAAAATGTGATCATCCAGCCATTATACGTAGGAAAAAATTATATGTACATTCCGAGATTAGTGTCTTTTTAAGAATTTTTTGTCAGATTCTCGGCAAGTTAAAGAATTTTGTTAACATAAAATATTTATATGGGATTTGGTTTTTAGGTTAAAATGCCACATGATGCACATTTATCAGAGGAGGAGCGTGGACTGATTAAAGGTTTGCATGAATCGGGAAAGAAAATTACCGAGATTTGTTCCAGAATGAACCATCATAGAAATACTATTTGTAATTTTTTTTTAAATCCCGAAAGTTATGGTACAATTAAGCGTAGTGGAAGACCGAGTAAAATCGATGACAGGTGTAGGCGTGAAATTCGGCGGCTAGCAAAACAAAAAAGCACGTCTTGCTTGAAAATCAAGACATATTTAAAGCTACGTGTATCAAGAAGAAGAGTCCACCAAATCTAGACGCAAAATAAATTGGTTAGATATGAGCCTCGGTAGCCTATACCCAAGCGGCAAAGTCGACATATACGACCACGTCTTGGCTTTGCTGAAAAACTAAAATTTTGGACAGGTGAGTTCGAAATGGTTATTTTTTGTTTTGAAAAAAAATTCATTTGGACCGTTCTGATGGCTGCCATAAATACCAGCGTTGTTTTACAGCAGCCTCGTCAAACTCACTATAAGCGAAATCATGGTGGAGTTTCACTGGTGATCTGGACAGCCTTTGGATATGATGGAAAGTCTCCGGTGTGTTTCATACACATCAAGACGAATAGAGAAATATATATGAAGCTAATGGATGATCGAGTTTTCTGGTAATCTTTATTGTTATTCTTGGACTTTCCAGCAAGACAATGTACCAATCCATACGGCGCGTGCGACTAAAGACTTCTTTTTATTTAAAAAAAACATATCTCTTTTGGAGTACACAGCTATAAGTCCAGACCTTAACCCTATTGAAGATTTGTGGGGGATACTTTCAAAAAGAATTTATAGAAATGGAAGACAGTTTAAACAACTCAAGAAGACCTTATTGTTGGCATGGGATGAAATTAACAATTTAACGTTAAAACAGTTGGTTAAGTCCATGAAAAGTAGAATTAATAAAATTTTTCTAAAAAAGGAAAGCATATCAATTATTAAAAAAAGTCGAAAATAATGTTTATTTAAACTAAACTTATTATATATCTCTGTACATATATACTTATTGCCTAAGAAGTGCTTATGTTAAATTTTTTTATTTATTTAAAAAAACATATTTAAATTGGCTTGCTTTTGTTTTTGTTTATGGTAATAATAACTATAATATTAAATGAATTTAAATAGTAAAAAGGTGTTTCCTGCTGTTTTATTTTCAATTACGTCCATGCACATACATGTTTTCCCTTGAGGCAGTTATAAATTTTAGGAAGGCTTAAACATATCACGCTATAAAATATTTTTGAACAAAAAATTCTCATTGAATAACGAAAATTACTTAAATCTGCTTTATTGAATTTATAAAACACTATTCATTTAATGTCACTTGTCATTAATTCCGCATAAATTCTTTCACGCTTCAAAGCGTTTGATTTGCCCTCAGGTCAAATGTAATTTACTCAAAAATCATTGTCATTTCATTATTCTTTGACATGCTACTAATGGATAGGCAGCACTCAAATGGATATTTGTCTCGTCTGCGCACTTATGGAATGTTGTCAGTAATTGTTTAGAAATATGGAAAAAATTACTCAAAAAAAAAAATTGTGTGTGTGTGTATGTTGTAGACTTTTCAGATATTTATTTTAATGTACCTCAATAAATTACAAACGGATTTTTATTCATTACATAATAAATCAAACATAAATTGCTATCTTTCACAACCAACAACACACCAAATAACAAGGCACTCCCAGCAATTTTGCGCGCCTTCAATAAAATATCCACCAAAGTAATAGCTATACGGACGCGCTTCAAAGAATTTCAATGCGCCAGCAATAAATTGGAATTATGGCAGATGGCATGTGAGTAGTGATAGGTATGTACATATGTAGTAGAGAGTATAAATATGCTCTTACAACAACAGAAGAACTAATAATATATCATGATAAATATGTATTAAAAAAGAAGTCTTCTGATAAATGTTAATTAATATTTATAGCTATACGAGATGTGTTGAAAAAATAGTAATGATGAGAATTTTTAAATTTCATAGGCTTGGTGAATGCGATTATAAAACTATTTTTATTACATTGGACATGCCACTGGAGTAAGCTAAGGCTTACAGCAGTTTTCATTGCTAATTCTTTCTGACACAGCCTGTAAGGTTAGACGTATTTTTGTTTGTTAAAAGAAATGCATAAAAAAAATTTTAACAAATTTTGCGCAGAATATGAAAAAAGTGTAACAACAGATGAAAACTTAGAAGAAATGAGAGAAATTATTATGAACGATCGCCGAATCACAATTGGAGAAGTCGTTGATGATAGGGTGATCCAAGTAGATTCACTTTTTTTAATAGCCTTTTTAGACAGATCACGCGTGAGTCGTGTCAAGCTGTCCCGGTATTTTCTTTCAGCATAATTTGGCATTTCATCATGGAAAGACTTACGCCTGCACAACGTTGAAAAATCATTCACCTTTATTACGAAAATTCACGTTCTGTAAAGAATGTGTTTCGGGCGCATCGCTCAACTTATGGTTAACATAATCGACCTACTGAGCATACTATTCGCAACACCATCACCCATCTTGAGACCCAGCATTCATTATTGAATAATACTTGACCGAATACACCACATCCAGTACGCAGTGAAGAAAATATAGCTGCCATAGCTGAGAGTGTACACGAAGACCGCGAAGAGTCGATTCGGCGCCGTTCGCAGCAACTCGCACTGACGTATGGAACGACTTGGTGCATTTTACGTATTCATCTTAAATTGAAAGCGTACAAAAAATAGCTTGTGCAAGAACTAATGCCGACCTAATGACCTTCCCAAGTGACATTGCTTCGCTCTATGAGCTCTTGAAATGTTCTATTCGAGCCAAATTTTGTTCAGCGATATGGGCCTTCTGGGTCAGTGGGTATATAAACAAGCAAAATTGCTACATTTGAGACGAAGAGCAACCTGAATAGATTCAAGGGCTGTCATTTCTTCTAGAAAAAATAACGGTTATTTCTTTAAAAATAATGCCGGTGAGAATGTAACCATCAATGGCGACCGTTACCGCGCCATGATAACCGACTATTTGATACCTAAAATTGAAGCTCGTTATCTCCGTGTAATTTGGTTTTAACAATACGGCTCCGCTTTCCACACATCGCATCAATCAATGGATTTATTTAGAGAACATTTCAGTGAGCAGATAATTTCACGTTTTGGGCCGGTTGATTGGCCACCAAGATCGTGGGATATCACACCGCTAGACTTTTTCCTGTTAGGATATGTAAAGTCAAAAGTCTATGCGGACAATCCCGCTTAGGTTCAGGACTTAGAGCAAAACATCACGCATGCCGTTCGCCAGTTACCAGTTGAAAAGTTCGAAAGAGTCTGACACGTAACGCGGTCAACTTTTGAAAGAGATAATCTTCAAAATATAAGTACCGAGGAATGTTCTTTTCAATGATAATAAACATTCCCCATTAAATTTCAAAGTTCTGCGCTTTTTTTTCTGTAAAAAAGAAGGGAACTTCGAAATGGATCACCCGTTGTTTTAGTTCTTGTTAAATTGTTAAATTTTGAACAAAAAAATTTCAGCGAATTTTCGGCCAAAAGCAATGCTTAAACGATGACCCAGACTCCATATTCCCCAATCATGGCTTGAAAGTTAATATTCTCGTAATGTTTTGACCACACCTCGTATGTCAGAGCGCTTTGATATGATGGCATTGCAATTGAATGTAATTTAAGTATTGCCATAGGTATCAGCATCAAATATTTCTTGCTGACCTTCCGCGGGAGCACCGCAGAGCAAACCATCAATTTTATTTGCAAAACATATAAAGATTCTATATTAAAATGTGCATATGTATATTTTTAAATTTCATTACGAATGTAATTACAAATAATTAATATTTCTATGCTTCTATATTGATACGTGTCCGCATCAGTTATTGAAGAAGACATATGGATCGCGAATGATTTAAATAGGGTGCTTGAAAAGAGATTTAGAGATTAAAAGAAACACATCTTTGCAATTTAATTATGTATTTGTAAATATTTTCATAATTTAGGTATGTATATCATTTTAGTTCATATTCTGCTTGAATTTGATTTCATTTTCTATTTGTAAAAAGAGCGAGTAGCGCGAACAGAGAGTTTGCACAGTTTCAAAAGCCAAATAATTGTCCATGATTTTGACATTTGCAACTCTAAGCAAAAACAAAACAGACAGAAATTGTTGTAATTGTTCTCCTACTCTTTATAAATTCTATTTAACTCTTATGCATTTTGGAAATTCAAAATTTTCATTTTATGTTTCCTTTTTATTTTTTTAAAGACCTACTATTTGAATTTTTGAAATGATTTTTTTTTAATTTTGAGAATTATTTTTTATATAATAAAATAAATATCTTCCATAGGACTTTGCGTAGTCTAGTGGCTAAACCCATTTGAATTCTGTTAAAAGCCCTTTTTTTGATACTTATGTATTGGGGATTTTTCACTAAAAAAAAAAATATTTAAATTTTTTGTAGTTGTTGCAAAAATAAAGTAAACTAAAAACTCTCGATTTTATAATTTCCCAGAGTTTTCTATCCGCTATACTGTGTGCACCATCTTTCAGGTCTGATATGTAAACAAAGAATAACTTTCGGCCTTTACCAACCAATTGACTTCGTTAGACATGTTTTTTAAGGACCAATTCAGTGCAATTTAAATCTGAACATTTTATTGTTGACGAATTCAAGGTAAATATGTGTGCCAAAATCATCGCCATACTCCCGAGATGCTCGAAAAAGGAATGGAAAATGCAGAAAAATAGCTCATTTTACTGTAGCCAATAAATATAGCTACTTGATTGATGTTGTATTGAAATAAATGGCAAAGGACAAATTAATCAAAATTTCTCAAATATAGAATTTTTTTTTAAGTTATTAAATTTCAACTTAAACGACCGGTCCCATCCGGTTTGGGTGGAATATATGTCAGTACCTTAAACAGAAATAGATGGCGCTGCGATTAGGAAATTTCTTAAGTATTATAATTTCAACTTAAAACCTCGAAACGTTCGCTGTCGATGGTATAAGTTAGGTGGCTGCCTGATATCAGTACACTTAGGCCACCAAACGGGAACCGACAATACTATTGGCAAATCGTCGTATCTTTGCATCTATTCCGATCAAAACTCCAAAATTTTCGTTCGCTAGAGACATCAAGCGACATACCAAAAGTAGGGAGCATACGTAAAGAAAATATCTTGGGATTTCATTTTTCTCCTTCTCTGTGCGCAACATTTAATAGTTCAACCATTCTCTTTGCGAGCCTGCCTAATAGAAGTTACCCCATAAGAAGGCCCATAATTGCAGATATCTACTTTATTTTTAGCGAGATTAGCTCTCTTTCGACCTTCTTTTATTTCATGCCGGCCACCTTAGCCTAGTCACACTGCTACAGTTGAGACTTTTCTATCTTTAGTTGGCATCTGCAATGAATTACTAACCTGTAATAATTTAACTGGTGGAGAGCGGCATATGTCGTTATCTGTTATTTTACTATATTCTGGAACCCATGATTTTTCGGCTAAAATGAGACAGCGTAGTTCGTAAAGAGAGTACCGGAGTTGGTAACTTTGGAGTCATATATGTTTTAGTGAAGAGAACAAGCTCCATATTTTGTGGGTTAATGCCTATGTCAGCGTCATTTGCCCATTCTTCTATTCACTTTAGTACACCCTGCGTGACATCACACAAAATGTGGGGGAATTCGCTCCTCCTCTTACATGTCCTCCAGAAAATTGGTTTACTACCAAGACCCATAGAAGATGCAAAAGGACTCACTACAAAGTGTTTCAATTTTTGATATAAGACTTGAAATTAAAAATATTTCTGAAGAGGATTGCCGCCTATTTAAAATTAAATTAAAAAGCAATGTCCGTCTTGAAATCCAATGCAGAATCACTTGGCAATTGAAAAGTAAAGTCCTCTCTCTCGAGAGAGAGGAAGGTTTTAGGAAAGATTTATGATTTTCTGCATATAGACGATGACAAATACTATAGTAGATAGAACGATGAGCTATATAAGATATAGGTGCGACAACATTAGGGTAGTTCAGCGAATTAAGTGCAGCGCCTTCGCTAGTATAGGTCATTTTGACCGAATGAATGTATTCGACGCAGTGCTTGCTGCGCCGATTTTCGACCGAACTTCTCCTCAAATTTGTTTTCCTAATCCGTCTCCGAATGGGGCTGACAGATGTTAAAGAAAGGTTCTATAAAATTTTAAAAATACACTCCGAGTGACTAATATTGCCTATCGAGAAGCCACCGCTCGAATTCGTATTCGAAACTATGATGCTCCAAGCAAGCAAGCAAGCTTTACGGCCACCACCTAATATTAATTATATACTCTTTCAAAAATGAGAGATCTCACATTTTAGTTCACATTTCATAAACTAAGTGTACTGAGCGGTACACCCTTTATACGTACATAAAAACAATACATTCCTATGCCGTAAGCGAGTAGAATTTGTCATTAACTCAACACTTAATGCATCCTGTTGCACTGGAGCTACAAAACTGGTTGGCATCTGCAGCATGTTTTGTTCGAACAACTTGCTTGATATTTAGCATAAAAGGTTAACAAGTCACTCCCAAACGACCTCTGCGCACTGCCCGACAAATATTATTGCCAATCAACCAAATAAAAAAAAAACACTCACGACATATTCTTACTGAGACGTGGAAAAGGAAAAAAAAAGAATATGCTATAAACCACTACAAATATGCGGCTGTAGATGAAAGGAGCGCAATGAAGCCTATCGAGCATTGAAATAAAAATTATTCTAATAAAAAAAAAATTCCAATAGCAAATAAAATATTCTTTGGCATTCTTTGTGATTGGCTTGGCACATTCGCAAAACTCCAATACCGACTATAAAGCAACAACAAATACTCGACAATCCCAAAGTGGCTCATTAGCATTACTGATTGCACGCATTTGCCAACACTTTACGAAAGACAACAAACAACAACAGCAACATTGTACCAAAATATATATGTAGTTGAGATGGAAAAATATAGAAAACTCAAAAATAATGCAAACAAATTTATATTGAAATACTGCAATAAAGCGTGGGGAGTCTGCCGGCTTGGCTTGGCTTGGCTGACTGGAGTCTAATACGAAATGTTGTTTTTGTTTTCACTGTTGTTGTCATCGTGAAATTTATTACGAAAATGTACGAGTAGTTTTGTGTGCATCTGAGATAAAAACACAATTAGTCACACCAGCGCACAGCCGCCGAGTATGGTGCGAGTGAGTGAGTGTTGAGTCGAGTCAATCCCCCAGCTCAGATGAAGCCGAAGTCGACTTAGAGACAAAACACTTCACTTCTTCAAGTCGTCATACAGACTTCAAGCGCTAGATATGTACCTGTAGTTGTATGGATGTAAATAAGTTTGTGTCTTTTTTCTCATAAATGTATGTACATATGTACATATATATTTGCTGATACATATGTATACCAATGGCTTGCAAGCGCATTTGAAATCAATGCGAGAATGCAAATTCTACAAGATTTTCTTCAATTATACGCGCACATACATATATGTACATATATATATTTATGTATACATATGCATATGTGCATTGTGTATTTTCCTTTGTGGCGTGTTGCATGTGCAACATCTTGAATTAGTTGCTGCTGTTGGATTTCATTTGTAATTTTTAGTTTATTTTTAAATTCTCATGTTTTTACTCTGGCTTTTGCTAAAAATTTTCTAGTTTTTACTACATATTTATATATATGTTTTTTTTTTCATTTAGTGTTGTTGTTTATTTGGCATGTCATTCCCATTGCTGTTTTTCAATTTGCACGTTTTCGTTGCTTCTAGCTTTGCAGACACCAAAAATTCTCACGTTGCATATTTGTATAGGTGAATTACATATGTATACTTACTTATCTACTTGCACAGAAAATTCTAGTTCTATAATTTTTAGGTAAACGCTTTTTTGCTACAAAACTTTTTTATTTTTTATTTATTTTTATTTTTTAGATCAAATGAAATTTCGAGAACGGAAGCAAATCCTTTAACTATGAGCACCATGTACTAGCAGTCGATTTTTCTTTCTTTTTTTTTAAGGTTATTTCAATTTGAAAGAAATTTCATTTGATTGAGCCCATATTTGCCTTCCTTACCATAATAATTATGAGATAGTATGCAGAGATCACCATTTTCACACTTTTGATGTCCGTGAAATGGTATATTAACTTTGGTCCGAAGTATGTAAGTACCAGAAGGAGAGGAGATAGACCCACCAAAACTTATACGGATCGTGTCAGAAGGGCGAACTAAGTTGAATTGGCCAGGTCCGTTTGTCTGTCTGTCTGTTTAAAAGCAAACTAGTCCCTCAATTTTTGAGATATTTTAACCAAACTGTATAGGAAGATGCATCTATACGTTTAAGCGATCGTTTGTCGTAACCGGCCAGATCGAGCCACTATAGTATATATGCGGCCTATTTAATTTATATTAACACAAAATGTCATCGAAATCGCATTTTGCAATTTGCAATAAATTTGATATATTCATGAAAGGTATAAAGACTTCGGAATGTCCGAAGACAGCCGTTTTTTAATGTTTGGACTGTAATTTACGGTGATAAAGAGACTCTGTCGCCCTTTCTGCCATTCATTACTGAGTATTACTGAGTAGAGGTGGAAATGTGTGAACCTAACATTTCAGCCATTCGGTCGTTTCAAAAGAACAAACTCCTGCATAAACGAGAAAGTTATTTTTGATATATATATATACATACATTTGGCGCTTTGTAACCGCTGAGGCGATTTTCGGCCGAGCTCCTCCTCCAATTTGTGGTTTAGCGTCTTGGTGTTTTTACCAACAAATGGAGGGACCTACTGTTTATTCTAGCCGCCTCCGAACGGCTGATGGATTTTTATGAGGAGCTTTATTTCATGTCAGAAATACACTCGGAGGGCTTGACATTCCCTGCCGAGGGGCGACCGCTATTAGAAAAATTTATTTTCTTTAATTTTGGATGTTGCTCGAACCTGGGCTCGAACCCAGGCCTTCCGAATGGCAGTACGCAATGCTAACCATAGCTCTTATTTATTTCAGAGAGGGAAATGTGCTAAGGTAGTCAT
Source organism: Neoceratitis asiatica (assembly GCA_030068015.2). NCBI lineage: Eukaryota > Metazoa > Arthropoda > Insecta > Diptera > Tephritidae > Neoceratitis > Neoceratitis asiatica. The sequence continues at coordinate 30,228,252 of CM061528.1, forward strand.
CACAACGGCGAGCTTTTGAGCTTTTTATAGGACCATCGGGATAAGTATGATTAGAAAAAAATATTTCCGAACTTGAAACCTAGCTGTTGTCGGTGTTTTTTTATCTCAAAGGGCAAGCCATATATAATTGAATATGTCCTCTGCGGCTGTGTCTGGATCGAAAAACTCGCAACCATATCTATCATGTTGTGATAGATGGACGATATGTCTACCGTGTTATTGATGTGCTTATGGTTCGAGCACTTAACATCAACTCGGATAAGCGAAGATACGCAGCCGCTTCCGTGCAGGAAAGAGCGGCCGTAAATAAACACAAGGGAAGTTCGACGTAGAAAAGCTTCAATCACCACAGACAGCTGAATGGTTTTCTACTCGACTTGGTCTCCTGGTCTCTTGGAACACTCCTCAGCAACTCGGTATAAGTAAACTAAGGGATGGCATTTCAAACTACTTACATAATTGGATTTTGGGAAGGTCGAAACAAAACGCACGCTGTGTGTGAAAGATAAGGACGGCTGAAGAGGAAAACGAGACGTATTTGCTAACAGAAAAATCCAGAGAGGTCAAAACCCGTGAACATGAAGAGTTTGAAAAGATGCAGCGACTTACAACAGATTTCAATACCGGAGCATACTCTTGTAGGACTCAAAGAGGTGATCTAGCAACTGATACCCAGAGCATACTGACTTTATGGAGGAAACACTTTTCCAACCTACTGAATGGCAGCGAAAATGAAACACCAGGGATAGCGAACCCAATCCATTATCCGAAAACGATGTAAGAGATGTTCCACTGCCCGACTATGGAAAAGTTTCCCTTGAAAACCTGCAAATCGGCGAGAATCGATAGCTTACCTGCCGAGTTATTCAAATACAGCGGCGGAAAACTGGCAAGGTGCATATATTAACTTCCTTGCAGAATATTAAAGCACAAAGGCATTCCCGAAGTTTCTATGTAGCTCTACTTTCTCCATACTGGATAGGGAAACGAAGCGTATGGGTAGTGAACGAGAGAAAACAAGGCTGCCATGAAAAAAATTGGTGCTACTTTGGACTGATTGAAAAGTAAAGTCTCCGCCGGTGGGGAACAACCTGGTATTTCTTGGTGTCTCCGAATGGCTCGAAACGGCTTAGAAAAAAAAATAATGGCGCACTTTTTTAATTTGTATATAATCACAATCAAGAAGGAAAAGAATTGGCCGACGGAACCATTTAATTTTGCTTCTTGAAATTCGCAGAAAGTTAAAAAAATTGCTTTTTTAATTAGTAAAATATTTTTCATTCTGAAATATTCATTAACTAGTCGAATATGGTATCATATGTATAGGGTATCTGACTTCGATATTTTAGCAAATACTTTCCGAATCGGAAATAATCCTTTCTATTGAAATTTATTCACTTTATTACAAAACGTTGCCTACACGTATTGTAGACGAAAGTTGACAACCAGGGCATCTGACCCTTCAGAAAAATTTTATTACATATTTCATTCACTTTAAACACATTTGAGAATATTTTGTTAATCTTCGTAAAAATATTAAAAACTTTATCTCCCTAAAATAAAAACTCCACTCCTATTTTGAGTTTCATTCATATAACATATACTATTCCGCTATTAGAGTTAATTTAAAAAATCAGTTACGCTGTTTACATTTATTACTTCATCCGGTTTTCAAGGAGGATTACTATCTTCAACAGTCCAAATATTTACGTGCATATCATTTATGATGTGAATTTGTAATACTCGTAGCGTAAAATTTAGCCTCCGGTAAATTCTTTAAGATTTTTTTTTGTTTTAAATAACTTTAAAGATTTATATTATAATTAGATCCGGCTGAGTAATATATTCACAATTGACAGAGAATAAACTTTACAATAAAAATTAATAATTTTACAGTAATTAAAATGCAAACAATATAAAATTTATATGTATATATAATAATAAAAATTTAATACTCCTAAAGATAAGTATAATATTTAATATTTAAGTGTATAATTTATGCGTGTCACACAAGTTACCAGGTACCCAGTAGGGAATATCATTATTGTAAAGCGTCTTTTTTTATAGAGGTATAGAACTTTAAGCTGGCATTACTTTTCAAGATGGCGACCGATTTACCAGCTGTCAAGTGATTTATTCTCAGTTTGGTTTGGCAATTCATCATGAATAGACTCACGCCTGAACAACGCTTGCAAATAGTGCAATTTTATTTCGAAATTAATGGTTCGTGCGGAAAATGTATCGCGCACTACATCCATTTTATCGTCGACAAAATCGTCCATCAGATCATTCGATTAACCATGGAACGTTTTCGCACCGCGTTTACTCTTATTGATAACTCGCATCCACAGAGACGCCGTACGGTGCGTACAGAAGAAGCTATTGCTGCTGTAGAGCGTAGCATTGAGGAAGACTCGAAAAAGTCCATCCGCCATCGAGCACAGGAATTGGATCTGTGTCCATCCACTTTATGGAAGATTTTGCTGAAGGATCTTGGTTTGCGCGCTTACAAAATCCAACTCGTGCAAGAATTGAAGCCAAAGGATCATCAAGTAAGACGTAGATTCGTCGAATTGGCCCAAAACGAGGTTACCGTTGTTCCCGATTTTCATAAGCGAATTTTGTTTAGCGATGAAGCGCACTTCTGGTTGAATGACTACGTCAACAAACAAAACTGCCGCATTTGGAGTGAAGGTAATCCTCAAGTGTATGTTGAAACACCGTTACATCCACAAAAACTGACTGTTTGGTGCGCTTTATGGGCTGGTGGCCAGAACGTTACAGTCAATGGTGATCGGTATAGAGCCATGATTACTAACTTTTTCATTCCTGAATTGAATAACCATGATGTCCAGGAGATGTGGTTTCAACAAGACAGCGCAACATGTCACACAGCTCGTGCCACATTAGATTTATTGAAAGACACGTTTGGTGACCGCCTAATTTCACGTTTTGGACCTGTGAATTGGCCTCCAAGATCTTGTGATTTAACACCGCTAGACTACTTTCTGTGGGGCTATGTAAAGCCATTGGTCTATGCGGATAAACCACAAACGCTTGACCACTTGGAAGACAACATTCGCCGTGTTATTGCCGATATACGGCTACAAATGTTGGAAAAAGTCATCGAAAATTGGACGTCCAGATTGGACTACATCCGCGCCAGCCGTGGCGGTCATATGCCAGAAATCATATTTAAAATGTAATGCCACAAGATTATCTTTCGGATAAATAAAATTCATGTCAATCGAATAATCCATCGTTGTTTTATTGCAACTTAAAGTTCTGTACCTCTATAAAAACACCCTTTAGTTACAAAAAATTTAAAAATGTTATCAGCATCAGAGAGGTCTGGGTGGAAAGATTCAAAAATTAAGAGAAATTTTAAATTTGAAAATTAAATATTAATATATATGATATATTACAGTAAAATGTAAAGAGATTAATGTTGAACATATAAATTTTTTAAAAGTGTCTTCACCAGTTCGAAAATGTTATTTCAATTTAATTAATAATTTAATTCAAATATTAAAATTAATTTAAAATGCTAATACGGCTTACAGTCGATAATATTTTTGAGGAAACTTATCACATTTTATAATTTTTCATTAAAAAATTGACTAAACATATAAAATATTGTAGTACAGTTATCAAACGAAAGAGATGTAGAAGGGTTTAGAGGCGAAAATGTTTTAGTGATGTATTGCATGATATTTTTAATTTGTAATTTAAAAAAAAATTATCATATATATAAATTATATATCAGCGAAATTCAGCTATCAAGCTAAAGAAAGTTAAGAAGAGTCATCACCTCTTCCAAACTTTAATTTTATTAAGTTAATACAGGGTTATCAATTTTCAGGTTTCTAAAATAAACGTAAATAAAATGCGTTTAAAATAATTTGTTGCATTAAATTCCTTTGTTATTATAAGGTTTGAACCTTGATATTACATGTGAAACCCTACCTCATTTAAATGACCGTCTCGTGAATTTTTGCAAACTTCGATCCGCATGAGGTAATTTTCGACCAATTTTGGCACATATTGGGCGATATCTCAGCCATAATTTCACGAATGTTGATTTTCAAGTGCTCAAGAGTTAAAGGTTTATGCGCATAAACACGATATTGCGCCTGGCCCCACAAAAAAAGTCCAACGGTGTCAAATCGCACTATCTTGGTTGCCAATTTCTCTCATAATAAAGCCATGTTCGCTCGTGTTGCTTGGCATGTGGCACCATCTTGTTTTGTTATGATGTCCCAAGTCGTGTTCTTCAATTGCAGGCCAAAAAAAAGTCGGTTATCATACGACGATAACGCTCCGAATTGACAGTTACAGTCTCACCGTTATCGTTTTCAATGAAGTAGAGTCCAATGTCACCTTCGCACCAAAGAGCGGCAGGAGATAGTAATTATTTTGGGTGCAATGGCCTCTCTCTTTAATTATTTGATGATTCTCAGAGATTTACGTATCCACCGAGTGAGAAATATGCCTCGTCACTGAAAAAAAAAACATTGTTGAAAAAATCACGATCCATTGCTTGTTGTTCAAGCACCCAATAGACGTAACTACGGCTTTATGAATGGTCAGCTGACTTCAGTTGCTGTATGAGCTGGACTTTATAGGGATGTAGGTGTAAGTGCAAGTGCGAAATGTGTCAAAATGTGCCGTAAGAAAGTCCCAGCTTTTGAGAACGTAGATATATAGACACATTCGGGTGTCTTCTGCTACACTTTCACTTACATCAGCGATATTTGAGATGGAACGAGCAAAACCATGATGCACAGGCTTTACAATATCTATAACCGGTCCATTCACCTCAAATTTCTTTAAAATTTGACCAATTGCTTGAGTAGTTGGAGAATTATGTGCACCATTATCTCCTCTTAAAGCACGAAACCTGACCACGCTTGAGTCATCATTTTTTTAGTAGGTTTGAACAATTTTAACGTATTGTGAGGTTGTAAAGCGATCCATTTTCATAAACTCCTGACTTTTAACTAAAACGAAACATGTTTGGTTTGACAGTTAAGTTTGTCAGATGTCAAAATACATCCCATCACATTCGAAACCATTAAATGGATAACGCTTTAAAATAGAAAATATTTTTCAAAATGGGTATCAAATTGAAGAAATTAAAAAGAGCTATTTGTTCAACATGTTAAAATGACTGCACATTTAGTTGCGAAGCCTATCACAAACTATTATCTGAGAGCGGCCAGTATGAGGAAGGTTTTACAAAAATGTCAAACAACTCTCAGGGTAAAGGGTTGTGAAATTTATTTCATTAAGAGAGCGCTTCAAAATTACCATTGCTTATAACATTTTCAAACACTGCTAGTGTTTTTCCATTTGTTGGAAAACATCAAGACGAAAATCGAAATCGCTTAAGCGTTTAAAAATTGTCAATTATTCATTGTCAATTATTCATATATTATTATAGAAAAAATAAAGAAATATGTATGTAGGTAAGTATGTGCGAGATATGTTCAAAGGAAACGGTGAATTTAGAATTTTTTTTAAAAATACTTATTTATTCATCAATATATATTTTGTCCCTTTCAAAGTAATCCTCCTCGGTTATAATACATGTGTGCCAATGCTTTTTCCAATCCTCGAAACACTTCTGAAATGCGCTTATCGGTATGGCCATCAGCTCTTTCTTCGATTCTGACTTAACCTCATCAATTGTGGCAAAACGCTTTGCTTTCATTGGTTTCTTTAGTTTTGGGAATAGGAAAAAGTCGCAGGGAGCCAAATCTGGTGAATACGGTGGTTGAGGCATGAATACGGTTATGTTTTTGGCCCAAAAATCAGGAATAAGCATTGATGTGTGAGCTGGTACATTATCGTGATGCAGAATCCACGATTTGTTTTTCCACAATTACGATCGTTTGAACCGTATTATTTCTCACAAACGTTGCATAACTTCCTTGTATTATTCCTTATTAACTGTACGACCTTTTGGCAGGAACTCATGATGCACCACACCATTGTAATCAAAGAAATGAAATGAATTTTCACGGTATTTCGTTCTGGTTGTCTCTGATTTTCCAACAGCGTAACGTCAAAACTTACTTGATCCAGTCAACTGTCAAATAATGACAAGTGCAGTGTTTACGCTCTTGCTCTCGAATGAAATGAACGAATGTAATTTCGCCACCCCCAAAATTGGAGATAAGTAAATGAGAACAGATCGCGCTATGAGCATGCACATTGTCTTCAATCCAATTCTTCAATATTTCAATGAAAATAACGCCTTAAAATAGTCTTCCATTTAATGTAAGTTGAGAGAGAATATAATATCGGTTGCTCTTCTTTAATTACATCGCACTTTGCTGTCGGCCAGTTAAGTACCTACTTGAAAATGATGGGATCGCTCTGTTTACTTTCAGCTCTATTTAAACGCACTGCACAAAAGTCTCCCTGCAGGGCGGCTAATAATTCAAAGAAATATATACTGTAAAGCGTTAAAAATCTCAAACCAGAAGACATGGCCTTGGATATGCATCACTGAAACAGAATGTTGCATCTGTGTGGCAAATGTGCTGTTCATGCATCAGGTGCGCTAGCAAAGCGACGCCGATTAGCTCGTTGCCGCAAAGCTGATAAAATGTAGAAGAAACAAAAACAGCAAAATACTGCTTGGCGTGAAAAATATGTATGTAGATAAAACGAACTAAACGTTCAGCAGGTGCAGCAGCTTTACGCATGCGCACGCATATTTGGAAGGAAATGAGTGGTAAAGCAGCTTTAAGTGATTAATGTAGTTCACATTTTTCATATTTTTACATTTGTATGTATTTTAGTTTGTATGCATGCATGTCACTTTGTGCTGGCAAATATGTCTCATTTTTTGTAGTCAAAGCCAAATAGGGCTAATCACTATTACTTTCATGGGAAAAATAGTGTATTAATTCCAGTTACTTAATTTGATTTATTTTGTAAAAAATGAATATACAATTAAAGATTATATGAATAATAGATAATTTGTCATTAAAATTAAAAAAAATGACTTTAAAATATTTTTATTATATTAATTCTACCAAATTTTTTTTCATAAATAGTACTTAAGTGTGATATCCGTTCATTATAGGCTTAATTAAGATTATTCATTTATTCGAGTGCTGATTGCCCCTTTTTTATAACTTTTTTATTTCATAATAAAGTAAAAAAAGACAGAAAATTCAAATTTAATAGGGATTGTTTATTACCATTCAAAATATCATTCTTTGGCATTTAATTTTTGAAGATTATCTCTTTCAAATGTTGGCCGCGGCTACGTCTCAGATGATCCATCCGTTGAGTCTAATTTTCGATGACCCGTTCGACCATTTCGACTGGTAACTGTCGAATGACACGCGTGATGTTTTACTCCGAGGTCTGAATCGAAGCGGGATTTGTCCGCATAGACTTTAGACTTTACATATCCCCACAGAAAAATGTCTAACGGTGTGATATCACACGATCTTGATGCCCAATCGCCGGCCCAAACCCTGAAATTATCTGCTCACCGAAGTGTTCTCTCAATAAATCCATTGATTGATGCAGTGTGTGGGAACCAAATGTGGCGGAGATCACGAGCTTCAATTTCATACATAAAATAGTCGGTTATCATGGCGCGATAGTGGTCGCCATTGACGGTTACGTTCTCACCGGCATCATTTTTGAAGAAATATGTTCCAATGACTCCACCGACCCACAAACCACACCAAACCGTTGAATAAAATTTGACTCGAAAACGTCGAATCTTCTTGGAACTTTTCAAGAGCCCATAGAGCGAAGCGATGTCGCTTGGGAAGGTCGAGTGGCTTCAGTTCTTGCACACGCTGTAATTTGTACGCTTTCAATTTAAGATCTCGACGTAAAATGTGCCAAGTCGTTCCATAGGTCAGTCCGAGTTGCTGCTAACGGCGCCGAATCGACTCTCCACGGTCTTCGTGTACACTCTCAGCTACGGCCACTATATTTTCTGCACTGCATCCTGGACTTGGTGTATTCGGTTGAATATTATCCAATAATGAATGCTAGGTCTGAAGATGGGTGACGGTCTTACGAATAGTACGCTCAGTAGGCCGATTATGTTGACCCTAAGTTGAGCGAAGCGTGCGAAACACATTCTTTACAGAACGTGAATTTTCGTAGTAAAGTTGAATAATTTGTAAACGTTGTTCAGGCGTAAGTCTCTCCATGAAATGATGAAATGTCAAACAATACTGAACAAAAATAGCATGACAGCTTGACACGACTCACGCGTGATCTGTCAAAAAAAAAAATACTATTGGAAAAGGTACCACTACTTGGATCACCCTTTCAAATATTCATATTCTCCCGAATATTGTTAAAAAATTTCTTAAACTCTTCATTTATAGCCTCTAAAAATATTCAATACAAGTACAACCCTTTACTGAATCTATTTATTTTTTATCATTTTTTATAAGCAATAAATAAATTTATTTATTTTTTCCATCAAATTCAACATTAATTATTGTAAGTTTAATTTACCCATTTGCATCATCGCATGTACGAGTACTTCGCCTCGTGTCAAGGTCCTTCTTCCACAATTTAACCAACTAAAGTCAGCTCTCACGCCGATCATCACTCAGCAAATCCACATTGTAGTACACAATACTGCTCTTTGACTTTCAAAATCATAAGTAAATATTAATTACAAGTCTTGAGTTTTACATTATTTGAATTTAAATATTTATTTTAGGACACACAACTCAACCAACATCTTCATTTCCAAATCATTTAACTTCAACTTCAAATTCATTAAGACAATTTATCTGTGTGTAAATCTGAAGATATGTATTTATCTGTGTCTACTTGTGCAATTTATAACTTGATTTACCACAATATAATTAGTTATGCTTATGTTAGTGGTTTGTCTTTACAATTGGACCCCATAAAGCATTTGTTTGTAACCGCAAAGATTTTATTGAGTAAATATTTTGAAAAACACGATTTCGCTTCGTGTGATGTGAAGCAAGTGTTTGGGTGAATTCAAGTAGTTATAATTTTAAATATTCGTAGTATGCTGGGTGTAGAGTTTTTAAATGAGTAAAATAATTTATCTTTTGTGATTAGGAGTAAGTCTTGTAATGTATCTCTCATTTGATATTTAAAAACCACCAGTAGTAGTACAAGGCTGACTAATCAACCAAGCTTTCCCGTTCAGAGAAAGAAAGAGAGAAAGATAGAGAAGAGAGATTCGTCACCTTCTTCTGTCTCTATTATTCGGTGTGTTCCATACGTGCCTGTTCACGTTGTAGAAAACACCAAACAGCTCAGAAATCCATTCTGACGCTAGGAATCTTGACATTGGAGTTCTAATTCAATCCACAATTATATCGTAAATTCTTTCATCTTTGTGTTCAAATCATTCCAAAACATAAGATAATTATGATAACTTATAATCAGTTTTTGTTTATTTACATCTGAAAGCAAAATTTACCCGTACGAAATACAAAAATGAAAAAAACGAGGGTTTCTCAAAAATCAAGCAGTTATCGAATTTATAACGATTTAATAATAGTTATTTCAATCAGCAGAATTTTTCTCTCCCTGCCGGTCCATTATGACAGTTTCGACACTGACACTAATTATACTGCCCTGAATAAGTATTTATCAAGGCTAGCAATGTAGTCCGCAAGAACTCTGCAAGGCTTCCAGTTCATCCCTGACTATTCGGTTCTGTAGTGATTCTGTTTGTACGATGAAGATTGCCGTGCTGCAGTGGAGAGAAAGCAGAGTGCCTATCTCGCAACTTTGCGATCGACCACAACACGTGGGATAGATATGGAGAGCTGAAGAGAAAAGCGAGACGCATTTGCAAACGAAAGATAAGAGAGGCCGAAATGCGTGAGTATAAAGAGCATGAGCAGCTGGTCGACAAGGGTACTTACAGAATGATTCAATACCGCAGCATTCTCATTTAGGAACCAAGTAGAACACTTATCCAAACTGCTGAATGGCAGTGAAAGTGCGACACCCGGAGATGGTGAACCCCTTCTAGGCGGGATTGTCGGTAAAACGTGAAATTATCAGCTCACCGAAGTATTCTCTCAATATATACATTGATTGATGAGATGTGTGGGAAGTGGCTCCATCGTGTTGAAACCAAATCAAACCGCAGAGATCACGAGCTTCAATTTCGGGCATCAAATAGTCGGTTATCAAGGCGCGATAACATTCGCCATTGACAGTTACGTTCTCACCGGCATAATTTTTGAAGAAATATGGACTGAAGATTCCACCGGCCCACAAACCACACAAAACCGTTGTTTTTTCTGGATGAAATGGCAGCTCTTGAATCTCTTCAGGTTGCTCTTCGTCCCAAATGCGGGAATTTTTCTTGTTTACAAACCTATTGAGCCAGAACTGGGTATCATCGCTACACAAAATTTGGCTTGAAAACGTTGGATCTTCTTGGAACTTTTCAAGAACCCATAGAGCGAAGCGATGTCCCCTTGGAAGGTCGAGCGGCTTCAGTTCTTGCACAAGCTGTATTTTATACGCTTTCAATTTAAGATCTCAACGTAAAATGCGCCAAGTCGTTCCATACGGCAGTCCGAGCTGCTGAGAACGGTGCGAATCGACTCTTCACGGTCTTGGTGTACACTCTCAGCTACGGCCGCTATATTTTCTTCACTGCGTCCTGTACTTGGTCTATTCGGTCGAATATTATCCAATAATGAATGCTGGGTCTCAATATGGGTGATGATGTTGCGAATAGTACGCTCAGTAGACCGATTGTGTTGACCATAAGTTGAGGGAAGCGTGCGAAACACATTCTTTACAGAACTTGAATTTTCGTAATAAAGTTGAATGAATTCGTAATTCTTTCCGTGATAAAATGCCAAACAATATTGAACAAAAATAACATGATAGATTGACACGACTCACGCGTGATCTGTCAAAAAAGGCTATTTAAAAAAGTACCCCCACTTGGATCACCCTTTACTTCAGATGATACCCTTCCCATCATAAATATTAATATGTACATACATACATACATAGATATCTGTCTGCCAGCAAATACCTCTGCTCAAATTTGGTAGCCACTAATTTTCAACAACTCTCTAGCCTTGTTATTTGGTATCATTTTTGACTTTTTTCCTCGCCGAAAACAGGCTACTCAAGCGGACAATGATAAATGAGTAAAAATTCGTAATAATAAGGCAATTACACAAAAAAATATAAATGAGCAAAATGTTATTGCTGCATTTCAACAACTACTCAACATGAGCACAAAGCTCGCTTCAGAGCTAGCACAAGTGATGAGCAACGAGCCCTTGGAGTTGAAACGCCAAACGGTTAATGAAATGTACGAAAGATGTTAAACCACTAAAGTCAAGAATGCCAAATGCACAAAAAGTCAGATAACAGAAATGAATATGATCTGCATCACACACACAAACACATAATAAATCAGTAGCTCAGCAGAGTGGTAGTTTCGCCGATTCGATGTTAATTTGTTTGTTAAGAGAAAAAAAGGAAAAAGAATAAAATTAAACAAACAAATTTTTTATAAAAAAAAAGGTCACAGCGATCGTCTCAGAAATTATAAAATTAAAAAAATTCTTGAATTTATAAATTTTTTTACATTAAAGTTTAATTGGTTATAAATGTTTTATGTTTTTCTATTTTTTATTTATTTTTTATTATTTTTAGCGCTTCTTGTATGCCTCTTCTTTACCTATTTGGCTGTTCCTACAATTAAACTCAGTTGTTATTATTTTTGTTTATGTTTTAATGTACATTTTATTGTTAACACAAATATATACATACATACATACATACATACATATATAATTGCGGGGAGTGCGCCAATCAACCAACCAGCCAACCAACCTGACCCATTCACAATTTTCCCACGCTTCCCCTACACCCCCCACTGCACACCGATTCGTCCACAACACTCCATCATCAGCAATCTTCGCTTTGGTGGCATCTTCAATGGGTTGACGCTTAGGCTTAGCTCAGCTTAGCAAATAAATAAACGCAGAGTGTGGCACTTTTTTTATCGCCGATAGCCCTGACATCAAATGGCACCTCGCACAAGCACACACACACACACACACACACACACATGTATATATACATTTGTTTGGTTGCCAGAAAAGCGGAACTCTGTTGTCTTTGCATGTCCAATGCAACAAATAATAGACGTGGAAAAAAAACTCACAACAAAAAAAAACATTGTTAAGCTGTCAAAGCCGCACCGTGGCTCGTCAATGATTGCTGATGATGGTAAAATGCCGATCCGCTCATTTCAATTGGGCAGGGTAAATTGCATTGTTGTTGTTGTATTATTCGCTTTTTTTTTTGTTTGTCTATAGTACTTGTGAAGACAAAACACTTGAAACTCCCAGCAATAAGTTCATAAGTATGTGTGTATGTATGTGACATATGTAAATATGTATGTAGTTTTGTCTATTGTGTATAAGTATATTTATATATATAATATTTAGTATATTTATGTGCGTGCAAAGGCATAGCTAAAGACACAAGCGGCGCCAGTTTAAATCAAAGATTCTAAAATAAAATTTATAATTAAATATATGTAAAGGGTGATCCAAGTAGAGGTACTTTTTTCAATAGACTTCTTTTGACAGATCACGGGTGAGTTGTGTCAAGCTGTCATGTTATTTCTGTTCAGTATTGTTTGGCATTTCATCATGGAAAGGCTGACGCATGAAAAACGTTTACAAATCATTCAACTTTATTACGAAAATTCACGTTCTGTAAAAAATGTGTTTCGCGGGCTTCGCTCAACTTAGGGTCAACATAATCGGCCTACTGAGCGTACTATTCGCAACGCCATCACCCATCTTGAGGCCGAGAATTCATGATTGGATAATATTCGACCGAATAGACTACGTCCAGTACGCAGTGAAGAAAATATAGTGGCCGTAGCTGAGAGTTTGCACAAAGATCGTGGAGAGTCGATTCGGCGCCGGTTGCAGCAACTCGGACTGACATGTAGAACGACTTGGCGCATTTTGCGTCGATATTTTAAATTGAAAGCATACAAAATACAGCTTGTGCAAGAACTGAAGCCGCTCGACATTCCCAAGCGACATTGCTTTGCTCTATGGGCTCTTGAAAAGTTCCAAGCAGATCCGACGTTTTCGAGCCAAATTTTGTTCAGCGATTAAACCGATTTCTGGCTCAATGGGTTTGTAAATAGGCAAAATTGCCGCATTTGGGACAAAGAGCAGCCTAAGGAGATTCAAGAGGTGCCATTTCATCCAGAAAAAACAACGGTTTGGTGTGGTTTGTGGGCCTGTGGAATCAGCGGTCCATATTTCTTCAAAAATGATGCCGTTGAAAAACGTAACCGTCAATGGCGACCGTTATCTCGCCATGATAACCGATTTCTTGCCTGAAATTGAAGCTCGTGATCTCCGCGACATTTGGTTTCAACAAGACGGCGCCACTTCCCACACATCGCACCATTAAATGGATTTATTGAAAAAACACTTTGATGAGCAGAAAATTTCATGTTTTGGGCCGGTCGGTTGGCCACCAAGATTTTGCGAAATCACACCGTTAGATTTTTTCCTGTGGGGATATGTAAAGTCTAAAGTATATGCGAACAATCCCGCTTTGAGTCAGGCGTTGGAGCAAAATATCACGTGTATCATTCGCCAGTTATCAGTCGAAATGCTCGAACGAGTCATCGAAAATTGGACTCAACGGATGGGCCATCTGATACGTAGCCGCGGCCAACATTTGAAAGAGATAATCTTCAAAAAATAAATGCCAAAGAATGTTCTTTCGAATAAACATTTTCCATTAAATTTGAATTTTCTGTGTTTTTTTCTTTAAAAAATAGGGAACCTCGAAATGGATCATTAGTAATTACTTATTAGCTGTGTAATGCACTTTTGTAAAGCTAAAATACGAAATTGAAAAATATTCGAAACCAGATTTTAAATATTTTTTGCAGTAAGGGGGTTACAAAACTAGCCCCTTTCCTAGTCGGATCCACTGTCATACTGCTGCATAGGGCGATTCCGTAGCGTACGATTTTGACTTCACTTAACGATGATAGATTGCGACGCAAGACAAAGCGTGCTAGCGATCGTTAGAGCAAGATGTAAATAATAATAATAATAATAATAATAATAATAATAATAATAACAAAAACAGCAACAACAACAACGAAAACAAGATTAATGTCACCAGAAGATGATATACCATCCACAACCCCCCATTTACGAACGCCAAAGAAGCAAGGCCACAGCCTAAAAGCAGAGTGCAAGTCTTGACTTGTTGAGTTTTCTCAGGCTTAATCACCTCGTTCACGCGCTCCAGAGAAAAAAGAGAACAGTACAGTACTTGTAAAAGCCGCTCTGTGCACCGAGAATGCTATGAAAATGATGGGATTCGTGTTACTGCTCTGAGGGAAAAACAGCCGAAAAGAACAGCACTTCATCTAGAAAACCAGAAAGCAAGCTTGAGGGCCAACCATAATTAGAGAACCCAGTAGAGTGTATAGAGGGTATAGGGCCTCGCATTCAAGGGGAAAAAACGATACAGATATGAAATATAGAAAACAATGAGAGCCGAATGTCTCGAAACTAGGTCAACCTGATACAAGAAAGGACCCCCGCAGAAAAATTTAAGCGGAGCGGGTATCGTAAGATATCTACGTTACTTGGAAAGGATACAAAGCCCATAATTTGCAAAGAACCGTGAAGAAGAAGCAGACGATCAACCAGAACCGGCCGCTAAGAGAATAAGTGCACAGCTATGCTGAAGCTATAAAAGCGGTCAGAGTAGTAAAGAGAGCAGTATAGCCTAAGATCTTCCCTAAAGAGTTCCTTACGCCAGAATAACTAACCGATATCTAAGACACAATAATGGACGAGGCTGTCAAAGGTTGGAAGAGGCTCTTAGCTTTCACGGAGTCTCTTTTAGACCGAGTCTGCTAGTAGCGGATTTTAAAGACGAAAGCACAGCAGAATGACTAACGAAAGTAATTCCGAAATTAGAAAACATCACAATTTTCTTACCAAGAAGTGTGGATAAGGGACAGGAGTATGCTCTAGGTCTGCTCCAAGCTCAAAATAAAGGGCTCAAAACTGTTCAGTGGAATGTGCTTGAGGAAAGAAAGTGACACATGCCTTCGGTTGAACCTTTGTGTAGACGACGAGTCCCTTAAAAGCATGGTGAGAAGCAGCTTCATATCAAACTATAGATTCGGCAGCGTAAAAACCTAGCCTTGTAAATCAAAATATGAAGAATCTGCACAGAAGTTGCAGAAAGATTCTGTCGAGGAGAAAGGATAAGTTAACAGTGGGTCTAAACTTTCTTCGCAACCAAGAAAAAAGCGAAGATCTAATGCCCTCCGACTTAGAGAAGCCAAGGTAAATGACGCCAAACATCATATTTGTCCAGATCAACATCCAATACTTGGTATACAAATGTTTAGTTTTTTATTTCAAAAGCGCTTGCAGATTATAAATTAAAAATACTACTAAAAATTTACATTTAAATCGAAGTACAAAATAAAAACAGACATACACACATACATCGTAAATTAAGCAATTTTTTCTTTTTTAGAATTACGTAATTTCGTCAATAGTTTACGTATCATCGTAAAGGATGTAATCACAGGCACCATTATGGGCAGGAATAATGGAATGTATATGGCATATTTTTGTTCGTCTGGAAAATATAATTGCGCCAAGAGGCTTGCATCGAAAAATGCATGCTCTGATGCGACGAAAGCAGTTCTTGCATAATCAGAAGCAGCCAAAAGGTCACCTTTAGCTAGTGACTGTTTGGCTAGTAATAACTTTTTATAAGCATCATTAATAGATTCGCCGACATCATCATTGATAACGATGTAACTAATGTTGTCTGCAAAGAAAGAAAAGAAAAAGTAGTAGAAAAAAGAAAATAAGTAGTAAATTAAATATGAGTGCCCATGAGTTTACCCAACAATTTTATTAGACTCTGTAATGTATTGCTAGCTGTGGTGATATGCATAACAGCACTGCGTCTAATATAGGCTTCATATTCCCAGCGACGTGGCGCTATCTGTTCCAAAGCGACTGTTTTCACACCATCAATGTTGAACTGAAATGGAAAAATTTGTTAAAAATGGATTACTCAAATCTATATCAACTCTTTCTCACCTCCACATTTATATCTAAAAGCTTTTGCAATTGATACAGCATTATTTGCATTACATCATTAGTATTAACGTAAAATTGTACAGGTTGCTGTGCGGTGTTATAGGAGAAGCATGCTTCTACCGGTGGATTCGCGATTATAATGCCACCCCATTTGGGAGAAATAAATGAATCAACACTCTGCCGCGTTGCCTGCTTGTTTTGACGATTATAAATGTGTACAGGCGCTATATCACATGGTGTAATATAAACGACTAAATTAATTGCAGGCTTAGCTGTTATGCCAACACCCAGGTTCTTTTCAATCGAAGTAATAATATGTGGCAAATCGTTTTCGCCCAAACCATAATGGCGGCCAAGTTTTGAATTATCACGTATCTGCTTCAAATCAGCCTCAAATGGGAGTTCATACTTCCATTGTGTTGTGAGTGTATAATTTGATATTTGAGAAACTTCCTTCAGAAATGGTGCAATGTAGGCTTAAATGATTTAAAAAAAATAATGAATGAAAACAGAACTTTTTAATATTTGTGGACGTAATTATTGGGTTAACATACTCTCCACGGCCATGCGTACATTCCACTTGGCGTCCATTATATCCGGTCGTGGATTTAAAATCGAAACCACTACATCATATTCAGTTTGTGGGGCTTCAGTCTTGACAGCTTGTCTATGATTTTCATTTAATATCTGTTGTATGCGATGAGTCTGTAGTATAAGTAGATTTATGACTTGCTTAATGCGACTAGAAGCTGTACGTTTGGGAAACAAATTTATATAAGTAAAATTTTTATAAACTATTTCCATCCTTATCTATGTTCACTTACAAGTATCATTACGTATTAGTGCAGAGCGATCGTTTGTGAGTAAAATTTCTTCTTGCAATTTCGGCCACTCAAAGAAAATAAAATCGACTGCTTTTAATTCTTCTTTTTTTAATAATATGCTCTCAAGACCAGCAGGAGTTTTAGTATTTAAAGCTTTTTCAAATGGTGAAATTTGCAGAAATTGGGGACGCCATAAATCTTTTATCAAAAGAAAAAAAAATATTAAAACTTCATTTAAAGAAAAATAGTAAGAACATACCGTTATTTGAGTAAGCTTCGTCCAATTCTTTAACTAATAATTCACCACGTGTCTTATCAAAAGTGAAAATGGCAATTTTTGTTCCAATTTCTATGGGTGCATCACTCAAACTCATTATATCCGCTGATGGCAAGCTGACTCTGTTTTTTTTTTTTTTTTTTGAGAAAAAGAATTTATTTTAAATAAGATGAAGTCAAAAAAAAAGTTAAATATGTATTTATTTACCTGTAAACCTCTGTTGTTTTCCACCACATCGGTACTCCTACAATAATGACGACAATCATGAAAGCCATAGAGGCGAAGAGGCGATATTTGTCTGAAACAAAATAAATTAAATGATTAAAAAGAATTTAAGAAATCATAGAACTTCAAAAATATGTTAAGATATAAAATAATAATACTTCTCTTTCATCTGATCAATTGTTTTTCACTTAAAACAGCAAAATACGGAGTTAAGGCATTTTGTGGCTAAGTATTTTCATAATTTTTTTTTCAAATTTACAATCTAAATTACTCGAAATTTTTATTTTAAAATTAAACAATTTGTACTAGTGTATTTATAACATTAATTTTTTAAATAACTTTATTTTCAAAATCATTAAAAGGATATAGGTATAAACTGAAGTTATCTTACATCATAAACAATGTGTATTTTTTATTTTCAAAAAATATATAACTTAATTTCTGCTTCTCATTTACAGTAATATTTTTATGTATATTCCTTTCGATGTATTTAACACAACAAGCAAAAAAATCTGTAATTAACTAAAATAAAATTAAAGTTATCGCACAGATAACACCATCGGTCATAAATACTAAATTACTACATAAATATGTAAGCATTTGTGCGTCGCTGTTGAAAAAAATGCTTATTAGTAAGCAAATTATTCTTTATAACTGCATGAAATCACGTAAACAGGTCCTCTCTCCAGCGGCGTATTACGTGAAATATATTTTGTAAATTTTGTTGTACCCTCGCAACGGTATACAATATTAAGCGCATTATCCACAGGCGTAATTGTTAAAAGTACAGAATCGTCCTCCTCTTCCTCTGCCTCATATCCAATACTGTCATTATCTGATTCACCGTTACGATTCTTCTGATGTGGCTCATCTGCTTCAGGTGATAGATAGGTAACTACAGCTGCACCTTCACTCGCATTTAGGTAATAAATTAAGTCAAGCGTATTCTCTTCACATATGGCACCGTCACCCAAAACGGTGTAATTGCCATGTGTCCAACGTTGCACTTGCAGATTATAGGTCGGATTAGCCGCGTTGGGTCCAGCCAAGTCCAAATCCGTATAGTCACGTAGTAAGGCAAACATTTCGGTATTCGAAAAAAGGGCAATTAAGCCGGCTATTGTTTTACTGGCAGTGCTTATGTCGAGTATTTCATAATTATGTGCATTCGCTGGTCCTTCCAGTCGCCATTTTAATGTATCGTCGTGCAACAATTGTTCCAACGCTTGCTCAAAAATTTCTCTCCTTAAAAATTCATATAAACATATTTCTGAATTATCTTCGATGCGCTTTTGTATACTTTTCTTGGTTTGCGCTTTTAAGTACACTTCATTTAAGAATTCAACTACACTAATTGAATGTGTACTTTCTGGTACTGTGAATTCTAACTTTCCAAACGGGCGCATAACGTCGGCGATTAAATCATTATTGGAAGCACCATGAAACCAACCGTTTATGGTTAGACGTGGATAATCGAATGTTGTTACTTCACCCACTTGATGAAATGAACGTGAACCGACTTTGAAAAAGGCGAATTGATTATTCTTAGGTGAAATTTTTCGTTTTACAGGGAATAACGGAAAGCAACGTTCATCACCGCTGAATAACTCTAAACAGCCGCCTTGCTCTTCGCGCCATTGCTCTGCATTCTCCCAAGGTGATAAATAGTATATAAACGCGATTTGTCGGTCTTTAAGTAAATCATCGTGCACCAACAGGTAATCCCCGCAGGTGTACATGGAGCAGGATGCAGATACATAATCTAATTTTAGTCCAGTTAAAGCCTGTAGCCAAGGCCGCACAGTACGTCGCAGCATTTGTAGAAAGCTTGTTAATAATTTACAATTGGCCATGTTCGAAAGGTCTGTGCTTTGATAAAATTCGTATAAATCCATTTGCTTTCGCGACCACTGCACTTTTTCCACCATTTCATCGACAAGTTGTCTGCAGGTGATTTTATTTTGTAAAAGATCAGGTAACAGACACACTTGAAAAGGATCCCTGTACATTTTTACAGCTGTGACTGGATCATGGTAGTCTTCTTTCTCTTTAGAACTCCATTGTGTTTTTAGTTGCTCAGTAAACGCGGATGTAGTGTACGAGTGATTAAGGGTTAAATCTGCCGACTCTAGCTTTGCTCTTTTGCTTTGTGGTTCGCAATCCTCTGTTGATACTCCATTATTTATACCAGCAACTGGAAATGCAATACAATGAATTTTATTGTATTAACCAGTAAAGTACAAATCTCATACCTTATCAAATACTATTTTCTTAAAAAATATTTTTGTTTACGTTGTTGTTTATATGAGCTGTTCAATAAATAACACTGCAAACTTTGGAAAACCAAAGGAAGGGTTTGTTTTTTATTCATAAAAATGTTTCCAAATTTTATTAACGTAAATTTATATCGAGAAAATGGCCTGCCGGCCTCACCCTGCACATGGGACCGTTCCCATCTAAATAATTGTGAAGTATCTTACCTTCCCCATCTGCAAAGTCTTCATTCGAAGCTTTCGCTTGGGATTTCTCCATAGTATTTAATTAAAATCAGCACTTTCTTTGACACAAAGTACAGAATAAAGAAAATTTTCTACTTCTAGGACAATCAGAAAATATATTTTTCACACCTGACGGCAAATGCCGTATGTCAAACACAAAGCCAGGGTTGCCATTGCCTATTGTACAACAAGCTGCCAGATTTGTATAGTGGATTTTATTTAAAACGCTTTACAAGCCTGTAGTTCATAACGCAGCGAATAGCGTTCGACGAGAGACAAAAAGTTTGCATTATACACTCCGTTTATGAGCAAAACTAGTCGATGTAATCGAAATGATCTAATGGGCGAACCAGGAAACGAAATATTTTCAAGAGTTCGAAACAAAGGGAAAAATACGTTAAAAGAGTTACATGCGAGACATACTCTGAGTATGTCGATGTCATTGAAATTATTTAGTAGAGCTTTAGATTTCCAGCTATCGATCATCTAACGGGAAGACAAGGATAGATGCCATTTCGACCGGTTTGGAACAGAGGGAGAAGGGTATTAGATGATTCGGATTTAAGGAGCATGCAAAGGGATAGTTAAAATGAGCAATGAGACCTAGCACACTTATTCACACGCACGACCTAATCGAAAATTTACGAGCAAAGTCTGAACTCTAACAGGCTCATGAAAGAAGTTTTTATGTCCAGTTCGTAGGTGTTAGATTAATCGTAAAGATAGTTGCTGGAGCTGTATACCCCTCTCTGTATCTAACGTTCAAGGCTTCTCCGTAATGTGATAATGTTCCCAAACTCGGTTTTCGGGGAATATTAGGGAATGGCAGTCCTTACCTGGATACAAATCAGGGTAATTCCGTTACAAAGTCCCAAAAGCCGATACCTTACCGCGGTAGTAATGTATTTTCAAGATAATGTATCCCGAGGGCTTTCTTGCTGCAAGTTCGGTAGTATTCTAACAAATACTGGCGGTTTATCTTCACTATTTAATCTGCCAACTGCGAAAGGTACCTCGCCCATTAAGAGAACTTGGCATTTTGTTAAGAGATTTTCTCTGGCCACAAGTTGTATTGAAGAGTATTGCTTTTAACCAATCCAAGATGAAAAAATCTTACTAATATAAAAATAATTCAAAATTTTTTTTTCGAATAAAAAAATTTATTAATTAATAAAGTTAACAAAATATTAATAGAAAAGTAACGTACGCTCACAGTCTGGCGAAATGCGAAAAACAAAACCTCAAAGGTTCTACATAACATCATTAATACAGTGTTACATCGTAACGGCCAACGGACTAGTGATAGAATACAAGAACAAGTAAATTAAAAAATAGTTGTAGCAAATATTATAATAGCCAAACTAAATCTCGGCTATATTTTCCATCGATCTCGATTTATTAGCACCAAGCGCAGCTTCATCTTTGCTTAAAGCCAGTTGATAAGCCACCTCGAAAGCCTCACCTAAAGTCAAAATAATTTCTTGTGATAACTCCTTAAGTAAAAGGAAATTAATAATTAGTTATATTAAGAAAAATTAATTGCGGATTAAAGATACCAAATTATCCACCATAAAAACGTGACAATAATGCAAATTCTCTTCTTTCGTTATATAGGCAAAATACCGCAGATCCTCAGCGTCCTGACACACACAGTTGATATTTTCAATGTCATGAATGCAAATGGTGGACTTGAAATAAAATATTGATGAAGAATGTCTTATTGCTGAATCGTCAGAACTCCATAAATTATAATTACAGACTTACGCTATTATCAGCATTCAAAAACTTTACACCAGCGCAGGACACAGCGAGGCCAACTTTTAGGCGGGTATCTTGGTTAGACTCTTTGAGCATTTTGGTTAAATTATTGCAATCTTTTAGCAAATTCGATTCTCTTTCTTTGACTACAGGCAGTGGTGTAGCGTTTCGTTTAAATTTCAATATGGATTTACGCGTGGAAGCCGTACCATGTAATTCCCGTATAACTGTAGAGCCTAGATACTTTTAAGAAAAGAAATATATGTATGTATGTAAATACTTGATATAAGATTTTCCGTATAACTTACATAAACTGTGTAGAGTATTTGTCCGAATATGAGCGTGTTTGGAGAATGGCACCAGTTAGTGGAGTTGCAATCATCATTATTACCTAAGCACAAAGCAGCTGGTCTGCGTATGTGCAATGTGTCTTTGTTCACGGTGTGAACATTTTTCGGTGCGGTCTGCTGCATCGCCTGTAAAGCTCTATCTACTTCATTGACCTCGTTTCCGATGCTCTCTAAAATAGTATCGATCTCTGCCCACACTTGTTTAGCATTAAAATCTTCGTTAGCCATAGGCTTTTGTGTTTGGGGAATATTTCTTTTAGGTGGCAGTGGTTTTATCGAACGCACTAAACTTGGGGAACGTAAGCCACCGGATGCACGATAAGCGGAAAAGCTTTCCTCTTTATCATCCAACGATAAATTCAAAGTAGAGCCTTTAAAAAGTCCTGGTGTGATTGTGAGAAAGTTGAAAAAAAAAAAATTAATTCAAAATGTAAATTTCTTAAGTAAAATATATCAACTAACCAGCGAAAGGCGCATCACCCACAAACTCCTCCACACACTCCGAAACACGTGAGCTCAATGGTGAATCGGGCAATTCAAACTGATTTATAGCGTCTACAATGAAAGATTCCAGATCAGAATGTGGTCGCTGACTAAGACCTAGAGATTTCCGTTTGATGTGCACGCTATTAGGTTGTATAAATTCAAGTATTGTATGTTCTGCTTGCGAAACCGATGGTGGCGGGAAATCCGGTGTAGGCGAGTGTTTCTTATCGACATTTATTTTATTATTACTAATATTATGGCAATTATTATTCGCATCTTTCGTTGGCGATATCGACGTCATTATTGGCTGCTTAGGCGGTGGGCTTGGATTCTCTGATCTGTAATTTGGACTTCATTGGATGAATTAAGTGGTTAAATTGGAGGGAGTTATATAGAAAATGTTAAGTGTAACTATATTTTACTTACACTTGCGGCATTGTTGTTGTTAACTCATCCGCCGCCGATTTCGTGCAATTAATATTTGAATTTGATGTTGTTAAAATGTGATTAATGTTGGCATAGTCATTGGTTCTTATAGAACGGGGGTTTGGTATGGGCTTTTTCGGTTTTAGAATATTGCTTTCAGAGGATGTTAAAATTTTTAAATCAGTCATCTTCACACACTCTACATTAGTGCTTGAGGAATGCAATGAACTATGCGGGGAGATTTTTGACGTATCATTTAGTGTAGTATTTGTAAAAAAATTCGGAGCTGTCATCTCTACATACTCATCCACAACACGACCTCGTGTGTCGATGTGTTTATCACCTAAGTGGAAAATATTAGAGTAGAGTAAAAAATAATAAAGGTACACAGTGGGGACCTACGTTTCTTATTCAGTGCATGAATATCATTTGCCGATTCACTTTTGTAAGCTACTTGCCATCGATCCCCACACCTAGTCGGCATTTGCGTGCGCTGTTGACTATTAAGGACACTCAACAGCGAATGCTGCTTTTGTATTGCTGGGAATACAACCGAGTGTCCGGGTGCATCATGATAGCGCGTAGGCGTAAAGTCTCTATGAGATTTTTGCCAAAGAACCGGCTTCATTTTTAAATAATTTGAATGTGATTTTGTGGTGTGTTCCAAAGAACTCATCGAAATAGAAAGTCCATTTGGTTTCATACTACAAAGATATATATATGTATATACATATATATATTTGTACAAATAATACCTTCTATTTACTGCTATTTTTTTTTTCATTTTCACGGAATATTTGCATACATTCGTGATTAAATGTATATGACGTTAAAAGAAAGTACTTTTTATATGTACGTGGTTAGAGGTCACTTGTAGAAGTAAACAATAGCCGAGCAATATTATGGAAATAAACATAAATTAAATACTAGAAAAACATACATATGTATTAATTATATGTGTTTATAATAAATAGCAGCAGGAGAAACGGTATATGCGGCATATTAAATTTCAGGGATGCAGATTTATATATAATTTCATATTTTTCTAAGAAAATACCAAATAGACATATTACGTCTGACCAATCGTTTGAGCGAAATCCCTCTAAAAATGAGCAAGTATTTAAATAAATTTACGATAGCACTTCGGATCAGACTTTAATTTTTTTTCCACGTTAGACAGCCAATTTTGTGTTTTGAAATCTCGCAACAGGTTGATTAGATTATATGAATTATGTGAATCACCAAGCACAGAAGCGCGAATGGAATGATGCAAAATATAAATGTTCGTATGTGTGTATGTACATTTAAAAGTCGCACAGTTGCAGATGATTTTAGATAAACAGTAATGCGGTATATATTTTTTACAATTCTGAACACATACAGAACTTTGGTTAGTTTTAAATAAATGATTCCCATTTATATGCATGATAAAGCAGTGAGTATAAATATAAGTGGGTGTATGTAACTATATATGCATGTAAATAATAATTACAATTCTAATAATAATAATTATAATAAAAAATAGAATAAAGCTTCGCTAATCACAATAGTTAATATCATAAACATAATCATTCAAGTGCTGGGTTTGAATCGTAAGTGATATGATACGAGTAACTGTTTAATGACAAGTCTATATCACGTTTATATATGATTATGACCGTGGATAATGGGTGCAACAAATGGAGAGCATTCAGAGTGTATATATGTGTGTGTATGAGTAACAATACACAAATGAGCCATTCATTCAATCGTTTCCAGTCTTACGTCTTTGGCAATAGAAATTCCTTGTGTGCAATAGCACTGACTTTAGCATTATCATTATGCCTTCTTCCGAAGGATATATTTGGCACGGGCGAGATGGAACTATCACTGCGCTCAAGATCATCGCCATCGCTGAGCTCGTTAATTGGTTTGAAATGCGTACCATTGGAAGCGTCTTTATAAAAATCTATTTGAAACAGAATATGTATTGTATTTATTGTAAGTAAATAAATTTTTATTACCTTTAATTGCGCATACAATTTCATAGGTAACATGCGGCGGATAATCCTTAAGCAAGTCAAGTGCAGTGTGGCCTGAGCCATCGGTGGCATTCGGGTTGATACCAGCTTGCAAGAGTACATTAACAACTGTTTTTTTACCACAAAGTGCAGCCTCGTGTAGGGCAGTTCCTGAATTTGTCATTATATTAACATCAACGCCAGCAGCTAATAATGCTTCGACCACCTTTTTATGTCCATTACGACTAGCTAAATGCAAACATGTATGCGTAAATAAATGCGTTGATGGCGAAATCGTATACGGCGTAGAGTCAACTGTGGATGTGGTGGGTGTACGACTACCAGACGAGCGATAAGGTGCCAATAGCTCAGGATGTGTGCGTATAAGCGTTTGTACAGCTTGCAAACGACCAAATTGTGCAGCTAAATCCAGTGCTGTTTGAAAACTATTATTGCGTACAGTAGGATCTGCACCATAGGCAAGTAATATGGCTAGAACGGTGTTATGACCATGTTGAGCAGCACAATGTAAGGGCGTTTCGTTATCAATAGTCTTTTAGGATAAGTAATATTTTTTTAGTGTTTTATATTAACTAAACAAGATAACTATATTTAATAAGGGATAAATGTTGTATTTACACACCTGTGCATTGGGATTGGCCGCTTTTGGTGTGTGCAGCAGCAACTGTTTTACTATCTCGTCGTGACCAGCCCATGCTGCTAAATATAACGGTGTTGAACCACGTATGTCCGGCATATCTGGTGCAGCATTATTTACCAGCAACAGACGTACAATATTGATATGACCATTCAAACAAGCATGATGGATTGGGGTGTAGCCATTAACATCTTGGCTGTTAATGCTAGGACTGCGCCGAAAACTAGAGAAACCAATTTATTCAAAATTTATGTGAGTAGATATGTATGAATATACATGTATTATTTATACGATATGTGTTTATTATAACAAACCTTGAAAACGGCCCGCTGCTTCGTTTCGAAATCTGCTCTAGCAATTTACCCACTACAGCAATATTACCAATACGTGCTGCTTCCAACAATTCTTGATCTTTGCCCATTTCAACACGCAGCACAGTTGGCAGTGACGACTGAGACTGCGACTATTGTAAAAATATTACTGAAAAAATAGTTTAATCAGAACAAAACAAATGAGAAATATGACTAATCGCACACATGCAATATGTAAGTCTAAAATTATACATTTAACTAGTAGCATTCGCCAGACGGATAACCATTAAGTTATTTTCTTACTGTTTATAAATTGTGCTGGGAATAAAAGTATATCAAATGATTCGATTAGTGGATATTATTTAATTAGTTAATTATAGGCAATTTTTCAAAGCTGTTATCTACGACAAAAGAGATTTGTTTACTTTATGTTCAAGGTCTTTTCTCAACGCACAATGCAAATTTCATTTCGAAAATTCACCTATTCTATTTTGAAATTTCCACTGTAACAAACACTTATCCTTTAATTAAATTACCAATTTGACAAACGTATTCGTATTCTGCATATTATTTGTACTTAATTCCCTTTATAAAAACAAAATTTCTCTGCCCAAAAATCACCAGTGCAATTTTTGGGCCGTTCTAGTTTCTTAACTACCGTTAACGCTACCAGATCGTAATAATATATAATGGTAAAATTATTGAATTTAATTGATTTAGAAAAAAGATGAACAAAGACAAGGCATATTTTTTTAATTAGTTAATATAATTTTTCTATTTTGGATGTTTAGCATATAACTGCTTGTACCAGTAAGCGATCCATGCAGGAAATATCTATATTTATTTTCATATGGTAGCACATATAAATGAAATGACATCATTTGATGAATTCAGCATTTTCCGAGTTACCAACAGTTGAAAATATAAAATAATTAAAGTGAAAATTTGGCTTCAATACAACAGTTTTTATAAAATATTTAATACAAAAGTATCTATATGAAAATATAAAAAAATTTATTACATAAAATGCAGAAACAAAAACCATTTTTTTGTAATAAATACGACGAAAAATCATCTGAGTACTAATTTCTTTGTTCTTCTGGAATTGCATATAACATAATTTTATATTCGCAAATCAATATTTCTATTGAAAATTTCATTGTGAACAAAGCCGGATATAAAACTTTCAAGTCCAATTATAAAAAGGATAACTAAACCTGTCGTCAGATGCACCAACATTCACGTAATTTTTATTTCGCTCACGCTCTTGGTGCAAAAAATTTAAACTTCGCCTTGGGAAGTCCCTGAAACTAATTTCGCATTTAAATTTTATATAATTTCAGGTATAAAATGTACAGTTTTATTTTTCTTGAAAATTGAAATTAAATTTCCAAATTTTTTAGTTTGACCTGCAATTTTAAATTAATTATTTGTTACTTCTGACATTTATATGAATTTAGATAATTTGACATTTAAATTATTAAATTATTTATGAAAATTATATCTATTTAAATTATTTTTGCTTTATTTTAAATTAAAATGCATAGATTACTTAAAGTCAAAATTTCTATAAAAAGGATTAAATAATAAGTTGACGTTAATTTTCTTAGTTACTGTTCTATCAAAACTGCGCACAGCAACAAACACAGTTAAAGCTGTATGAAAACCAATTGTATGCTTATTAAAATTGTTTTCTTATTTTGGGATTACATTTAATCATCCCTTGGGATTACGAGTATAACAATTAATATTTGCTTTCACAACGTACTCGTATGAAGGTCATGACATTTTATATTTTGAATTCTTAAATAAACTCTGAAGAGAGTACCAAGTCTTTCTGATTAAATTTCTTTTCATAATAGTTTCTTAATTATTTCTAATTAAAACTATGCAAAATACACAATACATAATAAAAGGAGCAAAAAAAATTTACTTTAAGTAGGATACCCTGAACCAGTTTCGGTTACAAGATGAAATCGTACGGGAAATGAATTCAGCAACTTTGAAAACAAATTAAGCAACTGTATTTGAATTTCAAGTAAGAGAGAAGCGTCCCGAAATTAAAAAAGATATTTTTCGTATACATTTTTTACTTTCAATTAAAACAATATGAGTCTTTGTAAGTTTGCAATGATTTGAATTCATTTTTAGAAATGTATTTATAAAAATTTGAAAATTTTAGCGTTGCAGGAGACCCAAGGATCTACTAAATCAAGCACTCGAAAAAGCTCTCGTCGTGCCCGAACGGAAGATTTGGAAAAGGAAGTGGAACTTATTATGTCACAAGAAGATGACAGTGATGTGGAAAAAGAAATTTCAAAGGAAAACAAGGCACCAGATACGCCCCAAACAACTAAAAACATTGACCAATTGCCACAAACGCCAAGTAGCAGAATTGAGAATTCAACACAAACTCCTCGGCGTAGTGCCCGTAAAAGTATCAAACCCGTTCAAGAATACGAAGACATCGTAAATTGTAAGCGCCAATTAAGATCTGCCGCAAAAATTGCTGATACTGAGGAAGTTGTTGACGAACCACAAACTAAGTGGACACCTGCCAAAGTAGGTCGTGTGTCACAAAAGAGAGGAAGAAAAAGTCGCAAAACTGCTAACGATAAAAAGAAGTCAAAGATGCATAGTACTAATGAAAATGTGGTTATCGATGAAGTTAAACAATTACAAGATGATAAATCGGATACTGATTCACAGAACGAGAATAATTTAAATTTTGAACATAATGAGCATAAAAATATTAGCAATGAAGAGAATAACGTAGTTACGGATCCTATTAAAGTGAAAGAAAATGCAATCGAAATTACTTTAAGCAACGAAGATCAAAACATTGAAGATATTACAAGAGCCGATAGTGTAAATATTGGGAAGGAAAAAAGGGTATTCGATGTCGTAAATGATGAGAAAGTGGCAAACAAAAATTTAAATTTAGAGATTGAAAATAATGTTATTGATCCATACGCAGATATGATCGAATCTAAATATATGTCCAGAACAGTAAACGACGGCAAGGAAGCATTAACTGACGGGGAAGAATGTAACCTTAATAAAACTTTTGAGAAAGACAGTATAATTGAAGAGTCAGATGGTCAAAGAGATGGTTTTGGATCACATTTGAAAAGTAATAATATGGATATTTCTGACTTAGGGCTAAATCTTTTAACTGAAGATGTTAATTCAATTGATGCTTTAAAAAATACTGAGCAAGAAAATGATAAAATATCTGAAGACAAAGAAAATGATAAATTAAATATTCCAGTTGTAACAATTATAGATGACACATTAAATAATAGTGATTGTATTTTGCTAAATGCCGATGTTGAAGAAAAAGCTGATGATATGCAGCCATTGAGGCTTTCTGATGATGAAACAGCCTCATCACCGCTCTCTAAAGCACCTCGCATTGTTCTTACCACAGATGAGGGAGACGATCGCACATTAAATGTCAGCGTTCCACTTAACGAAGGTGCCACCCCGAAACGGTACTCAAAGACAGCAATGCGTATGCCAACACCGTATAAGCCCAAACCTGATAATTTAATAAACAAAGCTGATATGGATCAAGACGATTCCGAGCCAGAGGCACCACCTATTGCAATTGAAGTTTCCAAAATGGAACCTAAAGAAATTGTTTTAAGTAGTATCAGGAAACGTTCTTGGTCCGTCTGCATTGGTGGCGCTGAGGGTCAAAATAAACGTAAAAATGTTACGTTTTACAGTCCGGCTAATCAAACGACAATCTTGGAAGATTTAGACGAACGCATTGTGCAGAGTACCAAAAAGAATGAGAAAGGAAAACCGGTCACTAATGGCACTTGTATGTAACAAAGTTTTATATAAATAATTTTAAATTAAAAATTTTTTCTTTCAGTTATAACTCATCGTCGCAAAAGGTCTCTGTCCTTTGATGAGGCTATGACTAATAAATCAAAATGTCGAAGTAAGTTCTTTGAAGCTTAAAAAAATAAATATACACATGAAAACGGTAGCTACAAATACGTTTTATATTTTACAGACCAAACTCCGGGTAAAATGGGTGTGACACCAAAAAAAGTCCAGCCAACGCGTACTAAATTGCCCAATTTCGCAGCTATACATCAGAAAAATTTTGAAAAAATGGAAAATCTAGTGGAGCACGTCAATCGCAAAGCGGAGCGTGCTAAAATCCTAACAAATTCTGCTACGAAGGTCCATGTTGGTTAGTATCATACTTTTACATAATAGTTAATTGAATTGAAAATATCGCTTAATTTTTCGTAGCTTCTGCACAAAAGCCAGTCAAAAGTCAACAATCAAGTTCATCCTCGACAACTGTTTCGGAAAGACCGAAAGCAGCAAAACGTATAAATTTACAAACTACCGCGACTTCGACATTTTCAATTACTAGTAACTTGTCCATGCATAAAGCAACTCATACACCACGTAAAGAAGTATACGAATCTAAGCTTCCCATACCACGAATCGCCATTTGCAAGCCGATTTCTGTCGATGAAATAACACATAAAGAAAACTGTGAAATAAATTTGCCAGATCCACGTCGAGGCATTGTTAAGCCTTACACCATTACTAATGCCAGTAGCAAGAATAAGCAAACGACGCCGGGAAAGAATGTGCTAAAACCAACGCAATCACGACAAGCCGGCCGGCGACCAGCTTTCAATTTATCAACTGCAATCGAATCCTCATCGCAGGCCAACATTGCAAAGCCAATTAACACAATGGGTGAGCTGTTTACCGCGACTACTGTAACAAAAACAAATGCTGCAAAGCCAACAACACAAGCACCAACAATGTCTTTAGATGAAAAAATGGCGTCACGACGACAACGTCATATGGATATGTTCAAGGGGCGTGGCGCGAATATGCGTACTACACCTGGTACAGCAGAGAAAAATTTCGGTAATCTAATAAGAGGTGTACGTTCCAATCGTAGATTTGAATTGCAAATGGCGCACCGTAAGAATATGGAGCATTAAATATAAAAGAAAAAGAAAAAAATAAAGCGTCAGCGGAAAAAATAAATTTTTATTTTTTGCATTTATATACATACATACATAAATATGATATACTTAGTTTTATGTTATTTAGAATACATTTGAATGGCTTATTATAAGTCAATTTTTGTATCAGTTGAAAACAAACAAAAAAATGTTCGACATAGCTTTAGTCAACATTAAATGCATTAAATTTGAATGTTAAATACATGTTACTGTATAACTTTAATAAATACTCGTAACTGCAAGAGTCTTTCTTTGTCCTTACCGCAAATCTGTATTTTTTCTCTATTTTCTTTTCTAAATTGTACGCCTAGGACCAACGTAGCTGCTTTGTATGTGGCATCTTTTATATTTTTGCTTTGTTAAGCATTTCTAATTTGTTGGCGTACTAAAAACATATCCACATTGCTTCAAATTAAGCACATGTCACGTCCACTTTCGGCCATATATAAGCCCGAAATCTCAAATTTACTCATATCAACTGTTCCTTCAAGATTCTTTACATGCTTGTACGCGATTTTTTGCTCTTTCTCAAAAAGATTTTGTATACAAAAAATTAGTCGATGTTTTCTTTTACATCTATCTGAAGGTTGAGATTGGAAGAGTGAATAAAACGGTGCGCAGCTAACGACAATCATTCGTTGTTTACTTTGTGCTTACCAATTGGGAGTGAGTAAATGGTTGATGGGCTTCCTTGTATTTAAAAGTTTCCAGCTTATTATTCCTCTCTTTGGTGTAGGCACCCCGTACGCGATTATAGCCGATTCGACAATAGCGCTCCACACGCTCCTCTTCGCTGTTTGGCGCTAGTTGGAAATACGGCATAAGCATGCTGATGTTAAAGATGTTAAAAAATTTGGGTACAGCGGGAGCAGAATACATCACCACGGTCCTCAATTTATCTTTGAACACTCTAATGGCATTATCGGGCATTGTGGACCCTGAGTGGTCGACAATCATTGGTAGACTTTTGAGGTCGTAATGCTACACCGGGTAAAACGCAGGTTGCTGTCCTCTCATAACTGCTGCTTAAGTTTTACCTTTTGAAGCATCCTCAACCACCAGAAGTCCTCTCTTTGATATCATACGCCGATAATGGTTCGATGTTGGCGTTTGACCAGGATATTGATAACCTTTGTTTGAAAGTAAACTGTTACCTCGACGACTTTTCCCACTTTTCACTACACGACACTTACAGCTGCAACCAGTGAAATATTTGGCCACTCTTTTTACCAACTGGACGAAGGAGTACCGATTCCAACTTGATGTGACAGTCGGCGACCTAAAAATCCCGCCGATAAATAACCCGAAATTACTTGGAGTCACATTCGAAAGCCTGCACCCCTTCACTTCGCATACGACTACAATTGACATTAAAGTACCGAGCTGCAACAATATCCCCAAATCGTTAGAAGGCAGCACTTGGGGTAAAGACAAAGAAACGTTGCTCGCAACAAACAAGGCATTTGGACAGCCTACCGGAAATTAAGCTGCATCACTCTGGACGCTGGGGACTAGTTAGACACAGTTGAAGAAGCTATAAGCATGTCAAAACACTGTCCTGAGGACTGTGACTGAAAACTTCCTGATCTCACAGGCGCTCCATTTATACAGTGTTTAAGCAGATTGACACGTTGAATCTTCATCTTATCTGAATGCTCCCCGCACCAGCTTTACGAATATGGGTACGAGCGGACCATACCCACCCAAAACTGGCTTAGGTACTCACCTTCCCTTTCCATCAAACTGACAGTGTTTTTACCAGTATCTATAAGATTCAGATTGTCTATTAACAACCGTTATTTCAAATAATTACACAGTATTCCATGATACTTTCTTGCTATATGACGATCACGGTTTGAGGGTTAGGGGTCTGCAAGACATGCTCCTTGAACAAATCAAGTACGAGTCCTAAAAGTGAAAAATGAGCAGCGGAAGTCTCTTCGGACTATTTGCTTTTTAGTCTTCTTTTAGCAAAGTGCGAATTCAATTTCGGATCTTGTATATTGGGCAGCTTTATCATGCTTTCTTAGTTGTGAAAGCTTTTCAATGAATAAGAGACACGAATTTGAGTCCCTTTTGGATTGAAATTAATATAGAAATTTTTAACTTCTCTTTAACTTTCAAATTCTCAGAGAGAGAAATGTCGCTCACCGTATGTTCTATTTCTCACACAATTTTTTTCTCGCTTATCCGTACATGCGCACAATGCCGCGCCGCACGGCACCTCTAAAGCCGGCACGTGACTTTTGTTTACCTTCTGTGGAAAAAAAAGCTTGTATATCCTCGTGCACTTTAGTGTGTGGTTGTGGATGACATGTCTCCAAAAGATTGTGGTAACGAGACAGTGCGTGCACAACCACTGGGGTGTTTATTGCGGAATTCTGCGCTGCTTGGCAGCATACATTCGAAAGGACTGCATTGTAATGCTGACTGCTACTCAAGGATGTCCCACGTCTGCATTCACACACACTGCTGCGTGCTTTTATTTGCTGAGTAGCTTGAAGCTGCGTCTTTCAACGCATTCCTCGAAAGCTTTGTTTCTTGGCGGCTTGCGTGTGTGGTGCACCAAATATGGATTGTGGGCATGCACACGTGTTCAAATACATACAAATATACACGTACATATACTGGGCTTATGACAAAGGCGAAACTGCGGGTGTTGCGAGATGCATTGTTCCACCGTAGGCGGTGTGTGAGTATCATTTTGGTAGTTTGTTGAAGTTCTGTGCTCGCTTGCTGTGCGTGGTATTTGTGCAATTACAATTAAAGTTCGTTCTCTTCGCATAGCGTACGCATGCATTCGGCAGTTACGGCCATACAGTTAACGGAAGTATTTGAGTGCTTAATGGCGACTCTCGTTTCGACGTTCGTTCGACAGCATGAATTTACTGTTGTTGTGTTGTATTTGTTGCAACTATAAGAAATATTGGGGTTTGTTTCGTTTGTTGAAGCAACAAAAATTCAGCTGCAATTTGCAGTCACTATATATGTGACCTTGGGCTAACTGTCAATGAATGAACGTACATAAATTGGTATACATAGTTATAACTGTTTGCGTACGTATGTATGTATGTATAGATAAACGCAGTTCCAACGTAAAAAGGCAGTAAATTTTGATGCAATTTATTTTTATTTTAAGTAAAATAAATTTAATTTATTTTTTTATTTCATTCAATTTTATTTATATAAAAATTTATTTTATTATATTTTTTCTGATATTATCATTAATTTAATTTATTTTATTTTCTTTCATTTTATTTTCAACTATTTAACACTATTGTATTATTTTGTTTATTTTTATTTAATTTCATTAATTTAATTTAATTTTGTTGACTTTTACTTTACATTATTGCACTAAAGTTAATTTAACTTAATTAAAGTAATTTAATGAACTGTTTATTGAGGCCTGTAATTGTTTGTGGTTATAAATGAATGAGCTTTATTCAAAGGCCTCCTTTGTTTTTTTTTTTGAATTGAATATTTTGTTATACAACAAAGAAAAATTGGTAGAAGTGACAGCTATTTCGGCGATCACCAGTAATTTAATTTAATTTTGAACCAATTTTATTTTATTTTAAGTTAATTATTTTTTTATTTTTATTTTTCAATTTATTAATTATTTTATTTATTTTAATTTAATTTATTATGATTTGATTTTATATACTTTATTTTATCTATATATATAAAAATCAATGTAAATTTTGATGAACTCCTATAACTTGAGAACCACCGGATCAAATTGCACCAAATTTTTAGGAATTATAAAGGGATATTAGAAGAAGGTTAATGTGACCATTTAGTGAGCATTGGTTTACTACTATCCATAAAAAATGCATACAACAACAACAAATATAAGTAAAATTAAAAAAATATGCTTACATTACGTTGTATGTGGTGTTGAAAGAGAGAAGGAAGTGAAAAAAAAATTAAAAAAAAAAAAATTTTTAAGAAATTAAAAAACAATTTTTTTTAGGAATACAATTTTTTCGATTAAAAAACAAATATTTTGACATTTCTTCATACAAGTTCACATTAGATTTTATTGAATTTTTATAGGTGTAGTGAAGCACGCTAGGGTCTGCTAGTTTTTTATGTAATTCAAATTAATTGAATTTAAATAACTTGCATTTCTATGTGATGAAACGTATGTTTTTTACTTTATTTTATTATATTTTTTTAAATTTATATTAATACAATTTAATTTAATTTTACTTTATTTCATTTTATTTTAATTAATTTAATTTAAGTTAATCTTCTTAGTTTTTTATTTTTATGTAATTTAATTTTAATTTTAAGACTTTCTATGTAATGAAAAAATTATTAGTATACTAGCGCACCCCAGCGTGCTTTGCTACACCTATAAAAAAAATTTCAAAAAAATCTAACTGAAATTTGGAATTTTCGATTTTATTGGAAAGGAAACCAAAATAATTGATTTAAAATTTTTTCCATACCTCTTTTTTAAATTAATTTTTTTTTAAATTTATTTTAATTTTCATTTATTTTGCTGCTCTCTCCGTTTCAACATCACATACAACGCAATGGTCACGTATTTTGTAATTTTAAATTTATTTGTTGTTGTTGCATGTATTTTGTATGTGTAGCGGCCAATGTTCACTAAAATGGTCATATGTCTGGAACGGCTGCGACAATCTCATAAAAACTTCACACTTCTCACACCTTCTCCTAATATCTCTTTATAACCCTTAAAAGCTTTGTGCAATTTGATTTAGTGGTTCTCAAGTTATAGGCGTTCATCAAAATTTGCATTGATTTTTATATATATATATATGTAGATTGAAGCAATACGCAGTTTACTTTATTTTTTTTACTTTATTTCATTTAATTTTATATTCTTTTAATTTATAATGCATTATATTATTTTATTTTATTATAATTAAAAATTTGTTGAATTTTTTATTTAATTTTTTTATTTTCTTTTTTTTTAAATATACTTTATTTTATATGTTTTTTTAATTCTTTCTTATTTAAATTTCTTAATTTTATTTTATTATAAGTTTTATATTATTTTATTTCGATTTATTAAAATTTATTTATAATATTTTATTTTATTTTATTTTATTTCGGTTATTTAATTTTACTTTATTTTATTTTATTTATTTTATTTTGTTATACTTTTTATTTTATTTTATTTTTTATTATTACTTTTTACATTTTGTTCCATTTTGTATTAGATTATTTAGTTTATTTTAGTTTACTATATTTTATTATATTAATTGATTAAATTTAACCTTGTTTAATTTAACTTTGTTTAATTTATTTTATCACACTTAATTTTTTTTTTTCATTTTTTTTTATCTTTATTTTATTTTATTTTAATCTAATTTTATTATATTTTATTATACTTTTTATTTTGTTTTATACTATTCTAGGTTTTTATTTATTATTTATTTATTTTTTATTTAATTTGCTTTAAAGAATTTGTATTTCTACGTGATGAAACATTTTTAAATAAATTTTAAATTTTCAAAAATATTAAAATACGTATGTACATATGTAATTGAAGCAATACTGCAAATTCATGTAAATAACAGTGTTTATGTGTTCAAATTCACTAATTGTTTTCTGAACGCAGTAGCACTCAGTAAAAAAACAGTATAAATTTGGATGTTAACCAATTTTATGCCAATATGTTTGTGCATCTCACTTTTTAATTCTGATATTCACATAAAAGCTTTCATTTTATAAATAAATCAATTTAGATCGAAAGCAATGCCAGATTTAAATGTTCGTTAGTTAACACTTTCAGCAAAATGTGCAGTGCAATCACACCAACTGTGGTGGTCCCATATTCAACTGCATAACACACATATGCAATAAATAGCTGCGTCACTTAACCGCAGTGATAATTCAATTTCAGTCAGTTACCCACACAGATTTCAGCTCTGGTTGTGTGCACAAATGGCTATTCGCTGGAAAACATGCGGAACAGCGATATATTGCTGCGGTTTGGAATTTCACACCGTTGCGTTGTGAAAATGGAAAACTGATTTTAACAAGCGTACATCACAATGTTTTATGTATGTGGGTGTGTTACATTAACAGTAGTTGAACGCATGTATGCAAAATTTAACTAAATGTATGTACACACACACATATAGCATATGTAAGTTAAAGCTTTTGCGTATATGCCTCCAGTATGTAGGTATGTATGTCCTTTTTCATCTCTATATGTGTATGCGTGTATGTACATAACTTTCACTTATGTCAGTTTAATCAAAGGTCAGTCAGCAGATGCAGCAGTGGCGGTAGGGGGTTGCCGCCTATTGTCTGTGGGCGTTATATGTACGATGTAAAACAGTTTTATTTAAAAAACTGACCAACCACAGTTGAATCAAATACTTAGAAATTTTCGTTTTGTTATATATAATCAGCGCTTTTCCGGAGAAAATACAATCTACATATACATACAGACATATATACATACATATGTACATAAAGGGTGTTTTTTACAGAGGTATAGAACTTTAAGTTGGCACTACTTTTCAAGATGGCGACCGATTTAACAGCTGTCAAGTGATTTATTCTCAGTTTGGTTTGGCAATTCATCGTGAATAGACTCACGCCTGAACAACGCTTGCAAATAGTGCAATTTTATTTCGAAAATAATGGTTCTGTGCGGAAAACGTATAGCGCACTACGTCCATTTTAGCGATGTTTAGCGATGAAGCGCACTTCTGGTTGAATGGCTACGTCAACAAACAAAACTGCCGCATTTGGAGTGAAGGTAATCCTCAAGTGTATGTTGAAACACCGTTACATCCAGAAAAACTGACTGTTTGGTGCGCTTTATGGGCTGGTGGAATCATTGGTCCGCACTTTTTCAAAAACGATGTTGGCCAGAACGTTACAGTCAATGGTGATCGGTATAGAGCCATGATTAATAACTTTTTCATTCCTGAATTGAGTAACCATGATGTCCAGGAGATGTGGTTTCAACAAGACGGCGCAACATGTCACACAGCTCGTGTCACAATAGATTTATTGAAAGACACGTTTGGTGACCGCCTAATTTCACGTTTTGGACCTGTGAATTGGTCTCCAAGATCTTGTGATTTAACACTGCTAGACTACTTTCTGTGAGGCTATGTAAAGCCATTGGTCTATGCGGATAAGCCACAAACGCTTGACCACTTGGAAGACAACATTCGCCGTGTTATTGCCGATATACGGCTACAAATGTTGGCAAAAGTCATCGAAAATTGGACTACATCCGCGCCAGCCGTGGCGGTCATATGCCAGAAATCATATTTAAAATGTAATGCCACAAGATTATCTTTCGGATAAATAAAATTCATGTCAATCGAAGAATCCATCGTTGTTTTATTGCAACTTAAAGTTCTATACCTCTGTAAAAAATACCCTTTACATATGTTTAAATATCAATGCAAATTTTGATAAACTATAACTTGAGAACCACAAGATCAAATTGCGCCAAATTTTTAGGAATTATAAAGGGATATTAGTCGAAGGTTAATGTGTATAGGTTCATGAGATTGTCGCAGCCGTTCCAGAGATATTACCATTTTAGTGAGCATTGGCCGCTACCCATTTAAAATACATACATACATGCAACAACAACAAATAAATGTAAAATTTCAAAATACGTGACCATTGCGTTGTAAGTGCTGTTGAAAAAGAGAGAGAAAGAGTGAAAAAATGAAAATGAAAATAAATTTAAAAATTAAAATAAAAAAAATTAATAGAAGAAAGTTTGAAAAAAATTTTAAATCAAAATTTCAGTTAGATTTTCTTGATTTTTTCGATAGGTGTAGCAAAGCACGCTGGGATCCGCTAGTTTTTTATAAATTCGAATTTTTTTCGTATAGATATTCAGCACAGCAACACTTATTTGTTTTTTTTTATTGTTTTGCTATTTTTGTATTTCCGTTTTTTAGCAGTTTTATTTACACTCATTTACTTTCACAAGAAAATAAAAACTTTTCATATCCTTACACAGGTGTTCATACATACATACATCTTCGAATATGCCAACCAATAAATTGCCGCAAAAATTTATTGTGATTCTAAATTTTAAGTGATTTATACTCGCACGTTTTGACATGTTGTAGCTAGCAGACGTGCCTAAAAATGTGAATGGTCGTTGTATTCACTGGCGCAGTCACGCAGAATCTATACCAATTCATATTTAAGAGTATGTATGTACATATATGTAAAGTTTAGCCCTTAAATTTCATAATTTGTCTACAAAATGACATTGGTTTTTGGCGGTGACCACACTCACACTGACACTCTTTTGCGTGCCCAGTATCCGTTGAGTGGGCTGAGTTGTCCTTCACAACGCTAGCAAAAGGTAACCATTTTTATGTCAATTTATGAAATTTGTATATGTGAAATTAGTTCAAGATTTGTGGTGAAGGATACATTTTAGTATTATATTATTATTATTTATGTATTATTATATTATTTGAGTTCAAAAAATGGTTTTTTATTTAAAAAAAAGTAAAAAATACATCACAAAAAGTATTGCCCCTCAGAAGCGATTACATTTTCTCATCTCTCAGGAAATTTTCTAATACCATCTCTAAATAATGTGTCCTCTCTGTCCTTGATGCAATAATTGAGCCATTTTTCGATTTCTTTAAAAGACCAAAACCGGTGACTCCCTATCGTTTTTCATTCGTTGAAAAAGTCAGGAGTAGTTGTCATGTTGCGAAATCACTTCGTCATCCCTTTCGGTCATTTCTGGCCGTTTTTGCACAATGCACGGCTTAAAGTTGTGGTCGATAACGAGTTCAGTTTCCGTTTGTCATGGATTTGGGTCCAGTAAAGTCTCCGATTTCTCATTTTCAAATTTTTTGGATTCGCCAGAACGCTCTCTGTCTTCGACGCTAAAATCTTCACTTTTGAACTGCCGATAGCATCCTCTGCATGACTTATCGGTCGGCGCAGATTTACCAAAAACTTCGACAAGCATTCGATGGGCTTCCGCTGCACTTTTCTTCTAATTTCAATAGCAAAGCCAAATCTTCCCGCAAATGATGGTTATTTAACACAAATGCGGACATTTTCGAAGGGGCAAAAAAACACATTGTTAAAAGTCAAAAGCAGACGCTGATGCACACTAATTATTGTTAGCAGTTGTGAAACCCTCCCAATGCAATAGGTAATCGCTTACGAGATCAGCCACAACTTGCAGGTGGAGCCATCTTTTGTAAACGGACCGAACTAATTTTTACATCCAATATATAGGATTTTTCAATAAGAGTGATTTGATTTCTTAAAAAAAAAACACACACACTCACACTAGTTGTTAAGGAAATTCATATGTTTCTAATTTAATGTGAAGTGCAATCGATACAATTAAGTTCTGAATATCCACGACTTCTTTTGCAGGTATGAATTCGATGAACCCAATTTTTGAGCGCTTTTTCCATTAAATGAAGTCGTATGTCATTAATAACAATTTCAATATTGACTTTTAAAGCTTGAAAAGAATCTAGTTTATTACTAAAGACCGATGACTTCAAATAACCCTACAAGAAGTAGTCTAATGGTGTTAAATCACAACTTCTTGGAGGCCATTCAATGTCACAATTTCTTGAAATAATCGAATCTCCAAACATTTCTCGCAATAATTCGGTTGTTGCACGTGCTGTGTGATAATACGTAGCCCTGTCTTGTTGTAACTAGATGTTGTTAAGATCAGCTTCTTCCATCCTGGCCATAAAAAGGTTATAAGTTAGGTTGGTTATCATCGATCTATACTGCTCTCCATTGACAGTAACGGTGCTATCAGCCGATGATTTCACCAGACCGAAAACCACACCAAACTGTCAATTTAGGTGAATATAATGGTTGTTCATAAATAAGTTGTGGATTTTCTTCGCACCAGAATCGACAGTTTTGTTTATTTATCACACCACTCAGATGAATGTGAGCCTCATCGGAGCAGATGATTTACTTAAAAAATCGTTATCATTTTCAAGTTGTTGCAAAGCAAAATCAGCAAACTCACGACGTTTATGGTGGTCCATGGATGAAATTGTAAACATTACTGAATATAATAGGGGGATTCGCTATGTCTAAGAAATTCATACTATGCAAATATTTCCTATGGAATCCGTTGCAAAATTGTGACATTTTCAAGTGAAACAATAACAACCACACGACACAGGGTTGTTTTTTCCTTCTTGCTATCTGTGGGAAATAAATATACATAGGTTTGGAAATAGGATATTTTTCCTATCGTAGCATATTTTTTTTTTGCATGTGTTTTGTTGTTGTGACATCGCATGCATTTCCTAGACATGGAGAATACCCCCAATGAAAAAAATGACAGATCATTACATATTAAAAATTGGCAAAACGACACTTAGAAATCATATCATCCCTATTGGAAAACCCTTTATAAATATATTATTCAAAGTCCCTTTATAAAAATAGCGAGCTTTTTTCCTGTGTTGTCGGATGTTCTTAATTAAATTATTCTGTAGAGAAATTCCTTCCTTTCAATATCCTTGCAATGTTTTTTATAACAGCCACGTATCTCAACCATTCCAACATCTTAATCTTCAGGGTTTCACTTGTAATTTCTCCAAAGATTTCATGAGGAATGGACGTGCTTAAGTATTTTCTGTTCACTTTTAGGTTAGATCTGATTCAATAACAATTTCCTTATACTCATTTACCTGTGTTGGAATTAATTCCACGTATAAATACAAACTTAGTATAACAATTAATTCCGCTTATACAAATATGTATGCACGTACAAGAAATATACATACATATACAATCTGGCTTTTACTAACAAAAGTTAATTACATATGCCCATATGTATATGTCAGCCGAATTAAGGAAAGATTAAAAGTATAGCTACTCAAGCGCACACTTGTATCATTATAACATACACACATATGTAAATTTAAATGATACACTCCATCATGACCACATAACTGACCTCTACTAACATATTCTTGCCCTGAGCCTTAATTTCAGTTAGGTTACGTCAATCTAGAATTTCCTTCATGCTTATGAAAATATTATGTAAATGTGTTGCTAACTTAGTTGGGAGGCATTACAATTATGTAGATATGTGTAGGCACACACATTAAGTACCTACCGTGGGTAACTGACGATGATACAAATAATTAAACACGATTATTATGAGAAATTAAGT
The DNA here is from genome assembly GCA_030068015.2 of Neoceratitis asiatica. Lineage (NCBI taxonomy): Eukaryota > Metazoa > Arthropoda > Insecta > Diptera > Tephritidae > Neoceratitis > Neoceratitis asiatica. The sequence continues at coordinate 30,270,392 of CM061528.1, forward strand.
ACATACATATGCATGTCCATCATAAAAGTCGTTTCAAGCTTACCTTACGATATAAGGTAACCGAATTTTGTTAATAGAAAAAACTTAAGTATGAAAAATATTTGGTTTTCTTTAAAATTCTGCACAAATTTAAATGAAGTCCTCAAATGGGGCTGCCCGAAAAGTGAAGAGAAAATAAAAAAATAAATTAAAGAATAATTTGCATTTCTTGAATAATATAATGTAATGTAAGTCTGCGTGCACTTTGTTTGTGCATTTTTATTCATAGTATGCATTCAAGCGCCGTTATTCTTACTATTGCTTCTCAGCTTTCAACAGGAATAAGGCAATAAACTGAAGTAGCCTATGCATCATCTTTTTTTTAAATTTTATTCTGCCTTATTATTGCGCATTTTTATTTCATTTTTTTAAAAAAATTTTTTTCTGTTTTTTTCCTCTTCAACTACATCTTCAACATCATCAGCAACGTTTGTAAATATTTTGCTATGTACTCGTGCATAAATGCTAGTTTGTATGCGCAGTGGCAAGTCAACGCGTTGCCTGCCATGTTTAATGCAGTATTAAATTAAAAATTGAAAATTACAGCTGCATTGCAGACGCAGCGAGATTTCCAGCATACAAAGTTGGTCATTAATTTTGCGTTGAGATAAGGAATTCTCAGCCGATTTTAACTTCCTGACAGTTAACCTCCTAAATTTGGCAATTACTGCCGCAGTGAGAATTTATTTTTGTTTTCTCTTCTGTTTGACTGACTTAAGTAGACCATCTCTACAACTATTTACATATGTACATGCAATTGTATGAAGCAGTAAATATGTGAAGACATTGAATTGAAAATCCAGTGAGCTTTATTCAGAAATTTTTCCATAACAATATTACTTATAGATTATTTCGTTCTACATATTTATAAGTAACGAACAAATTCATTTGAAAATTCTAAACCTATAATGTAAGTTACAACACCTCCCCTCAAATGAATATCTCCTATTACAACTTTTATTTCATGCCAGAGATTCAATCGGACGGCTTGACATTTCCTTTTCTTTCTATAATTTTCGATGTTGCTGGAGGCTGTACTCGAATCCAGGACTTCCGAATTGTAGTATGCAATGCTAACCACTCGGCTATTGCGGCCATCATACCAATACTGCTAATTGTAAAGGTTGATCCAAGTAGAATTATTTTTGAAAAGACTTACGCCTGAACAACGTTTACAAATCATTCAACTCTATTACGAAAATTCACGATGTGTGAAGAATGTGTTCCGCGCACTTCCCTGAACTTATGGTCAACATAATCGGTCTACTGATCGGCGTACTATTCGCAACATTATCACTCATCTTGAGACCCAGCATTCATTATTGGATAATATTCGACTGAATAGGTCACTTCCAGCACGCAGAGAAGAAAATATAGCGGCCGTAGCTGCCATGAAGACCATGGAGTATCGATTCAGCGCCGTTGGCAGCAAATCGGACTGATATATGGAACGACTTGGCGCATTTTACATCGAGATCTTAAGTTAAAAGCATACAAAATAGAGCTTGTGCAAGAACTGAAGCCGCTCGACCTTCCTAAGCGACATAACGTCGCTCTATGAGCTCTTGAAAAGTTCCAAGAAGATCCGACGTTTTCGAGCCAAATTTTGTTCAGCGATGAGGCCCATTTCTGTCTCAATGGGTATATAAACAACGAAAATTGCCACATTTGGGACGAAGAGCAACCTGAAGAGATTCAAGAACTGCCATTTCATCTAGAAAAAACAACGGCCTGGTGTGCTTTGTAAGCCTGTGCAATCATCGGTCCATATTTCTTCGAAAATGATACCGGTGAAAACGTAACCGTCAATGGCGATCGTTATCGCGCCATGATAACCGACTATTTGATGACTGAAATTGAAACTTGTGATCTTCGCGACATTTGGTTTCAACAAGACGGCGCCACTTCCCACACATCGCATCATTAAATGGATTTACTGAAAGAACACTTCGGTGAGCAGATATTTTCACGTTTTGGGCCGGCGATCGATTGGCCACAAAACATCACGCGTGTCATTCGCCAGTTACCAGTCGAAATGTTCGAGCGAGTCATCGAGAATTGGACTCAACGGATGGACCATCGGAGACGTAGCCGCAGCCGATATTTGAAAGATATAATCTTCAAAAAATAAATGCCAAATAATGTTCTTTCGAATGATAATAAACACTCCTCATTAAATTTGAATTTTCTGTGTTTTTTTTTTTCTACAAAAAAGTAGGGAACCTCGAAATGAATCACCTTTTATTTGTACTGTTGGAAACTCGCCACATAGTTTGGGTCTGATTCCTTTTTATACTTGTTTTGCATTTATGAAACTCACCTTTAGGTTTAATATTCACTCCATTGGCTCGCTTTTCCTTAAAAATTCTCCCGTTTCTGGGCGTTCGATAACTGCATCATGCTTGTTAAACGCAACTTCAAGTCAAGTGATCGGTAATTTTTCTCACAGAAAATTTATACTTTCTTTCTGGTCCAGATTCTCACTATCTTATTTCCTGTGGTTTTCGTTGAATAATTATTAGCCAAATTCAAACTTCTTCCGAATCTAAGCATCATTTTTTTATTTTTTTAAAACTTGCATAGCTACTTCCATTGATTTGCTTGATTCATTTTGCTTTATAAAGGGTGCTTTTTTTTAGAGGTATAGAACTTTAAGTTGCAATAAAACAACGATGGATTCTTCGATTGACATGAATTTTATTTATCCGAAAGATAATCTTGTGGCATTACATTTTAAATATGATTTCTGGCATATGACCGCCACGGCTGGCGCGGATGTAGTCCAATCTGGACGTCCAATTTTCGATGACTTTTTCCAACATTTGTGGCCGTATATCGGCAATAACACGGCGAATGTTGTCTTCCAAATGGTCAAGCGTTTGTGGCTTATTCGCATAGACCAATGGCTTTACATAGCCCCACAGAAAGTAGTCTAGCGGTGTTAAATCACAAGATCTTGGAGGCCAATTCACAGGTCCAAAAGGTGAAATTAGGCGGTCAGCAAACGTGTCTTTCAATAAATCTATTGTGGCACGAGCTGTGTGACATGTTGCGCCGTCTTGTTGAGACCACATCTCCTGGACATCATGGTTATTCAATTCAGGAATGAAAAAGTTAGTAATCATAGCTCTATACCGATCACCATTGACTGTAACGTTCTGGTCACCATCGTTTTTGAAAAAGTACGGACCAATGATTCCACCAGCCCATAAAGCGCACCAAACAGTCAGTTTTTCTGGATGTAACGGTGTTTCAACATACACTTGCGGATTACCTTCACTCCAAATGCGGCAGTTTTGTTTGTTGACGTAGCCATTCAACCAGAAGTGCGCTTCATCGCTAAACAAAATTCGCTTATGAAAATCGGGAACAACGGTAATCTCGTTTTGGGCCCATTCGACGAATCTACGCCTTACTTGATGATCGTTTGGCCTCAATTCTTGCACGAGTTGGATTTTGTAAGCACGCAAACCAAGATCCTTCCGCAAAATCTTCCATAAAGTGGATGGACACAGATCCAATTCCTGTGCTCGATGGCGGATGGACTCATTCGGGTCTTCCTCAATGCTACGCTCTACATTAGCAATAGCTTCTTCTGTACGCACCGTACGGCGTCTCTGGGGATGCGAGTTATCAATAAGAGTAAACGTGGTGCGAAAACGTTCCATGGTTAATCGAATTAACTGCTCTGATGGACGATTTTGTTGACGATAAAATGGACGTAGTGCGCGATGCGTTTTCCGCAATGAACCATTATTTTCGAAATAAAGTTGCACTATTTGCAAGCGTTGTTCAGGCGTGAGTCTATTCATGATGAATTGCCGAACCAAACTGAGAATAAATCACTTGACAGCTGTTAAATCGGTCGCCATCTTGAAAAGTAATGCCAACTTAAAGTTCTATACCTCTATAAAAAACACCCTTTATTAATATTTCCTGTGCGTCCTGCACTCCTTAAAACGTACATGTTTGGTATGTAAGGCTAACGCTGAGCTTGCTAGGATGTATATATATAACAAGGTGATTCATTTGAATATATTTAACTTATAATATAACAGAGAAATAAAATAAAATAAAAGAACATAAAATAAAATAATACAAAATAAAATAAATAAAATAAAATAAAATAAAAGAATAAAAACTAATAATAAAAAGAATTAAATAAAATGAAATAAAATTAAATAAAATGAACTAAACTAAAATAAAATAATATAATATAAAAAAAATAAACTATTAAAATAAAATAAAATAAAATAATATGATATAAACTAAAATAAAATAAAATTAAATTTAATATTATTAAATATGCACTGGAAACACTATAAATAAAGATACCAAGCGAATAGTAATAAATTCCCATGCCTTTAAAGCAACATAATATCGTTGCAAGTTGATACCACCACAGCAACGAAGGAACCTTTACAACACACAAAGAACTCCAACTATTTGCTGCCATTATTTCAAAGCGGCGAAATGCTTTGTATCTCCAACCGGTCCGCTGACTCTTCCACCAGACTGATCAAAGCTTGTCGACGCAATGGTGTTGGCCACACATGCAATAAACCCTTTGGCTTTTTCACCGGTTGTTTTGGGCTGGTCGGCAGTTTTTGAGCGGATGTTTTGCACAAAGAAAAAGCTGCCATTGACACAAAGTATGCGAAGAGCAGTGTATATGCAAACCGAGCCATAACAAAAATGTAAAAAGGCATTCCTACAAAGAAATAAAGTGAAAAAATTTGTATGAAACTACGAATGCGTTTATTTAGTTATGTGTGTGTAATGCATAACAAAGTGACGTGTTATAGTGTGAGTATGAGTTCTATCTACACAGCGCGCTTTTGTGCAAAAACGTTTGAATGTTGCTTCGATGGCATACAAAATATGTTCTAAATACATTGATTTCGTGATTGCCTAACTGGTTTTTTGCAAATCATGTTTTTTTCGTTATTTACCAAGAGTATTATCTGTGTGTGTGTGTATTTCTTGTTTATTTTTACGGTTTTTTGTGACACTTAACAATGTGCTTTTCAATTCCTTTCAATTGCTTTGTTTTGAGTGCCTTTAAAGGGAATAGGAGATAATTAAATTCTTTCTTGAGGGTACTGAAAGGCAAAATCAGTATTATAAAGGGTGATCCAAGTAGAGATACTTTTTTGATAAGCCTTTTTTTGACAGATCAAGTGCGAGTCATGTCAAGCTGTCATGTTATTTTTGTTCAGTATTGTTTGACATTTCATCATGAAAATACTTACGTTACGCTCAATTTTTGGTCAACATAATCGGCCTACTGAGCGCACTATTCGCAACACCATCACCCGCCTTGAGACCCAGCATTCATTATTGAATAATATTCGACCGAATAGGTCCTGTCCAGCACGCAGTGAAGAAAATATTGCGACCGAAGCTGAGAGTGTACACGAAGATCGTGGAGAGTCTATTCGGCGCTGCTCGCAGCAACTCGGACTTACGAATTGAACGACTTGGCGAATTTCACGTCGATATCTTAAATTGAAAGCGTATAAAATACAGCTTGTGCAAAAATTGTGGCCGCTCGATCTTCCCAAGCGACATCGCTTTACTCTATGAGCTCTTGAAAAGTTCCAAGAGGATGCGACTTTTTCGAGCCAAATTTTGTACAGCGATGAAGTCCATTTCTGTCTCAATGGGTATGTAAATGAGCAAAATTGCCACATTTGCCATTTCTTCCAGAAAAATAAAGGTTTGGTGTGGTTTGAGAGCCGGTGGAATCATCGGTCCATATTTCTTCAAAAATGATGCCGGTGAGAATGTAACCGTCAATAGCGATCGTTATCGCGCCATGATAATCGACTATTTGATGCCTGAAATTGGAGCTCGTGATCTCCACTACTATTGGTTTCAACAAGACGACGTCACTCCCCACACATCGTATCAATAAATGGATTTATTGAGAAAACACTGCGCTGAGGAGATAATTTCACGTTTTGGGCCGACGATCGATTGGCCACCAAGATCGTGTGATATCACACCGTTAGATTTTTTCCTGTGTGGATATGTAAAGTCTAAAGTCTATGCGGACAATCCCGCTTCGATTCAGGCCTTGGAGCAAAACATCACGAGTGTCATTCGCTTAAAAGAGTCATCGAAAATTGGACTCAACAGATGCACCATCTGAGACGTAGCCGCGGCCAATATTTGAAAGAGATAATCTTCAAAAAATAAATGCCAAAAAGCGTTCTTTCGAATGATAATAAACATTCCCCATTAAGTTTGAGATCAAAGGAAACTTAAAAGAAAATTAAGAGCTATACCGGCTCGAAAGATTCTTCAAAAATAGTGAGGTTACGTTAAAAAAAATTTTCTATTATAATTTTTAAGCAGCTTAGGATTCTAATACATTTTTTTAATTTGTTCGTAAAATGTTTTAAAACTTATGAGTATCGCAGATTTTAAGAAACGGTACGCCATTTTGAAAAAAAAATTAGTAACTGATATTTTTGAAAAAACATTTTCTGGTTTAAATATTTTTATAAAAGTGTTTTAATGTCGTTTGTTGTTAATACATACAATATACAGTATAAAAAAATTTTTTTATATAAAAAATCGCCTATTAATTTTTTTAGTATGACTTCATCATCTCGCTTTTTTCGAATAGTCTTTTGAACCGTTATAGCTCTTAATTTTTTCCTAGAAGCTACTATTATAACCTAGAATATATCCAGAAAGAAATCGTTCCTTGATGTTGAGAAAATTGTGGTTTTTCGAAAATGGCATTAAATCGAGTTGTTAAGCTTGCAGTATCGAAGCTTATTATTGGCACTAACATTTTTTGAAATAATGACACCGATATCTTGCTGGGGCCAATTTACCATATATATATATCGTCCTAAGGCCTTTACAAGTGTCAGCTATGGAATTGGATATTGTCAAGGCGAATGGGAACTTGTTAAGTTCCTACTTTAAATGCACACACAAAGAATCAAAAAAGGAAGTTCCTTAAATTGCAATAAAATTAATTCTTGAAGAGATTAAATAGTCATCATAATTTATATTTTATTCAACCGTAAGAGGCTGGTAAATTTTTTACATTTTTTTATATTTTCTTATACACAGGTACCGTATGTATGCATAAATGTATGCAAATATTTGCTACTATGGGGATTTTTTGTAATAAATGTGCGTACTTACGCTCACAGGTTGTCTTTTTTTTAAATTTTAGCCTTTCAACGCAAACGGGTGAATACAAACAGACTTTCATATTCAATATATATGTACGTAAGACTACAAATATACCCCCCTGAACTCAATTTTACAGCAAGAATATACATAAAGCAATGACTTTAATCGTCCGTATCGTGTAGACAAAGGCAAGAACTGATGGAATGTTGAGGCCAACTACTGGTACTGTTAGGCCGGCGATGGCTGGCGAAGCAAATGGTACTTAGAGTGCAACGGCATTGACGCTTGTTGCCTTTTCATTTCATGCAACTTAGCTTAGCATCCAAAGTATGAATGGAAGACGAATAAAAAAGGCCAGCAAAAAAAGTAAAATGAAACAAAAAAAAAAGACTGAAATGATGAAAAAAGAATAAAGTAATGCAGGCCATAAGGGTCTTTTTATATGAATATTATCACACCGCAATTTGAAAATTACAGTTGAGCTCTTCAGAATAGCCAAATATCAAATATAATTCACGCTAAGTAAGTACAATAAATAAAAGAAGAAGCTTTACAAAGAGGCTGCAAGTGAAAAGGCGACTGAAAGTGAAATAAAAAAGATTTAGGAAGGCAGTCAGTATGCTAGCCGTCATGTTGATAGATTACGAGTATAAAGGAATGTAAATTTAAAGAAATACGCAGTGAGAAGAAAGAAGATATAAAAAATGTTATGAAATTTAACTAAATTTCTATGGAGTATGCAAGCTCAATAGCGTGTGTATTTGATGGCTTTATCAGTATTTACTTCATCTTTAAATTTCGCTTTAATTCATTCAAAGGATTTTTTTCTCCTCTTTCTGACTTTTCAATCAAACCAATCATGTTATTCTGACTTTCAAATTAGTCGTTACTGATGACATTTTTGTAGCTAGCAGTAGCTGGCTCGTAGGCAAATTCAAAGGAAAAGCTTACAAACGCATTTGAGTAATTATATTAACTTTCTAATGTTACGCCAACAATGTGGTTGAAGTTAAAAAAAAAGAAATAATGGGAAAAGTAATGAATTGAAAAAATCGCAACAGGTATTAAAAAAAGGAAAAAATTTGCAATAAACACTGTTGTGCGCGGAAAAAAATGTCCACTCATTGGTTTTTATGTAGCGTTTGTATTAGTACACGTGTGCACAGAACAGATGTGAGTAAAAATGTGAGGGTAATTTTTTTGGCTTCAAAGAGTACAATCTTGTTAATTAACTAATTAATTTCAATTAAATATACGTTAGATTTCCACAAAGCCCTTATGCCAAATATCCAGTAATTTCATTACTCATACGCCATGTCAATCTACCTTTTCACGTTGGATTTTAATTAAAACCCCCTCTCGATGCTCTGTTATCGCTCAAGCACGTAAGTAGTATTTTAAAATTTCGAGTACGAATGCAAAATTTTGTAAGCTTTATTTATTTTTTTGAATTTCTTTGGCATTTTAATGGTATTAATACTTCTTAAAAATAATTTAAAAATGTTGATAAAGTGCAGATAAGGAAGGAAAAGTGCAACTAAAATGAGCTTCTAGTGAGTAATTATTATTTAAGTCGTCGAAGAAATAAGTGTTCGTGAAAATATTTTTAGAAATAATAGGTCAATTGAAAACTATCCGGCAAAATTTTGTCAAAATTCATTTTTTTATTCAACATAGTTCTTTTCCCGGTGCCAGCTGATGCAATGATTGTAGCGATTATAGCAGCTTTCCGATACCATTTTTGTAGTACGTTTTGTTCTTTACTTTAAAATAGGCCTCTTTTCCGGCGATCACCTCTTCATTCAACGAAAATTTCTACCCTTCGAGCATTCTTTTGAGATCTGAGGACAGAAAATAGTCGCTGGGGGCCAGATCTGGAGAATACGGTGGATGCGGCAGCAATTCGAAGCCAAATTTATGGATTTCTGCCATCGATTTCACCGACTTGTCTTACGATGCATTGTCTTGGCGAAACACCGCTTTATCTTCCTTCAAATGCGTCTGATTCTCGGCAATTTCGTTCTTCAAATGGTCCAATAACGCTATGCAATAGTCGCTGTTGATGTTCCTTCCTTTTTCCAGGTAGTCAATGAAAATTATTCCATGCAAATTCCAAAATGCAGACGCCATAACCTTGCCAGCTGACAGGTTTTTCACGCTTTGAAGTGGGTTCATCGTGTATAGGCCGATCGGATGATTGTCGATTTGACTTTGTAGTGAAATGATTAAGTCATGTTTCATCCATTCTCACATATCGACGCAAAAACTCGGATTTATTACGTTTGAACACTCCAAATACTTCTCCGAATCATCTTTAAGTGCCAGTTGATATCTTGAAAGTGCCTGCTATTTCATTCAATTTCAATTTACTCTCATTCAAAATCATTTTGTGGATTTTTTTGATGTCTTGTTTTTGTCGGTAACAACCTCTTTTGGGTGTCCACTGCGCTCACCGTTTTCGGTGCTCATTTTAACTTAACTTTTAACTTAGCATACCAATCCTTTATGGTTGATTTTCCCGGGGCAATGTTCGAAAATTCGTCATCAATTCAAATTTTTGCTTCAACTGGATTTTTCTCTTCAAAAAGGATCACTTTTATAAACACGCGAAATTCCTTGTTATCCATTTTTTTTCACAATAAGAAAAGTTGCTTCACTCAAAATGCTTTAGCTCACAAACTAATGATCCGACGGCTGTGAAAGTTATTTAAAGGTTAGAGCTAACTGAAAATCATAGGGATTTAAAACTAGTAGCACCATCTGTCAGTTCGGGGACTTTCCAATTGACATGTTAGCATTGATGAGAGCTTAGCAGAAAAATTTCTTTCTCTACCTATCGCAAATGTTAGGACTACGAAATATCATTTAAATCTTATTTCATATTTTTACTACTGGCACCTTTACTGGCATCATCTAGCGCCTTATTTATTATAGAAGTGTGTTATATCAGCGCCATCTATCGAGTACTTTATTGTAGAAGTAAGTTATGTCTTCATTAAAATAACTTGAGAGCTTTGAAGATCAGTGCCACGATATTTTTAAATACCTGAGGTGGAATTATCTAGTATATTCAAGCAATTCTCGAATTGATTCGACAATTTTTAGCTATGTATAATTTAACGATATTCGGTATGGCTTGATCAGCTGTTTTCGTTAACTGCTCGTTAACTTGTTAATTAAACGACGAATACTTGGAAGTTGTTAGCGACATCGCCAACAAAGTTTTTTTATGTTACTTAGGTTAAAATAAATAAAATAAAAGTTAAAGTAAAATATAAGTCTGGAAATTACCAAAACCAACCAAGGGAAAATAAGAAGGAGTATTTGGCATACGTTTTATCCCAGGTCGAGGAGATAACGCACACTTCATTAGTGAATAGGAGTTTGTTGCGAAAAGTGGAAGATCATTTTAACTTCAATGCTACATAATTGAAAGTTATATTGATTAGATTTAGTTAAAAATTAATTTCTTAACTTGATAGTCAACGAAGAGGCATGACAATAACGGCGATATCTACAGAGAAACAGCTAATTTTTTTTTACGAGTTTTACAATTTTCACGCTATTAAAATCCTTGAAGGCTTTAACCGCCTTGGATGTTATAATCTTTCTTGCCACTGATGAACAAATGGAAGATATACTTAAGCCAATTGCCTGTAAGGCATTGTATCCATCGAGTAATAGACGCAGTTAACCGTTGAGTGTTTTTCGCAAAAGGTTTGATTTCTTATGACCCAAATAAAGGAAGTTATCCTCACTTCATTATCACCATTTGTTGAAAGTACTATTAGGGTTATCAAGTGCACTTATGTGACAATTATGGGAACCAGAAATCATGAAACAGCCTATGCCAACCACCATGGATGCCCTTTCATCAATGTGAAAAAGGAAAGTGAATTTTTTTCAATTGCTTGATAACATAGTTCAATATATGCAAAAACATATGTGATCCTAATCTCAAAATTTCGGCAGAAAATACTAAATACCAAGAGCGCGGCAACGATTTATTTACTAGGAGCAATCCTATAGTGAGAAGAGTCATGCAGGAAAGCGAGAAAAAAGAATATTTTATAATCAATTGTTATCATGAATTTTTTTCTTTTTACCTTTCCTCTTTGTATTTTCGCATATTTTGACGTCTTATTAAGCTATGATGCCACCCTTCTTCCATTTTATTTTTAATAATTAATTAAACAAGTATCGTTATAATTGAGTTACCGAATCACCTAATCGTTAGTGCAAGCGAAAAAATTCGTAAGACTGAGTTTACACACGAATATGTTTGTCGCTTTTTATCGTTAATTTCTCTTTTGCTGTTGTTCACACGGAAATACTCTGTCTGAGCAATTTTTTGGCATTTCATTTTCTTCATTCTTAAAAAAAATTTTAATTTCCATACTTACCACATTCATTAGTTTAAAATTTGAAACAGCTACAATGACTGTGAAATAAAAATGAAAGGGAATGTCAAAATCTACACAAACGAATAAGAAAACAAAGCGTGTCAACCGAGCACAACAGCGTCGGTACGCTGCTCTCTTCGTCGTCGCCCTCTCCCGTACAAACTAAGTGTCGCTTCGACAGAAGTATTCGTGTGTAAACTCAGTCTAAGCTAACAACTCGACAAATAGTATCGATAAAAATTATTGAAACCCTCTACTGTATTCGCTCAATTGCAATTTCTATTTTAATTACTTCTCTCTGAGAATAATTTGTACGTCAAAAACTTAGCCAGCGAAAATGCTCATGTTGATTGGTTGGTTGGTTGGTTTACAGGCGAGGTTAAGGACCTGATCTCTGATAGCCGCACCTAAGCCATCGAGTATGCTCATTGTACTCTGCAGCTTATTCCAATTACGGTTTTGTGAACAGTTCGCTCCACTAAATTAATTGTTTTTATTTTTCAATTTCTTTAAGGCTGGAGCTCAGAGCATTGTGGAAGGCCGGGTACTTACAAAGGGAATGCTGAATCATTTTGTCCTCCTCTGTGCAGGTCATACACTCTGCCGATTCTACCTTGTGGAGACGATGTCTCAGGGAGTGATACCTTTTCAGCATATCTACTACATGAATACTAAGTTTTTGTTTGTTTAGGTCTAGCAAGAGTTTGGCATGCCTGCAATCCACGCAATAGTTTAGCGGTAGACCCTACGCTAGAATTGTTTCAGTGTTCCCCTAGGCTCCATAGATTTAAAAAACATTTCCACGCGCTGAAAGCTCTGAGGCAGTCGTTGGTAACGGCCTCACCAGCCGTACCAGTGCGAATCAGCCCTCCTGCCTTTTTATTAACCATTATATTCATATGATCAGCAACCCAAGTGATATTCACTATGTTTCCCAAATAATAGTCTGCTTATTGTTTCCTTGAATTCTCTCACTATTTCAACGTTGTGTTGACACATTTATTTGCCGTTTAACTACAATAAATCTGATGCCCGAATCCCTGCTAGGGACAAAGTTATAGTCATAAAGTATGATGCTACCGTGATTATTGGGGCGGTCTTCTTCTTCTTCTTCTTTGGCGTAGGCACCGCTTACGCGATTATAGCCTCGTCAACAATAGCGCGCCACTCGTTTCTTCTTCTTGCTGTTTGGCGCCAGTTAGAAATACCAAGTGACACCAGGTCGCTCTCCACCTGATCTTTCCAACGGAGTGGAGGTCTCCCTCTTCCTCTGCTTCCACTAGTGGGTACTCCATCGAATACTTTCAAAGCTGGAGCGCTTTCATCCATTCGGACGACATGACCTAGCCAGCGTAGTCGCTGTCTCTTTAATCGCTGAGCTATGTCAATGTCGTCGTATAGCTCGTACAGCTCATCATTCCATCGTCTGCGGTATTCGCCGTTGCCAACGCGCAAATCGTTTGGTTTTAGTTCGTCGAGAGAGGACTTTACTTTGCAATTGCCTACTCAGTCCAAAGTAGCACCTGTTAGCAAGAGTGATTCTGCGTTGGATTTCAAGGCTGACATTGTTGGTGTTGTTAATGCTAGTTCCCAGATACACGAAATTATCTACGTCTTCGAAGTTGTGACTGTCAACAGTGACGTGGGAGCCAAGTCGCGAATGCGATGACTGTTTATTTTATGACAGGAGATATTTCGTCTTGCCTTCGTTCACTACCAGACCCATTCGCATCGCTTCTTTGTCTAATCTGGAGAACGCAGAACTTACGGTGCGGTTGTTATGACCAATATCATCGGCATACGCCAACAATTGCACACTCTTGTAAAATATTGTGCCTGGTCTATTTAGCTCTGTTGCTCGTATTATTTTCTCTAGCATCAAATTGGAGAAACCACACGATAAAGAGTCTCTTTGTCTGAAACCTCGTTTGGTATCGAACGGCTCGGAGGGATCCTTCCCAATTCTGAACGCACAACGTGATCGATTTGGTTGCGTGTTTTACGATCTGGCGGCAGCCATGTTGCTTGATGAATTTTCATATGCTGGAATCTGGTACTACAGACAACCATATTTCGGGCCCCGGCAAAGTCAATCAGCCTCAGCCCGTTTGGGGATGTTTCGTCGTGGAGGCTGAATTTTCCGATTGTTGCGCCAAAAATGCCTTCTTTGCCCACCCTGGCGTTGAAATCGTCTAGCACAATTTTGACATCGTGGCGGGGGCAGCGCTCATAAGCACGTTCTAGGCTCTCATAGAAAGCATCTTTGGTCACATCATCCTTCTCTTCTGTCGGGGCGTGGGCGCAAATCAACGATATGTTAAAGAACTTCGCTTTGATGCGAATTGCCGTCCTTGTCCCGTCCATCGCATTTCTTGGACGGCGGTGATGTCAGCCTTTAGTCTTACGAGGACATCAACCAGCTGGGCAGGGGCACCTTCCCAATTAAGGGACCGGACATTCCAGGTGCATGCCCTCAAATCATGATCCTTAAAACGTTTGCGGGGGTCGTCATCAAAATGGGGGTCTCTCGTTCGAGGCAATTGCTGATTTTTCATTGGAGTATAGTTTTTATGTGGTGGGTTCCAAACCCTACGCACAACCGCAAGGGATTCGTCTTCTCACTTTAGCTCGCCTCCAAACGGATGTTTGTTGGCTACCCAGAGGATACTTGGTCTAGAACCGGAAGTCGTAGCTGCTTGAGCCACATGTAAAAGAATCGTTTCTGGCCACTCCCAGGTGAATGGCAGTCAGAAACTTTTCTCACTTGCGTGAACTTCTACACATGGCCCCATCCTCTATTGGGGCGGTATACTTGTGGATATAGTCAGAACTACCGATAGTCACACCTTCCTTATTTTGGGACCTAAAAATTACAGATTTTTCTCCCTTAAACATTGTTTTAGAAAATCTTTATTAACTGATTATCACTGAGGTAAAAGGAGTACAATTAAAAAAAAAGTTAAAAAAGCCGAATTTGCATATTTCCATTAAATTTTTGTCAATATTTTCCTGAATTCAAATTATTTTCCAATACAAATTAGAAACATAACGCCTTGTTCAGTAAAAGTACGGTCAAAATAGACATTGACATTTGCATTTATTTACAACATGTTGAAAATTTACAGGCACGTAATACTTATGAAATCCTAAAAAGTTCTCATTAACACAGTGTGTAAAAAAACGTTCGAATGGCTTTTTCTGAAAAATAGTAAATCTTAGAGAAAAATGTAAAAGAGCACTTTTTTGCAGAAATTACCTCATCCACAATGTTAAACTGCGCTGTTTTTTTTAGTGGAAAAACTAATCGTTTAACCAAAAAATGAAATAAGAATAAAACATTTTTAGCGATATTTAAATTGGAATGAAATTTTTGGACACACAAAATTTACGGAGACTTTTTAGAAATTGATGGTATTTGACTTTTTTGACTTTGCTATAAAATTAAAAGTATTTAAAAAAAAAATTAAAAATCTTGATTACATATTTTTGGGATTTTATTAGGATTCCAAATATATTAAAATTGTTTGATTAAATTATTTTCCTACAGAAATTTTGAAATAAAAGCACTGCTAACTGATTTTTGCTGAAACGAAAATAAAAATTTTGAAATCTAAAAAAAAAAATTATTCCAAACTTGAAATTTTTTTTTAAATTTGTATTAAAGTTTATTTTTTAGATGCTTTTTCAGGTCAATTTTCAATAACATTAATTAGTTTTTTGGAGTTGTATCAGATCATATTATGCTGTGGACATCCCAAGTTCGGATTCGATTCGAACAAGGGTGTTTGGAAAAAGTTTGAGTATAACTTTTACAGCTCAGACTGTTGTTGTAACTTTTTCACTTTTCCCAAAAACGAAATATAGTCTAATACAGTTCCAAAAACTAATTAGAGTTGATTTAATTACTTCTAAATAAGCCCAAAAAGCGAGCTCTTGAGAGAACTAACTCTAAACTTATAGAAGAAAAGTTTATTTTGTCCTTTTTTTCCATCACATTCACTCACATTGCTAAAAAGGGTAAAAGAGGTATTTTCATGTTAATAATAAATTAATCTATACTGCTAGAAAAGTGTATGTATACAAGTATTTATATATTTCTAATGATGTCGAGTTTCTTGCGTACGTGTAAATTGCAATCTCCCAGTTTGATATTAATTTTTAGCTGTTCAGGAAGTTTTCACTCACAACCAAAAGAGTGTAATTATTTTTATCCACTAACAATCATCATTAACTAAGGGAAAATGTCAAGCATAACTCTGACAGCTTTTACTGCTTGTACTTTTGTTAAGTGAAAATATTAACTATACTTATATACCCGTATAAACTTATATAACTAGATGTGTATGCAGTTATGTTGTCAAAGGTAACCAGTATTAATATGTCAGAAACACTTTCAACTTTCAACTTTTCACTTTAAATTACTTTTTGCTCACCACTTCTCATACGCTTTTTGCAAGTAATTATTAACTATGTAAGTGTATGTACATTTGTATGTAGTATGGACGTTAAGCTCAGCCACAACCATATTTCCAGCTTCATTTTTACACAACTTCACAGTGGCTTTGTGTCTGCTTTGTTGTTGCATTTTTCTTTATCTACTACTTTTTTCTATCTCCTCTTTTCGCCACAAATTGCGAAGACCATCACAATCATCATTAACTAAAAGAGCTGAGAAAATTAAGTGAACGTATGAAGAAGTACTGGAATGTATGAATGAAAGTAAGAACTTAAGCGAGAATTCTGCTTTCAGGAGCATACCAAATGCAACACTAAAAACAGATAACAAATAGCAATAGATAGTAGAGTAGAGTAAAGTAACAAAAACAACCAACTATTTGTTGCTGCTAGTGAAATCTGTATATGTTTAGTTGTCTAGATGTGCAATTCAATTCACTAACATACATACATACATACATACATACATAAAATGCTCATAACTGAGTGTAATTATGGTTGTTTTGCTATCAGTAGGTATTTTTTTCCGCCGCTGCTTTATTACTGCCATTAACGGTGTGTTCTGGCTGGCTTCTGCTGACTGGTATGTATACAGGTTATCCATTTTGCGGTTTCAAAAATAAACGTAAATAAAATGGTTTTAAAATAATTTTTGCATGGAATTCCTTTGTTATTATAAGGTTTGAACCTTGGAATTGGAACACTACATCACTTAAATGACTGCCTCGGAAATTTTTACACACTTCGATCCGTTTGAAATAATTTGCGAACCACTTTTGGGAACTTATTGGGCGGTATCTCAGCTAAAACATGACGAATGTTGGTTTTCAAGTACTCAAGAGTTAAAGGTTTATCCGCATAAACACGGTCTTTCGCGTAGCCCCACAAAAAAGTCCAACGGTGTCAAATTGTATGATCTTGGTGGCCAATTGACAACATCATACTCGTAAAGATGAGAGATTACGCGGCCGGGAAATTTTCCCTCGTGTTGTGTGGTATGTGGCAGCATCTTGTTGGAATCACATATTTTCCAAGTCGTGTTATTCAATTGCGGGCCAAAAAATGTCGTTTATAATACGACGATAACGCTCTGAATTGACAGTGATAATCTCGTCGTTATCGTTTTCAAATTAGTAAGGTTCAATCACATCTTCTGACCGAGAAGCGCTCCATACAATAAGTTTTTTTTTTTTGGGAATAATGGTCTCTTTTCAATTATTTAAGGATTCTCGAAGCCCCAAAAGAAAAAAAAATTTTCTTATCTACAATCTATTTTTGTGTGAGCTGGGCTTTATATGGATTTAGGTGTAACTACAAGTGCAAAATACGCCATAATGTGCTGTAAAAAAGTCCCCGCTCTTGAAAACGTCGATAAATATTCAAAATTTACCAAGTAGTGCTTGAGTAGTTGGACAATTGTGCGCATCATAACTCCTATTAAAGAACCAAACTTGGCCACGTTTTTATCACCATTTTTGTAGTAGGTTTCAACAATTTTAACGCTTTGTGCGGTTGTTAGGCGATCCATTTTCATAAACGCCTCTTAACTCTTAACTCTTAACTCTTAAATAAAAAAAAAACATGTTTTGCTTGACAGTTAAGTTTGACAGATGTCATAATACGGCCCTGTACTTTCGAAACCACTAAATGGATAACCCTTTAGCAACATCGAGCGCAAATAATATCTACACTTAAGCATGCCAACGCATCATTAATACTAAAATGCTTCGAAAATGGAGAGGAAGCGAAAGAGAAACAAATTTTTAGTTCCTCTAATTGATTTTATTTTATTCAAAAAAATATTAACTTTTATAATTTTCGTTATTTTCGGAAATAAATAGGAGAGGAGAGATTTATTTCAGTTTTCTTTATTAATTTTCCGAAAAAATCGTTTGTAATAGCGAAGTGAAGCTTGTTTTTTTAGCTATACCTTATATTTCCTGGGAAAGAATAACCCCTACGACTTCGCTCTTAACGATTTAATTTTACTATCTTTCTGGTAAGCTTTAAATATTAGTAGAAGATCAAAATAAAAATATATAAATAAAATTTTTCAATGTAATCTTCTCCACTTTTTTCTCCTCTAATATTAATTAATTTTCATATACTGGTATATATTGGTAATTGAATTCAAATGCTACGTATTTCGACGAATTATACGAATTTGATTAAAAACGTTGTCACTTTACCTTAAAGAAGCATTTAGATAATTAATTATATCTTTTACTTCAATGAACATAAAACTATCTTTCGTTTCGAAGTTTTGTACCGATACTGACTGTGAGAAACAGCACTTTTTTGTTAAACTCATATACTGTTCAACTATTAACCTATATATCTCCAAGTACAGCATCAAATGTATAAGAAGCAGCCTCGTATTCTTCTCAATGACGAATGCCGAAGGAAATGAAAGTGTCGCTTATCTTTGTGGCGTCCATGTATTGGAAACGAATAGTTTAAATATCCCTAAAGACTTTTTAAAACATTATATTTTCAATTTTCACAAACAGGCTTGAGTTCCAACATACATATAAAGGGTGTTTTTAATAGAGGTATAGAACTTTAAGTTGCAATAAAACAACGATGGATTCTTCGATTGACATGAATTTTATTTACACGAAAGATAATCTGGTGGCATTACATTTTAAATATGATTTCTGGCATATGACCGCCACGGCTGGCGCGGATGTAGTCCAATCTGGGCGTCCAATTTTCGATGACTTTTTCCAACATTTGTGGCCGTATATCGGCAATAACAAGGCGAATGTTGTCTTCCAAATGGTCAAGCATTTGTGGCTTATCCGCATAGACCAATGACTTTACATAGCCCCACAGAAAGTAGTCTAGTGGTGTTAAATCACAAGATCTTGGAGGCCAATTCACAGGTCCAAAACGTGAAATTAGGCGATCACCAAACGTGTCTTTCAATAAATCTATTTATAAATCTATTGTGGCACGAGCTGTGTGACATGTTGCGCCGTCTTGTTGCAACCACATCTCCTGGACATCATGGTTATTCAATTCAGGAATGAAAAAGTTAGTAATCATGGCTCTATACCGATCACCATTGACTGTAACGTTCTGGCCACCATCGTTTTTGAAAAAGTACGGACCAATGATTCCACCAGCCCATAAAGCGCACTAAACAGTCAGTTTTTCTGGATGTAACGGTGTTTCAATATACACTTGAGGATTATCTTCACTCCAAATGCGGCAGTTTTGTTTGTTGACGTAGCCATTCAACCAGAAGTGCGCTTCATCGCTAAACATCGCTAAAATAGACGTAGTGCGTATACGTTTTCCGCGCAGATTAATTATTTTCGAAATAAAATTGCACTATTTGCAAGCGTTGTTCAGGCGTGAGTCTATTCATGATGAATTGCCAAACCAAACTGAGAATAAATCACTTGACAGCTGTTAAATCGGTCGCCATCTTGAAAAGTAATGCCAACTTAAAGTTCTATACCGCTATAAAAAACACCCTTTATATATAATATTTATATACACTCTGGTATCGCTGAAATGGAAAGGTAGACTGGTATGCAAAACTCTACTTTAATACTAGTATTTTAAGGACGAAATCATACCAGTTTGTTATTGTGTAGCAGTTCACCAGTCACGGCAGTAATAATTATTTCTGTCATTTCTATCATGCCACAGATGGGATTCATATTCTGATATGCGCTGCTAAAGTGCGAAGTATGTCGTGATGGTTAGAGATATTTACTGTATCGTGTGAGGCTCACGGTTCGAATCTCGCTGTAGGCAAATTCATTATTATTTTTATTTTTGCTGCAGTAGAAATTAAACCTGCATAAATGAACTAGTGTTTTATTACTATGAAGCTGAAACAAAGTCTGACAATTGACATCACGTAGTGCTTCGCCATTTTAATCATATCAGTCGAATACTTGGGAATAGATGAAGTATGAACTAGTTAGTGTAAAAATGGAAACTAGTTGGATTTTAATTAACAACTAGTATTTTTCCCTGCAGGGTATGTATGTAATCATGGGAGGATGCAAAAGGAAATTATTTTCTTATTGTTGTTTTTAACTCTCACTTAACATTTCGAGTATCAGCTAATATTACTCTCACTACATGCTGCATTAAGATCCGCAAGGACAATATGTAGTGAGAGCATAAAATTTTAAAAACCTTCGAGAGTGAGAAAATTCCCATTTGATTTGAGCATGAAACGAACTTGGTGTTGTGTTAAATGTGGTTTGTGGTGAACGCAGTAGTTGATACTTTGCCACACGCAGTTATAAAAAGAGGGTAAAGGCTTAGCATTATGAGGTGATTATGAATTGGTTTGAGGTGATAAATAACAATTTGGACACAGTTAGAATGGATTTTTACGAAAACTTATGATATTTAGGTGAAATGAAGCGGCCGGAAGCATATGACAAGTACTAAGAGTCCGAGTTATATGTGAGTGTTAGAAATATAGTTGCTATAATTTTTGGAAGTGAAGGAAAAATATGGCACGTTAGAAGGCAAGTAATATATAACAACGTTTTCTAAAACTCCTTATTTATATTTTTGTTAGCACAGAGAGTAAAAGAAAATAGAGACGAGTCTAAGTTGACAGAGATTTGAGTCGCATATCCATGTTTTATTTGCTGCAGTTACTGTTTTATGGTACAAGAACATAGTACTGTGCCTATGTTCTTTTACCATACCGACAACATTTGGTTTACTAACTAGTTAGATTTGGTTTACTAAATTGGAACTAGATAATTAACATACATTTAATCGAGTTGACGGTAGCAATGTTTAGTGGAGTAAAATAAATAAGTTTGTTTGGCTGCGAATCTCTACAGCTGAGCAGGATTAAGTCGAATTCAAATTGAGTCGAATTCTGTTTTGTTAAGGGGAGATGGTGGTGTAGAGATCGTAAATTTCAGGCATTTTCAATTTTTTTTTAAGGTGATAACAATAAACAACAATATTTAAACTTTGTTGGTATATTTTACAACTTATGTTTAATACAAAATCGTTCAGATAATTAAAAAATAATAATTTTAAATATTTCAAAATTGGTCCTGAAGTTGATCTTCTGAGAAAATTGGATGTGGGTGGCGCAGGAAATTTTTGCTATTGTACTTATCTGAAACACAAACACCAAGAAGATTATTAATTTGTACAAGTGTAGCTACATCCTGTACCCAGATTATATGAAAAATATTTCCAAAAATCTATACAGGCTTATTTTTTTCAGTTTTTGAGCTAAACAAATAAGAAGTTATCAAGATGATACAATTTTTATGCCACGGGACATAGCTACTAGTGTACTCAATAACTTATTTAAATTTCAGATCATTCGGATAAATACTTTTTTTTTACCTGCGCCGTGCAGAAAAAAGCCTTTCCAAAAGAAAACCAGAGTTTCAAAAAAAAAAAAAGAGTTCAAAGTCCTGTAGAACCGAAAATACTGTAGATATCATTATAAAATTTTAACACTACATTCTTAAAAGACCATACTCTCGAAATAAAAAAAACTGGATTTTTGAAAATTCTAGACCACCATCTCCCCTTAAGGGCTTAAGGGGAATATGAATTCGGAAATATAGATTTCAGTTCAGTTGAAATTAGTTGGTTTTGGTTATATAGTTGTGAGCTAATTGCAGTTGCTCTCAGTTCAAATCATTTGATTTGGCTTAGAGTGAATTTCGTTCGGTTGAGTGGAATAAATCTGAATTAAGAATAGACTACCTTGAGTTGAAGAAATTAAATATAATTAGATTTGGGTTGAATCAAGTTGAGTGAAACTCGATTGAATTGTTTTGAGCCAAGTAAATAGGAATATTGTTGAGTTCGATTTCAATGGAGTTAAAACCATATTCCAGAGGTAAAACGGTGAGATGTATTTCTTGGCCTTATATGGGCGACCAAAAGAGGAAATAACTGATATTTACTTCTTCTTAGTAAGAGTAAAGTATAAAAAATTCTGACCGTATTACAGCTAAATAAATGCAATTTTATATTTTTATACATTTATGAGTATATCCACACAATCACCGACACTTTGGACTATAATTAAAAATTCTAAATGCAAACCTTTGGGTTTTACAAAACACTTGAGCTGATAAAGTGAATGAAAGAGACTAATCGGTTGATACCCTGGTGAATCACATTTAAGTAAAAGAGAAAGCAAAAATAAGATATTGGAAATTTGAATATCCACACAGCTGCTGAAGCTAACGCTCTCAGTGAGGAAAATGTCGCAAAAATCGCATCTGCTTAAATGCACATGGAATCCAACTAAAGCTAACTTAAATTTTTTTTTCTGTTACTTTCTACTTTTTGCGTATTAGTATATACACACATACATACTTACGTACTCTATGCATGTACTTCACCCCACCCACGCATACGCAAGACTTATTATACGCTGTCATTATGAAACAATAAAAAATTGAAATCTGCGGCGTGGATGAATGGTTGGCTGTGAGATAAAGTACAAGTGCAGAGAACTTTAAGTGCGGAAGTTTAATGCAGTAAATAACAGTAAATGTAAACATAACGGCATACATATACCATGAGGTATATATTTCTGTATACTTGTGGTAAGAAATTGTGTCAGTAGTGCATTCGCTATTTTACTTTGCCACTTCATTCTGTCCTGGATATATATACCACGAGTATATATGTACATTTATAAAAGTATATGATTGCAGGAGCTTGTGCACGCTACAACGTTGGCATCGTTAGTTGAATAAATATTGCCACGCGAGCTGACAGAGATAAAAATGTTGTAAAATTTATGATAAAGTGCTATTGAATAGATGGCGCTCAATATTTTCTATTGGCATAAATGTTCGAGTTTTCCATGTGCATGTGTTTTTGTATTTTTTTTTAGCATTATTGCTGCATTTCTAGCCTTTTAAGTGGTAATACAATGAAAAGAAATTGAGTCTGCAGTCTGAGAGATTTAGAAACTTTTTTGTTGTTTAATAAAAAATACATTACAATTGGAAAGTTTTTCATTTCAGCTTAAATCGGCGCTTAAGAAAAAAAAAATCAAAATCAGTTACCGATTTTAAACTAATGCGTTTCTTTATGTAAGGCACACATTCGAGTTCCTACCATTAATGACACTTAAAATGGGCTTCCGAATTCAATTGTTGCCTACATTTAGGCGTATATTTTTTCATATTTCTTGGAAATTGTCTACTGTAGAATTATTGCATTCTTATATCTTTATTACAATTGAATAAATATATTTTCGTTACATCGACACATCAACATAAGATAAGATAAGGAAACAAAATTAAATTATTTGTTGTTGTATGGAATTTGATGCCTGTTGTTTACTAATTTGAGGTCAAATCTAACTTTTTTTTGGCAGCTTTTGTTTTTGTATACTATTCACACTTAATTTCGAAATTTATAGAGACAGCAATAACTGTAGTGAATGTACATTCAGAACTTGTAGGCTTATTGTATCGGAGTTCATAAAAGAGGTGCACTTTGATTACTTTGGATTGGAGCTCTAAATAATCGGGTATCGAATTGTGCGAGCGGCTCGATACTCACTCATTGCTCAACTGCTCAGCATAACAAATTAAATTTTGTTTGTTAAAATTTCTTTTTCGTTTGAATGATTTTTACATTTTACATAAATACATTTGAAATTTATTAAAAAATTCTCAGAAAAAATCAATGTTTTCGTCAACATGCACGAAATGTTCGTGCTGGTGCTCGAAATTTTTCGAGTAATGAGAAATTAGTAAGTATGAGAGTGCTAGCACTACTGGAAAATGTTTGAGAAAGTCATGTGGTTGATATAAACGGTATTATTAAAAAAAACCAGTCGAAATGGTTTTAATTAGCGGACTTATGTTCTGTTACTCATCCAGTCATATATTCCAACCATGCATTAGTTACTTCAGCTATATGAAATTATGACGAGTAAAAAGCTCTTCTCCAGTGATGAAAATAGGTCACAGCTGATTTCAATCCAGATATATTTTTTCTCAGCTCCAGCCCTTTATTATGGAAGACCTCAGTTATTAGTCAGAGAACTTGACCTTTCTAAAAAAGCTCTAGAGATTATGAAGCAAGGGCAACTTTTAATATCAGAAACCAGGAGTCGAAACGTCGGTTTCGTGAACGTACCACTCGTCACGCACGTTTGTGTGTTGGGTATGATGAAATCCGTGAACGGATAGCTGATCGTACGCTACGATGAGGCCCATTTCTCGCTCAATGGGTATGTAAACAAGAAAAATTTCCGCATTTGGGACGAAGAGCAATCTGAAGAGTTTCAAGAGCTACCATTTCATCCTGAAAAAAAAACGGTTTGATGTGGTTTGTGGAATCATCGGTCCATATTTCTTCAAAAATGGTGACGGTGAGAACGTAACCGTCTATGGCGACCATTATCGCGCCATGATAACCGACAATTTGATGCCGTGAATGGATAGCTGATCGTACGCTTGTTACTAACTATCGTACGACCACAATAAAACAATCGTACACACACGAAAAGTATGTCATCATACTATTTACTTCATACGTGAGACGTACGACGTGATTTTGTTTCGAACGGACGTTGATCCGTTCACGGTTCAGACAATTCGACCCCAGATTTATTTTTTGTTCGGTTCCTCGTTTATTGAAACAAAGGGAGTACAAACGTATAGTCCAAATGAATTTCAATTTTTTTATTGATTTCTCCAAGCGTAGTCTAAAATGTGTACTAATGTATAACGGCAATAAGCTGGATTCAATATCGATTGAACATTAAACTATAGTTCAACTAGAATAGGTCACCGCACGTCCTGTTATGGGTCAAACAAAGTACAACAAACTCTTTTGGCTCGTATGTGTCAACCTAAAAATGTTGAACTTTATTCCTGGCTATACAAAATATCCTTAGAGCTTAGTCTGAGCACCTAGAGAAGATTGGTCTTTCAGGCAAACTAGGGCTTATGAAATAATTTGTCAAAGTTGTGACAAGGATATCTATTATTTAAAATGAAAAAAATTCTTAAATTGGAGCACAGAAACACTTAGGGCCAGGATTTTTGACAGTCCACATCTAAGAAGTTTGCCAAAGGATCAAAGCTTCAATAGCTACATGACTGCTATTGAAAAAAAAATATGCCTGGAATAAATTAATTTGGAAATTACAAAATTTTCTGAGAAAAAAGGATGGAAGCTATACAGATCATATTGAAATGATGTTGCAAAAATTCTAGTAGCCTGTTTGTAATATGGTCATCAATACACACTTCCTCTGCAGCCATTTGAACTGTTTTCCTGAAAACCTTGGTGGTCTGAATAAAGAAGAAGGACAATGGTTCCGTCAAGTCTCACATGCTCACATGAAGCTAGACTATCGTTGGAGCATTAAAAGCAGCCCAATCTGACTTCAGATTTTTAAAAAAATATTGGTTTTTCTTTGATATTTATTATTATTATTTTATTTTTTTAATGGGCAAAGATCCAAAAAAAAAAAAACTTAACCAATTTTTTTTAATAAGTAGGCATGCATAGAAATTAATTATCGATTTATTGACAAATATTTTCATAATTTATTTTTGAACTGACTAGAGAAGCATTAATGTCCAAGAGAGAGTTAAATAAATTAAATTGTAACATAACAATTTACTAAAAATTTCCATAAATAATTCTACCCACGCACTTTTAGAAATTCTTTTTCAGAGCTCAGTGTGTGAACATTTTGTACGCGCATGGTGTTAAGTGCCAGCTCATTACTTTTGTAATTTATGTATTTTATTTATAATAATTCATTTGAGAATATGTGACATATGTGTGACATTGCATTTCCGTTTGTACTCTATTTTTCACTTTTATTCCTGAATTTGCTGCACAACACACACAGACAAATACACACACTCAAATGCATACACAGTGCAAAGTTCACTTAACTGCGAAATGCTTTTTTCCAGTCTGGCAATTACCGCTCTCATTGTTTGCCTCTCTTGCCATACTTTTATGCTGTCACGCAAATGTATGTAGTATGTGTGTGTTTGCATAACAACGGTTAAACGCTACTGAGTGCAAGAAAAAAATTATGCACCGCATTGAGCCCAAAACTGTCACGTCACTCAGCATATGTCAAGGCAGCAACGCTCCTTGTGAAGATGATGACGGTAAGTTCTCCTTGCCTTGCCGAAAAGTCAGCCAGTCAGCCAATCAGCTAACCAGCCAGCCAACCAGCCAGTGAGCCGGCGCATGCATGTATTTGCAGTACTTAAATAATTGATGCTTTCATCCGTTGCATATGTTGCATGTTGCACGTGTAAATGCGACACTCTTTTTATGAGAAGACGGATGTAGCCTGAGATGTGCATATGCAACAATTCAACATACATATATTTGTTTGAGTTTGTGTGCTGTATGTGCACTGAAGACATTTTGCTTGACTAAAAATGCAAAGTGAAGTGTGAAATGTGGTTAAGAAGATGTCGTCGTCGTCGTCGTCGTCGTCGTTGAGAGTTGTGTGTCGGTACAGTCAGCTTTGACAAGAGGATTACCTTGTGTACTCTGTGTGTTGGATATGTAAGTGCTAGTGATACGTGTATTTACCGTTATGTGATATATTCGTATTTGCGTGCGAGTGTTTAACAAATGTCTCTTACAAAAAAAAAAAAAACTTATCCTTAAATGTGCCCTTCTTTGAAATAACACAATTTATTTTTAGTTGTAAGCCAGCTGTGGCACCAGAGCGTATGAGTAATAATTTTGACATAATTCTCCTTTTACATAGCTTGATGTAGTAAATAGTTTATTTATAATGATAATCATATCAAAAAATTTTAAATTCAAATTTATTTTATTAATAAAATTATTAAATTATTATTAATAAAATTATATTTAAATATATATTTTTATAAAAGAACTTTATATTATTTATATCTTAAATTCATAACAATAAATAATTAGTGAAAAATGCCTGTGAGAAATCGAGTTTAACATGAGAAAAGTTAAAAGTAGATTTTTTCGCACTTATTTTTTCAGTTTCACAAAATTAATTTGAATATAGGAAAATGCAAAGAAGATATATATTTTTTTAAACCCTTACATTTTTAAACGGTTTTTTTGTTGAAATTTTTCGGTTTTTATTTTGTTAATAGTATTTTGGGTACCAAAAATCGATTAAGTTGAAAAAATATAAAAATATATTTTAAAATAAAAAAATATAAAATATATAATGTGTTATGAATATTTATATATTTGAGAATTTTTTTTTACTGCCTCATGTTATTTTTTTCACAATATATAATTTTATACGGAAAATTTAAATAAAAAAATTTTAACTGTAAATTTTCCGATTTTTTTATTAAATTGTTATTATTGATAAATTCAATTAATTAATTTATGCATGTGAAAATGCAGAGAAATAATATTTTTCTAAAAGTAAAATTTTAAAGTTTTCTGATTTTCTAGCATTCTTATAATTTTTTTTTACTAAAGTTCAATTGAGTTAGGTCTGTGAAAAAATAAAGAAAATGGCTACAAACTTTTTTGAAGCTTTCGATTGTTGACATTTTTTGGCCTTTAATTTTTTTTTAAATTATTATTTTTATGCATATAAATTTTATTTAATACAAAAATGAAAATTTATTGTAAATAATAAAAAAATTTCTGGAAATCTTCCGATTTTGAATTTTATTATTTTTATATATATCAGAAATGAATGCAGAGAAATAATAATTTTCTAAATCTTTAATTAAGAAATTTTTTTATTGAAGCTTTCTGGTTTTAATTTCTTTCATAATATTTTTAAAAAAATTGAAACTATAAAAAAATATTTTTTCTGATTCAGAATTTTTAATTGATTAATAATATCTTTTTATCACAAAATAATTGAGTTGAATATAGAAATCATTAAGAAAAAGCCTTTTCAAATTTAATTTTTGTTGAAGTTTCTTATTTGATCAAGAGTGAATGAAAAAATATAGCCGAAACTTTGAAAGGTTTTCTGCTTTAAGAAAAAAAAACTGATTTAATTATAGAAGATTATACAGAAATTTTTTCTTAAACTTAAATATTTTGAAAAATTTGTTATATATTTTTCTTTCTAGCTTAATTGAACATATTTTTTTTTTTAAATAAATTAAGTAAAATTAGGAAGATATAAAGAAAGAATTTTTTCCTTGAACCATAAATTTTATTATCATTTTGTTACCAAAACTACTTTTTAATTTTTTAAATTCGTTTCCATCGAAAGCGATTTAATTCACTTTTTGATATTTCCTGCCACAAATACTTGAAAGACAGTCTTCGTATTAGCAATAAAATGCTGTTTCTTGGTCTGAGAAATAATAAATAATTTAAAACATTCACAAATGCATAGCAATCTTCACAAAACAAAAAAGGAGAAAATAAAACAGACCAGATCACATTTCTTTGAAAATTTTTACCTCACTGAACTCCATACATAATCATTTTGCAGTTTTTGAGAGCCAGCGTAAGAGCATACAACAATCGGCTTGCATGACATTATTTTCTCGCTCTACAAAACCACAAGAAAATTCATCTCATGTCACAAAACGAAAAAAAGAATTCATCTTGAATGCGTTAAAAACGTCCCATGAACTTTGTTCCGCTAGTTTAGACATAAAACCGATTTAACTTTAACACCACTTGCCATTCTCCACTTTGCTGTTGCACGGAATTGGCATAAAAGTTAAAACTGCATTGCAACAACGCCATGTTGTCAAAGGCCGACAGAAGAGCAATGATTGCGGCCAATGAAGAAAAATAAAACTTTATTTAACACTGCAGTCTGAAATTGAAACAACTGAAAAAAAGTTTTGTCACACGTGTTGCAAAATATACGGATGTTTTTCCGCAAAAACTTTGTAGATGAAAATCTAAAAAATGATACTAGCGCAAGCCGTTAAACTGCCGCCTAAATGCCGTTGTATATGTTATCGTTGAATATTGTTACAATTACAATGTGAACAGTAAAAAATAGAACAGAAGATGTTGAGGAAGAAAAAAGAAAGAAAGAAAGAAAAAACATCAAAAAGTTTCATTCACAGACGAAGTTCTTAAAAAGTTGGGACCGAGCACATTTCCAAAATATACTCAAACGTGATAATTCAAACGGGGAAAATGTCTAATTTTTGTGTTTCTTTAAAAAATATTCTTGAAAAATGTTGCTTATGCTGCTGTTTTAGATTTAATTCAAACTCAGTTGAGTTGCTAATAATAAATCAATTAAAGCAAGTTGTCATCATGAAAATGTTAAGAAGAATAACGAATTTTTTCGTATCATAAAAAAAAGTATGTATACTTGTATATATATATTGCTTGAGTCTACCGATCTCGCTAAATTTGTATGAAATTTTTGTAATATTTTCATCAATCTCCGCTGAAAAAATTCATGACGCCTGAATGTAGGCAACATTTTGTTTTAAAATTTAACGAAAATTTAAAAAATATGTTTAGAGTACTTCTGTATTTGAGATATTTCATCAAAATGTTTTTATTTAATTTGTGAAATATTTATTTATATTTAAATTTTTTGAAAAGATAGTAATTTAAAAAAAAAAATTAAAGAGAAATTTCAATTTAAATAACTTCCCATATTTATCTCAATGGGGTAAAAGGATAACGCCATATATTTGTAGATTATTACCTATAACATATCACAATAACCTCAGTAAAAACATAATAAAATTTATCCGAGTAATTACTTCACAGCTTTACTCGCTCTTTAGAGAAGAAAAAACTGCACAGAAATGTGCTCTCACTTTTCTCTCTTATTGTAACATTACAAAAATGCGCCGGATAAAGAGAAAAAAATGCGGTAAATTCTGAATTACACTCACATGTGCGTGACTGTGGCAGTGAAGTCAAGATATTCAGTTATGGCCTGACGACTGATGAAGATGGATATTAAAATACTAGGCGGCTGCTCAAAAACACCTTATAAACATACGCTTACCAAGCGTGAAATATTTTATTAGATACATATATTACAATAGAAATATACTCATTTAATATGCATTAAATTACAATATATTGGTTAAATCTATAGCCAAAAAAATTTTTTTTCCAAATAAAAATTTGATTCCTTACTGTTTAAAATAAATGTAAGACGAAGAATGCATATTGAATTAAATGAAGATTTTGTACGCTTAATCAACATTGCTTTACATAAAGTTGCTTGTAGTGTGTGAAGTAGCGCGACAGTAAGAGCAAAATTATTGCCTACAATTAGGCATACATAATCAAAAGGCTGGGTTCAAAATTATACAGTGAACATTTTTATATAATATTACTTTAATTAATTAATGTTTGTAAGTACTTGTTTGGTTGAATATTCTCTAAAACAATAATCTTAAGCGATTTACTCGAAGTACGTTATAAAATTGTTGCCTACATTCAGGGTGATATTTAATAAAAACACGAAATCAAATTTTCTTTACATAGATGAACGAACGAAATCATTTCGTTAGGTAATCATCAATAAACAATTATTAACATTGGTTTTATTAGTTTAGTAAAAACACCGATATTTGTAAATCAAAAATACGATTTATTATTTTAAAACTTTAATTCACTTTAGTTTCATTTTTATTAAATTGTTATTTTGCTTATTATTTTTTATTTTACTGAATTTTTATTTTTATTTTTGTTATTATTTTAATTTTAATTTTACTTTGAATTAAAAGTTTTATTTTTATTTTAACATTTTATATATTTTAATAATATTTTAATTTGGCGAAAATCGTTTCAGTGGTTATAAAGCGCTAATTCTCGTATATCATATATTCAAAGGAAAAGGTGAATTTGATTTTTCACGGGCTGTGTACATTCGATTATCAATCTTTGTTTTGGTTATAATCGCACACATATGTTTATCATGTGATTGCATTAGGAGCCAATTTCGATCAGTAGTTTGTTTTTGATAACAGAAGAGATTAGTCACGTTTTTCTGTGCTCTTCGATTTTTGACTTTTGAAAGAAATGGATCAAAGAATATATGTAATAAATTTTGCGTTAAAAATGGAATGAAGTGCTTCAAGGCACTTGAAATGCTGACTGTAGCATTCGGTTAGACCACTTTGCCTCATAAAAGTGTTTATAATTGGTATAAGCGCTTTACAGAAGGCCGAGAAAATGTTGATGACGATGAGCGTCCTGGAGATGCGACCACGTCAACAAGCGTAGAAAGCATCGAAACAGTGAATAAAATTGTTCTTGAAAATCGTCTCTTCACTATTGAAGAAGTTGCAGAGGATGTTGGCATATCAATCGGCTCATGCCATTGAGTTTTCTCCAATGTTTTGGGCATTAAACGTGTGGCAGCGAAGTATGTTCCGAAATTGTTAAATTTTAAGCAAAAGCAATGTCGCATTAGTATCGTTCAGGAGTAGTTGAACGACGTCAAAACCGATTCGGGTTTGCTCAAACGGGTCGTAACTGGTGACGAAACCGAAAGAGACACGCCAAGTTCGATCAAATGCGAAGGTTTTGCTCACTGTTTTCTTTGATTACAATGGTGTGGTGCATCATTAGGTGCTGCCAAAAGGTCGTACAGTTAATAGGGAATACTACAAGGAAGTTATGCCACTTTTGCGTGAAGCAATATGGCTCAAACAATCGGAATTGTGGATTCTGCATCACGATAACGCACCAGCTCAACCACCGTATTCACCAGATTTGGCTCCCGGCGACTTTTTCCCATCCCCAAAACTAAAGAAACCAATGAAAGGAAAGCGTTTTGCAGAAAGAGCTGATGGCAATACCGAAAAGCGCATTTCAGAAGTGCTTCGAGGATTGGAAAAAGCGTTGGCACAAGTTATATCCGAGGGGAATTACTTTGAAAGGGACAAAATAGATACTGCTGAATAAATAAGTACTTTTCAAAAAAATTCTAAATTGAGAGTATATATATTTTGTTTTTATTTAATTATTTATTTTATTCTAAGTTTTTTGCTTTCTATTTTTAAGGTAATTTATTCAGTGTTTTTGGCTCATCAATACAGCAAATACAAAATAATGACCGAAGAAAAGCTTCACTGGTAACTTGGGTGGTATTTTTTGAAAATAGGCTTGATTTAAAACTTTCTTTTTATAATTTTGTTTTTAAAGGCTTGACGGTGCTTGTATTTTAGCATACATTTTATTTACTCGTTCTCATTTATTTTCCATTCTTTTGTTTTTTGTTTTACTTTACGATTCACAATTTATGCTTAAATGGATTTACGCTCAAAATGTTGGTCAAGTGGCCTTCCAGTGTTTACACGCTGAATAAAAGGAAATCGATAATCGCATCCGGCAAACAACATTCCTCAAACATCAACACGACAACAGCAGCAATTGAGATTTCAGCTGAAGAAAAATGAAGAAATTTAAGGACCTCTTTGGATTTTTGGACTTCGAAGGTATAAAAAATATTAATTCAATTTTTTAATTTTTTCTTCAACAAAAAATATCGATTCTTAACCAAATTAAAGCAAAATGCTCTAATTATTACTTTTATTATTGTTAATATGTACAAAAAGGTACACTCATTTTCCTTTCACCTCTCTCGGTGTTGTGTTATCGACCTTTCGCTATTTATAAATAGTTGAATTATGCCTGCATTCAGGTACCTAACGGTTTGTGCACTTTCCAGTTGAAAGTAATCATAATAACTCGTTGGGCTCAGTGTAGCCAGTGTAAACGCTTTTATGTGAAATAAATTGTGGCACGAGTAAGCGCGCTTAACCCTATTAGAAATTGGAGCTCGCAGCATAAAATCGTAATAGCAATGAAGAGGTGGAGAGACAGGCTGTGTAGGTATTGACTGGGTAGTGAAATTAAACATGCATTAACAATCCCTACAGACAAAAAATGCACATGGAAAAATATATGAAAGATTTAAATGGAAAAAAATTAAGTGGACTGAAATTTTATTGTATGTATTTGTCACTCACTGCGGAGCTATAGGCAGTTTTTGAAACAGTGCACGTAGAGAGGGTAAAATAAAAAATAACAGGACTAACTGAAAACTGATTTAAAATCAACTAGTTTGAAAACTACTAAAAGAGTAGTAAGAGTCAAAACAGCCACAATTGGATATAAACTAGTCTAAAGTAGTTTATGAAATAAATAGTAACTAGTTTGATATACATTAGTTTTTAACTAGTTTGCCGTGAACCAGCTTTCAATTTATTTAAAAAGCTTAAACCAAATTAAAGAAGTTATATGAAGTTAAATAGGTAAAACTCATGTTTTATACTCTAAGCGCATACACAACTGCAAAGTTAAATAATTATTATATTTTGTATGGAAAAGTTTCTTACCCACTGGGTAAACGCTTGTAATTACAAGTCGGCGAGTTTATCAATACACTTGTGTATTTATTCAAAGCTGGAATTCTATATACCACACATATGAATGCATGACTTCATTTATAGATTAATACATAAGTATATCTGCACATAAAATATCTTCCCTCTACCTCTAACCTTAGCATATGTACTTATATAATTTAAAGCTAAACGCTTTGTGCTTTAAATAAATCGGAATGTTTTCAAAACTTAATGGTGAATGATGAGTTTGCATGTATAAGAGTAAAAGCAAGTATAATGAATGGTCGCAGTACAAAACAAAAGAAAAAAATAGAAGTAGAAATAGAAACAACTAATATATATCCATGATCACGTTTTGAAAAATAAGTCGCTATACTAAAGGAGCACTGATTATTTCGCTGAAGTACCACTTCAAAGCTTAGTAAACCATACCGTTTTTAAGATCTTTGAAGCAGACCTAAAATGTTTTGAGAAACAAAAAGAGAAGCAGAAGCTAAGAGCTGAAATGAATTTATTGGTAGACATATTCAATGGAAACACTGCTAGAAGGTTTTTTCAACAACCAGATTTGACTGCTCGTATAACTGGAGTAAACTATAATTTAATAATATATCGATTAAGAGTAGTTTTTCGAGCATTGACCCTTGTGAATTTAATTTAAATACAGAGGCATTCGGATTCTACGCAAAGTAAACCGTCCAAATTTTTGTTAATGAATACTTATGGTTTTACACACCGTTGTCTGTTCACAGAACCATTGAAGGCAGAAACAAGGAAGTATATGCGAGAACACCACTAGGAAAAATTGCAGTTATACATATGGAATCCATATTAAATGCGCTTTTCATTTCTTCTGATCCTGTAATATCTTCCCTATCTAATGGGTGTTTAGTTTACTCTGTAAAAATATTATTATGGACGAGTATTTGAAGTGCTTGCTTTTAATGAAGCATCTCTCAGAATAAACTGTGTCCAAAGATTCCGAATAATTCATTTTCTTGTCCTAAATATAATTTTTATATGTAAAATTAAAAAACAAATAATCCAAAAAAAGTGCAAATTGAAAAAAAAATATTTAAAGGTAAAATTCTTTGATTTTTGAGCTGTGAAAGAATCAACTGAATATATCTCTTTTGCTATAGAACTTATTAATTAAATGCCGCAAGCGGGTCCAAATGGCCAAACAAACATATAGACAGACGGCCATTGCTATATCAACTCAGCTTGTCATTCTTATCATATCGGTACAAAATTTGACGGATCTCTTTTCCTTTTGGTACTTACATACTTCGACTCAAACTTTTTATACCATTTCACGTTCATGAAATAAAATATAAATATTAACCAAATTTTATATTTGCCGAACGACAGTTATACTAAACGTTGCCTACAATCAGGCGTATATAAAGTTTACTCAAGGCAAACACGTATTGCGTTGCGAATAATGGGTTCCATAAAATCTTCAAGCGATCGATTTTCAAAAATTTTGTTTTTACATTAAATAAATTACAAATAAGTTGTAAAAATGATTGTGGAAAAAATAATTTATTTTCTATAGATAACTGTAAACAAAGTGCGATAAATCACTATGTATTCAGGTAAAAGATCGGCCGCAATGCCGCCCGGCTGGTTAGCATTGCGTACTAACATTCGGATGGCCAGGATTCGAGTCCAGGAGCGACCAACATATAAAATAATAGAAAATTAATTTTTCTAATTTGTCCCTCCAATTTGTTGGTAAAAACATCACGACGTATAACACAAATTGGAGGAGGAGCTCGGCCGAAAATTGCTTCAGCGGTTACAAAGCACCAATTAAATATATATATATTTAAGGAAAAGAATTTGACATTTTTCTATGTTCAAGACAAAGGAAAATATAATTATGATAAACTTGGTACACGCAAGTTGAATTTCCGGGATTTCGCCTACTCTAGTGCTTCAAAGAAGAAAACGGGAGAACCATTCATTAGAAATCAATTTACACCATTTTAATAAAATAAAATTTTAAGATAAACCCATTAATGGAAAATGTCAAAATTTCACTTTTATATTATGTATATTAAAAATAATAAGAAATATGCAATTAGAGAAAATAGTCTGTAATAAAAACTAAAATTTTATATGCCTTAGAGCTGAAAGCAACCTTAAAATCCCAAATTTAATAGCAATACTTGAAACATATTTGCATTCGGCGATTAAAGTACTTAAGATATGTAAACACAGTCTTTGATATGAATAATTCAACATGTTATTGTTGCCAACACATTCCTTTAAATTTATTGATTTTTTTCAACATGAATCGAAAGTCAACCGAGCAATCTTGTGAACACGCATATATAAGTATTTCGGCAAATACAGTTTAACATAAATACTCTTCAACATTAGTTGTAGTTAGTCAAAATGTAAGCAGTAGATAACAACAACAATGCCTGTCAAATACAAGCATAAAAATAAATCAGCTAACTTACCGTGATCCACAACAACTTAATATCAGTAAGTGCATGTGCGTATGTGTGTGTGTACACATTTCAGTGTGTAGGAATTTAGTTTAAAATGTATTGCACTTGTCGACTGCGGTTGCTGGTTAACGTGTACTTATATAGGGTTTTCCAATAAGAGTGATAAAATTTCTTTAAAAAAAACACACACTAATTGTTAAGGAAATTAAAAAGTTTTTTATTTAATGTGAAGTACAATCGGTACAATTAAGTTCTGAATATAACATCATTCAAATGTCCTCTACGACTTCTTTTGCAGGAACGAATTCGATGAACCCAATTTTTGAGCACTTTTTCCACTAAATCAAGTCGTATGTCACGAATGGCAAGTTCAATATTGACTTTTAAAGCTTGAAGAGAGTCTCGTTTATTGCTAAAGACCAATGACTTCAAACAACCCCACAAGAAGTAGTCTAATGGTGTAAAATCACAACTTCTTGGAGGACATTCAATGCCACAATTTCTTGAAATAATCGAATCTCCAAACCTTTCTCGCAATAATTCGGTTGTTGCACGTGCTGTGTGATAATACGTTGCCCTGTCTTGTTGTAGCTAGATGTTGTTAAGATCAACTTCTTCCAATTGTGGCCATAAAAAGTTGTTATCATCGATCGCTCTCCATTGACAGTAACGGTGCTACCAGCTACCATTTCAAAAAAAGTACAGACCGATGATTCCACCAGACCAATAACCACACCAAACTGTCAATTGAGGTAAATGTCATGGTTGTTCATGAATAATTTGTGGATTTTCTTCGCACCAGAATCGACAGTTTTGTTTATTTACCGCGCCACTCAGGAGAAAATGATTTCCTTAAAAAAATAATTATCGTTTTCAATTTGGTCCATAGCAAAATCAGCAAATTCATTCTTACATATATCTTGCCATGATGAAATTGTAAACATGACTGAATACAATGAAAAAAAAATTACAGATCATGACATATTAAAAATGGCCAAAACGACACTTAGAAAGCATATCATCGCTATTGGAAAACCCTTTATATGTACACGTGTTTTGATTTTCCTGCTGTTGTTCTATGTTCTAATATGTATGTACATATATGTTTGCAGGTTAACATTGTAGTGCTATTAGAACATAACTTTGTGTGTGTAAATGAAGTTTACATAAACACATACTTATTTCGATATTAAAGCATAGCCATAAATTGCCATAAACGCTTACATATTAATTTGCCTTTAAAAATGTTGTTTGGAAATTTATGCAATATACGAGAATACACATATGCGCTTTTACTATTCTTTTTCAGCATATTTTATTTATCACTCAATTTGCTAATTTATTGCTTTATTTTAAATAAATATCATTTTATCAAACATTTACAAAGCCATAATTTAAAATATTGTAGCGAACTTGCTAAATTCACTTCGATTATTCTCCTTTTGTTCGAGTCCGATCACTGGATTACTAAATAAACTCCCAAGATTTATTTGTTCGGTTTCTTCACCGTCAGGAATTTATTTCTACAATTTTGTCTTTAGCCAACGGCTTATTTTACAATTATTTTTACACACTTATTATCTGCTTCACTCAGCTTATCCGTTTGTCAAACACGCACAGCTCACAGCAGTGTTAACTCCACTAAGTTGTCTATTCGTCTTCTTTGTGATAGCGGCTGCCTCTCTTTTTATACCCGTAGATGACCTAACCATTCTGTTCACGCGCTTAAGGATAGGCTGATTGTTCGTTTGCCTGCGGTAGCTGCCGCTACTCCGTTCATCCTTAACGACGTGGAATTTCCTTCAATCTGTCTACCCTTTTGTTTGTCCTTGGTATGGGTAATTTGCATTATACAGCCGCATCTTTATTTTCTGTCCTTCCGGGAATTGCATTTACATCGTCAACAGTTTTGTTTGTCCTTGGTATGGAATTTTCGTCACAATATTATTTTATTTTTATTTTCTTGCAATCACCGAATATTAGAATTTATCACACCAATTAAAAAATATTTTCAGCATAAATATACATATGCACTAGGGTAAGGCAAAAACTATCGAATTTAAGGATTAAAATGAACCTATTTCCTGAAAAAACAATGTCCCTGCAAGCCAAGATTTTTTACTCAATTTTCAAATGATCATAATTTTTGTACCGCTCAAAGTAAAGTTTGGCGGATTTTTGTAGAGCATAAAATTTGACGGTTTTTTTTAATGTGGAAATTCGTATATTTTGAAGTCTTGAAAAGTGAAAATAATCAAAATATGCAGTTTTTGTGTGATTTTTTCACTTTCGAAGCTGCTTAATATAGAAACAATTTACATAAAAAACATCGTTACCAAGTTTTTTTTTTTAAATCCTCATTTTCTCGATTAACCAGACCGCAAAAAACATTGAAGACTATGCGATGTAAGGCTTTTGATAAGACCCCAACGAGGTTTTAATAAATTTTCAACTTGTGCTTCCGCATAAGATAAGGTATACAAAGTGATATAAAACTCTTTTTGAATTGATTGTATTGAAGCTTGAAAATATGTTATGAAGTTGTGTTAGCCATTCTTCTATTAAGTTTGTAATTTAATATTTTACTGCATATGTGGGAAGATCATTTAGCCAGTAGAAAAATTTGATTCGCACAGCGATCCAAATAGAGGTATAGACCACGGTCAGCAAGCAAGAAAATATAGCGGCCTTTTTCCTGTGGGGATATGTAAAGTCTAAAGTCTAAGCGGACAATGCCGCTTCGATTCAGGCCTTGCAGCAAAACATCACGCGTGTCATTCGCCAGTTCCCAGTCCAAATGCTCGAACGAGTCATGGAAAATTGGACTCAACGGATGTACCATCTGAGACGTAGCCGTGCCCAACATTTGAAAGATATAATCTTCAAAAAAAAAAATGCCAAAGAATGTTCTTTCGAATTATAATAGGCACTCGCCATTAAATTTGAAATTTCTGTGTTTTTTCTTCAGAAAAGTAGGGAACCTAGAAATGGATCACCCTTTATATTACTGCTGATTTATATTAGAGTAGAATTTTTTTTTAAATTTAAAACTGTTGGCTTGACTAAATTTTTCAAACAAGCAGAAAATATAAATCCTTTTTCCTCCTCCAAGAATGTTATTGTAAAAGGACTTAGCAATTTTCGGCCGAGTTCATCCTTTAATTTATGGTTTGTTTCGTGACGTTTTCCAAACAAATCGTTAGACCTACAATTTATACTAAGCCGCCTCAGAACGACTGATGTATTTTGTTTTATGAAAAGCGTTCATTTAATGTCAGAAATATACCCGGAAGGGTTGATATTCCGTGCTGAGTGGCAACAACAATTGTGTATCTAATTTAATTTAATGAAATTTTCTATAATTTTGCATATTGGTCGGCCTAAGATATGAACCTGAGGCCCTCCGCATGATAGTACGCACGACTATGGCGGCAAAGCACATAGGCGTGAAAATTATAATCTTCCAATTCTAACATGTTGAAATAGCTAATCTCCCAAGTTTTTTTTCTTTACCAAAGCAAAATGTATTTCTGTTTCTGTCAGAAAAAGTGCATTCTCAGAGTTGAAAATCCGCTTGGAGCATTTTCTAAGAGTCCTTAATTGCTACTCAAATTCAATATTCTCAGCTTGCAACTTCTAAATTATCTATTATTTAGACAAAAGTATAAGTTCAGGTCTTTCCAGGCGTTAAAGGGCTCTTGAATAACTTACGCCAACATTAACGGATGCAAGTAAAACGACGAGTAAATTTTGAAATGGATGAAATCTGTGCAAAAGTTGTACAGTAGATTTCATATGGGTGTATAACGAAATCCCGATACTCAAAATCTCGATATACCAAACCCGAAATACATAATTTAAACACTACTAAAGGGTGCTTTTTATAGAGGTATAGAAATTTAAGTAGCAATAAAACAACGATGGATTATTCGATTGACATGAATTTTATTTATCCGAAAGATAATCTTGTGGCATTACATTTTAAATATGATTTCTGGCATATGACCGTCACGGCTGGCGCGGATGTAGTCCAATCTGAACGTCCGATTTTCGATGACTTTTTCCAACATTTGTGGCCGTATATCGGCAATAACACGCCGAATGTTGTCTTCCAAATGGTCAAGCGTTTGTGGCTTATCCGCATAGACCAATGACTTTACATAGCCCCACAGAAAGTAGTCTAGCGGTGTTAAATCACAAGATCTTGGAGGCCAATTCACAGGCCCAAAACGTGAAATTAGGCGGTCACCAAACGTGTCTTTCTATAAATCTATTGTGGCACGAGCTGTGTGACATGTTGCGCCGTCTTGGTGAAACCACAACTCCTGGACATCATGGCTATTCAATTCAGGAACGAAAAAGTTAGTAATCATGGCTCTATACCGATCACCATTGACTGTAACGTTCTGGCCACCATCGTTTTTGAAAAAGTACGGACCAATGATTCCACCAGCCCATAAAGCGCACCAAACAGTCAGTTTTTCTGGATGTAACGGTGTTTCAACATACACTTGAGGATTACCTTCACTCCAAATGCGGCAGTTTTGTTTGTTGACGTAGCCATTCAACCAGAAGTACGCTTCATCGCTAATCAAAATTCGCTTATGAAAATCGGGAACAACGGTAATCTCGTTTTGGGCCTATTTGCAAGCGTTGTTCAGGCGTGAGTCTATTCATGATGAATTGCCAAACCAAACTGAGAATAAATCACTTGACAGCTATTAAATCGGTCGCCATCTTGAAAAGTAATGAAAACTTAAAGTTCTATACCTCTATAAAAAACACCCTTTAAATACCGTCGAAGCATAATCTAGACACGACACAATCCAAACAAAGAAT
The DNA here is from genome assembly GCA_030068015.2 of Neoceratitis asiatica. Classification (NCBI taxonomy): domain Eukaryota; kingdom Metazoa; phylum Arthropoda; class Insecta; order Diptera; family Tephritidae; genus Neoceratitis; species Neoceratitis asiatica. The sequence goes on from CM061528.1 coordinate 30,311,039, forward strand.
TACGAGAAAAAATTGAGGCAAAGTATAAAAATCGCTAAATTCTTTTTAATATTATTTGTATGCTTTGTTGAGATTTTATGTCTCAAAATTTTGAGATTTAGTGTGTTAACAAACTATCAAAGAATGGGTTGCCAGATCATTTTTTTCCAATGTCAAAGATTAAACATTTTTGCAGTAAATAAAATTTTTAAAACGACAATGTTGTTCTAATTTCCCATTATATTATTAATTTAGCTACGTATTTGTATGTACATATGTAGATATGCGCATGGAAAACTTGGAGTTTAAATAACACAGTGATTGAGTTATTTGTTACCCACTCAAGGTGGTATGTGTCACATAAAGTCAGTGAATAGTTGCTTTTGTGCACCCCAAGATCCTCCAGGGATGTTTGAATATGAATATTTCGTAGTAAGCCGATCTGACACTGATCTAAAATATATTTACGCACAATGATCTTAAACATATGTACATGCATATAAGCATAGTATAGCATAGGATTATACTAAAAATAACCAGCAGCCTCTGCATATTAACACCATTCCAATTTTTATCGAACTGTTGATCTTGGATCCTCTATTCGGAAATAAAGTATTCTATATATTGATCTAGGCAAAAACCTATCAACGTACCTAATTTCAAGCAATTCCATTATTGTCCATTCCCGAGAAATAATAGAAATATTTATGTAGACATACAGATACCTTCGTCCGAAAAAAAATAATTTTAAAATTTTTTTTTAAAAGATCATTATCTGGTCCAGCAAAGAAATTAATCTCAAGTAAATCGAATAAATACGATTTTTATCGAATAAGTCGTTACCTGGTCTACTTTCCGGAAGAAAAAGCATTGAAGTAAATTGTACCATAAATTTAATTTTTGAAATAGATGGATATCGGATCCATTTCCTGGAAGAAAAATGATCTTCTATGTTAATTTAGGTAAATGGTTACCTATGTACCATGAAGAAAATCCGATCAAAAATAAGATTTTTTTGAATAATCGGTCACTGATTTACTTCTCAGAGTGTTCTTTCATATTCTTCTTGTTTGGCTGGAGACAAATCTGCATTGATGTGAATAATCCAAATTGTTCCAGGCGTTATTGAGCTAAACGTTTTATATACGAAGGTTGGTTAAGGCAGTGAATTTTTTTAATTTGCCGCGCAGTTACTGTAAATACAACAGGACTTCCGTCAACTGCTATCGACTAATAGACTAAAGTGGAGTTTTGAGCAAGCTGCGTCATTTAGTTTCTGTTTGAGAGCCATTGAAAGCAGATGACCTCGTGAATTTTAACGAAAATAGAAAAAAAAATGAATTTCGTGTGCTGATTAAACATTATTTTTTAAGTAAAAACCTTCACTGAAACCAAAAAAATACTTGATAAATACTATGGAGACTCTGAACTATAAATTTCAATGGTTAAGAAGTGGTATACTGAGTTCCGTTGTGGTCGTACTAGTACAAGCGATGCCGAACGATCATGTCGCCACGTCAGAAATTATCGATAAAATCCACGGAATGATATTGGACGAATAGAGAAAAGCAGTGCATGAGGTAGCTAAGGCTATGGGCATCTCAATTGAGTGGTTACATCTCATTTTACATGAATAGTTGGCCATTAAAATGCCATCCGCGTGAGGGATACTGTGATTGCACACACATAAACGTAAGCGCAAACGCGCAACCACTTCAAAAAAACAGTGCTTGGCGATGTTCAACCGCAATCCAAAGAACTTTTCGCCGTTTCTACGCTACACCGGACACTAAAGAACAATAAAAGCAGAGGATTGCTACGGGTGAACATGCTCAAAAGAAGGCCAAGAAGGTCACGGCCACAGTTTTTTAGGATACACGAGGTGTAATTGACATCGATTACCATGTAAACGGCAAAGCGATCAATGGAAAATATTTTTCAGACCTTTTTGGACAAATTGAAGAATTGATTTGAAGCAGAAACGATCGCATTTGGCGAAAAAAAGCGCTGTTCCAACCATGGATGTACAACACGTGTGTAATCTGTATGGCAAAAATTCTTAATTTGGGATACGGACTGTTACCCCATCCTGACTATACTTCAGTTTTGGTCCCCTGCGACTATTTCTTGTCTCCAAATCTGTAGAATTGGATTCAGGTCGAATAAAAAGGTCATCACAGAAAAAAGTGACCATATTGAGGGGCTTGAAAAACGTATCATTTGAAAGGAATACAAAAATTGGAGAAACGCTAGACTAAATGTATGGAGCTAGGAGGAGACTATGTTGAGAAATAAAACATTTATTTTCCGAAACAAATGCATATTTTACAAAAAGGCACTGACTAATCAAACCATCTTCTTGTTTAGAAAATAATTATAAAAAAAAAAAAATTTTAGAAGAATTAAAAAAAAAATTTAAATATTGTAAAACTGTTCAAACACTTTTATTAGGTGCAAAAAGTGCGAAAAGTGGCAAATATATGAGTTTATATCTCGACATAAACTTACATTTAAAATCAGTTAATGTTACTTTAGAAAATATCAGCAACCTGGAATACCAATGTTTATATGTGTATAATTAAGGATTAGCAATAAACAAAAGGGTGAAAACCGAGAACAAAGTTGAAAGCAAATTCTTACTTTCATCGACCCTTTTTTTATGCCCACAAACAAATACACACACTCTAATAAAAGGTAGAATTACGGAATGCCTTCACCTCACCAACGGACAATTGTGTGGCTTCGGGCAAATTGTACATTCAGTAGAGACAACAAAAGAGTAGAAGAGAATTCTACAAACAATCCAATGATGAAATGATAAGAACACGCTTATTAAACAAAGCTCAAAAAGCTGTTGGCGAAAATCTAGACTCAAATAAGGGTCAAGAAGACTACTACTAACTACTAATGCCGCCACCATATTATCATTCGTATTACTACTACTTTCATGCTACTACTACGATTTTTATTGCTGCTGTAGTAGCAGCAGAAGGTCTTTTACATATAAAATAATAGAAAATAAGAATAGAAAGTAGAAAGTTAAGCAGAAAATTAAGTGTCTGTTAGCATGAAACTAAAGTCAAACGAGGGGAAGTGTGAAGGGAGTTTAAGACTGTTTCAGATAATGTTATTATTTATAACAATGTGTTAATTGCTGTAAAATGTGGGCGTGAACGGGTTTGTTTTAAGGCGTTCAAAATGCTTGAGGAAACCCGGTCAAACTCATGTTTGCCTGTCTCCGTGAACCTGAAAAATGTTTGCTTTGAATAAATGATAGCTGAAAGAGATGTCAATAACTAATGAAGCAGAAAATGAAGAAAATATTGAAAGTGAAAAGATTGCATGTCACGAAATGTTTGGAGAGCTAGATTAGGAAATTTTATTTCAATTTTGGAAAAGAGCTAGTTGCAGAGTGTGTTGAAGAATTTTTGGGAGAAGTGAAGTATTTTTTTTATAATTAATTTATTTAGTATTACCGAGCACTATAAGGTTTCGAATACAGGAGTCGCAAATCTGCCCCTTATAGGTTAAGCTTGTTTTTTCGCCAATGAAATACATCGACAACACTTATGCCAGAGCAAGATACGTTGTGATGCTACAACATTTCTCATCTTTAAATTTAGGTATCCAATCTCTTCGACTATCCTATGAACTTCAAACGCATAAAAATAACAGATCGTTTTCTTCTCCTCATTATCGTCTCATATTTTTAAAGAGAACATATTATCTAATTTTTTTATTTAATGTCGGCTAGGTTTGTTTAGATTTATATCAAGTCTACCTTAAAGGAAGAAATCCTTAAAGAGCCGAGAAAACTCTGTGTGGATAAGTATTATTCAACTAAGCCTTTCCTTCGGCTTTCACTTCGAACAACTTCGTCTGGAGATGTTTCGTTTAAAAAGTTTTCGAAATATTTTTATTTCGAATACTCCAAGACCGGCTGTACCGCCAGACCCAAGTTTTGCGAACACTTTTGCAGTGCATAACTTTGTACACCGGCCTTCCGCAGTATCCCATGCATCACGAAGTTGAAGCGGTCGCACGCTAGAACGGTTCAAAGAGTTCCGTTCATAACTTGATAAAGCTAGTACATATATATATTTGGTACTTTGCAACCGCTGAAGCGATTCTTGGCCGAGCTCCTCCTTTAAGTTGTGGTTTTGCGTCTTGATGTTTATACCAACAAATGGAGGGACCTACAGTTTATTCTAAGCCGCCTCCGAACGGCTGATGGATTTTTATGAGGAGCTTTTATTTCATGTCAGAAATACACTCTCGGAGGGCTTGACATTCCCAGTCGAGGGGCGCTCGCAATTAGAAAAATTTATTTTCTATAATTTTGGATGTTGGTCGAACCTGGGCTCGAACCAAGGCCTTCCGAATGGTAGTACGCAATGCTAACCACTCGGCTACTGTGGGCGCAACTCGAGATATTACGATGCAGAAATGATGTAAGAAGATTCTACCAACTAGTCGAATGTCTGACCTAATATTTCAAACGCCGAGCAAAAAGTTTTGAAATGAAAACTGCGCCCTGGTTGTCGATATTCAGCGCGCACTATATATATATATATATATATATATATATATATATAGAATTTCGAGTTCCTCATGTTCGCGTCTTTTTTGCTCACCTTTTTCTATCTGAAAAGGCACCTCTCTTGCTTGGTCCGTATGGTTTGCGTTGCAGACTGCAGTGTTCTTTTGCAGGCAGCTCATTTTGTTGCAGTTGCCTCCCGACACTCCTCGTCGTACTAAAGATTTTATTGTGTCCGGAGATTGAAATTAATGATCCTTTAAGTGGCAGTACGCATATAGCACGTTATATGCGGCCAAATTCCGGCAGAATAATCAAGATGGTAGCAGTTGGTGTATTTTTCATATTGAATAAGCGGCTTGAGAGGCTTTAGGTCACACCATTCGTTTCAAATATCCCAAGACACGCAGCACAAATTAAAAATATACTCAAACACAACCACACACACAAAATGCCTTTAGTGTTCAAAATTCGTATGCCATACTCTACTTTAAATTGCCTCCTACAGCCATTTAATCTACCATTAACGCCTCTGGTTAAACAATAAAAATTACCAAAAAAAAATTTTTTTCTCTCATACATACAGATGCTGATGCTTTATTTATGTGAACTTTCATTTATGAATTGCGCCACATGCATGTGTGCGTAGATCTCCTTTTTGACTGGTATATTTAGCTTTATGACCGGCTCTTTGCTTTTAATGAGGCTGCAAGAGTTTTTCGAATTTTGTCTGCTGCCATCATAAATATCGTAATTATGCTGCTCAGCAGCAGTCGCCGCCTTAAGTCTTGCCATACCAAATAGCCTCCAGTCTACAGTTTACTTATTCATTTGAGTTTATTAGCCTTGCGGTCGCGTAAGAGCATTGTAATTGGTTTCGACATGAATATGAATTATATGACAGTTAAATGCATTTATTAAGTGGTGTGATCTTCTTCATTTACTCCGCAGTAAGTTATTGGTCTACATAATTACCCTCATAATTCGTGTTAATATATTCATATATGAATAATATAATAATTTTTCTGCGCTTTCTCAGTCATGATTCGTTAGAGAGGACCACTGATTTTTTGTATTAAAATATATGAAGAGGAAGATTTAAGTTTCTTATATAAATTTTATATACATTTAATATATAGGTTTTTCGTATTTTTTTTTGATAAATATATATTTAATGGTTTAACTTCTCTGATTATTTGTTTATATGATTTTTTACATGTGTTTTATACGATATTACTAAAACAATTTTTATGGGCAAATATTTTTTAAAGAGTCTTTTATGCAAATCTCCTGTGCTTATTATGTCATGCAAAAGGCATTAAAAGCGATATTTTTCCGCGTTCAACCGATAGCTCATAAAAAAGCGTTAGAGATTTTTAATATAGAGTCAAATCTACAATCAACTATCCAAAAAGCACAGCTAATCAAATAAAGCTTAACACTGCCATAAACTGTGCGCTTGTTGGTTCAGTGCGATTAAATATAAAAGTCACGTATACGCAGCGTATGTCAAGCAAGCGAACGACATAACTTTCTTACGCATTGCTAATTATAGTTAAAGGCGCCAAAGACAGCAAGAGAAATAGCGAATGAGGAGTGAACTTGTTGAGGAAATGACTTGCCTTGAGTACGTATATATACGTACAAGTATTGACTTAACATAAATTTTATATACAAATTTATACACTAATTTAAGTACATATCAAAGCGAAACTCACTTACTTGTGGGTGTGTATGTTCCAGCAAGTAGGCTTGTTCAAATTAACTGTTTTGCTTTCCTTGCATTCACACTTTACTTAGCACAAACAACAATTAACAAGCAAATAAACGGTTATTTACATTAAAATGCTTCCGCCACTTGGCAGCTTATCCAAACTTACGTATATATATATGCGAGTGTATGATATACATAAATAACTGTTTAAGAGTGTTGAAGCATTTTTAGGCCTTCATTTCAGCTTTTATCGCTATCTATCTGCTTTCTTAGCTAAGCGGCTGTTTAGCTATTTGACTTTGGAACGTGGTTGAGAAACTTTTTCGGTAGTTTGTGTGGGTAAGCATAGGGTGCCTCAGTTATGTACACGGCGTAGTATTAAAAAAGCTTTCATATTTACTAAACAGATTATGTTGCTGAGGGAATTCTACTTGCTGTTTTTTTATAAATAACTTAAAATTTAAAATAAAAATATTGCCTAAAGCAATTTTAATAATGCATGATTTTGATAATTTTCTAAATTTTTTGTAGCAAAAATCAATATAACTTAAATTTACATTTAAAAAAATATTTTTTTCTCTCTAAACTGATGATTTCTAGAAATTTGTTGATTTCTTTATTGATGCTCAAGAGAGCAGCTGCCAGAGAAACAATAGCACAGGTTAGAGCAATTCGGGGCAGCAAACACATAAAACACATTTCGGGCAATAGTTTCCAAATGTGCGGTTTGTATGTTCGCGTAATGGCGGCGCGATAGCCACTTGAAAGGCCAGACTTCGAACACAGGTTCGAGAAACATCCAAAACTATAGAAAATACATTTTTCTAATTGCGGTCGCCATTCTACAGGGAATGTCAAGCCATCCGAATGCATTTCTGACATGAAATAAAAGCTCCTCATAAAAATCCATTGGCCTCCGCTTAGAATAAACTATAGGTCCCTCCATTTGTTGGTATAAATATCAAGATGTAAAACCACAAAATTGGAGGAGGAGCTCGGCCAAAAATCACTTCAGCCGTTACAAAGCGCCAGATATATATATATATATATATATATATATAATGAGAGATTTGTAGGGGGTGATTATCCTCATTACGATCGAACGTCGTTCAGTGACTCATAACTAGTATAAATACGAGGTTTTGTTTTATTAGACAATTAGTCTTTGTTCTATCGTCAACCAAGTAAGATAATCGGGAGTGGAAAATTAACTAAAAAATAAACCAACACCTCATATAGTGTTAATGTGGCACCCGTCGATCTCCGTAATTTAGTCAAATTTTTACTAGAGACGACACTTAGGTTCATCATTATGTGCCTGAGACAAAATAATACTTCATGCAGTGGCATTAAAAGAGGCACTTCCCAAAAAGTTTAAAGTACAACAGTCAGCTGGCAACGGTCTTTTCGGGCTCGGAAGGAATGTTATTGATCGATTATAAAAAAAAGATGGTGTTTCCATAATTGGAGAATACCACACTTTATAAGATTTGCAGGTTGATTTATTGAAAGGGAAAAAATATTTTTTTCCACCCGTTTTCCCCCATTCCGCTAGCATAAAAATAAATATTTTTTGACTTTTATTTAGGTTGTTTCCTGTGCTCGATGAACATTCCATAGTCATATTCTCATATTCCGTCATCTTTTGTTTTCTAATCGCGCATCTCAATTGCTCTAAGTTACTCTACCAGAAAAGTTAGAGCAGAAAATCGTGCTATAAGTTTCCCTATTTCTACTTAGATCAAACTCATGAAACAAAAAGTAGAGTAAATATTAGAAAAAAAATGTTCAAAAAAGCAATTTTTTGAAATAGATTAACCTAATAATATTGGAAACCTATGAATAAATCTAGACAACATTATGATAGCGTTATTTTATAGAATTAAAATTAGAACATGACACAGCAGAGATTTCGAGAAATAAGGATGTTTGGGATCTGTGCCTAAATGTAGGCAATAATATTGTATTAGTAAGTAGGCAACATTTAGTAAAAATAAAAAATGTAAGCAATTTGGAATGGAAGAGAAGATATTGGGGAAAAATAACTGAAATATAAGAAATTTAAAATTTAAAAAATTCTTTTGCCTGTGTGATAATAAGCTAGTTTAGTTTTTTTTTTAATTTAAAGTTATTTTTTTGATATAAAATTTTAGATCTGAGCCAAAATGTAGGCAACGTTATGATAGTATTTTTTCAAAGATTGAACAAAGCACTGCAGGTGCTTTTAAACTAAAATATAAGACAATTAGTAAAATAATTTAAGTAAAGTTTATACCATTTGTTAAATCTAATTGAGAACTCGAAGTTATGAAATTTGAATATTGAAAAATATTTTTACTGTTTCTTTTATACACAACATTTTTTGAAATTGTTAACTATTTTTTTTTTTTTTTAATTTGAGATCTGTGACCAAAAGGCGCACAATGTGTTTAAAAATTAAATATTTGTGAATATTTTTTAGAAAATTTAAAGCTAAGGCTTAAAAGTAGTAGGTCTCAGGGTATTATCATTTTCTCGGGAGATTGACATATTTATTATAGTATAAAATATACAAAATTAATATATTTTTTTAAAGTTTAAACTAACTTTTTTACCTATTTAAATTTTAAATTATAATGAAAGTGTAACTTTTACAAAAAAAAAAAAAAGACAAACAAGCTACACAATTTATTCAATCCCTCTTTTGTAACTAAGTAAAGCTTTGAATTAAATATTAAAAATTTTTGAATTTAGATATCGACGAAATTTTAAAGTTTTTTCGAAATATCTATTAATAATATTTATATAGTAAATTTGTATTTTTCGTGTTCTGAAAATATTGAATTATTTACCAAACTGCCCTCCTAAATGTAGGCAGCGGTATATCAGCACGAATTTGCACAATGTAAATAAAACGTTGCCTACATCTAGGTTGAACCTATTATAATAAGCAAAACAGTTTGGAAGATGTACAAATACGGTTTGGAAAAATTCCCTCCTTTTCTAATTCCTTCTTTTTTTCCAATATTATTCGAAAAATTCGCTCAATATTTCTTTGTACTATTTTCCATTTATTTTAAATGAGTTAAAATTTTTTTTACCAATTTTCTATCTCGCCTATTCATGCTCTACATACTAAGTCATGTTGTTGGATTAAATGCTTGTATGCTTTAATTAAACGCCCAACGGATAGGGTTGGACTATGAATGCGCTAATGATGGTGAATTTGAAAAAAGCGTTTGAAAGGGTTGAACAATTTGAATTCGGTTTTTATTGAAATGTTTGAATGAATGAAACCACACGCTGCACAAACCACTAATTAGCCACAAGAAGTACAAATTTGTGTGAGATTTGTTTAATTACCGCAGCTCAACCACTCAAAGTATATATAAGAAAACATTTTTGAGTTTATAAAATTTTTTTTATGTAGAAGTAAATAACGGAAATTTTTCGATTTCCGCTTACACTTAAATATATTGTATGCATGCCCAGCAACTTTTCTGCGTTTATATATTTATACCTGTCAGCTATTAAAATAACATATTTATTTACACTTTTTCGTTTGAATGTGCAATCAGTTTTTCTCGGTGCTCGTATATGTACTGTGGGTGATATATATGGGAGTATGGTTTTGTAAACCATCATGTTTCCGTTTATTGCTCCACATTTATACATGATTAATGGCAGACAGTTGGCAGACACGAAAGAAAAAGTCAATATTTAGTATAGACCACAGTTTTGTAGTGAAAAGTAAAAAAGAAAGCAAAAAGCGTTGAAGACTAGTTAAAAGTGGTATGTACGTACTATGTGATGTAAGTGTTGTGGGAGAAGTATGTACTTGCTTAAAAATGCACATGAGTTGGTAACTAAACATACATGTGTTTTGGACCTTGTCAGGGTTAAGGATACTTTTGTAAATTGAGGAAGTAGAAAAATGTTAAAATAAATAAAATTCAAAACAAAAGTCGATATAAAATGATATATATATATATATATATATGAATATAGCGGTTTATTCATTTTGCGGTTTGCAAAATAAATGTAAATAAAATGCTTTTAATATAATTTTTTGTATAAAATTTTTTTTTTATTATAATGTGTGAACCTTACCGTTGAATGTAAAATACCACATCATTCAAATGACCGTCTCGTGAATTTTTGCAAACTTCGATCCGTTTGATGTAATTTTCAAACACTTTTAGGCACATATTGGGCGGGATTTCAGCTATAACATAACTAGGCGGCCAGTAAATTTCTCTCGCAATAAAGCCATATTCGCTCTTCGATCGTGTTGTGTGGCATGTGGCACCATCTTGTTGAAACCACATATTTTTCAATTATCATAACGCTCCGAATTTACAGTGACAGCCTCGCCGTTACCGTTTTCAAAGAAGTGAAGTCCAGTCACACATCCGGACCAAGGAGCGCTCCATACAATAAATTTTCTTTGGGTGTAATGGCCTTTTTCAATTATTTGAGGACACTTATGAGTTTTAAATGCTCATTTACGTAGCTTTGCCGCTGAAGAAAACTTTTCTTTGGAAAACTCGTGGTCCCCTGCTTGTTGTTCAAGCACCCAATCGATTTCATCACGGCGTTGTGAATGCTCATCAGGCTTCAGTTGATGTGTGAGGTGGTGTTTATATGGATGTAGGTGTAAGTCCAAATGTAAAATATGCCGTAATGTGCCGTTAGAAAGTCCCAGCTTTTGAGAACGTCACGTCACAATATCTGTAACCGATTCATTTTCTTCAACGTTCTTTAAAATTTTACCAATGGCTTGAGTAATTGGACGATTATGTGAACCATAATGTCCTTTTAAATCCTGAAACGTGGCCACGTTTAAACCACAATTTTTGTTATTAAGCGATCCATTTTTATAAATGCCTGACTTTTATCTAAAACAAAACATGTTTAGTTTGACATTTAAGTTTGGCAAATGTCAAAATACAGCCCCTACACTATACCATACCTCAAAAAGCATTCCAGTACTCACCTATGATGGAGTTTACAGTTATTCGCGGCTATACTGTGAACGCATCAGCTTTTTTTGCAGAAAATGGTCGGATAAAAGAGAGAACCTTCATCTACGCCAGTTATCTTGGGATAAGCCTCCTCAATATAAGATCTTAACGAGCGTATTGTGTGAAGGACTAAAGCTCTTCGTAAAAGAACTGCTCTATCTGATGACGTATGCCAATAATATCGATGGCAATGGGCTCAACAAATGCTCCATTAGAGCTGCTTTCTCAACGTTAAATCAGGAAGCGACTTAAATAGGTCTGGCAGTGAAAGAGAACCAGACGAGATTTTCACGTTACTGTTGACTGTCATAGCTTTGAAATCACATATAATTTCGTCTATCTTGGAACTAGCAGCAGGTTAGGTTAGGCTATATTGGCTGGCTATCACGCCATACATAAAATTGTTGGTCCTTTGTAATACCGGATGAAGGTTCAGTTTGGTTAGAGATGAATTAGTCATCATTTAATCAACGCTTTTGGCGAAGTTAAAAGGAGCTTTGATGTCTAATTCTGATACTTTATCTACTCACTTGAATCTAAATATCAAATATGAGTTCTATATAAGGCTGCTCAGAAGCAGAGCAGGTGTTCCAGCGTTTGACTCATGCTTTCTTCTCTGCTTTTCCTGCTCGTGCCATCGTTACTAATGCCGCTCGCGTATGATGCCAGTAAGTTGTGAACTATCATTAGGTCAACAACCGCCTTGCAACCCATTATATCCATCCGTGTAGATGTTACAAGTTCTGCTGGCGGTACGCATATTTATGTGTCATCCACCTTCTTTTAATGTGGATTGAAACCTCCTTTTCCAGATAAAGTGTGGGGATATTTGGTCTACTTTCTTCACCAATACTCTGCTTATCGAGCTGGGCTCGAAGGCTTTTGTAGAAAATTCATTTAACTCTACTAATCTTGCAGACTGCTTTGCAAGGCCCGTCACTGCAATATCGATTGGTGTTAGGTTGAGTAGCCCTTCTAGTGCAGCCGTTTGATCGATTCATAGCGCTCCCATTATGCAGAGTGCAGCGAATCGCTGTATTAGTTTCAAGGGATTCCTGTATGAGATTTTGCTTGAAGCTGTCCACCAAAGCACCGTAAATCAAGATTGACTTGACTATCAAGCGATAGGCCCCATGTAGACTCTAACATCTTCTTACACCCATAGAGGGTGCCACTGGCCATTTTCACACATTCTCTTCCACATTGAGCTCAAACATCAGTTTGCTATCCAAAATTACTCCCAAGCATTTGGTATACTCCTTAACTGTTAGCTCAATTCCGTTGAGCCTCGGGGGTCTCATGGATCTTTTACCTCAATATAAGGAGTACCGTATTCGTCTTACCACTATTTACCTCTAGCCGATGTCACTCATGGTATACGGTTTTTAGAGTGCTCTTCGTCTCGCTAGTAATTGTGTCTAGGATTTTACCATCACCGGTATAGCTATATCGTCTGCATTGAGTATTTGCTTGGGTGCTCTTTCTTCATATTTTTTAGAAGCTAACAACAGCAGGGATAGAACACCCTCTGAGTAGTTCCTGTACGTGCTAATCTGAGCACCCTTTCTTCAGCCCTGATTTTCTTCTTTTCATAATAAAATACCAAAAAAAATTGCATGAAATTTTTATAAAAACTTTTAATTAGAAACTATCATATTTCTATGGAAATTCGCATTCATAAAATATTAATTTATTAATAAAATACTAAATGATAGAAATGTTGAAAAAATGTCCAACAAAGGGAGAAAATATTCAAATAAAAAAGCTCAAATTTCTATTTCAATTTTATTCATCTCAAAAATTCAGTAATAATTGCGGTGATAATTGCCTAAACGAAGTTTATGTAAATATACAGCAACAAAATCTCTTGTATAACTTTTACTCAATTAATAATTGGTGATGTCGAAATATTGGTAAACTAAAAAGTAAATAACCAAAATGAAAACAAATCAAATAAATTCTCTCTAAATATTCTCTAAATGCTTGGCAAGCCGTCTACCAAATGTCAACGAAGCTCAAGCGCTTGGCTGGGCATTTTGAACAATTACGAGGGTTGCGGTTTACATTTCAGAATTTGGGAAGCCTAGTGTTGTAATCGAGTAACTGACAAGTTTATCGTAAATCATAACATTTTTGATGTTATAAATGGTGACACATCACGCGCGTAATTCGCCAGTTACCAGTCGAAATGCTCGAACGAGTCATCAAAAATTGGACTCAACGGATGGACTATCTGAGACGTAACATTTGAAAGAGATAATCTTCAAAAAATAAATGCCAAAGAATGTTCTCTCGAATGATAATAAACATTCCTCATTAAATTTGAAATTTCTGTGTTTTTTTCTTTAAAAAAGTAGGGAACCTCTAAATGGATCACCATTTACATACTCAGAACGGGTTGGCATACTAGCGCTATTTATATTATTTACAGTAATTTTAAATATATATTATCTCGACCGAAAAATAGAATAGAATCGCGAACATTTTCGCGCGATTATTTTTTACAACTTTTAACGTGGAATAACTGAGAAACAGTGTATTGTAATGTGATCTATCATGAGATTGAGAGAACTATAGCCATAATTGGGACCATCATACTTTCAATATTGCATTAATATTTAATTGTAAAAAAATTGTTCACGTTGGATCACACACAATTTGTCAATCGCTCAAAATATGCTCGTGTTGATTGGTCGAGAGAAATGTTAAAAAATACGACAGCGGTGCTTCGAAACACATCTATGACATCGTGAAAGGTGATGAGTCGTGATTTTACACGTATGAACCCGAAAATCAGTAGCAGCAGTTGACTGCATGGGTATTTGAAGTAGAGCTGAATCCAACAAAGGTTGCTCGCGCACGAAGCATTTCCAGCAAATTTTTGCCTATTTTTTTTCTTTTTGGAAAAAAACTGGAAATGTCGCTACCATACCACTAGAACAACGCATAACAGTAAATTCTGAGTGATACACAACCATCTGTTTGCCAGTTGTCTTTCATGAGAACAAGCGGAGTGGAAATGAATAAAAGTAAGTGTAGCTCAACTTTGAGTGATATTTATTAAATTATTTTTATGTAAAGAAATAAAATAATAGTTGAAGCCTGAGTTCATTTAATGTGTGGAAGAATTCAAAAAAAAAAAAAAAATAAAAAAAAAATAATAATAATACTCCATCATAAAAACTATTTTCAATATGATGAGATCCCTAGTTGTGTGAAAATAATAAATTTGGTGAAATTTTAATATAAAAATTATTAAAACGTCTGAAAATAATAAATTTGAATTTATTCAAACGGATATAAAGAAAAGCACAAAAAATAGGAGATAATAATAGCAAACAAAAGTTTTAAGGATGTTATTACATAGAAAAGCAAAAAGAAACAGAAAATTTCCACTTAATCCTGCACTACGCGCTAGCACACTAGAGCTGAAGGTCATAGCAGCTAGAAAATAAAATGTTTGCAGTAAAAATATACTATTTCCCTTACAGAAAACTATGCAAAGACACACGAACGTTACGTACATTTACATACAAATATATATATACAAACGCCAGCGGGTAAAAGTATTTTGCATAATTTTTCAGCTGTGACTTTTATTCAGCAAAATATTTATGATTTATTACATTTGCTTATTTGTATTTGCATTGTGTGCAGTTTGGACCTTCAAGTGCCAGAATCATTTTACATTAATATTATAGTTATAAATTGAAAGAAAGTGTTAAAAAGGGAAACAAACTCAAGTGAGAGAATTTCATATATTATATAGTCAGTATGTATGTGCATGAGCAAATAAAATCAACTGTACAGCTTTATTTAGAATAATGAAAGGATTCAGTGTCAAAGTGAATACATATACATAAATACATGCAAATCATAAATAGTGACTTAAGGTCAGCTTAAGTTGTAGATATTTTTGTTTATTGCCAAGTCAATAAGTCTTTAAGGCATTTATTTACTATAGTATTTACATCAATAGCATTTATGATTTCGAAATGAGAAAACATATTTCTGAACTTGTTTATTTAATTTATGTTGTTTGCGGTTTAAAACTATTTTATTTAATTTTTACTAAATTTCATTCACGCTCTCCTCTGTACACAATATATTAATGGTTTAATGTTTGCCCTTGACCGAGTGCAGCTAATGAAAATATTTCGAATTTTTGTTCGGCCCAATTTGAAGCCATATTTTATGATTAAGTTTTTTTCATGTTTCTTTTTCACCCTTTTTGCTCTGAAAATTACTAGATTTATATAAACACAATGATTTCATAGAAAAGATATATTACCTTTTGTGCACATTTGTCAAATGGAAATATTTTAAAATGCTATTAATTTAAATGTGGGGGATTAAATATTCAATAACGTTTGTATGAATTTTGTTTTAATACTATTAATCTAAAATTTTGTTTATTTATATTCTACTTTAATAATAAGAGATTAAGATGTTTCTTTTTTTAATAAAAATCAATAAAAACCAGAAAGAAGTGATGCTTTCGGCCATGCCGAAGTTTTTATAACTTTCATGGATCTATAAAATTTATTGCAAAGTGCAAAATTCAATTTCGAGGATTTTTAATGGCAATAATTACATAAATTTACGTCGGTGGCATGCTAAATTTCACACTATTAGATGCTTCTTTGACTTCATTTTCTACTCCAATATATATAATACCGTATTTCATGTTCCTAGATGATTTAGTGAAGTATTTATGAACCAAATATCTCACAAACTGAACTAAATATCTCAAAAACTGAGCGACTAGTTTGCGTTCAAACAGACGGATGCACAAACAGATATGGTTAAATCAACTCAACTCGTCATTCTGATCATATCGGTATAAATTTTGAATTTCTTCGCATTCTGGTACTTACATACTTTGGAACGTAATTAATTGACCATTTCATATATATATAATATAGTAAAATTACAATAGTTAAATGTGTGTGATTAGGAAATTCATAATTTAAGATGTTTGTGAATAATTATTTCTCATAAAAGTTCTTCTGTAATATTCGGTTAATTGCTAACAGAACCTGAGGGTATAATATGTTGAATGAGTAGTTTTCTTTTTTGTAGAAATATTTTAATTATTACAAATTAAAAAAAAAATTTTATACGAGGCTGGTTTGATAACTTAGTGACTTTTTGAATAAAATTTATTTTTTTCGCCAAATAAACGTGTGAAGAGTTTTTCCAGTTTTTGTATTTCTTCTAGGTTTTTTCAAGGCCATCAAAATAGGCGATTGATAGCCTTCACACCCGACTTGAATCTCTTACCGCCCAGCCATTTGTTCAGATTTGGAAGCAGGAAATAGTAGCAAGAGGTTAAATCTGTATCGGGTAGCAGTTCATAGCCCAATTTATAAATTTTTACCATGGTGACTACACATGTGTGCAACCATTCAGTGTCCTGATTGAACAGCCCTTTTTTCATCGAATTCTGCTTCAAATCAATATTGCATCTGTTCAAAAGCTCCGAATATTCGCCGGTGATCATTTTACCCATTTAAAGGTAATCAAAGTGAATGACACCTTATGTATCCCAAAACAGTGTTACCCAGACCTTGTTGGCCTTCTTTGGTGCATGCTCACCCGGAGAAAGCGGTTGTCTTGATTGTTCTTTGGTCGCTGGTGTGGTGTGGTCGATGTATTTTTCGTCTATGGCAATTAAATGGTTAAAAAATTTGTTTGGTTTGGTGTTAAACATCGCCAAACACTCTTTGGAGTGGTTACACGGTTACGCTTGCTGGCGTGTGTGGTACATTTTTCTACGAAATCGAGGAAGGAGTTGCCATTGTTACATTCGATCTTTTGCACACTGTGTTCGAAAATCGTATAATTAGTCGAAACGGCGATGACAACTGGCCGGCTCGTAGCTGCGAGTTGACTATATTGGAGTTATATTTGAAGAGAGCCATCAGGGATCAGTGCTACGCCAACCATCCACATACTACTCATAACTTGCAACACGTAATGGAAGTCGCCTCTGCAGCCATAGTGTAGGTCACACAATCCAAAATGTGTTGAAAAATTGGGTCGATAGACAGAACGGAATGGTCTGCTGCAGCCATTTGATTGAAGTGGTGTTTCGACTAACAAATTTTTTGTTTGCTTTCTTTTTTTTTAAATAAATTTGTTCACATTTTACTTTAATATTTGAAATTGAATTGAAATTAAAACTCTCAATTGCCTTTTTTGCATTTTTGAATAATTTCTCTATTCCACGAGCCACTTTAATGTCGAACAAAAGCGAGCAATTGCATGAATACATTACTCTTACAGCAAATCACCGATAAAACTAAACACTTTTCAATTTCCAAGTGCTGCAATTCTATAAGTTGAAATTTCCGTTATTATTTTGATTGTCATTATGCTTATAAATATTTTATTACAATGTGTAAAATTATGAAAAGTGCACGCTTAGTGGAGTACAATAGAACAACAAAAATATAATCACAATTTCATAACAGCAAACACAACAACAACACAAGTGACAAACAATGCCAACAAACAACAACTCAACACATAAGAGGAGAGTTTTTGAAAAGCTGCATGCTGCTGCTGCATACAAAACGCAATTTCTCCTCGGAAGAAAAGTAATATAAAGAGAATATTGTAAAAATATGAGAACAAAAACAAGTTCATGAGCAAAGAAAAGAAAAAATATATAGCAAAGTGTATAGGATGACGCTGTAAAGTGCCGAAATGATATTGAAAGCAAACTTTGACAATTTCATTTTCGTTCTTATAACTCCTTACTCCAATACCGTCGATGACCCGTAAAGTGCTGTTTATTGCCATTTGTAAGTTTAAAGAAGTCTTCTTTGCTTCTCGGTCATGTTTCTACAGAAGACAATTTTGTGTACGCCTCGTAATCCCGAAGAATATAAAAGTAGTAAAGCCAACAAGTGCAGCTTAAGAATGGAGAAAATGTTATAAAATAAAAACAGTTACATATTTATATACTTGTAAAACAATTGGAGTCCTGTCGAGTACTTTGAAAATCTGCTGTCACCAAAAACTTTGTAAACGCATCGCAATAACAGCAACAAATAAATATATTAACCCTTCTTTGTTGCGATTGAGAAGAGTGTAAATATGTACACATTTGCGCATAACAAAAAAAAGGAAAAAATTGGTTCTAAAATTAAGAAAAAAATTTAAATAAAAAGTAACTAAGCTACAAATTGAATTCAGAATATTTTATAATAAAGTGTATTTTTTTAATTTTTTTTTAATTTTTGTTAAATATTTAAAGTTTTAAAAAAAAATCTTGAGGCAAAATTATTTAGAAAAAAATATACGTAAAAGGTGATCCAAGTAAAGGTACTTTCTTCAATAGCCTTTTTTTTTGACAGATCACACGTGAGTCGTGTCAAGTTGTTATGTTATTTTTGTTCAGTATTGTTTGGCATTTCATCATGGAAAGAGTAATGCCTAAACATTCAACTTTATTAAAAAAATTCACCTTCTGTAAAGAATGTGTTTCGCGCGTTTCTCTCAACTTATAGTCAACATAATCGGCCTACTGAACGTACTATTCGCAATACCATCACCCATCTTGAGACCCAGTATTCATTATTGGATAATATTCGACCGAATAGATCACGTCCAGCAGGCAGTGAAGAAAATATAGCCGCCGTAGCTGAGAGTGTACATGAAGACCGGGGAGAGTCGATTCGGCACCGTTCACAGCAACTCGGACTGACGTATGGAATGACTTGGTGCATTTTACGTCGAGATCTTAAATTGAAAGCGTACAAAATACAGCGTGTGCAAGAACTGAAGCCACTCGACCTTCCCAAGCGACATCGCTTCGCTCTATCGGCTCTTGAAAGTTCCAAGAAGACCTAACGTTTTCGAGCCAAATTTTGTTCAGCGATGAGTGGGTATGTAAAGAAGCAAATTTGCCGCATTTGGGACAAATAGCAGCCTGGAAAGATTCAAGAACTGTCATTTCATCGAGAAAAAACAACGGTTTGGTGTGATTTGTGGGCCGATGAAATCATCGGTTCATATTTCTTCAAAAATGATGCCGGTGAGAATGTAACCGTCAATGGCGATTGACAACTGACTCTTTGCTGCCTGAAATTGAAGCTCGTGATCTCCACGACATTTGGTTATAACAAGATAGCACCACTTCCCACACATTGCATCAATCAATGAATTTATTGAGAGAACACTTTGGTGAGCAGATAATATCACGTCGAGGGGCCACCAACATCGTATGATATCACATAGTTAAACATTTATCTGTGGAGATTTGTAAAATCTAAAGCCTTTGCGGACAATCTCGCTTCGATTCAGGCATTGGAGCATAACATCACGTGTGTCTTTCGCTAGTTACGAGTCGAAATCCTCGAACGAGTCATCGAAAATTGGACTCATTTGGCCAACATTTGAAAGGAATAATCTTCAAAAAATAAATGGCAAAGAATGTTCTTTCGAATGATAATAAACATTCCCATTAAATTTGAATTTTCTGTGTTTTCTTTTTCTTTAAAAAATAGGGAACTCGAAACCGACCACCCGTTTTTATATATTTATAATATTAATATAAATATATACATATATGTATATATATATATATATATATATATATATATATATAAATATATATATATATATATATATATATATATATATATATACATACTATTAAGAAAAAATCCACTTCCCTCAATTGAATTTCAATTTATTTAAAACATAATGAGTTGTTACATCCAAAAATGCTGCTTAAAACAAAAATGTTTTTAAAATAATACTTCCTATGTTGAAATTTTTATTAAAAATAAAATTTGCAATTTATTTCTTCTTCCTTATTAAAATTGATATTTTTAACAAATTGCTTTGAGCAGTTATTTATGAAATTAATGCAAACTATTTACAATATTTAATAATATAATTAATATTAGAAAAGCACATTTCAAACTATTTTCACTCCTCCAATAATAAACTTTAAATCGTACTTAAACAATATTCAACACATATTTATCTATGCAAATGGCAAATGTTTGTTCTTTTCTAATAGTTTATTTTTTGGTCAACCACATAAAAACCATTTATTATTTATTTAGTTTAGCAGTAGTCAGCTGAACTACCAACTAAATAATCGAATTTTAATTGATTTGCACTTTTATTTATTAATAAATAATGTAATTTTGTGTGTATAAAAAATAAATCAAGTACAAAAAAGTTATATTGTACACTGTGTTATAAACTATTAAATATTTCTAGGAGAACCACAAATAGAGTTAATTATGAGCAATAATAAATTTGTGACTTTTATTAATAAATTGTGCAATGAGCAAAAAATTGCATATAAATCAAATGGAAAAAAGTTTAGATAAAAAAGTTAGGGAAAAAAATTGTTTTTGTAGCTTGTAAGCACATCAGCTTTAACTAGAAAAATTTAAAAAAGTTGAATATATAAAACTTGCTGACTTCACTTATATGCGATACATATTCACTTCATAATTCTAACCTCTATATACTCATATGCGTATATTTGTTATATATTTAAACTAACCTCACCTTTGTTATTAAAATAAAGGCCAGTGTATAAATTAATCAATTTAGCTTTACACATTTTTATTTTCGAAGAAATGTATATTTAAGTTTACCACAAATTAATTTTCAAAATTTTTTAAACACATACAAAGGGTAGGTAGTAGTTAAATATGTTTAATTTAGGGATGAGTATCTTTCTGTAGTTAAAAGAAATCAAAAATAATAATAATAATCAACAAACTAATTAAAAATAATTATAAAAATAAAATATATTAAAACAAAATAAAACAAAAAATAATAGTATTAAAAAAATTAAAATATAATAAAATAATAATAAAAAAATAAGAAAAAAAATTAAAAAAAAGTCAAACTTAAATATATTAAAATAAAATAAAATAAAATAAACAAAATTAATAAGAACAAAATTAAATTAATTAATGTAAAAAAAAAAAATAAAAATAAAAATATAAATAATAAAAAATATAACAATATAAAATAAAACATATTAAATTAAAACAAAATAAAATTAGATAATATAAACGAAATAAAAATAAAATATTAAATAAAAAAGCGAAAAAATTGAATATATATATATAAGTATAATGAAATAAACAAAATTGAAAAAAATGAAATAGAAAAAAAAATAAAACTAAAGAATAAAATATTAAAAATAAAAAAAATTTAATTATATAAGTAAAATAAAATAGAATAATCTAATATTAAATTATAATGAAATCGAACAAAATATAAATTGTTACATAATAAAATAAAAATAAAATAAAGTAAAATAAAAAACTAACAAATAAATTAAAATGAATGGGTTTCTCTTCATAGTTAGAAGAAATTGGGGGAAAATATTATTATATATTACCATAAAAAATAAATAAAATAAAAAAAGTTATTATTATATATTAGTGAAAAAATTTAAAAAAAATAAAATTAATAAAGAAAGTTAACATAATATTAAAAAAATTATATAAATCAGAAAGTTAAGTTATTATAAAATGTAAAGTAAAATAGAATAATAATAAAATGAACTAATATATAAAATGATATGATTTCTAAGTGTCGCTTTGGCCATTTTTAATATGTCATGATCTGCCATTTTTTTTCATTATACTCAGTAATGTTAACAATTCCATGATGGCAAGATATACGCAAGTACAAAGGCGACGATTTTGTCTTGGTGCAACATGAAAACGGTAAAGATTTTTTTAAGAAAATCATCTTCTTCATGAGATTCGCTTTCATCTGAGTGGTACGGTAAATAAAACAAAACTGTCAATTCTGTTGCGAAGAAAATCCACAAATTAATCATGAACAACAATTACATTCACTTAAATTGATAGTTTGGTTTGGTTTTTGGTATGGTGTATTCATCGGTCCGTACTTCTTTCGAAATGAATCTGGTAGCGCCGTTACAGTCAATGGAGAGTGGTATAGATCGATACTAACCAACTTTTTACGACCACAATTGGAAGAAGTTGATCTTAACAGCATCTGCTTCCAGGGCTACGTGTCACACAGCACGTGCAACAACGGAATTATTGCGAGAAAGGTTTGGATATTCGATTATTTCAAGAAATTGTGGCATTGAATGGCTCCAAGAAGTTGTGTTTTAACACCATTAGACTACTTCCTGTAGTGTTATTTGAAATCAGTGGTCTTTAGCAATAAACCAGACGCTCTTCATGCTTTAAAAGTCAAAAATGAACGTGCTGTTCATGATATACGGCTTGGTTTAGTGGAAAAAGTGCTAAAAAAAATTGGGTTCATCGAATTCGTTCCTGCAAAAGAAGTCGTGGAGGCCATTTCAGAACTTAATTTTATCGATTGTACTTCACATTAAATAAAAAACATTTGAATTTCTTTAACAATTAGTGTGTTTGTTTTAAAGAAATCACATCACTTTTATTGAAAAGCCCTATATAAATTATAATAAAGCAAACTAAAATATTATAAAATAGAAAAAAATATTAAATACAATAAAATGAAATGAGTATCCTTTTATGTTTAGAAAATATTGGTGAAAAAATAATATCATAAATAAATATGTAAATTGAAATAAAGTAATAATAAATAAAAAATAAAATATTATTAAAATTAATAAAAAAAAGCAAATAAAATTGAGAAGGAGGAAAAAAATTAAATAAAATTATATAAAATAAAATAGAAAAGTCAAAAATAAAATGAAACAAAATAGTACAAAATAAATAAAAAAAATAATTGAATTAAAAAAATAACAATGAATTAACCCGGCACACACGTAGTCTAATTGTTTAACCATTGGCTTGTGCTGCGGACATCCCACGCTCGGATCCAATTGGAACAAGGGTGTCTGGAAAGAAGTCTGATGAGGAAACGTGGTGGTTTCTGAAATAACTATAACTTCTACCGCTTAGATTATTAGAGTTTCTTCACTTTCCCCAACAACAAAATAAAACAGAATATGGTGTTATACTGTTCGAAAAACTAATTAAAATTAAATTAAATTGAATTAAATATAATAAAATAAGAAATATTGAATTAAATACAAATAAGACAATAAAAATAAATTATATCGAACAATATTAATGAAAAAAAAATAAATATTTAAATAGTTTCACGGACACAAATACTTTTCTCATATGTGGTGTTATATCATTAGGAACTGAAACTCAGCATAACACATTTGAAAAATCAGTCATAAAGCAGAACCTTGTTCTTCAATGAATGAAGTGTACAAATATCCGGCCATGTCATAAAATCAGTATTTAATAAGCGCATAAATTCTGAAAAAAAAATTAAAATAATACTAAAAATTGTAATGGCACTCCCAGAAGTTGCATAAATATTCGTATTATACAATTCAAATTTTTGCAAACAAAAGGAAAATGAGGCACCACAAAAAGCAAAACTACAACGTTTATACACAGAGAATATGTATATTTAACCAACAATAGGAGATTGTGTATTTATGAGCCAGTAAAAGCGTATTTGGCAAGAGCCGTTATTATTACTTTAGCTGTTATCTGCTTGTTGCACAAATTTGCTGCAACGGTTCCGTATGTAAGTGATATTAAATGCATTGCAAAGTTCATTGGCTGTTTCCTTAAATACATTTGCATTTACATTTAATAATCGATAAGTTGTCTAAGTAATAAATGTCATTTAATGCCACAAAGTTTTCATAGAAATTTATGTACTAATATTCATGTACTTATACATACTTTTATCTTGTATACCTAGAATTTTATTGATAATTCGACATTTAAATATAGCTCGCTTGCGGATTGATAATTTAGACATTTTGATTGATTGATATTTGAATTTAGTTAGTCAAATGCCAAAATGTTCTTTATGTATGTAAGTATTCAATGTTAATAATGTTGTTTTACTATTTGTTATATCATTTACAGTTTGTAATTAAATTCTGCATGAAATACATTACACGGTTGAGCTATACGTACTAATTAATAATTATGTGTGCAGTTTTGATAGATTTTGTTATCTATGAATTATTATACAAATGTCTATATATCATTATAATACATATATCAGTGTGGTCAACAGAAATCATAGTAATTTAGACATTAATGTTTTAGTTTCAATTTAAAAAAAATCTTCACCAAAGGTATGAAAGAATCGTCGCTATTTTGAATAATTAAATGAAGGAGAATTCAGGATATTTTCTAATATAATATATAAAGTGTCCGATAAAAATAATTACATATAATAATAAAATAAACAAATTTTATTTACGAGAAACTTGTGAACACTTTATCTATATACATATATGAAAATCAATGCAAATTTTGATGAACTTCTATAACTTGAGAACCATCAGTACAAATTGCATCAAATTCTTTGAAGTTATAAAGGGAGGTTAGGAGAAGGTTAATGGTTTTTACTAGATTGGCGCAGCCGTTTCAGAGGTATCACCATTTTAATGAACATTGGTAGGTAGCGACCTATACAAAATACATGTAACAACAACAAATACATGTAAAATACAAACAACGCGTAAAAAAAAAATGAAAAAGTAATAATTAAAAAAAATTAATATAAAAATTTTGGAAAAAGTCTTTAAATAAATTTTTTGTTTTCTTTTCAAAAAAAAAAAAAAAAAAAAAAATCGAAAATTCAAATTTTCAGTTAGATTTTTTTGATTTCTTTTTACAGGTGTAGCAAAGCACGCTAGGTAGGGTTCGCTAGTTATCTATATAAATTGTCATCAATAAAAGTTCTATAAATTACTGATTTTCGAAAAAGTTTCATTAAATTCAAAAGTAATGAAAGCCATGAAATATATTTAAGAAAAACTCTACGAGAATAATTTAGCGGTAAACAGCAATAAGTCATTTCATAAAACATTATTTAAAAAAAATATTGGAGTTAGTAGACACCAAAAGCCAGCTACTTCTACCCCACAGTCGAAGTTTTACTTTTCCTCTGCCTCACTAGCAGATACTGCATCGAATATTTTAAAACCTAGAGTACTGACATCTATTCAGATCACCTGTACTAGCCAGGGTAGCCCCTGTTTCTGTATTCGTTGAAATACGTCAGTGTTGTCGTCTATCTCGTACAGCTCATCGTTCCATCGTTTGCAATATGCAAAAGACCGTAACTATTCCGCTATATATTTTTCTCGAAAAATACCAAAGCCGACTCATTGGTTGTTCTCAACTTCCACGCTTCTGTACTATACAGCAGGACAGTAATGGAGGAAACCTGGGAACTTAAATCTCTGTTGAAGAAGAGAGGACTTTGCTCTTCAAAGATCTACTCACCCTATTCTGCATTGAATTTTCAGGCTAACTTTGTTGTTGGTGTCGATGCTGGCGCCAAGATAAACGGAATTATCAAAAGTTTCAACGTTATGACTGTCGACAGTGATGCCTTGCCACGACTCACTGCCAGACCTATACTCTTTGTTATCCTTCTTCAGTCTAGAGAAAAGAGAACTACTTACAGCGCGGTTGTTAATACAATACGCAAGCGTTGTTTGCTTATAGGGAAGCCTGTACCTTCTCCGAACTTCTGGGAGTATTCTATCCAATCTCTACAATTGATCTCATTTCTCATTCTTTCAAGAAAAATGTCCACTCTTGGAATCTTCTAAAATAATACTCATTTTCTACAGGATTTTTGAGCATTTCATCTTCTTGGCCTTTCCTCAAAATTTTCATATTCATGCATTTAACCCTTTCTATTTTTTGCCTGCGAATACATCTCGCTTCCATTTTCAACTTAGATAATCATATTTTGGGCCCCTGCAAGGTGTACAGTATTTTTGATGTTTTATCTCTTTCTTATGCACTCTTAACTACTTGGCATGATTACTTTATAATAAACATTATGTTTGCACCTGTATTATTCATTTATTCTAACCGAAAAATTGTCTTACTTAAGCCATGTACCCACGTTGGCTCATAATATTATCCTCTTCTCTTATTTACGAAAATAAAATGCTTAATTCATTGATATTTATTATCGACGTAGTTTACAAATGCCAGTATACCAAGTATTCTGCCACAAATATTCGAAATGCCAAGAAAAATCCACTTTGAGAATAGTACTGTTATCCTTGTTACTAGATAGTGCATGATTTTGGACATTGATGCTCTAAACTGTGCAAAACTTTGGCAGCGAACCAAAATACGTTGAAGTTGCTGTTGTTCTAGTAATCCAAGCAACTTACCAGCAGATCAACTTGTGGGTAGACTTGAAGGCATTAATAGCACTTAGGCATATTTAGGCTTATAAGAGCATGCGCTTGAATATACCCCTTAGGAAATATTAGGCGATAGTAGAAATGTAAAATAAATAAAAAATTCCAAAAATGAGGTACGTATAAAACGTTGCCTACAATTAGGCGTTGCACTTAATAATATAGTGAAGGCTCACACCAGTATCACCAAAATTTTTACAAAAATAAAAGAGAGGAGTAAGTAGAAAAGAAATTATTAAGAGCAGCAAAGCATACGAATGGCACTTCTTGAATTGATGCAATTTGTTATGTTTTCAACAGCTATAAATTCAAATCTGCGATTTCCAACTAAGTTAGCACTGGCACGAGCAATGCCAATTTGCCTACGTTTACAAGCTAAACTCAGTGCTGCAATGACCCAAATGTTGCATGGCCACAACTGGCTATAGTATGGACGTTTGAGTACTTGAATATCTGATGATGATGAGAGGGGTGTGGGTTGTTTGTATGCTTGAGAGTGAGTTGTACAATTTTACTACAGTTAACGGTATTTCAGTGGCAACCTTTTCATGCTGTTTGTCGGAACGCATAGCATATGATATTTATCTTTATTTAGGCTTATTTTAAGTGTGTTTGCAGGCGTGCGCATATAAATGAGTATGTTTGGAGTATGTTTGTATGTATGTTGTTAGTGCATTATTCGTGACATTTACCATGTTGAGCGTGTTTTGAGAAAATATTTGCATACATTGCTTTTTTACCGTTAAAAACAAATAGTTAAAAGAAAAAAAGTTATACTTACAAAAACTGAGGTCATAGATGTTTGAAAAAAAAAAAGATTGATGTCGTATATACCACATTGTCTAATACATAGTTTATGTATTAAAATTCACTATTTTTTAAATGGTGGCCGCCGGAACTGAGATGTTAACTGTAACATGTAGAGGGTAATGGATTTAACGCAGCGAGTTGGAGGAGAAGTCGGACTGAAAGCCGCTTCACTTATATAAATATGTGTGAACATTAGACAAAAACAACTTTTCTCGAGACAAAACAACATTCTTTCAATGTTATGTATGAATTTCTAATGCGCATATTTATGTCTGATCGCCATTTTCAGCAAAGACTTTCTTATTTACTCTTTCAGAATTGCATGTAACAAAAAAACTATTTTCGATTGAAGTTCTTTCGCAAAATGTATTTTCATTAAATTTCTATTTATAAAAGCAAAAACAGATGCACTATTTCGTTCAAATAAACAATTAACAAAACGGCTTGTATGAGATAAGATTATTTTCTGTACGGAAAATCTATTGATAAAACACCATATTTTTTTATTTTGTATTTATTACTTGCTTCAGCGCTCTCCTAAAATATCTACTTTTTTGAAAGAGACTGTTTAATCAAATATCAACTGTATATAATATGGCAGAAAGATTCTGCGTTCATCAAGTATATTTTGCTTGCACTATGAAAAGTCGAAAACAATAAATAATCCATAAAATTTTTTAAAATTATTTTATTTAGTTCAATAAGAAGTAACTACTGCACAACCTTTGGTACCAATAATTAATATAAATTTAAAATTAGATCACATTTAAACAAAAAAGTCACTCAAACCAAACAGAAAAAGTCTTCGTTCACTTCAAGAATAATGAAACAAAAGGCTAAAAATTAAAACATATATATTAAGTCAATAACTTGTTGGATATCCACGTCTTTTAATGACTTCTAAAAGGCGGTTTTTCATTGACCCAACAAGTTTTTTTGTTACTTCTGGGCTTATAGCTTCCCATTCCTCTTCAAGCGCACTCCTAAGCGTTTCCTTGCTGGTTATAGTACGCTGTCTAATTTTTCTTTCTAGTACATCCCATAAGTGCTCAATAGGGTTAAGAGCAGATGATTGCGAGTGTGTACGCAGTTGTTGAGGCATATTGTACAGCAACCAAAGCTTCGGGTCATTGTTCTGTTGGAAAATAAATTGTTCACATAGTTCAAACATTACTGCATTTTCTTTTAAATTTGTTTTCAAAATATTAAGATAATCGTGCTTGTTCATGATGGACTCAATAAACTGAAATTTTTCTACACCCGAACTTATCATGCACCACCGCAACCCCTTACAAGCAACTCCACCACCGTGCTTTACCGCAGGTAAAAGATTTTACTTTTCCAGCGCTGTTCCACTTTTCCTCCAAATAATCTTACGGCTTTTTATCCCAAAAATGCAAAACTTACTCTCGCCTGAAAAAATAACTTTAGTCTAAAACTCTGGAATCTTGTTTAAGTACTCCTTCGCAAACACCATCCGCTTGAGTCGACTTACTCTCGATATGAAGGGCTTTCTTCCGGCGACTCAGCCATGAAATCCGGCTCTTTTCAGAATTTTTCATAACGTATATGGATATACTTTCTTTTGGTACATTAATTCAATGTCTTTTGAAAGTTGGCTTGTTGTTAGACGAGGCTTAGACTTCACAAGAATGGTTAGATTGCGCTCTTCTTATTCCGTCGGTTTTCTTGGACGACCAGAACATGGCTTAGATTCGTTAGATTTTGCTTGTTTGAAGTTGTTTATTATTCTCTGCACAGAGGAGTACTTTCTCCCAACAGTTTTTGTGATTTCCTGAGAACTTTTCCCATACTGTCACAAAACAACAATGATTTTGCTTTCGCCAATTTACATTTCTTTTCGCTTTTGGTCCATAGTCAAAAAATAATAATAAGTTTCTAAAATATTTGTATGCGCTTTAGATTCTTCCTAATCACAATTACTACCGTATATCATATAAAATAAAAATTAAAATAAATAATTTGTAATTTCAATACAACAAACAATCGATTTTTAAAGTGAACGCGCACTTTTTCTGCTCAACTCACTCATGTAGTGGTACTACAATCCCGTTAACTCAGAACTACGCAGCTGAAATTCTACAAAAGTTTGCTCAAACATTCTTCAAATAATTGCCTTCCAAATAAGTGAAAGTAATATAGTGATTGCTTTAAAATGCTTATATTTTTATTAGTTGAATGCTTTGCTACAGTGAATGAACGCATAGTTTTTCTGCAATGTGTATATGTAATTTGGAGTATATACTCGTAATTTTTTTTAATTTCAGTTTCTGTAAAGTGGTTATGATCCTTAACTTTTGAGGCTATACACGAATCAACCCAATTTTTGGCATCTTCATATGGTGCTAACAACTATTCCGATAGAGTATATACCATTGACCTGAACAGATGATAGTCGGACGCTACAATTTCTGGTGAATACAGCAGGGGGTTTAGTACTTCCCAATAAAGTGTTTTTAAATAGTTTTTCACTAAAGCCCTTACAAGTAGTTGATTTTTGATGATTTCTTCATGAAAAAGAAAAAGTCTTGTCTAGAGTACCTAATATTGAGGGCTTGGCTCAAATTAATACATTTTTGGATAAAAAATGTATATGTTGTTCCCGAATGAGCAACCTAATTTTCAAGTCGGTCATCATCTTCGATATCTAATCTATGTTAAGCCTCGTCTACGCCAACTCCTTCAAAGCGGAGTAAACTTATTTGTACTGCTATAGAAAACCAATAAACATTTTTTCTCTCAGTATAGTATTAAGCGATTAATCTAAGCCCTGAATAAGTTCTAGGTAATAATACTAGCTTCCAGGAAAAATATTAGGAACTATATCGAGTCAAAATATTCTTAAAAAAAGGGAATTTACCTTCAAATTTGTCTTAACATGAATTTTTAAGCATTCTGGCACAATTTTGAAAGACAAATTTTTTGATGATGAATTAACCCATTAAATAACAAATAAAATTAAATGAAATAAAACAAGAAAACATCAGTTTTAGGTGACTATATGATATAGTATTCCGATTCCGATGCAGTTTTTTATGTGTGTATAGAATACTAAATTTCGCGCTCATAGGTGCTTGTTTAATTGAGTTTTGATCAAAGATTCACATCTGAACAAATCGGTGTATGTTATAGTCGTCCGATTTCGATGATTTTCAGAATCAATATGCAGTTCATTACGTATGAGTAGTGTACCAAATTTCAAGTTCTTAAGTTCCTTTTCAACAGATTTATGGTAGAAAATTCTAAGTCTGAAAAATCGGTCCTATAACAAGTCAATTGAAAAGTCCCCGGACTACCATAGTAAAATACATTTTTTTGGCAAAATTTATTTATTTTGTTCAACAAAATTCCCTTCAAGGGTGATACACTGATTATGGCGACCCTCCACCTTTTCAACACCATTTTTGTAGTACGATATGTCCTTTGCTTCAAAATAGGTCTCAGCTTCGCGGATCATCTCTTCATTCGGCGAAAATTTCTTAACAGCGAGCATTAGTTTGAGATCGGAGAATAGGAAATAGTCGCTGGGGCTCAGATCTGGAGAATACGCTGGATTCGGAAGCAATTCGAAGCCAAATTTATGGATTTTTGTCATTGATTTCACTGATTTGTGGCACGGTGCATTGTCTTGGTGAAATAGCACTTTCTCTTTCTTCAAATGCTACCGTTCTTCGTCCTTCAAACGGTCCAATAACGCTATGTACTAGTCGGTGTGGATAATCCTTCCTATTTCAAGGTAGTCAATGAAAATCATTATGCTATTATTCAAATTTATACAAAGCTGTCAAATTTATACACGCGTCTTTTGAAGGTTAGGGCTAACTAAGTATCGTGTGGATTTAAATCTAGTAGCACCATCTATGTACCAGTATTGGTGGGAGTTTAGCGAACAAATTTTTTACTAAAAGTATTTTTCTGCCCATCTCCAATGTTTCATATGGATTTAATTCTTTCTAGTTTCATCTATGTGTCAGGCCGGGGACATTCCAATTGACCCGACATATGCCCGATCTGACCGGTTCCCATAAATGATCGTTAAGAAAATAAGAGTGAAATGACTTCTTTAAAAAAAACACACACAGTAATTGTTAAGGAAATTCAAATATTTTCTTTATTTTGAAGTACAATCGATACAATTAAGTTCTGAATATAACATCATTCAAATGGCCTGCACGACTTCTTTTGCAGGAACAAATTCGATGGACCCAATTTTTGAACACTTTTTTCACTAAATCAATTAGTATGTTATGCATAGCAAGTTCAGTATTGACTTCTTGAAGAGAGTCTGGTTTATTGCTAAAGACCAATAACTTCAAATAACCCCATAAGGAGTAGTCTAATGGTGTTAAATCACAACTTCTTGGTAGCCATTCGATGTCACAATTTTTTGAAATAACCAAATCTCCAAACCTTTCTCGCAATAATTCGGTTATTGCATGTGCTGTGTGACTAGTAGCCCCGTTTTGTTGGAACCAGATGTTGTTAAGATCAACTTCTTCCAATTGTGATCATAAAAAGTTGGTTATCTTCGATATACTTATATACCGCTCTCCATTGGCAGTAACGGTGCTACCAGCTTCATTTCGAAAGAAGTACGTACCGATGATTCCATTAGACCAAAACCACACTAAACTGTCAATTTCGGTGAATGTAATGGTTGTTCATGAATAATTTGTGGATTTTCTTCTCACAAGAATCGACAGTTTTGTTTATTTACCGCACCACTCAGATGAAAGTGAGCCTCATCGGAGAAGTTGATTTTCTAAAAAAAAAATTGGGTTCATCGAATTCGTTCCTGCAAAAGAAGACGTGGAGGCCATTTGAATGATGTTATATTCAGATCTTAATTGTATAGATTGTACTTCACAATAAACAAAAAAAAAAAAAAGAAAAACGTTTGAATTTCCTTAACAATTAGTGTGTTTTTTTTAAAGAAATCATATCTTTCTTATTGGATAACCCTATATTTTAGTATCTTAATTCAGTTGTATTATTTGTGGATGATTTTAAATGGATTAAATTACGATAGATTTTTGAAAACATAATGACTACGTTATAACCAAAACTTATGCATTTACCTTGCACGAAAGGGAGGAAGTTCATACCAACTGAATATTTTTACTGTTTAAATTTCCAAAAAAAAGGATCAGTTTTAAAATCGTTTGAGTGCATAGTGCACTCGCTAGGACAACCAAACGAGGTGAAAAATAAATTACTGACGTAGTAGTTAAGGTGGAATGAGCATCCTGTTAGAAATTGAGTTTAAATACATACATATACATACATATGGAGTTTAATTCAATAATTTATTACTCATAACCCTTGCATAATAATGAAAATGTACTCGTATTTATTGCAGAACTTTAATTATTATTTTTTAATTCAAGTCAGATGTTTAATTTGTGTCTACAACATGAATTGTGGTTGGCCCAAACTGCACCCAAGTGGATGCTAAATTGCTGCCACTTACATTATTTGGGACACAACAAAATCTACGTTCCTCTGCTTCTATCGCGTTCATATGCCGGTTGCAATTAAAATGTCATTGTGTGTAGGTGAAGCATAAAATGCCCGGTCAGGTTACAAGTTAATACAACAACAATTTGATATGTTGCCAAGAACAAAAGCAAAAGTAATTGTAATGCCACTCCAGTTACTAACATACATATGTGCTATACTATATATCTGTATCTGTATATGTAGTACTTATAGTGAAAACACTATTATGCGTTCTCTGTTCTGTTTCTCTGAATCTTGTAAGCATTCAAGGCAAGTAAATTGTAATTGTAATATGTATCTCGGGGTTATGTATGCAGGTACCGTTGGCCGTACTGTATTAGGCATTTCGTTTCAAGGGATGTAAAGTTGACTTTTCGATAACTATAAAAAATCGATTACGAAAAGAATATTGTCTAGTAGTTTTACAGAAATATAATTAATCATTAATGAAGGGAAAAATATTATAGAAAATATGAAAATTTCTATTTAAAGATATTTGGAACACAATTTTTGTCCTTGAACTTCTAGAGAAGAATTTATATATCGATTTTAAGAATTCAGTTTCACCAAAAGGGAGTTTTTATGTGTTCTAAAGGAAAATAAAATAGAAATTTGGGCAATGAATTGATCTAATTTATTACATCTCAATGTTGGTTGTATTTGAATTCGAGCAAAATTTTTAATTCCAAATTTTCATTCACGTTTAGATTCTACCAACAAGTTATCTAACGCACAAAAAAAAAGAAAAAAAATTGGAGGGATTTCTATTGATAATAATTCTTGATACTGCTTGAAAATATATTAACTTTGTAAGAGAGTACTGATATTTGTGCCAAAAAGAACCTGGAAGAATATCTAATGAATGACGGGCGCTTCTGGAATTTCAAAATATGTATGTAGGTAAGAAAGCAGACATTCTCTAATACAGAGTTAGCGATTTAATATGTGGGTGTTATTCAAATTCCAGATTAATCTTATTTATTCTACCAGTTTTTCTTTCACCATCAAAATTAAAATAAAAAAACACATATGCGAGCATACTTTTAAAACACCCGTTTAAGGGCCGAAAACAGTGTTAGTTTTGAAAATTTTTATGCAAAAATTAAATACTTTCAAATATGGCAACCTCTAATGATTTAAGCATGTTTGATCGATATTAATAGAAATAAATATAATTGATTATTTCCCGATTTTTCGACATCGCATAATTTGGTTTTGGATTTGAAAAACAGAATTAATTTAAGCTAAAACTCAATTTATTTATTTATCTCATCTGATAAATCACAAGAGCAAGGTCGATCCCTTTAAATATTTTTAAATCAAAAAAACGTTTTTGCTCTACTTCAAACAGAAATATCGATATAAAAAGTATAATCGCTACAAAATCTAACATCTCCACTTTAGGAACACCGTAATATGCATAGCTGTTGACCTGAGCAACATTGTATGTCCGACTAAACAGTTTGCCATGTTAAAGTGACAGAGTGGAGGCCAGAATATGCCAAGCACGTGAGTGATGTCACCGACATGGACATGAACATGCTGTTGCCATTAATGTCGTCAACCTGCTACAGCAACTGCTAATGTAATATTCCCTTTTTCTTGCAAAGAGGCAAAAGTACCTACTGAATGGAGTTAGGAAATGTTCAGGATATTGCACGAATTTACACGTAGTATGTACATATGTTTAATGTTTATGTTGCAACATTACAACGGAAGGTGTCCTTCATGTGGGGTGAGCAGGCATAACAAAGTGGATAATATTGTAAATATTCTAAGAATTTTCTTTTGTTATGTACACACATAAGCAAATTCACTCATAAATATATATGTGAGTACTACAATATAGAAAGGACGTTAGGAGCGCACAAGTGTTATTCTAGTCATGTGCACCAGAATTCAAGGCATACTTACAAGCGCAAATGTAAGGATTGCAAAGGAATGACAGTCAGGAAGTTAGCGAAGCAGGAAATGCAGATAATGGCGGGAATGTTTGCTTCTTTGGACAAGTTTGCATTGCCATTGTTAAAGGGCTTGGACAAAGTAATATAAATGTATGTATTTCTGTAAATTTGAAATTATGCAAACTTTTAAAACCACTTAGTTTTGCATAAAAGGCATTTTACGTAAATTTTAATTATAATTAAAGGGAAAATTTCTAAATTCTGATTTAAAATACTAGTTTAAGAGTTTCAAAAGAAAATGATAAACCAACGTTGAGATGAAAAAAAAGATTGATCGCTAACCACTGTTTGGTAATATTAAATTGACATCTATTTTACTATTAATAAAATATTACAAAATATGCATCAAGTTAAAGAGAATTGAAAAGCTTCACATTTTTCAAAATAATTTCAAAATTTTAGTATAAAATCAATAAGTCTGATACTAATGGCATTTTTAAGTCAAGCAATTATTTACAGAAAAAACTACAAAAACGAAATAAATAACACGTAAATAATCACTTCCACCATGCATAAACAATTATTGAATAAGTTATTCTGGCCATCGAATATACAGTGCTCGAGCTTGTATGGAGCTAGCGACCTTAGATACTACTACTACTCTCTTAATCTAAGTCAGTAATTTGAGCGCACAAGTGTTATTTAATAACTCTCTACGCAGTATTTCCATCATTTAATATTCTAGTTCTATCGTATTTTTGCTTGTCGACTTTTAATACCTTTAGTAATCGAAACTCTGTTTGAAAATTCTTTCGATTTTCCATAAGTTGGACTTCTCCTTTAAGAGATTTTATTTGCCATACCTGTAAATGAAGTTTTTATGAGAGGTGTAAAAATATTTGATAAAGCTTTTCCGAATTCAAATCGATCTTTTTCGTTCAGCCTTACCTCTAAATACATATAACTTTGAGGGTGAAATCAACACGAAGGTGATAATTATAATTGGCAGCCGTTATAGCCGTGTGGTTAGCTGTGCGTTACACTATTCAAAAGGCCTGCGTTGGGTCCTACAAACATCCAAAAATTATAGAAATTTAACTTCAATAATATTTCAAGTTCTGACATAAAATGAGCTTTTATTTCAAAAAAATTTATCAAGCTTTCGGATGCCGCTTGCTATAAACTGTAACTTTCACGATATCAAGTGAACGTGTACATTATATTATTCACGAATGTTTGAATATGAGAAAGCTCTGTGCAAAGTGGGTGCCGCGCGAGCTCAGTTTTGACCAAAAGCAACGACGATTTGATGATTGGAGAAAAAGAAAGTACTGTTTCACCAAGGCAATGCACCATGCCACAAGTCAGTGAAATCGAAGGCAAAAATCCATGAACTGGGCTTCGAAATGCTTCGGTATCCAGCGCATTCTCCAGATCTGGCCCCCAGCGATTACATCCAGTTCTCAGACCTCAAAAGAATAAAAGAATGCTCGTTGGGAAAAAATTTTCGTCGAATGAAGAGGTGATCGCCGAAACTGAGGCCTATTTTGAAGCGAAGGACAAATCGTACTACAAAAATGGTATTGAAAAGTCAGAGAGTCGCTATAATCAATCTATCACTCTTGAAAAGAACTATGTTTAATAAAAAATGAGTTTTGTCAAAAAAAAAGGTTGTATTACTATGGTAGGCCGGGCACTTTTCAATTAACCTGTTATGTTATTTATAGGAACACAACATGCTAAGTACGCAAGATTTATCGTAGCTAGTACTGGATGCCTTTGCTCACATTATTTCAAAATTCCTTTGTCCAAGCACATTGGTTTTAAAGAGTATTTTAACTTTTTTTGACACCTTCCCTTTCAAACTGCTTACGCAGAAAAGCCAAACAAGTTTCGTTCTTTGTCTTTTGCAGCAATTTTTGAAGAATTACGTTTTACTGAAAACAAAACAAGAATGCATTTTAATAGATAAATATATTACAAAATTCGTTGACAGATTTCTACCTAAAATTGTAACTTCGATTTTTTATTTTTGTCCTGTGTGTGCGACCACTGTGGAATAGTGCGATTATTATTTTGTTACCAAAATTTTTTTTTAATATATGATTATATGTGTATATACTAGAGCTCCAGATTTTGCTCAAACTTTTTCGAGCAGTGCGAGTATTTGAGCAACGATCACCCGCACATCTGCGCATTGCTCATTTGTCGAAAGTTTTTCGGACCCACCACCAGCATTTCGAGTATTTTGGCAAACACTTTGACTTTTTTCTCAAAACTGTTTTTATTAATTTTAAATTAACTTATGAAAAATGTTTAAATCATTAAAATTCCAAAGAAATTTTGACAAACAAAATCAAAGTTTTTTTATGCTGCTGAGAAGTTGAGCAATGAGCGAGTAAAGACCGAGCATCGAATTCAAAAGCGAAAATACACAGGATGTTGTTTTCCTGCTCTCATTTTAACAAATTCGCATTGAATCATGACCAGGCGAAACAAGTAAATAGATGTCCCTCTCCCACACGCTGCCTTGCCAAAAGATGTTGCTTTTATGCAATTATATTCCCATATTTGAACATAAATCTTAAAAATAAGGGTAGACGCCAAGTTTTTCATCGATGAGTATGAATTACTATAATAATAAAATTATATTTCGTTGTAAATTAAATTTTAGGTATATTTTATTTAATTATTTATTTAAATTGGATTTCAACTAATTTTTTTTAAATAAACTTAAAATAAATAAATAAATTCGATATTCAAAATTATCGATTTGTGTGTGTTTTGTGAAAATATAATATTTTGCACTTTTAGAAATCAAACCATGGGAGATGAGACTGTGAGGAAGTATGAAAAAAGTACTAAGTGGCTATGAACTGTATTTTTGTGACTACTACCAGCAATTCCATAGTCGCTCGCTCGATCATGTGGGATCGCTCAGTCGCGATCGTTTGACAACCAGTTCACTTTGAGACTCGCTCGCGATCGGTGACTTCATCGATCGCAATCCACACAGTGGCCGATCGTGATCGATCTGCAAATCATGCGATTTGGTAAAAAGGAAAGTCACTGGCGATTTTTGTTGGCAACTGATCAACAGTTCGAGATGTTTCGATTTGATCTTCTGGTATTTGCACGACGCCTGTTATGTTGGTTAATATACTTTACTGTTTCATAAATTACGAACACAAATTGGTAATATTATATTTAAATTTCTACTTCACCCAAAATTTGGCAAAGCTCAATATCCAAATGGATAATTATTGGCTTGTTTTGCTAATAATTTTTGTTTTATATTATATTTAGTTATTTAATTTTGGAAAATTTATGTTTTAGGTTTTGCAATCAACATTTAAAACAACAGGGTTAAAAAGGTAACAAAAATACAGCAGTAAATCGTTCGAGATTGGATCGATTGTTCGTTTGATCGAATTACACGATCGCAATAAGCAGTTGCAGTATATCGATAGTTTGAGCGATCGGCTGCGTACCAATTTCAGATTGCGATCGATCGAAGGAAATCAAAATGAACACTGCTTCGATCAATCGATTACGATTGAAGAAATTTTGCATTTTGATCGATCGTGATCGAGTTTTTTCCTACTCTTATATATATATGCATATATCGTTGGTTTGAGGGTGTCAAGGTTTGCGTATGCCCTATAAAAATTCCCTTTTGAATAAAACAAGGTATTTATGTGAATTCTCTTCTCAGTCTTGACCGATGGCTTTAAATGTATGCAACATATTGATATGAGCCAGCGGGTTAGTTTCAAGAGATGGTTTCGGTTGGGCGAATATTGGGCTTTCTGTGAGGAAAAAAATACAGAGTAAGAGCTATATAATCATCAACATCGGCTAAACTGGGCGAAATCGGTTTAGAATTTAAACAAACCTTAATTCAGCAGGGTAACGTTTGAAAATCGTTCGAAATTTTACAAAAAACTGTATGCTTCGCACAAGAGCAGGTAGCTGCTCAAAATTATAACCTTTCAAAAAAGATGTTAAATTGAATAACAACTCTTTGATTGATTCCCTCAAAACTTATGGGAACGAAAATGAAGTAAACATGCATGTGTTATATTCATGTAATTTAAAAATATAATCTAATTTCCACAAAATCTAATAAAATCCTGGTGCATTTTACGAAATTTTCGATAATTTTATGAATTCCGTTAAGAATCCTCGATTTATCTTTTTTTACTCCGCCTTCTCTTTATATCTGATAATACAACCTCGCGCTAAGGCAGTGCCAAAGTCTTTTTCTACCTGACGACGTCACCTAGTTATTATTTCATCATGATTATGTACTTTTTTATTTATCCGTTCAAATTTACTCACAATTGTTTTTTCTGTCACTCCTTTCCTATTTTTTTCTAATGGATTTGAATGCCACTTAAGTTTATTAACAATTTGTTTTCATGACATTGCTTTTCTCACTGAGCCTGACCATTTGGTCTGTTCTTACTAAATATAATTCACTGGGTTGTATAAACAACTTTACGACATTTAGTCCATTACTAGCACGTTTGTTTGCGTTTTATAACGTTTAGTTTGTTGAAATTGGGAATTTAATAATTGAAATTAATTCATTGCGAGGCTGTGTGAACAGAGGTTTATATTAAAACAATGTTTATGGGCAATAAAGATAATTCAGCTCACTCTATGAAAAGATTGTATAAAATTAACACTTATTTTCAATAAAAAAAAATTTTTTTATTCTTGGAAAGACATTAATTTAAACGTAATTAATTTCCTTTTTTTCATAGAATTGTGCTTGGTCAGATATGTAGCTCAATTAATAATTTACCATCTTATGACTTAATTTGTAGGGCTACCTTCAAGTTTTGTAAAATTTTTTGGGGTAGATTTCTTTAAATTTTAGCATGAAATTAAACCATCTCAGCCAAATCATAGACCATCGCCCAAAAAATCAGCATTTTTAATACGTTTAAAACAGAATGGCCGTTACTGAATACTAGGAATATTATAAAAATAAGATATGCATGAAATTTGAAATAACGGGAGTTTTTTATGGAGGTATAGAAAATAACTTTATTATTTTTCAAAATATTCTCTATTAAGATCTATACACTTTTGCATGTGTTTGAACCAAATATTTAAACACTTTTGCCACTCTGATTGATTAAAAAAAGTCATTTGGTGCCAAGTTAGGACTATATTCAAGCAAGCAACCCTTCGCTTCGTGCGAGAACAATTTTTGTTTGATTCTGATTCGGCTTATCTTGAAGTACCCATATAGTCAATTGCTGTTTGCGATATCATAAATTTATTTCGAAGCACCGCTATCGTATTTTTTTTAACATTTCTCTCAACCAATCGATCGGAGCCTTTTTTGAGCGATTGACAAATTGTGTGGAATCCAACGTGAACTTCTTTGAAATTCTTCTTGGAGTGATATACGACTTCGACTGAATCCAACGTACCATCGATAAACATTAGTCATTGATAGAGCTTCATCGCCAAAAATTAAATTAAATTCATCGATGCACTGTTGCAAAGTAAAGCTAAGTCGAAAGTTGTAAAAAATAATTACGCAAAGCTGTTCGCGATAAATAGCGTATTATGTCAAAACGTTCTGAGTATATATATGGTTTTTCAATAAGAGTGATATGATTTTTTTTTTTAAACACAGTAGTTGTTAAGGTAATTAAAATGTTTTTTTTTTATTTAATGTAAATTACATTACAGACAATTATGTTCTGACTATAACATCATTCAAATGGCCTCCACGACTTCTTTTGCAGGGTTGAATTCAATGAACACTAGATTCGTTCTGAACGTTTTCGAACGGCGATTTCGTTCTGAACGTTTCTAAATCTAGTATCCACCCTGTTCGTTCAGAACGAAATCAAGCACTGAAGATAACGGTTCGCCGAAACCGGTTTGTTACAAAACCAAAATTGACAAGGGATGACGAAAATTCGTTCCGATATAAATCTAGTATCCACCCTGTTGGAAAAACACAAAACCAAATCAACTCAATGAACACAATTTTTGAGTACTTTTTCCAATAAATCAAGTAGTAGTCATGAATAGCAATATCAATATTGATTTCTAAAGCTTGAAGAGAGTCTGGTTTATTGCTTGGTTTATTGAAGTAGTCTAATGGTGTTAAATCACAACTTTTTGGAAGCCATTCAATGTCACAATTTCTTGGAATAATCGAATCTCCACACCTTTCTCGCAATAATTCGGTTGTTGCACGTATTGTGTGAAACGTCTTGTTGGAACCAGATATTTTTAAGATCAACTTCTTCCAATTGTGACCATAAAAGTTGGTTATCATCGATCTATACTGCTCTTCATTGATAGTAACGGTGCTACCAGCTTCAAAAGAAGTACGGACCAATGATTCCACCAGACCAAAAAGCACACCAAACTGTCAATTTAGGTGAATGTAATAGTTTCTCATGAATAATTTGTGGATTTTCTTCGCACCAGAATCGACAGTTTTGTTTATTTACCGCACCACTCAGATAAAAGTGAGCCTCATCGGATAAGGTGATTTTCTAAAAAAAAATCGTTATCGCGAAGTTGTTCCAAGGCAAAATCAGCAAATTCACGACATTTATGGTGATCCATGGATGAAAGTGTAAACATTACCGAATACAATGAAAAAGGAAACAGATCACGAAATGTTAAAAATGGCCAAAACGACACTTAGAAATCATACCATCCCTATTGGAAAACCATTTATAACATTAAAAATGCCAAACTTTACGATAAAGTTGTCAGTTTCCAAATTGCAAAGTTAGGATTGCCAAATCCTGAAATCTATAAAACAAGTCTCGTATTAGTCA
Source organism: Neoceratitis asiatica (assembly GCA_030068015.2). Lineage (NCBI taxonomy): Eukaryota > Metazoa > Arthropoda > Insecta > Diptera > Tephritidae > Neoceratitis > Neoceratitis asiatica. Next base: position 30,352,559 of record CM061528.1, read on the forward strand.
TTATTAGGTACACCGCCCTTCCGCCGTAAACCTTCCATTAGAAGTTGGAGGGGAGGAACTATAGAGGGTTAACTTGTCTAACACCTCGAACGGTATTGGAAGTTTCGGAGAGTTTCGCTCATATCTTTAAAGAGCTGGTGTTAATGTTCAATGCCATTCTATAAAACCAAATTAGCTTCGCACTAATACTGAACTCAAGCATGTTAGTCTGCAGACGAATAATATATATACTTTTAAAAAATATATACTCACATATTCATACCAGCAATGTTTACTTTACCGCAGGGATGTAATTTGCAACTCTTCAAATTGACGTTTCAACTGGTTGATAAGAAATAATTTCAATTCTCGCTAAGCTAAAATTGAAAGCAAACACCATTGTTTCAAAGCATTGGAAATTTAATTGGGAATTAGTTTTTGTTGTATTTATTCTAGTGCTCGTTTTGCATGTTGATATACAATCGTTACTCGTATATATTTACATACATAGTAGTGGTGGTTTGTCTTTCATAGTAAATTCAAATATGTATGTTAATCTAAAAATAATAGCAGATATAATTATTCCAAACAACATATCGCTTGAAATTTAATAATTTAATAAAATTTTCAATTTCACTTACGATTTAATACGTTATGTTGAACACCTAAAAACTTGTGTATAAGTATTATATCATAAATTAATTAAAAATAAAAATTAAATTATTTCAAGTATAATATGGCTTACGTTTCTTAAAATAAATATGAAAATTTATTAATTTAGTAGAAGCCGAGTGGTGAGCAGTGCAGTACTAATATTAAGAAAATGTTCCTAATTGTGGTCGCCCTTTGGCAGAGAACGTCAGACCCTCCGAGTGTATTTCTGACATGAATATAAAAATAAACTGTATTACATGTAAGCTATATTTTTTCGAGTCCTTTCACTGTTATGAATTAAGTCAATTATTGGGTTAAAGAAAAAATTAAAGTACAAAAATGTAATAATAATATTAATAAAGATAACAGTAAAACATACACGTAATTTTTTTTAAAATGTTGGCGACTGAAAATAAATGTATTTCTCCAACTCTCTCCTACCGTTGACACTAAAGCCCACATTTGATTTTTCCAGCTGTTAAAAGCGATACCGTTGCCATTTATAAAAAAATATTGTAATTTCTTGTGATTGCCACTCATGAAGTTTTGCCATTTCTTGCAAATATTGTTGCATGTGCAGCATTAATAAGTATGTACTCGCAAATATTTCTATGAACATGTACTAAAGCGTTATTCATTTAGTGTTTTCGAAAGTGCAGGTCTGTATTTTGACATCTATCAAACTTAAATGTTAAGCCAAACACATTTTGTTTTAGTTAAATTCAAGCATTTATGACAATGAATCGCTTAGCAACCGCACTACACGGTAAAATTGTTGAAACCTATTACAAAAGTGGTGATTGAAACATGGCCACATTTCGTGCTTTAAGAGGAGATTAAGGAACACATAATCGTCACACTACTCAAGCAATTGGAAACATTTTAAAGAGACTGAGTCGGTTATAGATATTGCAAGACTTGTGCATCATCGTTTTGCTCGTTTCACCTTAAATATCACTAATGTAAGAGAAGGTAGAGGCGAAGACCCGAATATGTCTATTTCTCGACGTTTTAAAGAGTTCGCACTTTTTTTCGCACTTTGACTTACAAATAAAACCTTATAAGGTCCAGCTGATACAGCAATTGGAGCCAGCTGACCATTCACAGCGCCGTAACTACGTAGATTGGGTGCTTGAATAACAACAAGCAGTGTATCGCGAATTTTCAAAATTTTGTGCAGCGACGAAATCGTGCGATTTGACACCGTTGGAATTTTTGTGTGGTGCTACGCGAAAAACCGTGTTTATGCGCATAAACCTTTAACTCTTCAGCTGTTCAAAACCAATATTCGTTAAGTTAGGGCTGAGATACCGCCCAATATTTGCCAAAAAGTGATCGAAAATTACCTCAAATCGATCGAAGTTTGCAAAAAATCACGAGACAGTCATTTCAATGATGCAGTGCTTCACATATAATGCCAAGGTTCAAACTGTATAATAAAAAAAGAATTTCTTGTAAAAAAATGTTTTAAATGCATTTTATTTACGTTTATTTTGAAAACAGCGAAATGAATAACCCTGTGTATGTGTGTATGTTTGGCAACAAGCAATTTTTAAACTGCGCTCAATATGGATAAATGTTGACAACAAAAAATATTCTCTCGATTTTATGGTGTTAAATTGATTTTTCGTTGCAAACTCAGAGTTAAATTGATTACTCATGGTGCAAGCTACATACATATTTGGCAAGGTATGAAGTTAGCTAATAAAGGAGAGGAAAAAGACACTGTAGTACACTTATGGACAAATTCTGGTTAAAGGGAAATTATTGGGCTATGAAGGCAATATAAATGTTGTTGAATGCAAAATGTAAAAAAAAAAATTAAAAACAGAAAAAGTTTAAATTAACAAAACACATTTCATGACCATTTAATGGCTATTAATTCTAAATTCTTTTTAGTACTCAACAGCTCAGTGTGCGCTGATAACGGTGTAGTCAGTTGGTCAGTTGTCCTAAATTGCTATCGCATGCATGGCTACAATAGTGATTTTTATGATATCGCCACGCACTTAGATGTAGGAGCATAAATCATAACGTTGCATATGTCTGCTGGTAGATACATACACATATACATATAAGTAAGCTTGTTTGGATTTGTATGTTATGTGGAAACATATTAAAACAAATGATATGATCGGGAGCAATTATTTCAACTACTGAATATTGCTATATAAAAATATGCTGAATATTTTTTAAATTAAATTAAATTAAATAAATTTAAATTAATTTAAATTTTTTAAATAAAATTACCCCTTATTTTTATTATCCGGCTTAAAAATTCAGAAATAATTCTAAAGTGATTGAATTCAAATCTTGTAAATTCCCATAAAGCACTTAACAAAATAAATAAACAAATAAATAAATGAAAAATAAATAAACAAATAAGTAAAAAATATATTTATTATAGTAAAAAATATTTTTGGGATGAAGCCACAATAATTTAACTTAAAAATAACGCTCTAAAATGATGGTGGTCTAGAGATTGTAACTTTCAGGCATTTTCAATATTTTTTAAGCTGACAATAAATTTTTTTTTTAAATTTGCAGGTATATTTTAAAACTTATATTGAATACAAAAACATTTAGATAATTAAAAAAAAAATATTTTAAAGTTTTTAAAATTGGTCCTAAAATTTATCTTCTCCAAAAATTGGTTGTGGGTGGTGCAGGAAATTTAGGCTTTTGTACTTATATGAAACGCAAGAACCAAGAAGATTACTAGTTTGTACCAGTGTAGCTATATCCCGAACCAAAATTATATTTTTTTTATTTTTTTTAAATTACCGAATTTTTGAATTCCGATAACCGAAAAATTACAAATAAAAAAAATCTTTGCCAGTTTTTGAGCTAAAAAAATAAGAAGTTATCAAGATAATAAAATTTACTTAATTTATACTACTTTTTACTTTAGCCATGCAGGAAAATGCTGTTTTGAGAAAAAAACGAGTTTAAAGTTAGAATTGTATGAGGTCGAGCGAGAATCGATATACACCACCATTTCATCGATTTTTAAAACTGTCTACGATAATGAATTGCTCCACGCCGCTATGTCTGAAACTGATATCTCCACAAAACTCATACAGCTGTGTAAACTAAATATGGATTTTATTAGAAGCGCAGTTAAAATCCGAAAGGACCTCTCAATGCAATTCGATACCACACGAGGTTTCAGATCGGGTGACTTTTTATCGTGTAATTTTTCAAATTTTATGCTGGAGAAAATAATATGAAAAGCTGAGCTAAACAGACCAGATAGAGTATTTTACAATAATGTACAATTGCTGATATTGATATCATTAGCTTTAACAACCGCACCTTAAGTTCTTCCAAGTTAGACAAGGAAACGAATGGCTCTCACATAACTTTGAAATTGTAGATAATTTCGTCTGTCGTGGAACCAGCATTAACACTAACAACAATTTCAGCCTTGAAATCCAACGCAGAATCACTCTTGTCAACAGGTGCTACTTTGCACTAAGTAGGCAATTGAAAAGTAAAGTCGGCTCTCGACGTACCAAAACAAAACTCTACAAGTAGCTCATTATTCCCGTCCAGACATATGAAGCCTGGACGATATGCGGTACGAGTTATACGACGACATTGACATAGTTCAGCGAATCAAGGATAGCGGCGACGCTGGCTAAGTCATATCGTCCGAATGGATCAAAGCGTTCCACCTTTGAATGTATTCGATGCAGTACCCGCACATGGAAGCAGAGAAGAGGAAAAGGAAAACTTCCTCTCCATTAGAAGGGTCAGGTGGAGAGTGACCTGATTTCACTTCGTATTTACAAATGGGCCCCAAAGAAACGAGTAGAGCGCTATTGTTGATTAGGCTATGCCAGAAAAGATATCAAACTTCAACATTCAGTGAAACCTGAGATAGGTTTAATAAAAAAAATTATTAAATAAAATCTGATTTATGTTTTAGAATAAATGGGGAAAAACAAAGAAGTTGAACTCGCAGAAACCTTAGATTTTTTGAGAGCTACTTTGATTTGGAACACTTCATTTTCGCTTTCGCAGTCTTCAGTGGATGAACTGGAACTTGCAAATATGGTGTGATCAATGTGACAATTCGCACACATATAAATAGACGTAATCTGTACAAAAATTACACACTCAGTACAAATATATTACTATTTTTAACGAAACATATTTATTTACCAAAGATTTTGCGGAAAACTTATTATATTTTGCCTTTTTTCCTAAATATTCCATAAACAAACGTTTTTATATTTTGACAGCTAACAACAGTATAGATTGAGGTCAAAATAAATAATAAATATATTAAACAATTTCTATTTGTACAAGAATATCTTTATCTTACTTAGTTTGACAGAAAAGAAGGGCATTCCCGTTTGAAATTTCGAACTGGTTTTCAGTGGTTGTACCTGAGACTATTTTTATCATAGTGTAAACAATTTTAAGTTTTTTTATCAAAATTTAATGAACATATATATTTCATTAAATATATTACAAATAAATTACCTTGAAAAGAGGAAATAATAACTGAAATTCATTAGTATAAAATGGAATTAAAAAAAAAAAAAAATGTTTAAAAAAAGGGAATTAGGTGGATATGTATGTTACCTTCATATTTTTTCCTTGAGACAATTAATTAAGAATGTTTGTGTGTGTAGAGCAAGATGATATATGTAAAATTTTATCACTTCCATATGATATTCATACTTTATATTCCTTTATTATATATATATATATATATATATATATATATATATATATATATATATGCATGTATAAAAACTTTAATATGAAAACAGTTTAAATAAATTAAATACCTTTCAGTCACAGTAACTTGACGTACTCATAACGTATTTTCATATTTTTTATGTAATTTCTCTGGTAAATATTCTTAAATGTGAGGTTATGCATTATTTACATGCAAATACTTAATTAAAGATTAAATTCATTTTTAATTCATATCACATACTATTCTTGTTGCAAGCAGCGATATTCCATTACCCATATCTGCAGATTGTTTCACATGTTTTTAAAAATTTTCTCATTTAAATTTTTTTACGCCTTCCCGTTATTTAAAAAAAAAAATAATTCTTTTTTTAATTTTTTTTTTATATCACAGTGTATATTTTACTTGACTCTGCTTTCATTTACTCGTTCCGTTCTGCTTGAGTTCGCAGTACCCATGAATGCCATATAACGGTGTATTATTGTTGGCAAAACAATTGTTTACAATCAGCTCACGTAAATAATTTGACCACTAACGGTTATGCATTTACTCAAGCATATGAGGAAACGTTCGGATGGTGGGTGTAAGACAACCTTGTACACGTATATATATACAATATGTTCTCTTAGTTAAGGCATATGCAATATTTGAAGTTAATATTACGCTCTGAACTGTGTTCTAAGGGAAAACTTCACATTCTCACTACAAATTTTTTGCCCTACACTTAAAAGTATTTTTCCTGCCAGACATGTAATCCAATTAAAAGGTCACTTTGTTATAAAAAGTACACCAAATAATGAAGAGAAAAAAAAGAGAAACAACAAAAATATCCTTTCCGACAACTCATTTGTGTTGATAATTAATTAAATGATAAATAAATAAGCAGGGCAGTGTCAAAAGCAGAAAGGCAGAGGCCAAATGATATTACCCTCAGGCCATTTTATGCTCAAGCGTACAGAGTAATAATAAGAAAAAGTTCATATTTTTCAGCTTTAAATACTAGTGAATAGTAGAATTGGCATATATTTAATGGCAAAAATATTCATATTTGTATTAATTTTTAATTTTTAATTTTTTCTTAAAATTATTATTCAAATTATTATAAATTATTTCAAATCAGTCATAAATAATTTCAGTTATTTTTAATCCGAAATTTAATAATAATTTAAATTTATTAATTTCAATATAAATAATAATTAAATATAATTTCTTCCGTAATTTGTCAAAAAACCAATTTTTCATGTGCAAAGTGGTTCACAAACTTTTTTAAAATGTTTTTGTACGGACTATACCATCCAAGCAGTGCTCCAAAATATATCTTCTTCTCAACTGCATGCAAAATATGTATCAAACAGTACTCATTTAAATTTTTACTCGATTCTCTTAAGGTCTAAAAATTTTAAAGGGTGATCCAAGTAGGATAATTTTTTCTATAGCCTTTTTTTAACAGATCACGAGTAAGTCATGTCAAGCTGTCATATAATTTTTGTTCAGTATTGTTTGGCATTTCATCATGGAAAGACTTACGCCTGAACAATGTTCACAAATCATAAAAATTTATTACGAAAATTCACGTTTTATAAAGAATGTGTTTTGCGCACTTCGCTTAACTTATGGTCAACATAATCGGCCTGCTGAATGTACTATTCGAAACACTACACCTTTCTTCAGATCCAGAATTCATTATTAGAAAATATTCGACCACGTCCAGCACGCAGTAAGGAAAATATAGCGGCCGTAACTGAGAATGTGCACGAAGGCCGTGGAAAATCGATTCGTCGCCGTTCGCAGCAACTCGGACTGACGTGTGGAACGACTTGGTGACATCGTTTCGCTCTATGGGCCCTTGAAAAGTTCCAAGAAGATCCGACTTTTTTGAGTCAAATTTTATTCATCGAGGACGCCCATGAGCAATCTGAAGAGATTCAAGAGCTGCCATTTCATCCAGAGAAACAACGGTTTGGTGTGGTTTGTGGACCGGTCGAATCATCGGTCCATATTTCTTCAGAAATGATGCCGGTGAGAGCGTAACCGTCAATTGCGACCGTTATCGCGACATGGTAATCGACTATTTTATGCCTGAAATTGAAGCTAGTGATCTCCGGGACATTTGGTTTGAACAAGACGGAGCCACTTCCCACACATCGCATCAATCAATGGATTTATTAAGAGAACACTTCGGTGAGCAGATAATTTCACGTTTTAGCCAGGTAGATTGGTCACCAAGAGCGTGTGATATCACACCGTTAGACTTTTCCCTGTGGGGATATGTAAAGTCTTAAGTCTATGCGGACAATTTATGCGCTTCGATTCAGGCCTTGGGGCAAAACATCATGCGTGTAATTCGCCAGTTACCAGTCGAAATACTCGTACGAGTCACCGAAAATTGGACTCAACGGATGGACCATCTGAGACGTAGTCGCGGCCAAGATTTGAAAGAGATAATCTTCAAAAAATAAATGCGAAAGAATGTTCCTTCGAATGATGACAAATATTTCCCATTAAATTTTCTTCTTAAATTTTTCTTTATAAAAGTAATGAACCTCGCAAAGGATCATTTAAATATTAAAATCTTATTTAAAATTGTTTTTTTTTTAATATACACCTTTTGAAAGTTTAGTTAAGAATTTTGGATTAATAAAAAATTTCTTTAATAATAGAGCAAAATTAAGTTTTATTTTTTTTAGTTAAATGCATAAAATTAAATTAAATTTTTCATTAAATTTTCGTAATAAATATAAAAGAACTATTAAATTTTGTCCAAGCTGTTTTATTAAAAAAATACCTATAGTATTTATTTTTTTATGGATGGAAATATATATATGTTTTTTTTTAATTTTTTCTTTAAAAATAGTTGAATTCCTTTTTTGTTTTCACTTTAATCTCAACAAACACACTGATATGAATTTCTGGCAATTTTCCAAAAATTCGGTAAGTTGGCATAGCAAACCATCTCATACATATACATATTTACAGGCATGTGCATATATTTAATTATGTATATATATTTACAGCTCCAATTAGCTTGGCACTAATATGTGTCATGACAAATTTTTATGTATAAATATTTCTAAAATTATCTTTAATAACACATTTATGTGCAACCGAGCTGTTTACCTATTATTGCAGTTCAGGCTGAGTATCGTTATAATTGCCAGTAGGTATACATATGTACATACATTGTCATCCAACGTGTTGAAGTAAATAATTTATATGTATATTAGTGTGTAAAATCCCACTCTGGGGCATCATTGTTTGCCAAAAAGTGTACACAGTAAACAGATTTCCAAAGTCATTTGGCTATAGAGTTGACTTTCTTCGGTTGTGTGTGTACATGTCTGTGTTTCGAAATTGGCTTGTTGACAGTACGAAGTATAGAAGTGTAAATAAGAACGTGCTCATTGGAGTTGCACTTTTGTTTTCTGAATATATTTTGTTGTGGACAAAATTTCAACACATCGTAAGGATGAAAGGCAAATTTTATTTCTCTATTTTTCTCTGTTTAATTACTTGTTGTAAATATATACTTGTATATGTAGATATTAATAAGAGAGTGTTGAATGTACTTTTAAGTTGCTTAAAATCATTTAAACAAAATTATGTTTTAATGAAATTCAGAGAATATTTATATACATATAAATTTGACTCAAAAGAAGGTTTAAGTACAGTACACTTTCTACTACTACACGGACTGAAAAGTCGGGCCTAAACAAAATGTATGGCACTGGTTTAGTGTCTTCATTGCATTTCACATATTATTAACCTTTAAATGAAAGCTGATACTATTCATATATAAGTATATATAATGATTTACTTCGAACATTTTCAAAAGCCCGAGCATTTGAACGACAAAAGGTAAATCTGTTCAATATTTTAGATTCGTTGAAATTTTTAAGAAATTTTGACATCAAATTGAACATTTTTCTTCTGCAGATCGAACTGTTCAATAACTAGAAAATTCGAGAAAAAAAACTTTGAGTAGTTGAACTGTGAACAAGCGTCGAGTTGCTCGCATTGCTCGTTACTCGAGTATATAGACTTCAAAAAGTTACATACATATATCAATTGGCTATCAAATGCTCGGTTCCATCTAAATTTACCCTCACTCACCTGGCAATAAATAAGTTTGAATATAAAAATTTTCTTATATTCGAGAAGCGCCAATTGATTTAAATGAACTCACGCAGAACGGAGCGGTTTGGGGCACGCTAATTCTTCATAAACCGTCTAAAAATGATCATGCATATTTCAACAATTTTTTTAAAAATAATTGAAAAATTCAAAATATTAATTTTCTATGTCACAGGTTTACTTATATGAGGAGAAAAAAATGATGCCATAAAAAGACATAAAGTTAAAGCCTTTTTTGCCTTGATTCTACTCCAATTTTTGGCTTCTGTCTCTTTAAGCCTTTCATGCTCATGAAATGATATATTGATAAACTATATAATTGTCCGAACAGGCCGGCTTCAACAAATAATCAATACATAAATTTTTTTTCCGGTTTGTTGAAATATCTCAAAAAATGAGAAATTAGCTTGCGTTAAAACCTGACGGACGGACAGACAGATAGACAGGCAGATGGACTTGGCTAAATCAACTCAGACCAATGTTAATATATCATTTTAGGTAAATGCAAGATATAAAAAATAATTAAAATCGGCTTGAATCATCGAAAAGTGAACTAAATTAGTTGGCATTGTAAGGTTATCAAAAGGACGTGTTGGGTTTATATTGCATAAGCATTGGACTCTGCGGTTATTCCATATTAAACGTATTAGGTCTCTGCGCGATGATCTTCGATTGGCTGTAAAACAGCATATGGTTTAATTTTGTGCTAGATTTGACAGAAATTGTTTTCAATTATAATAATAACATCGTTCAGAAGTGCGGCACACTTTCATACATACACATATCTCTTATAACACCCAATGTTTAAACAAAATATTTAAGGTTCCACTTCTAAAAATAATTTTTTTATACAAAAAATTTATTATATGAGTAAACTTTATAAAGCTAAGACCTTCAATTTATGAAAGATTGAATATTAGGCTTATAACTTCCAAATAAAGTTGCTTCAAAACCATGAAGACAAAATTGTGTTATCATACAGCTTGTGTTCTTTTGCATCCGACACGCAAAAGAACGCCAAGCTGGCTTATTTTCAACTGGCTGTTCATTTGCATTTACTTTAAAATTTTGGTTTTAGCTATCAATATACATATTTTGTCAAAAATAATAATAAATATGAACTGTGTTCGTCCGTTTTGCGATTCATTTCTTTATTATTTCTTTGGCATTCTGAACAATAATTCATATTTTATTTCATATTTTTTATAAACTATAAGGCTCGACATAACTTCCTGTTCCTTTTTGAAATGTCACAGAATTTTGAAGAATTACCCAACAGTTTGATCTTTAGTGAATTCCTTTTGGGGGTTTTCTGTAACCCATTCACAATAGAATAACTCCATTACTTTGCAACACTATTAGTCTGCTGCCTAAGTCCGTAAAGTCCGCAATGGCACAATTATAGTTATTCTTAATGAATTTTCAAATAACAAGAAATTTATTTTATTTTAAAATGAAATATTTAGACAAAATCGGAATTCTAACTATTTGTAAGGGATTTTAATAATTAAACGACAATATTTTGATGTAATGATGGCAATTGGATTCTTAGCTTTGTAGCATTTAACCCGAAGTGAGCGAGAAAGAAAGATTAGAGAAAACTCTGCCATGTAATTTTTTACTTTTTACTTGCTTGATCATTTCAAAAATTTACAGCTCCGTGACGTTTTGATACTCCTTCTCTGAAAAATATCCACCATATTTGCCAGAATTGGTTTTGGAGCCCATTTATTTTGTACCCCGTGATGGAGATACCATTGACGAATGAAGTAGATTTTCAACAAAAACAGTCTTACTTTGATAGGTGTGGGATTTTCAGCTTATTTACTACTTTGATATTGCCAATACCGATTCGAAAACTTGAATTTTTTAACATTTCGTTTTGACGCTTTCAAAGCAGGCACAAATAACAATTGTTAAATTTTGGCCAAATGTCTGGAATGTCATCAATGCCAGAAAATATTTGTTACTGTAATCTATTGCATGAAAACTCAAAATTTTAAAACGTTTCAATAAAAAATGCGTCAATTTTTTTTAAGTAATCACAATTCTAAAAATTATTATTTTTTAATAACACTTCTTGCAAATACAAAAATAATTTTTTGTGTTTTTAAACTTTTATGTATTTAAAACAAAAAAGAACGGCTGTCTTTGGCCATGCCAAAGTCTGTATACCTTTCATGAACATATCAAATTTATTGCAAATTACAAAATTCGATTTCGATGGTTTTCAAGGTCAAAAAATGGTCAAAAATCGGTCGAATATATGCTATATCCGTCCGTTCAAACTTGACAGATGAACAGACAGACAGACGGACATGGCTAAATCAACTTAGCTCGTAATTCTGATACGATTAGTATAAATTTCGGTGGGTCTATCTCTTCTTTATTCTTCTGGTACTTATGTGCATACTTCGGACCAAAGTTAATATACCATTTCATGTACGTGAATGGTAAATTAAAATAAAGTTCTTTGCATTTAAACGAGCATATTATGATAAATTGTCCAATTATTCAATAAAAGCAAATTGAATTTTATGAAAAATTTTATGCCCACATGAAGACGGCTGTTATTGTCAATTAAAATTTTCCCTTAAATAAATATTTTCGTAAAAGAATTTTTTTTTTCAATTGTATTTATTCGCCATATCGAAATCAAGCACCTTATGTATATCAAAACTCGGTGGTATTGAAAATTTGTTCATTTAGTCTACACTTAGGCTCTTCAACACTAACCTTGCGCTTACGCTAATTAAATATTTTGTTTTCCAAAGTTTTGCTGGCCAAAATGTAACCTAACAATCGCTTTAAAGGCATTATATTGTTCAAGGGTAATAAAGGAAAACAAATTTCAGACTCGCAATTAAGTGTAAAATGTATGATGCAGCAAGAGCAGAGACAACGTAAATATGAATCGGTTTAATTCATAGAAAAGCAGGTTTGTATGCAAATAACACTGGTCACATAAACTTCTTGATGATTTTTGTATATGCCAGTGTACTTTAATTAAAAACACATCCAGATTTTTGTCCCAACTCAGCATGAAACGATATCTGAAGATAGACGCCAAAGTTATGGACCATCTACTACAAAAACATCGTACTTTTTGATACAAACCCCTGCGGGTTGGGCTTCAAGAATTTATCCGCTGTAAGGCATGCCTGTCGTGTCTGCCCTGCAACGATCGGAAAATCCAAATCGCCACCCCAACGTTAGTACTGTTGGTGCAATCCAATTTTTCGTGTCTGCCCTGCAACGATCGGAAAATCCAAATCGCCACCCCAACGTTAGTACTGTTGGTGCAATCCAATTTTTCGTGTCTGCCCTGCAACGATCGGAAAATCCAAATCGCCACCCCAACGTTAGTACTGTTGATGCAATTCAATTTTTCGTGTCTGCCCTGCACCGATCGGAAAATCCAAATCGCCGGCGGCCGCGATAGCCGAGTGGTTAGCATTGCGTACTGCCATTTGGAAGACCTGAGTTCGAGCCCAGGTTCGAGCAACATCAAAAATTATAGAAAATAAATTTTTCTAATTGCGGTCGCCCCTCGGCAGGGAATGTCAAGCCCTCCGAGTGTATTTCTGACATGAAATATAAGCTCCTCATAAAAATCCATCAGCCGTTCGGAGGCGGCTTAGAATAAACTGCAGATCCCTTCATTTGTTGGTAAAAACATTAAGACGCAAAACCACAAATTGGAGGAGAAGTTCTATCGACAGTCGGGTCTTTATACCGGCCAAGGACTGTCACTCCCGAAATATTCTCCGAAGCCCAATTTGGTGAATTTTTCTGCGGTTACAACAACCACAACATACAAAGTGATTTAAATGGTTTAGCACGTGATTTGAATATGTCTAAAAAAGGATGAGCTTTAAGGGTCTAGATTAAAAACTTAAATTTTAACATGCAATAAAACAAAACCGTTAGTTCTTGTTGTTCCTTTTGTGATTAATTTATTAAATTTTGAATATGATCCACTTCAATGGGCATTGTTTATTGACTCTTAGAAAACTAGTAGTATGAAGACAGTGTTGTTGCATAAGGGAAACAAACTTCCTTCAGTGTCGGTTGCTCATGATTTTGATGTGAAATAGACTTACGAAAATATTAAATTTTTTCTTTAAAAAATTAAATACAGTAAACACGCTTAAAAAATTTGTAGCGGTGTTAAAGTCATTGCACCTTTGCTTGGACTACAGTTGGGTTATTAAAAAATTTTGCGAATGGATGGTAGAGACAGAAAAAGTCACAATACACGGAAAGGGTTGCCCAACGCTCAACGTCAGACGATAAACATGTTAAAAATTACATTTTAGTGAACTGTGATGGCATTCTTTTAACACCGTTGCACATTAGGTTGGACCTGATAAAAGTTTTGTAAAAGACGGAAGATTTTGGTGGATTTATATATTTAAAAGAGAAATTCGCTAAAATCAGCGAGGCACAAATTAAGTTAAGGGAGACTTTAGGGAAGACAAATATGGCAACTGATAAAGGATAACACCTTTGAAGGAAAACTGAATGACCAAAAACTCTTGCCTGGCAATACTTTGTGAATGTTGTCCAGAACTTTCTTAGAAACCATAAATCAGAAAATTATAGAGAATTTATAAATGAAATTATAATGCCATATAAATCTTTAGGGTATAATATGTCATTAAAAATACATATGTTATACTCTCATTTGGATTTATTTTCGGTGAATTGGAGTGCAGTAAGTGACGAGGACATTTCCTTACAGGAATTGGTGGATTTCCCTAAGGGGAATGAAGTCCAAGGAAGGCTAACAGTTTATTGTTGGAGGCTTAGAATGGATCAACCAAAACAAAAATATTCGCAAAAATTCTAAGTATTTTTTATAAATTAAGCAATAAAATTTTTATAAATGCAGATTTTTGTATTTTTTTTTTTTGAAAACAGTTGTTTTGATATCACAATAAAACCATAAGTGTACATATCTTTTCATTGGCATATTATTCTTAAGTGATCCTAATATATTCAAATTTTGATACAAGCTTTCATGTGACAAAAATAATAATACATTTTGTTGAGCAGTGTAGTCAGAGTAAAATAACAATAAATGAAACAATGTAAAAATACTGCTCAGATGAAGAGTTCAGCAATAAGAAGCTCTTGGTGAAAGTAAAAGTACTAAAAGAAGTGGGTTACCTTTCTCGGTGTACCAGCTCATTGAGACAAAATAAATGCTATAAACTCAACACAGACAGTAACATCATATCTCAACTCGCTCATACTCACAAACACACACAAATGAAATCAAGTGTTTGGAAAGTATCAAAGTTTTCAATGATTTTCAGCTTTGCTTATTATGTATTTTAAAAATCCTTCATGAAATATCTCGCTACGTCTGTGCACTCAAATGCACACATTAATAATAATATATATTTAGGTAGATATGTAGACGCTTGCTTGCCTGAGTTTGCTTCAACGTGAAAGTACATAAAGATTACTTTCATTTCAGAAGTTTCTTTAATTGCTGCTACGAGTTTTCTACCTAAAGCAGTGAAGAATAATGGAAAATATTTGTATATATGGCGGAATGCATGTCAAGGTGAACATGAAACGGCGCTGAGAAAATTATTTGTGGGTGAGAGAAAAGAGTGAAACGTAAATTTCATTAAATCCGTATTTTCAATTTGTGCTTTATTTTCAACTGGACATTAAGGTAAATGTCGAAGGATAAGGCATAATCAACTCAAGTTAACAAAAATAATCGAAATTTAACTTATCGTGTTGGGGACGTTGCAAACGTTTAGAATAGGACATAAAATTACAATGGCAATACAGAACAATAATTGAAACAAGGTAAATTGGCTGAACTTTTAACTTCTAACGGCTTGGGGTGCCATATAGTTTGCGAATTAAACTAAATTATTGGATAGTATTCGACAGAATAGACCATGCCTAGCACGTAGTGAAGATATTTTTAGCGGCCGTAGCTGAGAGCGTATACGAAGACCAGAGAGAGTCGAATCGGCGTCGTTCGCAGCAACGCGGACTTTACATCGAGATCTGAAATTGAAAGCATTAAAAATACAGCTTGTGCAAGAACTGAAGCCGTCCGACCTTCCCAAACGACATGGCTTCGCTCTATGGGCTGTTGAAAAGTTCCAAGAATATCCGACGTTTTCGAGTCAAATTTTATACAGCGATGAGGCCCATTTCTTTCAGGCTCAATGGGTATTCAAAAAAGCGAATTCAGCATTTATGACGAGGAGCAACCTGAAGAGATTCAAGAGCTGTCATTTCATCAGAAAACAAAGAAAAAAACAACGGTTTGATGTGTTTTTGGGCCGGTGGAATTACCGGTCGATTGGCAACTAAGATCGTGTTATATCACACAGTTAGCCTTTTTCCTGTGGGGATATGTAAAGTTTAAAATCTATGTAGACAATCCTGCTTCGATTCAGGCCTTGGAGCAAAACATCACGCGTGTTATTCGCCTGTTTCGCCTGAGACGTAGTCGCAGAAAGCATTTGAAAGAGATGATTTAAAAAAAAAATGCCAAAGAATGTTCTTTCGAATGATAATAAACATTCCTCATTAAATTTGAATTTTCTGGGTTTTTTCTTAAAAAAAATTGGGAACCTTGAAATGAATCACCCTTTATAATTCCTATAATTTTGTTTATATAATCGTTATGTGTGTTGTTATTTAATATGCGTACTATTAAAAATGTATATGTCAGCTCTGGGTGGCAGTGCGGTTTGTGTTAAATTTGTGGTAAATTTCAATTATACTCATTAAGTGCAATTAATTCAGACAAATTAGTGGAAAGTGAATTAGTTTTGCAATAAATTTATTGAATTAGTGTTTAAAGCGATTTGATATGTGTTTAAATCTTCTATAGTATTTTTTCCTTGCTTTTGTTTAAACTATTTTTCGTATATTCTATAACCTTATTCAGTTAATTGCCTTGATATAATGAAATTAAATGATCAAATTCAAATTCTTTATTTTCAATTCTGCTATGCTCAGGTAGTTATTATGCCATTCTCATTGCGTACTTTTATTAATTCTTACATCCCTTATACAATCAGTTAGGAGAATTTCATGGTGGATATCTTTTTTTGTCTTGGTTTACAATTGTTCTAAGCTCAGATTCAATTTTTCACATTTTCAAGTTTAAAATTTGTTAAAAATTCTTTTCACTTTTGTCACATCTTGAACTGTTAACACTGTTAACACTGTTTTGTCAGGAATTCACTAAAGCCATTGACTGATCACAGTTATTTACTCACATGTGAGCAATAAAATCGGAAGTCATAAAAATAATAGAGTGAAATAGTAAAAAGTACTCGAAAAAAAGTAAAAAAAAACGAATAAAAGTGTGAATGACAGAAGACATAAATCCATTCAATTTCAATTTCAACGTGATTTGTCATTTTATTTTTTTTACTACTGAAATATGAGAGGGCGTTATATACATATACATATATGCATAACTGTATTTGTATTGCTAGCATTCTCCAGCAGCTAATACATATTGAGTTTTTGTAATGCCAAATTCCCTTTCGTTTTATTTTTCTATTTGCAATTTTCATATCTGTTACTACACACACTCACACACGCACACTTCAAATGGGTTCATACATGCATGTGTGTTAGTTGATATGGTTATGGATTGGTGGTTTTGACACATATGGGACACTGGGCAATCATTCAAATTCATATAGTTACACTCATACAAATATAGATATTGATTTGTCAATATGAATTTTATATTTACATTGCTGGTGTATTGCTCTCAGACTTACAAATATATACATACATATAAGCAACGAAGTAAATGGGACAGAAGAAGCAGATATTTAAGAGCATAAAATTGAAAATATAACGGTAAATTATACACAAATTTTTTTTAAATAATATTTTCATATATACTACCAATTAACAAATTAAATTTATATTAAAAAAAATTAAAATAATTTTTTTTTTGTGTTAAAATTGCTGCAGTCCTCGTATATTTTTTAAATAAATTTAAATTATTTTTTTGTTACTTTTATTAAATTTGAAATTTTCTGTAACTAATTTAAAAAATGAATTTTTCGAAAACAAAAACAATTTTTTTCTTAATAAAATGCGAATATAACTACATTTCGAGGTAGTAAAATATGTTACAAAAATAAAATATCATAATTTAATCCAAGAACTTAGTTTTATTATAAAATAAGGGTTTACCGTTATATTTAAAAACCAGTGATCGCCACGGCTGGCAATAATAAATTTCAGCCGAGTGTTCAAAGTTTCGACCACTCCTTGCAGCAATTGGGAACGTATGTATCAGGTAATAGCTGGCAAAGAGGCCTAAAGCGAAAAAGCATTGCTTCATTTGAAAACAAGCGTCTAAAAAAAAACACCCTTTATGTTTTATCAGTTTTACAATATATTTTAAAAATAATTAATTGCTTTGTGTACCAAATTGAAGCGAATTGCTCTCCACAGACATATTTAAAGATACTAAGCAAACGGAGCGTAATCAATTAAATCGAATTAGGCAGTTTTGCTTTAAAAATTTCTGTTCGTTCATATGCAAGAAGAAATTTGTATTTAACAAGTAAATTAAAAAAAATCTAGTTTATTGAATCGAAAATTAAATAATAATATTGTAGATTTTCAGTTCAATAAACACTTGGCTTATTTCCGATTCAGACATCTGCTAAAGAGTTCACATTTGTGGTTTGAGAAAAGCTCATTCTTTGTTAATTAAATACATATAAAATAATATTAATTGCGGTTGAGTCATGCCTTTGTGTGAACATGCTCATGTTTTTATGTGTGTAAGTTTTGCATTTTCACAGCAAAAGTAATTTACCGGAATTTGACAGATAGAAATTTTACATATCATTTACCAATATATGTAACTCATATACAAATTTACAAAGAAAAAAATATCTTTCATTTACTCGGCAGTTCATAGAAACAAGTAGTAAATTATGCTTACAGAAAAATATTACGTTTTGAAAATATGCTTTCACATGTAGCAATTTCTAGCTCACAAAAAACACAGTAGATAATAAAACTGAAATGAATGAAAAAATAACATAAATTAATGTTTGAGTTGGACGAGCTTAAAAAATACTCAACTTAAATTGTTGTAATAATAAATTTTATTTTTATGGTGAGTGTGAGATTTAAGCGAACTTCAAATTATCCGAAAATACTTAATATTTTTATGACAGAACTCTCAAAAAAAAAAAAAAAAAAAATGGAGGACGTTTGAGCGTTGTCAAGAATTATTTGGTGATAAAAAGTACTATATTATCGTTACTGGATATTTCCTTCGATTATAACGTTAAAATTCCTGAAGCTTATTATATTCCTGAAAGCTGGTTTTCTACTTTTACTGTTAGACAGCTGGCAGACGGCCAAAATTATTAACAGTGGTAGTGTTTGACAATCGGATGTACTTCGTTTTTTTATAGGATGCACGTCGCGAAAGCCATATAAAGCACCTATGTAATCTGAAAAAAAAATTAATATATATATATTTATAAGTATATATATAAAGGGTGATCCATTTCTAGGGAATCTTTCTAAAGAAAAAAAAACATAGAAAAATCTAATTTAATGGGGAATGCTTATTATCATTAGAAAGAATATTATTTGGCATTTATTTTTTTAAAGATTATCTCTGAAATGTTGGTCGCGGCTAAATATGAGATGGTCCATCCGTTGAGTTCAATTTTTGATGGCTCGTTCGAGCATTTCGACTGGTAACTGGCGAATGACACACGTGATGTTTTGCTCCAATGCCTGAATCGAAGCGGGATCGTCCGCATAGACTTAAGACCTTACATATCCCCACAGGAAGAGTCTAATGGTGTGATATCACACAATCTTGGTGGCCACTCGACCGGCCCAAAACGTGAAATTATCTACTCACCGAAGTGTTCTCTCAATAAATCCATTGATTAGTACGATGTGTGGGAAATGGCGCCATCTTGTTGAAACCAAATCTCTCGAAGCTCACAAACTTCAATTTGAGGCATTAAATAGTCGATTATCATGGCACGAAAACGGTTACGTTCTAATCGGTTTTATTTTTGAAGAGTTGCTGCGAACGGCGCCGAATCGACTCTCACGTTTTCGTGTTCCCGCTATATTTTCTTCACTGCGTGCTGGGTGTGGTCTATTCGGTCGAATATTATCCAATAATGAATGCTGGGTCTCAAGATGGGTGATGGGATTGTGAATGGTACACTCAGTAGGCCAATTATGTTGACCATGAGCGAAGCGCGCGAAGCACATTCTTTACAGAACGTGAATTTTCGTAATAAAGTTGAATGATTTGTAAACATTGTTCAGGCGTAAGTCTTTCTATGATAAAATGCCAAACAATACTGACAAAAAAAAAACAGAAAAAAACGTGACAACTTGACACGACTCACGCGTGATCTGTCAAACAAAAGATATTGAAAAAAGTACCTCTATATGGATCACCCTCAAGATGTTGAAAAACGAAAAAATTTGTTTTCAGAGAATGTTTGTTATTTATTATTATTATTCCCAACGAATTCCCACCTCCCGTTCATACACATGGACCTGTCATGTGACGTGCGGATATCTTTCCCTTGTTTTCCTTTAATATCGAATTACAATGAGAACGAGTTTGTTATTCTTTGATTTTCAGCTAATTTTAAATAAATCAAGTACAAACTGTTGCTAGTAACTAGTTAGGAGTCTACAAAACTGTTTCCTTAATATGAAAATTGGTGCCAGATATGGAAATTATGCTAGAATGAGAGTAAAATCCAGAAATAAGTTAGCCTATGGCTCGTGAAACTCAGAATTTGTTTTACAAGTTTTCAGAAACAAAGGACTACAACTTCTGTGTGTCATAAACTGAACATTAAATTTGATTTCACACAGAATGAAGAGCTGGAAATTGAGTCTGTTTTTAATTTAACTTTGAAAATTATACCAAGCATTTCTAAACGCCAGTCGGGGAAGTTAATAAGTTTCAGGTGACTAGTATAAGGATAAAGATGACATTGACATTCCTAATAGAAATTTCTTAAGGCGAAATGAGAAATTGTCTTTGATATATCCTATTCGATCAGAGTAGATTTGATAAAGCGGATTTCAAAATTTATGTATCCGTATTCCGCGGCCGCACTAGTTGAGTGGTTGGACCAACATTCAAAATTATAGAAAATTAACTTACTGCGTTTTACAAATGCCAATATAACTTTAGTTTTGTTGCCACAAAAATATGTGGGATGAAGTTAAGTTTGGGCCATGGTGATATCTGATGAATAACGGGAACCTGCTCAAATAATAATGATATATTTTGCAGCGCTATCCATTTTGCGGTTTCCAGAATAAAAGCAAATAAAATTCATTTCAAATAATTTTTTTCATGAAATTCGTTGTTTATTTTAAAGTTTGAATCTTGGCATTATATGTGAAACACTACAGCATTCAAATGACTGCACGATCTCGGTGGTCAATTGACATCGCCAAGACGAGAGATTACGCGGCCGGGAAATTTCTTTTGCAATAAAGCCATATTTGCTCGTGTGGCATGTGAAACCATCTTGTTGGAGCCAAAATTGTTCAAGTCGTGTTCTTCAATTGCAGGCCTAAACAAGTTGGTTATCATACGATATTAACGATCCGAATTGACAGTGACAGTCTTGTCATTATCGTTTCCAAGGAAGTAAGGTCCAATCACAACTCCGGACTAAAGTGGGTACCAAACAATAACTTTTTTTTTGGCTGTAATGGCCTCTATTCAATTATTTGAGGGTACTCGGAGCCCCAAAAGAGGTAATTTTGCTTCCTTACGTATCCACCGAGTGAGAAATATCTTCATCGCTGTAGAAAAATTTGCTTGCTGTTCAAGCACCCAATCGATCCAATCGACTACAGCGTTGTGAATGGTCAGCTGGCTGGTATTGTGTGAGTTGGACGTGTCCATTGACCAAAAAAATGTTTAAGTTAAATAATAAGCTTTTAATTCAATTCAGCAATCACAGAAAATACATATCTCAAGATGTGGATACATTTGAATGGAAAATATTTAATATGATTCTCATTTATCATGTCTTGGAAAATCTTTGGTTCCACAATGAAGATGTGCCACAGATATTATAAGTTTACATACAATATATACATATAAAAAGTTTCAGAAATAATTTATTTAAAGATCTTATTTATTAATTAATTTCTTGAAAAAATTATTTGATTCAGAACGCTGTCGCTACAATCTGAGGGAATGAAGTGCAGCATTTCCTCCTTAATAAAAGGGATTTATAAATAAATTTCGGCATGACTAATTACATTCAATAACCATTCATTAGTTATAGGAAAGGCTGTAACATAAAAGATTTTCTTTATTGGTTTTTTGTTTTAAACATGTTAACAATAGTTTCGAAATTCATTCGGTTATACGATATCGGAGATTCATATTAGGATTAAAGATACAAGAATTGAGACTATTATTGGAGTTATTATAAGGTTACTTGCTTGTGGTACAGCAACTTATGTATTAGAAGAAACATTCTAAACTTCTTGGACCTCATATATCCACCCATTGTGAATATAACTGGTCAATTTGAAAGTCACCGGCCTGACAAATAGATGGCTCCATTAAATCTATATAAAGTTTTCGTTAACCCTAACCTTCAAAAGACGTGTGTATTAATTTGACAGCTGTCGGATCATTAGCTTGTGAATTATAGTATTTTGAGTGAAGAAACTTTTGTTATTGTAAAAAAATGGATGAAAAGGAATTTTGGGTGTTACTGAAATACTGCTTTTTGAAGTGAAAAATACAGTTGAAGTAAAAACTTGACGTGATGACGAGTTTACAGACACTAGCCCAGAAAAATCAACCATCAAGGGTTGGTATGCTAAGTTTAGATGTGTTGAAATGAAGAAAAGGTGAACGCCGTGGACACCGAAAAGAGGTTGTCACCGAAGAAAACATCAAAAAAATTCTCAAACCTATTTTGAATGGCCATAGATTGAAATTTAATGAAGTAGTTTGCACTCATATGAACCGAATAATTCACGAATATTTGGGTATGAGAAAGCTCTATGCAAAGTGGGTGCCGCGCGAGCTCACTTTTGACCAAAATAACGACGAGTTGATGATTCGGAGCGGTGTTTGGAAATGTTCAAGCACAATAATTTTTACATGTGACAGGGGATGAAACATGACTCCATCGTTTCACTCCGAAGTCCAATCGACACTTATCCGGCACAGTTGACTGGCGGGGTTATGATGTCTGTATGAGTATTTTGGGATGCACATGGAATAATTTTCATTGACTACCTTGAAAAAGGAAGAAAAATCAACTGTGACCATTACATTGGACCATTTGAAGAACGAAATCGCCGTCGGTGAAATCGGTGGCAAATATCCATGAACTGGGCCTCGAATTGCTTCCGCATCCACCGCATTCTTCAGATCTGGCCCCAGTGATAATTACCTGTTACCACAAAAATGGTATAGAAGAGTTGGAGGGCCGCCATTATCAGTATATCACCTTTAAAGGGAATTGTTTTGAATAAAATAAAATGAATTTTCCAAAAAAATTAGTTTTACTATAGTAATCCGGGGACTTTTCAATTGACCTGTTGGTCTTATATCACTTTATCTTGTATTTAATTGCCGGCACTTGGGATTCAAAATTTAGTATTGTACTTTTTCTTACTAAAAAATACATAAGTATTGTGGTGTCAACGACACCTGCTCACAACTGTGTAGTCAACTCAATTTATTTTTGCACGTGCGACACATATAAATGTAGTTTGATATATATACATTTTTAATAAAGTACACAATAAATGAATTAAATCCCTACTTAAAAGCATTAAAGAAGAATTCAATAAGTAAAGGGTCTACATATGAAAATAGCTGAAGTCAGCATTTCCAAAGAGTAATATTAAGAAATGTTATATAAGCGAAAAATTTTAACTTCCTGCAAATTTAATGTAATCAATTGACTTTTCCTTTTCAATTTATTTAAGTATCGTTGGTCGTGTGAAGAAAATATTTATACACACAAATGTGTGCAAAATTTATAAATAAATGATTTTAGTCGTTCGTAGAAAAAGTCAGCATAGAAATAAATTTATGTGAGTTGACTGAAAAAGTATATATTAAAAAAGAAATATGGAAAAAACTTACAACTAAAGTTCGTTCAACTATTTTAGTGAGTTACAACCTTTCGCTTCCATGGTTATGTATCGTACATACATGCATAATGTAGACTTGTTTCTAAAATTTGCAATATATAAGTATAAACATATTTTTTTTTACTTTTTTCATCACACGTTGAAACTGCGCGGTTTACTTTTGGTAGTTTATCAGCTTTTTTGTTGTTGTATTTAAAGGATGATCTAAGTAGAGGTACTTTTCAATAGCCTTTTTTTGACAGATCCCACATGAGTCGTGTCAAGCTGTCCCGGTATTTTTTTTCAGTATGGTTTGGCATTTCATCATGGAAAAACTTACGCCTGCTCAACGTTTGCAAATCATTCAACTTTATTACGAAAATTCACGTTCAGTAAAGAATGTGTTTCGCGCGCTTCGCTCAACTTACGATCAACATAATCGGCCTACTGAGCATACTATTCGCAACGCCATCACCCATCTTGAGACAAAGAATTAATTATTGGATAATATTCGATCGAATAGACCACGTCCAGCACGCAGTGAAGAAAATATAGCGGCTGTAGCTGAGAGTGTACACGAAGACCGTGGAGAGTAGATTCGGCGGCGTTCGCAGCAACTCAGACTGACGTATGGAACGACTTGCAATATATTACGTCGAGATATTAAATTATAAGCATATAAAAACAGCTTATGCAAGAACTGAATCCGCTCGAGCTTTCCAAGCGACATCGCTTCGTTCTATGGGCTCTTGAGAAGTTCCAAGAAGATCCGATGTCTTCGAGTCAAATTATGTTCAGCGATGGGGCCCATTTCTGGCTTAATGGTTATACAAACAAGCAAAATTGCCGCATTTGGGACGAAGAGCACCCTGAAGAGATTTAAGAGCTGCCATTTCTTCTAGAAAAAACAACGGTTTGGTGTGGTTTGTAGGCCGGTGGAATCATCGTTCCATATTTCTTCAAAAATGATGCCGGTGAGAACGTAACTGTCAATGGCGACAGTTATCGCGACATCATATTCGACTATTTGATGCCTGAAATTGAAGCTCGTGATTTCCACTATATTTGGTTTCAACAAAACGGCGCCACTTCCAACAAATCGCATCAATCAATGGCTTTATTGAGAGAGAACACTTCGGTGAACGGATAATTTCACGTTTTGGGCTGGTCGATTAGCCACCAAGAGCGTGTGATATCACACTGTTAGTCTTTTTTCTGTGGGGATATATAAAGTCTAAAGTCTATGTGGACAATTCCGCTTCGATTCATGCCTAAGAGCAAAACATCTCGCGTGTTATTCGCCTGTTAGCAGTCGAAATGCTCGAACGAGTCATCGAAAATTGGACTCAACTGTGGAACCATCTGAGACGTAACCGCGGCCAACATTTGGAAGAGATAATCTTCAAAAAATAAATGCCAAAGAACGTTCTTTCGAGTGTTAATAAACATTGCCCATTAAATTTGAATTTTTGTGTTTTTTTCTTTAAAAAAATTAGGGAACCTCGAAATGAATCGCCCTTTAGATTCCAACACCTGACGGAAACCTATTTTGTACATACAATCGCATAGATATATGCGTGCAAATAAATCAGATAGGTGCATATGTTAGTTAAAACATATATGTAAAGTTATATAGAGACTTTTTTGTGTAGTATACATCACGTGGCTGAACATAAAGAGTGCACAAGTAACAATTAAGATTTCTTTTACATATTTTTTAATTAATATTTTATTTTTTATATTATTATTTATTATTTTAATATTTATTTCTCATTTTAAATAAATTTTTTTTGGAATTTTTCTCTCTGCACTTACACTAATTTAATTTATTTTTTCTTTTAATTGGAACTTTTTTTTTACTTTTCAGTTGAAATTTTGTAGTTTCTGAGGGAAATATTTTTGGTTAAAAGCTGCTAAAAGTGTATTAAAATAAGTAAAAAAAGCAATTTTTGAAAAATGTTATTTATGCTCTTTCTAAGTCTCATCAACTATATCACATATGTATGTATATATAAGGTGAGTGTATCATCTATCATTCTTCTTCTTCAGTTATGCTACATTCCAAAATCGCTTTACTTTACAATTTTTCATAGTGAGCTGCTGCTGAGATGTCACGTAACTCTACGATACGCAAGAGATTCCACGGCGGTTGTCACTTGGGCTTGGGGTGTCAGCTTTGTAAGTGCTGGGTTTTAATACAATAATCCTTTTAGCGCATTTTTTTTCCTAGTAATTTGAAACGTGCATACTTACATATGTACATATATATATATATATTTCTTTTTTTTTTGGACAAATGTCATGCTTCATTGTAGTAGCTAGAAAATAGTTCGAGTTTTTGCATCTTTTTTGGTCTATTAAAGAAAACAGCGTGTTCCTTTTTGGTCATGTGCATTTTGGACAAAATTGCAACACTGCTGATAGCGCACAAGTTTTTACAACGTTGTTGCACATGTACATTGCGTACTCAGAGTGATAAATGAAAATGGCTGACGTGTTGCGTCGGAGTGACAAAAATGTTTTAACGAAATTTGACAAATGGATAAGCTGAAAGCAAATATGTATACATACATATGTGTATTTATGTAGACTTTATGTTCATTTTCAAGATTATTTTGTATCAAGAGATTTAATCAAAGGCATTACGTGTTTTGTACTTCATTGGGTCTAATAAATTACTCGAAAACGAATTGACCACATTGACATGAAGACACTCTTCTGAAAGGAAAATGAAATGGAAAACCGTCCGAGATGATGAAAAGGCTCTTGAGGGCATAATGTTGTGTGTGCAACCATCTCAATTAAATTACACAAAGAATTGTGTAGCATCATTGGCGGCTTCGAAAAAGCTGCAAGAAATTCATCAGCCACATGGAAAAGTCAGAAAAATTACATTCTTCAAGCTGGTTGCTTTATCTTAGTTTATCTGTCACGGAGAAGATGACTGAAATTGGAATCTGGGTACCAGAAGACATGTAGTCATCATTCTGCTATCAAGTCCTAACCTAACTGTGCTCTGCCCAATCAAAAAAAGGGAGACCCCATGGTATACGCCAATTATCGTGGGATAAGCTTTAATGCTTAATATTGCATATAAGGTCCTCTCTATCGTTTTATGTGAAAGATTCAAGCCAACCGTCAAAACTCTGATTGGCGCTTATCCGGTGTGGTTTTAGACCCGGAAAATGTGAGAAAAAAGAATCGATGCACATCACCTTTTTATCGACTTTAAGGCTGTCTTCGACAGTTTGATAAGGAACTACCTCTATCCGCTATGAAAACTGACACTGGATAATACCAGAAGCGAAGTCCGAATCGGTAAGGACCTCTCCGAACCGTTCGATAGCAAGCGAGGTTTCAGACAGGCTGACTCTTTATCGTGCGATTTCCTCAATTTGTTCCTAGAGCAGAGCTAAATAGACCAGACACAATCTTCTACAAGAGTGTACAATTGTTGGCTTATGCCGCTGCTATTGGTATCATTGGCTATAACATCCAAACCCTAAGCTTTGCGTTTTCCAGGTTAGACAAAGAACCGAAGCTATTGGGTGTCGTAGTGAAAGAGGACAAAACGAAATATCTCTTGTCATCAAATAAACAGTCAGCGCATTCTCAACTTGGCTCCCAAGTCACTGTTGATAGTCATAACTTCGGAGTCGTAGATAATTTCGTCTATTTTGGAACCAGAATTAACAATACCAACAACGTCAGCCTTGAAATCCCAAGCTGAATCACTCTTGCCAACAGGTGCTATTTTGGACTGAGTAGGCAATTGAAAAGTATAGTCCTCTCGATGAACTAAAACCAAACTCTACAAGTCGCTTATCATTTCCGTCTTGACATATGGTGCAGAAGATTGGACGATGGCAACATCCAATGAGTCGGCTTCAGAACTTTTCGAGAGAAAAGTTTTGCGGAAGATTTATGATCCTTTGCACATTGGCTGCGGCGAATACTGCATACGATGGAATGATGAGATGTACGAGCTATACGACGGCATTGGTAGGGCTCAGCGAATCAAGGAGAGTGGCTACTATGGAATAGCAAGACCTCCACTCAGTTGGAAGGATCAGGTGGAGAGAAATCTGGTTTCACCTGGTGTAACCAACTGCATGCGGCTATAGCCGCGTAAGCGGTGCCTAGATCAAACAAGAAGAGAAGAAAATTACTGGAGAAAATAATAAGAACTGCATAAATGGATATCGAAACCCCGCAAACGGTGAAACGATGAGCTGAACGAGTTATACGGTAACAGTGACATTGTTCAGCAAATTAGGACACTGCGGCTATGCTGGCTGATCATGTGGACCGGATGGACGAGACCAACTCCAGTCTTGAGAGTTTTCAATGCGGCACTCCCACGTAGAAAGAGAGGAAGATAAATACTTCCTCTCTATTGGAAAGATCGTGTGGAAAAAAGACCTGACTGCACTGTTGTTAACTCGGCTATAATCGCATAAGCGGTGTCTACGTCAGTAAAGAAGAAGAAGAAAAAACTTATATGGCTATGTAGAAAATAATAAGAGTTGCAGAGCTAAATAGACAGCAACAATAATAATTTCAGTTTTGACGCCCAATTCAGTACCATACTTGGCTCTGCAGAGGATCGAAGACTAATACAAGTTGCACCTTATATCGTTGGTAGGATCACGTGACTTAAATAGGTATCTCCAAATGGCGCCAAACAGAACAAGCAGAATTCGCCGCGATGCTATCTATGCTAGTTAGGAAGCAAAAAGAAAACATCCTCTAGTCGAAAAAGGAATCAAACTATTTCCATATACTTTTTAATTTTTATTTATTTTAATAATCAGAATTCCTACATTCCTTTATTTATGATTTTCATGAAAAAATACACCTGCGTGAGTGCAACGCCGCAGGCATTAAATTGTTAGTATATCTACGCTACAAATTGAGAGCCATTGAAAAGTTAAGTGCATTGTTTTCCCAACACAAATACAACAACAAATATGGTATGTTGAAAGCACTACAATATATTGGCAATATTTGTTGCTAGCAAACAATCCACTGGAGCCATTTTTCCTGTGCCACATAAATGTTTACAAATTCGCAAATTTGGTTGATGGGATGACAGGTAACGAGGCTCAACGAGAAAATGTCCAGCACTAGCATAGTTCGTTGCGCAATGGCTGATATCTAAAACATTTTACTCAGATTGCTTTCGATATCACATTGTGTGTATTCATGTTTTTTTTTTGAAACTTTTTGTCCTTTTTCATTGCCTCTTTGCTGTATTTTGGTTTTGCTTTCTACTGAAATGCCTGTAGTGACCTGATTTTTCAGATTTTTTTTGCTATAATATTGGCGCTTGGGGAAATACGAGTATATATCGGTTGGAGGAATTTATAGTGAGTTGCCTGCTGGAACGGGCATTTCAAAAATTGTGTGCACTTTATTGACGGATGCTGATTGTAAGGTAGCATGTTTTTAAATTGTAACTTTTTATTTGTTTGAATATCTTTTTCGCAATTCATAAGAAGGAGTCGGTTATGGAAAATTTGTAGAACGTAAGGCACACTTAATGAAAATTTTCTGGACTCGTTCTATGCAGTTTTTATATAAAGAATGGTACGGTCTCCAGATGAAAGAGGCATAGGCGAGCCTTTTTCTTACCAGAGAAACATAAATGATCTTCAGTGCTATTTGATAAAAATTATAATTACTTAAAAAAAAATTCTTAAGAAATATCTCTTTAAAAACTGTTGCAGTGATTTTTTCAAACTCTACTAAATTCATATTTAACATACTTTAATATGCATGCTGCAAGTGAGCCACATCGTCATATATAAATGCCACACATACTACAAAGTATATAAAGTGTGATCCGAGTAGAGGTGCTTTTTTCAATAGTCTTTTTTTGATAGGTCACGCGTGAGTCGTGCAAGCTGTCATGTTATTTTTGTTCAGTATTGTTTGGCATTTCATCATGGAAGGACATACGCCTGAACAACGTTTGCAAATCATTCAACTTTATTACGAAAATTCACGTTCTGTAAAGAATGTGTTTCGCGCGCTTCGCTCAACTTATGGTAAACATAATCGGTCTACTGAGTGTACTATTCACACTCCCATCACCCATCTTGAGACCGAATAGACCACGTCCAGCACGCAGTGAAGAAAATATAGCGGCCTTAGCTGAGAGTGTTCACAAAGACCGCGGTGAATCGATTCGGCGTCGTTCGCAGCTACTCGGACTAACGTATGGAACGACTTGGAGCATTTTACGTTGAGATCTTAAATTGAATGCATACAAAATACAGCTTGTACTTCGCTCTATGAGCGACATTTTCGAGAAAAATTTTGTTCAGGGATGAGGCTCAATGGGTATGTTAACAAGCAAAATTGCCACATTTGGGATGAAGAGAAGCCTGAAGAGATTCAAGAGCTGCCATTTCATCCACAAAAAACAACGGTTTGGTGTGGTTTGTGGGCCCGTGGAATCATCGGTCCATATGTCTTCAAAAATGATAACGGTAAGAACGTAACCATCAATGGTGACCGCTATCGCACTCCGCGACATTTGGCGTAAACAAGTCGGCGCCACTTCCCACACATCGCATCAATCAATGGATTTATTGAGAGAACACTTCGGTGAGCAGATAATTTCACGTTTTGGGCCGGTAAATTGGTCAACAAGATCGTGCGATATCACACCGTTAGACTTTTTCCTAAATTTGAATTTTCTGGGTTTTTTTCTTTAAAAAAGTAGGAAATCTCGTAATGGATCACCCGTTATGTATTATACATACGTATGAAGAAAATCACCTCCTTTAGAGCATCTATGTATACTACACAAGAGTGTGTATGAAATTAATTAACGGAAACGCACTGCTGCATAGCATGCCACTGGAAAAAAAGAATATCTTGACAGCAAAATTGTTTTAGGCAGACAAATCCATTTGCTAAAGACAATCTCATTTATGCTCTAAGCTCACCAAGTTCAGCACAATTGAGCTAGGTAGGAGACGACATTTGCCACAGATGATGATTAAGGTAATTTCTTGTTGAAATTAGTTTTCTGATAATAGAGCAATGCGTGTAAGTGAGTGATTTCCTGTACGTAGATTAACAATTTTGCAAGCGCGTGTAATAGTTAATTATCATTAGATCATCCGTAGGTGATATAATATGTAGGTAGGACAAGAACAAAAAGAAAAAAATAAATAATAATAAAAATTAAGGAAGAAAACGAAGTTATGTTGCGAAAAAATTGATACATGCAGAAGCAAAAATAGAAAAGCGAATTAATAGCGGAAAATATTACATAATCATTGGCTAATCGATTGTAGTATTCTGAGAAAATCTTTACATATTTTTGGGAAACATTTGTGCTGAATGTTCGACAACGCGATTTTACTTTTTTTCATAGTGTATATAAATTTTATGGCTTAAAACTAAATAAAAAAAGTAATTATGAATAGAAAACATTTTGATTATTGAAAAAAATATATTAAAAAAAAAAACGGTTGCGTTCTCCCTAGGATGTCTCCATTTTTTCGGGAACCACGGCCGGACACACAGCTCCTAACATTTTTTATTTTGATAAGTTGTTGAACGGTTTCTGCTTGCAAATAGCAATAGCTACAGAAGTACGTTGGATTTTTTCATTATAAGCATTTTTGACAAAATGGCGGGTCCCTAAAGGAAAACTAACAATTTGGCCTAACATTTTTTTCGAAATTTGTTAATAAAAAATAAAAAACAATGCAAGATAAAAAGATCCTACGTTCTTCTGTAGATAATGTATTCCTGAAGATGTTGTAAAAATTTCAAGTGGATCGGTTGTAAACTGTTTGAGTTATGTTTCCGGCCAATTTGAAAAAAGCAGTTTTGAGATAAACGCGTTTTAAGTTTTGAGTATGCCTTACTGAGTGAAACAGAAGCTTCAACTTGAGAACGAAAATAGGGCATTTAGAAATTTTTATCTGTCATAATCTTTCGAGATTACATTTTTGAGACCTAATGTATCATTTGAAAGAAAAAAAATCCATTTTCCGAAAATTCTAGAGTGGCCTAGCCCCTTCAAAAGCTATATCGTTACCTAATAAATTTTAGGATATTGACTATTTGAAAAATTTTTAAATGTAGAAATCGATAAAAATTTTTTTTTAAAATAAACCCAGAAAAAAGTGCTGTGTTCGCCCATGATGAAGTCTTTATTACATTCATGAACTCGTTAAATTTCGATTATTCTTAGTGTCATTATTTATTTGAATTTGCGTGAGTATAATATTTAATTTGATACTTTTAGATCCTCTTTTGGTCCAAATTCTCTTTCGATCTTCAATTCCGACAAATCATCAAAACATTACAAAAATACACTCACATCCTAAGTCACGTTCAAATATCTCAAGAACCGAGAGACTAGCTTGTGATCAAACAGACTGACTGAAAGACAGACGGACAAACGGACATGGCTTAGTTAACTCAGGTTTTTCTCTGATCATATAGGTACAAATTTTGATAGATATATTTTCTTTTTGATACTTCATACTTCGGGCTAAAGTTAGTATACCGTTTATGAAGGGTATAAAAGTGGAAAAATAGCAGAGAAAGGAAAAAAAATTAAACGTTCGTTCGTTTTCATGCCAAAATCACGATCAATCGAAGCAATGCTTGTTTTGTTTTCCCTCGCGAGATTGCGATCGATCTACTGAGCATGTGGATCGTGATCGTGTTCTGCGAACGATTTACTGGTGTGGTTTTTGCTGCTGTTTTAATTATGCTGTATTAAATGCGGATGGATGTATGCGTAAAAGAATGAATTTATGGTATATACGTTTCTATACATACAGGTACGTGTATTTTTCCAAGATTAAAGAACTAAATATAATACAAAATTATTAGCAAAATTATTAGCAAAATTAATTATCCATTTGGATATTGAGTTTCGTCAAATTGCCGGTAAAGTAGAAATTTAAATATAATATTATTGTTATATCAATTTAATATTCGATTTCAATATTAGTGCATGCACTAATTTTATTCTTCATTTATAGTAACAGTAAAGTAAAGTAAACATGGCAGGCGCCATACGAATGCCAGAAGATCAAAACGAAGCATCGATCGCGAGCGAGCCCATTTATTGTCATAAAATCGCGAGCGAGTTTTTTTTTGCCAGATCGTATAGCTTTCAGATCAACTGCGATCGGAAACGAGTTTCAAAGTGAACTCATTGTCAGCAGATTTGGATCGAGCGAGTTATTCATACTCTGAAAAATAGTGAAATTTAGTATATTTTGCAATATATTTTAATTTGTTTTAATTATTGTAACCTTAACTTTTTTCTACTAAACCAACGGTGGTATATGCTACAGAAATAATGTTTGATTATAATTCGTCTAAATCAAAAGAGCTTCACTCCAATTGCAGGTATATATTATCTACCGACTTTGAGTTTAATAGGAAATCTTATCAGGTCATTTAGGATAGCCTTAATAGGGTCCATTAGAAATTTTGAATAATTTCCTCTTTAAAACTTTTTACTTCTGCCAATTAATTCCCAACCAAATTTTCATTCACCAGTTGAACTGTAACTGACATTGTGCCTTTAATGCCACGCCACGACCTTTGTATACTTAATTCACTGTAATAAAAGTTTTTATACATAATAATAGGCCACACACTTCTTTTTGTTGAATAGCAATTAATTTATAAACTAAAAAAAAAAAAACAATAAAAATAATTATAATGAATATGACTTGGGATAATTAGATTTGAGTGCCTTTCTTAATATATAAACAACTAATTACACATACACCAAATGAACACATACAGTTCCATAAAACAATGAATATGCATACTTGATTTTTTTTCACAACTCATCATTGTTACCTTAAATATCTACTAATCATTCTTCAAATAGAAAATAAAAAAACACAGCCAAATACACAGATATATACTCTTACATACACAAAAGAGACAATAACTTTTTCAATTAACGCAATGATGAATGTACACAAATTGATACTGCCGACTGGTAGTAAGAGTGGGTGACTGAGTAAGGGTACGAGCAAGTGAGGAACGTTTGCTCTTAGTGTTGGCCATAGAATATGAGGTCCTTAAGCATGTACACAGACGTCGATTGCTGTTGATATTGATGTTATATTGCGATTGTGAGGGGTAAACAGTGAGTATAGGATATAAGTACGCATTTCAACTTAGCAAAACACACGTTACAGGGCTGAGCTGTAAGAGAATGATGTGTATGAAAAACACTGGTGTAACATAGACATAGATCAAGTGGAGTCTTGCAAACAATGAGGCAAATCAATAAACAAAGTGACCAGCAGATAAAAAGTGGAACACAAATAAAAATGATTTTAGTGTGTGCGTTTTCGTATATTTGCAGGTGAAACCTTGATTGCATACACACGAGAGAGATTTTTTTTGTCATTTTATATAGTTCTGGTGTGGAGGAATTCCATTTTAGTGCGTGAATGTATTTTTTTCTTTTTCATATAGTAACCGAGCTTTACGAATTTCTTACAAGCTAATGTATTGGAAACCCACTACATCGCAAGAAAAACAAACAAATAGCAACCATGCTATAAATAAACTTGAAGAGGTAAAAGAAGAATCTAAACAAATATTGTCCAGGGGATTCAGTAGAGTTTGCTATTTTTGTATCAAAATTTAAATCTTTAGGTAATAACTTTCCTATGCTATATCGAATACAAACATGATCGCTTTCTCTACTAGAGCTTTAGATACTTGGTTATCGGGTGAGTGCGATCATTTTAAAACTCCGCTTTCCTTTCAATAATTTTTAAACTTTGCATAAAGAAATTTAAAAAGAAATACTAGCGCTACCCGAGTGTGTTTCCCTATACCAAAAGAAATATTTAAGAAATGAAAAATGCTATATTTTGTACCTTTTAGGTACATGAGATGGTATATTTACTTTGGTCCGAAGTACATAAGTACCAGAAGGAGATGAGATAGACCCAACGAAATTTATACCGATTGTATCAGAATGACGAGCTGAGTTGATTTAGAAATGTCCGTATGTCTGTCTGTTCGTCTGTCTCTTTGAACGCAAACTAGTTACTCAGATTTTGAGATATTTCAAACACACTTGGTAGGCAAATGCACCTATACGATAACAGTTCTTTTGTCGGAACAGGAATGATCGGACCACTATAGCATATACACGACCGATTTTTCAGATTTGAAATTATGGGTCATAGATCCGTCAAAAACGTATCTAAAATGTGAAATTTGGTGCTTCATACATACACAATGGAATTGCTTATTACTTCTGAAAATGATTGAAAGCGAAATATTATATTATATGGCCCCCATACAATCGATTTGTTTAGATATGAGGTCGAAAATTCTCTAAAAAAAGTGTTTAGAAGCTTGAAATGTGGTATTCTACAGACCTTAATTCAATTTGATATTGACACTGAAAATTATCAAAATCGAATTTTGCAATTTGCAATCAATTTTATATACTCATGAAAGGTATAAAGAATTCGGCATGGCAGAAGACAGCACTTCGTTCTTGGTTTACAATCTCTTTTTTAATACCAAAGTATTCACGAATTGTTGAAGACTTCTACGAAAATCTCAATCAGGAATCCTCGAACAATTTTTATTTTGCAATGTTGGGCTAGCCTCCTTTAGCCAAATGCATTGAAATTTCTAAACCAGTGGGAAACCTCTTCAAAAACTTTTTGAAATCTCTCTATATTGATACCCATAATGGTGCGTAGCACTTGAAGACCAATATTTTAAATTAAAGCTTTCAAACATATGGGAACCGCTTCAAAAATATTTTCACATTTGGCTTTTCTTCAATATCTTCAATTTTTAGCTCATATTGTTATAACCTTAACATTCCAATTGTTTTGAAAATTTTGAAAAGATGGCATCACTCAAACTCTTTTTGCACTCTTAACTTGATTTAAAATTCTCTTTAGCTTAATACCATAGACATTAGATTTCATTTAACATAATAACACAAACTCAGACCATCCACTCCAATTGCATGCGATTTTACACATAAGGGGTTTTCCAATAGGGATTATAGAATTCCTAAGTGTCATTTTTAATATGCCATGATCTGTAATTCTTTTTTTTTCATTGTATTCGGTAATATTTACAATTTAATCCATGGCAAGATATACGCAACGATGAATTTGTTGATTTTGCCTTGGAACAACTTGAAAACGATAACGAAATAAGAATATCATCTTCTCCGATGAGGCTCACTTTCATCTGAGTGGTGCGGTAAATTATTCATGAATAACCATTACATTCACCTAAATTGACAGTTTGGTGTGGTTTTGGTTTAATGGAATCATCGGTACGTACTTCTTTCGAAATGAAGCTGGTAGCAACGTTACTGTCAATGGAGAGCGGTATAGATCGATGATAACCAACTTTTTATAGCCACAATTGGAATAAGTTGATCCTAACAATATCTGGTTCCAAAAAGATGGAACTACGTGTAACACGGCTCGTGCAACAAGCGAATTTTTGCGAGAAAAGTTTGGAGATTCCATTATTTCAAAAAATTGTGACATCGAATGGCTACCAAGATGTTGTGATTTAACTCTATTAGACTATTCCTTATGGGGTTATTTGAAGCCATTAGTCTTTAGCAATAAACCAGACTCTCTTCAAGTTTCAAAAGTCAGTATTGAACGTGCTATTGATGACATATGACTTGATTTAGTGGAAAAAGTGCTTAAAAATTGGGTTCACCGAATTCGTTCCTGCAAAAGAAGTCGTGAAGGCCATTTGAATGATGGTTATATTCAGAATTTAATTGCATCGATTGTGTTTCACATTAAATAAAAAACATTTAAGTGTGTTTTTTTTAAAGAAATTATATCACTCTTTTTGGAAAACCCTATATATGTTATAGTTTCAGACGGATTCAATAAAAAATCAGAGGTATGATTAGTAATGAAATTCTCGTTGATGCAGATAAATTTGCATGAGAACTTATTTCAAGGAAGTTCATCACATCAGCGTTAATCATATAAGATTTGGCCCCTTTGGCACAGACACCAAGTGATTTTAGATTTGTTCAAAATGTCTTTGAGGACAAAACAGTTTTAAATTTTGCACCCAGGTAGGTTTTTTGCCGTTTTCGCAATTCAGTTAGTAACTTTATTAAGAGGAGTGAATTTTATATAGAACTTTGTTGTTTAGCTTAGCTTTTAGGTAAATTGCTATTCGACCGCCTCTATGAGTGGTGGTTTTATTCTTGCTTTCGACTGAGTAATCATATATGCTCAATTTACAATAGAAGGTTTGAACCAGATCTCATTCACACAAATCGCCACTCATAACAGTGCGGTATACCTAAGATGTGCTTGGAAATGGTCAGTTAATATGGGAGAAAAGGGAAACACATGGTTAAGATAATACGAGGGATGAATAAGGTATATCTTAAAAGTAAGATTAGCAAAATACAAAGTCAACAAAGACAATTAAAAATATTCATGGCATAAATAAGAACGTACATTAAGTAAAATATATTTTCAGTCAGGAGCTTCAAAGTGATCTACGCTACGATCGTGTAATCCTTTGTTGCTTCGCTGTGATGATGCTTTCTAATGTATACTTCACCACGAATAGAGAACACAATCCTCAAATATTTTTTTGTCACGTTATTACGGTGCGTATTGTATTAGCTCACGATTATTTCTCGTTAGATATTCGTGGATAAAAATATGTCCATCAACATTTATCCCAATATCATGATGCGTTAGTGATTTACGTCTTGCTTTAAAGAAGCAAGTAATTCCTTTAAACAGAATTGAGCCATCGTTCATATGGAGAATTTAGCTTGACTATTATTGAACGGACAGGCAGTAGTGGCAGATTAATCGAAGAACACAGATTAGAAAACAAAGATGGTAAATTCTCTTCGATTGCAAGCGGAACGCTATAAATTATTACGTCTGTAGCCACCAACGCATTCTCCAGCTCTACAGTTTGCTGACACAAGATGTTGACTTCTTTGTTTTGGTCGTTACATTCGCAGCGCAATGACCCGAGCGTACTCACTCTCATCAATACCTTTCATTGTTGATTTTAAATTACTAAGTTCGGCAGAAACTTCACCTATTTTCAGCGTCCTGCACCTCGCTTTTTGTTATCTTCGTAATAATGCTCGATATTTATGTTTCCAATTATTACTATTAAATATTGTTGAGCTCAATGAAGCCGTTCTCGAGTTATGAGTAGCAGCAATGTGAAAAAATGATAGAACGAAATACTCTAATTTTATTAGATTTTTGTGAATATAGGAGCTGTGGGTCCTATAAAAACTTCCTTTAAGGATTGCTCATCTCTGAGAAAAGTGATATAAAGTTTCTATATTTCCAACCGAAAGAAAACACCTTAAGACTTCAGAACTAAAGATTGTCCAAAATGAACCAGTTATTCACACCTTGAGCATTACTAAACTCAACACGTTTCGATATATATACGTATACGCCCAAAAATCGCTTCAGAGGTTATAAAGCGTCAAAAAAATATATAAAAAGTGATCCATTTCGGGGTTTCCTAATTTTTAAAGAAAAAACACAGAAAATTCAAATTTAATGGGGAATGTTTATTGTCATTCGAAGGAACATTTTTTGGTATTTATTCTTTGAAGATTATTTCTTTCAAATTTTGGCCGCGGCTGCGTCTCAGATAGTCCATCCGTTGAGCCCAATTTTCAATGACTCGTTCGAGAATTTCCACTGATAACTGGCGAATGACACGCTTGATATTTTGTTCCAAGGCCTGAATCGAATCGAGATTGTCCGCATAGACTTTAGACTTTACATATCCCCACAGAAAAAAGTCTAATGGTGTGATATCACAAGAACTTGGTTGCCAATGGATCGGCCCAAAACGTGAAATTATCTCCTCACCAAAGTGTTCTCTCAATAAATCCATTGATTGATGCGATGTGTGGGAAGTGCCACCGTCTTGTTGAAACCAGATGTCGCGGAGATCACGAACTTCAATTTCAGGCATCAAATAGTCGGTTATGATGGCGCAAAAACGGTCGCCATTGACGGTTACGTTCTCATCGGCATCATTTTTGAAGAAATATGAACCGATGATTCCACCGGCCCACAAACCACATCAAACCGTTGTTTTTTTTCTGGATGAAATGGCAGCTCTTGAGTCTCTTCAGGTTTCTCTTTGATCTAAATGCGGCAGTTTTGCTCTTTTACATACCCATTGAACCAGAAATGGGCCTCATCGCTGAAAAACATTTGACTCAAAAACGTCTTATTCTTGGAACTTTTCAAGAGCCCATAGAGTGAAGCAAAGTCACTTGGGTGGGTCGAGCGGCTACAGTTCTTGCACAAGCTGTATGTTGTACGTTTTCCATTTAAGATTCCGACGTAAAATGCGCCAAGTCGTTCCATACGTCAGTCCGAGTTGCTGCGAACGGCGCAGAATCGACTCTCACGTTTTCGTGTACACTCTCAGCTACGGCCACTATATTTTCTGCACTGCATCCTGGACTTGGTCTATTCGGTCAAATATTATCCAATAATGAATGCTGGGCCAGAAGATGGGTGATGGTGTTGCGAATAGTACGCTCAGTAGGCCGAGCATGTTGACCATAAGTTAAGCGGAGCACGCGAAACACATTCTTTACAGAACGTGAATTTTCGTAATAAAATTGAATGACTTGTAAAAGTAAGTCTTTCTATGAGCAAATGCCAAACAAAAAAAACATGAAAGCTCGCCACGACTCACACCTGATCTGTCAAAAAAGGGCTATTGAAAAAAGTACCTCTACTTGGATCACCCTTTGCATGAATGTATGGTTGAAAGGTATGGAGATGGTTGAGCTGATACCTGTTCTTAGAGCCTACTACAGAGGCTGCTGCTACAGGGTGGCTATATATGTGGCACACACACAAAAGAGAGTGTCTAAATGCATGTGTGTAGTTTAAGATAAGCGAAAAGTACGAAGGATATGAAAATTGCTGGCGGCTTAAGTTTAATCAAGTGGGAATAGAAAAAGTGTTCACTTTGTGGCTTTTATAAAGAGGACAATAGAGAAACATAGAAGAAATGTAGATGTATTACTCTCGAATGACCGCGAATGTATATATAAAGATGTAATAAAAGCCTATTAGGTATACCGTTCCCGAGCTATAAAACCGATAAATTGAATTTTTCTTTCTGTTTGCGTTTTAAAGAATTAATTTTTTATTTATTTTTGTAGGAGTTTTACCAACATTTTTATGGCTTTCCTGAATACAGTCATCGAATGAGCTACGCATAATTATTATTTCAAAAATGAGGTCATAAAGAGAAATCGATTTTTTTTTTTTAAATATGACATTATTTATATTTCACCAAACTTATAAGTGTATCGAAAATTGAAAGAGGAATGCGGAAAAAATAATTTCGAAATTGTGCGAGGAAATGCTTAAAATTTTAAATTACGAAAATTTGAACCTAACGTAACCTAACTTTTGTTCAAGAATCTTTTGAATCAATATGACTCTTGATTATTTTCTTAGAAACTTCTAATATCACTGAAAGATATCCAGTATTTATATTAAAAAATCAGACTCCTTTCTGGCGGTAGTTCGCTACATTTATCGACTTATGGCCTTCATTAATAAAAGTAGAAATTTAGCTTTTGAATTGAAAAAAAATCAACAATTTTACAAAACAGCACAACAATGTAAACAGAATAAATTTAAAAATGCCACAACAAAGCAGACAAAGAAAGTACACAACATGCCCACAATCAATCATTACGACCACACACACACAGATATGCACATCTATCATATAAAAGCTTTGTTAACATTTACTTGACAATTGACAAGAATTGTCCTGTGGGCACGTTGACCGAATGCAATAAAGCAAATTGAAAACCTGAAATCGATGCTAAAAGTAACAGAAAGGAAAAACAATAAAACTTTAGCAGCAACAGAAATAAAAACAAAACAAAAAGTGAAAACGAAAAACGAAAAACATTGAGCAATCAAAACAAAGGAACGAAGAGCGTGCAAACGTGACTAAGCAAATCCAAACAAAGATTATTATCACAACACAAATGTTTGCCAAGGTAAATAGGTGATAGAGTAAATCCAAAATACAAAAACGTGAAAATAATCGGACTTAATGAATATGTTAAAAACAAGAAAGAAGTGAAGTTGTTATACCTTTCATGAACGTTCCAAATTTATTGCGTTTTTGACGGATCTTTGACCAAAAACCTCAGGTCTAAGCAAAACGGTGATATAGTCCTCCGATTTCAATAATTTTCTGTACCAATGTTTAATTCATTATATGTCTTTAGAATACCCTAACCTATAATAGTAGATGCTTTGCTGAATTATTTATGACCCAAAATCTCAAATCGCTAAATCAACTCAGCTCGTCATTCTGACACGATCGGTATAAGTTTAGGTGGCTCTATCTCTTCTCCTTCTGGTAATTACATACTTCGGACCAAAGCT
Source organism: Neoceratitis asiatica (assembly GCA_030068015.2). Lineage (NCBI taxonomy): Eukaryota > Metazoa > Arthropoda > Insecta > Diptera > Tephritidae > Neoceratitis > Neoceratitis asiatica. The sequence goes on from CM061528.1 coordinate 30,393,659, forward strand.
AATATACCACTTAATGTAAATGAAAGTTATAATAAGTAATATGTAGGTAAATTGAAAAATACTACTTAGTAATGTTGCATGATAATATGAGAGAAGCATAGTTGGAAATTTTGAATACTCATGATTATTCGATTTTAATATTCTATGGTTCTCATTAGTATGGATTCATAAAATACATAATGTTTTTCATTGGGGCCATGCGTATGAGGGAATTTGAGGGTTGAGGCAGCCCCTTCCCACGTAGGAAAATGTGAACTACATTGCCAGTTTTGTTCTGGATTGTAATTTTTTTAATTTATTTTTTTTTTTCTAATAATTTTATACAAAAATATATGAGTTTAGCATAACTTGAATAACAATGGATTCAGCAGTTGTTCTAAAAGTCTCAGATACTAAGAAAGTGTGCCTAACAGTATACGGATTCAGGAAAATGTTTCAAGCTATCATTGTTTTTTTTTAATTAATACAAAATTCCAACTGAAAAATCAATTATTTCTCGAAGGCAGACGCAATGCTGCTACTTCTTGAACGAAGCCGCTGAAGAATATTATCGCGTAAGCATTTATATCTCATACTTTGATCCGTTCTCTACACAGCTAAGGAACCGATTTTTGAAGCATCGAAACATCTCGGCAAATTTTGCCTGTTTTTTTCTCCAAAAGAATGTCACATTTCGATGAAGTGCCTAGTAAAGCTATGTTCAAATCTTATGCTCCAATTTCGCAAGATATGTTGCCGGAAATATAAAGAAACTCAATTTAGAAGACGACGAATCGTAGGCCTTCGTATCGTAGGCCTTTGAATCAAAAGCTTCTCAAATAATATTATTTCTTAAGTGCTTTTAGCGAAATTTGGTTTGATTGCCCTCTACCTCTTTTCTTCTCTTCTTTGGAGTAGGCAGCGCTTACGCGATTATAGCTGTATCAACAATAGCGCGCTACTCGTTCCTTCTATTCCTTGTTTGAAGCCAGTTGGAAATATCAACGGAGTGGAGGTCTTCCTCTTACTCTGCTACCACCAGCGGTTACTTCTTCGAATACTATCAAAGCTGGAGCGCTTTCATACATTTGGACGGCATGACCTAACTAGCGTACCCGCTGCCTCTAAAGCTCGTGAAGCTCATCGTCGTACTGTCTGCGGTATTCACCGTTGCCAATACGCAAAGAACCATAAATATGTCGCAAAAGTTTTCTTTCGAAAACTCCTAAAGCTGATTTTTGTCCAAGATTCTGCGCCATATATCAGGACGGAAATGATGGGCGATTTGTTGAGTTTGGTTTTGGTTCACCCAGAGATAATTTTACTTTTCAATTGTCTACTCAGTTCAAAGTAGCAACTGTTGGCAAAAGTGATTCTGCGTAAGATCTCAAGGCTGAAATTGTTGTTGGTGTTAATCCTGGATCCACGACAGATGAAAATTTCGGAAAACTTCATAGTTATAACTGTAAAATTTGATGTGACAGCCATTACTTGCGCTTCTTTATATTACCTGGAGAATGCGGAGCTTACGGCGCGGTTATTAAGGCCAATGATATCAATATAATCGGTAAAGCATCAAATTGAAGAAATCACACGATAAAAAGACACACTCTCTGAAACCTCGTTTGGTATCGAAATGGCTCTTTCCAATTCTGACTGCGCTTCTGGTATTAGCCGAGCTCAGTTTATATAGGCGTGTAAGGATTCCAGGAATATCAAATTGAAATATAGGAGAGTAGAAGCAGCTACTTAGCGTGCTGTCGAAAGCAGCTCTATAAACGATGACAAGGTGGTGTGTATTGATTCTTCTCTCTCGGGTGTTCTCCAATATTTTTTTCATTAAATATTTGGACTAACCAAGTCTAAAGGCACACTAATGAGGTCCATTCTGTTCGTTGACGGTTGGCTTTAATATTTCACATAATACGCTTGATGAGACTTTATATGCGTTATTGATGAGGCTTTTCCCACGATAATTGGCGTAGACCGTGGAGTCTCCCTTTTCTTGGGTTGAATAGAGCACAATATAGCTTTATTCGTCGGTAATGCTTTCTTTTGACAATATTCTGCAGAGAAGTTGATAATTGCCAATCAGTTTGTTGACCGTGGGCTTTAACCTTTCACACAATATGCTAGTTAGGACTTTATAGGTGATGTTGGATTAGACAGAGCACACTTAGGTTCCATTCTTCGGCCATGTGTTCATCCGACCATATTGTGCAAAGAAGCTGATGCATGCACCATATCAGTTCTTCGCCGCCGTAGTTGTGTAGCTCTGCCAATAAGTCATCGGCACCCGCCGTTTTGTTATTTTTGGAGCGGGCAATCGCTATTCGAACTTCACCATAGTCAGATGATGGAGCACCTATACCATCATCATCGATTGGGAATTTGGGTTAGCCGTCTCCGGGTGATTCACTTTCATCGATGAAAAGATTATTTCGTTGGTTTCTACAGGAGTATGCTCCTTTCTTGAAATCTTCTGAAAGTCGCCGCAATATCTTTTCATAGATTTTTTGAGCATTACCTTTTTCGGCTAGCCTCTCAAGCCCCCCACCACTTGCGGTTTAATAGCGCTGATAGAATTAAGTAATATATTGATACTTTCAGGCGTATATATATTTGCATTGTACAAGTATATGTAACTTCAGCCTTAAGGGCGAATACATATATAATTTAGCAAAAGGCAGCTCACATTTATTCAACAAAAATATATGAAACTGGTACAAAAGAAGCGAAATATTATTTTTTGATTTGCGCAAATTTAATATAACTACATACGCATTTATGTTACTACGAAACATGTGCATGAAAACAAAATTGGAAACGTAAGTTTGTGCTGCTGATAGCAACGCATACCATTTGTTATATACAAAGGGTGTTTTTTATAAAGGTATAGAACTTTAAGTTGGCATTACTTTTCAAGATGGCGACCGATTTAACAGCTGTCAAGCGATTTATTCTCAGCTTGGTTTGGCAATTCATCATGAATAGAATCCGCCTGAACAACGCTTGCAAATAGTGCAATTTTATTTCGAAAATAATGGTTCTGTGCGGAAAACGTATCGCGCACTACGTCCATTTTAGCGATGTTTAGCGATGAAGCGCACTTCTGGTTGAATGGCTACGTCAACAAACAAAACTGCCGCATTTGGAGTGAAGATAATCCTCAAGTGTATATTGAAACACCGTTACATCCAGAAAAACTGACTGTTTGGTGCGCTTTATGGGCTGGTGGAATCATTGGTCCGTACTTTTTCAAAAACGATGGTGGCCAGAACGTTACAGTCAATGGTGATCGGTATAGAGCCATGATTACTAACTTTTTCATTCCTGAATTGAATAACCATGATGTCCAGGAGATGTGGTTGCAACAAGACGGCGCAACATGTCACACAGCTCGTGCCACAATAGATTTATTGAAAGGCACGTTTGGTGACCGCCTAATTTCACGTTTTGGACCTGTAAATTGGCCTCCAAGATCTTGTGATTTAACACCGCTAGACTACTTTCCGTGGGGCTATGTAAAGTCATTGGTCTATGCGGATAAGCCACAAACGCTTGACCATTTGGAAGACAACATTCGCCGAGTTATTGCCGATATACGGCCACAAATGTTGGAAAAAGTCATCGAAAATTGGACGTCCAGATTGGACTACGTCCGCGCCAGCCGTGGCTTCGGTTAAATAAAATTCATGTCAATCGAATAATCCATCGTTGTTTTATTGCAACTTAAAGTTCTATACCTCTATAAAAAACACCCTTTATATATATATATATATATATATATATATATATATTACATATATGAGCACAATTCGCTGCCATGCAGATATATTGCGGTACTTTCGCTTATTTCGCAACCGCCATTCTCCGCCGCTCCAATTCCATGTACTTTGATTTTCGCAATTTTGTCGTTGGAAGCTTTTTGCTGGCGGCAAAGAATATTTTATTACTCTTTATTTTCTCATTGCCAATAATCTGTAGTATCCTTTTTGTGTTGGTTGACTGCGAGAAATATTTTATGCATTGATTGCTCCGGAAATTGTTGTAATTTTATCGCAGCATTGAATCCAGCAGCGATGATTTATCAATATAGCATATATGTATATATATAAATGGTATGATGAGTATGAGTGCCATGTAGGAATAACTTGAGGACTTTAGTACAACAGTGCGAGGAGCCCTATTTAATGTTTATGTTTAATTTAATGATATAAATTCCTGAAAATAATAACATAAGATGGGCTAGCCGTTGGCTTGTAAACAAGAAAAAGTTTCGATTTATTCTCGATCGCTGGCTTGTGAAAACCTAACATCAAAGATACTAATAAGCTCCGAACATTAGTTTATGATCGAATGTTGTTTATAGGAGATACATATTTTAGCACGCTCTTAAAATCTACTATAATATCATCGCTATCATCACACAGTTAGATTTCCTGCACGGTATTTTATTTTCATCCAAATCCAAATAAAAAACAACACGAATATATATATATATATTTATTTCTGCTCACTTTATCAATACTTAAAGGATGCTGCAAGTCAAGTGCTCACATCCGGCTAAAATTGAAATGCATAATAGATTGCAACTCAATGAATATCGATACGATTGAGGACATTTTTGGTCTCACTTAAAGTTTACGAATTCCACTTATTATTTATAATTAATATTTAATCAACTTTTGGTAATCAAACTTTTTCCCGGCTTTATTTTTTATTATTGACCACCAGGTCGCAAATATATTTTTTGTGCAGTTTTTTTTTAAAAACAACGAACTTTGTTCGTTTGCAAAAACTGCCAGCCAAAATGTGTCCAACAAGCAATTAACAATGTTGTCAGACTAATGAGAGTGTATAATTTGGCGAGCACATGAATTTAGAATACCCAACTTCAACGAGGAATTAAATGATAATCGCGCACAGAAAAATATCTTCAGCGCATATTTACTTAAGTTTAATATAACTTTATTTATTTAGTTTAGTAGAACCTCTAAGAGCCTTTCGAGGTTTCATGCAAGTTGACTCTTTATCGTGTGATTTCTTCAACTCCATGATAGACAAAATAATAAGAGCCGCAAAGCTAGTGGACAATATATAATATTGTACCAAAATGTACACTTGCTAGCGTATGCCGATGATATTGATATCATTGGCCATAACAACCGCAACGTAAGTTCTGCTTTCTCCAGGTTAGACACAGAATGGGTCTCATGGTGAACGAAGAAAAAACGTGGTGAACGAGGTTAAGACAAAATATCTCTTGCCATCAAATAAACAGTCATCGCATTCGCGTCTCGGCTCCTACGACACTGTTGACAGTCATAACTTTGAGGTTGTAGATAATTTCGTCTATCTTAAAACCAACATTAAAACTAACAATAATGTCAGGCTTGAAATTCAACGCAGAATCACTCTTGCTAAAATGTGCAACTTTAGACTGAGTTGGCAATTGAAATGTAAAGTTTCTCTCGCCGAACCGAAACCAAACTTTACAAGACGCTCATTATTTGGTGAATACCACAGACGATGGATCGATGAACTGAACGAGTTATATGACGACATTGACATGGTTCAGGGAATAAAAAGGCAGCGGGGACGCTGGCTTGGTCATCCCGTCCGAATGGATGAAAGCGCTACAGCTTTAAAAGTTCTCGACCGAGTAACTGGCTGGTGGAAGCAGAAGAAGAGGAATATCTCCACTCCGTTGGAAAGAACAAGTTAAAAAGGAACTGGTTTCGCTTAGCATTTCCAACTGGCGCCAAACTGTGAGAGGTAGCAACGAATGACGCGCAATTATTATATCAATCATATTATTATTACTATAATTGCAAAAGCGATGCCTACACAAAAGTAGTAGTATTTAATTTATAAAAAAAAAAAATATTTTGTCTTTTTTAATTAAATTTTTTATTTAATTTAATTTTTGTACTTTTCATGTACGTAAAATGGTCTATTGGCTTTGGCACGAAGTATATAAGTACCAAGAGGTAGACCTACCAAAAATTTTACCAATCGTATAAGAATGATGAATTGAAGTAAGTTAGCCAAGTCCGTCTGTCTGTTTGTCCGTCTTTTTGAACGAAACTTGGCTTGCCGGCTTATTTTTGTATTGTAGTGATCAGTTAGTGGAACCGGCCAGATCGGGAAACTATACCGTATATTGTATTTGTATTTGTTCAAATATGAGGTTTAAGGTAGAAATACGCCGAAACAATATCTAAGAAATTTGGTATGCTACCCGCGTTAATTCAAATAAATATTGACACTAAAAATCATCGAAACCGAATTTTGATTTTTTTCGATGAATTTAAATATGAAAGGTATAAAGACTTAGGTATGACTGAAGGCCGCTTTTATTTCTTATTTTATTTTATTTCATTTAATAATATTTTATTTTGTTACTTTAGGTATTTTCTTTTATTAAAAATCATAATTACGTAAGTTACCATTTTTGCTTTAAAACAGGAATACAGAAATTTTTAAATATATACCATCGTTTTTAATTATTTCGATACTATTTGTATGATGTTGTTTTCCAGAAAATAGAATAACTAGATTTGGAGGTTATAAAATATTTTGTAAAAAAGATATGTTTGTAGGGAAAAGTCTTTAAACAGTAAATCAGAAATACCCGAAAACAAATAGGAACTCATTGAGAAATTTATAAAAGAATTTTTCAACAATTTTTTATTTAAAACTACTCACTAATTTTTCATACATATGGCTAAGTATCTATCTACAAATACATACAATTTTATATAATAAGTTCAAACATAATTCAAACACATATTTGACACATGAAAGTTTCAGCGACACATTGCTTATTTTACGGTTGATTGCGCCGTTGAGTTGCATACGCATACAAATCTAGAATATTCTGATATGTTTTTATTTGAGTGTGCTTGCGTGCCATTCTGCATGTGAACGGATAACTGTGAAGTGGCATCAGTGTCAGACGTCGAATGATAGCCAAACTTAAATAGCTTAACAGCAAACGGAAACTGTGATAAATTGCAGTCGCTGAGTAATGGAATTATAAACATACATACATACTAACATACAAATTCCAAATGCAACTGCTTCCAAACGTACATGAAATGTGCAGAAGTATACAACTAAATATACATATTTGTTATAACAAATGTTGCTAACGTATTTAAATCACAAACTCTTCATAGGCAATATAAAAATTTAATATGAAAATTGGCAACCTTGTATAACGAACCGTGAAAGTGATTTCGTTTTGAAAAAAACTGAGAAATACATCACTTAACTGCTAGGCAGCGATTTTATATTGTTAAAACAAAAAAATATATTTGCAATTTTGTCTATGTGTAATTATTAATATAAAAATATTTTTCAAATTTTTGTTGTTGAATTTTTCCATTTCGAAAATAAAATGTTTTTTTTTTTTATTATTTCATGACGAAATGTTTTAACTGAGGAATTCCTTGGGTTTAAAATATTTTTTCTTTGCTTATAAAGGGTGATCCAAGTAGAGGTGCCTTTTTCAATAGCCTTTTTTTGAGAGATCACGCGTGAGTCGTGTCAAGCTGTCACGGTATCTTTGTTCAGTATTGTTTGGGATTTCATCTTGGAAAGACATACGCCGGAACAACGTTTACAAATTATTCAACTTTATTACGAAAATTCACGTTCTGTAAAGAATGTATTTCGCGCACTTCGCTCAACTTATGGTCAACATAATCGGCCTACTGAGCGTACAATTCACAACACCATCATCCATCTTGAGACCCAGCATTCATTACTGGATAATATTCGACCGAATAAACCACGTCCAGCACGCAGTGAAGAAAATATAGCGGCCGTAGCTGAGAGCTGTACACGAAGACCGAGGAGAGTCGATTCGGCGCCGTTCGCAGCAATTCGGACTGATGTATGGAATGACTTGGCGCATTTTACGTTGAGATCTTAAATTAAAAGCGTACACAATACAGTTGCTGCAAGAACTGAAGCCGCTCGAACTTCCCGAGCGACATCGCTTTGCTCTATGGACTATTGGAAAGTTCCAAGAACAGCCGACGTTTTCGAGCCAATTTTTTTCAGCTATGAGGCCCATTTCATACTCAAAGGGTATGTAGACAAGCAAAACTGCCGCATTTAGAACAAAGAAAAACCTGAAGAGACTCAAGAGCTGCCATTTCATCCAGAAAAAAACAACAGTTTGATGTGGTTTGTGGGCCGGTGGAATCAGCGGTCCATATTTACTTAAAAATGATGCCGGTGAGAAGGTAACCGTCAATGGCGACCGTTATAGTGCCATGATAACCGACTATTTGATGCCTGAAATTGAAGCTCGTGATCTCCGCGACATTTGGTTTCAACAAGACGGTGCCACTTCCCACACATCGCATCAATCAATAGATTTATTGAGAGAACACTTCGGTGAGCAGATAATTTCACATTTTGGGTTGGTCGATTGGCCACCAAAATCGTGTGTTATCATACCGTTCGAATTTTTCCTGTGGAGATATGTAAAGTTTAAAGTCTATGCGTACATAAACGCTTCGATTCAGGCCTTGGAGCAAAACATCACGTGTGTCATTCGCCAGTTACCAGTCGAAATGCTCGAAGGAGTCATCGAAAATTGGACTCAACGGAAGGATCATCTGAGACATAGCCGCGGCCAACATTTGAAAGAGATAATCTTTAAAAAATAAATGGTAAAGAATGTTCTTTCGATTGATAATAAACATTCCCCATTAAATTTGAATTTTCTTTGATTTTTTCTTCAAAAATGTGGGAAACCTCGAAATGGATCACCTTTTATTAATATATATTAATTATCTTAAAAGAATGTCTTTTATTTAAAGCATTTAAAGCTACAGCTTTGCTAAAAGGATAGAAATTATTGCCAAACACTTAGAGCCACTGAATACCATCAGTAAAAGAAAACCTAAAGAAGCATAATAAATATTGCTTAAAGTGCTGAAAAAATATTTATGTGTTCGTGTTTAGGCCGCGTTAAATCTAAACAGCACTTCATTAAAGAATCATTATGAAAATATGGATTTTTGGCTTTGAATAGTTCCGAGTAAAGATTTAATTGAATATTATTTGTTATATTTATTGTATATCTAAATGAAAAGCTTTTTGTTAATAATAATGTAAAAAAAATCTTATTAATTTTTCTACTGCTTACTTAATTCTTAACAAAATTTTGAAATCGAAATTGAGGTATTTGCTATCTCGGAGTTGAGCGATTTAATAGAAAATTTGTAAAATTGGCATAAATTATTTTTAAATAGAAACATTTTTTGCTTTAACAATTTGTGCTTTGATTTTTGAAATTTAGGGGCATACAAAAGTTTTATTCTCTGATAACTTCACACCAAGGGATAACCATATATCACAAAATACAAGATATTTATTTCAACTCAATTTGCATACTCGTATGAATGCGAATGGCTCGGTGAGATATTTCTTCCTCTACACTTATCACTTTCGTTTTATCGCATCAGCGAACTTAGCCAAAAAATTCTTTGCTTGATTTCTTTATCAAACTCTCTCAATAAAATAGTTTGCTATCAGTTCCTTTTGCTAAGCTTTTTGCTACTGATTGAGAAAAAAAAAACAATTTTACGCGAATAAACTTACTTTCACTACTCACGTCGAACTCTTGCTTCTGAGTTGTTGAGAAAGGAAATTTAATATTGTAAAGGGAATAGAAATCAACTTGGTGAAAAATTAAATGTATTTTCCAACTATAGCAATCAACATATTTTGAAGTTCTCAGGTTATTTTCGTTATAACGGAAATTTTGTTCAGTTCATGGAAAAAATTCAGTTAGAAAATAAAAGTCAGAAAACTTCAATTTGTATTTGCTACAGTATATGATGGGGCCATATGTACAAGTTCATGCAAGCGAGGAAAGGTTTTGACTGCCATTTAGCTGGGAGTGGTCAGAAGCGAATATTTTACATATTGTTCAAGCGTTCACGACTCCCGTCTTAGACCAAATATCATGTGCTTAGCCAACAAGCATACTTTTGGTGGCATAAGAAATTACAGTCCCATGAAAAAGATCACGATTTGGGGGCATGCATCTCAAATCCAGTCCCAAAAGAAAGTGTCTCCTTGTGAAGTCTACTACAGCGGACATATAAAGGTGCGCAAATTCGGTGTTGGGTTTGTGGTGAGGGAGATACTGCGGAAGGGAATATGTTTGTCTTTAGTACCAGATTCCAGCAAACCAAAATATATCAATCTAGATGGCAATTGACGGATCGAAAAACACGCTACCAAAACGATCATGTTGTGACAGACGGAGGACATGTATCCAGTGTTCTAGACGTGCGTACGTTCCGAGGACTAAATTTCGATCCGGCTACTATCTTGTAGCTGCAAAGTTGCGCACCCGCCTCTGTGCAGCAAGGAACGTCCGTCAACAAACACAAGGAAGGTTTGACGTTGAAAAGCTGCAATCACAGCAGACTGGCAGCTGATTTTCTACTCAGCTTGCACATCTGCTCTCTGAGAGCACTCACCAGCAACTCGATATAAGGAATTTGTGGAACGAAATTGCAAACTCCTTACGTACCGCTGCTTCGGAAACAATTGGTTTTCAACAATGCCAGAAAAATAGCTGCTGCGATGAAGAACGCCGAACTGCAGTGGAGAGAGAGCAGACTGCCTTCCTCCCAACTTTACGAGCGACTATAACACGTTAGGGGTGGAATAGATACCGAGAGCTGAAGAGGTAAGTGAGCCACATTTGCAGACGAAAAAAGAAAGAGGATATGCGTGAGTACGAAGAGCTTGAGAAGATGGCCGACAAGGGTAATGCTCGAAACTCATGTAGGGACCATGGAGGTAACCTGGTGACATATGTCCACAACATATTTAGTGTATGGAGGGAAAACTTCTCCAACCTGCTCAATGGTAGTGAAAGTGAAATGCTTGGAGATGGAAAAACCGAAACCCCAATTGATGACGATGGTATAGACGTTCCATCTCCCGACTATAATGAAGTTCGAATAGGGATTGCCCGCTTAAAAGATAAGGGTTCGTAACTCGGTTCCCACGTCTCTGTTGGCAGTCATAACTTGGAAACTCGACGAATCAAAATCAAACTCTATAAATCGCTCATCATTCCCGTACAAGCTCATGGTGCAGACGTCCTGCCGATGTCGACATCCGATGAGTCAGCTTTAGGAGTCTTCGAAAGAAAAGTTTTGCGGAAGATTTTTGGTCCTTTGGTTGGCAACGGCGAATGTCCTTGACGGTGGAACGATGAACTGTACGTGTTATACAGGGTCAGGATGGAAGCGCTCCAGCATTGAAAGTATTCGATGGAGTACCCGCAGGTGGAAGCAGAGGAAGATGAAAAGGAAGACTTCCACTCCGTTGGATCAGGTGGAGAGCGGCCTGGTTTCACTTGGTATTTCCAACTGGAGCCAAACAGCAAGGAGAGGGAATGAAAAGAAGTATGCGATAATTTTGAAGGGGAAAATATATAATTTATGATTAAATTTTTAAGCCTATCATAACATAGCATAAAACTAAATTAAAACGAAATGCAAAGAAAAATCAATTGCTAAATTTCAAGCCACTTGTACACATTTATTTAAATAATCAAGCAGTACATGAAGAACAGGGGAGCTGAAAAGAGCATTGACTGCAGTTCGCAATTCAATTAGAGCGTGTAAATCAACTGCCAGCGCAATTACCGGAAATTCGAAATGCAAATATTACGAAAATGTGAGCAAAGAGACGAACGTATTGAAATGCCCTCTTGATTTTATTAATAGCGTTGATGGGGATCCACTACACTTTTTCGATGTCGACATTTGACATTTTCGGCTTTTGCTCTTTAACATCTATATTCGTCATGAACACTTATTTCACTTCGTTTAATTTCGTTTCTCGCACTTCCACTGCGATTATTTATTTAGCTGTTTGGCTTCTTTTCGGCAAAATTGATTGGCGACGATTAAACGGGAAATTTATATTCAGCTAGATGACAAGTACTGAAAATTTGACTGTAAATTGCGTCACCAAGGTTGATTAAATTATAAACGAATAAGTTTTAGTAATGATGAGCTGATTTGAATTTAACTGTGTTATTCCTGTTGAAAATGTGCTGGAGTAAATTGAATATTTAAGAAATATTCTTATAAAAGATTCAAATTTAATAAAAATAAAGTAAATTAATAAAAAATAAAAAATAAATAAAATAAATAAAATATAAAAAATAAAATAAAAACAATATAAAAGGAATAAAATAGAAAATGAAAATATAAAGAAGAAAATCAAATAGAATAAAAATATATAAAATAAATTTAAAAAAAAAAATAAAACAAAAAATAAAAATAAAACAAAATAAAATAAATAAAAGTAATATAAATCAAAATAAAATAAAATAACGTATAGCTAAGAAAAATAAATAAAATAAAATAAAGTAAAATAAAAATTAAAATAATGAAATAAAAAAGTAACACAAAATAAAAAATAAATTAAAATAAAAGAAATAACTTAAGTTAAAATTAAATTAATAAATAATCTAAAATAAAGTACAAAAAAATTGAAGAAAAGCAAAATCAACAAGAAAGAATGGCATTCTTTGGCCATGCCGAAATCTCTATACTGTTCATTAAAATATAAAATTTATTGCAAATCGCAAAATTCGATTTCGATGGTTTTCAGTATCAATACCAACTTGAATTTACGTTTGTAGAATTTCAAATTTCACGCTCTTAGATTCTATTTTGGCGGAGTTTTGACCCAAAACCTCATATCTGAACAAATCGATTTTGTGTTTGGTTGAAATATTTCAAAAATTGAGGGACTAGTTTGCGTTCATATAGAGAGACGAACAGACAGGCAGCCTGCATGCCTAAATCAATTCGGCTCGTGATTCTGATACGATCGGTATGAATTTCGGTGGTCTTCTTCTTCTGGTACTTACACTGGTACTCACATACTTCGGACCGAAGTTAATATACCATTACATGTACTTGTACATAAACGCATAAAAAAAGAAATAATATTAATAAAAATAAAATAAAATAATTAAATAAAAAGCAAAATAAAACAAAAAAGATTAAATAAAAAAATAAATAAAAAAGTGAAAACAAATAAAATGAAATAAAAAAGGATAAAACAAATCTGAATTTCCTGAAATTTTTTTAATAAAAAGATTTACTTACTCTTTATTATGATATATAAAAATATTATTATCAACGTTTAAAGAACTCTGGCCTAAATATGACAGAGTAAACATGAAGATATATACAAGTATATTTTTTTGTTAGATTTCCTATTTAAGCACGCAAATTTCCCCCCAAATTAAATATTCAAGAACATTCCAAAGTGCCACCACAAGCAAGCATAAATTAAAATAAAAACCACTCACGAAATACGTTCACTAATTACATGCTGAGTCGTGTGTTTGATATATATTTTTGCTGCACACTGTGTAACCATGTGCACTTGCTGATTTTAAAAACCACTTAGTCATCATGATATTAGCCTTGACCTAGGAGTATGTGGGGTGAGCAATGGGTGTATATGAGTATAGAGCAGTTTAATCAATGCGCTAGTGCTGCTGAAACACAAACAGTGGCATCGAATATAATTTAAGAATGGTTTTATTCTGGGAAGTAGGAATTAGTGAGAGGTTTAATTAATTTTACTGGTCATTATGTATATAGAAATATGTTATTATTTCACTTAGTGCTAAGAAGATAAATCAACATATTTTAAGACAAAAAAATAGGTCCAAATATAAATCCATTTAATTTTAGTCTACACACGTTAAACTGATATTTGAATCTTTCAAACTAAGAGTAAAATAAATTAAACATTTTCCTCTTGTTTGATCAAAATTGCAAACATAAAAGGGTCTGCGACAAATCTTATGCATATATTTAAGCACCACTTTATTCTACTCCAATAACAACATATTGAAAAGATAAGTCTTCAACTCATAATATTTATTTTTTGGATAAAATTTCTATCAAATATTTTTTACAAGAAAAAGTTTTTAATTTGAACATTGAAAAAATATTAAATTCCGCGAACTGAATCATGTGGCCGCTGTTTCTGCTTTCACTCACTCCAAAACTAAGTCACCCATTTCCTAATTTATTCCAACTTAAATGAAAATTACGCAAAACTATACATATTTGATAATGAGAACAATACAAATTTAGTCCAGCTCAGCAAATCAACCTTTCTCTTATTTGCCGGCCAGTGACTTTGTTTGTTTGTCGCGTAAAGTGAAATGTGCATTCAGCTAACAGATAGCTCCCTATGTATAGTACAATTAAGTGTTTGTAAAATAGTAATTTTAAATTTGCATTCGCTTGGAAGCGCTCCAATATTCAAGTTTCATTTAGGAGATGGCTAGTGAAACTTTACATTTGAGATTTTTGATTTTTTGCTGCTGTTAATTAAGTCAAAAAACTTTCTAAAAGATATTCTCTATATACAAAATATGTGCTCAATAAAAAATGAAACTAAATAAAAATAAGTAAATAAATAAATGAAAATAGAAGAAACGAAAATAAAATAAAATAAAACAAAATAAACCTAAATAAAAAAATGAATAAAATAAAAAAAATAAAAATAGAAGAAAAGAAAAGAAAATAAAATAAAATGAAACAAAATAAGACAAAATAAATTAAAATGAAAGTAAATAAAAAAATAAGCAAGAAAATAATAAAATAAAATAAAATAAAACAATATAAATTAATATAAAATCAAAATAAATAAAAAATAAATAAAGTAAATACAATTAAAATAAAATAAAATAAAATAAAATGAATCTAAAGAAAAATAAAATAAAATAAATGGTATAAAGAAAATTATAAAATTAAATAAAAAAAATAAATAAAAAAATAAAATAAAATAAATTAATGAAAATAGAAGAAAATAAAAAAATAAAAAAAAAATAAAAAAAATAAAAAAAATAAAAAAATAAAAAAATAAAAAAATTAGAATGAAACTATATAAAAAGTAAATAAAATAAAATAAAATAATTTAAAAAAAATAAATTAACACTAAACAAAAAAATTTAATTTAATAAATAAAACGAAAATGAAAGAAGATAAAATAAAATAAAATAAAATAAAATAAAACTAAATGATGCAAAATAAAGTAAAATAAAATACAGTAAAATAAAATAAAATAAAATAAAATAAAATAAAATAAAACTAAACAAAAAATTAAGTAAAATAAATCAAAATGGAAGAAAAAAAATAAATTAAATAAAAAAAAAATAAAACGAAATAAAATAAACTAATTAAAATGAAAGTAAATAAAAAAAAATAAACAAGAAATTAATAAAATAAAATAAATGAAAATAAAATAAATTAAACTAAAATCAAAATAAATAAAAAATAAATAAAGCAAATTTAAATAAAATAAAATAAAATGAATCTAAAGAAAAAAAATAAATCAAATGGTATCAAAAAAAAAAAACTAAATTAAAAAATAAATCAAATAAAATAAATAAATTAAAATAGAAGAAAAAAAAAATAAAAAATAAAAATAAAAAAATTGGAATGAAACTAAATAAAACGTGAATAAAATAAAATAAAATAATATCAAACAAATAAAATAAAACTAAATAAAAAAATTTAAATTAATAAATAAAACGAAAATGGAAGAAGAAAATAAAATAAAATAAAATAAAATAAAACTAAATGATATAAAATAAAGTAAAATAAAATAAAATAAATTAAAGTGAATCTAAAGAAAAAAACAAACAAAAATATAGAACTATATAAAAAAAATAAACGAAAATAGGAGAAAAGAAAAGAAAAAGAATTAAATAAACTAACATAAAAAAAGTAAAAAAAATTAGAATGAAACTAAATAAAAAATAAACAAAAAATAAATAAAATAAAGTAAAATAATATAAAAAGATAATTAAAAAAAAATAAACTATATAATATAAAATAAAATAAAATAATATAAAATAAAATAAAATAAAGTAAAATGAAGGAAAATGAAATAAAATAAAATAAAACAATATAAATTAATATAAAATCAAAATAAATAAAAAATAAATAAAGTAAGTACGATAAAAATAAAATTAAAAAAATAAAATAAAATGTATCTAAAGAAAAAAAAATAAATAAAATGGTATAAAAAAATAAAATTAAATAAAAAAACTAAATTAAAAAAACAAAATAAAATAAATAAATGAAAATAGAAGAAAAAAAAAAAAGAAAAAAAAAGTAAAAAAAAATAAATAAATAAAAAAACAATAAAAAATAACACTAAATAAAAAAATTTAATTTAATAAATAAAACGAAGATGAAAGAAGAAGATAAAATAATATAAAATAAAACTAAGTGATACAAAATAAAGTAAAATAAAATAAAATAAAATACAATAAAATAAAATAAAATAAAATAAAGCGTTTGACAACATTCCACACTCATGGCTCCTAGAAGTGCTAGACATTTATAAAATATCCCCAAATATTAAACGACTATTGCGAAAAATGATGAGTTCGTGGCAGGTAACTCTAAATTTAACGCACAAAAAAGGCCTCATAAGAACAGCTCCAATACCTATTAAACGAGGTATATTTCAAGGAGATGCTCTGAGCCCTTTATGGTTTTGCCTTGCATTAAACCCAATTTTATCAATATTAAATGAAACAAACTACGGTTTCAACATAAAAGGACCACGTTCATCTCAACATAAGCTTTCCCACCTATTATATACAGATGACATTAAGCTATATGCGTCAAATGAACGTCAGCTAAAAACATTACTGGAACTGACCGAAGACTTCTCCAATGACATTAAAATGTCATTTGGTACACAAAAATGCCGTAGACTTAGTGTAGAAAGTGGTCGGATTATTATGCGAGATTTTGAGTTAGCAAACAGTGAAAAGATTAGTGCCATATCAGAGAATGATACATACAAATACCTTGGCTTGACTCAAGCAAAAAGAATGCATCAATCTGAAATCGTTCGAACAACAACGGAGGAATACGTAAGGCGAGTAAAAAGCTTGCTGAAGTCTCATCTTCATGGTTTTGAACCTATTTAAAGCTATAAACACATTTGCTATCCCAGTGTTAACATACACGTTTGGAACGACGAAATGGTCTGACACAGACCTAGAAAATGCCAAAACAAGGGTATTACTTACAAAATTCGGAATACATCATCCGAAATCAGCCGTAGAACGTGTCTACTTACCACGAAGACAAGGAGGGCGAGGAATGGCAGACATCAAACATGTACACCAAAAGTGTGTATACAACCTCAGGCTGTTTTTTCATAAGCAACAAAGCCAATTGCATAAAGTAGTATGCCAGTCAGATGTGAAATACACCCCGCTAAATTTAAGTGACACCTCAACGAGTGATATCCTAACAGACGTTCAGCATTTTCAGTCATTAATTTTACAATGGAAAATGAAGTCTGTCCACGGAAAATATCCACATGCAATCGATCAACCGGAAATAGACTCAACTGCATCCAAAGACTGGCTAAACAGACCAGGAATCTTTGCTGAAACCGAAGGTTTTATGTGCGCTATAGAGGACCAAGTGATTGCAACTAAAAACTATAAAAAATATATCATCCGTGCGGCCATTGAAAATGATTTATGTCGACGATGCCAAAGACTTCCTGAAACTATTCACCACATTACAGGTACATGTGCTCCATTAGCAGCCACCGAATATCTGACAAGACACAACAACGTCGCAAAAATTGTGCATCAATGCTTAGCACTCAGATATGGATTAATTACGGAGGAATGTCCGTATTTCAAATACAACCCCCAAACAGTTTTAGAAAGCAGTTCAACAAAGCTATACTGGGATCGATCAATATTGACGGATCATCCCACGTCACACAACAGACCTGACATAACTGTAATCGAGAAACACCAAAAAAGGGCCCTGCTAATAGACATAGGAGTGCCGAACACGCACAACCTGCAAGAATGCTACACAGAAAAGTGTAGAAAATACCTCAATTTAGCGCACGAAGTTAAGGAAATGTGGAGACTAGATAAGGTCGATATAATTCCAATTATCATATAATCTACGGGAGTTATTCCGAAAAATTTAAACACGAGTCTAGATTTAAAAATGACTGAAAAGCGACACCTGATACAGAAAGCTGTTATATTATCCACTGCTTCAATAGTTAGAAAATTTTTAAACATAGAATAATTACAAGAAATATATATATATATATTAATAATAATTGTAATCAGATTCTTGTATCCTTCAAACATGTACTTATTGTTATTCATAACCAATGTACAGTATATAATTTATCAGTTATAACAATAGTATTAAGTAGTTTGTTGTAAAACGACCGATACTTAATGTATACCTTTATAGAGTTAAAAAAAAAAAATAAAACTAAATAAAAAATTTAATAAAATAAAATAAATAAAAATAGAAGAAAATAAAATAAAATAAAATAAAATAAAACGAAATAAAATAAACTAATTAAAATGAAAGTAAATAAAAAAAATAAACAAGAAATTAATAAAATTAAACAAATTAAAATAAAATAAATTAAACTGAAATCAAAATAAATAAAAAATAAATAAAGAAAAATCAAATAAAATAAAATAAAATGAATCTAAAGAAAAAATAAAAATAAATCAAATGGCATCAAAAAAAAAAAAAATAAATTAAAAAAATTAAATTAAATTAATTAATGAAAATAGAAGAAAAGAAAAAATAAAAAAATAAAAATAAAAAAAATATAAAAAAATTGGAATGAAACTAAATAAAACGTGAATAAAATAAAATAAAATAATATAAAACAAATAAAATAAAACTAATTAAAAAAATTTAATTTAATAAATAAAACGAAAATGGAAGAAGAAAATAAAATAAAATAAAAAATGAAATGATATAAAATAAAGTAAAATAAAAATAAAAAAATAAAAATAAATAAAATAATAATAAAAAATAAAAAATGAATCTAAAGAAAAAAACAAACAAAAAAAATATAGAACTAAATAAAAAAAATAAACGAAAATAGGAGAAAAGAAAAGAAAAAAAAATTAAATAAACTAATATAAAAAAAAAATAAAAAAATTAAAAAAAATTAGAATGAAACTAAATAAAAAATAAACAAAAAATAAATAAAATAAAGCAAAATAATATAAAAAAATAGTTTAAAAAAATAAACTATATAATATAAAATAAAATAAAACAAAATAAAATAAAAAAAATAAAATAAAGTAAAATGAAAGAAAATAAAATAAAATAAAATAAGGCAAAGTAAAATAAATTAAATAAAACGAAATAAAATAATATAAAAAATAAAATAAAATAAAACAAAGTAAAATAAAATAGTAAAATCAAAAGAAAGAATGAAATAAATTAAAAATTACAATTCACCAATAGTGGAAATGAAAAACCAACTAATAATAACTGTTGATTTGAGTTGCAACCATCGTAATTGTGGCTTTCTATTTGTGCACTGTCTGCAAATGCTTTTGTTCTACTTTACGAAAATGAATGCATGCGTAGTGTGCACACGCGCTGACTGGTATATTACATAGATGTGTATTTTGTGCTTTGAACATTTACATTCTTCTAAATCAAACACGAGCTGTCATTATGCAAAAAACCAAAACAATACTGATTGTGACGCCAACAACCATTACCACAACGTTTGCCAACAGCAACAACTTTTAGTGAAAAAATGGCTGAATGCTATGAGCAATGTGAGTAATAGCAAGCACACAAAAGCTTGCAATAGACAGATGGAGCAATGAGTGAGGAAACTTGCATGGATTTTTTGGTTTTTGAACATTTCACCGTTTGAATATAAAACAGTTTTATGCGGTTTCTGGTTTGGCCTGCGAAATTTTTTAGATTTCTCAGATATGATTAACCGAAGAACAACTAAAATTGAAATTAAACTGACTTGTGTAAAGACTGAAAATTCAATAGAAATATTTCATATTAGAAGTAAAAAAAATTCTATGCGAATATGTATGTATTATTTTGAAATATATTTATTACTGCATGTCAAACCCTGGTTGATGTAGTATTTAATATTAAATTATTTGAAATTCTGTTATGAGCCTCTATATCTGTGCTTAACTGTATAATTTTTTTTTTATTCGATTACTCTTTATTACTAATAAAAACCAACAAGCGAAAGCAAAAATGGGAATTTATTGAAAATTTGAAAGTTTTGACTATAATAACTTATGTAAAAGAATTATTAGGTGCTAGTTAACTTACTCAAGCTTTAATGGGCAACGAGTTCCATACACATAAAGTAACGAAGGACAATATTGGACCAACATTTAATAGCTTACGATAAAATTTAGGGTGAATTTTGCGCAGTCGTTAATAAAAAGTAATTTATCTATATATATACGCTTATAGAAAATATAGAAAGAAAAAGTATTATTAAAAATTCATAAGCTGTGGGCATTAAGTTGCAGTTTTCCAACACTTCATCACAATGCAATTAAGTCGCTTAAGGTTATTATCTGAAAATTGCGTTTATCATAAAACGGTATAAAAATATTATATAAGTGTATTGCTAAGGGTAAAATGTTAATAAACAAATGTATAACATTTCTAATAAAATTTGCGCCACTAGAGAAAACTTGAAAAAAAATTCTAAAAAAAAAAAAATATATGTACAACAAAAAAAAATTTTAGCAAAACAACTTTTTGAACTAAAAAAAATTATATGTAAGGAAAAATTGTTGCAAAAGAGTTAATGAACAAGATGTTTAACGTAGCTTACGAAATTTAGAGTTCTAGAAACCTAAGAAAAGGTTTTCAATCCTTTTAAGTAAAATATGTATGCATAAAAATATTGTTAGAAACATAAAATGATGATCAATCAATATTGCTTTAAAGAAAACAGAAAACAAAAATTCTTTTCAAAATCGAATAGCCAGAACTAGAAAATAATGAGCTAAACATCATTTATAAAGGGTGATCTATTTCGAGGTTCTGCATTTTTTTAAAGAAACAACACAGAAAATTCAAATTCAATGGGAAATGTTTATTATTATTCGAAAGAACATTTTTTTGCGTTTATTTTTCAAAGATTAGCTTTTCAAATTTTGGACGCCGCTACGTCTCAGATGGTTTATCCATTGAGTCCAATTTTCGATTACTCGTTTTGCTCCAAGACCTGAATCGAAGCGGGATTGTCCGCATAGACTTTAGATTTTACATATCCCCATAGGAAAAGATCTAACGGTGTGATATTACACGATCTTGGTGGCCAATTGACCAGCCCAAAAAGTGAAATTATCTGCTTACCGCAGTGTTCTCTCAATAAATCCATTGCCTGATGCGAAGTGGGAAGGGGCACCATCTTGTTGAAACCAAATTTCGCGGAGATCACGAGTTTAAAGGCATGAAATAGTCAGTTATCATGGCGCGATAACGGTCGTCATTGCCGGTCACTAGCATCATTATTGAAGAAATATGGACCGATGATTCCACCGGCGCACAAGCAACACCAAATTGTTGTTTTTTCTGGATGAAATGTCAGCTCTTGAATCTCTTTAGGCTGCTCTTCGTCCCAAATGTGGCAGTTTTGTTTGTTCATATACCCATTGAGCCAGAAATGGGCCTCATTTCTGAACAAAATTTGGCTCGAAAGCGTCGGATCTTCTTGGAACTTTTCAAGAGCCTATAAAGCGAAGTGATGTCGCTTGGGAAGGTCGAGCGGCTTCAGTTTTTGGAAAAGCTGAATCTTGTACTGCTTTCAATTTAAGATATCGACGTCAAATGCGCCAAGTCGTCCCATACGTCAGTGCGAGTTGCTGCGAATGGTGCCAAATCGACTCTTCACGGTCTTCGTGTACACACACAGCCACGGCCGCTATATTTTCTGTACTGCGTGCTGGACGTGGTCTATTCGGTCGAATATTATCCAATAATGAATACTGGGTCACAAGATGGGTGATGGAGTTGCGAAAAGTACGCTCAGTAGGCCGATTATGTTGACCATAAGTTCAGCGAAGCGCGCGAATCACATTCTTTACAAAACGTAAATTTTCGTCACAAAGTTGAATGATTTGTAAACGTTGTTCATTCGTAAGTCTACCCATAATGAAATGCCAAACAATACTGAACAAGAATAACATGACAGACTGACACGACTAATGTGTGATCTGTAAAAAAAAGCTTCCGAAAAAAGTTCCTCCACTTGGATCACCCTTTATATACATATTTAATGACCGCCGTGAAGTAAATTTCAAATAAATTGCTTCTTTATTCGCCATTACATGGCATTAAACCAACGAAAGCACGAGTTTAAGCAAACGCGTTCAAATATTTAATTTTTCAAGCATTACTGTATTGTAGCAAATCGTAGGAAAAGAGAAAAGGATGTCACATGCAGCTGTAAAATTAAATTTCAAAGCTAAATAATTTATATAATGAAAATATAGAGTCTCAGTGGGCTATTACAGTATCAGCAGCGACGCACACCCTTTGATGCAATATTTCCGCAGGCAGTAGTACATGTGTATATCGCTATGCTACCTACCGAACTTCTTCGCGCTATTGTTCTGCAATCGTACAAAATACAGATTTTCAGTGAGCGATCAGAGGGATTTACATAAATTTATAAATTATCCACACCGTTTGTTGCAAGTGTTGCCAACTACTAGGCAGGACAAGATGGCATGTTGCAAGATTAAAGTGCCAGTCCAGTCGGTGGGATGATTTTAATAGAATTTCAATTACATATATATGCTGGTAGTGGGGTGTGTGTAATTTATCTAAATGCGGTGGCCGCAATAGCCGAGTAGTTAGTAGTACGTACTTTCATGCAGAAGGTCATAGGTTCGAGTTCTGGCTCAAATATAATGCAGAAATTATATGAAATTAATATTAATAAAAATATTAAATAATTTTTCTGATTTCGGCCGCCCTTCGGTGAAGTGTCAACCCTCCGTGTGTATTTGTGACATGAAATAACAGCTCCTCATTTTTATAATTCAACTTAGTTTAAATTTGTGTTACGCTTTACAGTTTAATACATATTCCGCCTATAAAGTGGTTATTATAAAGATTATTTTATATTTTTTTTTGGAATTTTAAATTTTTATACTTTTTTTCTTAGTAAAAATTACCTTTGAAATATATAATAATGTAAATTTGAAAGAATTTAAGTTTTAATTTATCATTTTTTAGTCTATTATACAATGTATGCCTCATTGCTTAGAGTCACCGTCGTACAAGAAATTGCTTTTTTTTGAAAAATCTTTCCAAGCAAATTGATTTAAACAGCTTCAAAACAACGCTCGCTCGCTAATTCTCAAATGACTCACACCCTAATACGTTATGAGTATACACATACACTTAGCTATTTATAACTTCTAGCGGCCAATGACCGAGTACAATACGAAAAGATTTACTTTGCAACAACTTTACCAAAAAAAAAAAAAAAAAAAAATTTTCAATGAAAAATTCAGTCGTCATAAGATTAGAAAAAGTTATACAATTCCACTGCGATCACTGCTACACATTCTATACATACATACAACCACAATAATTTATATATACAAGTAGATAGAGCGCTTTATCCCTTGAGAGCATTGCGTTAGCCTGACGGTTGTAGATTTTGCGGTGCCCCTTAAGTGTTAGTTCAGCTATAACTGTAATTAACTGCAGAAGGCTTAAATATGTATATGTTGTAATAAATCTTGCATGAGTATTGAATTTTCCCAGAATTTGCACTACTTTTGACAAAAGTCAAGTGGCTGTCGCCGTCGCTGACACTGGGGCTTGGTGCTTGTAATTAACAGATTTTCGCTGTTGTCACGTTCCACAAGTGTCTAAGCGGTTAGCAGCTTTAAAAACTTTGTTTATTTCACAGAATTTGAAAAACATGAAGGACAGATAAGGGGAGTGGTAGCAGCTATCGCCTGCAGTTGAATATGGAGGAGAATAGACTGTGTGATTTTATATAGAAATGTAAAATAAACCATTGTGTTGCAGTGAATCCTGATAATTAATAAGCCGAAATAACAAATGTTAGATTTTCATTTAGCATTTATGTTAGCAAACTCGAAGGATTTGGGAAATCATTACGAAAATCGTACAGTATAAATGAAAAAAAAAAAAATATTGCCGAAATGTATGTACGCAAATAACTCGAGAATGGCTGAACCAATTTGGATCTAGTAGAAGCTAAGAAGTTCAGGGAAATTGCTAGAAATATCTGGAAAGCGGACCGATCTATTCGAAAAGTCGTATTTATGGGTTGATATATTTGAAACTTGGTACATGGCTGCGTTTTCTTAGATTAGCATGAACACTACTTTTATTTTCGGGAAATTTTATTTACGATTCGATTTACAAGGATCATGACGTTCACAGACTGATTTAATTAAGAATAAAAAAAAAGGGTTATCTACGGACATGCCGAAGTCTTCATAACTTTCTTGAACACATCAAATTTATCGCGAATTGCAAAATTAGATTTCGATAATGAACTTGAATTCACGTCTGTAGAATATCGATGCTATATGATATAATATTTCGATTTTAATGTTTTTCAGTACCAATATATAACATGTGCGTTTAATACGAAATTTCTAGCTCCTAGGCTTGGCTGGGTACCGATCTGATTGGGAATATTTTTTTGGTTAGATTTTGTTGAATTCTTGAGGCGATGTATCTTTTTGTCCAGTTATAAATATGCCTGAAATTGACGAGGGAACAAGTTCGATTCGCTTGAAATTTATTAGGTTGATATGATTTTGTCTAGATTCTATCACAGATCAACTGATCGACGAAAATAGGCTTGAATCGGATTAAAAATATAAATCATTCGTAGATCGCTGCGTCATATTAGAATAAAATCTGTTGTGAGTTATACGATTCGGTTATACACAAGCGTAGATAAAAAAGTGTCATTTAGCTTAATTCGAGGTATTTTAATTCAAATTTTCGTGGAAGAATTTGAGTGGCAACTAATCTCTAACTACTCGCATCTCTGGTAATAACTCAGCCGCTGCAATGTTGATGGGTCAATAATACAACAAGAAGTCGAATATTTTGGATTAACTGTAAGAGTCTTTATTCTTTTAATTCAACAAAATAGGAAAGAACCAGAACAACGTGTGGCCTGATATGCTATTTGCAAAATAATTTTCTTACATAAAATGTTTTACATAAATATTTGATTTTGTTTTTCCTTCTTAAAATATATCTACTTGTATATATATTATTTCTAATATTATATCTTTAGGTGCTTTTAGAAAGTACTACTATTGTTGATTAATTGAAAATATCTTGACTTCAATTAAATTTTATAACGTAGTAAACGTAGTAAAACGGCTACAATACAATCAGTTTCCGTGGGAATTTTTTTTTTTGGTAAACTATTTTATTTTACCTATTTTTATTTTTGATTTCAATAATTACAAATATAATTCTTCAAACCATGATTCAGTAATGAAAAAGTTGGATGAGTAGATAGTTTTCTCGCTTCTTCATGACAGGTCGGCTTCCTAACTAAAAATTCATAATGCTTCTTTGTAAAAAAGCTCTTGAATTCCCTAAAAAAATTTTTAAAAAGGAATACAATTTTTTGAATTATATTGAAAAAAATTTGATAGGCGGAACATGCTCTTTTTCAAGCTCTTTTTATTATTGTCTGGTTACATTTGTTTACATTTCATTCAATTTTTTGATTATTTAAATTTCTATTTATTTGCACAAGTTTTAATCTCTCCCCAGATTTTTAGTAAGTTTAAATACATGTGCACATAATATCTACAAAATATTAGCTGTTTCAGGTGATTTGGGTGCTAAAATCAATTTGAAACTGTTAGTAGGGGCGAACATAAATGACATGGCATCGGTTTGATCATACGGGATATTGTGACCAGCTAGGAAAATCTAAATATATGTCCTGCAATGAAACTACCTTCAATGTAGAATAAGAAGAACGCAAAACCATAAATAATTAGCAGATATTTCTATTTATTTACAAAACTATGAACAAACTAAAATATAAAAATTAAGAGAATATTTTGTTCGAGTAAAAATAAAAGATAAAAATGTCTTCCAAGCTGTTTTGAATTCAGTTGATTTATCCTCAACATTTTTCTAGCTAAATCCACCGATAGGTAAAAAGTAAATTATTCATTTTATAAGATATAAAAACAGAAAACCATGGCAAGCATGACACTTAGTTCGAAAAAACCGTTAAGCTTTACTCAACTGGAGATTTCTAAAATTTGTTGAAGTTAGCAAGGCACGCATGTCTCCAGTGTCTTCTGCCTATCGCAACATGATGTAATGGTTTTCGGAGTTTTCGAATCTAAAATATCGAGTTGCTAGATAAATTTTTGAATTTTCAGGACGTTGTGCCTTGATGTTGTTGTTGTTGTAGCGGCATTGCCAACCCCGTCTAGGGTCAGGTAGGTCCAGTTTTAGTCAGCGAGGTCATCTAGCGGGAGACCCAGAAAACGTGCTGCTTCGACGGCTTCGGACCAGAGGTAGAGGGGTGTTAGATGAGTCGGGCATGCAAAGAGGTGATTAGAGTCGTGCGGGGGTTCGTTGCATGCGGTACATGTGTTGAGTATGTCAGCGTCGAGCCTGGATAGGTAGGAGTTAAGCTTGTTATAATATCCAGACCTTAATTAAGTCAGGGCTACGCGGGTCTCTCGAGGCAGCTCGAGCTCTTGTAGCTCTTCAAGTACTCCCTTCCTGATCTGCATAGGTGGTGGTTCATCTTCCGATAAGTGTCTTTTGGGATGATCCCGATGGTAGCATCCCAGCAGATATTGCTTACACAGTATAACATTATGCTCCTTAACTGTGAGCATGGATGTTTCACTGTATAAGTGGTGCTCCGGCGCCGTCAGGAGGTTTCCCGTCATGGTCCGAAGGGCGGTGTTCTGATAAGTCTGAAGTTTCTTCAACTGGGTCTCGCTAGTTCCCGGTGTTCAAATCGGTGCAGAATAGTTAACGGCTTGCTGGGCAATTGCCTTATACATTGCCAGCAGTGTTTCTTTGTCTTCTCCCCAGGTGCTACCGGCTAGCGATTTTGTTGCAGCTCTGTACTTTGGTGGCAATTGCAGTCGTATGCAGAGTAATGGAGTGCAGGCTGTTAAATGTGACTCCCAATAACTTTGGGTTGTTCGTGGTCGGCAGAGGATTTCGCTGGTTGTAGATGTCGTGCAGTGAAGAAGTTGGAAAAGTCGTCGATATAGCAGTTAACTTTCGACACCACCTTGCGGAACCCTCTGTTCTGCCTTTTTCGTTCACCCTGGTTAAAATCGCCAAGCGGAATTTGGACATCGTGGAGGGGCAATGCTCATATGTGCGTTCTACGCTTTTATTGAAATCATTTTTGGTTACATCGCCGTTCCGTCGGAGCGTTATCGTAAATCATCCGTCTAGATAAATGTCAGGACTCGGCGACTGAGTCTTCCTCCTACCAAAAATTCAATACCATATTTTCGGCCCTATGCAGGGTCGCTGTAGAAGCTTTCAAAAGGATCCACGTTCGTCAGTCTGTGCGTTGTATATCGTGCATCTCGGACATGCTCTCCTAACCGAAGCATATTTTTCGCTTTGTTCATAGGAGAATTATTTTTCAGGAGTGAGCTCCAAACCTTACGCCTTCTCACTTTAGCAAGCCTCAAAACGGGTGTTTAGTTTTGGCTAATCAATTGGTCTAAGGCTGAAAGTCGTGAGCTACTTCCGCCATATGTAAAATAATCGTTTCTGACTACTCCAAGGTGAAAGGCATTCAACAAATTTCACTACATGGTCCCATCATATGCTTCTATGTGATTTTTGAATTACACAAAATGTCCATATTTCAACAAGTTTTTAATTATTTTTACAAATTTTATACAACTCTTTTGGAAAAAGTTTTTTACTGCTCTTTTATCCTCTAACAATGCATATCCGTTTGTAAGGAAGTGTCAAAACTCATTTGTCACCACTTATCCAAACTTTAATTATTGAATGATGCCTTCTAAAAAAAAAAGGAAAACAAAAATAAATTAATAAATAAAATAACAGAAATAAAAATAAAAATAAAAATAATTTTTTTTTTGGATTTTATTCAACTTCTTCCAATATTCAATATTATATCAATCACTTGTGAAAGAGAACCCTGTAAGCCATAAAATGTAAACATATGATTTCATTTCATACATTTTCAATCTCAAAATGCAAATGTTCACAATTTGTTAAATCGCTATAAATTTCTTATTTGATGGATATAAAATCGTTACTGTTATTGCTGATTGCAAAAATATGATGAAACCATTTTTTGTAAGACACCATACACGTATGTTATATACCTATATATACTAGAAATTGACTAACCAAAATAGGCTTCCACAGTCAAATTAAATACACACATACAAGCATACAAATTTCCATCTCTAACTTAAATCACAATTTTCTGAGACCGACGAAATCCTATTTTCTTGTGGCATATACACTGGGCGGGTGAAAATTCGGATATTTTGGGCAAAAATCTAACACTTGTTAATGTGCTCAATGCTATATGCTTATAAGTGTATGTGTAAGTAGACACTTAAATATTCCAATCGACGAAAGCAGAATGTTTGTTTGAAGATTACACGAACTCATATGTGTATACTTGTATTGATGAAATAATATTCATAAACATATATGTATGCATGTGTTCAGTCGAATGCTCCAAATTTGCGGTTTTGCAGACAATTTTGGCAGACAGCCAATTTATTTTGCATTTTATATTATTTTTTCGCATTTTGCTGTTCATTGCATTATTTCGGATTTATTGTCTTCAATCTAACTGTATCTACTTTACTTTTTCGGCTCAATGTAAAAAATTCAAGGCATTTGGTTTTTGCTACTTATATATTTGAGAATAAGTATATAATTTTTATAATTTTTTTTTATTTTCCTTCCTTTTTAACCACTTTTTTCTGTTTCCTTGAGTTGAATGAACCCATTTTACTATAGACTATTGGCAGCTAAAAGAGCTTTTAAAGAAATGAAGCATTTAATTTACTTCACACACACACACGTACTAGGCAGATGTATATTATTGCTACCTTTTTGTCAAATGACCTTCATTTAATGTAATATTTTTAATATTATATTTTTAATATTATATCAAACTAAAAAAATCTTTAATTTCAAATCGGTATATTGTTTTATTTTTATTTTAAACGGGCTTCTTTATTTATTTATTATTTTCATTTTATTAAGTAGGAAAAAAAATTAAACAGACAATTTTGGAATGAAACGAAATGTTTGTATTTTTCAAGGTGTGGAAACCGCATAAATTGATTGCTTTTTTACGTAAATTGTGTGCAACAGGCAGTGAAGAACTAAACATAAAAATTCTTATAAAAAAACCCGCACTTAGTGAGTGTGATTTGGTAGGCTGTGTATGCTAAAATAAATTTGCTTAACATATTTTTGTTACTACTTGTGAGTGCTTTAAGTATTATTTGGGTCAAGTTTGTGTAATTTTTTATTCTAAACCGTCTTAAACTCTCACATTAATATGCATTTTGAAATGAAGTCTTTGAAGTTGTATAAAAAGGTATTTTTTCTTAAGAAAAACATTTCTAAGCAAGCAGTAACGCTAAGGAGTGAGTATTTCATGCTGTTTAAATCAAAGTTATTTTGTTGGTCTCTGCCTAGTTCCCTAGTATTTTTTATTAGGCATTCTCTTGTACCTCGCAGAAAGCAAATATACTTTCTTTATATTATTTTTTTGTAGTATAATTTTTTTAATAAGTGAGAGTTTTTTTGCTGGGTTCCATTCTGTTTTGCATGTCTTTCAGTTTCGTTCACTTTTTAAATTGTTGCTGGATCTAATATAAACAATTTTTACTACATATTTGTTGTTGGGAGGCGGGCCAAAATTTATTTTGGCTGTATACTAACCTTGGATGCCGACTGTGTAATGGGCGTCGCTGCTAGTACCGCGGCTGGCTGTCTTCTAGTGCAGGTCTTGGCGGTGCGAGCAGGTGACATCTGGTAGCTTGCGTATATATGCCTATTTTTGTCATTTATTAATGAAGTACCTGATGGTAGCTATAAAACGCTAGGGGTAGAAACTCTAAACTCCTAAATGTGCTTAGAACAAAATTAAGTGATGAGGTATTAAAGGCCAAAGTTATTTATAAGGCGGCAACCGAAGTCTTTAAGGGCAATAAATGCGCTAATCACGCATCGTATTACGCTCAGTCACAAAGACATTTTGATGACGAAAAACTGTCTCTCTGATCGTACTCGGTTTCGCTGTTCAGAAGATTGAAAGATGTTTCAAAACTTGATGAGAAGTATCTCTTGAAAATTGCTAAAGACATATATGTCTCTTGAGATGATTACTATACAACGATCAGGTGAGGTCAAGTTCAGCCAGTACAACTTTACATATCCTGACCCTTTCTTAGTATGGAGAATGTGGTAGAACATGAACACGCTTATAGTTAATTCTCCATGGTTTATCTGTTTTAACATTTTCTATGAGAAGCAACAAGAAAAAGGTGCATCAAAATGAACGCAAAATTTCAGTAAGGAAACCAAAGAAAAAAAAAAAAAATTCAATCAAAAATAAGGTTGGTGTTAGTAAAAATTAAGCATTACACGATGGAACAACGTATTTTCATTATTGAAGAATATCTAAAAAATATCTAAAGTTTGGATACTTATTTTTTGCGCGGTGAAACAAATTTTTACCTCGATGGCTGTGAAAATCGCCATAATTGCCGTATTTTGGGATCTAGAGAAAGGATATATGATTGCTGAAAAACAAATGCATCCACTGCTTTTGACTGTTCACATTTTCGAAAATTTCGATAAATCTGTGTGTATATTACAGCAATTATGTGTTTATTCAAAAGTCACTCTATTCTATGTAAGTACCAGAAGGGGAAGAGATAGACCCACCGAAATTTATACCTATCGTATCAGATGCACGAGCTGAGTTGATGTCCGTTTGTCTATCTCTCTGTCTATATGTCTATCACTCTGTCTGTCCGTTTGTTTGATTGAACACAAACTAGTTTCTGTTTGAGATATTTCAACCAAACTTGATATGCAGAGATGAACCTATATGTTTAAACGATCATTTGTCGGAACCGGCCATATCGGGCCATTATAGCATATATACGACCGATTTTTCAGATTTCAAATTTTGGCCCATAAAGCCGTCAATAAAGTACATACGAACATGAAATTTGGTATACTATACATACAAAAGGAATTGCATATTGCGTCTGGAAATGATCGAAATCGGTCGTATATAACACATAGCTCCCATACACTGATATTTTCAGATGTATTCATTATTGCAGCCCTGTATGTAACTTTCTGCCAAATTCAGCGGTGGCAACTGTGTGTATACAAATTAATAAATTTGAAGGATATCGTGCAGTTGAAATACCGTCTATTTGAGCTGCCTAGACATACTCGCTCGCTAAATGTTGTTCATACGACACCGCAACCTTTTATTTTTAAGTTAAGGTTTCTTAAAGTTAATTCTAATACGTAACCGCTTCAAATACGCTTTATATTAGTTATCAACGAATTGAAATACATGCAATTTATGCCTGTTTTATATTGAAACTGTAGTACCGCAACATCCAGTTCTTCCTATATTTACGCTTTTAGCAATTTTCAATCTTTACAATATATGAGATATTCGAGCTAAATTTCTCGAGCTAAATTTCTCTACTTTTCAATTTTATGGCTGAAATTTTAAAGTACACTGTTTCCTCATTTGATCTTTCCACAAATAATTTGATAATAAAATTTTTTTTTCATTCATACTTTCATGAATTAGAACTATCGGAGGCATAGTAACTCACTTTCATTAAAATATATTATTGTAATGTTTCCATCACCTCACTACCATACAATTTAAACTGTTTTTTTTTTGTTGAATTTATAATAAACATGCACTTAAATGCATGCACATTTTGCATACAGTAGCCGAAAGAGTGCTTGAGTGAGCGTATGAGTGCGCAAAAATTTACATAATAAATATAAATGCCAGCAACGTTTGTGGTTTGTTCCTGCATAGGTTAGTAAGCTAGCTAGCGAGCCAACATGCAAGGTCAGACAGCTCACATAGTTGGCATGTCAATTTCACGTTATCCTTCAAATTTATTAATTTGCACTCACGCAGTTGTCACCGCTGAAGTTGGCAGAAAGCTGACAATTTTTTTTTCATAGTAACGCATGAACTTGCAATTAACCTTGAAAAAGTGTAGCGCTGGCAACGACACCCACACACACATATATATATATATATATATATACACTAACAGTCTCGGCCACCCGTTGTTGTGGCTTCATTTATTTTATCCCATTTTTTCTAAATGTTATTGTAAAGGATCATAAAAAGCGTTCAGTAAGTATCAGCTAATAAAAAAATATTAAGTTTTTATTATAATATTGATCTAGATTCATATTTGTGTGTGCATGTCGTTGATTTCACGTTAACACGATGTAAATGTCTCGCTTGTGCTGTGCTTATTCATAATAGAGTTAAACGTATACGAATAGCTTGTAAACTACAGTCACAGAATAAAGCATTGCGCAGAGAATTTTCGTCTATCTGTCGGTGATGCCTTTCTCGGTTTCTGATTCCTTTACGATAAACAAAATTATTCCATTTGGGCGCATCATCTCAGTATTCAACTAAATCGAACCATAAGTACCACTTTTTCTAATAGTCTTCCTGAACAAGAACGAGTTTTGAGAAAAAAAGAGAAAAAAAAACGATTTCTTCGAATAATTCGAACCCTGGCTCACTTCCCGGGAAATTAGTGTTCCTGCTAACCTTAGCAGAAGACTACATATGTACCAAAATTTTAGGTAAATTGAAACATAAATAAGGTTTTTCCGAATAGATCGAGTCCTGGCTCACCTACCGGTATGAAAAAGAAATAGAAACCTAGTCCTAGATATAACAAATATATATAAGAAATTTCATTAAAATCGGTTCAACCGTTTTGGAGCAGTTCGAGGACAAAAACTGTGACAGAAGAATTTTGTATTGTATAGCGGTTGGCAAACCCTGAAGTGATTCTCGGCCAAGCTTCTCCTCCAATTTCTGGTGTGAGTCTTTACATTTTTCTAATAAAATCGAGAACCTACAGTTCATTCTCAGTCGCCTCCGAACGTCCGATGGATCTTTATAAGAAGCTTTTATTTCATGTCAGAACTAAACCCGGAGGGTTTGACATTCCCTGCCGAGCGGCGACCGAAGTTAGAAAATTTTATTTTCTATAATTTGGATGTTGGTTCAACCAGGTCTCAAACCCTCCAATGGCAATTGCAATGCTAACCACGCGGCTCTTGCGGCCGCCGAGATACTTAAAAAAAAAGGTTGCGTATACGCTCTGTTGAACTTGCAATAATAGACTTATTAAGCGGATGTTTTTGAAAAAGTGGAAATAAATACTAAAAATATTAAAATGAAAAACTTTACTAAATCTAAAAATGAAATAAAAATACTTTTTTAGTAAAAAAAGAGATATCAAAAAAATAAAAGATAAAAATTCTAAAATTTTTTCTATAATGTAAAAATAAACATAAAATATAGATTATTATGTGATTCAAATTAAATTATAGATTATATTAGAAATTTAAGCTTAAAAATAGAATTTGAACATATATATATAATAAAAATAAAAATTAATTCGGATATAAGGTATAATTTCAAAATAAAAGAAGAAAAAAAGCTGTCTTAAGCGTTGACCTTTATATGGGGACTATATCATATATTATTTTGATTTCGATGGTGTTCAGTACTACAATTTATTTTAGTTAACGGGAGTAAATTACCTAAATTAATGATTCTAGATGCTTATTTGACGGGTTTTTGACTCAAAACTCCATATCTGTACGTATCGGTGTATGGGAGTTATATGCCATCGTCTGCCGATTTCGATGAATTTCAGTACCATAATAATGTCTAGTATACACAATTTCACGATATAAATTTCAAATCTGAAAAATCGTTCGTACATGTGTTATAGTGGTCCGATCTGGCCGGTTCCGATAAATATATATATAAATGTATCAGTGCGTCTAGGAAGTTTGATTGAAAAATCTCAAAAAATGAGGGACTAGTTTGCGTTCAAACAAACAAAGGGACAGACGTACAGACGAACATATGGAAAGACGGTTATGGCTAATCAACTCAGCGATTCATTCTTATGCGATCGGCATAGATATGGGTGGTTCTATCTCTTCTTCTTTTGTACTTGAATTTTTCGGACCACAGTTAATATACCATTTCTTGTACATGAAAGGTATAAAAATAAGGAAAAAAGTTAATACTAGAATTAATAAAAATAGAAATAAAAATAAAAATTAAAATTATATAAGTAAAAATAAAGCAATTTAGAGCAAAAAATAGCATTGGAGTTAAATTTAAAATCGATTATATATAAAATTATAATAAACTAAAATTAAAAGTTTACTAAAAAAAATTAAAAAAAATACTAAGCTCTTTCAAATGTACGACTCTTTAATGAGACGATATATAGAAGATTGCTCAATAGCGCATTTAACTGTCTTTATATGCCCTTGACCGAAGTTCTAGTAGACACTTTGTTGTAGTTTTTGGTTTTCAGTTTTTCATATTTTTCAATTTGTTTGCAGACAGATTTCACTTACAAACCAGATGACCCAGTTACATTTACATAATGGCTAATGTACATGAAAATTGTACGATATTCCACAGATTTCAGCTGAGGTTTGGACTTTAAAGGCGCACACTAACACTTAATCAACTTAGGATTCATCTCTTTGTTAGATTAATTTTGATCTCTATTAGTTAATTTAGATGTGCAAACCACGAAAATAATTTGTGGAAACTAAAAGGTGCTTAGTTGAAAACATTATAATTTTGCCTAACTTAAAGTTCTCCGCAGAATTGATACTAATACCGCTTTCAGTTCTGGTTCAGAAACTGCTCTGCATATTTTACTTGACAATATTGTTTCCAACCACCTGCCAAAAAGAAGCTGTCTTTATTCATTACTAGCAAGTTTTCATACCTCTTTTGTGACATTTTCGTTGTTTATCAAGCAGTATATAAGTAAAAGGTAATTTGTGTGAATATTTAATTTACGCCAGCGAGTTTTTACCTTCGCAACCCACCCAAGGCGAACCGATTTTAAATCTCTCAGTGGCTATGCATTTGCAGTTATTTCTTTGCGCTTTCCTTCTACTATTTAACCGTGACACAAATACATAATACCGCTTGACCAGTGTGAGCTTAGTTTTGTATTTGCATTCAAATCAAGATAAAATTTTATATGCCAAAATTTGAAGCAGATTTGTCAGTATTGTTTCGGACAGTGTGTTGTGGAGGAAATAAAGAGGGAAACATATACTTAGAACCAAATCTAAATTGAAAATGTATTTTTTTTTATAATGTAGAATCCATAATTTCTGTTGCTTCTCTACAGAGAGTATTTCAATGTCGAAGAGGATCTACGATATATTTGTTATTAAGATTTACTTATCAGAAGATTTTCTCTTTTTATGACGTTACACAATAACCATTTTTTCTGTATTAAAATTAAAATGTTTTATAGGTCCTTAGCAGCCTCGTGGCCAGGATTTAATTTCGGTAGGGGCCCGCAATTTCTAAGGTGATATGGGTTATTATTGGTCATCTACATACAGAAAATAAGTGTACTGAATTTGGGTAGGTTTTAGATTTTCTTTATGCAAACAGAAAAATGATGAGAAGATTTTTTCGAGATAGTCACCATTCCTCTCTATGCTGATAGTGCAACGTGATATCAATTTTTTTATGCCTTACTCTAAGTTACTTCCTCGTGCATGATTTACGATAACTGAGTATTTCTTTGGATCTGGAAATTTGCGGAAATCTCACAGGATCGCATTTTCGATTTTTTTATACACTTCATAAGTCACAATTGAAGGTCTTCTGCTCTTCTTTATCATGCCCAGACGTACGACCATATTTAAACTCGCCGTATCATTTGTACACACTTGTACGATACATGGTTTTATCGTCATAAGCATTTTTTTCTTCATTATATATCCCAACAGGAGGTTTTAGCTTCCAGACGAGATAGCGTATAACGCCGCGTATTTCGTACTTGGCATTAGACTGCGTTGACATTTTTCATGAAATGCGTTTTCGCGTCTACAGATCTCTACGTTTTGAACTCGAATTAGTCTTATTGAAAAGGAGAGAAGCCTGGTTATACTACCGTGATACCAACATGAAGAAAAAAAAAATAACCTCACATTTGAGAGGTTCAGTATACTCTCTTTCTGGATATGCCTCATATGTCTAAGGTAAACGTCTTAATTATTGACCAGCTAAGGCTACTACAACTACACTGAATAGGTACCGTTTGCGTAATTGTAGCCGAATTAATAATTTCTTCTTCTCCCGACTTGGCACCAATTATTAACGCCAAGCGAAACTTCTGATTCTAATCTTTCTAACGGAGTGAAGCTCTTCCTCTTTCCCTATTTCCATGTGGAAAATCTGGAGCGCTTTTATCCATTCAGATGACATGACATAGCCAGTTTGGCCGCTGAACAAGCTTTTGCATCACATGTCAGGACGGGAATGATGACCGACTTGTACAGTTTGGTTTTGGTTCGCCTACGCTGTCTAAAGTAACAGCTGTTGGCAAGAGTGATTCTGCTTGGGATTTCAAGGCTGACATTGTTGGTGTTGTTAATGCTGGTTCCAAAATATACGAAATTGTCTACAACTTCGAAGTTATGACTATCAACAGTGACGTGGGAGCGAAGTTGAGAATGCGCTGACTGTTTATTTGATGACAAGAGATATTTCGTTTTGTCCTCGTTCGCTATAAGACCCATTAGCTTCGCTTCTTTGCTCAATATGGAGAAAACAGAACTAACGATGCGGTTGATATGTTATTAAATGAATTTTTCATCAGTCGTATCAAAGAAAAAGACAATCTATCATATTCAGCTCTTAGAGATATTTCCCACTTTACGCTAAAAAGGATCGTCTTGATCGTTGGTCGAAGGACAGCCCTGTGTATGATCATTTTTTTCACCACTCATCACTGTGTTTTACGCTTAAAACCTGAAAGAACGCCGTGGTTTCACTATGCATTCTTAATGATATTTCTTCTTTATAAACTTTTCAGAAGCTTTTGAGGTATTTTCCAATCTCGGAAAACATGACATGAGTTTCAAGCGCTGCTTTCATGAAAATACAATAATTCAGAATTGGTTCGAGGGTCCCTCGGGCCCGTTCTAGAATACATATGGTCTTGTCTTTAGTACAAAATATTTTTTTTGTAACTAGAATTTTTTATGAAATTTCAATTCACTGCAAGAAAACTTGTTCTGCTGTCTCTCTAAATACTTTGAAAAATTTGAACTAGTGTTGAAAATTTACAGGAGTGTTAATAAATTTAAAATTTTCAAGTTCAAAAGATTTAAAAAAATTTATTAATTTCAAAAGACTTGATTTTTTTTTAAATTTTGCGCAACATTTTCTGATTTGTAAGCTACCGAACTGCTGTGTCTATGCCGAAACCACTGCAAGTATTTGTCGAATATTTGCAGGAATATTGAGCCACGTTCAGCTAAGACAGAACTAAGCCAATTGCATTAAAACACACAGAAATGCAGATATAAAAGAGAAGGCAAGATAGCGCTAAAGACGTCAACGGTGATTGGTATCGCATGCTGTGACAGCAGCTGTTCGCTTCCTGATAGTGCGATGAAATTAAATGCTTGCTAAGTGGGGTGTATAAGCAAACGTTTAAGCAAAAGCAGCTGATTGTCGCTTTTTAGTTGGTAAGTTGAAGAGAAGGTGAATCTTTAGTTAATATATAAATATATATATATTTATGAATTTATATAACTGAAAGAAGCTGCTTACGCTTACCAAGTTCTTAAAATAAGCACCAAGAAAACAGTTTGTGGGATATAATTTCTGAATATTTACTTGCTTTTAACACAACCACTAATTTTCGGTTTGTCTGTGCAGAAGTAGACAAACATTTTGAGAAAATTGCTTACCGAAGCTTGCATTTATATAAGTATAAGTAAAGAGAAATCTAATAAATTCAAATATTTTTCTTAAATATTTTAATGTGTTTTAGTGCAAGAAATAGCATTAATACATACACAACGAAAGCAGGCATGAATGTAAAATTTTATTTGCTAATTTATGTTAAATGAATTTGTGCAAAAAAAAAATATTAAAAAAAAAAATTATTACACCGCACGAACGTTACTGTCTAGCCAAGTTGTATAGGGTGTTTTTTATAGAGGTATAGAACTTTAAGTTGGCATTACTTTTCAAGATGGCGACCGATTTAACAGCTGTCAAGTGATTTATTCTCAGTTTGGTTTGGCAATTCATCATGAATAGACTCACGCCTGAAAAACGCTTGCAAAGTGCAATTTTATTTCGAAAATAACTGTTTTCCACACAGAACCATTATTTTCGAAATAAAATTGAATTGCCAAACCAAACTGAGAATAAATCACTTGACAGCTGTTAAATCGGTTGCCATCTTGAAAAGTAATGCCAACTTAAAGCTATATACCTCTATAAAAAACACCCTATATAAGTTTCTCAAAGTTTGCTATATAATTGTCTTCCTTATTATATACCAATGAACATTGTTTATCTTCTTTACAAGCCAAAGTGTATTGTGCCAGATTTGACAACGTACATACGTCGTTATATATATAAACGTTTACATTCCACTGTCACAAAAACACGCAGTCGAAGGAATAACTTTAGTCAAAGTTTTTGCATATTCAGAAAATCTA
Organism: Neoceratitis asiatica; assembly: GCA_030068015.2. Lineage (NCBI taxonomy): Eukaryota > Metazoa > Arthropoda > Insecta > Diptera > Tephritidae > Neoceratitis > Neoceratitis asiatica. The sequence continues at coordinate 30,432,412 of CM061528.1, forward strand.
GACGCCACTGAGAAAACTCATTCATTTCTTGTGGAACTTTCGTATTTACTTTTACAACGAGTATATATGTATTCTATACATATTTATATAATATTTGTAGATATTGTACATTTCAAATTAATACATGTTTGAATTTAAATTGCAATTACCACGTGAAACTTTCCTTTTCATTTTATGTACAATTGTGTTATTCAAATTTACGAAATATGTTGGATACTGTCCCACAATAAACGAAATTTATTCAAAAATGTGTCTAAGTGTTCAATATTTTTGGTAATATTATTTAAATTGTTAAATATTAAAGCCCATTTTTAAATTTTTTTTATTATAATTTTTAAAGAAATATCAAAATTAGTACCTTGCTTGTTTGAGACACATGACTTTAACACACTGAATATTAAAAACAAAAAGGGACATGAAAATCACTTGGGAAAATACACTGTCAAACAAAAAATATAAAAAATTAATACCAATAAAAATCAAAGAAAATTATCTCATTTCATTTCTAAACGAAAGCTCCAGCGCTTTGTTAAATTATTTTTTTGTGTGGGAGAATTAAAAATTAAATAAAAAAGATGAACTGGCCGGTATATATGCAAACTCAAATACCATATCTATGCTTGTGTGTAGTAAAGAACAGAAGAAATTGTGGCAAATACATGTAAATATAACAGCTTGTACGCCTTCGGCCAGGTTTTGATAAGAAATTTGTTGTAGTAGACGGTACATGGCGTATGAGTAACATTTTTAGTGGCCCTTGTATGTAAATTTTTCAGTAGCATGTGTGACAACTCAGCATTAATTTGTATCTTTACAATCGTAAATGTAAATACATATCTATATAATATAACATAATGTACTTCTGTAATTACAAAGAAAATGTGAGGTCATGTGAACGCATTTGTTTACTTTTTGTTTCATAAAATTAGCACCCCTACAGCGCTCAAACGAATACCATACGGTTAACTTTTGTCCATCAGTAAGCTCTTAAACAGTGATCTGCTGTGTTTTTCGCAGATTAAGAGAACAAAAATTTTGATTCAAAAGAGCAAAACAGAAGCGCTCTTTCGGTTATTGCTTACTTTATCCTACATTTTCCGATTAGCGTACTTTGCACATAAAACTAACATAACAAAAGGTGTGCTTGGTCGGCCAGTGGCATTCACTTGTATGTAGGATGAGGCGGAGAAAATAATGTTCTAAGCGTGCTTTCTCGCATGGCATTGAATATGTTGTGGTTCATATATATATATGTATATAAATGAACTTATTGAAATTTGCGCTTATATGATGGTAGGTTTGAATTTCATTTTGCGTGCATTTCTGGCACAAGTTGGCATAAGTAATATGAAATATTTGAAACCACGAATTTAATATCATAGATAAATATGTTGATACAAATAAATAAATATATATACTTAAAATATAAATAAATAAATATATAAATAAATTTATTAAAAATTATGTAAATAAATAAATAAATAAATATATTAATAAAATAAATTATAAAAAAAAAATTTTGTATTTAAATATTTCTTAATAATTACTTTTTTTTTACATATTCATCAAATAAAAAAAATAATTAAATATTTAAATAAAGTTATAATTAAGTAGATAAAAAGTAAAAAAATACATAAACAAATTATTAAATAAATATATAAATAATAAAATAAAAGACTGAATTAAAGAAAATAAATGAATAAAGAAGTTAATTTATAAACGTAAATAAATCAATATATATATATAAATAATAACTAAATAAATAAATAAAGAAAAAATAAAAAATAAAAATAAAAATAATAAATTAAAGAAATAAATAATATATATTAAAAAATAATTGTATAAAAAAAAGATAAAAAAATAAAAAAACATGAAAAGAAATTAATTATTTATTTGAAATTTTAATTAAAATTAAATAGTTTATTTGCCAAATAAGTTAAGTTTTGCATAAACAGTATTATTGAATCTATGAATGTGTTAAAGTTAGTAGTTACTCAACCATAAAGCATGAAAAGAAATCCAGAAATTCACGTAAAACAATCTGTACAAAAATTAAAAAAACGAAAATTGAAAAAGAGTAAAATAATTAAATAATTAAATAGTCAGAGGTACATAAAAGTATAAGCGTAACACAGTGAAAAGAACAGAGAATTTTGTAGAGCTAGTATTTGTATATTACTAATAGAGTTCCTATCGCATATGTCTAGTAGTTACGGTTATCCTCACACCAAAATATGCCACTTCAAGTAACTCAACTTCGAAATTCGTATAATACCTGAAAGCTTAGCAAGTACCTAAGCCACAGAATATCCTGCTGATTCTAATATTTGGCGCCTATTATTTGACAACCTGCGGTGATACGAAACACAAGGAATTGAAATTTAACATATTTAAGTCAGTCAGAAAATTTCCATTACACAAAAATTCGTTAAAGGGTGCTCGATGGTTTTTCGAGGTGTATGTATTTTAAACTACAGATTTATATTTATAATTAGCAGTTGCGTGTATATGTGTAATTAGCTATGCTTTTGTATTTCATATGCACATATAAAGCCTTCCGACTGATTACTCATACGCATCGGTATGCCTACTCGCTCAAAGCAGCCATTCGTTATTTATAGAAACGAAAATATTGAAATTTTTTATTAAACTGGGATTCACCACACGAATGGTTCAATATATTTGATATATGTACAAGTATGAGGGTGATCTACGTTATTCAATAAATTGCTTTTATTTAAAATTATGGAGAAATACCTTTTTTATCTTTTTTTTTTTAAATAAGTCCAAATTGACCCTATAAAGTATTATGTGAAATTGAAAGCTGTAAAAATTTAAGATTTTAATATGTGATTATTTGCTAGAATCCGTTATTGGATAATATTCGACCGAATGGGCCACGTCCAGTATGCAGTGAAGAATATATAGCGGCCGTAGCTGAGAGTGTACACGAAGACCGTGGAGAGTCGATTCGGCGCCGTTAGCATCAACTCGAACTGACGTAAGCAACGACTTGGCGCATTTTACGTCGATATTTTAAATTGAAAGAGTACAAAATACATCCTGTGCAAGAACTGAAGCTGCTCGACCATCCCAAGAGACATCGCTTCGCTCTATGGGCTTTTGAAAAGTTTCAAGAAGAGCGAGTGTGAGCGATCACCCTAGTAAAAATACATATAAACGAGTACTTGCGCTTACTTTTGTGTTGCTCGTACATTATTAACAGTGAGGTATGCATGCGTAAATGTAAAATAAGGCGCGTTCAAGCGCGGATCCCCGTATATGTGTTTACATTCATATATATACGAGTATGCGTGTCTGTGTTTATTAAATACTCATATATCTGCGTTCATGCGTCCTTGCGGGCTCTGGGTCACTTGTGTAATGATGCATGAAAAGTTAAATCAAGGAAACAAACATGTGCACATATCTACAGATGAAAAGAGCGCAACACTAATGGTAAAATGGCGAGCAAATGGCCGCAAAACCAAATTTCTGCGGTCTGCGTAACATTTTCAGAACTGCTCTACACTTGACAATATACACAGCATGCTAGAGAACAGTAATGTTGAGGATTTTAAAACATATACTTGTCGGGCACGCAGATGTACGGATAGATGAATTGACGGACCGACAGACAGACATGGCGAAAACAATCCGTCCGTAAATCCATGAAGTTTGATATGTATGTATATGTTCATGTCTGTCTCTACTATTTTATGCCGTTAACATTAGCTGAATACGCCTAATATACTCTGTGCCATGAAACAAATTAAAAATGAAATACCTGGCAAATAGGCAAAGCGTAAAAATCCTATTTAGACAAGAAGAAATACTTTTCCTTTCATGTTTTTGTTATTATACATTTTTAGTTTGTCGAAAATAATTACCAAATTAACCATATGCCGCAACGAAAGCAAAAAAATAATTTGCGACTATAGTCTGGGGCAAGAACAGAACCCTATGAATATAATTATACACATATAAAGCAGAGTATTTCGAAGAAAACATACACACACATACTAAAAAATATACTTCGAAATAAATTGTCGTAATTGAAAGAAGTTATTTGCTGTGAAATTAATGTAGAACAATAAACTACGCGTTTGAAAATACAATAAAATCGATGATAAACGGATTTTTGTTAATGACGAAAGGGAATAAAAATTTTGAGAGAAATATGCTAAATATACCTGATATATACATTGATTTTTAGCCCCAAACCCCAAATTTCTCATTGCATCGAAAACATCCAATTTTTTTTGTTAAATATAATGAGAAGTAATTAAGTTATTGGGTGGCGAAAGTAATTTTATAAATATTAATATTGCAATTCTATATTATATTTATTTAAAAAATTGCAGTTTATTTCATATTACAAAATATTTTTTTAAATATATTTATTGATTCCATAAATTAGAATATATATGAAAAAAATGAAATACGAGGTGTGTTTAAAGGAAAAGGTGAACTTTGAATTTTTTTTAAAGTACTTATTCATTCAGCAATATCTATTTTATCCCCTTCAAAGTAATCGCCCTCGAATATACTTATAATACATTTGTGCCAACGCTTTTTCAAATCCTCGAAGCACTTCTGTAATGCGCTTTTCGGTATGGCCAACAGCTCTTTCTTCGAATTTGACTTGATCTTAACAATTGTGGCAAAACGCTTTCCTTTCATTGGTTTCTTTAGTTTTGGCAATAGGAAAAATCGCACCTCGTAAAAAACGATATTTTTCGTACTTTTTTTCTGCTATAAGCACAAATAAAGCAGATTCTTGTCCGTTCAGTAAATTTGCCACGTATTTGACCATGAAAAGAGAAATATTTTCTAGGTTCAGACCACATAAAAAATTGGTCTGGTCATTGTTTATCATTGCAGTAAATGCAATTATAAATCAGAAATTGAAATGGTGTAAGTTCAAATGGCATCCCAGTTGGGATTATCGAGGTCTTCGGAAAACTTCGTCAGGTTTATATTTTCTTGTGAGTACCAAAGAGATTACCAAACGAGTACCATGGCATAGATTCTGTTGGTGTGTACTTAAAATCATTATTAGCGTATTAACCTGTAATCTTGATATGTGTGAATATGTCATAGTTGATGGCTTTTATTATTATCTGCACGAGAGGCGCAGTTCGCATCAGGAACGTAACCATTTTCTTTATTTTTTCTACTAATACAGAAAAATATGATTTGAAGACTTAGGGATACCCGATTTATTTTACACTATTGAACCATGAAGAAATATCATAAACAATAAGTAATAGTGAAAAGGGGATCGGCCCAAAATGGCTACACTGGGATACGCCTGAAGAAACGGTAATGAAATCTGAGATGTACTTTTCTAATACAGCTCTTTGGGCGTAAAGACATGAAGAGTTCATTGTAGAAGTTTTTGATGGAAACATCGTAAAAGTTTTTGATAAGCAACAAGTGGCAAAGGCTTTGCTGAAGTTGGTATATATTACATCAACGCAGCAGTGTACTCAAGTAAATTGGTAATTATAGATTTTCTTTCAACAAAGTTTGCAATATGTTGTAATAGAGGAGATTTAGTTACTCAAACGATCAGTGATAAGCGATTGAAATACAATAATTTTGGGTAAAGCAGTACCAAAGAAAGGTGAGTCAAGGGTTCATACATATACTCAGTTCAATTTACAAGAAAACAGATATTTCATCAGCAGAATATTTACTTAAATTTTTAAGGACTTCAGATAAAGAAAACTATCGTCGGGCGACATTGTAGGGGTATGGACTAAGTTACCATGAAAAATTCATGGATAATTGAAATTTTATTTAGAGCTCGGAGAATAATAATATTTAAAACATTGAGCAAACAAATAAGAATTTGACTGTTTATTGCTGGAAATTTTATTTTGAATTTTTATGTGAGCGTTTGGAGATTACGAAACCATAAAAATTTAAGCAGCTGGATTAAAATGCGTTTAATTTATACATACATTTTCGACTTAATATTAAGAACTTGTGTCGCAAAAATGAATACTTTAAGTATTGTAATTGATTTGAATCGATTTCTTAGGTTAATAAAATCCGATCATACATAAGTTCGTAAGAGTGTAAACGTTGGTTGGTATACATCCTCTGTATACCATTATTATTTTTTAATAGATTTACTAAAATTTCATTATAAATACAAGACTATCCATTTTTCGGTTCCCAAAATAAACTTAAATAAAATACATTAAAATATTTTAATGAAATTCGTCTTTTATTATAAAGTTTGAAACTTTGCATTATATGTGAAACATTACATTAATCATATTACCGGCTCTGGATGCAAATTTCGATCTGTTCGCGATCATTTTTGGCCTCTTTTTAGCACATATTAGGTGGTATCTCAGCCATAACTTGACAAATGTTGGTTTTCAAGTGTTCAAGAGTTGAATGTTTATCCGCATAAACACGGCCTATTATTTAGGCCCACAAAAAAAAAAAAAAAAAAATCCAACGGTGTCAAATCTTACGATCTCGGTAGTCAATTGACTTCGCCAAGACGAGAGATAACGCGGTCGGGTAATTTCTCTGGCAATAAAGCCATATTCGCTCGTATTGTGTAGCATGTGGCACCATTTTGTTGCAACCACATGTTGACCAAGTCGTGTTCTTCATTGCAGGCCAAAAAAAAAGCCGGTTATCATAGTAAGGTGACAACAGTCTTGCCGTTATCGCTTCAATGAATAGCCTTACTTCAATTTTTTAGTAGGTTTCAAAAATTTTAACGAGTTGTGCGGTTGCTAAGCAATCAATTTTCATAAATACCTGACTTTTAACTGAAACAAAACATGTTTCAAAATAACATGTTTAGTTTGACAGTTAAGTTTGAAAAATTTCAAACTTTATCCCTGCGCTTTCGAAATCACTAAATGGATGACCCTTTACGATGCTACTAAAGAGCGAAAAGCTATCCATTTTACCAAATTAGACGTAATTGGAACTATAAATAAAATTCTTTCCTTCCCTGGTCCACCTTCTCGAAAAGAATTTCCTATTATTTTATTTTTTTTACAAAGATGAATCAAAGAGCATGAAAAACTTTTTCTTGAGTCATAAATAGTTACACGAACTTCTTTTATATGTGTATGTAAAAATTATATGTAAATAGTGTTATAGTAACAGTGAAATTTTTGAATTAGATTCTGAAATACAAGAGATTAGCGTTTCCTATAATCGAATTTTTCTTAGCGAATTTCAATTAATAATCGATTATCAAGTTCCTAACCAAACAATGAACTCCACTTCCTTAGTAAATATTCATATCAGGAATATAGAAAGCCTAGCAGCACAAGTAAATCCAAATTATAAGAAAAAATATAACTAAAATTAAGAGTAGAATAATAATGTCACATATCCTAGACATATAAACACATTTCTAGTATACAAAGCGCTTAGTAATATCTATGCAGCTTATTATACCAAAGACACAGAAAAGTTGCAGTTTAATACTAAAACAATGTGAAAGTCTCACTGACATGACATTAGTTTAACGGTAATACTCACTACCGATGCTGACATACACAATTACTAACAAAATGTGCTAGAACAACTTTAATATATATAAGTAAGTGAGTTGCGCTCATGGGATTATAAGTTTTAACAAAACATGAAATTTAGACTTTCGAAGTGCGCTGAATGGGGAAAAAGAATGACATTCAGTTTAAAAGTGAATATTTAAAAAATTAAATACAAATATTGTAGAAAATTTTTAATAGCAAAAGTTGCAGTAGCAAAAATGAAACAACTTACTTTTTTTTATTTTTGTTTTTGTTTTTGCTTCTGCTTTATTGCTTATCTTTTTACCTCTATGCATAACGAAACTCACGATAAGAGCTTGCTTTTTCTGTTTTAATACCTTAACTGACCAATCAATGACTATCATTGTAAAGAATTTGCCAATGAACGGTGAATCGGGGTGAAGAAAAGCTGAAAATACTGAAAACTGGTTGCACGGGGGGAAAATATCATAAAAACGAAAAAAAAGTATTTCTATATATTTCATTTATTACTTCTGGAAGCCGCGTTTAGCCGTCGGAAATCAGAAATCTTATAGCTTGACTGATTCTCCTTCGCTGAAGTTTTTTGTTTTGAGGCAGAAAAAAATCAGACCTCATACCATTTTCATGATAAGCCGCATTCATTGTGAGTTTTTCTCCAAAAAATTAACTTTTATTGTTTCACAACCATAGTATTCGCCTGATTTGGCGAATTTTTTGTTGAATTTTGAAAATTGTTTTTTTGATTAAGGAGATTCAACCGATGAATACAAGTACAGTGTTTCGAGGATTGAAAAATAGGTTGATATATGTGCATTGCGTGGGGGGATTTCTTTTTCTTTCTTTAGAATAATATATTTTGAGAGTTGCAATAGAAGTCACTTCGGAAAATGTACATAGTAAACTAGCTTTGTTTTTTGTTAAAGATCTGATCATAATCATAATAAGGAAGAGAGAGTCAAAAAGTTTAAATTGTGTAAAAATCAAATATAAAGGTGCAAAAATTCTAATAAATGTGCGAAGCTCGGTAGAAGTATAAATAAAATAAAATTCCTGATATGCGTTGTTAGTTAATTGAGAAGCTGAAAACATCTGCTAATATTTTTCTTTAAAAATAATAATTATACTATCATTACAAAAAACTGGACAAAAATAAATTTATTTTTGGTAAAATGATTTGGATTTTAATAAAATAAATATTTTGATTGTAAAGCGAGTGCACTGATTAAATTCGAAACTTTTTGATGTCTTTCGTAAAGATAGAGACTATGCTAAAACTGGTCTTAGCAGGGGTGGCGGTGTACTTATTGCTGTACGCAAGTATCTTCGTGCCTCGTTTATTCATAATCCCAATTCCTTGCCGGATCAATTATGTATAAAGTTGCACGGCGCTCGTGGATTTTTTTACATCTGTTTGTCCTACATACCGCCTGATAGCTCTGATGACCTATACAAGGCACATGTTGACAACATTTTAGCTGTTCAGGACATAATTGGCGACAATCAAATCTGTGTCTTTGACGACTTTAATTTGGGTCGCATTATCTGGAAATTTTTAGATGGTAACGCCTTTCTGACTTCATCTAATACTACAACTTTTTCTGAATGCTACTTAACTGAAAGTTTGCAATGTATTGAACTACTACAAGTTAATACTCTTTTTAACGCTTTAAATAAACTGTTAGATCTAGTTTTTGTAAGCTATAATACAAGTTATACGCTCTCACACGCAGTTAGTTACATCTCACCTCCAAATCAGCATCATAAGCCAATGGTGTTGGAGGTGGAATTTTATCAATATTTTGAAGTATCAGATAGTCTGCAATCTGTTTCATTTAACTATTCATGCTGTAATCTTTCTGAATTAGATACCTTGCTCGATTTGGATTGGCTCCAATTTTTCGGAAATGAGGATGTAACTGTAATTTAAAAAATAAGTTTTTTAAAAGGTATAAGCGTTCAAATAATGATCTTTTTCGTAGGCGTTACATATTTTATAGAGATGAATTTAACAAGCTAAATAAATTGATGTACCGCCGTTATATTCGCTGTGTCGAAAGCAATATTAAATGTAACCCAAAAATTCTTTTGGAATTATATTAAATCTAAAAAAAATGTTCGGATATACCTACGTCGGTGCAGCTTAGAGGGGTTTCAGCGACCTCGTTATCCGAAGCAGCTAATCTATTTGCTGATTTTTTTTCTTCAAATTTCATTTTTGACAATCTTAATGATTTCATCTCCGAGGATGATCTGTCAAGCTGTGATACCTCCATCAACTTTGGAATGTTAAGCTTGACAGAACAGGATATTGCCAATGGTATTGCTCAGCTAAAGTTGTCAACTACAACTGACGCTGATTGTCTCTCAGCTGTCTTATTGAAAAATTGTTCGTCGCTGATAGCTCCTCTAACGCATATTTTCAACAAGTCTCTGGCTTCCGACATTTTTCTAGATGCTTGGAAATTTACTTTTATTACGCCTATCCTAAAGAGTGGCAATAAAAACGATATTGAGAATTATAGGCCAATTTCCAAACTAACCACTGTGCTGTCCCCAACAGCATGGTTTCATTCCGGGTAGATCTACCGTAACTAATTTAGCTGTGTTTACCGAAGATTGTTTGGACTCCTTTCAAAAACGATTTCAGGTTGATGCGGTCTATACAGATTTTTCAAAGGCCTTCGATAGGGTATCACATAGAATTCTCTTAGCAAAACTTGAAAGCTTGGGATTTCACTCTTAAGCATTAAAACGGATCTCATGCTATTTACATAACAAACGTTGCGTCGTTCGTATTGATGGTACGACCTCTTTTTCTTTCGTAGCTTCGTCTGGGGTTCCCCAGGGCAGTGTCCTCGGACCTTTACTGTTTATTCTTTTTATTAATGATATTACATCATGCTTCTCTAAATGTAATTTTCTTCTCTATGCGGATGATTTGAAAATTTATTATGAAATCAAATACATAGAAGATTCTCTTATTTTACAAAGCGAGCTTGACAACGTATTCCAATGGTGTGAACGTAATCGCTTATTTCTTAACATTGCTAAATGCCACTACATCTCTTACACTAGAGTTCAACCCATTACTCTCATCTCGTACTGTTCTTCGAATGTTGCGCTAAATGAGGTAAATGAATTGAAGGACTCGGGTGTTTATTTCGACCCTAAGCTGAGCTTTGCTACCCACATTACTTTCATTGTTTCCAAAGCTTATGCCATGCTTGCTTTTATTCGGCGTAATTGTTCATCGTTTTCTGACCCTTATACTCTAAAGCTATTGTACTCAACTTTAGTGCGGTGTAGATTGGAATATGCGGTGTTTATCTGGAGGCCTTTTCATGGTGTCTATATTAATAGACTGGAGTCTGTCCAGAAAGCTTTTGTGCGTTTCGCTTTACGGGGGATGAATTTTGTAGAGCCGATCCCGACCTACCCTTCCCGATGTTTGCTCATAAATCTCATGTCGTTATAGTCAAGGCGTTCTCTATTATCGATGTGCGTTGTTTATGATATCATTACTGGATTAATTGATTGCTCATACCTTCTCGTGAAAATTCGTTACAATGTACCCTTTCGTACTCTTCGCAGTAACGAGATGTTTTTTGTTGGTATTGCTAGAACTGTTTACGCAATGAACGCTCCACTTAGAAGGAAACTTTCTCAATTAAATGATTTTTCTTCATTTTTGGGATTTGATTTTTGCTATACCAAGTTTACTTTTAAGAGCTTATTAATAAGGCACTTAACTTAACTTGTACTTATATCTCTATCGACATATTATGTAAGCATATCTTTACTTTTCACACAGTCTGTAAACTTCTTGTTTGTTGATTTTTAAAATAAAATACAAAAAAAAAAAAAAATAAACATCCATCAGCAGTGTTAATAAAAAACGAAGAGTGAGCACCAGGTGGCCAAGCAACAATTCGTACATTTGTGTACGGCAGTAAGCCTTTAAGTGTAATGAAAATATAGGCAGAGAATGGAAGAGAAAGAAAGAGCACTAAGACAGTCAGTGTATTGATTTTTGAGACTAGCGGCATATGTTGATTAAACACTCAAGATTTTTCCACCTTTTTGTCCATTTATTAATAAAAAAAAAAAGAAGTGAACAGATGCATTTGGGAAATGTATGAAAAGAAGCACAACTGTTGACTAGTTGTGCTCATTTTCGGTCAACACATTTACTAAACTTGTTCATGTTATATACAAATAAAGCTATACAACATTCATATTTAGTTATTTTATAAAAAAAATATTTATATATATATATACACCCACTATGGTGTTTTCATCCAATTCTATGCTATTCGCAGTATTTGGAAAACAAATTAATTATAATTTTTTTTTTAAAGCAGTTCCGCCTTTGATGCGAAGTGTCCACTCGTGACAGGAAAAGTGAAAAATCTAATGAATTTTTTATGAGTTTTACGGTTCAAGTCTGCTATGCGCGTAGTGGGAAATTCAGGTAATATTATTATGATAGTTATTGTTACTGAAAGCTGGTTTTCGAGTGCCACGATTATGAGCTTCTGACAGGCGAAGTGAGAATGGCACTTTATCATCACCAGGAAATAAAAAAATATGCTTATAAATAAATAAATTAATAAAAAATAATAATAATAATATTAATAATAAAAAAAAAACATTAAAAAAAAATTTAAATAAACAATTTAAAAAAATAAATATATATACACAAAATAAATAAATAAAATACTGAATAAATAAATTAAAAGATATGTAATAAATAAACTAATTAATTAATAAAAAAATATTCAAATAATTATGTAAATGAAAAAAATAAATAAAAAAATAAAATAAATAAATATGCCAAACGGATTTTCATTTAAAAAGTCTTGGTGGTCTCCTGAGTTGTTATTTCAGACCAATCTGTAAGTATCACGTTTTTTAGTTGTTGTGTACTCGATATTGCGTGTTTGCGTATTTTTATTTCTAAAAGTGCTCATAAATACTCAATTGGATTTAAGTGTGGTGAGTGTGGAGGCGTGTGTTGTTGCTTGTGGGCATTGTAGAGCAACCAAAGCCGGACAATTTATGCTGTGTGCTTAGGATCATTATCGTGTTGAAAATAATATCCGGCTTTTAAATCCAATTTTTCAGCACTCGACCGCATATTTCGTTCTAATGCGTCTAAATATATATGCCTATCCATGGTTGTTTTCACATATTCCAACTTATCTGTGCTGCTGGCTGATAACCCCAGACCATCAAACTACCACATCCATGCTTCACAGTTGGATAAATATTACATTTGTTGTATGCTTCACCTTGTTTACGCTATACTAACTTGCGCCTCTTTATGCCGAAAATGCAGTACTTCGATTTGTCGAAGAAAAGCACATTGTTCCAAAACTCATTTGTTATGTTGATATATTTATTTGCAAAGTCAATGCACATTTTTCTGTTAATAGGTGAAACTAGAGGTTTTTTTTCGTGCTACTCTGCTATGCAAACCTGCCCGTTTCAAAATTCTCCGCGAAGTAACCACTGAAATATTTTTCGCATACCTTTCTTGTATATCATGTGCAATTGATAATTCTGTTAACCACGATTTTTTTTTCCGCATTCAATACTGACCGTCTTTCCCGGAGCGTTAATTTCGGTGAGCGACCAGATTCCGGTTTTGAAGTGATAATTCCCGTATATTTGAAATTTTTTATTATGGTATAGATTGAACTATGCGATCTTCCAATCAAACGTGCAAATTCGTGATTTGATTTTCCTTCCTGCCAAAATTTAATAATAATATTCCTTTCGTCCACACTGATTTCATTCCGATTGGAAACCATTGCAAATATTAAGGTCAAGGTTATAAAATCAAAATATTTTCGATACAATTTTTTATTAATTAAGTAAATGCAATAGCACGGAAGATCTCAAAAAAGTAAGAATCAAGAATTACAAAACTGGCCGGAACAAATTGAAGAATTCTTAAGATTTCCGTTTCTGAGTAATAACATTCTATTTTGATGCATTGGCCTATATTACTACACATAAATATATTCCAATGAAAATGAAAAATAGTTGTTAAGATATTTCTTTTTGTTTCGTAAATCCACTATACAAATTATTATAAAAGTTAGGTATAATATATATTATTTTCAGAAACACGAAAGAGTGAGGCGCTGTTGGCGTTGTGAAGGACAACATGGCGTATGCATAATATTTTGTTTCATTTGCAGGGGCGAACATAATTAAATAGCATTTCATAGGCAAATTAATAAAATCGATATATATAAAACAGAAAAGCAGGTAAATGCATCAAGCGGCATTTGAATTTTTAGGACTATCCGCTAGCCGAAATGTGTCAGAACGTGTTAATCGGGTTAACAAAAAATATTTGAGGCAACACGTTGATATACTTACAATTTTCTTTTATTATAAAGGGTGATCCAAATAGAGGTACGCTTTTCAATAGCCTTTTCTTGACAGATCACGAGTGAGTCATGTTAAACTGTCATGTTATTTTTGTTTAGAATTGTCTGACATTTCATCATGGAAAGACTTGCGCCTAAACAACGTTCACAAATCATTCAACTTTATTACGAAAACTCACGTTCTGTAAAGAACGTGTTTCGCGCGTATCGCTCAACTTATGGTTAACATAATCGGCCTACTAAGAGCACTATTCATAGCACCATCACCTATCTTGAGATCCAGCATTCATTGTGGGATAATATTCGACCGAATAGACCACGTCCACGACGAAGTGAAGAAAATAAAGCGGCCATAGCTGAAAGTGTACACGAAGACCATACAGAGTCAATTTGGTACCGTTCGCAGCAACTCGGACTGACGTATGGAACGACTTGGCGCATTTTACGTCGAGATCTTAAATTGAAAGCGCTCGACCTTCCAAAGCGACATCGCTTCGCTCTATGGGCTCTTGAAAAGTTCCAAGAAGATCTGAGGTTTTCGAGCCAAATTTTGTTCAGCTACTTCCTATACATCGCATCAATCAAAGTATTTATTGAGAGAACACTAGGGTGAGCGTATAAATTCACATTTTGGGTCGGTCGATTGGTCACCAATATCGTGTGATATCAAACCATTAGACTTTTTCCTTTGGAGATATGTAAAGTCTAAAGTCTATGCGGACAATCCCGCTTCGATTCAGGTTTTGGAGCATGCGTGTCATACGAGTCATCGAAAATTCAAAAAATAAATGCCAACGAATGCTCTTTCGAATGGTAATAAACATTTCCATTAAATTTGAATTTTCTGTTATTTTTTATTTAAAAAAGTGGAGAACCTCAAAATGGATAACAATTTACATATAATTTTTTGTCTAGTTAAAAAAGATTTAATTTAAGGAATGGAAAGTTAGTAAAAATGGTTTAAAAAATTAAAAAAAATTAGTATATTTTAAAATTTTTATATTGTATATATATATATATATATATATATATATATATACATATTCACAAACTACATTGAATCTTTGGTTGCTAAACCAAATAGTTATTAATTCGTATTTTTAGATTCAATATAATCAAAATATGAATTATATTTTTGTCTTTTATAAACATTTTTGAATCTTTAAAATATTTGGAAAAATATACTCGAAAACATTTAAATTTAATATTTGAGCATATTGCAACAAGCGTCTGCTGCTGTTGCTGCTGGTCAACATTAAAATATACTAAGTGCTTGCCATGTCCCATTGAGCACCGCAAACGCGAACGAACGTTGACAGCCGCAGCGTTAAATGACATAAAGCATAATAGCAAATGCTCTTGTTAAAGTACAGTTATATATGTATAACATAAGTATATGCCCCAAACAGCTATATAAATTTATAAGCAAAATGAAAGTTTTCACATGATTCATCCACCCATACACACACACGCAAATACATATTTCAAGTGTAGGCACAGCTGTTCATATTTTTCAACGCCCATACACACTTTGCATCACGATGGGTGGTTGTAAAAATCTGTTTTCTATTTTGCCTACGAAACAGTGTGAAATTTTAAACCGCAGTGAAAATAAATGCGGCATATTTTCCAACAAATGGCCAATTCAGCGCACAACGAGATCTCAAATCTGTTTGGGCAAATCACTGAAATTGAATTATCATTGCGGTACTTTAGCTGTTATATAGTGTTGATACTATGTAATAAATGTATGTAGCTGAATATGATATCACAGCTGGTAGAATTGTTTTGAATTTTCCTTGAAGTGTTAACAAACAGAAATTTAAATCTGACATCACTACCCATTTAGGTGGGTTTATTCATGAAATGAAAGCTCCTTCGGCATTTATTTCATGAATTGGAAATTTGCTTATGTGCTGTTTGTTCTGATGGAATTTCTATAGAACCGCTGTTAATATCATCAATTATGCCATTAAATGACCTTCCATCAACCGTGCAACCAACGCTTTGCCCGGATCCCAGGATTTCTTTAACAGTCACTTCCAAGTGACGAGCCATAGGTCTATGCCTCATTATCTCGCTGCTGAGAGTCACTTGCTGCTGTATTGTAAGACAGTACTTTTGGGACCCTTCCCTTTGGGCTTTAGCAATATCATCTTCAACTTTTTTTAGTCGAAAAACCCAGAGTACCAACTCCAGGTGTCAAGGAAGATGTAGCTCTTACTTCTTCACTAACATATCGGAAATAAACTAGCTTCATTTCTGTGAGGTTGAATTTTGGCGGCATTATTCTTTATGCAGATGAAAATACTAGTTGTTAATTAGAATTTAACTAGTTTGCAATTTGAAATAACTAAAGAAAGATTCATTTCTCTCTCTTTCAAATGTTGGCCGATGCTACGTCTTGGATGGTCCATCCGTTGATTCCAATTTTCGATGACTCATTGGAGCATTTCATGCGTGATGTTTTGCTCCAAGGCCTGAATCGAATCGAGATTTTCCGCATAGACTTTAGTCTTTACATATCCCCACAGAAAAAAGTCTAATGGTGTGATATCACATGATCTTGGTTGCCAATCGACCGGCCCAAAACGTGAAATTATCTTCTCACCGAAGTGTTCTCTCAATAAATCCATTGCTTGATGCGATGTGTGGGAAGTGGTGTCATCTTGTTGAAACCAAACGGTTATCATGGCGCGATAACGGTCGGCACACAAATCACACCAAATCGTTTTTTTTTCTTGATGAAATGACAGTTCTTGAATCTCTTCATGTGTCTCTTCGTCCCAAATGCTGCAATTTTACTTGTTTACCTAACCATTGAGTCAGAAATGGGCCTCATCGCTGAACAAAATTTGGCTTGAAAACGTCGGATCTTTTTGGAACTTTTCAAGAGCCCCTAGAACGAAACGATGTCGCTTGGGAAGGTCGGGCGGCTTCTGTTCTTGCACAAGCTACATTGTGTATGCTTTCAATTAAAGTCTCGACGTAAAATGCGCCAATTCGTTCCATACATCAGTACGAGTTGCTGCTAACGGCGTCGATTCGACTCTCCATGGTCTTCGTGTATACTCTCACTGCGTGCTGGACGTGGTATATTCGGTCGAATAGTACGCTCAGTAGGCCGATTCTTTACAGAACGTGAGTTTTCGTAATAAAGTTAAATGATTTGTAAAAGTTGTTCAAGCGTAAGTCAGTCTTTCTATGATGAAATGGCGAACAATATTGAACAAAAATAACATGACAGACTGACATGATTCACGCGTGATCTGCCAAAAAAAGGCTATTGAAAAAAGTACTCCGGTTTGGATCATCCTTTACAAAAATTCTAAAAAGTTTGTAATTTTTGTAAATGTCCATCCCTGATATATATCTCTGTAAGCCTTAAAAAAGTGTGTGCATGAATTTCCCAGATACCAGAAGAAATCGAGCTTATATATGGTGTTTTTTATAGAGGTATAGAACTTTAAGTTGGCATTACTTTTCAAGATGGCGACCGAACAGCTGTCAAGTGATTTATTCTCAGTTTGGTTTGGCAATTCATCATGAATAGACTCACTCCTGAACACAACGCTTGCAAATAGTGCAAATTTATTTCGGAAATAATGGTTCTGTGCGGAAAACGTATCGCACACTACGTCCAATGGTACGGACCAATGATTCCACCAGCCCATAAAGCGCACCAAACAGTCAGTTTTTCTGGATGTAACGGTGTTTCAACATACACTTGGGGATTACCTTCACTCCAAATGCGGCAGTTTTGTTTGTTGACGTAGCCATTCAACCAGAAGTGCGCTTCATCGCTAAACATCGCTAAAATGGACGTAGGCGCGATATGTTTTCCGCACAGAACCATTATTTTCGAAATAAAATTGCACTATTTGCAAGCGTTTTTCAGGCGTGAGTCTATTCATGATGAATTGTCAAACCAAACAGAGAATAAATCACTTAACAGCTGTTAAATCGGTCGCAATCTTGAAAAGTAATGCCAACTTAAAGTTCTATACCTCTATAAAAAACACCCTTTATAAATATTTTGCTTTCCATTTAAATTACAAAATTAATCTACAAATTAAAATTAAATACAAGAGAAGTTGATTGCCGGTAATATGTGGATTGCGGTCGCTCAAATGAGCACATGTTGCGCGCGTGTTGTAAGAACAAAACACTACATGATACACAGGTAAGTTTGGTTTTATATGTGGAAATATTGTCTGTCTATACTGCACATACGAGCAGCAAAATTGCAACGCTAATATCCTGATTACCTCGGCGATACTCGTGAATAAACAAATATGCACGCAGAACGACAACAACCGAGCATTCACTCGTTTGTGTCTATATTGGATGTATGTATTATCCATGATGTGCTTAAGCGCAATTGTTTGCCTCTGCTTGTGCGGCGCTTGGCATACAGGTCACGTTAATGCAACAGCCACATGCGATTGCAATTCCAATTGCAATTATACATACTTCAAGTACTTACACGCGAAGCGCCATGCCATTGCTGCAATCAGCAGTTGGCCCAGTGGGCGCTTAACTCAACTCGAGTTCGAGTTCACTGTGTTGAGTTCGTTCGAGTGCAGCTCATTTATATCGACCGCATACACAATCAAGTGAGTAAACAAACGCTAGGCCAAGCTGGAGCAGCAGATCGCAATTAAATGGCGCACAAAGAACGCTTATGAGCTGGTTCATTCATTCTAAGGCTTTTGTTGTTGTTAGCACTAATTTCATAGCAATCTCTTTGGTTCTTTGTGTCTTGTATTACAGCAGTTATTTTTATTTTTTATTTTTTACTTTTGCCGATTTTATTGCGTCAGATTACTTTTTCATTTTTGTTATTGTTGTTGCTCTCCTTGATTATTTGATAAATTCCAATTATTATTGTAATGATTTAATGGCGAGATGTATTTAGCCTTGTTTTAATGCTCGTTTGACTGGCCGGTTTGCACCACAAAGAGATAAACTCGCAATTAAAAATTTTTTGTTTAAGTACTGTTGTCGTTGTTGGTTTTTATAAAATGTTTTTGCACATTTGTGTCGGAATGTGAGATATTCTGTGCATTTACATGTAAGTAAACTATTCATTTGTATATCCATTGGCATTTATTCTGCTTAATGGTGCTTACAAAAGCAGTTTTACTTATACGAATTGAACTGGGACGTTGAAAGAAGTGGATAAAAAATAATTGAAAGTTGCAAAAAAATTTAAACACAATTGAAAACAAGAAAGAAGTGTTTTGTCTTTATTATATTTTAGTATAATTTTTAGAGCTCCAGAGTTTGCTCATACATATGCGAGCAGTGCAAGCATTTGAGCAACGAGCACTCGCACACCTGCTCACTGCTCATTACTCGAAGATTTTTTGGAGCCGGGCGCGAGCATTTCGAGTATTTTGACAAACACTTTAATTTTTTCCTCAAAACTTTTTTTATTAATTTTAAATTTGTTGATGCAAAGTGTAAATATCATTGAAATGCCGCAGAACTTTGACAAACAAAATTAAATTTTTTTGTTCTGCTGAGCAGTGGAGCAATGAGCGAGCATCGAGCTGCTCGCAGTGCTCGATACCCGGGTATCTAGAGCACTTATAATTTCAGTTTTAAATATTAGGTCTCATATCTGATAAAATCGGTTGTAGAGGAGGCAATATGACATAGTATTCCGATTTCGATGATTTTCAGTATAAATATTTATTTGTGCATACTTGTGTAGAATGCCAAATTTCTGACTTTTGGATGATTTTTGGGAGATTTATAACCCGAAATCTCTATTTGTCTTAAAAAGATCCTTCTTCTTGGTTCTGGTTCTGAAGAATCAGAATATAAAATTTTCAACATTGTGCAGAGCTTATTGACAGTTATTAGCAGCAGCGTGCATTCTTGCGTTTATCGGGCTTAGTCACTCGGGTGGTCGGTGTTCTTGCTCCTTGTACTTTACCCTAGGTACTTGCATATATAATAAATTGATTCATGCACTAAATTTGGATAGAAACCAAAACGATAAAATGTCATCGAAAAGTTGCACTCACATTTTAAATACACAAAAAAAAAAGCGAACGGATTGCTTAAAAATTGTCACAGCAGGAAGCAGACAGACAAGAGAAATTCAGAAAAATGTAAAATTGTTAAATCGTTGGTATACTATGCCTCGCACTTTCATAAGATCTGCGAAAATAAAGCCATGCATAAGCCAAAAACAAGTACCATTTATTAAAGGTCAGAGTTGGTCTTATTCCTCCTTATTTCCTCTCGTTCCCTACCTTACAAATGCATTAAGAGTAAATATAGCTCTCCACTAAATAGGTTGGTAACTCACAAGACTTCATTTAAAAACTTCACTTTTTATTCATACTTAACTCTAAAAAAACAAAAAAAATTTTGAGTTTACCATCTTATTTGCATATAGGAAACATAATGAAATCGAAGCGAAAGACAAAAAAAAAAAAAAGGAATACATATGTATATATGCATGTACAAGAATTGTGCTTAGGTTTTGTGAACTATAAGGGTATGTACATATAATCTTAGAAAAAAAAAAAAGAAAAAAAATTAAATGAAAAATAATAAAATTGGATTACATACGATGTTTGCGCAAACAGCAGCACAGCTTGTGAACTTACAGAGTATTGTTTTCAACGAACTAAATTTAAATCGACGATATTACGCTAATATTTTTAATTATATCTTTACTTCATTTAATTGCACTTATCGTCCTCTTTTTAAAATTAAATAACTAATAATTTAAAAATAAATTTATAAAATAAGAATTAATGGAGCTTGCGGTAGAAAGACTCAAAACTAGTCAATTTCACTAATTTAATATAGAATTATAGGTTGTGTGTCCATTCCAGATGTATAAGAAGATGTCGTTTTCAAGATACTTTTGTTGTAAGCTACCAATATGCTCCATGCGCTGCATGCAAGTTACTATGTGTTTGCCGATTCTGTCTATTGGACACACGTCACACGTCACAGCGCTGCTCACGATAGCCTTACTCGCTCGTTTGCTGTTTACTGTCTGTTTAATGAAACGATTTTTGGTCTATTCGCTTAACCTGATTGTGGCTCAAAATCAATATTAAAAAAAAAAAAAAAATTTTGAATCGTATGGATTGAATTAGTTGAAATCTGGTGTGTCCACGAAAGTCTCCTGAAATTCCCAGCACGTGGACGAAAGCAAAACAAAACTTTTATTCTTTCTTTTTTTCTGAAAAAAAGAAATCAACTTAAACTTTAAGTAAAACGGATTTGAATTATAATTTTCGATTAGTAATTTGCACTGTTTTTTCATATATAGTAAAGGTTCTCCCACAATGATGTCTGCCGTCGATCCAAAAATTAAATGGAAGAGAGAAATTTTATGACAGGTAATGAAGGCTCTGTCTGTTTGAGTACTTCCAGCAATTTATCTTTTTTTCCAGTGTCAGGCAGTGTTGTGAAGTGCTTGAGTTTTTTTTTTTCTTACAGAAAGACTTTCAGACAGGAATGTTATATCTATTTTTACTTTGAAACTAAAAATAAGTATCAACATTTGAATCAGTCCTTACATAAGAATCTTCCATAGAGTATGAACCACCAAAATAATGACTGAGAAGCAGTGTAATGGTTAGGCAACAGTGGAAAACTTTTAAAACTCCAAAATTTGTAAATAAAAAACTTGCAAAAGTAAAAAGAAGAAATGCAAAAGGTTGCTAAGAGATGGTAAAAACTGATAACAAAGCACTGGCATGAAAATGTTAACATAATAAGATGAGAAAATTGGTAACGTTGCAAATTTTATAAAATCTTTCTAAAAACATTGCAGAAAATATCAAACAGCAGAGTGAATATAATAACATTTTTGTGTGAGCTGCAGAAGTATGTATCATAAAGGGAAAACTGACAAAGTTTGAAAATTTATAAGTGAAAACTGGCAACAATCCTATCAAGGTCAAGGAAAATGCGGGTTAAGGTGAAAAATCTGCTTAGTGAACAGAAGCCAACTGCGAAACGGGAAAAATGGCAATGTCTCAAAATCTATAAAAAACGGGAGTATTTGCAAAATTTTAAAAACTAAAAAAAACAGCTCTTAAGAGCGAAGAAATTTGGCAGCGCTGCCAGTGAAGCCAAAAAAAAGGAAAAAAAAACTAACAAATTTGGCAACAAGACGCAGAATGTGGGATTTAGGACTAAAAAATTGGGTTGCGAGGCACTTTGTGATAAAGGATACTAGTTTGTTCCGTAGAATTTAAAAAATGCAATATACGGGTGTATAACATTTTCAAGAAAATTCATGAAATAATCAGGCAACATAATTTCTAATAATGAAAACGTTATCAGTTAAAACTACTATTTAAATGATTATTTACCTATAAATTTAATGTATTTAAATATTGAAATTGGACCAAACCAAAAATAAATTTAGTTGACATAAAATCAATTGAAAAGCGCTGCCAATGGATGAGTACACCACTACAAGGAAATTAGTGAAATAAGGAAAAAATTTGAGCTATATTCAGCTATTCGCTGCTACTACCTCAAAAGCCCGCAAAGGCTTTATGTATCCAATCGGCCGGTTGACTCTTCCAGTAGACTGATCAAAGCTTTTCTACATATTGGTGTTGTTTAAAAGAGACGGATGTTTTTGTTTGGTGTAAACGCTGTCAGTGAAACACCAGTGCTGGCAAAGAGAAGAGTACACAAAGCAAAACACAACATTAATAAAAAAATGAGAATAAATGAAATAAAAATATAAAATGCATACGTACAAAGAACTAAAAAAGAAAAGAAATGTACGTGAATATAGCAGTGCGTATGTGCGAATATAGCAGTGCACTGTAGTGTGGATGTTTGTTTGCATAGTGCGCTTTTGCCCGAAACGTTTATATTTCGCTTCAATGTGCCTGTGGGGCAGAATGCAGAATGCAATGTTTTCATTGATTTTGTGATACCTCAACTTTTTCTACATTTCACATTATTTTTCTTCTGCATCCTGTTTTTTTTGTTTGTTTTCACATTTGTATTTGGAACTCGGAAATTGTTTTTGCTTGCGTTTTCTTGTGTATAAGTACAGTGAATATTAAATAACTTTTAAAGGAGTGAAGCTTTTCTGCAAGAAGTTTTAATTATTGAAATTCTATTATATTAAAAATAATGATTTGTAGTTCCCTTCGAAAAGTTTCGCGTGACATAAGTGAATCGCCCCTAGCAAGGTATTAAATTCAAAATTATTAAAGTTTTTGTGACTGTTATGTGAAGCTTTGCTTTTTTTCTATAAAATAGGTAAAAGCCTTGCAAAATTGTGGCAAAAAATTTGTGTGATGAGAAGATTGTATGTGACTTCGGATCCAGGAGTGGTTTGCGCGAGTACATTTCGAAAATGTAGATCATAAAAATGTCTCTCCGCTGACCGGTATAGCAAGACCGGCATGCAAGATATCATTAGTTAGCGACTATATTACGCAACATTTAAGGGAAAATTAAAAAAAATATTTTTTTTGTCTTATTAAATTGTAAAATTTCAAATCGATCGGAGTAAAATTCTAAGAGAAGAGTGTCAATTTGAAACTTTAAATGTGTTTATCTCAAGACTCTATTTTTTAAGTCGGTGGACACGATTTCTCGAAAAGTTACAAAGCGATTTTGTTCAAATTTGGTACACATGACATTATCTAGTCATTGAATGAAGGATTTTATTTTTTTTATTACAACTAATTTTTTCGAGCCAATGAATGACGTAAATCTAATCATAAATGTGTTTTTTGTTCAAAGTCTATAAAAATTCAAATTTTTATTTTATGTTTTTTCCTTCGTTCAATAGCGAGATTTATCCATGTACTAAAGAAATATTTTTGGTTTTTTTTATTTAAGATGAACCAATAATGAGTTATGCTGTCCACGGCGAGAATATTTTCTTTTGAGACGTCGAGGGAGATGAGATACAAACGGCTGAGTTTTCGGAATTTTTGAATGCAACTTTCACAAAATATTGTTTAAATATGTACCATTGATATGATGAATTATTTGAATAAAATAAATGATTGTGTATATATAAAAAAATTGTGAAAATTCCTTTTTTTAACCTCGGAAACCCACCTAACCCCTTAAGTGAAATTTTGGAATCATTTAAAAGGGCTAGCTATTCAAGGAAGCTCGATGTTTGGATGTCGCATGAATTAACGCAAACAACTTAATTTGATCGATTTACCTTCAGTGATACGCTTCTGAAATGCGTAGAAATGGAACCATTTCTTAAACAAAATATGCTAAACTCAAAAGTATAAATTGAAAAAAAAAGAAGAACCCTCCACAAACGACTGCAAAGCCTGAATTGATGGAATTGGAAAGGAATTCTCAAATATGAGCTGCTATATCCTGACAAAAGAATAAATTCTAAGCTCTACTGTCAACAGTTAACCAACCTACAAAAATTCTTCAAAACAGGCTTCCAAAATTGGTCAATAGATGAGATATTGTGTTTCATCACGACAACGCCGTTCTGATGCTCTCACCATATATAGCCCAGACCTTACATCATCTGACTTCCAATTTTTTTGGTATCTGAAAAACTTTCTTGATGGTAAATTTATTGACCAACGGAAGAGTTGCGAAAATTATTTTCCAAAGTTCTTCGCCCATAAATCACAGAAGTTCTACACCGATGGAATTATGAGGATACAAAAAAAAAAAAATAATAATAATAAAAGAGCAGAGATAATAACGGTCAATGTGTAATTGGTTAAAATTAAATTTGACAAAGGAAATTTGTTTTTGAAAAATATACAAAAAACTGTAGCGACTTACATAATTACCCGTTATTAGGAAATATAGGATGAAAAAAATAAATTTCTTGATGCTGGAAATTTCAGATCTCTATCTCTTCCGTCGCTGAATAAATAACAAGTTATTAAAAAAAAATTTTCTCGATTGGCTTGAAGGACATATAAGGCGAAATTATGTAAAAAAATTGATTTTTTTCAATTCTCGGTTTCTAAATTGTTACGATTATGGCACTGTTTTGCAACTTTTTTTTAATTTTTCATTAAGAACTAAATAAATTTAAGCATTTTGTGGAAATCAAAACCGATTTAAGAAAACATCGATTTCTTATCAAACGAATTGCTTTCGTTTTAATTTTTTTTGTTTACACTAAAGCAATGAATTATCGTTTAAAATTTTTTTTTTTTTAACTTTTTCTTTCGCTTATTTTCTATCTTCTGTTCAAACCTTTACCACCCGTTCACATCTAACACTGTCATATATGTATGTAGATGCTTTAAATTAATTAATAAATGACCAAAGAAGTGCGGCTATAAATAATTATATTTTATTCGAAAGTCTTGTATAGGGTTATTCATTTTGCGGTTTTTAAAATAAACGTAAATAAAATGCATTTGAAATAATTTTTTTCATGACATTTCATATTCGCTCTTATTGTGTGGCATGAGGCACCACCCATATTGTCCAACTTGTGTTCTGCAATTGCTGGTTATCATACGACCATAACGCTTCGAATTGAAAGTGCCAGTCTCGCCGTTTCTTTTTCAACGAAGTAAGATCCAATCACATCTCCGAACCAAACAAGAAGTTTTTTTTGGATGTAATGGCTTCTTTTGACTTATCTGAATATTCTCCGAGCCACAAATGCGACTGTTTTGCTTGTTTTCATACCCACCGTGTGGGAAATATGCCTCGTCGCTGAAGAAATTTTTACCGGCTTGTTGCTAAAGCAGTTTTTGTATGAGCTGGACTTAATATGGATATGGATATGGTAAGTGTAGGTCCAATTTCAAAATATGCCATAGTGTGCCGTAAGAAAGTCCTAGGTCTTGAGAACGTCGAGATATAGACACTTCGGACCTTCAATTAGACTTTCCCTTACAGCAGCTACATTTGAGGTGGAACGAGCAAAACGATTATGTACAGGCCTTAAAAAATCTGTAACCAATTCAGTCTCCTCAATTTTTTTTTATAATTTCGTCCATTTATTTAGTTGTTGGACGATTATGTGCACCATGATCTCCTCTTAAAGCACGAAACGTGATCACGTTTAAATCACAATTTTTGTAATAGGTTTCAACAATTTTATTGCATTGTGCGGTTGCTAATCGTTCAATTTTCATAAGTTTCTGACTTTTACCTAAAAAACATATTTGCAATTCGAAACCACTAAATGGATAATTCTTAAGTTTTTCTTAAAGATTCTTCTTCATTCTCTTCATATGTTGTTATATATGGGCAAATGTATTCGTATTCGTATTTGTATTCCCCGCTCTCTTCTTTCTTATTGTAATTTGGTGGGTATATCATACTACTAACATACTATCGTAATGCGTGTACTTATACCCACAACAGACTTTTCATCATTCCTGCCTTTTGGTGCGCAAAAACAAACACAAACACCTCCCGCATCTACAAGCAAAACCATACAGCAATGACATCAATTGCGTGCAAACCTATATAGCATAGGTAAGGAGATACTGCATACAAGGCCAATCATTGCTATTGTTTTGTGAGTGATGTCGTGGCAATGTTGTTGACTTTTCATTTCATACAACTGAATCAAGCGTGGAAAGTATGAGAAGAAAAAGGAGAGTAAAAAAATATAAAATATTAAAGCGACGTAAGGCACAGGAGTTAAAAATATTATTGCACTACAATTTATAAATTGCCCTTCAGTTATTCAGTAATATAAAACATAGAATAGAAATCACATTTTGAAGGGCTCTAGAACTCCATTTTTTATAATTTTACAGAGTTAAGGTTATACTGGCCGGTTGACGCGCTTTTTTTTAGACCTGTCAATACTTTTCGCGAAGTTTCAACAGAGTCTTCATATTCATTTTTGTAGCTTCCTTTAGCCTTTTGAGCTGCGAAGCTCCGATATATCTAATACGACTTATAGCTAAGGCCGGACGTATTCATTGGAAGTGTTGTAACGTCTCACACATGCCTTCCTCCCTGCATTATCTACATAAACCATACAAATCGCAGCCATGAATTGACAAAGCGCAGGCGGCTCAGTACCCAGACCGGACAAAGTCCACATAAATTTTTATCTCGAAAGGAAAAAATATGTATCTAATCGTTTTAAATAAAAAAAGCTTCATGGTTCAAATATATATAATTAAAATTCAAAAAGTTTTATGCAAAGAGGTTAATTCTTGCGATTTAAAATATTTCATAAATATTTTACATCCTCAGATAAATTTTTAAGACATTTAACACTACATTTTGAAGTATCTCTTATGCAAAACTTTAGAGTTAAAGACAAAATTATCTTTATATTTTTTCCTGATCTTTTTGTAGACATATTCTGTCTGGGTTGTGTTGTGTCTGTGTTATATGTTTGATCTGGAATAATTTTACACCCCTCATACTTAAAACATAAAAAGGAGGTAAGAAATCACCCACTTTATCAACTGAAAATAATGCGTGATTATGTTTACGTATTTGAAAATAAATTGATATAGAAATGTATCTTTATCATATGCATCGTTTTAGAAATAACCAAGCTCATATATATTGTTGCTTTTTTTTAATAGTTTCATGAAAATTAATGTTCCTCATACGCCGTGACAAACAATATACAAATATTTACATTAATTTAAAAATGTCCTAAGTAAAATTTATATTCATGGGGGTAAGCCAAAACTAAATTTAATAAAATTTTATTCATTAAAACATTCTTATATGTATTAAAAGCCGTACTTGATGACTGGATAACTCAACAAATAATTTGGTAGAAATATAAAAAAAAAAAATTTTCTGTCTTCGGTCATGTCTTATATATATGAAGCATGTTCAAAAGAAAAGGTGAATTTTGATTTTTCGCGGGTTGTGTACATTCGAATATCAATATTTTGTTTTGGTTGTAATCGGACACATATGTTTATCATGTGCTTGCATTAGGAGCCAATTTTGATTAGTAGTTTGTTTTTAACAACAGAAGTGGTTAGTCACGTTTTGTGTGCTCTTCGATTCTTGACTTTTGAAGGAAATGGATCAAAGAATATGTATTAAATTTGGAATAAAGTGCTTCAAGGCACTTGAAATGTTGATTGTAGCATTCGATTAGACCACTTAGCCTCATAAAAGTGTTTATAATTGGTATAAGCGCTTTACAGAAGGCCGATAAGTTGTTGATGACGATGAGCGTCCTGGAGGTGCGACCGTGCCAACAAGCGAAGAAAACATTGAAACAGTAAAAAAAAATTGTTCCTGAAAATCTTTGAATCACTATAAGGAAAGTTGCAAACGATGTTGGTATATCAATCAGCTCATGCCATTCAGTTTTCTCGAATGTTTAGGTCATAAAACGTGTGGCAGGGAAGTTTGTTGCGAAATTGCTAAATTTTGAGCAAAAGCAATATCGCATTAGTATCGTTCAGGAGTAGCTGAACGACGTCAACAACGATCCGGGCTTACTCAAACGGGTCAAAACTAGTGACGAAACATGGGTTTATGGTGATGATATCGAAACCAAGGCCTAATCATCCTAATGGAAGCCTCTAGATAAGCCAAAACCGATAAAGACACGCCAACTTCGATCAAATGTGAAGGATTTACTCACTCTTTTCTTTGATTACAATGGTGTGGTGCATCATGAGTTCCTGAAAGATGTCGTAGAATTAATAAGGAATATTACAAGAATCTTATAGCACATTTGCGTGAAGCAATACGGCCCAAACGATTGGATTTTTTTTTGGCCAAAAACAAAATCGTAATCATGCCTCAACCACCGTATCTCCAGATTTGGCTCCATGTGACCTTTTCCTATTCCAAAAATTTAAGAAACCAATGAAGGGAAAGCGTTTTGCTACAATTGATGAGATCAAGACAGAATCGAAGAAAGAACTGATGGAAATACCAAAAAGAGCATTTCAGAAGTGATTCGAGGATTGGAAAAAGAGCGCAAGTGTATTACATCCGAGGGGCATTACTTTGAAGGGGACAAAATATATATTGATGAATAAATAAGTACATAAAAAAATTCTGATGTCTCATTTTCTTTTGAACACACCTCGTATATATCTTTTATGAAGATATTAAATTTATTGTATTGCATTTTTATTACCATATCAGAAAAATCGGTTGTACGGAGGCAATATGATATGATCTACGAATTTCGTTGATTTTCAGTGTCAATATAAACTTGAATTCACGCACCATATTTATTACCTTATATGATTTTTTGATGAAACATTTCATATTTGAACAAATCGTTTATATAGCGGTTATATGATACTGTCTTTCTAATTTGATCACATCGATTACCTTAAGTGTAAAAAGATCATTGGCGAATATAATTCAGAGCTTTTGGACAAAATCGATACTTGATTTGAAGCAGACACAACCGCATTTGCGCGAAAAAAAGCACCGCGCACACGTGTGTAGTCACCGTGCTAAAAATTCAAAAATTGAGCTATCCAATCTAGCATATTTTCCAGATTAGGCCATGCGATTATTTCTCGTTTTCACACCTGAAGAAATGGCTGGCGGAAAGAGATTCGTTTGGAATAAAGAGATCATCACAGAAATAAGAACCCTTTCTGAGTGCTTTGAAAAACCCTATTTTTTGGAATGAATATAAAAATTTGGAGAAATGCTGGACTGAATATATAGGAGAGAGAATATGTTGAGAAATACAACGCTTAGTTGCCCAAATATATATATGTATGTATATATTTACATAAAAAGTTCCTGACTTATCAAACCATTCTCGTACTTCTGGTGATCTTCAATGATAGCGACGAAAGCGGCTCATTATCGGAAAAAAATATCCTGTCCGTGCATGTACGTGTCAGTGTGTTTAAAGCAAAATATTGCTGTTATAGCTCAAAGTGTATAAAAACAGCCATAAACATCCAGCAGAAATACTTTGATTGCAGAATTTTACATAAAGGCCTCTTTTGTATGAAGGCTTAACACAATGGGCCAGATTGAAAGATTCGTCATTGTCAATGGGGGCCAAAAAATTGAAAATTTGTTGAAAAATTTGATCGACAGACAGAGCATAATGACCTACTGCAAGGTGAACGGCTGTAGTTGTTAAATAAGAATAAAGTAGAGTTCCATAGATAACTGGAATGTTGGCCATTTTTCTAATTTTTAGAATTCTCAGTTCTCCTAAAGCAAGAGGTTATTGCGAAAGGTACGAACCAGTTTGGCGTTCTTATCAAAATATCAACTTTTAACTGGCTATAAATAAACTGGCTACAATTAATTGATGTCTATTGGCTACGGTATGAGAATAAAATTTATTTTTCCAAAATACTCTGCTGTTCTGCAGAAAGCAGCAGAGCATTACGTAATGTAATTTCAGTTGCCTTTTGTTATTTTTGCAACATTTTTACTTAAAATACTTAAATCTAAAATTATTAATATTTTGATTGTTAATAATTCTTTCACTTTTTGTTTTGAATAACTAGTTTTATTACCTAGTAATCATGTCTATAAGCTAAAAAGCATTTTTCCCATAAAAAAACTTCTCCATAAGTACTTTGAAAATTATCAGTTTAATACTAAGTTTGTACAACCAGAGCAGATTAATTATTTCTATTCACTAAAAATCGTCATGAAATAGGAGAAAAGCTCAACCTCAAAACTGATAACAGAAAAAAGTACTGTTGTAAAGTGAAAATTATTATAATCGCACACATACATTCATATGTAAGCATGCATAGACTATGATGTCAAGTGTTGGAGTCATAGAACTTTTATCTTTTTACTTTATACCACTATATGGATACTCATGCCCATTTTGCACTAAACATTAATTAACTGAGCACATACGAGTATGTATTTTCGTCCATATAGTATATAATATATATGTACATGTAACACTTGTATGTATATAACACCATTGTGCCATAAGCTTGCACAAATTCACAGTGTTTGTCTGCACTGTACTGTATTTACTCTACTGTATTTACTTCTTTCTATATACATATATGCTATTTTTTCTATTTCTTACTTACTACAAATTGCGAAAACTATCACAATCATTATTAGCTTAAATAGCTAGGAAGATTAAATAAACGACCGAGCGTGTGTTCAGTGAATGAGTGAATGTGAGAATATAAAAAAAGTAAACAAAAATTATCTTTAGAAGCAAACCAAATGCAATGCTGAAAACAGTTAAAGGATCATAGTAGCTATTCGAGTAAAACAAAAATAACAACAAACATTTTAGTGTGGTTAATGAGTTCTCTGCATGATATAATCGTAGATACCCTGCAGTGATATGCTAGAATAGTATCTAAAAACAATAGTCACATACTGGTATATTAAGGTTGAAATGAGGTGAGCACAACCCGTATTCTATTTTCCGAAATGCTCTGATTGCTCCTAACATGCATGAGATTTACGGTTCGAATCCTTATGAAGGCAAATTAATTTTTATTTTTGCTGAAGTAGATATTCAACATACTTAAATGAACTAGTATTTAACTGTTATGAAGCTGAGCCATAATCGTCGTGATAAAAATACTAGTAATATTGGTAAATTGATGATAGCTGAACTGGTTATGACAAAATAGAAAATTTAGTTACCAAACAGTATCTTCACCTGTAGGGTATTTAAGGTTATACTGATAACTGTGTTTTATTACTGCCATTAGCTGCTGTGTAACACTGTGCTACTGTTGGCTGCGTAAACAACATGGAGCGCGATTTGTATTTGCCACAACTCTGCACAGTTTATAATGGAATTTTTGCAAAACTGAAATAGAAAGCAAAATAAACCAGAATCCTAAAAAAGGGCAGTTAATATTTTTATGGAAGATATTTGGTGATAGTTTCATACGTTTGAGGCATAGTGAGAATTTTAGCAAGAATTTTAGCATTAATAAATAAATAAATATATAAACAAAAATAAATATAATACGAAGTCCGTTTGATAAGTCAGCGACTTTTTGATAAAAATATATTTTTTCGACAAATAAGTATTTCATTTGTCAACGTAGTCTCCTTTGGCTTTATGCATTTAGTCCAACGTTTTTTTTTCAATTTTGTATCCCCTTTAACTAATAGGTTTTCTGAGTCCCTTAAATAGGCGTTGGTTCCTGTGATGACCACTTCTTTTCGCTCTTTCTTTTTTGCTAAATACGGTCGATTAGCCGGTGATCGTTTTACCATTTTCAAGGTAATCGCCATGCATAACACCTCTTACATTTAAAAAAAAAAAAAAAATGGTTTTGACCTTGTTGGCCAACAGCCGCACCTTGGTCTTTTTTGGTGCACGGTCTTCAGCAGAGACCCACTGTATTAATTGTTCTTTGGTCTTTGGTATGGCGACTCCGTATTCGTCTACGGTATGCATATATATTTGGCGCTTTGTAACCGCTGAAGCCATTTTTGGCTGAGCACCTTCTCCAATTTGTAGTTTTGCGCCTTAAAGTTTTACCAACAAATGGAAAGACGTGCATTTTACTCTAAGCCGCCTTTTATGTTGCCAATGGATACCTAATACAAAACCAATAACTAGATCTACCAAATAAAGGGTGATATATTTCGAGGCTCCCTACATTTTAAAGCAAAAAAAAAATTAAAATTTAAATCTAATGGAAAATCTAAAATTATCCTCCAAAAGAACATTCTTTGGCATTTATTTTTTGAAGATAATCTCTTTTGAATGTTGGCTGCGGCTTTCTTACTTTCAGTCCAGTTTTCGATGACTCGTTCGAGCATTTCGACTGGTAACTGGCGAATCGAGGCTCCAAGGCCTAAATCGAAGCGGGAGTTTCTGCATAGACTTTAGACTTTACATATCCCCACAGAAAAGAGGCCGACGATGTGATATCACGCAATCTTGGTGGCAACACACCTGGCCCAAAACGTGAAATTATCTGCTCACCAAAGTGTTCTCTCAACAAATTCATTGATTGATGCGATGTGTGGGAAGTGCCGCCGTCTTTTTGAAATCAAATGTGGGAGATCAGGGATCAAATATTCGGTTAACGTGGCGCGATAACGATCGCCATTGACGGTTACGTTCTCACCGGCAACATTTTTCAAGATATATGGATTGAAGTTTCCACCGGCCCAAAACCACACCAAACAGTTAAGTTTTCTGGATGAAAATGGTAGCTCTTGAATCTTTTCGTGTTGCTCTGCGTCCCAAACATACCCATTGAGCCAGAAATTGGCCTCATCGCTGAACAAAATTTGGCTCAAAAAAGTCGGATCTTTTTGGAACTTTTTAAGAGCCCATAGCGCGAAACGATGTCGCTTGGGAAGGTGGAGCGCCTTCAGTTCTTGCACAAGTTGCTTTTTGTACACTTTCAATTTAAGATATCGACGTAAAATGCGCCTAGTCGTTCCATACGTCAGTCCGAGTTGCTGCGAACGGCGCCGAATCGACTCTCCACGGTCTTTGTGTACACTCTCAGCTACGGCCGCTATATTTTCTTCATTGCGTGCTGGACGTGATCTATTCAGTCGAATATTATCCAATAATGAATGCTGGGTCTCAAGATGGGTGATGTTATTGGGAATAGTACGCTCAGTAGGCTGATTATGTTGTTCATGGGTTGAGTGAAGCGCGCGAAACACATTCTTTACAGAACGTGAATTTTCGTAAAAAAGTTGAATGATTTGTAAACGTTGTTCAGGCGTCAGCTTTTCCATGATGATATGCCAAAAAATACTGAAGTTAAATAATATGGCAGCTTGACACAACTCACGCGCGATCTGTCAATAAAAAGGCTATTGAGAAAAGTACCTCTACTTGGATCACTCTTTGTATTGGCCTTTGTTCTTGTTATAAAAATTTACTTATTAAGTTTTAGCCAAAACTTACGTGTACATCCTGTAGAACTGCAATGCTGTCTGATTTTATAGAAAATAAGCTGCTCCGCCTCCGCCGGCTGTCAATGGCAATAAAACTGTCACTGCTGCAGTCGCGTTCGTTTAATTTTCACCAACAGTGGTGTCATGCATATTCCCTAATGGCTTTTTAAAGCATACATACTCCTTTCAATTTTGGCAAAATAGCACACTTTTGGTGTTCTCAACTTAGCAATGATATGCCAAAGTATATACGTACATTAATATGGTTAAGTATATATTCACAGCATTTTCAAACACATATACATAGTGATCATTTCCTACATATATAATACATTCTTATATACATATTTAGGTGCACGAAAGGATGTTGCTCACACTGTTGTTGTTGCTCTAGCTACCCATATTAACAGCCCTATCAACTATACATTTTGAAGAAAAGATTGCCACTATCAGCTACTACTACTATAACTACGTGCTCCATTGCATTTTTTTCATGGAAATTCTAAGTGAAAGATGAAGTTTAATATTTGGTAGAGAATGAAAGAATTCCCATTTGATTTAAGTATAAAATGAAGTTGTTCTTGTTGCCACACTAAGACAAAAATGTCCGCTGAGCTCCATGTGGTTTGTGGTCAACGCAACTTTGCCGCCTGCCGAAAAGAGCATGAAGGCTAAGCATTGTGCGGTGGTTCTGAAATGGTTTGAGGTAATAAATAATATTTTGGATATGGTTAGAAGGAATTTTTACGAAAATTTATGTTATGTAAGGTGAATGGAGTGGTAACTAGCCAGTAAAGAATTTATGAGTTCATTTGTAAATATTTGCGGAAAAGAATGTTTTATTTTTGTCGGTGCGAAAAAATAAAGTGTGCGCAGGAGAATGCGCATAAAACCAGAAAAGAATTTCAACGCCGAGGTGATGAAGTTTATTAGGGTTCCAATTTTTACGTGTAAAAGTTTTTATGGAAATCAGAAATAATACCAATTTAACTTGAATAGAAATCAGTTGGAGTTTTAAGTTAAGTTGTGTTAAACATTTGGCTGTCGCAGTAGTAGTAGTGATTAGCAGTATGTGTTTATGAGTTCAAAAACTGATCAAACTAAAATCCAAATATTATTGAAAATTAATTACAAAAAAAAAAAATATTTTCAGTTGTGGTTGCTCCTAAGCAAGGAATGCCAATTTCTAGGGGTGTACATCTGACATAAAATAAAGATCTCATAAAAAACCATACAGAATAAATCGTAGCTCCCTCCATTTGTAGGGAAAATATCAAGGTGAATACCACAAATTGGTGCAAATTGGAAGGAGCTCGGCCGAACACCGCTTCTGCAGTTACAAACGGCAATTATAACATATGTAATTTAAGCTGAGTTCATTTGCAGAGTTGAGTTAAGATTTTATGCTAAATTAAGCTGCGTAATATATTCATTGCTATATGTAATGTATTCTTTTAAGGTGAGCTTGGTAAATTTTGAATAAGGATTATTAATTTTAGTAGACTATACCTAGACAGTCACACTAGCCGAGTGGTTAGCATTGCGTTCTACAATTCGGAAGGCCTGGGTTCGAGTCCAGGTTTGAGCAACATACAAAATTTTAGAAAATTAATTTTTCTAATTGCGTTCGCTCCTCGGCAGGAAATGTCAAGCCTTTCGCGGGTATTTCTGATATGAAATAAATACTTAGCGGTACTTCTATATTTCCATACTCCATCACTCATTTCTTAGGTCGATCTTCATTGCTTGACCAAGGAGAAAGTCCACACTAACTATGACTTCATATAAGTTTTTTTAATACTATGTAATCCTGTAATACAGTCATATTCCCGATGGTGACTTTTCCCAGAACCCTGGTGACCTCACCAATTACTTTTCTCAACTTAACTCCGTGCAATGTACTAATTTCCTTGGTGATGAAGTCGGATCGAATGACGCGCCAGTGTCCACAGTTAGTACTCTCCCATGTTCATCCATATATCCACTGATAGTGACGTTACTCTCCTTGTTATCGATTTGTCTGGTGGAGCCTATATTAAAGTCGCGGGCGAAGTGTCCTGGACTTTTACTGTTGTAGCAAATACTGGTCCTACTCAGATTCCTTTCATCACATCTGGACTTTCGAATTTCGCACAGTTCGCTTGTGTACTGGTCTGCACAAGAGCGCGGGCGTTTCCTGTGTCTGAGCATACGAGACAGTCTCAGCAAGTGTTGGCTTTGTATTCTCGCATACGTCTCTCGCCTGCTACACTTGTCTCTTATTCCGCTGATAAACCTCTAAATTCTTATTCTCTCGAAGTGCTCTCCAATACTATCTCCATAACCAAAATGAACTAGTCTCTCAATCTCACAAATTCCTGCAAGGTCTCATTGGACTTTTGATAACAATTCTCTAATTCCATCTAATGGATTTGTCTTCTGTGTTCGCTATCAAAGCGTCTTTTCACGGCTCGCATTAGTGCCTCGTAGTCATCTCTCTCATATGCAGGAATTATTTGCAAAATTTCCGCTGCAGATCCCATCAATGCCACGAATAGTGCACTTTGATTGTAATTAGCTCCTCTATTTTGCTTTGCCGACCTTCCAGTTCGTTGACTTTGGTTTCAATTAGCTCCTCTATTTTGTCTTGCCATTCCTCGAGTTTGTCCTGTCTCTCTTTGAGTTCTGTGCATTCTTTGACAACATTCTCTTGAAGCTGTATAAGCGGAGATAAAATACGCGCTTCCTGGTCTTGCATTTGCGATGAAATGTGGGCATTCCTTTGTGACATTTTGGCATCCTGTTTATATAACTTTTGTGACAGTTTAGCATCTTGTTCATCCATCTTTGTTGGCTTTCGTTTGCGAAATTGCAGCCAATAACATGTTGATGTCCGTACTCGTAGAAGCCTTTTCCTCAACCTTGGTTGCTGACTGCTCTGACTCTTTTGCGGCGTTAACAGCCTCTTCCTTTCCGATATCTTTCATGGATGTCTCTTCGTCTTCACGACGGAATTCATATTGGCTCAAATCTATGCATTCTGCTTTCATAGCTTCTCGGAGTCGTGATTGTAGTTCAGCCTTCTTCCCGGTTGAAGATAATCCTCGCTTTGCCAATTCCTTTTTGAGGGACAGTATCGTAAAATCTCGAATCTTGACTATTTTCAATTTCTTTTTCGTAATTTATTTAGCATTCCCACTTCTGACACCAATTGTAACGGTTTTCTTAGCTACCATCAATGATTTCCCAAATCCTTCGAGTCCGATCACTAGATTGCTAAATAGTAGTCCAAGATTTGTTCGTTTGGCCTCTTAATTGTCATGAATTTACTCAACGTTTATTTGGTCCACGATAATTACAAATTTTTCCAAAAAATAGAAGACTAAATCTAATGGCTACGACACTTACGGTGGTATAAAAAAAATAATTTTTGCAATTTTTTCTTATTTTCGTATTTAATTTCATTCATTTTCGTAAACCAAACTGCGTATAAATGCAATATTTATGTAAGCTGAGCCTCATTCCAATTGCTTTTATCTGTACTTTGAGCTAGCTGAAATTACAAGCAACGCATGGTTTGTAATTCTAATTGCAATTCTTAATAGATTATAAAAATACTTGAGTTGCTTAAGTGAATGAATGAGATTAAGTAGTTGGTACGCCGCTGAATGACATTCAAGCCAAAGATAAAATTAAAGTAGAAAAAGGTTAATTAGGAAAAAAGATAAATTTAAGGCGGAAGGCATGCTACTAAGCTGCTGTTGCAAGCGCTCGCGGTGGAGCAAATTCCATAAAAATCGCCTTACTTAAGTGCACACAGAATCCACTTTATCTTTGAACGGACGTTTTACTGGTGGACTTTCATTGCACCGTATTTTATGCAAGAGTTATTCAACGTCGTTATGGCACAAAATAAATTGAATTTTGCGACACATATAAATGACTGGTGGTGGGAAAGATTGAAAAAAAAAACAGAAAGCTTTATGTACGATATTGCAATAGTGAACATAAACTCTCATACATTTTTATACATGATAATACTAGCTAATGCAGTTACACACATTCACTTACTCTTCTGGCAAGAAAGTATGCCAGTAGTGCGTTAGCTATTTTTGTTTTTGATTGAATTATTTGTAAATAGATGTCTTAGATTATATATTCGGTTGAGCAAAAAATAAAATAAATAAATAAAATAATAATGCCTATAACTTGAGAATCGCCAGATAAAATAGCACAAAATTTTAAGAAGTTATAAAGGGATATTAGGAGGTTAAGTTGAGTTGGTGAAGTTTTCATGAGATTTGCGCAGCCAATCAAGAGACTTGACCATTTTAGTGAACATTGGTCGCTACCCATACAAAATACATGCAACAACAACAAATACGTGTAAAATTCAAAAATACGGTTACAAAACGTTTTATGTGGTGTTGAAAGAGAGAGAGATAAAGAGTGAAAAAAATGAAAATGAAAACAATTTTTTTTTAAATTTAACAAAAAAAAAGTTTGGAAAAAAAGTTTAATCAATTTTTTTCGTTTCCTTTACCAAAAGAAAAATGGAAAATTCAAAATTAAAGCAAATATTTAGACATTTTTTCATACAAGGGTAGCAGCTTACATTAGATTTTCTTGTTTTTTTTTATAGGTATAGCAAAGCACGCCGGGGTCCGCTAGTTTATAATATATAAAAGAATTTCATTAAAATTATCAATTTTTTAACAGCTTTAGACAGCACTGACGTGTTTGGAATTGTTTAAAAAATGGTGACAAAACGGTTGCTATATACTTATAAATTAATGCAAAAAAAAAAAAAATTGTACAGTAACACATAACCGGTGATTAAAATTCCTTATTTTAGTACGAGAAAATAAGACGAAAAATATTATGGTCAACTGCTGGTTGAAACCCACAAACGCCTTAAAAAAACTTAAATTGACGGAAAGTGAGCCGAATTTTTGGTAGGATTAGAACAAAATTGTCTATTATTGCTCCAGATACTCGATCATTTCGAGCATTGCGAGCGGCTCGATGCTTGAAATGATCGTGCTCGGTTCGGAAAGTTTTCGAGCAATTAGCAATAAGCAGTTGTGCGGGTGCTCGTTGTTCAAATGCTTGCACTGCTCGAAAATGTTTGGGCAAAATCTGGAGCTCTAATTATGAGCTACTACAACCTAGTGACACGATCAATTTAGAGTTTAACTGTTAAAATTACTACAAGCCCTTGAATATATGCAACCCGAGTTAGTCATTAGATAGGTGTTGAGTTTCATCGTGACAATGCCGGAACACATACGAGGTGTGCTCAAAGGAAAACGTGAGTTTTGAATTTAATATATTTTATTCATCAATACCTGAACCCTTCAAAGTAATCCTCCTCGGATATAATAGGCTTGTGCCAACGCGTTTTCCAATCCTCGAAGCACTGCTGAAATGCGCTTATCCGTATGGCCATCAGCTCTTTCTTCAATTCTGATTTGATTTCATCAATTGTGGCAAAACGCTTTCCTTTTATTGGTATCTTTAGTTTTGGATAGGAAAAAATCGCAGGGAGCCAAATCTGGTGAATACGGTGGTTGAGGCATGAATACGGTTTTGTTTTTGGCCAAAAAATCTGGAATAAGCATTGATGTGTGAGCTGGTGCATCATCGTGATGCAGAATCCACGATTTGGTTTTCCACAATTCCGATCGTTTGAGTCGTATTGTTTCACGCAAGCGTTGCATAACTTCCTTGTAGTATTCATTATTAACTGTACGACCCTTTGGCAGGATCTCATGATGCACTACACCATTGTAATCAAAGAAAATAGTGAGAAAAACCTTCACCTTTTTCTTTGAGCATACCTCGTACATTTTTGATGACTGAGCAAATACTCACGGAGCTTGGGTTGGTAGCCTGGCTTTCTGACTAAAATTTTTTTCTTCTCTTCAGAACTCTTTTATTGGTACAAAATTGACCGATCGAAGTGTTGCTGAAAATTTATTGGTCAAGCTCTGCGCTGATAAATCTCATATATTTTATAATAATGGAATTATGAGGCTACCAGGAAAACTGCAAAAAAGCCACATTTTACTAGCCCATCAATTCCAAATTCCAATATTCTAAAATGAAAAACTCGATATCGAAGATTTTCGGCGCCAGTATTTTTTTTTAGTTTACGTGTCGGGAGAAACCCAAATATCACACATTAAATTGCTTTCCTTAGGGATTTTCGAATCCAAATCTCATACCTGCATAAATCGGTTGTATGAGGGCTATCTGATATGGTCTTCTGATTTCGATGATATCCAGTACCAATGCCCAGTTCCTATATGAGGGTAGAATACCTATTTTTATGTTCTTAGATGCTTTATTGAAATATTTATGGTCAAAAGACAAATATCTGAACAAATCTGTTTTATTTCAGATAAATGATATAGTAGGCCGATCTGACCGGTTCCATCTTATGATCAGTACATTACTAAAAATACATCAGCATGCTAAGTTTCGTTGAAATATGAACAACAACAACAACAAAAATGAGAGACAGACTAGTTTGCGTTGCAATAAACGTATAGACGGATATGACTAAATCAACTATGCTCGTCATTCTGATGTCGATATAAAATTTAATGGGTTTATCTCTTTTTTTTCTGGTAATTATATTCTTTGGACCAAAGGTAATAAACCATTTCATTTTAATGAAAGGTATAAAAAATTTTTTTCAAAAATTTACTTAAAAACCATGGTGATTTTTTACAATATTTGATCTGTTTCACCATAACATATCTGTAGTAGATAAATATTTCTTTTCAATATTAAAACTCCTCAATTAATCAATCTGTATGACACTACCGATAATTTTTGAAACTTATTGGAAAATTCGAAACAGTTAAAGCTTTATTTTTCTTAATTTTTCATAAGTTTTTTTTTTCTAAAAAATTAAATTGATTTTGAGTTTCTCGATTGAAATTAATTTTTAATTCACATTACTTTTAAAATATATTATTTATGAAATTACAAATATTCCAATTCAATTCTTAGTTTTGTGGTCGCTGTTGCTATCCAATTTTATCCTCAAGTGATCAAACTGACTTTATAAAATACATACAAACTCACTCGAGAATTTTAAAAAGCTTTGAATGCCAGACAAAAAAGATTTGTTCACAGTAAATCCAAATTATCACGCCACACAGATGGAACAGCGTCATGTTTGAGTAGAGGTAGTATTGAAGGTCTTTGCATATATTTCCAGTACTTAAATAATTGAGGTTTTCATCCGTTGAATACGTTGCACAAAGGAACATATTGCTTGTTGCACATGTAAATGTCGAGACGATGGGTACGGGCGTTAGTAGCGCGCATGGGTATATAAGCTATTTTTATGTTGGTATGATTGTGTGCGTTGAAGATATTATCCATGTCTTCTAAATTCAAAGTGAAGTGTGAAATGTGGTTAAGAAAGTGTCGCCGATGTTGAGAGTCACATGGCGGTACACGCAGTTTTGATAAGATTGGATTACCAAGTGTAGACTGTGTGTTGCACCATTGGCAGTGATATATGTATCTAGTGTTATGTGAGTTATTTATGTTTTGAGCTTGTTTTTTTGCAAGTAGATATATGTATAAAATGATTATGTATTTGTGTGTTAAATATATTTTCTAATACAATTTTAATACAATTTATATTTGCTAGTAATGGGGATGTGACAACAGGGCGTATGAGTGATATTTTTAAACACAATGCTATTATTTGAATTAATGCTTTTTATTACAAATTGTAAGAAGTTATTAAAACTTTTCCATGTGAAAAAAATATTTGTACGTTTTGTATTAATAAAATATTTCTAATGCTACACGTGTATTCATTCTTTGTATAAAATTAAATTAAATTTTTCCTGTCGAGTATATAATTATTTTTAGACAAAACGAAAAGAATGATAAGGCTAAAATTTCTTTTAACTGAGTATGTTTTAGGACTAGTTTTTTGCAATGCTTCAGATTCAGTGGCAACGAGTAATTACATTTATATTTCTTTTTGCCTACAAACTTTTGTCATTATTTTTGTTGTCTTCTAGATCAAAGTGGTTTAGAACCTGAAAAATTTTTTTATTGAAGAATTATTAAACAATCATTCAGCTAATTCCTTAAACCACATAATATTTAGCTAAAAACTAAAATTATATTAATAAAATTATACTAATATTTTTTAAAAACTCTTTCTCTTCAACGCAGAACACCGTAACAAAGTTTGTTATTTATACCCATACAAAAGGCACAAAAATGCATCACGTACACCAGAGCAAGAGAGAAAAGTTTCAAGAGCGCCCGTGTGAAGCTAATGCAAATGCCAATGACCAGCCGGAAGTAGAGTTGCACCTCCGAGAATGACGGAGTATATGAAACAAGCGAAGTTTTTCAAACCAGCAATTTTTCTGCGTCTAGTGTTAATAATATATGTACTATGTATATATATGCATACATACACACAGCGTAGTAACTTTGCAGCAAACTTTAAAGCGAACAAATACCTACCTCTGAAAAGTTGAAGATTATTTCCTCGTTTACTGCAGGTAAAAAGTAGAAAATAAAAAAAAGAGATATTGAAGTGTTTAAAAAGTTATATTTCAAACTATGCGCAAAAGTGACGCTTTAAATGAAGTCAATGCTTGGGCTTATTGCTTTTTTGCTGTTTTTGTTTAATTTTTTCTTACAACTACAACACCTAAATATTAAGCGGTAATCGTAGTCTTATAAAATATATACAAAAGGGGGTTCGCCAAATACATTTATATATTTTTGTTCTTAACTTTTGTAAAACACTTTTTCACA
Source organism: Neoceratitis asiatica (assembly GCA_030068015.2). NCBI lineage: Eukaryota > Metazoa > Arthropoda > Insecta > Diptera > Tephritidae > Neoceratitis > Neoceratitis asiatica. The sequence continues at coordinate 30,474,899 of CM061528.1, forward strand.
AATTAAATTTTGGCCCAATTTTTTATTTTTATTTTTTAATTTTAATGGCAGGTTTTTTGAACATCACATTTTCAATCGTTCTTCTTATGTGTTTAGAAATTAAGAATTTTATTCTATGACAAAGCGTATTATTATAATAAAATAGAGCTTCCAACGAAAGTTCACCTGAGGCAAAAAACGTCGATACCGTGTGATATATAAGAGATTGGAGTGACTCATATTGATTTGTAAACCAAAAAAACTGAAAATATTTTACAATTTTTTTGTTTGGCTTATGATGAGGATTTGAATAGGTAAATGTAGCTTAAGTAGAGAACCCGCACTACAACTGAAAGTGTTTTAAGTTTTTAAAAACACAAATACATTTACTCTTAGTTCTATGATGCCTTGGGTTTCAGAGGTTAAAAAAAGGAATCCTCACAATTTTTTTTATATATATACAATCATATATTTTATTCAAACAGATCACCATACCAAAGACACATATTTAAAAATTATTTTGTGAAATTTTTATTAAAAAACTCCGAGAACTCAGCCGTTGAGACCTCATCTCCCTTGATATCTCAAAAGAAAAGCTCTCGCCGTGGATAGCATAACTCATTATTGGTTCATCTAAAATCAAAAAACCAAAATTATTTCGTTAGTGCATGGATAAATGCCGTTGTTGGACGAAGGAAAAAACAAAAAATTAAAATTTGATTTTTTTAATCAAATTTTCGCCATGCATTGGCTCAAAAAAATTGAGTTTTGAGATAAACGCATTTAAAGTTTTAAATTGGCACAGACATGGCCTGATGCACGGAACTTCCAAAGGGTCTAGCTCTTAGAATTTTACTCCGATATAATTGTTATATTCAACCAAAGATTTTTACTGCTAACTGCGACTAGTGATTGAAATTATTGCCTATAATAAATAAGCATTTTTGAAGTGAGGGCTGACGCTGCAGAGAAGTAGCTTCAATATTCATAGAAAATAAGTTAAAGGGAGTGAACCAGATACTGTTTGTCTAGACATACAGTAACGACAGAGTACTAGCAGGCCATTATAAAATGCAAATAATCTTCCACACAACTGCCATGTTTACCAGCCTCATAACCTTAAATGCTCTCTATCTGTTCCTGTATGAATGTATGGGTACACATGTGGAAAGACTGGTGAGGGATCACCTACCACGGGACACTGTAGTGAGCGATCGTCACATACCTAACTTCAAACGAATAGGTACTTTGCGCAGAATTTAACGAAGTGAAAGATTAAGCGCTTTCGCGTGGCTCAAAACGCCGTAGTAGAAGAAACTCAACACAGGTACACTACACACTATACATTCGGGTTATTACTATTTATGTGCATCAAATTTTTATTATTTTTTCATTCAAATTAATATGTGAATAATGTATCATTAAAACAGACAAAAATTATGATGACTTAATTCTTTTTTGTTGGCATGTCTGTTGCACTGGTGCATTAAGGTGGAAATGGGTGGTGGTTGTTGTCGTCGTACTAAGGAACGATGAACAACCAAACTAATCACGTACGACTGAGTCATATTTAAATTGTAAAAAGACAGACAATAGTCTGGACTGGGAACTTTGCTAAAAATTAGAACTCCCAGCAGAGTCCATGGCTGTAACGGTATGTAGATGCGATGGGCCAACTCTACGTCGGACATATTGATCGTTCCTTTTTTCTGAAACATTCCTTCATTTTCTTTCTCGGTATGCATTTTTTTCCAGGAAGAGTGCCACAGATTAACAGATCGACGAAAATATTTATGGTTTGGATAAAAATGTGGATCGTTCGTAAATCACCACGTCATATTTGTATACAGTCTGTTTTGAGTTTTACAATTCGATAATATCCATATAGTTGCGAACTATTTTTATTTTCCGAATCTTATTGTACACAAGCGTAGAGCAAAGAAGTGGCGTTTAGCTTACTTCGAGGTGTTCTAATTAAAATTTTTGTGGAAAACTCATCTGTGGTAATAAAAAACAGAGAGTTTGATGCTCTGAACAAAAATTAAAAATAAATAATATAATAATGAAAAAAATTTATGAAAATATAAGCGATTTTCACTTTGTTGTTGCTAATATATATTAGATATTTAGCTCTATGCATGCGAAAATGTTACTTATAAATAGCAAAGCTAATTGTATAAGCCTCGTTAGTTAATTTAAGTGCTTTCAACTGCAATATATTGTGTTAAGGAAAAAAAGGGTTAATCAAATAGTGGTTTCGAAAGAGTAGGGTTGTATTTTGACATTTGTCAAACCTCAAGCATGGCCATATTTCGTACTTTAAGGAAAGATTATTGTGTACATAATCGTCCAAACAACTCAAGCAATTGGTGATATTCTAAAGCAACTTGAAGAAACTGGATCGGTTTCAGATATTGTAAGGCCTGTGCCTCATCATTTTCCTCGTTCCACCTCAAATGTAGCTGCTGTACGCGAACGTGTAGCCGAAGAGCCGAATGTGTCTATTTCTCGACGTTTTCAAAAGCTGGGACTTTCTTACGGCAAATTATGGCGTATTTAGCATTTAAAAAACACCTACATCCACATAAGGTCTAGCTTACACAACAACTGAATCCAGCTGACCCTTCAAAATGCCATAATTACGTCGATTTGGTGCTTAAACAAAAACAAACTTTTCTTCAACGACGAGGCATATTGCCAAGGTGTGATTGGACCTAGTTTTCTTTGAAAACGATAACTGCGAGACTGTTGCTGTCAATTCGGAGCATTTTGGTCGTATGATAACCGACTTCTTTGGCCTGCAATTGAGGAACACGACTTGGAAAATATATAGTTCCAACGAGATGGTGCCGCATACCACACAAAGCGAATATAGTTTTATTGCTAAAAAATTTCCTGGCCGCGTAATCTCTCGTCTTGTAGATGCCAATTGACTACTGAAATCGTGCGATTTGACACCGTTGGCCTTTTTTTGTGATGCGACGCGCACTTGAAAACCAACATTCGTCAAGATATGGCTGCGATACCACCCAATAAGTGCCATTGTTTTGCATATAAATCAAGGTTCAAACTTTATTATAAAAAAAGAATTTCATGTAAAAAATTTGTTTTTAAGTTTATTTTGGAAACCGCAAAATGGTTAATACTGTACATATAATTGCTGAAAGAAGCTAGAAATTAAACACTTTTTTATATATAAGTATAGCGAAAATAAAAAGAGTGATCCAAGTAGAGGTAATTTTTTCGAAAGCCTTTTTTGACAGATCACGCGTGAGTCGTGTCAAGCTGTCATATCATTTTTATTTTGTATTGTTTGGCATTTCATCATGGAAAGGTCGACGCCTGAACAACGTTTGCAAAACATTCAACTTTATTACGAAAATTCAAGTTCTGCAAAGAATGTGTTTCGCGCGCTTCGCTCAACTTATGGTCAACATAAACGGCCTACTGAGCATACTATTCGCAACACCATCACCCATCTTGAGACCCAGCATTCATTTTTGGATAATATTCGACCGAATAGACCACGTCCAGCATACAGTGAAGAAAATATAGCGGCCGTAGCTGAGAGTGTACACGAAGACCGTGGAGTATCGATGAAGTCCCGTTCACAGCATTTTACGTCGAGATCTTAAATTGTAAGCATACAAAATATAGCTTGTGTAAGAACTGAAGCCGCTCGACCTTCCCAAGCGACATCGCTTCGCTCTAAGGGCTCTTAAAAAGTTCTAAGAAGATCCGACGTTTTTGAGCCAAATTTTGTTCAGCGATGAGACTAAAAAAGCATAATTTCCACATTCGAAACGAAGATCAAGCTGAAGAGATTCAAGGGCTGTCATATTATTTAGAAAAAAGCAACGGTTTGATGTGGTTTGTGGGTCGGTGGAATCAGCGGTCCATATTTACTTAAGAATGATGCCGGTGAAAACGTAACCGTCAATGGCGACCGTTATAGCGCCATGATAACCGACTATTTGAAGCCTGAAATTGAAGCCCGTGATCTCCGCGACATTTGGTTTCAACAAGACGGCGCCACTTCCCACACACCGCATTCGGTAAAGTCTAAAGTCTATGCGGACAATCCCGCTTCTATTCAGGTCTTGGATCAAAACATCACTTGTGTCATTCGCCAGTTCCCAGTCGAAATGACCCAAGGAGTCATTGAAAATTGGACTCAACGTATGGACCATCTCAGACCTAACATTTGAAGGAGATAATCTTCGAAAAATAAATGCGAAAGAATGTTCTTTCGAATGATAATAAACATTCTCGATGAAATTTGAATTTTCTGTGTTTTTTTCTTTGAAAAGTAGGGAACCTTGAAATGGCTCAGCTGTTGTTTTAAAATGGAACGATTTTCCGTATTCCTTGTCAATTTTGATTTTTCGATAAAGCGGTTTCGGCGTTCCGCCATCTTCAATGCCTAGTTTCGTTCTTAGAACTAATGGCGAAACAAACAAACAACTTACCACCCTGTCGGAAGATCAAAACAACAAAAGGAATCGATCACCCGTTATATTTTTGGTTTGGATATAATGTGTAAACAATTAGTTTAATTAATTTATAAATTTAGAATGAAAGCTTATAGAAAACATTGAATTTCTGCCTGAGATAAATTTTATAAATTTTAATAAATTTACATATACTTAGAAATATACAAGTTTTAGAAGTATATATTTCATGACAAGTCAACCAGTTTTTGATGAGGTACTATTTAAGTTGTTCTCATCTATGCGAAAAAAATTACATTTTATATTTATATAGCAAACCGAAACTGAAACATCTGGCATATTTCCCAGTTGAGTAATTGCATATAAAATGATACATTTAAACTTTGCCTGAGGAAAAATGTCATCTCATTACACTCCAGAAGAAGATGTGGGGTAGCAGGGAATATTGTCTCTCCTTTTAACATACCTTAAAATTGCTTAATAATTTGTGAAATAAATCATAAACTCTCGGTGTGTACGTAAAAAAGGAAAACGAAAATGAAAGAGAATTTTTTATAATACAAATTTGGCATAAATGATTTATAAAATGGTATTTAAATATAACGCAGCAATAAATCACGAATGTGAGTACAAATTAAATGCTTAAAAACATGTTAAAGACAAGCATACATATACATAAACAAACATTTGTAATTATGACATACTCATGTGCGCAATTTCCTCACACATTTTTTATTGTCAAATTAATATGCAAGCGCTTATGGCATGTTTTGTTTATGCTACGAGTAAGTATATTATGACACTAAGTAGATGTTAAAGTAAGTAATGGTTAAGCATACGAAGCTGTGTACGCATATAGAGTTGATATCTGTATTAGTAAGCACGCATTCTCGCAAAAGTATGCGCATTAGACACATATGTACACACTCACCTGCAGATTTTGGTTCCCTTTGGAGCTTGGCAAGTTGGCTGATTTATTGCTATACTTGTGTTTGAGTAGCAGCACAACAATTCTAATCTCTAATGTTGCCATTGTTATTTTCGTTGTATTTATTTTTAGCTAAGAACGTCTTGCTGACTGAAGGTACCGTTGATGTTGAAAGTTTTTAGGGTTAAAGATTGTATAAGGTTTTCCAATAAGAGTGATATGATTTGTTCAAAAAACACACACTAATTGTTAAGGAAATTCAAATGTTGTTTATTTAATGTAAAGTACAATCGATACAATTAAGTTCTGAATATAACATCATTCAAATGGCCTCCACGACTTCTTTTGCAGAAACGAATTCGATGAACCCAATTTTTGAGCACTTTTTCCGCTAAATCAAGTCGTATGTCATGAATAGCACGTTCAATATTGACTTTTAAAGCTTGAAGAGAGTCTGGTTTACTGTTTGAGACCAATAACCTCAATTGGTCTAATGGTGTTAAATCATAACTACTTCCTGGATGCCATTCAATGTCACAATTTCTTGAATTAATCGAATCTTCAAACCTTCCTCTCAATAATTCGGTTGTTGCACGTGGTGTGTGACACGTAGCCCCGTCTCGTTAGAACCACATGTTGTTAAGATCAACTCCTTCCAGTTGTGACCATAAAAAGTTGGTTATCATCGATCAATACCGCTCTCCATTGCCAGTAACGGTGCTACCAGTTTCATTTCGAAAGAAGTACGGACCGATGATTCCATCAGACCAAAATCCACACCCAACTGTCAATTCAGGTAAATGTTATGGTTATTTATGACTAATTTGTGGATTTTCTTCTCACCAGAATCAACAGTTTGGTTATTTAATTTTAAAGTTCTTAAAATTTTTTTTACCATTTTCAAGTTGTTCCAAGGCAAACTCAGCAAATTAAAATTCGTGTATATCTTGCAATGATGAAATTATAAACATTACTGATTACAATGAAAAAAAAAGACAGATTATGACCTATTAAAAATGGCCAAAAACGATATTAAGGAATAATATTATCACTATTGGAGAACCCTTTATATACAACGATGCGATCGAGGATGACACTGAACACGTTTTACAAATGCGTACACTAGCAAACAGAATGAAATCGGTTGCAGACTTTGGTCGGCCCCTTAATGCTGACAATATTATAGCTGTCATGCTACAAAACGAGGAAAACTGAAATAACGTGAAAAACTACGTAGAAAACGTACTCCGGTTAAAAAAAAAACTGGACCTGGACGCAAGTAATGAAATTTAAGTCTTAAGAAAAGAAATATGGAACGCCACCGTGAAGTAATGTGGTCCTAGTGGTCCTAGGATGGGCGAAGATTCCTCAGCGACGGTGACCTCCAAGTGGCACATACCATTGCTGTGCCAACGCAATAACGATGCGGCAGGCATTTTTCTATCCTACCCCCGTAAAAAAGCGAACTTGAAATAGATTTATGTGTATAATTACCATACGTTTGGAATTGAAAAATCAATATATTTGAAGATATTCCTCAACGCCACAACACAGTATAAAACTGAGCATTTTCAAGTTTGTACAACATATATGAATGTATGTAGTTATACATGTTAATCTTCTTTGACGATTAATGGAATTAGTGTAGTTTCGAAGGTTAAAATGTCATGGCTGTGCATAAACAAACACCTTTGCTGTCTGAGCAGTGGCTTTTTTCAGTGTGTATATGAAATACTTGTTTTTAAAGTACTAAAAGTATATACACATTTTATTTGTATTTAAAAAATTAGAAAAGAAACGGTTTTTTCCGCTTGGTGTTGTTAGTTTCGCGCTAAATCTATTTGAGGTTTTATTTTAGCGCGGCTGGAATATGTTTGAGTTCCTGTTCCAAAATAAGTTTTTTGCCTAGAAGGAGCTGTTCAGCTGCTTCAAAAGTCTCTCAACGACACCAAGAGTCCAAAAGAAAGATATTCTATCTCTTGAAGAGATTGTTGACATTTCTACAAAATTTAAAATTATTTGTAAATAATATTTTCATTTCTTTTGCCTTTTGCCTGTTATGGGAAATGACATATTCTGTTGTATTATGATGATGATATTAAAATGTTTTTCTGTTTATTTTTTTTTTAAATTATAGTCTTTAAAAATATATACGAAATATTTTCAATAATGAGCATTTTGTGAGTTAACAAATTTAGGCTCTAAAAGTATAATTAAAACAATTAAAACAAAACAATTAAATATAAATTATTTATGTATTTTTTTCGTTTTTAGTTCGAGTACCCTCTAAAAACATTATATTTCGTTCCTGTATGATCTTTTAATATACGTCAGCATCGTAGAAAACCTTTTTCTTTGTCTCTCAGAAAGTAGGTAATATGATTTTAGATTAAATAATATGGGAAAATTATACCATAATTCAAAAAAAAAATTAGTAAGTCTCTTAGGGAAAAATAAGCATTACAGAATTTTAAAAGTAAGTTTTTTTAAGCAAATTTTTAAAAATGAAGTTATATATAATCTTTTTGAGCTAAAAATGTGATCCCTTTTGCGGGAAAATATCGACTAATTAGATTTGAAAGCAAAATTTATAGCACATTTTTCTCTACTGACAGAGATCGTCTTCATTGTGAGTTTTATAAAAAATAGTTTTTTTATCATTATTCTTAGGTAAAACATTTTCCATCGATAATTACTAAATTTTGAGACTTAAGTCCTCACTGAAAAAATAATAATTTAAATGAAATTTAAATACTAAAATATTTTATACATATATTTTCTCAATTAGTCATAATTCTTAGTTTTCGAGTTTTTTTATATTTTCGCTCAAAAATAATGACTATAAGTGAGATTTTATATTCTGTTCAAAAATATTAATTTTTTGTTAATTAAATTTTTGATATAAAATAAAAATTGTTTTCAATATAAAATAAAAAATATAAAATAATTTTCAATTTCGAATAAACATTATGCATTATAACTTTTTGTGATTTCAGAAATTAGAAATCAATCTTAATATATGTTCATTTATTCACATATTTAAAAGCTTTATAGATTTATAGATTTATATTCATATATTTACTTTAAGATTTTTAGATGGCAATAAAGTCAATATGCTGGAATTTAAAATTAAATAACTTACTTAAAATTAGTAAATAATTCTTGAATGAAAAAATACTTTTGATTTGTAACTAATTATTTTTAATAATTACTATTTCTTGCTTGAATTTCTGATTACACAATTTCTTAAGAACAACTTTAATTTTTTTATTTTAGACCATTATAATAATTCTTACAAAACATTTTGATATTATTTTTATATGAACCACCCTAATATGCACACTTTCATGCATATATTTATGCATACTGTAAGTGATTGATTGATATTGCATGTACATCGTTGGCTGACTGCATAGTGACCTTGAGGGCAAACGATTTAGTTGGTTTGACAAAATTCCCGTTATAATTGACAAGCTATTGGAAAATGATTTGCTCGATTTAGACAAATTGGTTAATACGACGAAATTAAGGAAGAAGAAGGTCAGGTCAAAGAAAATTGCCCGCAGTAAAGTACAAGAGCAAAAATATACAGGAAGTGGAAGATGGAAAAATGACAATTTGACAAAATGAAACAAATTGAATGTTAAATTGATTATACTGAGAGATCGATTAGAATGAGAAAACTCGAAATAAAAATTGCTAGGTTTTAAAGTGCATTAAAGCTTTTAATGAAAATTAATAAAATGCTTTAAAAATGTAATGCTTTGTTTAAAGAGATTAAATTCTTTGCTTAAAGAGATTAAATTAGAGTTGAAAAATAACTAAATAAATGAAAAAATATATTGATGCTTGAAATTTAATATTTACTAATAATGTAATAGGAAAGGCAAGTATCACTTAAAGCTTAATTTTCATAGTATTTATGCGAAAAAAAAATATTGTCGATAACCTCAAGCACAAAACAAAATAATGAGCACATTAAGTCGTAAGCACCTTCAAAGTTCCATACACTCCATTAATGTAATTCAACCGAACAATTGAATGGGTTCAAGTAAATTGTAAACTCAGAAAAATGGAAAAAAAACTACAAACTACAAACAAATAACTGATGAAATGAGTAATAACACGGTTATTAAACAAAGCTAATGAAGCACTTGACAGTAATCAATAATTAAGTGAAAGTCAACAGCTCTGCTACTGGTGCAACCAATACTACTTATACTCGTACTACTACGATTATTAATAACATGTTTTTACTACTTAATTTACATACTAAATAACAAATGAACATAATGTGCACAATAATAATAGAATACAGAAAAAAATAAACTTAAGTGCTTGGTAGCATGAAAGAGTGAAATGGTTAAAGCCCATTACTTATAACGTTATTATTTGTAACAATGTGCTAATTGCTGTAAAAAGTGCCGTCTCATTGGATGTCGACGTCGTCCACAATCCTGCACCATATGTCAGGACGGGAATTATAGGCGACTTGTAGAGTTTGGTTTTGATTCCTCGAGAAATGAGTTTACTTCTCAATTGCCTTTTCAATCCAAAGTAGCACCCGTTGGCCAGATTGATTCTGCGTTGGATTTCAAAGCTGACTTTGGTGGTGTTGTTGATGCTGGCTCAAAAATTGCCGAAATCATCCACAACTTCGTAATTAACAGTAATGTGGGGGCCAAGATGCAAATGCGGTTACTCTTTATTTGATGAGAGTAGATATTTCGTCTTGCCCTCGTTCAGTATCATTCCCCTGGCTTTTTTTTTATCTAACCTGCAGAAAGCAGAACTTACGTTGCAGTTGTTATGATACTAATTATATCAAAATTAATATTGTAAGGGAAATCCCAAATACGAAGAAAAGACAAAAGGAGTAGCAGTGTGACGAGATTTCCAAATAAAAAGTAGAGACAAAAGAAGTGACAGTATGATGTAAATTACCCTTACAAAGGACAAACAAAGAGGCCGACAGTGTAAAGGAAATTCTCCGCCGTTAAAGACAAACGGAGCGTCTGCGGCTACCGCAGGCAAACGAATTATCTTAAGTGCGTAAACAGAATGTTTGGGCCATTTTCAGGTATAAAAAGATCGGCAGCCGCTATCACAAGAAGAGAGGAATAGACTACGCAGTGGAGTTAACATTGCTGTGAGCTGTGTGTTTTAGATCCGGATAAGCTGTGTGAAGCAGAGAATAATTGTGTACCATAAAGAATTGTAAAAGAAGCCATTGGGTATAGTAAATAATTGTAATTATTAAAGACTTTTACATATGTTGAGTTAATTCCTGTCGGTTAAGAGGCCAAACGAACAAATCTTGGACTATTATCTAGCAATCTAGTGATCGGACTCGAAGGATTTGGGAAATCATCGAGGGTAGCTAAGAAGAACATTGCAAGATGTTAGTTGTTCCAGGTATTTTTAGCTCTGCAGCTCATATTATTTTCTGCAGCATCAAATTGAAGAAATCACACGTTAAAGAGTCACCCTGTCTGAAATTTCATCTGGTACCGAATGGCACGGGGAGGTAGTTTCCAATTCTGACAGCGCTTGTGGTATTATCCAGGGTCAGTTCTATCGAAGATAGCTTTAAAATCGATGAAAAGGTGGAGTGTATCGATTTTTTTAAGATGTCTTCTCCACGACTTGGCGCTTAGTGAATATCTGGTCAATGGTGGATTTTTCAGATCTAAAGCCACACTCATAAGGTTAAATCACTTCGTTGACGGTAGGCTTTAATCACTCATAGGGCTTTATATGCTATAATGAGGAGGCTCCTCACTGAATTGGAGATCCACAAGCGTTGCCAAGGAGGGAAATTATGTGATAAAAAATCTGAATGTAATGTTTTTCGGAAACATAGTTTGTTACAAAACTAAGCTAGTTTTACAATTTTCATTTGATGGTCGAGTTTTCTGCATTATTCCAAAGAAAATTTATGAATTTGTTTATCTCAACTCCAATATGTTTAACGGTACATAGGTACTCTATAAGGCTTAGCGCTCTCGAAGGGAATGTTGACCCTATTTCCCCACCTAGACCCACACCTACCTCACGTGCGCCACTCAGGGCTGCTGTGTCGCTTGACCAACGTTATTCAGGTCTATTTGTAGTAGTTTAAGAAATTATTTAATTAGGAATAATAATGAAAGTGTGACTTTTGTTCTTATTAATTTTTCGGAGGTTTTGTTTTTGATTTTTAATTTTTTATATCTGTCAATTGAAGTACATACTAATTTTTTATTACTGAGTTTAATACAGTTTTTTAATTAGACATTTTCTTCATAAAAAATATTATCTCTAATCAAATGAAAAACATTTATGCAGTACGTACATTTATTTTGATAACAACGATTTGAATTTAATTTAATTTATGCTCATTTTTTTGTTCAACATTTCCAAAAAAAAAAAAAAAAAATCATAATAAAATATAAATATGAAATATTTGATTTAAATTTTTGTTTAAAGCATTATAACAAGATTAACTCAGGTAAAAATGTGTTTCATCTAAAACGAAATTAATAAAATGACATATTTATATTTTATTTTGCACTTACTTTTTTATACTTTTATTCTTGTATATTTGATATTTCATTTTAATAACACAAAATACAATTTTGTCAGTTTAGTTTTGTGTCAATTGACACAAAAATTAAAAATAGATTTTAAATTAATTTTTTTGCTTTATTTAAAATAAAACCGTGAGGTTTTGTGTGTGAAAAAAGTACAAAATATATATATATGCGAAAATGTTGATTAAATTTCACATAATGTTAGCAAAATTAATTATATTAAAAAGTATTTTGGACTTTTATTTTTAAACATAACATTAAATATTTATGACTGATATTTTATAGAAATGCAATTGTTATATATTTAATAGAAACATTAAAAAAGTAGAGAAAATAGTAATGAAAGAATTAATTAGGGAGAATACGATATTACATAAATAAATAAAATTTAAAAATGTTTCATGAATTAGCTAATTTCATAGTAAAATTATATTCTAAGCAAAAAAATTATTTAAAAAAAAAAAATTGTGATGTATTTTTTATTATAAAGTTTGAACCTTAGCATTATACCTGAAACACTACATCACTCGTGAATTTTAGCAAACTTCGATCAGTTTGAGATAGTTTTCGATCACTTGTTGGCATATATTGAGTGATATTTCAGCCAAAGCTTGACGAATATTGGTTTTGAAGTGCTCAAGAGTGAAAAATGTATCTGCTGCATATCTTTTGCGTATCCAAAAAAAAAAAAAAGAAAAAAAATCCAACTGTAAATTTCTCTCGTAATAAAGCAATATTCGCTCGTGTTGTGTGACATGTGGCACCACCTTGTTTGGACCTCATATTGTCAAAGTTGTGTTCCTCAATTGCAGTCCAAAAAAGTCGGTTATCATACGACCATAACGCTCCGAATTGACAGTGACAGTCTCGTCTCGTTATCGTTTTCAAAAAGGTAAGATCCAATCACACCTCTCGACCAAAGAGCGCACCAAACAGTTAGTTTTTTTGGATGTAATAGCCTCTATTCAATTATTTGAGGGTTTTTGGAGCCCAAGCGCGACAATTTTGCTTATTCATGTATCCACACAGTGAGAAATGTGCCACATCGCTGAAGAGAATTTTGTTGAAAAAACGGCAGTCAACTGCTTGTTGTTCAAGTACCCAATCGACGTAACGTTGTGAATGGTCAGCCTGCTTCAGTTGTTGTGTGAGTTGGACTTTATATGGATCTAGGTATAAGTCCAATTGCGAAATGCGCAATTCGTTTTCATGTTCACTTACAGTAGCGATATTTAAGGTAGAACGAGCAAAACGATGATGCACAGGCCTTACAATATCTGTAACCGATTCAGTATCTTAAATTTTCTTTAAAATTTTACTAACTGCTCGAGTAGTTGAACGATAATGTGCACAATTATCTCTTCTTAACGTGATCACGTTTGGTTTACCATTTTTTTAGTAGGTCTCAACAATTTTAACGCGTTATGCGGTTGTTAAGCGATCAATTTCCTTAAATGCCTAACATTCAACTAAAACAACAAACAGACAATTTTAGTTTGACAGTTACGTTTGACAGATGTAAAGATACAGCCCTGCACTTTCGAAACCACTAAATAATGCCTAACCTTTTATATAGGCATATCTTCATAATTCTCTTATTCTCAATAGAACCTTCCACACTTGTAAATATTCAAATTGGCTTAGCTTAAAATTCTAATCTAAATGCATGAAATTGTCGGCAAAATTCAATTATGAAACTCTTCACAGTTTCCGATGTGAAAGAGTAAATGAATAAATATGCTAATAACACTTTGTCATAATTTGGTCTGTTCGAAATTGCTATCTTTACAAGATTCAGCGAGACGTATGAGTAACGGTTATTGCATTAGATAGTCAACAAGTCTTTCAAGCTATTTGATGTGGCAAGGTGAGCATATTAATTAAATTAAGTTATGAGTAATAAATGTATAACAAAAAGTGGAAATTAACGGTTTGAAATTCAATGGAAAGAAAATTCAATAAAAACAAGAAAGTCGAAAATGTAAAAATGTTAGATAAATGAATAAATAATATTAATAAAAAATACTAATACTTTGAATAATGACGTTGGAGAACTCCGATAAGAATAAATTTCGTTCAACAAAAAATATGACTTAACATTTGTGGAAAAAAATTCAAAACCTTTGACGGCTTTATTCTTATCTATAAGTAACCCTTCGTTAAGTTTCAAACTTTGTTTATACTCTCCATATAGGTATATATTTATTGTCAAATTAACCAAATGCTACTACGCTTTCCCTATTGTCAAACTCATTTCCGCTTTACATTATTCATTTGATGAGAAGTACAGTCAAATTACATTAATTGGTAAAATATGTCTAACAAAATGTCAAATTCATCAAATAATCGTACAAGTATAACAAACAAATTCACATTTCCAACGTTACCATTAAATCAGCGAGTAATAGGCTTACAATTCAGGCAGAGTCAAGAAAAAAAAATTAAGAAAAATATTAAATAAAGCCGAGTGTGCACAAGCACGTAAATGAATTCGTAAGCAGAAGGGAAGGAAATGCACATTTCAATACAAAATTCTAGCCAAATAAAGCGCCGTTGGAGCAATACAAAAATTTCTCTTCGCTGAAAACACTACAACAATAACATAGATATGTTTATTCAAATCGAAAATATAAACTTTGGTATATATGTTGGAGCTAAAAGGTATTTGGTAAATACCGCCATTTCCATTTTAGTCCTTGTTTGGTAGCTGCAACACATTATTGTAACATTTCCGGCATTCTATATGCGCCGTCATGCATAATTCCAATATACAATAGGTATATGTGAATGTAGTCATGTATAAAATGCTTTGCAAAGTTCATTGGCATTTGTACTTAGTAATCGATAATTTGGCTTAGCAATAAGCGTCATTTAATGCCACACAGTTTGCATGTTCATGCTTACATACTCGTTCGTATTCATCCGGCCTTTTCGACTACAAACTTTAGTTATGTGCTTACACATGTACTTATCTCTATTGACAATTTGTCATATAACTCAATTGTGTGTTAGCTGTTTTGATTTCGGCATTGATTGATTGATATATGGGTTTTGTAATTACATGTATCCCTTTGTGCAAACAGACAGATACTTCGTTGGCTGTCGAGGGCTATAATTATGTGCGCACTTAATTATTATTTTTATTTTAGTTGGTATATCATTTGAAGTTTATGATTAAAATTTGTTGATTCGGTTGGGTTAATTGGAAATTTTAGCTTTTGACCACTGATAGCTGTATAAGTATGGCTAACATTAAATAATTTGAGAAAACTTCTCTATATATATTTTGAGACAAAGTTAAGAAAAATGTAATATTTCCTTATTAATACAATAAGTATATTACCGTAAAATATAAAAGTAAAATACCTTAGGGAAAAAAGTATATGTGCATTTCTGTTCACAATGGGTTCTTCTCGCTTAATAACAGTATTTATTTTTTTAGATGTACAAGTTGTTTTCGTTATATTCTCTGATATATTTCCATGTTCAAAATTCTTCTTTACACTTTATCCGTACTACTTTTATTAGAAAAAATGTGATCATGTGTTGGAAAAAGTTATATATGCATTCTGAGATTAGTGTATTTTTAACAACCTTTAAGATTGTATTCTAGTCTAGAATTTTTGAAAATTCCATTTTTTGCATATATTTAAAGTTTAACTATTTAAGAATATATCAAAATATTTTCGGAGATACAGGTATCTTTCTGAAGCGGCATCCATTTCGCCTCGGCCTTTGTGCGGAACTTTAAACTCGTTTTTCTCGAAACTACTTTTTTCGATACAGTGACTACAATATCTCAAGTTCTAATCTAATTAAAAAGTTTTAAATTTTTAAAACATTAGACAAAGTTAAAAAATTTCTGAAAAAATCCAGCTCTATTTTTGAGCAGCCGCCATTTTATGGAATTTTTTTCCAAGTTTTGCAGGTTCTTGAGATAGCGACATTTGTACTAATTAGGAATCCATTATCCACATGGCTTTTTTCCCCCTCTCTAATTCAAGAACGCATAATTCCATGATTTGTTTTTTATTAATGTTGTTTACTCTTAAAATATAAATAAACAAATGATTAAAAAATGGATAATACAAACTTCAAATGATTTTTTTTATAAATTGCCAAAAAAAAGCTCGAAATTCAGACCTCTAACCTAGAAAAACCCCTTAAGTAACGTGAAGTGCATTGGTGATATTTTTTGTCGGAATCTCGGTAAGTAAAAGAATTCCGTTCATCTTTAGCATAAAACATTTATATTGAATATCGTTTTTAGGTTGAAATGCCACGTGTTACACATTTATCAGAGAAGGAGCGTGAAATGATAAAAGGTTTGCAAGAATCGGGAAAGAAAATTACCAAGATTACTTCCAGGGTGAACCTTCATAGAAATATTATTTACAATTTAAAAAAAAATTCCCAAAAGTTAAGGTAGAATTAAGCGCAGTGAAGGACCGACTAGAATCGATGACAGTTGTAAACGTGAAACTCGGCAGCTAGCAACGCAAGCATGACTTGCTTGGAAATTAAGGCACATTTAAATCTAGGTGTATGAAGAAGAAGAGCTTACCAAATCTTCACGCAAAATAAATTGGTTAGATAAGAGTCTCGGGAGCCTGTACCCAAGCTTCAAAGTCAACATATATGAGCACGTCTGGCCTTTGCTGAAAAACTAAAATTTTGAACAGATGAGTTGGAAATGGTTGATTTTTCTGACGAAAAGAAACTTAATTTGGACGGTTCGGATGGCAGCCATAAGTTCTGGCGTGATTTACAGCAGCCTTGCCAAACCCGCTATAAGCGCAATCATGGTGAGGGTTCACTGATGATTTGGGCAGCCTTTGGACATGGTGGAAAGTCTCCGCTGTGTTTCATACCCATCAGGACGAATGAATAAATATATATTAAGCTATTGGATGAAGTACTGATCGAGTCTGCTGGTAATCTTTGAGGTGATTCCTGAAATTTTCAGCAAGACTCTGAAGTATATGTATAAGTGATGTTCTTAGAACAACGCCAAATCAGGCTCTACCCTTTTATATTATATTTACAGATAGACCAGTCCTGCAAGCATCTGGAAGCGTAGTGTGCACTTATATTAAGGGAATCTTTCGTATTATTTTGTATTACTTGTGATAAGGAACATTCTAATTTACTGAGAAAAGTTTTCATTTCTACCAAATACTACGGATTTTCGTGTCTCTTTAGAAAGGAATTTAAATTCGACCCACAATCTTCTCCAGAGAGGAGGTATAAGGTGGACAAAGAAACAGAGATAAGTATCTAAACGGAGGAATCCTGTATCTAAGTTAGATGAACGAGTTGGAGGTGGTATATTTTCAGCAAAATTGTATACTAGAATCGCCTTCCGACTAGCAGATCACCGCTCCTCTCAAAGCTGAAATAACTGCAACTAAATAAATGTTTCTAGTTATGACAAAGAGGGTATTTACAAAAATTAATATATTTTTATTCCCAGATAGTCAAGTGGCTTCGAAATCACCATAGTCTCTTAGGATCACAACAAAGTTAGTAAAATAATGGCTACATCTATTAGTGTGTGAAGTAGGAAGTTACGGTAAACTTACAATGGGTTTCAGGAAGCAGAGATATCACAGACAACTATGAAGCAGATGAACTTGTCAGATTAAGTCAGATTAAGCATCACTCTACAATTTCTGACTCTAATCATATATATCTGGCAACTTGTAGATATCTAATTGATAAACATGAATGGAATATGAGCCGCACAGGCCAACTACTGAAATTTAAAATAAATGTCATAAGAACTCGGGTACCTACAACGACTAGAAGCAGAAAATAGGTAGAAGAAGAGCAGACTATGCGGATGCAAAGATTTTTATACGAAAAGAATCGCAAAAATCTGGCAAGGTTTTCTTGACGATGACTCGAAAGTTGCACATATAAAACTGTTCGAATTAAACAACTTTATTAAGACCACAGGCTGGTTCAAAGGAGGAAATGATAGTGTGAGGGGATTCTAGCCCCGGTGGTATCACAATGGATCTCTTAAATGCCTAGTTGCGTGGAATAGGCAACCACTTTACCAACATGTTTACTTAAGTTTTATATTTATTTAAATTTATAATATACAGGGGGTGCCCCAGGAGATGTGAAAATTAAATAGCATTAAAAAAAAAAAAAAAAAAAGGAATAATTTTATATTTTTAGGTATTTACATTTAATCCGTTCTTTTGCAATTGATTTAAATTATTTTTTTAATGAAAGAAAAAAAGTAGCCGTCTTTACTGAGCAGAGCAAAATGAGCACTTTTCGCTTATTACTTATTTCAGATATATCTGGCGGAATTGCAATGGTTGCGGTTCGACTTGATCTCGGCAATGGGCCGATTGTAAAATATATAATAATATGCATATATATATATATATATATATATATATATATATATATATATATATATATATATATATATATAGATATATATATATATATATATATGCTTTGTAACCGCTGAAGTGAATTTCGGCCGAATTCCTCCTCCAATTTTACATCCTGATGATTTTATCAACAATTGGAAGAACCTATAGTTTATTCTAAGCCTCCTCCGAACGACCGATGGATTTTTATCAGGAACTTTTATTTCATATAAGAAATACACTCTGTGGGCTTGACATGCTCTGCCGAAAGGCGACCGAAATTAGAAAAATTAATTTGACGATTTTTTGAGGAGCTTCTATTTCATGGAAGAAACACACTTGGAGGGATCGATATCCCCTGCCGAGTGGTTAATCTATAAATATATATAAATGTTATGCTGGTTTGTATACGTTTAAAAAAGCCAAGATGATCTGCAGCGATTGAGCTGAAGTTTTTGCATGATATATAATCTAGTTTTTATCTAATTTTTGCATCAGTCGCATATCCGACGAAGGTGGACCTGTGACTTACCTATTCGAAAAAATCATATTTGTGCTTCGATTTGCTTGAAATTTGGTACATAGGTAGCTTTTTGCTTAGATAAGCAGAAACAATACTTTTATCTCAACGAAGGAGACCATGGAGCGCCCTATTCGAAATCTTATTTATGGTTCGATTTACGTGAATAATGATTTCCAGGCTGCGGAACGATTTAGTTGAGGAAAAATTGTTTTATGCTTCGATTTGGTTTAAAGTTTAGATGATATGTCTAAATAGACCATGGATCAGGAAAAGAGTTCAACTCGCCTGAGAAAAATTTCTTTACGGGAAAGGGATCACCGACAGAGGGACAAAAATTAGGATAATTTGGATGTAAGCATAGGTTCGTGTGTATTTTTTCGCTCCCTAATGTAATTTTACTGCGTTCGTTTTACATTGAAACTTTCATATCGAAATTTTCGTGAAATCTTTAATTAGTGAATTAGCTAAACCCACATGCAAATACGTAGCTAGATCAATACTAAAAAATTATAAAAAGTTTAAGATTTTGATTTAGATGATTCTTAAATAGAACTTTAATGATCTATTGCATTACCAATTAGAATAAAAATTGGAGAAAATGCAAAAAGCCACAACAACATGTGGCCGGGTCAGCTAGTTTTTTTTTTTTTTTTTTAATTTGAATGTTTGTCGGGCAAGGGATCAAGAGATCAAAACCGGTAACCCTTCGCTCGATAGTATGCTGTGTTTGAATAATTAAATTCACATATTTATTCATATAATAAATGATTTAATATAAAATTTTACGAAAACACCTTAGTAGCGAAGAAAATTTCTATGAAAGGCATTTTCACGCATTTCCCTCATCCATATTGCACTAGAACCTGCTACAAAAAGCAGAAAATCGATCTAAATATCAAAAATGGCTTAGTCACATACATATAACTATAACCAAAATCGAATGCCCATAAGTGACGAATTTCATAGCTCACTCAACCATAGGAACATAGTTACATAGCAGCATACACACCCTGCTGTCATTTGGTGTGTGAGTGTATTTGGGTACAACTTTTCTTCCAACATATAATGCACAGCTGCAATTAAGTGTGCACATATAGCAAGAATATACGTGATATCTTTATGGTCAATTCTCATGAAAAAGGCACACAAATTGTAGAAATGTCGGCAATTGAGTCACAAGTGTATAATAAAAGTGATCCCAACATAACATACTTCATGCACTAAAGAAATTATGTCACCTTTGTTGCATGAAAGATATTATATCAATTTCAAATTCAGATAGTTTTTTGTTTACTGATCCAAATTTTTAAATACAAAAGAATTGATATTGTCTTAAAATTCAACGAACTATATTAAACAAATACACAAGTAAAGCGTAAAATAGTGAAAAAAATTATTTGGATACATAAGTAAAAAAAAGACAAATTAAAATTTTTTTGGGTTTCATAATTTTTTAAACAAATGTGACACTTTTTATGTCCTTTAATTCACTCTTCAGAGGAAATACAACTGAAGCGTGTAAATAATTGAGAATATGCGTAAATATATATTTATTAATTAATTTATTATTACTATATACTCGTATGTTAAATACTGTAAAAGTTCAATTACTACTATTCAGTTTAATTCAAATTTCTGTTTTGCCCATGTAAATTCTTAATAAAATTCATTGCACAAACTGCACCCAAGCGAATGCTTAATTGCTGCACCTGACACTGCTTGGGCCCCACACAATTTAGTTTGTGAGCGTTTCGCAACGTTTGTCATTCATTGCTCAGCATTGTTGAGCGCTGTGCTTCTTATGCCGGATGCAATTAAAATGTCATTTTGTGTAACTGAAGCATAAAATACCCGCTCAAGATACAAGTAATTACAACAAAAACGTATGGTATCTTGCCAAAAACAATAAGAACAAAAAACATCACGACGTAACAGACACTGCATATATTGAGTGACAGCAGTAAAGTGCGAGCTTTTTGTTCAGTTTCGTAGTTTTCTAAAGCTTACAAGGTTTCAGCGATAGCAAGTTGTCCAAGTTTTATCTCTAAGTTATTTTTGTGATTGTGTGAGTAAGTTTCTGAAAAAATATGACCAAAAAGAATAACAAAAATGAAAAAAAATTAAATAATTTATAATAAAAATAAACCAAAATATAATAATGAAAAGCATAAAAACTAGAAACAAATCAAAAAGAAAAAAATAAAATAAAGAATAATAATATAAAAAATATAAAAATGAAAAAAAAAAACAAATATAAAATGAAATAAAAAATAGAATACAAGTATATAAAAGAATAAAAAAATAAAATAAAACAAAAACAATAAAAACTAAATAATTAAAATTAAAACTAAAAAAAAAATAAAATAAAATTATATAAAATAAACTAAAAAAATATAATAATAAAAAAAATAAAAAATTAAAATAAAAAATATATAAAAATAAAAAAAAAATAAAAAAATAAATAAAATAAAGTTAAATTAAATTAAATTAAGGATTGTTTAATGCGCCCTGTAATTGGTTTTGGGTATAAGTAAATGAGCTGTATTCGAAGGCCTATTGTTGTTAGAAAAATTATTTATAATTGAATATTTTGTTATACAACAAAGAAAAATTGGTAGAAGTGACAAAAAACTAAACGAATAAAAAAGTTGAAAAAAAATTAACTGAAATAAAATAGGCAAAATAAAAAGGGAAAATATATAAAGTTGGATAGAAAATAAAAGAATAACAAAAGGATTAAATAAAACAGAAGATAAAATAAATAAAATAAAGTCTATTAAAAATAAAAAAATAAAAAAGTTAAATAAAATAGAATTAAAAATAAAATCAAATGAGAAAAATATAATATAAAATAAGATAGAGTAAGCTAAAAAATATATAAATAAACAAAATAAAATAATAAATTATATTAAAATAAAATAAAGTAAAATAAAATAAAATAAAATAAAAATATAATAAAAAATAAATAAAAAGCATATCAGTTATTAACAATTAAATACAATAAAAAAAAAAGATGGAAATGAAAAGAAAATAATAAAAATAAATAAAAAAATTAAAAACAAAATAAAAATTAAAAAAAAATGAAGAAAAATAAAATAAAATAGCATAAAATGAATTGAGAAAGAATAAAAAAACTAAAAAAAAAAATTATTATAATAGAATAACATAGAAGTAAAAAATATAAAATAGAATAAAAAATAGAAGAAATTTAACTACAATAAGATAGAATAAAAAACAACTAATATATAAGAAAATAAAATAATATTTGGAAATATTTACTTTAAGCACATTTTTCTTTGTTAAAATATTCACGAAAATTTGACATCTCTATCTACTTGTCATTATTATACTTATTGTATTTCCTTTTTATTTTGTATGCCATTTTTTCCTTTCTTCTCTCCGTAGCATTGAGCATTAGCTGGTGAACATACATATTCCCTAATTTAAAACTTTATAACTGGGAATTCCGCTAACATCTTATCAGGTTTTAAAATAATATAAAATTTTATTCAAAATAGAAGAAAAAAAAAACAAAATATAATAAAATGAAAATGAAAAAATATAACAAATGAAAAAAATAAATAGAGTAAAAAAACATTAACATTCAATTGTTCAAAACCATCCCACTATACTAACCATCTCAACTTTCTAAATATTCTAGTGTCACAATCTTCCATCTAGAAGCAACATGAAATTCAATTACTAGGGAATGAAGGAAATTGTGCGAAGCACGTGAGCTGTGTTAACGACTGGACATGCACATGTTGTTGCCATTAACGTCGTCATTCCGCAACAGCAACTAATAAAATATTCCTCTTATTCTTGTAAAGTAGAGCAAATAATGCACTGTGAAGGTGGAAGTAGTATAGGGCGAAAATGAAAGGAGTAAGGATATTTTAAAGAAATTTCGTTAATTTACATGAATTTATTTAATATTTACGCTGTAGCGTAGATAAAAAGGATGTACATTCTTTACGGTGGTAGTGAGCAATGACTTCCTTGCACACTCATAGCAAAGGACATGCAAAAAAAAAACTTATAGGAGTACACAATTGTAAACATTTCAAGTGTTTCTCATGTTATGCGCATACAAAACAAACAAAGGGCGAATGTAAGGTGCATAATACGTTATTGCTACTCTAGTCTTCTGTAGGAGAATTCAAAGCATATCAGCAAGCGGTAAGATAGGACAGTAGACCAGTAAATGGCAGTCAGAAAGTTCATAAAGCAAAAAAAGTACATAGTGGCGAGAATTACTGCTTCATATTTACATTGCAATCGCAAAAAGCGTATTGGGTAAACAGTTTTCATATTTTCTTATATACATAAAATGTATTTCTGAAAGATATACATACATAATTTTTGTAGAGCACAATGTACATATATTTCCTTCTTAATAATTTAATTATATTTTAAATTTCATATTTCATATTTTTTATATAAAATTTTACATTTTATATTATATAATAAATTTTATATTAATTATTATTCTGCTTTCTGAGTTCGCATTGCACCTGCTGTAATATGAGTATATATATATTGCTTGAATTTGTTTCTGCTTTCCCGTAACCTTTTGCTCTCATGACTTTTGAATGCCATATACCACTGGTATTGCTGGCAACTCAGGTCACGTAAATAATTTGACCGCAAATAGTTATGCATTTACTCATACGTGGGAAGATGTGAAATATATATATGTATGTAAGACAGGATGAGTGGCAGAAATGTAGTTTTGTAAGTAAATACTATATAGAATATATAAAGGGTGTTTTTTTTTTTATAGAGGTATAGAACTTTAAGTTGGCATTACTTTTCAAGATGGTGACCGATTTAACAGCTGTCAAGTTTGGCAATTCATCATGAATAGACTCACGCCTGAACAACGCTTGCAAATAGTGCAATTTTATTTCAAGAATAATGGTTCTGTGCGGAAAACGTATCGCGCACTACGTCCATTTTAGCGATGTTTAGCGATGAAGCGCACTTCTGGTTGAATGGCTACGTCAACAAACAAAACTGCCGCATTTGGAGTGAAGGTAATCCTCAAGTGCATGTTGGAACACCGTTACATCCAGAAAAACTGACTGTTTGGTGCGCTTTATGGGCTGGTGGCATCATTGGTCCGTATTTTTTCAAAAACGATGGTGGCCAGAACGTTACAGTCAATGGTGATCGGTGTAGAGCCATGATTACTAACTTTTTCATTCCTGAATTGAATAACCATGATGCCCAGGAGATGTGGTTTCAACAAGATGGGGCAACGTGTCACACAGCTCGTGCCACAATAGATTTATTGAAAGGCACGTTTGGTGACCGCCTAATTTCACGTTTTGGACCTGTGAGTTGGCCTCCAAGATCTTGTGATTTAACACCGCTAGACTACTTTCTGTGGGGCTATGTAAAGTCATTGGTCTATGCGGATAAGCCACAAACGCTTGACCATTTGGAAGACAACATTCGCTGTGTTATGGCCGCTATACGGCCACAAATGTTGGAAAAAGTCATCGAAAATTGGACGTCCAGATTTGACTACATCCGCACCAGCCGTGGCGGTCATATGCCAGAAATCATATTTAAAATGTAATGCCACAAGATTATCTTTCGGATAAATAAAATTCATGTCAATCGCATAATCCATAGTTGTTTTATTGCAACTTAAAGTTCTATAACTCTATAAAAAACACCCTTTAGTATATTATAACCAGCAGGAACTCAAAAAATCGCAATTCTTTTATAGAATATTTATCTGTTTTACCCTTTGCTGAATAAGTTTGTAGAATTCTCTATTCCTTTTGCTGTCTCAAGGCGTTGAATTCGGTTAAGAAGGGAACCGAGAGCGTGAATTTCCGTTTCTTCTTGAATTTAAAGTAGTTAGTTTTTAATGATTTTGAGCTCTATATACATTAAGCTAGTAACAAGAAGTGAGGCCAGATAGATATTAGCTGGAATAATCACTTATATATTTATTTTAATCCACTGAATCATAAAAAATGACATTTTTTTTTTACTTTTGGGCTTACTTTTGTTTACTCTTTCAACTCATAGCTATCCTTCTCTACAAAAATTATTTTTCCTACCTGTCACTTCAATCCAATTAGGTAAGGCTCACATTACACCAAAAAGAGTGTCACAAGAGAAGCAGAAGAAAAAAATATTAAGAATAAAAATAAAATATAAAAATTTTAAGAAAAAATTCACGAAAAGCATTCTTATGGACAGCTCACTTATATTAATAATTAATTAAGTCATAAATAAATGAAAGGAGCAGTGTCAAAAGCAAAATGTATTACCTTCAGCTCATACACAACTGTTGCTACAGAATATTAATAAAGAGATTTTTCATGAAAACTTGAGTGCCCGGTGACCTTCAAATGGGGGAATAAATATATAATTTATTTACTTATCGTAAATATGAAAATAAAATCAGAATTCGAAAAAAATCTAGTAGTGCATCAAGCTTTCTTCTTAAAAATTTAATTTGAATTTTTCTTTACTAAAAATGACTTAAAAATTTATTGATCCGAACAGAACAGTATTTAAAAAAAAGAACTGTAAGTTCGGTCCATCATTTGCAAATTGCAAAATTCAATTTAAAAGATTTTCAGTGTCAATATTAACATGAGTTCACGTCACGAATACCAAATTTCATGCTTCTAGATGCCTTTTTAGAGGATTTTTGACCTAAAACCTCATATCTGAACAAATCGGTTATATGACCACTACATGATATAGTCGGCCGATTTCGACGATTTTAGAACCAATATGCAATTTATTATGTATGTGTAGTATGTCACGAAGCGAATGGGTCTGGTAGGGAACGAGGGTAAGACGAAATATCTCCTGTCATCAAATAAAGAGTCATCGCAGTCGCGACTTGGCTCCCACGTCACTGTTGACAGTCACAACTTCGAAGTCTTAGATAATTTCGTGTATCTGGGAACTAGCGTTAACAACAACAACAATTTTAGCATTGAAATCCAATGCAGAATCACTCTTGCCAACAAGTGCGGCTTTGGACTGAGCAGGCAATTGAAAAGTAATGTCCTTTCTCGACGGACCAAAACCAAACTCTACAAGTCGCCCATCATTCCCGTCCTGACATATGGTGCAGAAGGCTGGACGATGTCTACATCCGATGATTTGGCTTTAGGAGTTTTACAGAGAAAAGTTTTGCGGAAGATTAATGGTCCTTTGCGCGAATACTGCAGATGATGAAACGATGAGCTGTACGAGCTATACGTCGACATTGACATAGTTCAGCGAATCAAGAGACAGCGGCTACGCTGGCTGGGTCATGTCGTCCGACTGGATGAAAGCGCTCCAGCTTTGAAAGTATTCGATGGAGTATCCGCTGGCGGAAGCAGAGGAAGAGGAAGACCTCCACTACGTTGGAAAGATCAGATAGAGAGAGACCTGGTATCACTTGGTATTTCTAACTGGCCCCAAACTGCAAAAAGAAGAAACGAGTGGCGCGCTATTGTTGACGAGGCTATAATCACGTAAGAACTGCCTACGCCAAATAAGAAGAATAAGAAGAAGTATTTCACGTTCTTAGGTACTTTTTTGATGGATTTTAAATCTGAAAAATCTGTCGTATATATGATGTAATTATCCGATCTAGCCGGTTCCGACAAATGATCGTTTGAAAGTATAAGTCCATCTGCCTACCAGGTTTAGTTGAAATTTTTCCAAAAATTGAGGGACCAGCATGCACTAAAACAGACAGATAAATAAGTGGACAGACGGACATGTCTAAACCAATTCAGCTCGTCATTCTGATACGATCGTTATAAATCTTGGTGGATCAATCTCTACTCCTTCTGGTACTTGCACATTTCGGATAAATACAGGTATAAAAAATGATGAAAAGACCTTAGATTGAATAATTTTATTTTACACAATAAATTTTCATTGAAAAATATTTTTGGTTACGGAAATAAGGCATACATTTAACGATAAAAATAGTTATTCAACAATTTTTTTATTATTATTATTTTTTTTTGCAGTCATACTCCATATACTCGTATACTTGCTTAATTTAATTTCCTGCATGTTTAAGCTGACTTTGGCAGGTGTTCTTTTAATGCACCACTTTCTATGCAGACATCTGTGCAATTGTAATTTTTCAGCATAGTTTACACCCTCACCCACTCAAGCAACCACCATACACATACAATGTTGCCTTATACAGAAGTCATTTAACAAGGTTCAACATGTTAAAGGTCAAACGCACATAAATACAAACGTACATACCTACTTACAACTGTTGAATTTGTAGTGGTTGAGCTGTGCGCCAGGCAGGCTTTTTACACTTCAATGCACAAATCGTTATTAAAGTGCAATTCCAGTGGCTGTACCTTTCGATTGCTTTCGTTTGTTTTTCTTAGTTGGTGCAGTGGGTGTTATGTGTGTGTTATGTGCTGGTATTTCAAAAGGCTGGCAAGGCAAAGAGGTCAAGGAAATTGCACTTTAAGCATTTAAATGGCAACTAAATGTTTAGCAGCGTGTATTTGCACAGAAATGACTGCTTACATACTACCTTGTTTGCTCAAGCAAATAAAATGGTATGGTGAATATTTGCAAATAGTTTTTAACTGGAATAAAATAAATTGTATTTAAATGAATAAATTGTATTAATACGAATATTATATGAATTTCTTTAAAAAAAAAATACTATAAAATATACTATAAAAATATTAAATTATATTAAAAATTTAATTATTTTCTTAAAGTGCAGTCTCCTTTTTTTGGCTACTTTTGGAAAATTATGAGCAACTGTTGTAATTTTCTAAAAAAAACATATATATATATATAAGAGTGATATGATTCCTTAAAAAACATACTAATTATTAAGGAAATTCAAATCTTTTTTATTTAAAGTAAAGTACAATCGATACAATTAAGTTCTGAACATAACATCATTCAAATGGCCTCCACGATTTCTTTTGCATGAACAAATTCGATGAAGCCAGATTTGAACACTTTTTCCGCTAAATCAAGTCGTATGTCATAAATAGCACGTTCAATATTGACTTTTAAAGCTTGAAGAGAATCTAGTTTTTTACTAAAGACCAATGAGTTCAAATAACCCCACAAGAAGCAGTCTAATGGTGTTAAATCACACCTTCTTGGAGGCCATTCAATGTCACAATTTCTTGAAATAATCTAATCTCCAAACCTTTTTCTCAATAATTCGGTTGTTGCGCGTGCTGTGTGATACGTAGCCCCGTCTTGTTGGAACCAAATATTGTTAAGATCAACCTTTTCCAATTGTGGCCATAAAAAGTTCGTTATCATTGATATATACCGCTCCTCATTGACAGTAACGGTGCTACCAGCTTATTTTCGAAAGAATTACGGACCGATGATTCCACCAGACCAAACACCACACCAAACTGTCAATTTAGGTTAATGTAATGGTTTCTCATGAATAATTTGTGGATTTTCTACGCACCAGAATCGAAAGTTTTATTTATTTACCACACCACTCAGATGAAAGTCAGCCTCATCGGAGAAGATGATTTTCTTAAAAAATCGTTATGGCTTTCAAGTTGTTCCAAGGCAAAATCGGCAAATTCACGACGTTTTTTGGTAGTCCAATGGTTCTGAGTAAGAACAATTTTATACGGATGTAAGCCCAAATCCTTTCTCAAATTCCGCCAGGCTGGGGATTGAGGCAATCGCAATTCTTAAGGACGGCTTGGAATCGACAATTTCATTACTTCGACTAGTTCTTTGTCTTATTGGCACTTGAACATTATGTAAAGAAAATATACGCTCGAAATTTTTAATAATGCGACGAATAGCGAGCACAGGCGGACGATTATTACGACCATAAAGTAGCAAAAGCGCACGAAAAGTTGCAACTGCAGAACGATTATTATGACATAATATTGAATAATTTGTAAACGTTGCTCTTGCGTATATCTTGACATGATGAAATTGTAAACATTACTGAATGAAAAAATGACAGATCATGACACATAGAAATCATATCATCCCATCAACAATCTTTTTTTATATTTATTTAAATACATAAAAATACATTTCTTAAGTTGTCCGTATCTTTTAAGAATAAGCCAAGTATCTTCATAGTGAATTTTCACGCTATAAAAATTTCAAAAATTTAATTTTCGGTTGTTTCTAATTATATTTCAAGTAACGTAGTTTAAAAAAGGATGATTTTTTATGCAATTATAATATTTTTCGAAAGAAATAAAGAATAAATTTGAATTTCACGCATACAAAGCCAAAAATGGTATTTTTCGTCTTATAGTGCAACATTTTAAGGATATCATCTGAAGTTGAAGTTGATTGGAGAAAAACTTTATACAATTAATATTATCTAGATGTCTCGTCTCGGAAGTATGCAGCTAAAATAGAAACTTTAGACGCATTTTTCTCGAAATATTTTTTCAAAAGTCCATATACACTACCATTCAAAAAGTACATAACTGATTCTTTTCAAATTTAGTACACGATTTCTATATATAAAACGCCTCCCCTCAGCGTTCATTGTTTTTTTCAAAATAAAAAAATTTTCCACTTTCAAATTTACAAAATTTTTCATTAAAAAAAGCAGTTTATGCTGCAAAGGACTACAAAAAGATTGAAAAAAAAATCAACGAACGCTGGAGCGGGGATTTAGCAATTTTTCAACTAAATTCATATATTACTTTTAATTGCTGAATCCCAAAACATATATGGCTATGTAATTTTGTGTAATTTTTACGCATAAAGAAAATTTTCCTTGCCTTCACTGAAACAAGTTGTATATTTCTACCGGCTCCCTCTCCATTTTTTTGTAGTTTTAAAGAAATGGTTGGATATACAATTAAGTCAAAGCCTCCTCCGAACTTTTGAAGAATTTTCATGAGGATGAAAAGCTTATCTTCGAAATACACTCGTAGGAGCTGACTTCACTACCAAGAGCGGATCGTTGTTAGAAAAATTAAAATAAAACTAATATTCTGTAATCACGGATTTTGGTCGGAACAGAATTCGAACACATGACCTTTCGTAGCGTTTTGCCCACTACTTTCAAATCTAACATTACGACCGAAAATCGCTTCAATGGCTATGAAGCTTCATATATAATACAAAATAAAATTTTTGTATAATTTTTATAAACTGGAAAGAAAAGAGATATAGGTAATAATGAAATTAGAATTTCTTAAATTTTTGATCGGTTTGTAGTTTCAAGTTCTACAAGATTTAAATAATAATCTCATGATCAGTAAACTTTCGCTAAAATCAATGCAACCATATACGATCACATAATTTCTAATCAATATCTGGCAAGTTAGATTTCATTTTTTAGTAAAAGCTCAAAATGTCAATTTAATATAAAAGAGAGCTACCAATATATTATACAAGTATATGTCAAATCCAGCTTCGGTAAAATCCCACCCGCCACTTTCATTTACATATACTAATTGTTCAACTTCCTTATATTTAATATATTTTGAGAGGCTCACTGTATTGGTTTTTTTTTTTATTTCTTAAAAATATCCACTTCCCGAAATTTTCCAACGAAAATATTCATTCTGTAACTAATTGTCACCCAAAATTGAAGGATGTTGCTCGTGAGTATAAATCTACGCAAGGGATAATTATTTAAGTTTTCTTATACAAGCTCCCTATGGAAAATTGAATTCAGTAGTAGTAAATTTTTTTTTGCTTAAAAAAAAAACGCATGGGAATTAAAGTAATACAATACTGAAATAAAAACATTTATATGTTTTCTGGAAATTTCTGGAAATTTTTAAAATTATATTTCACTTTCGTTGTTATATACGCAGGGATCAGAAGAGGGCTAAGATACACCGCAAAATGCCTATTTCCAAATTTTTTCTGTTCTCCGTTGTCTTATATGTCGATATTTTCACATATTTAGTGTTCTAAATTTCATAATTAACTTTTTTTTGTCCATATTTCCACCAAAAATTCAGAAATAAATATTCTCAGAGTCACCCTGTTCAATATACAAAATTTTGTTTATAAAAATTGATTTCCATAACACCATTTTTTATATTTGAATGATGACTTTGAAAAATTTTATTACTTAAAAAATTAAAAGAATTAAACTGCCTATGACATTAGAAATCATAGAAATAGGGTTTTCAATTTGCAATAAATTTGATAAGTTCATGTATGTAAGTTATAAAGATTTTGACAAGGCTGAAGAGAGCACTTTTTTCTTTTTTTTTTTATACTAAAAGATCTGGCGAGTTTCATTTGTTCCATTTTCTCTATTTCAAGAAAACTCAATGGGATAATAAAACAAAAATTTTCAAATTTTAATCTATTGATTGAAAAATAATTGAAATAATGAAAAACAGCAACAATAACAACAAAGAAAAGAAAGAGTAACGAACATATTTCACCGAAATTGTCATTGCGACATAGCCTAATATAAGTTATAATGTCATATGCAATTGCTTCCCATCACTGCACCTTCTTTTATTCACATTGTTAACTTCTGCATAGTAACCTAACGTCAGTTTTAAAACACCAGTATGGATCTATCGCTGATCCACTTCTAGCCAAAAAAAAAAGTATTATAGACAAAAAATACATTAAAGTATAATTAAAATTTTTAATAGTAAAATTCCAAGACCACTTCAAAGATGAAAAAAATAATTAAAATAATTAAAAACATACTTAAGTACAAACTATCGAGTAAGTTCAACTTGTATTACACAATACAATACCTAAAAGAGTTACTTAAACTTATATGTATGCTTTTGTTAGTTTATTAAAATGTGAAAGCATTTGTGAACGACATATTTCATAGTTAAATTATTCCTTTTTCGAAATGGTAGTATGTGTGTATGCCTCTTGGAAATAGAAATTAAAATCACTCAGCCAATAATGGTGAATACATAAATTTTTCCAACAGCAATTTTAACTTAAGAAGTTTTGAATGAATTTTGTGTTCAATTCATCGTTTCGACTTTGATTTGAGTGTGTAACTAATGGAACTAATACTCATCTGAACATAAATTTTGTTAAAAGTATATGTATAATTAACACGAATTTGTTTGTATTGAAATCAGTTAGTCAGTATGTGTCCTTTCATATTGTTCATGAGATATTTTTCTTCTCTAGATTTACTAACCCTTAGAGGGTTATTTATAATGAGTGATAAATACCTATAATATTAGTAGGAGGGATTTCCTCCAACAAAATACTAAAATCTAAGCTGTTGCTGTTTAGTATTTTATTTAATGTTGTGTGTTAATTGTGTTAATTTTTTAATCCCTATCACCATTTGACACTGTGCTTGCCAAAACTGAAAAGGTGGACTACTTAACTTGAAAATCAAATGCTATTGACTTTTCTGATCTCTGTGTGAAATAAATACTCCTTATTGAGGCATTGATGGCTCCATACCTCTACTTAATACGAAGGTTCAAAAGTGGGTCACCGTGGGCAATGAAGATTACAGAAGTAATTTTCGCCATATCAAATTAAAATAAATTAATAAAACAAATGTCGATACGAATTCCAATTCACATGCACTTCATCAATCCGAAGCATTTTATTATCGATCTCACTTAAAGGGAAACCTCATTCTGTTATTAATTGAAAAGAAGCGGATTATCTATATATATAAATAAAAAAACTAAAAACTGAAAGTTCTAAAGTAATAAAGAACAATAAAAAACAGTAAACAAATTATTTAACCTTAATAACTAAGTCCTCATGTAAGTGTTTCTAAATAATTTCATTTTGTACCAAACAAACAATGAAACTTTGACGTGTTCTCCTAATTGTGAGCCAGTTATGACCGAAATTGAATTCAAGAACGATTGGCATTTTAGGCGAAACCGCACCAACACCACAAATCATGGTTTACCAAATTCATTAATTTGTTGAAAACAAAAGTCTTCCATATTTGAGAGACACTCTGTGGTAGTCAGAACTGTATTGTATTTGTAGATAGTCTGATGAAAAAATTCAATTATCAAAATCCGGTCAGTCTGTAAAAAGCTATGCGTGGTAATACATAAACAAAATATGCGCGACGAACTGAGGACCTTCTCTTTCGTCGGTTAAAAATAGGATATATGCAAAACTATGCAGCCTAAAGAGTTCGAAACAACTCAATCTTTTCCTGTGTGGTTTGGCTGCTTTTTGAAAGTGTTGCCACCTGTCTGGAAAAAAATGTACTTAATAATTGTTTAATAAAGCGTTCTTAAATATCCTATTAAGTACATTTTTTTCCAGACAGGAATATATAATATATATATATATATATATAATGAACTGTAGGCCAAGTGACAACACATGTTAAAATATTGTTTAATAAAGCGTTCTTAATATATATATATATATATATATATATATATATGCATATATAATATTTTTTTCCCGAGCGTGCATTTTTAATTGAACAAGTTGAACTGACTTTAATGAAATTCTTGTACGAAAGTAGTTCAAATTAACTTTGTTTTCCGGACAGAAGAGCTGGAACTGACCTATTCGCAGGAAATCGTATTTACGGTTTATTATGCATTGAATTTAGTACATAGGTAGCATTGTCCATAGAAAGAAAAGAGCACTACCTTTACTTCTGAGAATTGCACCGAAAAAATTGTGTTTATTGGCTCAATTGAAATTCGTTTCGTTCCACAAATTCTAGCAATCTTATGAAGAGATGTGTTTTTATACCTTTTATGTACATGAAATGGCATATATTAATTTTGCTCCGAAGCATATATGTACCAGAAGGCGAGGAGATAGACCCATCGAAATTTATACGGATCTCATCAAAATCGCGAGCTAAGTTGATTTTGCCATGTCCATATTTCCGCCTGACCGTATGTCTGTTTGAACGCAAGGTATTCCTCAATTTTCAAGATATTTCAAGCAAACTTGGTAGAAGATGCCACTATATGTTTAAACGATAATTTGTTGAAACCGTCCAGATCGGATCACTGTAGCATATATATGACCGACTTTTGTTTGATTTGGAATCCATCAAAAAACTACTTAAGAACGTGAAAGTTGGTATACTATACATACATAACGAATAGCAAATTGCTTATGCAAATCACCGAAATCGGACGACAGCCAATTTGTTCGAACATTAGTTGTTGGCTGCACCCAATTAATACTTGTACATTCCCTCTCCCAACCCAACAATGTCCTCTACTTCCTTTCTACGTCGAAGCTCAGACGCTATGATCTCATGATCTTACCGGTCAATGGTTCGAGAAGTGATCATAATATTAAGAAAAATGCATTTAAAGTTTTAAGCGAACTCTCAAGAACTATCGAGAGTCCTTTTTGTATAGTCGAATAGCTCGAAAAGTATTTGTCGTATGCATTTTAAATTTTCAACAAAACAAAATTTTTTCAAAATGACAACCTCAAAAATCGATTTTTAAATTATTCTGATTACCCTTAATGGTCCATTAAATTGAAAATAATTAAAAATTGAGACTAAAATTACAATAATTCTAACCCAGTTTAAAGTTAATAAGATTGCTTAAAATACTATCATAAATTAAATATAAAAATTTCCCATCGAACCAATACCTGGAAAAAAATTTACGCGGAGTAAAAGGTCCGCTGAAGCAATTTCGGTTGAGCTCCTCCTCCAATATGTGGCTTCGTGTCTTGATGTTATTACAAATGGAGGGGTCCACAGTTTATACTAAATCGTCTCCGATCAGCCGATGCAGCTTTTATTTCATGTCAGAAGTACGCTCGGCTATTGCTTTACTATTAGAAAAAAACTGTAATTGTATACAATATTTCAGAAATAATTGAAAATTATAAACAGAGATCCGGAATATCACAAATCCAATTTTCATTTAAGCTTAAAGTGTTTGGTATTTAAATATAAGTTCATAAGACAAACATAAGCAAGACAACCAGTAAAAAGAAAAATAGGTTAAGGTTATGACACCTACAAAAGACCAAAACATTAAGTGAAAAGTGGAAAGTTGAAACCAAAGTTGGAAAGGAAATTGAAACCAAAAGAATAATAAAACGGAAAATACAAATAAACAATTACAGAAAAGAAAAATAGCAATTTTTATTGTAGCGAAATTGTAAATTCTTCCATCAAACTTTATTATGGTTGAAACTGTGCAAGTAATTGCTGCTACTTTACTGAGTGGCTTTTGTTGCTACGTACATAAACTTGATATTGCCAAACAGTAGTGACAAGTGCACAATAATATGCTATGAGTTTTGATATGTAAACTTGCAAAACAACGAATGCCTGTCAGCAAACCCATCTCCATACCACACACTTGCCAATTAGTATATCTCTTTAAAGGTAAATGTACAAAATATCTGCAGGCTATATAAAAGTAACAAATGATACAAATATCAATGCAACAATACAGTTTGTATCTATAAGTATATATGTAACCATGTAAGTGAAACTGCTAGTCGTGGTTATGAAAGCACGGTATTCTATAGCTATTTACAAGAAAATAGTAAAGATTTAAATTACCTCTAATTGCTGGCGGCAAATTACTCTTGCTTAATATACATCGTTTTGATTTCATACATAATATATTATTCACGCATTTCTTCAAGTGTATATCAAATAAAATGTGATCCATTTCGAAGTTCCCTATTTTTTAAAAAAACAAACACAGAAAATTCAAATTTAATGGGGAGTGCTTATTATCATTCGAAAGAACATATATTGGGAAGATTATCTCTTTCAAATGTTGGCTGCGGGTACGTCTCAGATGGTCCATCCGTTGAGTCCAATTTTCGATGACTCTTTCGAGCATTTCGACAGGTAACTGGTGAATGACAAGCGTGATGTTTTGATCCAAGGCCTGAATAGAAGCGGGATTGTCCGCATATACTTAAGACTTTACATATCGCCATCGGAAAAAGTCTAGCGGTGTGATATCAAACGATCTTGGTAGCCAATCGACTGGCCCAAAACGTGAAATTATCTGCTCACCGAAGTGTTTTCTCAGTAAATTCATTGACAGATGCGATGTATGGGAAGCGGCATCGTATTGTTGAAACCAATTGTTGCGGAGATCACGAGTTTCAATTTCAGGCATCAAATAGTCGGTTATCATGGCGCGATAACGGCCGCCATTGACAGTTACGTTCTCACCGGCATCTTTGAAGAAATATGGACTGTTGATTCCACCGGTCCGCAAACCACACCAAACATTGGTCTTTTCTGGATGAACCTCTTGAATCTCTTCAGTTTGTTCTTCGTCCCAAATGCAGTAATTTTGCTTGTTTACATACCCATTGTGACAGAAATGGGCCTCATCGCTGAACAAAATTTGGTTTGAAAACGTCGGATCTTCTTGGAACTTTTCAAGAGCCCATAGAGCGAAGCGATGTCGCTTTGGAAGGTCGAGCGCTTTCAATTTAAGATCTCGACTTAAAATGCGCCAAGTCGTTCCATACGTCAGTCCGAGTTGCTGCGAACGGCACCGAATTGACTCTGTATGGTCTTTGTGTACAACATCAGCTACGGCCGCTATGCTTTCTTCACTGCATGCTGAATGTGGTCTATTCGGTCGATCATTATCCAATAATGAATGCTGGGTCTCAAGATGGGTGATGGTGTTGTGAATAGTACGCTCAGTAGGCCAGTTGAGCAAAGTGTGCAAAACACATTCTTTGCAGAACGTGAATTTTCGGAATAAAATTGAATGATTTGTAAACGTTGTTCAAGCGTAAGTCTTTCCATGATGAAATGCCAAACAATAGTGAACAAAAATAACATGAGAGCTGTACACGACTCATGCGTGATCTGAAGGCTATTGAAAAAAGTACTTCTACTTGGACCACCCTTTATAAATATCCGCCAGCTCTTTATCTCGACGAATAAATTACTTTTAGTTATAAGACAAATTATTCCATCAATTTACTAAAAAAAATGAAAGTATTATTTCTTCATTACACTTTAAATGGGTCATGATGTACATGTATACAAATTTATTGTCATTTTATAACTGTTGAAGCGATTTTTGCCTGAGCTTCTCCTTCGATTTGTGGTGTGCTCCTTGCCGTTTTTTCAAAAAAATAGATCTACAGTTAATTCTAGGTCGCCCTCGAACGGAACGTAATACTGAGCTTATAAGAAAAAAGTTGCTTAATAAACGCCACTGCTGAGCCAAATATTTTAAAAATTGTTCTTTGGAAATGGGAACACACTTACGGCATTACCTTCGTTCCACTGAAAAAATATTTCATGAGAAAATTCCTTTTTTGAAAAAAATAATTTTTTTAACAATATTCTAGGTATTTTTAATAATTATTTTGATATTTTGTCGAAATTTTGGTGGGAATTTTTTGTCTGGATTGTGTTGTGTCTAGATTTTGTTGTGTTTGGATAATGTCTTGTCTAGATTATAATTTATCTGAATTTGGTCTAAATATGTCTGATCTAAATTTTGTAGTGTTTCGGTTTTATTTCGGGATTTTGTGTGAAAGAACACTACAAATTGGAGGAAGAGCTTGACGGAAATTCCCTGCAGCCGCTTATAAAGCACCAAAACTGAGATGAATTAGTTTTAATGATTATCTCCAGGTTATAATTTTGTATGTTTATTAAAAATCGTTTCATAATTACAGATTTTCTGCACATCTATATAATTGCGGCATCTAGCGGTGAAAATGTAACGCTATAAATAAATTTAATCATTAAATATGATATTAAACAACGTAAAGTGTTGGGATGGATTTATGAAAAGACGAATCATGGGGTTTGCTCCTTAAAAAAAAATATTTCATGCTGCATTGATTTTTCGTAAGTTTTTCGCCAATAACGCAACTTATATTGTGCCCCAACGATCGTTTTCACCTAATCTGGCTCCGTATGACTTCTGACTTTTTAACAAGCACGAAAGACCGCTTCGGGTGATCCATTTCGAGTCAATTGCGGAGACTCGACGAGAATCGCTGAAGGATTTGAAGGCTTATTTCGGTCGATGAATACAAGAAATGTTTCGATAATTGGACAAAAACATTGATATATGTGCATTTCATTGCAGCTGAATTATATTGAAATAAATAAATAAATAAATAAATGAATAAATGAATAAAATAAATTTGGAAGAATAATTATATTTTTTGAAAATTACAATAAAAATCACTTAACAAAATGTACACTGAATTTTGCAGTTTTGCCTTTCACAGGTAAATAAACTAGTTTTGCTATGAAGGTGATAATATAGATAAAAGAAAAAATTTTAAATATAGAAATATTCTTCTTTCAAATATAATTACATAAATATATTAATTAATTAAAATAATTTTAAATAATTTCAAAGAAAAGTGCTATTAATATCCTCAAATTCCGTCTATGAAATTTTATCTCTGATAAGAATCGCAAATGAAAATATTTTCACATAAAATGTTGCCTACACCTTTAGTTGCAACTCTGAGGAGCACTTTTG
Source organism: Neoceratitis asiatica (assembly GCA_030068015.2). Classification (NCBI taxonomy): domain Eukaryota; kingdom Metazoa; phylum Arthropoda; class Insecta; order Diptera; family Tephritidae; genus Neoceratitis; species Neoceratitis asiatica. Next base: position 30,513,150 of record CM061528.1, read on the forward strand.
TTGCACTTACCACTTTTAAGTTATTATGCAGTTATAAAGGAATATAGTTTTCTTGCTGCCAATGAAGAACTGGAATGCATTATCTTGGCTGGGTAAAAAAGTAAACCAATTGCAATATAGCAAGTAAATGCAATATTTATGAGGCACAACCAAAGAGCATAAAAGCTCAGACGAAATCATTGCTGTATGGAAATACACAGTGTAAAAGTGGTGTAAAAGAGTAAAGGGGAGCAAAAAATAGCAGTGATACTCAGTTAGCTACTCCTGCAAACTAACATAAAAAATTAAAAAACCATAAGATGTTGTGTGCGTGAAAGTAAAAGTAATGGAAAAATAGGTTACCTGTGGCTTGTAATGCCAGTTACCATCACCATAAAAACCACACTCATACACAAGCACATTAAAAGAAGTGCTGCCAAAGTGTTAAAGTTTTGATTAATTCTCAACTCTTTTTTGTTGTTGTTGTTTTTAATGTTTCTTTCGAATGTGTTCCTATTTCACATGAATATTTATACATACGCACATATACGGCATGAAGGTGCATGTGTAAGCATCGTTTGTTTTTGCATCAAGCCTGAAAGTGCGTTAAATTTTTTTTATTTTTTATTATTTCTCAGAAGTTTTGTTAATGGCTTTTACTTCTAAGAGTTTTATACTTAATGCAAAGAAAAATCGTGGTATAGACTTGATTATAAGTAAATGTAAATATGTCTCAAGGTGACTAAGGCTCGGTGTAGATAGTATATTTGTGTGAAGAAAGAATGGAAATTAAAATTCATTAAATCATTATTTTAAATTTGCTATTTTCTAATAGTACATTAGAGTGTACGTTATTTTCCGAACTAATATTTTTTCTTGTAGCGTCATCTGATTCGTTCATAATAAACTTTTCATTTAATACAATACATTTTCCATATGCGATGTCTGTACTTTGCAACCTTAGAATTGAAATGAAAGGTATTCAGAATGCTATCGATTCTAAACTTAAAATTTTTCTATATATTAAAGTTGTTTAATAAGTCTGTGACTTTTTGAATCATATATTTTCGGCAAATAAGCGTAATATTTCTCAGCATGACCTCCTTTTAGCCGTATACATTTAGTCCAACATTTTGAAATTTTTGTATTCCTTTTCAATTTGACCCAAATCTCTTATCGCCCAGCCATTTCTTCAGGCTTGGAAACAAGTATTAGTCGCAGGGGGCTAAATCTTGTCAATATCCTGAATTTAGTAGCAGTTCGTAGCCCAATTTATGAATTTTTGCCATTGTGATTACACATATCGTGAGTCACAAACACCTGTAACCATGATCTTGTTGGCGGACAGCCCCACTATATTGATTGTTATTTGGTCTCTTGTGTGGTGGATCCATTTTTCATGTACAATAACGAATCGGCGCAAACGTTCGTTTGGTTTGTGGTTAAATATCGCTACACAGTACTTTGATGTGGTTATACGATTCGGCTTATGGTCGTGTGTGAGCAATCACGGTACACATCACACGGATAACCTTTTCATATCTTTAGTCATGTAAAATTTGATGCACTTTCAGCCTCCGATCATACAATATCATTCCACAGATTTTATCCACTTTTGGTCGGCCTGAACGCTCAGTGTCACTCGTACTAGTATGACTCGTACTAGATGAGGAACTCAGTAAGCCACTTCTTAACCATTGAAATTGATGTTGCAGAGTCCCCATAGTAATTTTCAAGTCTTTCCTTTGTTTCTGTGTGAGGGTTTTTATGCAAAAAATAATACACGAAATTCAATTTTTTTCATTTCCATTTTCGTTAAAATTTACGAGGTACTCTGCTTTCAATGACTTTCAAACGCAAACTAAATGATCCAGCAGTCTATTAATCGATAACAGTTGACTGGAGCAATAATGTATTTAGAGTAACTGCTTGGAAAATTCAAAAAGCCACAGAATAATCAACCATCTCTCGTATATAGAACAAAAATCTGTTAGTTCGATAATTTGGAATCCGAGGTATCAAATCTACTCTGATAGGATAGAGTCTATTCAAAAACAGTTCCTTTTATTTGCCGTACGTAGTTTACATTGGGACTCTCAGTATAATCTTCCTCCTTATACTAGTTGTCTGAAACCTATCAAGCTCCTTACTTTTGTCAGTAATTTTCATGGTTAAAATAATAAAGGCTCAGTTTCCAGCCTCTGACTCACTTTTTCATATTAAGAAAACCATTTTGTCGACTCTCAATTTATTATTAAAAAAACATTTTATAAAGTTATTTTTAAAAAGCTGCTGATGAATTTTTGTTCTGTAGCTGAACTTTTTTAGTTCTCGACACTAAACAAACTTCTCCTCATCGTGTCTCGGCATTGATGCAAAAATAAACAAGCTCCGTACGTCAAGCGCACTGCGCCCCTCGTGTGGATGGGCGGGAGGTGGGTAAACTGTTGGGAATAATAATAATAAATAAATTTCATTTCATTTAAATTTTTTCATTTAAAAAATAAATTGAAGCAAATAAGTTTTTGGTATTTCTGTGCACTTTTTGTTAAAAACCTAAAAAAGTTAATTGTTGAAATTTCGAAAAATTCTTCATTTATGTTTGCACTACTCTTTCACAAAGGAAGCTATTTTTTATTGTACTTAAATGATTGGTTGGGCGTGTGCAACCACAGTCGGTTTAACAATTTTTTTTATAAATATCTTGCATTTGAAGAGAATTGCCATCGATTGTACTTTTGTGTGTCCTTCACAATATAATCGACTTAATTTCATCGAAATAATTCAATATTTCTGCTGTATTTAACAGCGCTTTCTCTGAATTTTGGGTAAATTTACGGATGACTTATCATTTTCTTTCTATTATTAAGTAAGTATATATGTATAAACTTCGTTACTTGTAAAATACCTGCTGGACTTTCGAATGCCAGTTCTGTTAAAATACTTGTGCTCTGAACTGGAAACCTTACAAACGGGACACATTTGCGTAATCATACAAATTCAAATACATATATATAGAAAAGAAAAAAATAATTCTCATGTAAATTTCATTTTTCAAAAATGCTCTCGGCATCAGTTACGAGTATACTTAAATCAACGGGCAATTTTTTTTATCAAAAAAAAAAAAAAAAAGAATAAATAAATAACTTTAAAGAAATAAATAAACAAACAGTAAATGAATATATATAGAATAAATAAATAAATTAATGAATAAATAAATACATTGAAAGTAAAATAAATAACTTAATAATTAAAATATATATATAAAAAAAAAATTAATAACTTTAAAGGTAGACATATAAACAAACGAACTAAAATAAATATGTCAAAAATAATTAAATAAATAAATAAAAAAGAAATCGTGGCGTTTGCATTTAAATTTATTCGGATTGGATATTTAGTTTGTGAATTATAGCACTTTGAGTTAAGCAACTTTTGTTATTGTGAAAAAATGCAATAAAAGGAATTTCGCGTGTTGATAAAATACTGATTTTTGAAGGGAAAAAATACAGTTGGAGCAAAAACTTGGCTTGAAGACGAGTTTCTGGACATTGCCCCAGGAAAATCAATCATCAAGGATTGGCATGCTAAGTTTAGGCGTGGTGAAATTAGCACCGAAGACGATGAACGCAGTTCATGCCCAAAAGGGGTTGTTACGAACGAAAAATATCAAAAAACCCCACAAAATGATTTTGAATGACCACAAATTGAAAATGAATAAACATTATACATTATGTCATTCACGAATATTTGAGTGTGAGAGAGCTCTGTACAAAGTGGGTGAGGCGCGAGGTCACTTTTGACCAAAAACAACGATTGATGATTCGCAGTAGTGTAATAAACCCACGTTTTTGCATGGATATGTGACAATGGCTAAAACATGGCTCAATCGTTTCACTCCAAAGTCCAATCGACAGTTCGAGTGGACTGTCAAAACTGTGGAAAAATGCAACAGGGGCTGACTGCGTTATGATGTTTGTATTTTAGGATGAAAATAGAAGTACCATCCACAGTCACTAAAATATAGTGTTAAAGTTAATGTGTTGAAGAAGGAAATCGACGAGACACGGCCGCATGTGAAGAAAACGAATGTGCTGTTCCACCAAGACAATTCACTGTGTCACAAATCAGTGAAATCTATGGCAAAAATCCATCAATTTGGCTTCGAATTGCTTCAAAAGGACGCTCGCAGGGTAGAAATTTTCGTCGAACGAAGAAGTGATCGCCGAAGGTGGGGCCTATTTTGAAGCAAAGGACAAATCGTATTACAAAAATGGTATCGAGAAGTTGGAGGGTTGCTATAATCAGTATGATACCCTTGAAGGGAACTATGTTGAATACCAAAATTGAATTTTGCCAAAAAAATTTGTTTTTCTATGGTTTTACTATGGGCCTATCTATATTGACCTGTTATAACTTATACCTTTAAATATACGAAATTTTCTTCAAATCAAACACTTACCTAGACAAGTGAATATCTTTGAATTTGAACGATTGCTCTAAGTGCCAAAACCACAAATCCTCAGGGGTAAAAGATCGCACATTTGCATGCATATGTCTGAGTATTTGAGAAAAGAGAAGCTGACATTACGATAGCTGAACACTTGATGCCATGTAGTGTTCTAAAAATATATAATATATATTCCCATACACAAGAACAATTGCTGTTTATTTAAAGGTGGGTATGTATATGAATGTTTATGCACAATAATATCTGAGTGGTTTTAAGTGTAAATTTTTCAACACGAATTTCGTTAGATTTTTGTTAAGTAATATAATATTGTCCCCAATTTTCCTTCTCTAAAATGGTTTCTCTTACCTTTATGAGAAAACCTTAATTTTTCAATGATTTTCCTAGTTCGCGTCATTATGTCGCGTATGCTTAAATTTTTAAGTCGTTGATATGGCGTACTCTGAATTTCTGTAGCACTTTTTTCAATTTGCATTAATTAAAGAATCTAAAGGAACTAACAAATGTGCTCTTCGATCATTATTTGATAATAGCCGCAAAATTTTGTGCATCGTGCTATTTTTATATATCTAGTTTTCGCATCTAAGTTTGGAAGAAACCCCTTTTTTAAGTTCCCTCATAACTGAAAAATTAAAGAAACTGTGAGGATTTATATATGCGTGCCACTAATACTTCTAAGTTCTCTGTGCTCTTAATTCAAAAACTTAATATTTCCGTTGGTATTAGAACACCAACAATAATCTCTTAAGGGGTTAGGTGGGTTTCAGAAGTTCAAGAAAATGAATTTTTACATTTTTTATATATACAATCATATATTTTATTCAAACAATTCACCATATCAAAGATACATATTTAAACAGTATTTTGTGAAATTTTTATTATAATTATTTATTATTATTTTATATAATTACATTATTTATAAATTTTTCCGAAAACTCAGCCCTTGGTACCTCATCTCCCTTGAAGTCTCAAAAGAAAATGCTCTCGCCGTGGACAGCATAACTCATTATTGGTTAATCTAAAATCAAAAAAAAAAAATCTTTCTTCTTGAATTGCAGGCCAAAAAAAGTCGATTATCATACTACCATAATGGTCTGACTTGACAGTGAGAGTCTCGCCGTTATCATTTTCAAAGAAGTAAAGTCCAATGTGAGGTGTGCTCCAGAACAAAAAGCGTACCAGACAATAGGTTTTTTTTTTTTTGGTGCAGCGGCCTACCTTCAATTATTTGAGAATTCTCAGAGCCCCAAATGCGACATTTTTGATTATTTACGTATCCACCGATTGAGCAATGGGTCGCGTCGTTGAAGAAAATTTTGTTGGAAAAAACGGGGTCCACCGCTTGTTGTTCAAGTACTCAATCGATATAACTTCGACGTTGTGAATGGTCAGCTGGCTTCAGTTGCTATATGTGCTGGACTTTATATGGATGTAGGTGTAAGTCCAAGTGAAAAATATGCCATAATGTGCCGTAAGAAAGTCCTAGCTCTTCAGAACGTCGAGAAATAGACACATGCGCGTCTTCGGCTACACTTTCATTAATTCAATATTTACTTTGAAAAAATTATTTTTGACATTTGTTCCGTGAAGGGAACATGTAAGGGATATATGTAAACATCCGTAGCATTTTGACAGAATATAAATATTTTTGAGAAAAACCCGTTATCGAATCCTTACGACTGAATGAATTACCTTTCCGAAAATAGCAAAAAAGAAAATAAAATCATATAGCAGAAAATACATTTTTCGAGTGTTGGATTTGAGGGAGGCCTTTACAGCTGTTATAAAGCGCCAGTTATAAAAACATCGATAGCTTGAGCAATGATACAACAGAAGGCTTTATTAGTTTTCATTAAAAAGTCTGTAATCGCAATAATTAAATTAGTTGCTGTTAGGCTCTCTCGTGAGATGACACGTAGATATGATTATTTTAAAACATTTAAGCGTTAGTTAACAATAAAAAAAAAAATTGAAAAATTATCTTCTCCACAAAAAAAAATACTCTTTGCCTCATTTTCGAAATCTTCTGATAGATCAGTGTCCATCAACATTGGATTCTGCTATTCTGTGAGCTACAAGTATTTTTCATTTTCTCACGGCTTGGCCACAAAAATCAGCTGCCAACTGTGAGCTGTCACAATCTCCAGCAGCTTATACATATCTACTATCTATATTTCTTATTAAATAATAAATTTGTCACACAAACGTAGCAGAAGTGAAAAAATCCAATTAAATAATTTATAAAGATGAAGTAAGATGTGACAAAAGCCAGGAGGAAGCGAATATTTTGTAGCATCTAGAGAATTTAATATAATTCTTTGAAAGTGTTGAGCTGGCTTATATGTCTGCCAGAAAACACGTTTGTATATTTCTCTGTGTGAGAAACAAAATAAACAATAATATTCTCAAATTTAAAAGATAAAATATACGTAAATATATATTTTTTTTATAAATTAGTATGAAAATCAACTTCTTTAATTTTAGAATTACCTATTTTAAATCGCACTAGTGTGAAATATACCAACTTGTTATCAATTACAAAACAAAAAATTTTTAGAAAAAAAGGTATCCGATAATAAAAGATTTGACGATAAATGTACCTCCAACCGTTCTATAGAGTTTTCAAATAAGAATTGATATGATTTCTTTAGAAAACAAACACACTACTTGTCAAGGAAATTGAAATGTTTTTTATTTAATGTGAAGTACAGTCGATACAATTAAGTTCTGAATAAAATATCGTTCAAATGGCCTCCATAACTTCTTTTGCAAGAACGAATTCGATGAACTCAATTTTTGAGCGCTTTATCCACTAAATCAAGTCGCATGTAATTTATAGCATGTTCAATATTGACTTTTAAAGCTTGAAGAGAGTCTGGTTTATTGCTAAAGACCAATGACTTCAAATAACCCCACAAGAAGCAGTCTAATGGTGTTAAATAACAACTTCTTGGAGGCCATTCAATGTCACAATTTCTTGAAATAATCGAATCGCCAAACATTTCTCGCAATAATTCGGTTGTTGCACGTGCTGTGTGACACGTAGCCCCGTCTTGCTGGAAGCAGATGTTGTTAAGATCAACTTCTTCCGATTGTGATCATAAAAAGTTGGCTATTATCGATCTATACCGCTCGCCAGTGACAGTTACAGTGCTACCAGCTTCATTTCGAAAGAAGTACGGTCCGATGATTTCACCAGACCGAAAACCACACCAAACTGTCAATTTGGGTGAATGAAACGGTTGTTCATGAATAATTTGTGGATTTCCTTCGCACCAGAATCGACAGTTTTGTTTATTTACCGCACCGCTCAGATGAATATGAGCCTCATCGGAGATGATGATTTAAAAAAAAAATCCTCATCGTTTTTAAGTTGTTCCAAAGCAAAATAAGCAAATTCACGACGTTTATGGTGGTCCAATGAGGAAATTGTAAACATTACTGAATGCAATTAAAAAAAAATAACAGATCATGGCATATTAAAAACGACACTTAGAAATCATATCATACCTATTGGAAAACCCTTTATTTATAGTTAGATTTGCTTGAAATTTTGAATAAATATAGACCTTTGCCTAGCTTAACATGAAGAGAATTTTTCTTAATGGAAGTAATCCAGAGAACGAGCTATTCGAAAAAATCATATTTAAATTCAAGTTGAATATATGGATATTTTATTTTAATGGTATCAAAAAATACTTAGTTTCAACCGGGATGGTGTTCGATTTGGCTGAAATTCGGCTAAAAAGCTAAGCAAAAAATGAGCAAATTTAATTAAAAAAAAAAAAAAAAATACAGAAATTAAAAAATTTCCCCTACAATTTGTGGGCAAAGAGAGCGAAAATTCTGAAGGTAGCACTATAAAATATGCCATAAATTAGCTTATAGTTAACCGTTTAAGAAATATTTGGTAACGCTGCAAAGTTAATACATTTGGCTATATACTAGTTGTATCAAATTTGAACATTTTTTACAAAATACCTTTTTAAAACAATTTGTTTTCTTTATTCATAAAATACTTTATAAATAACCGATTTTTTTTTCACCGAACAGTATTCAATGAAAAACATAAATAAATTACCTTTTAACTGTATACTTGTCAAAGTTAAATTCTCAAAAGGTCAAGAAGTTACGGGCATTTGAATTTAAACCGGTAGAAATCTATAACTGAGATTCGTTTTTCTGTCCATATCAAGTGAATGGTTAGAAATAACCTTCATACTGAAATGAAAAAAATGTTCTGCGAAACATCTGTTGTTGACTGTTGAGGTATGTGAATTGATTCAGAACTGACTTGCAAACATTTAAAAGCAGGTGTTTTTAAAATTAAGACCTTCAACTTGTGTTATCATACACTTTATGTACTTGGCTTCATATAATATCTATGTATAACAGTATTTTATACGCTCCAATTGTCACACTTATTTCTGTTGTGTTTAACTCAAGGAGTGCGAAGCAAGATTTAAGGAAACTCTGCCATATAAGTTTTTACATTTTTACCTTCCTGATCAATTAAAACATTCCTTACATCTTGACTTTTTTTGACTCCATCTCCAAAAACATCCATTTTAAAGATACTTCATTCTCTTCTCGTTTGTTAAGGTTTAATCATAAAAATTTTGGGAATACGAAGCGTATTTTTTAACAATTGAAACAAAGTCTCTTAAAAAAATAAATTGTCTAAAAATGCGTGCTGTGTTTATTCAATTATAGATATTTGGTTTTTGTTATAATCGGACACACATGTTTATCATGTGCTTGCAATAGGAGCCAATTTCGATTAGCAGTTTGTTTTTGACAACAGAATAGGTTAGTCTTGTGCACTTAGATTTATGGCTTTTGAAACAAATGGATCAAAAAATACATTTTAAAGTTTGCTTCAAAAATGGAATGAGTGCTCCAAGGTACTTGAAATGTTGACTGTGGCATTCATTGAGCCCACTTTGTCTCAAAATAGTGTTTATAAGTGGTACTAGCGCTTTATAGAAGGCAGGGAAGATGGTAATGACGACGAGCGTGCTGGAGATGCGACCCGTAAACAAGCGAAGAAAACAACGAAATAGTGAAAAAAATTGTTCTTGAAAATCGTCGAATCACTATTAGGGAAGTTGCAGAGGATGTTGGCGTATCAAGTGGCTAGCGGTAGTAAATTGTTAAATTTTGAGCAAAAACAATATCCCAACTCCCGCTCGGGAGTTGTTGAATGACGTCAACAACGATCCGGGTTTGCTCAAAAGGGTCATAAATGGTGACGAAACGTGGGTATATGGTTATGACGTCGAAACCAAGGCGCAATCATCCCAATGGAAGCTGCCAGATGAGCCAAGGCTGAAAATGCACGCCAAGTTCGATCAAATACGAAGGTATTGCTCACGGTTTTCTTTCATTACAATGGTGTGGTGTATCACGAGGTGCCGCCAAAAAGTCGTAGAGTTAATAAGGAATATTACAAAAAAGTTATGCAACGTTTGTGTGAAGCAATACGTCTCAAACAATAGGAATTTTGAAAAAACAAATCGTGGATTCTGAATCATGATAATGCACCAGCTCACTCAACAATGCTTATTCGTAATTTTTTTGGTCAAAAACAAAACCGTAATCATGCCTTAGCCACTGCACTCACCATATTTGGCTCTTCGTGACTCTTTCCTATTCCCAAAACTAAAGAAATTAATGAAAGGAAAACGTTTTGCCACAATTGATGAGATCAAGTCAGAATCAAAAAAAGAGCTGATAGCTATACCAAAAAGATCATTTCCGAAGGGTTTCGAGGATTAGAAAAAGCATTGGCACAAGTGTATTATATTCAATGAGATTAATTTGAAGGGGATAAAATAGATAATGATGAATAAATAAGTACTTTTCCAAAAAATTTAAAATTTACCCCTTCCTCAAGGTGTGTTCAAAACCTTGCCTTAGATTTCCTACGATATCAAACTTTCTTCAGTGGTTTAATTATTAACCAACTTATGACTTGTTTTTTAGGAGCACCTTAATGATATTCTCAGTCTTTGCCACGCCCATAACAACTAGCAAACAAATTTAAAAAAAATTTCAGGTCGATTTATTTCAGTTTTGGCATGAAATTAAACCATATGCCGATTTTCAGCCAAATCGGAGACCATCGCGCAAAAGTTTGAAACGTTTAATATGGTATGTATCCAAAAAAAATGGTTAAATTTATTATTATGTTATATGCAAGTATTGTAATATTATAATTTATATGTTATAAGAAAATAAATAACGTTTGGAACTCCACGCGAACGAATTCGTGGACAAAAACAGAATTCAATAAAAGTGTACAAATTAATGGTTCATTTTTACTAAATATTTAGAAAATGTTATGATATGATTGCCCTTAATATCTTAACAAGAAAAAAAATTAAGTTATGTTGAAACATACTTTATATAATGATTTTTTAATTCAGTTCAACTGGTATAAGACTAGTATATTACTGACTAAGAACTTGCAATTACCCTTTAAGGCACTGTTTTGAAAAATATCAGTGTCTTTTAAAAGAGTCATCTGTTCTATTAGTTGAGAATACCAGTTTGAAAGTAGTTTTTGCCTAATACCTTTTGTTGCCGGGTAGCTATGCTCTGTTAGGATACGGCTTGCAAAGCTTCAACGAAATAAGTAAAGTTCATTCAACCATTGCATGAGTTACGACAAATGCTTGGCAATTTACATATATATGTACTGTATGTACATGTGTAAATATTTATATGCATGTATGTCTAAAATGATTGCAATACATTCTTATATACGTATATATATATATATATTTTTTTTTTCATTACTCATCGATCATCACAGTTGTGGTTGGCCGATTGGCGTCTACTTTTTTGGCTGGTATTTTAACAGCTTTATTTTGTAGATTTTATACTGTGTCACCTGAGAGGCAAGTTATTTTGGACACATACACATACTCACAATTATCGAATAGCAATTTTTTCTGGTGTTGTGAAGTTCAACCGGTGTCACATAGCGACGTGGCTCCATGAAGAGAGAGAAATTTCATCGCTGGTGGACACTTTGTTTGACGTGTTAGTTTTGAATAAAATACTTTTGGATGTTTGAATATTGTTATTTTTAAATAACACACATATATAAATACATATATTTCTTTTTTCTATCAATAAATTTTGTTATTGTATGAGAAAGAAATATATTTGTTTCATTTATACTGTAAATATTTTATTTTTAATCTATTTTAGAGCATAAGAAATACAATTTAAACTTTTTTTTATTAAAAAAAAGGTGGGATTTTAAGAAATCTTTCGAAAATAATCTCCATTCTCTTTACGATAAATTCATTTATTGCATTCAATGTACTTTTTCACAGAATTCTCTATTTGAAGCTAAGATGACATGCTGTTTTGCGAAGGTCGGCATTTCTTTAATCTTGTTGTTACTCAAAAACTGTATTGCGCTAATTTTCAGCACATTTTATTGCTTTGGTGGCAAAATTTTATCATAAATTCTTTGATTATATCTATCATAATAAATATATTTTAAATTTTTTCGCAATTTTATATTGTCAATTATTTTTCAAAGCTTTTTGAAGAAGTCCGCCTGTATGTGAGTAATATTAAGGCACAGAAGGCATTAAATTCTTGCTAAATAATCGCTGAGAAATGAAAATCATCGAAAAACTGAGGGCATTGCATTTTGAAAACAGCTATATGGCAGCAAATATGTAGGTATATGGTCATAAATACACAATTTGCAGCCTTCGCTGCGGTGCTTGTAAATGCCTCAGAGGCATTGACATCAACGGGCTGGCAAAGTGCAGCACTTGTCCAACACTCAAACCTTTTAGCGAGATTACTTTCGGAATCACATATGCTTTTGTCTTTCACTATTGTTTTTTTTTTATTATTTCTTCTGAAATATCTGCAGTGACCTATTTATTTATTTTTTTTTTTTTTGCTTTTACAATTTCTCTCAGTCTATATCAGCGATTATTTATTTTTTGTTTTCAGTCATTGTGGCAGTATGCACGTTAGTCGCAGAATTTTTTTTGCCATCTTAGCTGTTGAAATGTTTTTACTACACATTTTTTCTTTATTTTGACGAGTGTTGATATTAAACTGCTTGACTTAATACAGAAAGGCGAAGTACATTTACTGTCTTAGAAAAACATGTATATTCATTCATAATTCGATAATAAATTTTTAAATCCTACGAAAACCCTAATACCTCTCTCTCTTTCAAATGTTGGCCGCGGCTATGTCTCAGATGGTCCCTCTGTTGAGTCAAACTTTCGATGATTCGTTCGAGCATTTCGACTGTAACTGGCGAATGACACGCGTGATGTTTTGCTCCAAGACCTGAATCGAAGCGAGATTGTCGGCATAGACTTTAGACTTTAAATATCCACATAGTAAAAAGTCTAATCATGTGATATTGCACGATTTTGATGGCCAATCGACCAGCCCAAAACGTGAAATTATCTGCTCACCTAAGTGTTTACTCAATAAATCCATTGATTGAAGCGATGTGTGAGAAATGGCACCGTCTTGTTGAAACCAAATGTCGCCGAGATCACGAGGTATCAAATAGTTGGTTGGTTATCATGGCGCGATAACGGTCGGCACATAAATCACACCAACCAGTTTTTTTTCTGGATGAAGTGACAGTTCTTGAATCTCTTCAGGTTGCTCTTTGTCCCAAATGTGGCAATTTTACTTGTTTACATACCCATTGAGTCATAATTAAGCTTAATCGTTGAACAAAATTTGGCTCGAAACTTTTCAAGAGCCCGATGTCGCTTGGCAAGGGTTCAGCGGCTTCAGTTCTTGCACAAGCTGTATTTTGTACGCTTTCAATTTAAGATCTCATCGTAAAATGCGCCAATTCGTTCCATACGTCAGTCTGTTAGTCCGAGTTTCTATGAACGGCGCCGAATCGACTCTCTCCGGTCTTCGTATACACTCTCAGCTACAGCCGCTATATTTTCCTCACTGCGTGCTTGACGTAGTCTATTCGGTCAAATATTATCCAGTAATGAATGTTGGGTCTCAAGATGGGTGATGGTGTTGCGAATAGCACGCTCAGTGGGCTGATTATGTTTACCATAAGTTGAGCGAAGCCCGCGAAATACATTCTTTACAGAACGTAAATTTTCGTAATAAAGTTTAATGATTTGTAAAGGTTGTTCAGGCGTAAGTCTTTCAATTAAGAAATGCCAAACAATACTGAACAAAAATAAGGTGACAGCTTGACACAACTCACGCGTGATCGATCCGTCAAAAAAAGGCTATTGAAAAAAGTACCTCTACTTCGATTACCCTTTATTTCTGTTGCAATTGAAATATGCTACACGTGTTGAAATTCTAAGAAAATTTATATAAATGGAATAGACATTTTTTCTTCTGCAGTTCGATCAGCAATAACTCGGAAAATTTTAAACAAAAATTAGAGAGAACAAGCATCGAGTTGATCGTTACTCGAGTATAGAGAACTCAAAAACTTACTTGTATCAATCGGCTACTAAATGCACGCTTATCTGATATATAAATTAGTTTGAATTCACAAATTTTATTATTTTCATGAAACGCCTATGGTTTGATATGAACTCACATAGAACAGATATATATTTCGGAGTAAAGGCATGTATATGATCATACTAGTTAGCAAAGCGATCGGTTTGTGCCACGCTTATTTTTCATAGACCGTTTAAAAATGATTATACACATATCAACCAATTTTTCGAATATATTTAAAAAAATAAAAAGATTAATTTTTATGTGAAAAGTTGACTTATCTGGGAAGAAATAAATGCTTCATAAAAAAAAACTTTATGAAAATTTCTTAGAGATGGAACGTTAAAAAACAAAATAATTGACATTTAAAAATAGCTCCTGTTCCTATTTGTGATGTGTGTGTTGTTGTTTTTCTAACAAATGGAGGAATTGATGTTTATTACGAGCCATCTCTTCACAGCTGATGGATTTTTCTGATGTAATTCTTATTTCATAGAAGAAATACATTTGAGCGGCTCAAATTACCTGATAAAGGGCGACCAAAATTAGAAAAATTTATTTATAATTTAATTTTTCTTTCATGAACAAGAAACGGTATATTGACTGTGGTCAGATGTAAGTAAGTTTAAGAAGAAGAAGAAGAGATATAACATCAAAATATATACCGATCGGATCAGAGACGGAAAGACGAGCTGATTTAGCCTATTATGCCATAGTTTATCAGTAACAGAGATATTTGAAAAAAATTTAGTATCCAGATATACCTTTGTAATACTACTACCATTACAACCGATTTATTCAGATATGAGGTTTTGGGTCAAAAATCTGTCAGAAAAGTTTCTGAACGCGTGAACGCGTCTACACACATAGATTCAAATAAATATTGACACAGCAAATCATCGAAATTTGAAGACAATATGGTAAATTAAGGGGTTAGGCCACTCTAGACTTTTCGGAAAATCGATTTTTTTTCTTTCAAATGATACATTATGGTCTCAAATATGTTATCCCGAAAGATTATGACAGATTAAAATTTCTAAACGCCCTATTTTTGTTCTCTAGTTGAAGCGTCTGTTTCAGTCAGTAATACATTATCTATAGAAGTATGAAGGATTTTTTATCTTGCATAGTTTTTTTAACAGATTTCGAACAATTTTTTTGGCCAAATTGTTACTTTTTCCCTTAGAGACCCGCCATTTTGTCAAAAATGCATATTTTGAAAAAATTCTACTTACTTCTGTAGATATTGCTATTTAAAAGCGGAAGCCGTACAACAACTTATCAAAGTTAAAAATTTACAGGAGCTGTGTATCCGGCCGTGGTTCCCGAAAAAATGGAGACATCCAAGGGAGAACGCTGTATAGCCGCCATTTTTAAATTAATTTTTTTTAAATATTTATAAGTCGTTAATTGTATGTTCAATAAATAACTTTTGTAAAAAATCAGATATACTTAATAGTTTTCCCGAAAAAATCTCAAAAAAGCACTATTTTGAGGCCCTCTAGAGTGGCCTAAACTCTTAAATAATCAAAAAACTTGCACTACAATAAATCTGATATGCTCACGAAAGGAACATACGACCGAAGACAGTCATTTTTTTATTTTTTATTAGATCTATGTAATTTTAAAATTTGGTCTTGTAAGGTTTCGAATCCATGACATGCAGACTACATGACAATCCCACCTCTACACAGTTTAAGTTCAGATTTGACAAAATTATTTATTAAATTATAATAACTAATATCATAAGATTAATTAAATCTGAACTTAAACAGTGTAGAGGTGGGATTTTCAAACGTGAAATGCCTGCATAGTTTTCTGAAATTATAAACTTCAAGAAGTCCAAGCACTATTGTAAATAAAATACTTTTATAAAATTGATAAAAATTCGTACTTGTATAAGAATTTATTATTGTTAATAAAATATAGAAATTGTTCTAATATTTTCATGATAACCTTTCTTTAAACTTTAAAGCCTACTTCATAAATTTCGTATGCATTTCCGCATAAATATGTTAATAAAAACTAAAGAATTAGAATTTGTGCCTGGAGCGTTAATTAGTCTCATTCCTCAATATGTCTGGATATGTGATATCAAATATTT
This sequence comes from Neoceratitis asiatica, assembly GCA_030068015.2. NCBI lineage: Eukaryota > Metazoa > Arthropoda > Insecta > Diptera > Tephritidae > Neoceratitis > Neoceratitis asiatica. Next base: position 30,529,193 of record CM061528.1, read on the forward strand.
TCGTTACGACATACTTATAAAGGTTAATAAACTCTAAGTCTGCCTTGTTTGCTTTGACGTTTGTTTTGTGACTCAAATAATATTTGAATTAAAGATACAAAGTTTTCCCTCAAAGCGACCGTAATCTATGCCCGTTCTTCCTCTTTTTCCATAATATAACGTTAAGCCAAGGTAGCTACAAAACGAGCCGCCGTTACGTATATTAAATTTCCGTATTGCATCATGGTTAAAATGAATGTTTTCAAATTTTTTTTTTTAATTCGAAGATATTATATTTGTTTTACGAAAAAAAAAAAAAAATTTTTTTAGTTTATTTTCCTTTTGTGCCCTTCCAAAACTGTGCGGTACAGTATTTGTTATAAAAAAGAAAACTCATAGTATAAAATTTTATATTAATACTAGCGGACCCCAGCGTGCTTTGCTACACCTATAAAAAAGTCAAGAAAATCTAACGGAAATTTTGAATTTTCGATTTTTTTTTAAACGAAACAAAAGAAATTGATTTAAATTTTTTTCCAAACTCTTTTCTATTAACTTTTTTGTTTTTATTTTAAAATTTGTTTTCATTTTCATTATTTCACTCTTTCTCTCGCTTTTTCAACACCATGTGCAACATAATGTACGCGTATTTTGGAATTTTACATGTATGTATTTTTTGCTGTTGCATGTATTTTGCATAAGTAGCGACCAATATTCACTAAAATGGTCATGTCTCCAGAACGGCTGTACCAATCTGAATAAAAACTTCACATTAAACTTCTCCTAATATCCCTTTATAACATCTAAAAATGCAATTTGAACTCGTGGTTCTCAAGTTATAGGCGTTCATCAAAATTTGCATTGATTTATATATATATAGATTACTAGCAAGTGAAAGAGAATCCAACAGTCTTTCATTTCCACAGTTGCCCGCTACCCTCGTTGTCGATATTAAATTACTGCAATTATTTGTTTAATGAGTTGTATTAAGATATTTTCCACTTAAGTACTTCCAACCGATTCAATGTCAAAATGTTTTTATTTGTAAATATAAATATTGTTTGTCACTGTTGATATACTTTTATCGCTTAATGATATCAATTAGCTTGCTCATGTCAGTCGTTGTGTGGATTTGGGGTAAAGACTTTGTATATTTATAAAAATTAAAATGTAAAAATTAATTTATCAAAAATTGTTCTTTGTATGGCAGGCAAAATAAAGGAAAACACTGGTCAACAAAATTGAAACTTTTTGTCACATGAAATCTTTTGTCAAATATTGAATGTGTTGGGCTCACCAAATATTAATATATCAATGAAAAAATTAGGTTTTAGTGTGATATAAAAGCATTTTATTTAAAAACAAAAATACAAAATTCTACATTTAGAAAAATTTTATTGGTTTAGTAAAAATAAATACTTAGCATTTTCGTGATTAAGCTTTGGTAAGTTTCCCACAATAAACTGCTAACATTACTGTGCTCCATTTCCTTTGATAACACATTTCCGTGAAGGAATTGTCTTGATGGAGGCTCTCACTTTGATGGTCCAGCATCGCAGCAAAATTTGTCAGAAAGAAATCCAAATGAGAGTGCAGTAGATCATCGTTTAATGTCGTTCGAAATATTATTATGTCGCACAGCTTTATATGACAATATAAGTTCATTTATAAAGTTTTTATAATTTAATGATCAATGGTTTCCAAGAAATTTTTTTCTAGAATCCCGCATTAATAATGTGAAATTTCGGCGCTGAGATTTAAAAATTGATTCTCCACACAAAAAATAGAAACTGTCAGTGTTGTTAGAAAACTTTCGTGTGATCTTTTTGTAGTAATTAAGAGAAATATAACGTAAGATGATTATTATGATATTCCAATAAGAGTGATATTATTCCTTAAAAAAACACACATACTAATCGTTAAGGAAATTCAAATGTTTTTTTTTTTAATGTGAAGTACAATCGTTACAATTAAGTTCTGAATACAACATCTTTCAAATGGCCTCCACGACTTTCTTTGTAGGAACGAATTCGATGAACCCAATTTTTGAGCACTTTTCCCACTAAATGAAGCCATATGTCATGAAAAGCACCTTCAATATTGACTTTTAAAGCTTGCAGCGAGTCCGGTTTATTGCTAAAGGCTAATGACTTAAAATAACCCCACAAGAAGCAGTCTAATGGTGTAAAATCACAACTTCTTGGAGGCCATTCAATGTCACAATTTCTTGAAATAATCGAATCTCCAAACCCTTCTCGCAATAATTCGGTAGTTGCACGTGCTGTGTGACACGTAGTCCCGTATTGTTGGAACCAGATGTTGTTAAGATCAACTTCTTCCAATTGTGACTATAAAAGGTTGGTTATCATAGATCTATACCGTCTATACCACTCCCCATTGACAGTAACGGTGCTACCAGCTTGATTTCGAAAGAATTACAGACCGACGATTTCACCAGACCGAAAACCACACCAAACTGTCAACTTAGGTGAATGTAACGGTTGTTCATGAATAATTTGTGGATTTTCTTCGCACCAAAATCGGCAGTTTTGTTTATTTACCGCACCACTGAGATGAAAATGAGCCTCATCGGAGAATATGATTTTCTTAAGAAAATCGTTTTCAAGTTGTTCCAAGGCATAATCAGAAAATTCATGACGTTTATGGTGGTTCATGGATGAAATTATAAATATTATTGAATACAATGAAAATAAAAATTACAGAAAAAAATGCATGACATATTAAAAGTGGCCAAAACGACGCTTAGAAATCATATCATCTCTAATGGAAAACCTTTTATATAGTCAGAAGTGAATATGTAGCTGTCACAGTCTTAATGAGGGTACGCAGACGTCGACAAAAGTCATCAAAAAGTTAGTGTGACAAAAATAGCATGGAATAAGCGAAGTAGCACATTGAACCCCCAGAATGGCTTAGTGCGGCTAACGTATTAAAATAATGCCTCATATTAAATCATTAGCTAAAGGTTAAGAAAAATAATTAATAAATTTTTTTTTTGAGAAAATTATCAGAGTTGTTTCGATCACAGATATTTTTTTTCTTGTTCAAAAGTTTTAGAAAATCCAGGACTTTTATGTTTTATGACGTATATCATTAATATTGTTAGAACTCGACCCTATCTCGGAAATAATTCTATAAATATTTGGTAAGTTGTGTACAAGAGTTTTTCGTTAACAATGAAAAAGTGTGCCGTTTTATGTTCCTTACACTTCAGCTTTTTCTAAGGAAGCCTTTTATGAAAATCTTTAATTTTTATTCCAAGCGATTGTAATAGTTGGGTAGTGACTTTTTAAAATCAACCGCAATAGTCTAGCGGTTAGCGATGCCGTGCGAAAGGTCATAGTTTCCAGTTCTAGCGCAATAAACAACCAAAATTATAGAAAATTATTTTTAAAAAAACACACACACACATAGTGAAAATTTCTAATAGCGGTCGTCCTAAAAACGTTTCAGCCATTCAGAGGCGGCTTGCAATAAACTGTTGATCACTACCAATGTCCATCAAGACATACTTAGTGGTTATTTGGTAACAATTATATAACTGATTCAGAGTATAACTCATATTTTGGGATTGGTCTTTGCCGTATTTTGTATTGCTTATCTTATAGTTCCCTGAGATAAGCATAGCTATGAAGTCAACCTAGGCATCACTTGCATACCGTTAAAAAACTATATATTCTACTAACTAAATGATATGTAGAAAATGTGATGATTTTACAGAAATATTACTACCACTTATGACTTAGTTTAGCGATTTATATTCAAAGGTAAATGTACTTCTGAATTCATCATATATAAGCTGATCCAAGTATGTTATATATATAGGGTGTTTTTTATAGAGGTATAGAACTTTAAGTTGGCATTACTTTTCAAAATGGCAACCGATACAATGATACGGACCAATGATTCCACCAGCCCATAAAGCGCACCAAACAGTCAGTTTTTCTGGATGTAACGTTGTTTCAACATACACTTGGGGATTACCTTCACTCCAAATGCGGCAGTTTTGTTTGTTGACGTAGCCATTCAACCAGAAGTGCGCTTCATCGCTAAACATCGCTAAAATGGACGTAGTGCGCGATACGTTTTCCGCACAGAACCATTATTTTCGAAATAAAATTTCACTATTTGCAAGCGTTGTTCAGGCGTGAGTCTATTCATGATGAATTGCCAAACCAAACTGAGAATAAATCACTTGACAGCTGTTAAATCGGTCGCCATTTTGAAAAGTAATGCCAACTTAAAGTTCTACACTTCTATAAAAAACACCCTTTATATACGAGGTGTATTCAAAGAAAAAGGTAAATTTTGAAGTTTTTTGAAAAGTACTTATTTATTCATCAATATCTGTTTTATCCCTTTCAAAGTACTCCCCCTGGGATATAGTATACTTGTGCCAACGCCTTTTCCAATTCTCGAAGCATTTCTGAAATGCGCTTTTCGGTATGGCCATCAGCTCTTTCTTCAATTCTAACCTGGTCTCCTCAATTGTGGCAAAACGCTTTCTTTTTATTGGTATCTTTAGTTTTGGGAATAGAAAAAAGTCGCAGTGAGCCAACTCTGGTGAATACGGTGGTTGAGGCATGATAGCCTTTTTGTTTTTGGCCAAAAAATCACGAAAAAGTATTTATGTGTGAGGTGGTGCATTATTGTGATGCAAAATCCACGATTTGTTTTTCCGAAATTCCGATCGTTTGAGCCGTATTGCTTCCTGCAAACGTTGCATAACTTCCTTCTAGTATTCCTTATTAACTCTACAACCTTTTGACAGGAGCTCATGATGCAATACACTATTGTAATCAAAGAAAACAGTGAGCAAAACCTTCACCTTTTGCTTTAGACATACCTCGCAAGTATATAAAAAAAAAATTATTCAGAACGATTCCTAGTAAGTTCGGTTCAAATTTTAGAAATATTTTTGTTTTTGGTTTAAAGTAATTATATATTTGCTGTCTCATATTCCTTGCAGTGTTCTTGTTCTTGTTCTTGTTCGTGGATAAACTACCGAATTTTAAATATATTTCAATGAATTTCAATGTGCAGAAATAACTTTATGGTAAAGAAATATAGAATTTTTGTTTTTCTTATTAAGATTTTTAAGATCCAAATTAGTGCATTAATTATTAATATTTCTGTTTTTAGCGCTAGGATTTTCTGTGGATAATTCGAAATAGTATAGAAGAAGCTGCTGGCTAACTTTTTGTAAATTTTGCTCTGTATCTAATGTGAAGTCCATCTAAGCGGCCACTTAATTTTTTGTGTGCTGATAACTACTGCTTAAATAACAAATATTTATTATAGCAGTGAAAAATTATAGCTTCAACCAGCCCAAATAAAATATGTGACGTCAACTATATTATGAACGCCCTGTCTAGACCTTCAGATGTATAATTTATCAATTTTCATAAATAATAGTAGTTCACCTAGTTTAAAACCTCAGCTGAACGGCAATTAATTTAAACAATAAAATCAATATAACTAATGTCTATTATTTGTGATTAACAGAAAAAATATCTATGAGCAAATCTATACATACTTAAGCTTTAACATTTACACTGCATTCCAAATCCTAACTATGAAAACATGACTTCGTTTATTTTTTATAACCACACATAATCACCATGAATATTAGTCATTCCAGATATATTTAGTGTAATTGAAAAACAAAGCCAATTATTGAAGACAATTAGCTCTACTCCAATACAAGAGCAGTTAAATACACATGCGAGAAAGTATCGGAAAAATGTTCAATTAACACAGCGTTGAGTGTTCACAAATTGATATTATCAATTGCGTGTGCAAGTCATTGTTGAGAAGTCGAGTGGTTGGTTGGGCTGAGTGGCATTTTCATTAATGAGTGCTCACAAACACACACGCACATTTATTCGAGAGGGCAAACGCAGTGCAAAACACAGAGCAAACGTTTGAAAAATTCTTGTTTATGCTTTGTCGAGAGGAGGAAAGTTTTCCCGAAAAAAATGAGCATAGAAACCCACCGGTACACAATATATTCAGTAAAATAAAAAGTAATTGTGGCATGACTTATATATATGTGTTAAGAAGCATTATAACATGGGTTTGAAAAAACAAGCTCAGTGAAATCGGCTGCAATATCCGAGTAGTTAGCACTACGTTACCGCCGTTTGGAAGGCCGGAGCAACATTCAAAATTATTGTAAATTAATTTTTCTAATAGAGGTCGTCACTCGGCAAGAAATTTCAACTCCTCCAAGTGTATATATCTACCAGAGATCGAAAAAGGTCAATACAATAACGTAAAGATATGATGGTGCTATAATACTAACCTATCAACGGAAATACTTTCTGCCATAGAGTATACGATGTATACTCACAAAAAAAAAAAAAAGAAACATCTAATTATTACTCACACAAATTCTGATGATACTGAGTCATTAGCTTAAGTCTTTTCGAAAATTCTCAAAATGCAATGCTGTGAAAGGGAACAAAAACAAGAAAATAAAGTCGAAACAAAAATTTAAAATACACCAGTGGGTACGTATGCATTTACATATCTTTAACATGGATGCAGGATTTATACTTTGGCAACATCCACTGAATGTAATAAATCAAATTGAAAACCCGAAATTGTTGTTAAATGTAAGAAAAGCAGGCAATAATATTTTTAGTAATAAGCGAAACAAAAAGTACAAAAAAAAGCATAAAAAAAGTCAAAATAAAGAGAGAGAAATAGCGCGCAAAGTAAAGTGTAGCACATTTAAACAAAAAATTCATTCGCAACACAAATGTTTGCAAATGCAAATAAGCAATGTGTCAAAATAAGGAGAAAATAATAATAAAAATAAATAAAAAAATACAGAAAAGATAAAGCCTAAAAAAGTAATAAATCAATAATTTATTTTGAAACAATGATTAAAAATGACGGTTAATGGGTAATCACTGAGAGTAACTTTTTTAGCTTATTTTAAACACACCTTGCTGCAAGGATAAGGTACGCGGTGCAACAGTCTGATAAGGGCGTTATGATACACCTGGGTACGCTTGCAAGCAGCACATAGCTCGCCAGATTCTTTTGAATTTACAGGTGATCACTTTTGATGTAAAATCGCACCTAATCATTTTTAAGTGAAAGCTGTTAATCCTCATTTATCAAGGTCCTGAGTCACCATACTCTCGTATGCCTGTCTCACTCTCCTAATTCTTTTGTCTACCAATTCGTCTGTCCGCCTTTCACTAACGCCACAGTATCTTGCTTCGGTCGGTCTACAGTTCGCTTCTGTCGCCCGAATTAATCAGTCCGTAAACGAGCTCTCAAGTCACCCTTGCCTAAAGTAACAAGCTACCTATGATCCTGTTTACTAAGGCGCCTTTAGAAGCAAGGTCATGGGTAACGTGTCGGCTTCGACAAAACTATTTACCCTACCACTCTCCGAAGCACTCCCCACTCTATGAAATGATGAAAATTACGCAACCAACATTTCAATAAATTTCTTAGATCTAATTTAAGTTCTAAATTCTCAATGGTAATGTAACAGTTTCATTAATGGACGCCTGCATTTTTATTCTTCACTTACGACCCGGATCAGAGCAAACGTATTATCCTTAATTGGTGCTCAAACTAAGCAAGTTTGGTTCGTAACCACCAGAGTCGAGCGGAAATGCAAATAATAAAATAATGAATGCAAATACGCACCAAAAATCTGTAGCTTCATATGTATGGAGTTATGGAAACTGTTCTTTGTTGTATAGGTATTAATATCAATAATTTGGCGGTCGCCTGATACGACTTTCACAATGATGATTAACGCACACAAAGGCTTGTGTGTTTCGTTTCTGTGTTGTCGATATCTCGGCCGCAAACTATAAAACCACGTACGTATGTCTGTAGCTGCAAGTCTTTAGGTTATGAAGAATTTCTCAGAATGATTTTAAAGGCGTAATTCGCTTCTCAGGCTTCACTATTTCCAACTTACCACGGGAATTTCATGATAAATAATTCAAATAATCTTTCTAGAGGAAGAAAGTATCCCATTGGTTAGCAATATTCAATTATTCTACTCTGATTTTTCTTAGCTGGATTATACTGGATTCAATTTCCTCCTTTTTAATTTTTTTATGTTTTGAACAACGAACTATGACGAAACATGTACACCCTGCATCGTTCCAATAGAAAAATAACGGTCTCCGCTATGTTATGTGCGAGATGCTAGGAGTTAGATTCGTATGGAAAACTGAAATATGTAAAGACGTACGTTCGTATTCTGTAGCTGAATAATATATTCGAACTATATTTTTGGCAATATGGCAAGAATGTTATTTTCTTTCCTGCCTAAAAGAAGCTCACCAATCGCAACAACATCATGGCGAATATATCATATGATTAATATCAAAAAGCACAGGAAAACAGGATTACCAATAAGCAGTCAAAAGCTTGAAGGTCCAAATTTAAAAATTATAATATTATTGTAATGAGTTTAAGGGGGCATATGAGTAACAAAACATGCAAGTGAAGAAGAGCTTATATATAATGGGTGATCTATTTTGAGGTTCCCTACATTTTTAAAGTAAAAAACAAACAAAAAATTAAATTTGGTGAAATTTTTTTATTATCATTCGAAAGAACATTTCTTGACCGCGGCTACGTCTCAAATGGTTCATCTGTTGTGTCCAATTTTCGATTACTCGTTCGAAGCGGGATTGTCCGCATAGACTTTAGACTTTACATATCCTCACAGGAAGAGTCTAACGGTGTGATATCACATGATCTTGGTAGCCAATCGACCGGCCCAAAACGTGAAATTATCTGGTCACCCAATAAATCCATTGATTGAAGTGGGAAGTGGCGCCGGCTTGTTCAACCCAAATGTCGCGGAGATGACGAGCTCTGATTTCATTGATCAAATAGTCTGTTAGCATGGTTCTCAGGGGTTGAATATTATTTAATAATGAATGCTGGGTCACAAGATGTGTGATGGCAGGGCGAATAGTACGCTCGGTAGGCCGATTATGTTGACCATAAGTTGAGCGAAGCGCGCGAAACACATTCTTTACAGGACGTGAATTTTCGTAATAAAGTTGAATAATTTGTAAACGTTGTTCCGGCATATGTCTTTCCATAATGAAATGCCAAACAATACTGAACAAAAATAACATGATAGCTTGGCACGACTCACGCGTGATCTGTAAAAAAATGGCTATTGAAGAAGTACATCTACTTGGATCACCGTTTATTATACCTAGAAGGAAATCACTGAAAATATTGCTTTAAATCCTGCATATGAGTAACTAGTGTTGAAAAATGATGATTAATTTGGGTAACTGCTCAGACTATATCAAAAGATGGAAAAATAAGTCATAATGTATGCAATCAGTGATCAGAATAAATATCTAAAAGGCACGTAAGTTTACTGCTTGCTACGAAATTTGCATTCATCGTTTGCCGACTTTTTTTTTAAATTTTATGGTTTAATGGCGCTGCTTGTATCAGTGTTTACATATCTGCGATTTCGTATTATATTTGCAACATGTAAATGCAAAACATACATACATATACATATACATAATATATACAACGAAAGCCAACTTATATTTTATTCAACAACTAACTTGTAGCCAAAAGCAGCAGCAACAGCAGCAGCAACAGCAGCAGTAGGCACCAACTCACTTGTAGGAGTTATGCACACAAAAAATGAGATATTTTGTTTCTCTTTTTATTTTAGCATATTTTATACGAAAATGAATAAATATTTATAAGATATTGTATATTTAGTATACATATGTAGCAATGCTGTGCTACTGAAATGCGACACTTTCACTGATTTCCAAAACGACACCTCTCTTCGATGTTCATGTTCCCTTACTTTTCACAATTTTGTCCTTACAGGCTTTTCGCTGCCGCGGTAGCAAAGTTTATTTCGTTACACTTTATATTCTCATTTCCGGTAATATCGAATTATACTTTTGTTGTTGTTAACGTTTTATGATATTGGTTGACTTCGAGAAATATTTTATGCATTGACGGTTTCGGAAATTTGTCATAATTTTATCGCTGCATAAAGTACAGCGTAAACTTATGAATATAAATGCCGGTGTGTGCGAAGTATATACTCGTGTCTATTCTGTAGGAAAATTTTTGAGTTTGACAAAAATGAATGAATTGCTTTGTTTTGTGCCTTTCATAACAGTGAAATTTTCATGAATATATACATGCAGAGGGGTGAGTTGAGTCGAGCATATTTTGCTAGTTTTTTCTAGGCTTAGAATTATTTTCGGACCACACAAATATACTTTAGACTTTAGTCTACAAATTTGTGGTCTAAACAGCTCTCATAGATTCAAGTTTCAAAAAAATAAATAAATAATTAAATAAATAAATTATAATAATATTAATAAATAAATTACAATGATTATAATAATAATAATAAATAAAAATAATAATAATAATAATAATAATAATAATAATAATAATAATAATAATAATAATAATAATAATAATAATAATAATAATAATAATAATAATAATAATAATAATAATAATAATAATAATAATAATAATAATAATAATAATAATAATAATTCCATTAAAAAGGGTGAGGGGAGGTAATATTTTGCGATGTTTTAAATTATATCTATGAGCCGCATCATTTGAAAAAGCTGCTATACTTCCCCCTAGTCTTCAATAACTAGTGCAGGCTCAGTTGCACGGGACAGTCTGTACCTCTACCCATTTCATCTCATTAGAAAAAAGGAATATTAATTATATGGAGTCCTGGAAAATGTGTACGGCTCTTTCAGTTGTACAACATTAATAAACTGTATTTTGTGAATTCTAATTTACTCTGGTCTTCGTGGTCAGAAAAGTGTTTTGCTTGCCCTACATTATTCAATGCTCAACTTTTTTTTTAGTAGCGGATCTGTGGTGTAATGCTGATATAAAATTTCTAAGAGGGTATGTTCTTTGTACTTACAAGCAACAACAAATAAAATATACTTTCGTATTTATTTCTCTACATTTTATCCATGCTACGAGGCTGCAAGTAAAGTACACTTCCGGCAGCAGGCGATGCGCATAAAATATATTGTGGCGAAAATTCCTTTTGCTAGTTTGAGATGAAAATAAAAGGAACCTATGATCTCTCGCATGATCTAAAGCGTTTGGTTATTGAGATTTCTACCATTTTCTGAGCATCGTCTGTATCACTTCTATCCATGTCAGAGTTGTCGGGCAGCTACATTGATGCAGACATAGAAACAGCAGGTAAGAGGTGAATGAAGCCGGAATGGAATTACTGGACTACATACATTTATCTTCCAAATATTATATGCCAGCTCCACGGTCTTTAATGGCTTGCAAAACAACTTTATAATATATCTCTTTTCGCTGAACTGCTCGCCAACGATGTCACGATTGTAAGAGTGGAGAACCGCACCGTGCTACTGGTGTCGCTCAATTAGCCGTACGATTACCCCTGAGTAAGGTAACCGAATATGAGGGGAAAAAGGTATTATTACACTGGCCTACAAAAAAGCTTTGGTTTGGTGCAGCTCTGTTCACATCTGTAGTCAGTAAGGTAGGTAGTATGAACTACATTGCTGCTACTAAATGTCAGCTGACAGCTTATGATTATGACATTAATCGTATAAATTTAGTATGGCAAGTAAGTCGAGATGTTGCATTAATGATTCTGATATGTTTTGTTACATATGTGGTGAGTATATAACGAAAGATCAACGGCAACCGATTAATAACACAGTAATTCGCTTGTATTCTGCATACTTTGGTATTGAAATTGGCAATCAAGATAAAATGTAGGTGCCTGGGCAAAAGGAACGTGAAAATCTTTGAAGTTTGGGATACCAATGATTTGGCGAGAACAAAAAAATTATCATGACGATTGTTATTTTTGTATGACAAGTGTAACGGGTATTAACAAAAACAATCGTAGCAAGTGGAAGTACCCCAGTATTCCTTCAGCTATAAGACCCTCTCCTCATTCGGATATTGTTCCAATACCTGTTTTTCATCGGGAAGTTCAAGAATGTGAGGATGTCGAAATGGAAATTTCTGAAGAAGAAGATTATGATTTCGAGTACTGTGGAGAAACATCGACACCTAAAACTTTCTCACAAGTCGAACTTAGTGATCTTATCAGAGATTTAGATCTTTCAAAAGAGCGTGCTGAGTTGCTAGCATCAAGATTAAAAGAAAAAATTTGCCTTTCTTCTGGTGTAAAAATTACTTTCTACCGCACAAGAGAACTTATTACAATATTTTTCTTCTGACGAAAATTTAGTATTTTGTCATGATGTTAACGGCTTGATGACTTTCATGGGCCTGGAGACTTATCATGCAAGTGATTGGCGTCTTTTTATCGAGAGCAGTGAAAGAAGTCTCAAAGCAGTTCTTTTACACAATGGCAATAAATGTGCTCCTATTCCCCTCGCCCACCCTACATCTATTAAAGAAGAATACAAGGTAATTTCTGAACATAATTGGGTAATTTGTGTCGACTTGAAAATGGTCTATTTTTTTTGGTGGGCCAACAGAGTGGTTATACAAAATACCCTTGTTTTATTTGTTTCTGGGATAGTCGAGCTAGATCTAGTCATTGGACTAATTAGAGCAATTCTTAACGACCATTACAAATCCTGTAGCATCTGAGAATAAAACGGTAAAGTCCTTCTAGCAATAAATGCGTATAGCAGAACAACCTCTAAAAATAAGCGTAGAAGGGAAGCCTTAGATGCAACAATTTGTAATGGAACAAATATGAATAGACAAATATACAATGTAATTAGGATAAGAGAAGAAATTGTCATAGGACCATGAACACTGATAAATACACTGTCAGATTGCATATTGAGAGTATAAATAAATGCTAACCGAAGACTAGATGGATATACAGGTAGGGAAGAGTATATGCACCGTGACCATCGGTATTTTGAGTCCTCTGATACTTTTCCAGTACTTCATTCAATCCCGAAGCCCGTAGCGCAGTTGCATACTCACAGCACTGTTGTAAAGAAAAATGTGTAAGCTGAGTGTTGTTAAGAAAGTTGTGTAATAATTCGCTGCGTATATTAAAAGTGAAGTATTGGCCACTGAGAACTAAACAAACATTGAGAAAATTCTTTATTATAAGATTTGGAAATGTTTCGATATCCATCAATATCTTCGCAAATATTTATATGGTTATTGCAAGTAAAAATAAACAATGTATCAATCGAGGTGTTAGTTGCAAGCAGAATAGAGTTTAAATAACCGTGATAAATCCATTATTCCGCTGCATTTCTTTTTAAAATAAAAATTAAAATTTATTGTCATACCATTTTTTTACATACTTATGTGCATACATGCAAATACATATATAAATTTTTTTCAGTTATTTACCCAAATGATTTTTTATTATTGAATTCAATCATTGCATTATAGTTTTTTGCCAAACTCCAAACTATATTAATTTGTAAAAACTGTCAACCGCATTGTGGCCGGAAAGCAATTAATAATAATGTCAAACTAATGAGCGTAAATTACTTGTCAAGCATAATAATTTATACAACTTCGAAACGGCAGTAAATGGTAATCACGCACAGAGAAACGCAGGCAACGCAGTGGCATACATACTACAATATATAGTTAAGGTATATGAGCTACTTGTTCTATCCCAGCATACCATAAATCAAAGAAATTTAGTGTAATTTTCAAACCCTGAATAAACTTGAGAAATTATATCAAAGTGAAGGAATTTTGTATCACCATTTCGTATTCCAGAAAAAATAGATTTTTTTTAAATATATAAACAATATAAAAATTCACTATTTATACAGTTATGTATAAGAATGTGAACGTCATGTATAGGAATTAGATTTACCTATCTAATGTCGCCAATTTATTTTCCGTCGCCAAACTAATTCGTTTCAATTTCGCTATGAATCCACTGGGCTGATTGGGATATGTTCAGTGTGTGGTGTCTCCAAATTTTTCTGTTGCTTACATAGATATGTACGTATAAGTATATAAAAGTTGACTTTTGCATACAAGTTTCAAAAGTTTTATTTTTGCCTGGCACAAAGGTATTAGTAAATGTTATTAAAACTTTTCAGTTAAAGACAAATGACAGTGAAGTGTTTTTTTCTCATAAATATTTGGTCATAGATGTATTTTGTAATAAATCCCATACTTCTTCTTCCTCTTCTTGTTAGACCGTTCAGCGATTATATAATTTTTGTATTATTGAGTAAAACGTGAAAAAAATCATACGATGTAGTTGCTCTAAAACAATTATTTTAAAATTTCTCACATGATAATCGATGTTTATAATACATGTAATGTAGTTCTTTAAAAATACATTAAATAAAAATAATTTAATTAAATTTATGGTTTTATGTTAATGAGCTTTATTCTATTGCCTATTTGTTTGCTTTTATCAATAGAATATTTTTGTTGTACAACAAAGAATAATTGAAGAAATGACAGCTGTTTCGGATATCACCAGCTTCACAGGCGAGTGCTCTACCACTGAGTCAACGTCCGCCATGTAATCTGTTGTTGTATTATTCAATTTTTTACTAACCGACAACTATTAAATGCGCTAATATTTAGCCGCTATCGTTACTTAATTTTGGTTTGGTTAGTTTTTTTTTATGTAATCCTGCCTACTTTCAGGCATTAATTATTTGAGAAATGTATAATCAGGATTGAATTTAATTTAATTTTATTTTATTTGAGTCTTTCATTTTCTTCCTTTTTAAGTTATTTTAATTTGATTTATTTTATTTCATTTCGTTTTATTAATTAAATTAATTTTTTTAAAATTTAATTTTATTGTATTTTATTTGATTTTTCTAATTTTTTAAAGTTTTTTAATCAATTTTTTTTTTAAATTAATTATTGTGTTTTTTTAAATTTATTTATAATCAAATTTATATAATATTAATTTAATTAGTTTTATTTGGTTTTATTTTAATTTATCTTAATTTGTTTAATATTTTTTTTATTAAATTAATTTTTTAGATCTGATTTTTTTTTTAAATTTGTGTTATTTTCATTTTAACTGCTTTATTTTATTTTATTTTATAATTTTTTTAATTTATTTTTCATTTTGTTTTTCCTTATTTTGTTTAAATTTATTTTATATTTTTTCAGCTAGTATAATTTATTTTAGTATACCTTTGATATACATGAAATGGTATTTTAACTTTGTTCTGAGGCATATAAATAACAGAAGTAAGTAACAGAAGAAGGGGTAGACCCACAGAAATGTATACTGATCATATCAGAATCACGAACTGAGTTGATTTAGCCATGTCCGTCAGTCCGTCTGTCTGTTTGAACGAAAAGTAGTCCTTCACTTTTTTTTTTAATATTTTAACCAAACCTGAAAGATAGATGCACCTATACGTTTAGATGGTCATTTGTCGCAACCGGACAGATTGGACACTTATGGCATATATACAAGTATGACCGATTTTGAAATTTTGGGTTATAAACTCGTCAAAAAAATACCAAAGAACGTGAAGGTCGGTATTATGCACACATATTAGTAATTGTATATTGGTAGAGAAAATCATCGAAATCGGAATACTAAATCACAGAGCACCCCATAGTCGATTGTTCAGTTATGAGGTTTTGGATTAAAAGTCCGTCAAAAAAGCATCTAAGAACGTAAAATTTGGAATTTTGCAGATTCGAATTCAAGTTCATACTGATGCTGAAAATTATCAAAATCGAATTTTGCAATTTGCAATAAATTTGATACGCTCATGAAAGGTATAAAGACTTCGGCATGGCCGAAGATAGCCGTACTTTCTTGTTTTAATTGAATTTTATATAATTTTTTAAATTTAATTTATTTTACAGTTTTTTATTTTATGTTATTTTAAATTATATTATTATTATTAAGTTTCTTTTATTTGATTTGAAATTATATAAATCTGTTTAATTTTTATTTTTATTTTTTTTATTCGTTATTTTGTTTTGTTTTATTTAGTTAGTTTTTTTTCTCAATCTGCTTTATATTTGTTTTTAATTTGTGTTATTTGCATTAATTTTTTTATTTTATTTCATATTTTATTTATTTTTAAATTTTTATTATATAATTTTTTCTTTACTTTATTTGAATTTGTTATACATTTTTTTCAGATCATTTATTTTTGAGTCAGCAACAAAGCAACAGCACCTCCCGCTTCACATGATATTTTCACTACTGCAGAGATGTTTTTCTTCCTGCGCTTCTACTGCAAATCGCCATGAAAGATTAACATAACAGCAAATTTAAGGAAAAGGAATATTTTTTTTGTTGCCTAGTAAGAAAATGGCATCAGCTTAAAATATATACATTTTCACATTAAACCAAACCAAATAAAATTACTTTAAAAAAATCTGGAATTTGTAAGGGAAAATAGTATATAAAAGAGCACTTCGAAGTTGTTAATATTTTGTTTAAATTATGTCTGAATATCTTTTTTGAGTATAATTTCTTTTTTATTTTCATGTTTTATTACTATTATCTTAAAACACTCCTACACACTAAACCAAACCAAATAAAATTACTTTAAAAAAATCTGGAATTTGTAAGGGAAAATAGTATATAAAAGAGCACTTCGAAGTTGTTAATATTTTGTTTAAATTATGTCTGAATATCTTTTTTGAGTATAATTTCTTTTTTATTTTCATGTTTTATTAGTATTATCTTAAAACACTCCTTTGTGGGTAATTTTAAGACAAATATTACTCCAAAACTCAAAAAAAAAATAACAGTCCATTGAGATAACCTCACTTAACTATGACCTATGATATGTGAATTTGAAAATGTGAAATGAAAATTTGCACAATTTGCACTTTTAAATTGGAAAAGTTTTCTCTCTTGACAATTTGTCCCTATATTTTTGTAATAACTGCAACCATTACAAATTGGAAAGGTAGGTATCTATTGCAAAGGTTGCAAATATGCTTATGTTATCCGTAGAGCAAATACATACATATGTTTACACTGACATGGGATTACTTCAATATAAGCGTATTCAAATGTGTGTGTATGAAGTAAATTGAGTCTGTGCTATCATGTGAATTATGTACATATTTGAACAAAAGTGAATTAACTTTTCACTAACAACAGCAATTTTATTTCTCACTATCACTCTCACCATTCTGCATCTGCAAAGTTAGCACAAAAATTGACAGCTGAATTGTTTTATCAAGATCTCTCAATCGAATGTAGTTTACCATTACTTTCCTGGTAAACCTTCTGCTATTGATTGCAATGTATAAAGAGAAACATTTTGATGTTGAGAAACTTACTTGCTTTAGAACAATAGTGTAAACTTTATATTCAAATGGATAAAAATCAACTTGATGATACACAGATTTTTTAAGCTGCAGCACAAATAATGCTTCTGTGTATGGTACTCAGAAACCTTTAGATTAAAAGTTTTATATCTTAGAGTTTTCATTGTTGCCAAATAAATTTTGTTTAAAGATTTCAGTTTAAGATATCAATTACAGAAGTGTTAATACATGTGAAAATTTATATTTTATTTACAAGAATTACAAAGAAACTAAAATTTTTTTTTAAATTTATTTTATATTTTCAATAGAAAAGTTTTGTCTAAATTATTTATTTAAATTAAAAAATATATATGTTGCTGATTTAAATATTTGTGAGAAAAAAAAATTAAATTAAAATGTACATACACACTTATTGACATATTTTTGCAATGATGTAGCAAGAGTGAAAAGCAAAGCAGTGTGCAGCGCATTGCCAACAGCTGGCAATTTAATTAGAGTGTATAATTCAACTGTCAACGCAAGAAGCGAAAAATTCGGAATGAAGACTATAAGCAAATATGATAAAGAGGCGAAAAGACTTTTACGAAGGCGAAAGTATTGCGGCACAGCTGCTGGCTTTATTTATGACACCTCTTAGAAGACATTGCCCTTTTCCTCGTTAAAGTTGACACTTTTGCTTACTATACGTAAGTGATGAGAGTTCTTTTTTTTTACTTTTTTGACGCTTTCCCTTGAAATCGATTTAAACGATTAAATGGAAATTTATATTTATCATGATGAACAGCATCAAATATTGTTTCCAATAAGAGTGATATGATTTCTTAAAAAAAAAAAAACAACGTAAATTGTTAAGGAAATTCAAATGTTTTTTTATTAAAGCTTGAAGAGAGTCTGGCGTATTGCTAAATACCAATGACTTCAAATAACCCCACAAGAAAGTAGTCTAATGGTGTTAAATCACAATTTCTTGGAGGCCAATTTCTTGAATTGATCGAATCTCCAAACCCTTCTCGCAATAACTCGGTTGTTGCAGGTGCTGTGTGACATGTATCCTCGTCTTGTTGGACCCAATTGTTGGTAAGATCAACATCTTCCAATTGTGGCTATAACAAGTTGGTTATCATCTGTATCTGTACCGCTCTCCATTGACAGTAACGATGCTACCAACTTCATTTCGAAAGAAGTATGGACCAATGATTCCAGCAGACCAAAAATCACACCAAACTGTCAATTTAGGTGAATGTAACGGTTGTTCATGAATAATTTGTGGATTTTCTTCGCACCAAAATCGGCAGTTTTGTTTATTTACCGCACCACTGAGATGAAAGTGAGCCACATTGGAGAAGATGATTTTCTTAAAAAAATCGTTACAGTTTTCAAGTTGTTGCAAGGCAAAGTCAGCAAATTCACGACGTTTATAATGATCCAATGGCTTCAGTTCTTGAGTGTGAACAATGTTATATGGATGCAAGCCCATGGCGGACTTTGATACAGTCCCAATTCTGAAGATCGTCCTGAAATCGACAAATTGCGGTCCTCAGCAACACTTGCCTAAACGGCAGCAATATTTTCATTACTTCGACCGCTTCTTTGTCTTACTGGCACTTGAGCATTATGTAAAGAAAATATGCGCTCGAAATTTTCAACAATTCGACGAATAGCGAGCACAGGTGGACGATTATTACGACCATAAAATAGCAAAAACGGAAGAAAAGTTGCAATTGCAGAACGATTATATTGATAATAATATTAAATAATTTGAAAAAAATGACAGATTATGAAGTACTAAAAATGGCCAAAACGACACTTCGAAATCATATCATCCCTATTAGAAAATCCTTTGTTATAATATTTATTTGATATTTAAATAACTATTGTAAGTAAATGCATATTCACCCTCCGGGATTATAATTAATTATATTAAGAGTATTTATACGTTTTTTTTTTGAAATCCTTTTTTAATATTCTTTAATTCTAAATTACATATTATTGAATAAAAGTAATGCAGAAAATTGAATTTTTTTCAGAATGAATAGACAAGTGTAGATATAAATCATAATTAAGCAGATTTGTATACGAAAGGCTCACACCTGATTCAAAAAATGGAAAAAAGTGTAACAAAGTATGCGCCATGAATAAAACAAGAGTTTAGAAGTGTTTTAAGCGTTTTCAAAAAGGTAGAACCTCTCTAAGACATTGATTTTGAAAAGTTTTTCGGGATTTTCATTGCAAGAAGCACTGGCACAGGAGCATTATCTCTAATGTGGACTATATTGTAGATGACAACATCAATGTAAACGAAAAAATTTATAGTAGACCAGGACGTATGAGTGACAATTCACAATCAGAACGAAAATAGGCTAAATAAAGTTTTGAATTTAACAAAGCTCAAATCACTCTGTAATAACAGAAGCTATTTATAGAGAAATAAAGAGCATATCTCCTTATTTCTTCATTAAACTCGTTACTACATTTTTTTGGAAATTAAATTTTCAATGAAAAATAGTTTTTAGCAGCAGTCCTGTTACGTAAAACATAATCTAATCATGATGATAGATTTTTTTTTTAGAGAATTTTGTGTTTTTTTCGTATCTACATGTTCAAATTTAAAGTCCTCATATCTGCCATAAGTACTGTCGGAAACATTAATATGGCTTTGTAGTTTTATAATTGAATGTTTGCAAATGAAAAAAAAAAAATTAAAAAAAAGAAAAAGAAAATAAGACATTTTATTACTAGGGAACCGATTTCAATTACATCAAGAAAATTTAAAGATTTTGGCACATCCAAGGAACGAATGTCGCAGGTATTGCACGTTCGCACGGAATATGAGTGAAAGGAATATTTATTATGTTGCCCGAAACAGATTTTAAAAATTTGAAAATATTTCTACCCCAAGTTTATCATAATTTTTATAATTTTTTTTTTAAATTGATTTAAAGTCGAATTTAGTGTAGTAGAATGTTTTTAGTTATTTTTCAGATTATACTACTATTTATTCTGACATATTTTAATAACTTGTAAGCATGTTTGAAAATATTTAAATGTTTTATGACATGTTAACCTAAACTTAAATGAAATTATTTTAATTAATAAATTTAAAATAATAATGAATTGACAGCTTTGCATAACACAATTTTACTGAAATTGTCTTATACACTTTGTTTTCTGATTCCAAACCCCGAATCTACAAAAAACACTTGATATCTACAAAAAAGTGGCCGGCGTATTATCAAATAAAAAAAGGACGATATACGTAAATAAATGGCAAAGAATGCCCTCAAAAGGGTTCGCCAATTTCTGTTGAGATATTTACTTTTTTAATTTTTCCAAGCAAAATGAGAGTGTGAGAAATACCACTTTTACTGTTGCTGTAATGATTAAGATACAAATATTGCATCTTCGCTTCGCAAGTACTTGTTTATTCGCCATTATGTTTCATTAAACAACCAAAAAAAAAAGGAATTGCGTTCTCGAGCTTAAAAATTTGTACTCCTCCGCTTTCGATAGGAACAGAAGAGAAAATACGTGTCACATACAGCTGCGGAATTTAATTTTATGCTAAATTTATTATGTCATGAAATGGTGTCGTGTTTCACAACAGCAGCAGAAGTGAGTGGCACCAATGCAATTGCCACTGGACACCCTTTGATGCATTATTTCACGCTGCTTTGCTGTAAGTTTACATTTATGCTCCCCATCCAATTCTGCTCAACTTTCACGTCGTCCATTGTCCTGCAAGGAGGGCACGTGAATTTCTGAATTGTCCTCACCGTCTGTTGCGCGTGCTTGTAAGAGCAGTAAAACGGCGTGTTTTTGATGAGATTAAAGTGACAGGCGGCCAAATGGTTGTAAGAGGGTTTCCTATAAATGTTTTCAAATACATATGCAATAGGGTGTTCGTTTTTTTTATTTTTAAATTTAGTGATTTTTTACTTTAATTTTTTTGTTTTAATTTAAATAACTTTAAATTAAAATTTTTTACTTAAACTATTAAGACTTATTTAATATTATTTTCATTACGGAAAATAAATAATTTTTGTTGTATTCAATAACGCTTAAGCTGATTTTTCTATGTGAAAATAATGTAATAAGAAAGTTCCAATTTATTTTCTATGTAATATTTAAGAGCTCCCGCAGTACTCTCTTTAATTTAAAAAAATATTAATATTGTATAATGCAAGATTAAACTTCAATATTACTTAAAATTTTGGTTACGTATACGCAGTGCTGTGTTAGCTGTAGCCTTAAAAAACATTGAAAAAAAACATCTTATAATTATTTGATTTTTTTTTCACTGCTAATCAAAACAAGTCTAACCACTAGCTAAGCAACTACACTAATTTTAACGAGATACGTTAATTACTTTGTTATTAATGAATTATTAAATTTCCAAGATTAATATATCTTTAAGAAAAATTAAATAAATCTTTTATTGCTTTAGAATTTTAAGATATCTGAGTGAAGTTAAGTTCTTCCATATGCCACATGCCACATATACTTTACTTATGCACGTATTGGCCTTTATCCTCTCCTTGCCTCTTTGTGTGCGCTTTTAGCTGCGTTTGTTGGTTTTTTGTAGATTTTGAGCAGTCCATAACACTCTTAGTGCAATAGTGTAATTCACTATTATAGGCATAGATATGTACTTATATGTATATGTAAATTTTGAATCTACTAACTACTTGCCAAAATTATGGCTAAAGTCACTTGGCTAACGCAGCTGTTGACACTGGTGCTAGTAATTAACAGATTTTCGCTCTTGTCACGTTCTGCAATTTGGTGGTTAGGGACTTATAATTGGTTAAGTTTATGTTAGAGCTTAAGAAATGTTTTTTGTATGCTGCAATGAAAGAGTTGGATAATTGTATTTAATAAATTATTCTGACTAAATCAGTATTCTTTTCATTTTCATGTATTCAATGTGAATATTTTTAGATTTTTAGATATATTATAAGGTCAGTTGAAAGGTCCGCGGCCTACCATAGAAAAACACATTTTTTTAGCAAAATTAATTTTTTTATTCAACATAGTTCCCTACAAGGGTTATACACTCATTATAGCGTCCCTCCAACTTTTCGATACCATTTTTGTAGCACGATTTGCCCTTGGCTTCAAAATAAGCGTCAGTTTCGCGATTACCTCTTCATTCAACAAAAATTTCTTCCAAGCGAGTATTCTTTTGAGACATGAGAACAGCAAATAGTCACTGGGGGCCAGATCTGAAGAATGCGGTGTATGTGGAAGCAATTCAGAGCCAAATTCATGGATTTTTTCATCGATTTTACTGACTTGTGACATGGTGCGTTGTCTTAGTGAAACAGCGCTTTCTCTTTCTTCAAATGGGGCCATTTTACGGCAATTTCGTCCAACAACTCTATGTAATAGTCACTGTGGATGGTCTTTCCTTTTTCAAGGTATTCAATGAAAATTATTCCGTGCGCATCCCAAAATATTCGTACTGACACCATAACCTCGCCAGCCGACTGTTGCGTTTTTCCACGCTTTGGAGAGGAGTGAAATGTTGGGGTCATGCTGCATCCATCGTCACACATCGATGCAAAATCTTGAGCTTATTAAGCTCGTACACCTCGAAACCCTGCTCCGAATGGTCAGCTCGTCGTTGTGAGCTCGCGCGGCACCCACTTTGCACATATCTTTCTTAAACCCAAATATTCGTCAATAATATGATGTACACATTAAGTTGACATCTTTATGTTGCCTGTTGTTCATTCAATTTCATTTTACGTTCATTAAAAATCATTTTGTGGACTTTTTTGATGTTTTCGTCGGTAACAACCTCTTTTGGGTATCCACAGCGTTCACCATCTTCGGAGCTCTTTTCATCACGTCTAAAGTTAACATACCAATCCTTGACGGTTGATTTTCCTAGGGCAGTATCCCGAAACTCGTCATCCAGCCTAGTTTTTGCTTCAATTGTCTTTATTCCCGTCAAAAAGCAATATTTATCTTTATTTTTGGAATGGAAAAAAATCACACCTAGCCATTTCTGTCGATTATTTAGCCGGTACATTGTGGTTTTTAACCAAAAATTCACTACCAATCTAAGAAGGGTGATAAAAAAAGCCATGAATTGTCTTTCACTAAATGCGGGCGTTTTTATCAGATTGCCCCACGCAAATGGCTTTGAACTTGAAGGTAGTACTACTTGTTGATCAATTGACCTGCTGGTAGGAGTTAATGATGCACTTAAAATTGAATTTTTTATTTAATTTCATTTTTCGAACCTTTTTCAGTGTGAACACTTCAGATGGTTAAATCTTAGTTCCGACATCATATTCATAAAATTGTGTTGCATTATCTCTTATAGTACGTCTCAATAATTCTGCGTCGATATTGAATTCATTTTCTTTTGTTAAAAAAAACCAAAAATTTTGTCGCAAATTTTGCTGCCACGCGTTTCATCGCCAAGATATTGGAAAAAATGCCATGACATAATCCAATTGATATGCCAGTATCATCATAAAATTCTGTTATAACAATTTGCTTTTCTTGTTTTCACATTTTGATCGGTGGTTTGTGAACTTCAGCGTCTTTACGACTTTCTTGGAAACCCTTATACAAACCACACGTAAGCTCTACCTTCTTCATAGCATAATCATTTTAGCCCGTTTTTAACATTTCACATATTTTTTTTATCTTAATAAATTTTTTTTCAAACGAAAATCGCCAAGCTCTTGAAAACAGGTCTAACTTTAGTGGCTGCCAGAGACAAATTAAACAGTGGAAACCGTTGAAATTGTTATCATCTCCAAGAGCAATTATACCAAGTAAATATGAAAAAGTGGTTCATAATCGAACTCTCTAAGTGCACTTTATCTTTTAAGCACCCCTCGTGGTTTCATGCTTATAACATATTCCATCGATAATGAGAGGGATTGTCTTCACTTATATTCCAACGCAAATTTATAGCAGGATAGCATATCTGATGCTACAAATCATATGCGACTGCCGATAAAATTCCAACATAGAGTTATATTTTTGTCTCCATTTGAGGCTGAAATCACTTCTGAACGAATTCCATACTTTTCCCATTATAAATCTGGTTGTTTTGTGCAAAGACCGTAAAAAATTTTGTTTTCTACATATAAATATACACAAACAGAAATAAATCTTCTATTCCACATGTTTGCTATTATAACTTATAGGTGGAAGTGTAAGTTTTGCGAATATTTTTGGCTAATACAAATATAAAAGATATTTCCAAATAGTCATACATATACTCGTGTAGGCGATTGTGCTTGAAATTTAAGCATTTCAAAAGATAGAGTAGACTATTTGAAGAAATTTGAATGCAAAACTTTACTTTTTCACTCGTAGAGTGTTTTTGTCTTCATATTTGCATGTGTGTTTGGCTATGTGTTCACACACATATGCGGCTTTTCAAGCAATTCTGGCCGACAGTCAATTTATTTATTATTTTATTTTTTATTTTTAAATAGCTCGTTGCTCAGTATATTTTTTATTTTTTACTTTTTATTCTTTATTTTTTCAATTTAACTCCATACAGTTATTTTCCTTTCTTTTCATTGCTTTCTTTTTATTTTATTCGTTGTATGAACTTTTTGCTTCAGACTATTATTATTATTGACGGCTAAAAAAATTGTTTAAAGCAAAAAAGAAGAGGGTTCAACTTATTTCCTAATGCATGTACTCTACTATATAAATTACATAGGGCTAGCCATTTACCGGTTTCCAAAATAAACTTAAATAAAATGCATTGAAAATATAATTTTTTAATGAAATTCCATTTTTATTAAAAAGTTCGAATGTTGGCATTATATGTGAAACAGTACATCATTGAAATGACCGCCCCTGATTTTTTGCAAACTTCGATCAATTTGAGGTATTTTTCGACAAATTTTTGGCACATATTGGTTTTCAAGAGCTCAAGAGCTGAAGGTTAATCGCATAACCGCGGGCTTTCACGTAGCCACACAAAGAAAGTGCGGCGGTGTCAAATCGCACGATCTCAACGGTCAATTGACATCGCGAAGAAGAGAAATCGCCGGGATATTCATCTCGCAATAAAGCCACATGTTGCATCATCTTGTTGGAACCACATATTGCCCAAGTCGTGTTCTTCAATCGCAGGCAAAAAAAAAGTCAGTTACCATAAAACAGTAACACTCCGAATTGACAGTGACATTCTAGCCGTTATCTTAAAAAAAAGTAAGGTCCAATCACACCCTCGGGCCAAAGAGCGCACCAGAGAGTAAGTTTTTTTTTTCGATGTATTGGCCTCGCTTCAATTATTTGAGGATTCGCGGATCGTCAAATGCGACAATTTTGCTTATTTACGTATCAGCCGAGTGAGAATTGTGCCTTGCCTGGCTGGAGATAATTTTGTTGGAAAAATTGCGGTCCATTGCTCGCTATTCAAACACCCAATTGCTTGAGTTGTTGGACGATTATGTGCACCATAATCTTCTCTTAAAGCACGAAACTTGGCTTTGACGTTTGAATCACCATTTCTGTAGTAGATTTCAACAATTCTAACGCCTTGAGCGGCTGTTAACCGATCCATTTTCATAAATGCCCGACTTTTAGCTAAAATAAGCCATGTGTGATTTAACGGTTAGGTTTGACAAATATCAAGATACAGACCTGCACTAAATGGATAACCCTTTATATATATATAGGCTACATATAAGCCATTTTTTCTCTGTACAAAAGTAGGACTTCCCCACGTCCAATGCTATACTTTAAGGCATTTAAGTTGGGTCGAATGAAAAATATACTTTTTTCTCTTTCGCTCATTGTGTTTTCCCTTGTTTACACTTTTCTGGTTGTCTTACAGTTTCCTTCGTTTATATCTAAACTCGCACGTTAGTTTGTTGTTACTGTCAGGAAAGGCCACAGCGCAAACAAAGAAAAGAAAATAACTTCAGAAAAAATGTTAAGAATAAATGAAAAAATAATGAATACAAAAATGTTGAATATATATGTATATGTGGACATATGAAAATAGCGAAAATTGATTGCCTTGGCAGGTGTGCGATGGCCAATTGAGCAACTAAACGGTAAAGATTTAGCAAAAAAAAGGCATAATTTGTAAAACGGTTGGCCAATGTTGGACTCCTACGAATATACCTATGTAGTGGGAAGAAAGTACTCAGAATTTATTTACTACAAATAAGTGTTTACAATATAACTGAGTAAGACTTATGAAGGTACAAATGTAACATAAATATACTTTTTGAAATTAAGTAAATACTTTGAGAACATTTAAGATGCTTTCAGTTGCATTTTTATTTTTTCATTTCACGTTCTTCGATTTTATTTTTGGCGGAATTTTGACTTGAATATCTCAAAAATTTAAGGACTACATATATACATTCAGGCGGATATGGTTTAATCAATTCGGCTCGTTATTCTCATACGACCAGTATAAATTTCGGTGGTTCTATCTCTTCTCCTCCTGGTACTATATACTTCTGACCAAACCGTGGACGTTTCTTCTATATCAATCACAAAACTTAATGTCAGTAATATAAGTTCGGCTTTATAATTCTTTTAAAAATGTGATTTAGATCTCTTCTTTCTTCTTTGGTACTTAAAAATTACACTTTGTCCGTCCAATTGCGTTCCTCAAATTTTCTTTTTTAATTTGTTTTTGTCAGCTTTTTTTCTTTTGTCCTTTTATCTTTGAAAATAGTATACAAAATATAGGCTAAACTAAACTTTCGATGCTTACGAAAATTTTCGCGAAAATAGTAAAAAGCAAATCAGTTTTTTTTTGTTACTAAAGGTTACATCAACTGCCATTAACCTTGCCTATTCCCATTGTTGCATCTCATTACTAAAGAAGGGATGTCAAGTAGATGCCTAAAGGCTTTGTGTGACTGTGAATGCCTAGGTAAGCACTCACCATTTATATCTGGAGCTAAATCATATATGTCGTTCGTTGAAATAACGAAAACGAGATCAATCCTTCTTCCTTAGGGATACCTCAAAGTTGCATATTTGGTGCGATATTAATTTTTCGCTTTCTGATGTTTTACTTTTTAGGCAAATATATTTAACGGGAGTATTATAAACAATTTGCTCTTGAGTATCATAAGTCACATAATGTGACCTTTTCAAAGTGCACAAATTTTCACAAGTCGATATATTATATTTATTCTTGATGAAAAACTCTTATCTGGAAGCGAGTTTTTGAATGTTGAATAAATATTTAGTGCAAATTTTACTTTCATTAATAACATTTGGTGTACCATTCGTAAAACTTATTCTTATAAAGAAATAGCAGAGATCTTAAAGATCAATTCACTGGTGTATATTTCTAATAACTACTTGCTTTGTTCTAAGCTAGTGTATACTTACTTAATTAATTTTGAATCCAGCTTATACATTATATTCCACTAGACTTGAAAGTGTAAAAAGTAGTCTTGGTGGGTTGCTATAGCTCCATTTAATTTAAGTGATACCTTACCATCCTCAACTTTATACTCTATGCATATAAAATTGAAAATCTCTCGCGTTTTGATGATCTATTTTGTTTTTGATTTTCATATACCTATGAAATTAACAATCGGCAGTTACGCTTTCTAGAGTTTCCTGTAGAAATAATCCTCACAGATCTTAGCTCCTTTTGAAGTAATTAGTTATAAATACTAAAATTTTGATCTCATTAAAAAAAATAGTACATTTAATATGTTCTACAAGAGCTCTGTGTGGGATTTCGCATTCCGAACAACTCGTTTTTGCTTATATATCTGAATTTTTCTCTTATTAATGTGTATAGATTTATAAGCCTCAGAGGGATTTTTAATTTTTTTTTAAATTACGTACCTCAACTTAGCTCACCGTTCCATCGTCTGCGGTATTCGCAACTGCCAACGCGCAAAAGATTATAAATCTTCCGTAAAACTTTTCTCTCAGTCCAAAGTTTTTTTTGGGGGGGAGGGGGGGGGTATTATACACAGTAAAAAAATTCAGGAAACTTTTAACAGATTTTATAAAAAAAAATTATTTTTAGTATTTCAAGACACAAATTGTAGAAGAAAACAAACATGGATACCTCAAATTGTTTGCAAAATGGGCTATGCATACTTAATAGTGGGGCATTGGCAAAAGAAGCCGCATGAGATTCGGGCGCTTATGCAATGGAGAGAACAAAGAAATCACTACGATGACGATTACTTCTGCTGTGTCAGGTTTCGTGAGGTTAAGGTCAAAACCTTAGAATGTAATATGTCTGTTTCCTTCCTGTCCTGTTTCCAAAGAATCTTGGAGGTTTCACCAGGACCTAGAAACTATGGAAGAGAGGTGCCAAGGCCATGAGATCAGCTTATGATGGTTGGGAGATGCAACGTGATTGTACTGTCATATAGATTTTACTAAAATCGCGTAAAAAGTGTTTATTTATAAGTACAAAAAAATCCATTAATTTTTTTTTTGAATTATTTCTATTTTATGTGAAATATAAATTCTAAAAATTAGACATATGCATGTAATTAGTATAAGGTCTCACATAAAAAATTATTACAGCTACTCGGCACCAAAACCATTACGGACTAACTTAATTATTGGTGAGTTGTTTGGTTGAAAGGTGGTTGAAAACTGGACTACGCGCGTTTTCATTTAAGCCATTGGGCAGGCCTATTGTTTCCTTGGCTTAAATTGTCTGATTATTATCGAAGAATTCACTTGATTTTTCAAACATTATTTACTATCATCTACATATATTTGCCCATTTCCAGTTCGACTGAAGGCCGATGAATTTATTTATTTATTCAACCTTCGAATTAAGGAAGAAGTCAAATGAAAATTATAAAGCATACGAAAAATCAATTCGAATTATTTTTTTTCTTTTTTGAGAAATTTGTAAATGATTGACAAATGTGTCAAAAAATTAAATGAATAATTTTTCAATGCAACGTGGCAACAGAAAAGTAACAAATTTCTTATTGCACTGGCAGTGCGTCATCTCAGTAGTGACATATAAAAACACAAACACTAAATTACAATATTATTTGCACAACCTCAATAAAATATGACAGCCGTTATAACATGCAAAACTAAGTGATCCTTGACATTTTATCAAAACACACTTGAAATGAATTTGTATAAAAAAGTGTACGAATAAACATGAAAATTGCATTTCAAATGCAATGCAAATTAGAGTGCAAAAATTGGATCAGCAGGCATTCACACGAAAATATGTAAATTTGTATTTTTTTTTTATAAATACACTATTAAATGCACATTTTGCATGCATCAGCCCAGAATAGAGAGTGGTGTGCGCGCACACAATTCACGCATCGTGTCAGCCCGACGGGAGATATGCAAGCCTAACATAGGCTGCCCACATATTCAGCGTGCCAGCGAGTTATTCATTAATTTTACTAATTTACATTCAGAAGTCGCAACTATTGAAATTGCCTGAAAGTTTTTAGTAGCGGTGCGGGTGATGCTTGCCCTAGAGGTGTTGCGCTTTAGTCACGCATGCTGTTGCATTGTCATATATGAGAACATACATATATAAGTATATTTGTGCATAAAAATACACATGCATACAGATTAGGGTGCCAATATTAAAAAAAAAGTTAAGCTAATATAAAAACTAAAATTAATTTGAAAATGAAAGTAAATCAGTAATCAAAGCGAAAATTAAATAAAAAAATTTAATTTTAATTTCAATTTAAAATCGTAAATTAAAATAAAAGTAAAAGTAAAACAATATTGGTAAAACTTAAATAAATTAAATGAAAATTTCAGTTTAATTAAAAAAAAAAATTAATTCAAATAATGAAATGCGCCTTCAATTAAAGCTTCATTGAAGGTTAATTAAAATTAAAGTTAAAGTCTGAATAAAAAAGAATCAAAATTAAATTTGATTAGTAGTAAAAATTTAATTTAAGACTAATTTAATATTAAAATTTAAATCTTAAATCAAATTTAGATTTAAAAAAGAAAAGCAGTAATTAATATTAAAAGGAAATAAAAGTTGTTATAAAGGGAGATCCATTTCGAGGTTCCATACTTTTTGAAAAAAAAAAAAACACACACACACACGCACACACACACAAAAATTCAAATTTAATGTGGATTGTTTATTATCATTCGAACCAAAATTCCTTGGCAATTATTTTTTGAAGAGTATCTATTTCAAAAGTTGGCCTTGGCTACGTCTCAGATGATCCATACGTTGAGTCCAATTTTCAATGACTCGTTCGAGCATTTCGACTGGGAACTGACGAATAACACGCGTGATGTTTTGCTCTAAGGCCGAATCGAAGCGAGATTGTCCGCATAGACTTTAAACTCAAAAAATCCATTGATTGATGCGATGTGTGGGAAGTGGCGCCATCTTGTTGAAACCAAATGCCGCGAAAAATCACGAGCTTCAATTTCAGGCATCAAATAGCCGGTTATCATGGAGCGAAAACGGTCGCCATTGACGGGTACGTTCTCACCGGCATAATTTTTGAAGAAATGTGGACCGATGATTCCACCGGCCCATAAACCACACCACGCCGCTTTTGAACCTCTTCGGAACATGAATTTTCGTAAGAAAGTTGAATAATTTGTAAACGTTGTTCAGGCATAAGTCTTTCCATTATGAAATGCCAAACAGTACGGAAGAAAAAATAACATGACAGCTTGACACGGCTCACGCGTGATCTGTTAATAAAAGGCTATCGAAAAAAGTACCTCTACTTGGATCACCCTTTATAAATAAAAAATAAATTAAAGTTAAAATAAAACTATAGATTTAGACGCAATTTTATTTGAAAGTAAGAACCAAAATTATATTGACTTAATTCATAAAAATTAATGAAATTATTAATATTTGAAGATAAAATTAAAAAAATTATTGATTTTAAAAATTATATTAAAGTTAATATAAAAACTAATATTTAAACAAGGCTAAGTTGAAATAATTTTTTTATCAGATTGTGATTACGTTGGGTGTATAAATCATACTATTCATTCTGTTGTCAAAATATGGCTCTACATGCCAGTTTGGGCCGGACACGGAAGCGATTGCCTATTTCATTGGAAAAGTTATATATTAGTCAATAATATTGTCAAAAGAAGTTTAAAATTAGTTTAAAAATAATTATTTAAACCAAAATTAGTGATAAAAACTTAAAACCTAATCTAAACTGAGAAACAACTGAGATTTAAAATTAAATGAGAGCTCATGTCAAAAAAAAAAAAAAAAAAATTAAAAAAATTATTTAAAAAATTTAAATTTAAATTTAATATTAAAATGAAAACCTTAACTGAAAATACACCTTTAGTGCAATAATCCATAATTTACACCCTTATATGATTCCATTTATGTATTTTATGTATATATAAATAAAGACGTGTGCGTGCGCACGTTTAGAATTTGGCACTTGAATTCACGCCAAGCTGAACAGCATACATTTTAATGCTCATATTTGTCCTTGACCGAAACACCAGCAAGTTAAGTTTTGATTTTCATTTTGTTGTTGTTGCTTTTGTGTGTGTGTTTTTTTTTTAAATTTATTCTTTTTATTTTATATTTATAAGTATATTTTGGAAAACATCTCTCCTGTAAACCAGATGACCCAGTCAGCGCTAGATAACGGTTGCTTTATCAGCGTAGCAGGTAATATGTACAATATATGTGTGTATTTGTATATGGAGGCTGTTACATTTCACAGATTTCATTTAAGACTTCAACTGTGTAGACGCCCAAAGACACACTTCCTCATCTTTTGATTTCACACGCTTTTCATGCTTTTAAATAAGTATTTTACTCACGCACGGCACGAAAACGATTTATGGCAGCAAAAACACAGGCGGTTAGTAAAAAGTGCTTAAATTTTGCCACTTTGCTGCCACCAAATTGGAATTAAGCAGTCTTCTTTGGCATATTCTACCTGCCAATTGCATTCTAATGCTCTTCCGCTATTCACGGCAGCTATCCTAACTCATAAATAGCAAGTTTGTGTGTTTGTAAGAAAATTTAATTTTGCTCAACTTTTGTTGTTAATTGCACAAGGTGTGAAGAAGAAGCATTCGTTTGAATATTTAAAATTCACCTGCGTGTTTTCGCGTTCGCAAATTCATGAGACGTAGCGTGCTTTTAGGTGCAGTGGGTGATGGATGCTGGTTTATGACTGAAAATGTAGATCTAACTCACGCTGTTTAAGCATGCAACAAATACATTATACCACTTGACCACTTAAAGATTAACTTGGTATTTCGCTTGGTTCAAGATAAAATTTTGTATGCCAAAAATTAAACTTTCTTGAAATAGATACGAATGCTGAAACTACGGTGGGTTGCTACATGGAAATATTTTATTTTTAAAGTCTTAACTGTTAAAAAAATATTGCTCGTTTTCAAAAAATAATAAGTTAGGTTAGTTCAGATAATATGGATGAATATATATAGCAATTGAACGCAAAATAAATTTTTTTAATGAAAAGAATGATTATATTTAACAATGAATTATTTTATTAAAAGAAACACATTTTATCATTTAAAAAAGTTTTTATATTTTTCTAAGAATTGTTTGCAATTTAAAAAAAAAATAATAAAAGTATTTTGGAGAGATAATAATTCTTAAAACAAATGCTTGGATGTAGGCAATAGATTTCATGTCATCATTATTGTAAGTAAAATTAGAAAATATTTTATATTTTTGAATATTAATTTTTCAAAGAAATAACTTAAAAGTGAAGTGAAAGTCAGAAGTAGCCATACATTGTTTTTATTTCATTTAAATTTGCATTTTGAAAAATTCGTTCAAGACCTTACCAGTAACATTTTCAGCTATAATGTAAAATTTCATTAAGATTTCAAAAAAAAAATAAATAAATAAAAAATAAAATAAAATAAAACAAAAATGTGTTTTAAATAGTTCTTGAATTTATTTAATTCATTAAAAGGGTAATTCCTATCGCAGGCATGTGGTTATAGTTTCAATTTCAAAAACTAAACCAATTGTTTTTAAATTTTGTAATTCTAAAAAATGCAATATTAGAACCTTAGCGAGAAAAATATGTAAAAATCGTTGCATGATGATGCTGACTGAAGAAAGAGGACACAAATCTACAGCTTACTCTACCTTTAAGGGGTTAGGCCACCCTAGAATTTTCGGAAAATGTTTTTATTTTCTTTCAAATAATACATTATGGTCTCAAAAATGTTATACCGAGAGATTGGGACAGATGAAAGTTTCTAAATGCGCCATTTTCGTTCTCTAATTGAAGCGTCTGTTTCAGTCAGTAAGGCATACTCAAAACTTTAAACGCGTTTATATCAAAACTGATTTCTTCAAGTTGGCCGGAAACATAACACAAACAATTTACAACCGATTTACTTGAAATTTTGACAACATTTTCAGAAATACATTAACTACAGAAGTATGAAGGATTTTTATTAACAAATTTCGAACAATTTTTTAGGCCAAGTTGTTTCTTTTTCCTTTAGAGACCCTCCAATTTGCCAAAAACGCATTTATTGAAAAAATCCTACGTACTTCTGTAGATATTGGTATTTACAAGCAGAAACCGTTCAACAACTTATTAAAATAAAAAAATTACAGGAGCTGTGTGTCCGGTCGTGGTTCCCGAAGAATTGGAGACATCCTAAGGATAACGCTGTGTAGCCGCCATTTTTAAATTAATTTTTCTTAAAAAATAGTTATGAGTAGTTAATTGTATGTTTTCTAAATGCCTTTTCTCGAAAATCAGATTTAATTAATAGTTTTCCCTAAAAAAAATCTCAAAAAAGCCCTATTTTCTGGCTCTTTACAGTGGCATAAGCCCTTAAATAAATAAATATCCAATCAGAGATTCTGGCGTGTTTGTTCCATGCAACAAATTAGATTTACTTAGATAGTAATGATATGCGAATTTCGGAATTTTTTCATAAACATTTTTTGAATACCCCAAACATTTTCGGCATTTATATAATAAATTTACCACTGTGCTTCTACTTAAGCCGTTGCAAGCTTTTGTTGAACATTTCGAAAATCATTTAGACTCGTTAAACTAAGACGGCCGTAAGCCAATTGCACGAAGAAACAAGTTTGCGATAAGAAGAGAAACCTTGAGGAGTGAGTAGAGAAAGCAATAGAGGTAATTGCCGTAGCATAATGTGACAGCAGCTGTTCGCTTTCTGCCAAAACCATGAAATTAAATTATTTGCCAAGTGGCGTGCGTAAGCAAAAATAGAAGCAGTTGAAAGCACAACAGCTAGTTGTTGGCATGAAGTAAGGTAAAATAAATGTATGAAAGTAGCACAAAATATATATTGCATATGTTTCGCATAGAGTTTGTGTTGTATAATTTTTGAATATTTTCTTGCTCCATTTTCAATAACTTCTTTGCTCTGTCTGTGCAAAAGTAGAAACACTGTTTAAGTATATGGTAACAAGTGAAGCATAAATTTAGTTGCTTGAAGAAAACTTAATATACATATATAAATAAACGAGTATGTATACTGTAAAATTATGTTGTAAAATTATTAACCTAAATATTTTTTTCTTAACTATAATATGCAATTGTTTTTGGTTTTTTTTGTAAATATCTTTTTTTAATATTTTTAGCAATCTTTTTTTTTACAGTATTTCAGTTTCTATTATTATTTTTTTTTGGTAATTAAATTCGTACAGCCAATATCAAATGATTGGCAATAATTACTCTTGGCCTCACATAATTTTCGGTCTATAGAAGTTGTTGCTTTTCGATGTTTTCCTTACAACTGCCTTCCTTATTATATAGTTATGAACATTTTCTTCATGCACGACAATGAAAATCAATATTAAGTATATATGATAAATGTTTATACACCTTCACCCAATGCTGTCACATAAATAACGAAATTTGTTATCGAACTTTAGTCAAACTTTTTGCGTATTCAGTGAATCCATACATCTTTTAGTACATTTATTTCTTATAAAAGGTTTTTCTATAGGGATGATATGATTTCTAATTGTCGTTTTGGCTATTTTTAATATGCCATGATCTTTAATTTTGTTTCACTGTATTGAGTAATGCTTACAATTTCATCATTGGACCACCATATACGGCGGGAATTTGCTGATTTCGCCTTGAAACAACTTGAAAAGGCCAAAGATTTTTTTAAGAAAATCATCATCTCCTCCATCTAAATAAACAAAGCTGTCGTTTACGGTGCGAAGAAAATCCACAAATTATTCATGAACAACCATTATACTTTTAATCTTACTTAACTGACAGTGTGATGTGGTTTTTGGTCTGGTTGAATCATCGTTCCGTACTTCCTTCGAAGTGATGCTGGTAGCACCGTTTCTGTCACTGGAGAGTGGTATAGATCGATGATAACCAACTTTTTATGGCCAAAATTGGAAGAAGTTGATCTTAACAACATCTGGTTCCATGCTGGGGCTACGTATCACACAGCACGTGCAACAACCGAATTATTGCGAGAAAGGTTGGAGATTCGATTATTTCAAGAAATTGTGACATCGAATGGCGTCCAAGAAGTTGTGATTTGACACCATTAGACCACGTCTTGTGGTGTTATTTGAAGTCATTGGTCCTTAGCAATAAACCAGATTCTCTTCAATCTTTAAATTAAAGTCAATATTGAACGTGCTGTTAATGACATTGAGTTAATCGAATTCATTCCTACAAAAGAGGTCTTGGAGGCCATTTGAATGATGTTGTATTCAGAACTAAATTGTATGGATTTGAATTCTCTTAACAATTAGTGTGTTTTTTTTAAAGAAGTCACATCACTCTTATTCGAAAACCCTATACAAATTACTTTATTTACTTTTTCACATTTTTTTTACTTCATGACTTGCATTATTGCTTTGTGGTTTAAGGAACACACTTATAAACTACTATCGAAGCCTTTAGTAATCATACGAATCTTTGTCAATCTGACTGTGGTACTTTTCTCAGCGCACCATTCTTTCCTTTTTTAACTGTTTGGCGTCAATTATGAATACCAAGCGCATCCAAGTCTTTCTGCACCTGATTCTTTTAACGGAGTGGAGGTCTTCCTTTTCCTTTGCTTATATCGGCGGGTACTGCATCGCAAACTATCAAAGCTGGATTTTTCACATGACCTAGCCAGCGTAGCTGCTAGCTCTTAACTCGCTGAGCTATGTCAATGTTCTCATCGTTTCATTGGCTACGGTATTCGTCGTTGTTAATTCACAAAGGATGTTACGCATATATTTCTATCGAAAATTCTTAAGGCCGACCTAACAGATGTAATCATCATCCAAACTTCTACACCATATGTCAGGACGGGAATGATGAGAGACTTGTAGAGTTTGATTTTGATTCATCGGGAAATGAGTTTACTTTTCAACTGCCTTCTCAATCCAAAGTAGCACATGTTGGCAGGAGTGATTCTGCGTTGGATTTCAAGGTTGACATTGTTGTGTTGTAAACGCTGGTTCCAAGATGGGCGAAATTATCAACTTATATAAAAGTTATATTTGTCCACGGTGATTTGATACATTTCGAGAATAGGATATATTTCGTCTTTCTCTCCTGTTTACCGAATTCAAACATAGCGGTGTAGTGTCCAGGTTGCTTTAAAAGCGGCCAAGAAGTGATGTGTATCGACACTCTTTTCAGTTTTTTTCGAAGACTTGAATTATGTAAAGTATTTGGTAATTTTTAGATTATCCCTATCTAAAGCTACGTTAATAAGATTTAATCAGTTTATTAGCTCTATAGAACCTTATTTGTGATATTGAGGAAGCCTATCCCATGAGGTAATTGACACATGCTTTTTTGTGCCCTTTTTTATGGATTCAGCAGAGCACACCGAAATTCCAATTGTCGGACATGCCTTCGTCCGAAGATATTAATCTAAGAAGCTGATGCCGACTTCTTGTCAGTTTTTCGCTTGCATATTCGAACAACTCGTTTGATAAGCCATCGGCCTCGACGCTTTGCTGTTTTTCAGGTGGACAAAGTCGGCCGCAATAACCGAGAATGTGTAGTCCTCCAAATGCGGAGGCGGTTAGAATAAACTTTAGGTTCCTCCATTTGTTGATAAAAGCGTGAGGATGCAAAACTACAAATTGAAGGAACAGCTTGTTTGAGAATCCTTTAT
This sequence comes from Neoceratitis asiatica, assembly GCA_030068015.2. NCBI lineage: Eukaryota > Metazoa > Arthropoda > Insecta > Diptera > Tephritidae > Neoceratitis > Neoceratitis asiatica. Next base: position 30,566,531 of record CM061528.1, read on the forward strand.
TAGTAACATAATTTGTTACATGAACTTCTTCATAGTCGGGAAGCGGGACATCTGTTCTATCCTCATAGATTGACGAATCTGATTTTCCATCTTCTGGTAATTTATTTTCACTGGCATTCAGCAAGCTGGAGCAGTGTTCGCTCCATAATTTCAGTATGCTTTGGGCATCTGTCGCCAGATCAACTCTTTGGATATTACAAGAATATGCTGCGGTCTCCAAATCTACTCCCTTAAATATCTGTTGAATTTAAATATGTATGTATATACAATAATATTTTAAAGAAAAACTCCTACTAGCTGTGGATTAACTCTTTATATATACATATAAGTACAAAAAATTGTAGCATCTGATACATGAATATTTATACATATATTTTAATTTTAAATAATTTTTATCATTAGTTGATATTCTTTCGGTATAAAGTATTTTTGATACTAAGGAAAATTTAAAAATTTAAAATAATTAATAAAATCTATAATAAGTAATAAAACTTTTGGGTGGTACCCCTACCTACTTGCCTAAAATTGTTGTTTTAATTTGTTTATGAATTTTGTTCAGAACTTTTATAAAATCTTAGCTTTACCCATTGTGGTTTTATGCAGACAGTGAAAATTGTTAGGTACGTATTGCTACTTATACAAGCTATTTTTCAGATGCATTTAAGCTTTTAAGTTCGAGCTTAGCTAAAGAATTAATAGTACTCGGCTGATAATTTCTACTTGCTTATTGTTTTTAATTTTCAATCCACATTAAAATCTTCGCCCAAAAAACAATTTCATTGTAATCGTTTTAATAAAATTGATTTTTTTACATTCCAAGTTGTTTTTATATAGCCAATACAAATATTTGAAATATATATATTTGGTGCTTTGTAACCGCTGAAACGATTTTATTATACTTTATTATTACTATCTTCTTTCAAATATTTGTGTTGGCTATCTAAATAAATTTAAATAAAAAAAGGTTAGTTTGTATTTATTTCCATTCAAAATATACAACAATATGGCCTTAAGAACTAAAGTCCTTATTTTTCTTTATTAATGATTTGCTGCAATTTGGTATTATAGAAAAAAAAATTAATGAAAAGTATTTAATAAAATTAATATTTTTTATATAACTAAATTTAAATTTTTTTTATCAATTTACTTATTTTAACTATATTTTACTTATCTCGCCAATAATAGTAATAAAGATGGGTTTATTCATGCCAATGATTATTATTATATGCATAGGCAGATTATAAATGAGGTAGTAGGTGTATTTTAAATATACAAAAGAGCAATAGATATTTGTACTGGATGCCTATACTCATCTCCTTACTAAAATTCAGAAAAGCATGTTTATTAATAATTTCTTTTAAATTCCCCATATGCAACTGTCATAATGAAAACAACCATGCACAGAAGTGTTGCCCCATAAATAATTATAAGTAATATAGGCTTAAAATAAGCGCTCTTCGGAAACAACACATACTTATTGAGCAAAATTCTTTTAGAAATTGCACAATTCAAAGCATACGGTCTTCTCTTCCTACCACACAACAAATGACGTACTGGATTAAGATATTTTCCTTAAGGGAAAATGGAACATTGAGCGGAGCAAGACGATCTGCCTGGCAAGTATACATATTGGCTCACACATAGATATTCTAGATTTTAAATAATATATGTTGGTTTGTTAGTTAAAGAGAAAATGTGAGATATACGACAAACTCATAGGAAACACTACGTGGCGTATGAGTAACATTTTTACTTAGCTTATAAAAAGATTCGATAGCCACTCAGAGGCAGCTAAGAGTAAATAGCAGATTCCTCTATTCGTTGAAAAAAAAAAAACAGAAAAAGAAATTCATCAAAATAAAAGTATTATTTATTATTTTAAGTTGTTAAGCATATTTTTACGTTAAGCATATTTTTATTGGAATTCGATTTCATGCTATCAAAAAACAATGATTTATGGATATTATTTTATTGCTGTTTTCCAAGAGGTGCTGACAACCACAGCCCTCATATAAAGGGTGATCCATTTCGAGGTTCCCTTATTTTTTAAATAAAAAAACACAGAAAATTCATTTGCCAATTAGTTTTTGAAGATTATCTTTTTCAAATGTTAGCCGCGTCTACGTCCCTTGAGACCAATTTTCGATGACTCGTTCGAGAATTTCGACTGGTAACTGGCGAAGGACACGCGCGATGATTTACTCCAACATATTTTGAATTGAAGAGAGATTGTCCGCATAGACTTTAGACTTCACATATCACCACAGGAAAAAGTCTAACGGTGTGATATCACACGATCATAGTGGCCAATCAGCCGACCCAAAACGTGAAATTAACTGCTCACCGAAGTGTTCTCTCAATAAATACATATATTCATGCGATGTGTAGGAAGTGGCGCCGTCTTGTTGAAATCAAATGTTGAGGAGACCATGAGCTTCAATTTCAAGCATGAAATAGTCGGTTATCGTGGCGCGCGATAGCGGTCGCCATTGATGGTTACGTTCTCACCGCATCATTTTAGAAGAAATATGGACCGATGATTCCACCGGTCCACAAACTACATCACACTGTTGATTTTCTGGATGAAATGACAGCTCTTGAATCTCTTCAGGTTGCTTGTTTACATATCCACTGAGCCAGAAATGAGCCTCATCGTTGAACAAAATTTGGCTCCAAAACGTTGGATCTTCTTGGAACTTTTCAGGAGTCCATAGAGCAAAGCGATGTCGCTTAGGTAGGTCGAGCGGCTTCAGTTCTTGCACAAGCTGTATTTTGTATGCTTTCAATTTTAGATCTCGATGTAAAATGCGCCAAGTCGTTCTATCCGTCAGTCCGAGTTGCTGCGAACGGCGCCAAATCGACTCTCCACGGTCTTCATATACACTCTCAGCTACGGTCGCTACATTTTCTTCACTGCGTGCTGGACGTGATCTATTAGGTCGAATATTATCTAATAGTGAATGCTGCTGGGCCTTAAGATGGGTGATGATGTTGCGAAAAGTATGCTCAGTAGGCCGATTACGTTGACCATCAGTCGAGCGAATCGCGCGAATGTGAATTTTCGTAATAAAGTTGAATGATTTATGAACGTTGTTCAATCATTAGTGTTTCTTTTTATGAAATGCCAAACAATACTGAAAAAAAATAGCATGTCAGCTTGACCTGACTCAGGTGTGAGCTGTCAGAAAAAGGCTATTGAAAAAGGTAATTCTACTTGGATATTCGAATTAAAAACGATAAATTGGAGATTATTTAATTTTAATAGAAATTAAGAAATATAAGTACATTAAAAAATAAATATTAAATTATAAATTTTTGTCTCTGCATCGATATTTAAATTAATGAAGTGATAAAGAGGTTACAAGCTAGAGAAGCGTCAGGTGTTGGCATGCTTTATTCATTACTTTATACAACGAAAAACCAAATTTGTTACAGTATAAGTTGCAAAGGTATATAAAATAAATGATTTAATTGCATGCACATGTTTGTGGTTGCGCACGGAAAACTATCAGCTAAGCAAAAAGTATCTAACAATTGATTTATAAAAAAATGCCTTTAGGGAGAAATCTGTATGTATAAATATGTGCTTATAATAAATATCATAGTTTTATCGATAGAAATGTGTCATGTCTTTTTTTTTTGCTCCGCTGAAGGTAAACAGAAACCAAATTTTGGTGCGTGCGTGCAACTTAATAAATCGAATTTATATATATATATATATATACACGCAAGTATAAACAAGTAAATAAGACAAACACAAATGCCAGCACATATAACGGTTATTTGTGTACATCGCAAAAATTTCCACAAGCATTATTGTATTTATATTTAAATTTGCAGTTACATACTTTTATAAATGCGTTTGGAATTTATTAAGATTTTGAAAAGTTTGCAGACAAATATTTCAAAGTTCTTAATTTCGTTTAGAAATTGTGCTCAAAATTATTTGCTTTTCAGCCAATCAACGCCTCTTGTGGCACAAATCAGCCAAACCAATTTCCACTAACATTGGCAGTAAAAAATTAGGTGTAGAAAATTGTCAGGTATGAATTTTTAATTTTTAAGTTAATTATCCTTTTTTCCGTTTCCAAAATGAACGTCAATAAAATACAATGAAAATAATTTTTTTTTTGATGAAATATCTTTTTTATTATAAAGTTTGAATTTTGACAATATATGTGAGATACTGCATCATTCAAATGACCTCGTGAATTTCTACAAACTTCGATCGGGTTGAGGCAATTTTCTACCAATTTCTGGCACATATTGAGCTGTATCTCAGCCACAACTTCACGAATAATGGTTTTGAAGTGCTCAAGAGGTAAAGGTTTATCCGCATAAACACGGTCTTTTGGGTAGCCCTACAAAAAAAAAAGTCGAACGGTGTCAAATTTCACGATCTTGGTGGCCAATTGAAATCACCAAGACTTGAGATTAGGCGGCTGGGAAACTTCTTTGGAAATAAAGCCATATTCGCTCGTGTTGGGTGGCATGTGAAGCCATCTTGTTGGAACCACATATTGTCCAAGTCGTGTTCGTCAATTGTAGGCTAAAAAAAAGTCGGTTATCATACGACCCTAACGCTCCGAATTGATAGCGACAATCTCGCCATAATCGTTTTCAAAGAAGTGAAGTCCAGTCACACCAAACTTTTGTTAGAAAAATTACGGTCCAATACTTGTTGATCAAGCACCCAATCGACGTAACTATGACGCTGCGAATGGTCAGCTGGCTTCAGTTGTATTTTGAGCTGGACTTTGTGTGGATGTAGGTGTAAGAATAAGTGCAAAATACTCCACAATGTACAGTAAGGAAGTCCCAGCTTTTAAGAACGTCGAGAAATAGACACATTCGGGTCTTCGGCTACACTTCCATATACAACAGCGATATTTGAGGTGGAATAAGCAAAACGATGATGCTCAGGTCTTACAATATCTGTAACGGATTCAGTTTCCTCAAACTTCTTTAAAATTTTATCAATTGCTTGAGCAAGTGGACGATTTGGTGCACCATAATCTTCTCTTAAAGCACGAAACGTTGCCACGTTAGAAACACCATTTTTTCTGCAGTTCCTTACGATGTAAAGGGCATCTTGAAGTAAATCATTCACAACTTGGAAATGTTTTCCAATTGCGTAATCCGTGCTTCTTGCCATGACCCATTTTCGGAGCAGTCGTAACTCTCACAGTTAAGAAATTATTAAAATCCCTCTTAATATCGACAAAAATAACTAGTATGTACTCTTTGAGAGCGAGACCTTTCTCGATTGTCACATATATTATAAAATATATATCACTAGCAAGTTTTTTTTACATAGAAGTTGTAAATCTATTATTAACAACAACACTCTATCAACGTTTTAACTAACGGTTCAATTTAAATCACTTCACCGTGAACTTCAATTAACCACAAAACAGCATGCCACAAAGCCATTCACTCTACCACACAACTTTAAAGTGTATACATATTGAGGTACATACAACACATACAATTGAAATGTAGAGTTACTCACTTTATCCGCGCCAGTTTCGACAACAATAACCACAAAGACAGTGAGATCATCCGCAACGGAAATTAAGTTACAACACAAATGAGCACGTAACTCATTTCTGTCTTCACTCAGAATCTACTGACTGATGGCTGCGAAACGTGTTTATGCCAGTTACGTTACCAACGCAACAACATCAGCAGCAACAACAATACAACCGTCATGCTTAATTGTCTTGGGCGTGCAGAGTTCTCTTAATTGTGGTAAATTTGTAATAGCGTTGCCTCTTGATGATTCTATGTTCGTTTGATACCGTTATTTGTATGCGTTTGCGATGAAGATTTAGAAGTTTAGAGTTTAAAGGCCACTTTGCCCTAAGTCACTGATGTACGATATCTGGTAGACTCATTCACTTGGAAGCTCTGCCGAATTTAGAAGCGACTACAAATTTCATTGGGAAGGTTTCTCTTTTGTCAGCAATAATTAGTGTGCACCAGCGTCTACTTCTGACATACACATTGTTTTTTGTCTGAATCTGCGCCAACCAGTAAGTCATGCAGAGAGTTGTTTCAATTCTGCAAAAGTGGTGATTTTAGCGTAGAAGACAAAGTTTGAAGATAAGGTATTGCGGGCTTTACTGGATCTAGATTCATGCCAAATGCAAGCTGAACTAATGATGATATCGACTACACCTAATGCGTTTGAGCTGTGCATAAAATGATTTTGTAAAATAACAATGCTCGGCCTACGTAGCTGTAACGGTCCAAGGCTACCTGGAAACGCTGAAATAGGAGGTCTTATCTCACCAGCTCTATTCCACAGATATTGCTTCTTCTGACTACTGACTGTTTCGACGGCTGCAGGACGATTTGGGGCGTCATCAGTTCGAGTCTTTTGAAGAAATCGAAAAATTATGCAGTGATTGGATCGAGAACAGATACCACTTTTTTAGAGATACTATTCGAAATTTACCATTTTTGAACTCAAAACAGCGGAAAGGGCTAATTAAACTATTTTGGATTTCATGTAAGAATCAAAATAAATCTTGGGTTCTACGTAAATTCTATGTAACGTGTATGAGACTTCCATTAGGTTGGGCCAAGCAACAATCTATTTATTTGTCATTTGTAAGTGAAATTTTTTATTTTTGAATTTCTTTTGACTCCTACATTGTACCGACCTGGGTGCAACAAAATCTCCCAGACGATCAGAAAAGGCGGACCAACATCCAGAATTATAGAAAAGACAGCAGTGCTTACTTTCAATCGCTACTCTGCCAGCCAAAACTGGGAAAAAACTAGATAATTTGAGCAAACGTTTGTTCAAAACTGGATAAAAAATTGGGTAATAGTATAGGCATTTTATTAAAGAGAGTGAAGATTTTACCTTTCCGTCCTTGTTACACTTATTCAATAACGTCATTAGAAAATATATAGTTGTGCTCCTCTATTTTTTGCTATCAGTCGGTGTGGGTGAAAGAGCGAAAAGTTGTGAATGTGTTCGTGAATTTCTTTTATTTTAAGAGAAAGTGGGTAGTCTTGGCTAGCACCGTCCTTTTCGAATCTAAAGTCGATAGTAATTTTTTTAATAAAATATTTTGAAGATTTTAGAGAATATCGTTATTAAGCTAATAGGTATATGGGAGTCTACCAAAGTTGAATCTTCACCTAGGGATCATAAATATCTTAATATACATTAATGAGCTTATAATAAATTTTGAAGATAGCAATTTCACATTAATTAATAGTCAAAGTGTGTCCACGAAGTCATGGGAACAGAAATGGATTTTACGCATTAAAATTTTTTTTACCGCAATGCGATGCCTTCAAGATTTAAACTCAATGAGGAAATTTAGTGCAGTTTTGAACGACAGCTTCCTAATGACTTTTTGGATCTTATTGTGCGCGCATTTTATAATTTTTTCAAGTGGAAAGAAAAGAAAAAAATTAGCTGAAACTAACATATGAAAAATATAAGTTTAACACATGCATACATACCAATAACATATGTACTACCACTACACTGCAGGGAAAAATACTGGTTGTTAACTAGTATTCAACTAGTTTGTATTTTTACACTAACGAGTTCATCTCATTTTCCATGTTAGCAGCTGGCATCTTTAAAATGGCGAACTTCTACGAACTGTCAATTGTCCGAATATACATCAGCTTCATACTAGCTCAATACTACTCCTTGTATGTATGTCGAATTTCTATTTCAGTAAAAAATAAAAAGAAAATGAATTTTTATGCAGCGAAAATCGAACCGAGAACCTCAAAGGATGCAGTGATTACCTATAACCACTCGGTTATCATCGTGATATAAAGAGCAATGACATACTTAGCACTTCAACAGAGCTTATTAGGAAATAAAACTCAGTAGTAGTGTACCAAAAATATTTGATATTCCCATTACTGGTGAACAATTACAAAAATAACGAATTGGTACGATTTTATCTATAAAATACTAGTATTAAGCCAGTATCAAACACGAAGAAGAATAAACTGCAGGGTAACTGCAGGCGAAGCCGCACTATGCAGGCAAGTGTGAGCCCAAGCTTGAATAAATAAATCTTTGACTTACGTGTACGTGTGTAGGTGAGTGCATGTGCTCATTCAGGTATCATGAATAATGCGCGCAATAAAAACGACTAAAAGAAATATTATTCTTAAGAAAGTGCCGCTGACTCGCTGGCTGGCTAACTGCCGGTGGCTATTCTATGCCATCTACCACACTATTACCTGCACATTATTTATGTGCGTATATTTTACAGAATGGGCGTGCCATATACTTGTAGAGCAGTTAGTAGGCGCCTATTTTTTATTTGCATGAGAATTGTTTGCTGTCAACCTGCCCCTCGGCTATTATAAATGTTTTATTTACTGCCCTTTCGCCTTAATAGGAACATTACACATTTCCTTTTGTGGTGTGTTTATTTTTAGTTTCAGTTGATTAATCAATAACTAAAAGCAGGCAATAGATTGAAAAATTTTGAAAATTGAGATGTGAAGTGCCAGCTGTATTTTTTTGGATTTGAAAATCTGAATGGATTAAGATATTTTTCTATTTCTTTCTTTCAAATGCCGCCTTGAAATTTTTAGTACATTTTAATAAAATATATAATTATTCAATAGCTGTGACTATGCCTTAATGCTTCGAATAAAGGGTTTTCCAATAGGAATGATATGATTTCTAAGTGTCGTTTAGGCCATTCTTAATATGTCATGATCTGCCTTTTTTTATTGTATTCAGTAATGCTTAGAATTTCAAGATATACAACAACAAGAACAACGTTTACAAATTATTCAATATTATTATAAAAATAATCGTTATTTATATATTATATTAGACTTTTATTTTAGGAAAATCATCTTCTCCAATGAGGTTCACTTTCATCTGAGTTGTGCGGTAAATAAAACAAAACTGTCAATTCTGTTGCGAAGAAAATCCACAAATTAATCAAAAACATCCAATACATTCACCTAAATTGACAGTTTGATGTGTTTTTTGGTCTGGTGGAATCATCGGTTCGTACTCCTTTTGAAATCAAGCTGGTAGCACCGTTACTGTGCTATAGAGCGGTATAGATTCATGATAGCTAACTTTTTATAGCCACAATTGGAAGAAGTTGACCTTAACAACATGTGGTTCCAACAAGATGGGGCTACGTGTCACAAAGCATGAGCAACAACCGAATTATTGCGGGAAAAGTTTGGAGATTCGATTATTTTAAGAAATTGTGACATTACATGGCCTCCGAGAAGTTGTGATTTAGCACCATTAGACTACTTCTTGGGGGGTTATTTGAAGTCATTGGTCTTTAGTAATAAATCAGACTCTCTTCAAGCTTTAAAAGTGAATATCGAACGTGCTATTCATGACATACGGCTTGATTTATTGCTCTTAAATTGGGTTCATCGAATTCGTTCCTGCAAAAGAAGTCGTGGAGGCCATTTGAATGATGTTATATTCAGGACTTAATTGTATCGATTTTACTTCACACTAAATAAAGAAACATTTGAATTTCTTCAATAATTGGTGTGTTTTTGTTTTTAAAGAAATCATATCACTCTTATTGGAGAACCCTATAGCTTCACATTCATATTGTATAAAATATAATAAAATGCTGTATTCTCTATAAATTTTATCTGTATTATAAGGATATGCATGATATTTTAACATTTTAAAATATAGATTCAGTAAGACGACTGAACTGAAATTTTATATGACTTACAACTCAGTTCTGAAAACAGTTTACCTTGTATTGTTCTTATCACCTTTCAACATCTGACGCTTTTATCATTTGGAAGTTTCATTACAACTCTTTTCACGAATTATTTGTAACAAAAATATTTAGAGGACAGTGAAACACCCACACAATGACAAGTGAGGCTGCTATACCATAGGTGTGCTTACATTTGTTGTTGTTGTGTTGTTGTTCTACGTATTTTTTGCTATATTAAAAAAGTTAAAACACTTTACTTCTTGCCATAAAAATTTACTGTTGCTGAGTTTGCTTTTGAGGTTATGTCAACATATTGCACTGTAACTGGCTCAAGTGTGCATTCTTTTTGTAGAAAACTCCCTTCTTTTGTTCTACGCAATTCTTACTTAGCACACTTCGACTATATAGAATGCATATATTTGTATGAATGAATACATATATATGTAGATATAAAGTGAAACCAGCTCAAATGTCAAGCTGCAGTAACACGCTTTCAAATTTTATTGCTCCATTTGCTCTAGTTGTTTAATTCCATAGACCTGTTCATGACTTAAATTGCCCTGCTGGCACGAATATGTGCATATATTTATATGTATGCTTGATAAGGCTTACGCACCTATTTTTTTAATTTTAGTTTATATAATTTAATTTATATTATTTTATGTAATTTTTTATTTTATTTGTTTTTATTATAATACTTTTATTATATTTTTTGTTGTTTTATTTAATTTAATTTACTCAATTTTATTTTAATCAGCTTCAATTTGTTTATTTTATTATATTTCTTTCTTTAAATTTATTTTAGTTTATTTTCCTATTTTATAATTTTTGAAAAATCTTTCTTTAAAACATATATATTTTTATTTTATCTTATTTTATTTAATTTCTTAATTTATTTTATTTTTAAATTATTTTATATTTTTACATTATATTATGTTTTGTACACCTTTTATGTCCGAAGTATTAAATATGTAAGTACCAGAAGGAGAAGATATAGATCCACCGATATGTGTACCGATCATAACAGAATGACGAGCTGAATTGATTTAGCTATGTCGGTATGGCCGTAGGTCCGTCTATTTCTTTGAACGCAAACTAGTCCCTCGGTTAAGATATTCCAACCAAAATTGGTAGAAAGACGCACATATATGTTTAAACGATCACTTGACAGAACCCGTCAGACCATTATAGCATATATATAAACCAATTTTTAAAATTTGACCTCTGGTTCCACTAATCCGTCAAGAACGTGAAATTTCGTACTATACACAAACATAATGAATTACATATTGGTTCGGAAAATCATCGAAATCGGACGAATATAACATATACATATTTTCAGATAGACATATAACCGATGTTTTCAGATGTAAAGTTTTGGTTAAAACTCAGTCAAAAAAGCATCTAGGAGCTTAAAATTTGGTATCTTACACAACTAAGTTAAACAAACATTGGCACTGAAAATCATCCAAATCAGACTGCTGTATCATACAGACTCCAACCGTATTGTTCAGATGTGAGGTTTTGGGTAAAAAATTCCCAAAAAAGCATCAGGGAGCGTGAAATTTGATGCTCTATAGAAATGAACTTAGGTTAGTAGTTAAGTGAAAATCAACGAAATCGTATTGGGCAATTTGCAAAAAATTTGATATGTACATGAAAGGTATAAGGATTCTGGCATGGCCGAAAATAGCCCAACTCTCCTGTTTTTTTGCTCTATTTTTTTTTTAATTAAATCTCATTTTATTTAATTTTATTCAATATTAAATATAAAAATATATGATTTACTCTTATTTTTTTTATTTTTTATTTTTGGCTTATTTTAAAAAGCTTTTCTTACATTTATACCTCAATTTAAAATTTGTCAATTTCCATTTTTCCGGAATATATTATTATTAAAAGTTTCTTAAAATTTTTTTAAATTTTCGAGTGTTCTCTCAGTAAATCCATTGATTGATGCGATGTGTGGGAAGTGGCGCCGTCTTGAAACCAAATGTCGCTAAGGTCACGAGCTTCAATTTTAGGCATCAAATTATCGGTTATAATGGCGCGATAACGGTCCCCATTGAAATTGGTGCGTTCTCACCGGCATCATTTTCGAAGAAATATATTCGTGTTGCAAATAGTACACTCAGTAGCCCGTTTATGTTGACCATAAGTTGAGCGAAGCGCACGAAACACATTCTTTACAAAACGTGAATTTTCCTAGTAAAGTTGAATGATTTGTAAAAGTTGTTCATGCGTAAGTCAGTCTTTCTATGATGAAATGTCAAACAATAGTGAACAAAAATAACATGACAGCCTGGGACGACTCACGCGTGATCTGCCAAGGAAAGGCTTTTGAAAAAAGTACCTCTACTTGGATCACCCTTAACATAAAAATATTTGTAATTAAAAATTTAAAGCCTGTCGGGCATATAAAGTACCCAAATCAAAATTTATTTCATTAGGTGCTAAAGCTTTCCCATAAATAAGTTCGTATTTATATGTGGTTTTGTTGAAACTTTTAAAAAATAAATTTAAAGATTGTATGAGTTCGCATATGTGTGTGTGCGCATGTTGATTGGAATTCAATACAAAATTTTGAATAATTTATTTTAAGACTAATTTTTAGTGGCTGTCATTCACTCATAGTGGTTCTATTCGTATATAGTAAAAATTGCAATAATTCAATATAAAACCTGTATATATTTTAGTAATAGAGTAGTGTGTAAATAAAAATTAATCAAATCTTGAGGTCAATTTTAGACAAACTACAATATAGTGGCTTAAAATTTTAATTTTTTATTAGCATATACACATACACAATCAAATATATACTATATTTATTATGAGTCTATTATTTTGAAATAGAATATTAAATAATAATTTTTTTTTGGTTATAAGTAAATGAGCTGTATTCAAAAGCATATTTTTTTAGAAACATTATTTTGTCATTGAATATTGTTATACAACAAAGAAAAAATTATAGAAGTGACAGCTGTTTCGGAGATCACCACAGCTCACAACTCATTTACTTATAACCAAAAACAATTACAGGCCGCATTAGAAATACCCATAAATACTTTATAAGTCGAGCCCGACAAGCAATCCTACTTATATACATTTCTCAGACTAGTAATGCCTGAATGTATGCAGGATTGCAAAAATACTCGCTAAGATTAAGTAAAAATAGCGGCTAAATATTAGCACACTTAATAGTTGTTGGTTAGTAATGAATTGAATATTACAACAACAGATTATATGACAGAAGTTGACTCAGTTGGTAGAGCGCTCGCCTGTGATGCCAGAATCCTTAGGTTTGATTCCTGGCAAAAGAAGTCTGATGAGGAGATGTGGTGATCTCCGAAACAGCTGTCACTTCTACCATTTTTTCTTTGTTCAATGAAAAAATAGTGTTTCTAAAAAAAATATGCATTTGAATACAGCTCATTTACTTATAACCAAAAACAATTAAAGGCCGCATTAAAAATACCCAATTATAATTTTTATTTATTATTATTTTTTCCATAAAATAGTGTAAATATATTTAATAATTAAAAAGATAAATAAATAATATATAAATGTTTAAAGCATTCATGATGATTTTGGAACTTTCTTAAAGACTGGCTGCTTTCGGGAGGGCAACACTTTAAAGTGCATCTGTCTTTATTTTCTGATTGAGGAACCGCTTTAGAGTTTTATAATTTAAAAACCTTTTTTTGTCACAGTAGATTATCCATTCATTCAAGCTATTTAAGTTAAGTTATTAAGCCGCTTTACTCTCTTCCTAGCAAGTAGGCTTATGGATATCTCATTGAGCGGGTCTAGCTGATGCAGATTATGTTGAAATATTTCTTGACTAACACAGTAAGGATAATTGCAAGCCACTTGAATATAATTAAACAGTAATAAGTTGATATTTTCTCTTACCTTTTGTTCTACCGCTCAGTCATAAATATAGCTTTTACCTAGTACAGTTTCTCTTTAACTCACATTTATCCGCGCATGCGCACTTTACATGTCTGCTCAGTATGCGGCGACTTCTGTGCCGCCACGTGATTTTTGTTTACTTTTGACGTAAACTCACATTAGCCTCCTCACTTCCGCATGTGTGTAGGTGTGTAGGGAATTTCTGTAAAGCAAAATTAAACCCTTTTAGAGCACCGGTTACACCTACATTAACATTATATGCGGCACAAAGTGTTGACGCGGAATTCTGCATCGCTTGGTAACCTACTTTCGGTTGCAGTGCACTATTGCAATGCCGACAGCTCAAGGATGTCCTCTGACTGCATTCAATTTAAAACTCACACAAACACCACTCACATACGGCATCTTTGTAAACGTGAAGGAGCTGCTAAGCTGCAGTCGCACAGCCACCCGCGCTGCGAAAGCGCTGCAGTGCGACGGTTTGCGTTGACAGTGCGTATGGCGCACAGTAATGCACTTGCGGGTAAGCAAATTACACTAAAACATACGTACATATATATATATATATAAACATTTTACATTTGACAAAGGCAAGCCAGTGGGTGTATGTTAAATGCATTGTCTCTCATACAACATATATACACCCTTTTGTGACGTTTTTGGTAAGTGGTGAATGCTTTCATGTTGCGTGTGTGTGTGGTAATTGTGCAATTACACTTCCAGTTCGTTTTACTCGAAACTAAGGATATGTAATGCATTCGGCATTGACAGTTGTGTGGTTAACGGAAGTATTTGAGTGTATAATGATGACTCTCATTTGTTGTCGTTCATTCGGTGGCATAAAATTCCTGCTGCTTATGCATGATATTTGAGGGCAAAATTTTGAAATAATGTGTGATTCTTTTAAGAGAACATCAACAACGACATAGCTGCGCATTGCAGCAGTCACATGCCCTTGGGCTAATAGTTTATCAGTTCATATATTTACATATGTACATGCAAGCACTTATATGTAAATTTATACAAATTTTTTGTGAAAATTTTGTGGAAAACGAAATGAAAAATTTTTATATTCCACGTCTTTAATTTTTTTTTCATTTAGGGTATGAGTCGCCCGTCGACAGGCAATCTTAAGCCCTCCGAGTGAATTTCTGACATGAAATAAAAGTTCCCCATTAAAATCCATCAGCCATTCGGAGGCGGCTTATAATAAACTGTTGGTCCGTCCCTCCATTTGTTAGTAAAAAACATCAAGACGCAATACCACAAATTGGAGGAGGAGCTTGGCCGAAAATCGCGTCAGCGGTTACAAAGCGCCATATATCATATACAAATTTTTGGCAATCAATAAGAGGAACCCATGGCTTATGCTGTTTACATAAATTTACTATAAAGTATTGATGATGCGCATTTTGAAGTAAGTTTGGGTAATCAGGACAAGTCATATGGGTTCCTATTATACTTGGTAGGGACATAAATACTGTTACAACATTAAACACACGCATTTCAAAAGAAGAATTGAGCATACCACATAATTCCCATATGATTTATAAAATATAACCTGTAAAGCGTTAGTCTGCATCGGGAATTCTAAATTGTGTGAGTTTTCAACATGGAATGGTCAGATAATGAAAACCGTATCGCTGTTATAGCGCTTTTTAAGTGTGAAATGAAAAAAGATGATATTTTAAAAACACTCCGTCCGCTCGGCATTAGTCGCATGTTCGTCTACCGGTGCATAAAACTGTTTGAGGAGACTGGGGATGTTAAAGACCGCCACAGGTCGGGCCGTCCACGCACAGTTCGAACGCCGCAAGTCATCAAAGCTGTCAAATCAAGAATTCTGCGAAATCCGCTCCGAAAACAGAAAATCATGGCCTGGGAGATGAATGTTTCGCAAAAGTCCATGAGTCGAATTATTAAAAAAGACTTGGGACCTGGAGCTTTCAAACGCCGTACCGGACATTTGTTGACTGCAGCTTTGAAAAAAAAATAGGGTGGTAAAATGCAAACGTCTTTTGGTGAAGCACGCTGATAACTTGCACAGAAAAGTCTTGTTTACCGATGAAAAATTTTTTACCGTGCAGGAAAAATTTAATAAACCAAATGATAGGGTGTATGCACGGTCATCTAAGGAAGCATCTGAACTGATTCCACGGGTCGAAAAAGGTCATCACCCAGCTTCAGGCATCGTTTGGTGGGGTGTCTCTTATGATGGGGTAACTGACTTGCTTTTTGCGAAGAAGGCGTCAAAACATCGGCCAAAGTTTACCAAGAAACCGTTTTGGAAGCTGTTGTAAGACCGCTTAACCATTCCATGTTCCGAAACCAATCATGGACTTTTCAACAAGACTCTGCGCCGGCCCATAAAGCTAAAACGACTCAAATCTGGCTCCAAAACAATTTACCAGCACTCATTTCCTCTGAAGAGTGGCCCTCTGGCAGTCCTGATTTGAACCCGCTGGATTACAAATTGTGGACAGTTTTAGAGGACATGGTTTGCCACAAAAGATACCTCAACATTGATTCGTGCTGTGGTCAATTTCCCAATGGAGGAGGTGCGTGCGGCTATTGATGATTGGCCAGTCCGACTTAAGGCATGCGTGAAGGCCCAAGTAGGGCATTTCGAATGAATACTGCTTTTTTGTATACAATATATATCAATAAATATGTAAAAAAAATTGCTCCCAAAACCTTCATTATTTTTTATTTTATAGCATAAAATGTGTGTAACAGTATTTATGTCCCTACCAAGTATATAGCAGAAATGTGTGGTATGCCTATGGTGCGGTGGGAATGCTCATAACATCTATAATTGTTGCGAATCCCAAAGCCACCATGACGATTACGTTGTGAAAATAAACGGCATTAACTCTAGATATCGAAATAAGTAGTCATATCTTCTGCTCAAAGACCACATTTAATATCACGAGAGGCCTAACTCAGCACATTTAAATGTTCTGATGATCCCATTCCCTCAAGAATCAAGCAAAAACTCTGATTCAGACTGTAAGTAGGCAAAATTAAAAGCATATATTGCAGATGAGCTTGTTGTAACCCATGAACTATCCTAATTTTGTCAAATCATTGAAAGAAGTTGATCCCAAAGTTTGAAATTTTTATTTTATTTTTTTTGATTATGAGTGATTTTCTAGGCAAAAATTAAATCCGATAACAACCTTAGCAAATATAAGTGTAAAAATCCACTTGGTGCACTCACATTTAGCCTGGTTTACACAAAATCTGAGAATTTTAGTGAGGAGCAATGTGAAAGATGTCACTAAGATCTTCGGATAATACATATATGGCAGAATACTGCTGGAGTAGTTTGTAACAAAATAAACTTAGAGTCGTTTATTCAGCAAAATCCTATAAAAGATTATATGATTGTTTCAATAGAAATTTCCTTAAAAACATTTATCAACTTTCTGTATTTTTTTAATCAAAATGATAAAACTGCATATTTTCAAAAGTAAAGCTGTTAGCAATGTCTCAGTATTTACTTTACAGTCAAACCCAATAACTGGAAATAGATAAAAGGAGACAGGCCTTGTGTTGACTAGTGTTATTAGCAATTGAGAGGAAAATTTTTTTCAGAAACGGAGAATCGCCTTTGTAGTTTAAAGTAGGGTTTTGTGGGAATTTTGTCATTATAATGAGTTGCAAAATGTAAGGCACACTTAAAATTTATTTTCTAATTAACTGCATGATGTGATTTATTTCAATATCATGTTAAAAAAAAAGTGGAAAAATACACAATTTTGGCGTCTGATAGAGAAATTATTCAAGCTTTCGAACAAAAATTTAAGCATTTTTTTGATCTTCTCATTATAAACTATCTATAGTCAAAGACAAAACAATTTTCTTTCATTTGACACCTAGAAAAAAATTTGAAATGAATTTAAATAATCTGACTATCCTTTCCATTGCTTTTTTAAGATACAATCTTTTTCCCAAGTTCATGTACAATAAATAGTTATTATTTTTTGTTAATATTACCATTTCAACTTCGAAATAATTGGTGATCAAAAATGATATTATTTTACAAAACAAAAATTTAGAGATATTAAGTTTTTACGGGCTTGGAGAGTTGGATTGTTAAACACCATATTTTATTCTGTTATATAACATATATATGCCCATGAAGTATGATAAAACTTTCAGCCTAGGCCGTGATGACATCAGCAACCGATAAAAACGTTATGACCGATCGCCGTAGCACAATAAGAAAATACGCTGAAGATGTTGGCCTGTCGCACTTCATGACACTCCATTAACCTTCAAATCAGCCAGACACTCAATTTATTCCTATTTCCCAAAAAGATGAAGATGAAATTCAAACAACTGTAATGGATTTAAATAATTATAGCTACTAGTATGTGTGTCTGAGCTATTTTTTTGTTGGTTTCGACAAATGATCGTTTAAACGTATAGGTGCACCTTCTTACCAAGTTTGGTTGAAATATGTCAACAATTGAGGACTAGTTTGCTTTCAAATAGACAGAAGTCAATTCAGATCTTGATTCTGATATGATCGGTATAAATTTCGGTGGGTCTTTTTGTTCTCTTTTTGGTACTTACATACTTCGGACCAAAGCAATTATACCATTTTATGTACATGAAAATTATAAATTTAGTGAAGCGTCGGTGACTGGTCAACTGGACGACCAGTTTTTATGTGCGCATAAAAATTATGCATATTCATTTCCAATTCACATAAAATTATACTCGAAATCCCAACTGCGAAACAAAATGTATTACAATATATACAAACAAATTATAGTTAATGCAAACGTTGTTTACACCAATTGTATGGCACAAAATGCGCTCGAATGCCAATAGTACTTCTACCGTCGTCGCTGTTGCCAACAATTATTGTGGCTGCTTTGTGCAAGAAAAGTTTTTGCCGTTGACATGTGCTGCGACAAGGCGCAAGTATCCTATGTATGTGCTATTAATACTTACCGTTTAGTGAAAATCCAAAACAGTATAAAAATATACTAGTTAAATACTAGTAGAAATTCAACCACTTTGAAATTTGGTGGTACCTTACCACTAAAGTAAAAAAACTACAATTTCCACAACGTAGCCGCCGGTATTTTTTTCTACCAAATATAAGCTAAACATGCAGTTAAACATGAACAGTTATATCACTGGTATAAAGCTGATGTGCAATCGGCCAATTTAGTACAATTCACATAATTTTAACTGGATTTTGTTTGCATTATTTTTAGTGAATTTTTTTTTTCGCTATTTACATATTAGAAATGCAACTACTTTCACAAATTTAAAAATTCAGATCCTGATTTGAAACGAAATTTTTTTTTTAATTTTTTCCAGTGCACCGTAACATGCAGTAATGCAAATGCAAATGCGCATAATTAGGTCAACAGCAGATAAGCAAGTATATCATGACATTGACCCTAAGGTTACAATATAATTACGAAACAAAGTGACCTGGACAGAAATTAAATGAAGCGAGTTGCTTTAAAATGAACTTAAAAAACAAGGATGTGGAAGTAATTTGAAATTTATGGTGGAGTTTTGAAAATATAATAGGATAATATTTAAAAATGGTGACCAAAAATATAGTGGATGAGCCGCGAGAGTGTCATAAGCAAAATAACAGCTCTGCTGAGGTGCAGCATAACATTTTACAGAACAGTCTAATTTAATTCTAATTTAATAATATTATATTTAATTTTATTTATTTATTGGAAACAAAAAAAAAAGTTAAAATTCTTCCCATCCATAGTTGGAAACGAATCTTAACAAAGGGGTAGAAAAA
The DNA here is from genome assembly GCA_030068015.2 of Neoceratitis asiatica. Classification (NCBI taxonomy): domain Eukaryota; kingdom Metazoa; phylum Arthropoda; class Insecta; order Diptera; family Tephritidae; genus Neoceratitis; species Neoceratitis asiatica. The sequence goes on from CM061528.1 coordinate 30,585,944, forward strand.
AGGTGATAACTCATTGATTTCCATGAATGTCCACGCATGTATTTTTGCCATATTGACCGATTTTGATAACTAATTTCTAATTGGTTAGAATATGCCTCGAAATTGATCACACAGAGTGCTGAAAAAAAAAATATCTTTAACCGTGAGAGAAGGAAGAGAGGATTATTCATTGGTGTATACTATTGTTACGATCTTGCTGAAGCAACCTCGATGATTTCCCAAATATTTCGGGTACGACCACTGGATTGTTAAATAAATGTCACCAATTTTATTTGCAGTTTCCTTGTTTATAAAGAATTTATTAAATGTCCTTCTATTACTCAGTAATTCACAATTCAATTACAATTCACTTCACTATTACAATTACTTGAATTACAACTTTCACAATGCAGCCTTTCTTATTACTTTACTGTAATGTAATCACCAACGCGTTTACTTTACGACTGATTGGTTTTGCAGTCGTGCGTCGCCCTTATATATTTGTCTGCTGCTTGAAAACGAAAGCCTGGATTAATCGAATCGTTATGATAACGAATGTTCTCGTTTTACGCTCTAGAACATGCCAGTTGTCGGCTCCTCTCTTTCATCTGACATTCGCTTCGCATTTTCGCCACACTATGATTATTTATATCTCTTTATCTCGGACTGCATCCTTTGATTAGTCCCATAGAAAGTTAGGAAATACATTTTTATCCATGCAGACCGACTGAGATAATTTATTTTTTAAATAGGGTCTACTTCGTAGTTTGATCACACATAAAACAGGAAAAAAAAATTTGCTACCCTGAGGTTGGTAAAAAGGTGCGAGGTATTTTTCACTCACACATTTCAATAGTGAATTGTGTGTTACAAGAAAGGTAATTAGAAAATTATTGCCACATGAAACTGTAAAGCAGACTCCTTAGAAAATTAAAGCTCCGAAGTAACTAAAAATTAAAACATAAAAACTAATTTAATTTAATTTTAATTTATTGAATATCGTATCCTAGATCTCTATCTACTTCTTATTTTGTTTTATTATATAAAATTTAAAATTTATTGTCAAAAATCGTAACAAATTTTGTTACTGACCTTATCAAAAACTGGAACTGATCTTAAAAAATTGAGTCAAGATTCAAATTTAATGTCATAAATTGCATTGAGACAAATTTTGTTTGCTTAGTTCCAGTGCATATATATAATTGAGTTATTTATTTTTTTCTAGTTGCTTTCTTGGAGGTTACTTTTTTTTAAATTATTAATTTTGTTTTATTATATATATATTTTGCTTAATTTTATTTTTAATTTTATTACTTTATTTTATTTTATATTTTTATTTTATTTTATATTATTTTATTTTCTTTTATTTATTTTAATTTAATTTAATTTAATTTTTTTTAAATTTTTTTTTTACTTCTTTTTTAATCTTTTTTTTATTTTATTTATTCTTTTTCTTATTATTAATTTTAATTTATTAAAATATTATTAATTTTATTTTATTTTATTTCATTTTTTAATTTAATTAAATAAATTAAATTTTATTTTATTTAATTTTTGCATATTATTTTATTTTATATAATTGATATGTATCTCTTCAAATGGCTTCACTTTTATTTACATGAGGAGTAGTTCCATGTTATACAAATATTTCTCGATTCGCTTTTATCGTAGAGTAAATTTACAAATTAAAGTTAAATACAGCAATTCAAATGAGGTTTTGTTGAGCGCGTGTATCAGTTACAAAATACTGAATAATAAACAACCAGGGCATATTTATGGATATATATGTGTATGATATGCATACTGCGAGTATTCCATGTTTTATATGAAAACATTATATGCCCACAAATATTACTACTAATTCACTAATTATCTCGGAGATACGCGCGTGCAAACAAGAAGACACGCAAAGCAACCAGATCTCTGTGCATGTGGTTATGTTAGCGCAGTCCTTATGTATACGTAAGCTCAACTGTTTATCTGAGAGTGTGACATGATATCCAGTTCATGGCAATTCACATTAATTCAACGTGATATGGAACTGCAATTCCTAATGCAATTGTACTACATAGTACTGGAAATGCTCTCATGTGACGCCAGGACACGGCAAGGCAATCAAGCCGACTGAGCTGGCGCCTAACTCAAATGAGTTTCAGTTCGCTTTTCAGTTCAAGTGCAGTCTATTTGGTGTGGTCGCATACATTATCAAGTGGGTAAACATACGGCACACTAGGCCGGCGTACACTTTTTTATTATTTCATTGCTAATTGTTGTTGCATGTTTATATCATAATTAAAATTTTTTTTTACCAAGATAAGATAAATATATAAATACAAATTTTTAGGAAATGTTGCTATATTGATTTATTTTCATAGCTAAAGCTTCTAAAATGACTAAAATGCATTATAGAAGAAATTAAGTAACAACTTGTGTGATTTAAGCTCAGCATCTGCTTACACAATTTGTTACAGATAAAATGATTTGCAGTTCAACTCAGTGGGGTAGATGAATATTTGACTTGATCTTCTGATTGTACAATTTTGTCTAAATTATTGTCGCGTAAATTTGATTCGACTAAGAGTAATCAATTTTAATCTCTTGATTTGTTGTCTGAGTTTTCAGAAAAGATGCAATTTTTTTATCTTTTTCGGAATGAAAGAAGAAATTCTTGCATGCTTATGGAGCAACAAAAATATTTGTTTTATTCCATTCAAAATGAATTGGAAGAATAAATATATGCAATTTAGTTGTTGGATTTTATATAAAATATTATGACATATATCTGACTGTTTGTGTAAATATGAGTCCACAGTTCAGTTCAGATTTTACTGCTTAACTTTCTAAATCACTAGTATTCCTTATTATTACTTTTTTCCCTACATTTTCTGACTTACTCTTATATTCTTTCTAATTATTCATATCTACGACCATGTTATTTTTATAAATTCTTTTCCTAAATTCTGCTACTTTATTTCCAAATTTCATCAATCAACCCATAAGAGTGGTATTCCTGCCAATGGGAAACTCAAAAATTGTGTATGTAATGCTATCAAGTAAGATTTCAAAAGAAGGCCTAACTTCCATCTAATTATATTAGCTTTTAACATTGTTAACCTTTAATCTTTAGGAAAAATACGTGACAGTTGGGAGGTCAGAGAGAGAGAAAACAAAAAATGATGATGATCCCTGATGACCTTGCTGTGTATGTTTTTAAGGTGTGGGTAGTTATATGTCCATTTTTACTTTATACAAATTGTTTGTTGACGCAGCAGAAATGTTTAATTAGATTAATTTTAGTTTACGTACATATAAGTATGTGTATATTAAGGAAAATTCCCTATAGATTCCAACAAAAATTTCATGTAAATTTTCTAAAAATCTATTAATAAATTGGCTAGTTGAGAGCGCAATATAGATGCTATTCTAATATAACCATCTTAACAAAGGTAAAACTGAGCTATATTTATCCTTCCTCCAGATATACAAATCTTTATTTTCATGTCTGTTTCCCAGGATCTACGAAACTAGCCTGAATATTATACTGAAAATTTGTCAGTTTGTTCCTTTGGTTGCCGTGAAGGTTTATAGGAAAATAAAGAAAATGGAATGGGGTCCCACCCATTCGAAATATTCTTATTTATCCTTCAATTTAATTGTGAAGCTTCAGTATCCTTAGGCATTTCATTATGCAAAGACTAACGCCTGAGCAACGTTTACAAATCATTCGCGCGCTTCTCTCAGCTTATGGTCAACATAATCGGCCTACTGAGCGTGCTATACGCAATACTATCACCCATCTTGAGACCCAACATTCATTACTAGAATAGATCACATCCAGCACGCATTGAAGAAAATATAGCAGCTGTACATGAGACTGTACACGAAGACCGTGGAGAGTCGGCGCCACTTCCCACACATCGCATCAATCAATGAATTTACTGAGAGAACACTTCGGAGAGTAGATAATTTCACGTTTTGGGTTGGTCGATTAGCCAACAAGATCGTGTGATATCACACCGTTAGACTTCTTCCTGTGGGGATATGTAAAGTCTAAAGTCTATGCGGACAATCCCGCTTCGATGCAGGCCTTGGAGCAAAACACCACGCGTGTCATTCGCCAGTTACCAGTCGAAATGCTCGAACGAGTCATTTAAAATTGTAATCAAGGGATGGACCATCTGAGACGTAGCTGCGGCCAACATTTGAAAGAGATAATTTAAAAAAAATAAATGCCGGAGAGTGTTCTTCCCAGTGATGATAAACATTCCCCATTAAATTTGAGTTTTTTGTGTTTTTTCATTAAAAAAGTAGGGAACCTCGAAGTGGATCACTCGTTACTTTGTACCTCTCTTCCTCTTTAGTATGAGTTAATAATATTTTGCATTGTACATTAGAGAGTTATCTGGTGGCAATTTATTTAATTACTAAGGAATATTCTTTTTATTTTTAAGTACTTTTTTTTATAGAAAACATCGTTGGACGTACTTAAACGCTGTAAAAATTGGAAATCTGGACTAAATTATAATGTTTTTTTTTAACAAAAGCCAGCTTAAGTTGTAATCATGTGAAGATGTTATTTTATTTAATAGCTATATTTTGTAATACATTTTGGGTGATGTAAACATATAACACTTTCTCCTTGAAGATAAAAATGAGGTCAAATTTCGTTCAAGGGCAACACTTCGTATTATATACAGGGTTTCTAATTTTGCAATTTTCCAAAAAAAAAACATAAATAAACTGCATTTAAAAATATTTTTTCATGAAATTTCTCGTTTATTATTAAGCTTGTATGTGAAAAAGTACAGCACTCAAATGACCGCCTCGGGAATTTCGCAAACTTCGATCGGTTTGAGGTAATTTTCGACCACTTTACGGCACATATTGGGCGGTATTTCAGCCAAAACTTGACTAATGTTCAATCAAACGATATCGATTTACAATTGACATCGCGAAGACAAGGGAATACGCGGCCGGAAAATTTCTCTCAATAAAGCCATATGCGCTTGTGTTGTGTAGCATGTAGCACCATCTCGTGGGAACGACATATTGTCCACTACGTTTATGAATAGAACAAATTTCAATAAAAATACGAGGTTTTAGGCACGGAACTTTTTAGTCCATAGTTTTATGGAAAAAGGTAGAATAGCATTAATTTTTATGTTCTTGAAATTAGTTTTACTAGAAAATTTTCATTTTCTTCTCATCACGTTGCTTATATATATATTTTTTTTTTTGGAATAATGGAGAATAAAAAAAAAAAACCTTTTTCTCATTAAACCCAAATCTTGTGTGAGTAAATTGAAATCCACCGGTTTAGCTGTTCATGAAGTTTACATTCTCAACCAAACAGTTTACTTATATCCATCCATTTGTAATCAGTTTTAACTAAGGGCAAATGTCAACCACAACAATTCCAGCAGTAAAAAACGGACATTTTTGTTAAGTGAAAAAATTAAACTCACATACATACATACATATGTGATGTGGAATGTACGAGTATTAATTAATATGTCAAAAAACACATTCAACTATCAACTATCAACCACACAGCTAACAACTTTCAACTTTCAACTTTTTTCACTTTATTCAACTTCACCCTTTCATGTTGCTCATTAACTAAGCGCTCATGCAGTGGTATGTATAACTCGTATGAACAGTACATACGATTTGCAATCAACCCTGGCCACAGCAATATTTTTAGCTTCACTTTTTTGCTTCATTGTAACTGTCTCCATTGTTGCCGGTATTTTACTACAACTACTTCCTTTATTTGATACTTTTTTATTGTCTATTGTTTGCCACAAATTGCGAATACCAGCACAATCATCATTAGCTCAAATAGCTGGATAAATGAATGCACAAGCGAACGTGTGGTATGAATGTTAGAAAAAAGAAGGCGAGTAAATGCTTCGCATTTAGGAGCAAACCAAATGCAATGCTAGAAACAGATAACCTGTAACGGATACTTACAGATTTTAAGCAACAACAAACTATTTGCAGTGGCTAATGAGATCTCTATGGATTTGTGTGAATATACAGATTGCATTCACTTAGCTATGTACATAAATGCGCATACACGTGCATACATATATTTAGTACTTTTCTTTTTTTCTTTTTCTTTTTTGCTCTATCAGCTTCATTTTTATGCATCGCTGCTTTATTGCAGCCATTATGTCTGGTAGAGGCAACAAGGATGCTGCATAATTAATACTAAAATTTTAGAAAAATCGCAAACTTGTGAAAAAAATTAAGGAAATAAATATTTTTCATTATAAAACTTAAAAATTTTCTGATTTTTTAATAAATTTTAGTAACTTTTTCTTCATTTCCGTAAATGCAGAAATGGAAGTATTCTTTTCAGCAGTAATTAATATAGTTATATAATACCATCTTAACTAACTTTAAAAGTATTCAGAATGGCCTTTAGATGAATATGGAAACATTTTTATTGATTTGAGTGATACCATTAAGATATTAGAATTTAATATTGCCGAATATGGAAAACTTTTCTTTGAAAATACCAAAAATATAAGAGTATCATTAGATTATGTCAAAATTATAAAGGGTGATCCATTTCGAGTTTACCTACATTTTAAAGAAAAAAAAAACACACACACAGAAAATTATATATCCCCACAAAAAAAAAGTCTAACGGTGTGATATCGCACGATCGACCGGTCCAAAACGTGTAATTATCTGCACACCGAAGTGTTCTCTCAATAAATCAATTGATTGATGCAATGTGTGGGAAGTGGCGTCGTCGTGTTGAAACCAAATGTCGCGGAAATTACGAATTTCAATTTCAAGCATCAAATAGTCGGTTATAATGGGGCGATAACGACCGCCATTGACAGTTACAATCTCACCGGTATTATTACTCAAAAAATATGGACCCATGATTCCACCGGCCCACAAACCACATCAAACCGTTGTTTTTACGTGATAAAATGGCAGCTTTTGAATCTTCAGCTTGCTCTTGTTCCAAAATGCGGCAATTTTGCTTATTTACATACCCATTGAGCCAAAAATGGGCCTCATCGCTGAACAAAATTTGGCTCAAAAACGTCGGATCTTCTTGGAACTTTTCAAGAGCCCATAGAGCGAAGCGATGCCACTTGGGAAGGTCAAGCGGCTTCAGTTCTTGAGTTGCTGCGAACGGCGCCGAATCGACTCTCCACAGTCTTCGTGTACACTCTCAGCTACGGTCGCTATATTTTCTTCACTGCGTCCTGGATGTGGTCTATTCGGTCGAATATTATCCAATAATGAATGCTGGGTATCAAGATGGGTGATGGCGTTGCGAATAATACGCTCAGTAGGCCGATCATGTGGACCATAAGTTGAACGGAGCGCGCGAAATACATTCTTTACAGAACGTGAATTTTCGTAATAAAGTTGAATGATTTGTAAACGTTGTTGAAGCTTAAGTCTTTCCATGATGAAATGCCGAAAAATATTGAAAAAAAAATAACATGACAGATTGACAAGATTCATGCGTGATCTGCCAAAAAAAACAAGCTATTGAAAGAAATATCTCTACTTGGATCACCCTTTATTAAAAGTTTTTAGTATACAAATTTTGTGATTTCATGCTTATTTCTTCTTTTTTTCTTCTAGATTGCTTCCATCATCGGGTACGGCATCAAAATCATTCAAAGCGAAGGTGTTCTCAATGTTCCATCGGCTGTGGTGTTCGTCGTTACAAATGCTCAAAGCTCTATAAAAGCTTCCGCAAAACTTTTCTATCCAAAACTCCAAAGCCGATTCATCGAATGAGGACATCATCTAGACCTCTGCACCATGTATAAGGACGGAAATGATGAGCGACTTGTAGAATTTAGTTCTTGTTTTTCTCCATGCAGATAGAGCTTTAGTTGTTGCTTAACTTCGGCTTACAGAAACGTATAAGCTTTGCTAAGATACTAAATTCAGAAAAAAACGTCCTAGAGACGGCTACCCTTGCTGTTATTTAAGTCAGATTTAAAACTCAGGAGGAAATGGTATGTATCGATCCTCTTTTAAGAGGTCTTTTCCAAGATGTGATGCACGGTGAATAGCTGGTCTAAAGCCTAGCTGATAAGGTCTGATGTGCTTGTTGACGATGGGTTTTGGTGTTGCACATATTGAGGAGGCTAAACCCACGTTAATTGACACAGATTTTGATGTCGTTCATACTGTGGATTTGCAGAGTACACTTATATTCCAAAAACTGTTGGTTTTCGGAAATAATAATAAACAAATATTTAATTTTTTATGTAAATTGTATTCAAAGTAAAAAAAAAAAAAATTGGCGAAATTCTGAAAAAAAACCGAAAAAATTTTGAAAAATGAAATTCGAATGACGAATTAGAATTAAAATATGTCACGAAAGGTAATACATATTTGGAAATCGAAAAACTTTTGTATAAATCGAAAGGATTAGCAATTATACTTATTAAATATTACTGAAATTTTCTAAACAAAAAGTAAATATGGTTTATTAGTCTATTGCGTTAAATAAACTTATTGCTTCGAGCTGAAGATTCACTTTGTGTACTGTAACTGAATCGAGTCGAGCTTAAATTTATAAATTAATGCGATCCTATTTTATACACCTGCATTTAAATGTAGTTCTATATATACGAGTATATACATTGCTATTCCTGATAACTTCCACTTCACACATATTCACCTCCAAGCTAAGTGCATCAATTCACAACAAATAGTGAGAAATTCTAATTGCACTTAAGGTGATAAGGTGAATGAAAGAGACTAAGTAGTTGATACTCTAGTGAATCACACTGGAGCGATAGAGAAAGCAAAATAAAAGAAAAAGAAATAAATAAGTTGCGCAGCTGCTAATACAAATACACTCAGGAAAGTAGATGCCATAGAAATCGCATCTGCTTAAGCGTACACTTTATTTTCTTACTTTACATTTTATTTGCAGTTTTTACTTTTCTCACTTTTATGTGATGTATATACATATATTTCCACCGCAAATACTTTCTCTCTGTCTCTACTTATATATAACAATAAAAACTTTGAACGAAAAAAAAAATTAATAAGCAGGAGCTGCCGACATAAAGCAAAAGCGCGGGAAAATTTGCGTATGGAAATAAAATGTAGTACAAAAATATGTATGTTCATATGTAATTAAGGGCTATTGTTATATGTGTATTCACGGAAAGAATGAGTGACAGTAATGCTATTCGTGATTCCACTTTCCCACTTCATGGTATGCAAGAGAAGTAACAAAGTCACACATTTGTAAAATATAAAATAAATAAAAATTAAATCTACAGAATAAATGTACTGATCTGATTTAATAATTTTTTTTTTGGTCTATGTACTTGTAAGTTATTGAGCTTAGAATTAAAACCTACGTTAGATGAAATATTTTATTTATAAAACATTTCCCAAAGTAAATTTTAAAAGTTTAATTTTTCATTACAAAATTATAAAAAAATTATCGGCAGGGAATGTCAAGCGCTCCGAGTGTATTTCTGGCATGAAATAAAAGGGTCCACATAGAAATCCATCGGCCGTTCGGAGGCCGCTTAGAATAAATTGTGAGTCCTTTCATTTGTAAAAGCATCAAAAAACACAAATTGTAGGTGGTGCTCGACAGAAAATCGCTTCAGCGTAGGTACGGCGCCACTCTTTTCTTCTCTTTGTATGACGCCAATTGGAAATAACAAGTGATCCTTCCAACGGAGTAGAGGTCTTCCTCTTCCTCTGTTTCCACGAGTGGGTACCCCATCGAGTACTTTTATCCATTCGGACGACATGACCTAACCAACGTAGCCGATGTCCCTTGAGTCTCAAAACTAAGTTAATATCGTCGTATATCTCGTACAGCTCATCGCTCCATCGTCTCCGATATTCGCCGTTGCCAACACGCAAAGGACCACAAATCTTTCGCAAAACTTCACTTCTACTCCATACATCATTACGAGAATGATGAGCGATTTGTAGGGTTTGATTTTGGTTATTCGAGAGAGGAATCTACTTTTCAATTGCCTTCTCAGTCCAAAATAGCACCCTCTGGCATAAGTAAGTCTGTCTTAGTTTTTAAAACTGACATTATTGGTTGTAAATTCTGGTTCCTAGATAGACGAAATTATCTACGATTTGGAAGTGCCAAATCGCAAATACCAAGTACCAAGTACCAAATTGAAAAAATCGCACGATAAAGAGTCACCCTGTCTGTAACCTTGTTTGGTATCGGACGGCAGTTTGGAGAAGGGTTCAGTCCATACACTAAGTATGATCTAAGTATGATCTGGATATCTGTTACCAGATTAACTCCTTGGTCCCTACATAAGCTTGACCCGGCCTTGAAACCTTTGTGAGTCGCCGCATCTTGTCATAGAATTCTCGAGCATTACCTCTTTCGGTTAGCTTCTCAAGTGCTAAATTTCTATGCATTTCGGTCTCTTCCTTTTTTGTCTAGAAATACACACCTTCCCGGCACGGTCGACCTTAACGTTGCGAGATAGTTTTCTCTCCACTGCACTTCGACATTCCTCATCGTACCAGTTTTTTTGACACTGTTGAAAACCAATTGCCTCTGTTATTACGTACCACAGCTCTCTTATATCGAGTTGCTGATGAATGCTCTCAGAGAGCAGGTTTGGAAGCCATATGAAAAATAGGTTTGGTCTACGCAACCTACACACGTCCAGTGCAGTGGATGTATGTCTTCCGTCCTTTACAACATGGTCGATTTAAGTGCGATATAGGCTCTCATAGAAAGCATCTCTGGTCACCTCATACTTCTCTTCTGTTGTGGCGTGGGCACAAATTAGCGATATGTTGAAGAACATCACTTTGATGCAAACTGTGGTTAGACGTTTATCCACCAAGGTGAATGACAGGACTCTGCTGCAGAATCTTTCTCCCCAACAAACACCAAATTTGCGCACCTTCGGTTCTTGTCCCAACCATCGCACTACTTGGATGGCGGTAATGCCAGCCTTTAGTCTTATGAGGACATCAACCAGCTGGGCAGCAGAACTCTATCAATTAAGGGAATGGACATTGCAGGTGCATGCCCTAAAAGAGTGATACTTTAAACGTTTGCAAACTCTACACAAAGCCGCAGGGGATTCGCCTTTTCACTGGGTACCCTGAAGATACTTGGACCGGAAGACCGGAAGCCGTGTGTTACTTGAACATATGTAAAAAAAAAATAATTTCTGATGGTATGATTTTTCTTTAACATCATTGCTTGTCTACCAGAGGCATATAGGTAAAGTCGTTTTTTTGCCAAAATGTTAGACATCCATCCTGCAGTGCTTAAATAATTGATGAATTCACGGGTGGCACATGTTGCACGATGCCCGCGTAAGTGCAAAACTCTTTATACGCGAAGACGGAGATTGCATAAGAAGTGCATATGCGGTATATACGCAATAAGTATACGAGCGTCTGTGCTGGTGTGTGTAGAAGAAATTTTGCATGGCTGAAAATTCAAAGTGAAGTGTAAATTGTGGTAAAGAAAATGTCGTTGACGTTGCGATTGCAGGCGCAGTCAATAATGATTTGAGAACACTTGTGTACGGTAATATGTGTCTGTCTATTGAGCATTATAAGATGTTTGAATTTTCATGAAAACGTTTACGTACAACTCTAACACAATTATCTTTATATTATATAGTTTATATATTATATATTATGTAAGCAGGTGTGACACTATGGCGTATGAGCAATAATTATTAATTAATTATTTTTTTACACTTCATGAAAATACCAGAAGGAGAATAGATAGGCAAATACAATGTATACCGATAAAATCGAAAAGACAGGCTGAGTTGATTTAGCCATGTCTGTCTGTCCGTCTGTTTAAACGCAAACTACACTAAAGTTCTTTAGATATTTAAACGAAACTCAGTATCCGGGTATATTTTTTTAATATACTGATCATTTGTTGGAACTGCCCGGATTGGTCGACTATATTATATAGATCCCATACATTTGTGGTATTATAAACACATATAATGAATTACACATTGGTACTGTCGATGATATCGCAGTAATTGAAGGAAGAAGGAAAACCGCTAGATAGATCACTTATGCAATTAGGCAGCAACAATATTAAAGGAGTGTCTTACAGTAGCAAAGCTCCGGTTAGCAGGCCACAGAACAGAATCAGTGCCAATTACGAGCTAGAGGCTGCTAAGCTTAATAAAGTTGGATACTATATAACTACGCAGCAGTCCTTGAACTATTTGGATGTTATGATGGATGCAAGGCTAAAGGTGAACCAAGTAGAGGTCCTTTTTTCAAAAGGAATTTTTTGACAGGTCACGGGTGAGTCGTGTCAAGCAAGTTATGTAATTTTTGTTCAGTATTGTTTGACATTTCATCAGGAAGAGCGTAACAGCTGAGCTTATTATTTATTATTAATAAAAAGGGATATTTTCTATAGCAGGACCTTATAAAGGGTGATCCAAGTAGAGATGCTTTTTCAATAGCCTTTTTTAACAGATCACGCGTGAGTCGTCCATGTTTGGCATTTTATCATGGAAAGACTTACGCCTGAACAACGTTTACAAATCATTCAATTTTATTTCGAAAATTCACGTTCTGTAAAGAATGTGTTTCACGCGCTTCGCTCAACTTATGGTAAACATAATCGGCCTACTGAGCATACTATTTGCAACACCATGATGCCTGAAATTGAAGCTAGTGATCTCCGCGACATTTGGTTTCAACAAGACGGCGCCAATTTCCACATATCGCATCAATCTGTGGATATATTGAGAGAACACTTCGGAGAGTTGATAAATTCAAGTTTTGGGTTAGTCGATTGGCCAACAAGATCGTGTGATATAACTTTTTCCTGTGGAGATATGTAAAGTCGAAAGTATATGCGGACAATCTATGCGCTTCGATTCAGACTTTGGAACAAAACATCACGCGTGCCATTCGCCAGTTACCAGTCGAAACTCTCGAACGAGTCTTCGAAAATTGGGCTCAACGGATGGACAATCTGAGACGTAGCCGCGGCCAACATCTGAAAGAAATAATCTTCAAAAAATACTACCAAAGAATGTTCTATCGCATGATAATAAACATTTCCCATTAAATTTTAACTTTCTTTAAAAAATAGGAAACGACGCACATTGATAAAGCCTCTATGAAAGCGGGTAGGGTGAAGACATCCCGTACAAGGCTAATGGCCAACATTGGTGAGCCTAGCCAGAGCAGACACGAACTCCTGGTCAAAGTGAGTCAGTCTGTCCTATTATACGCCGCACTGCAGCGTAAAACATATGCAGCGAGGGTGAAGTCAGTATTCCGACTAAACGCAACCAAGGTTTCCTGCGCATTCCGGAAAATATCAAACGAGGCAATTGGAGTAATAGCTGATCTTATGCTTCCAGACATAATGGCCATGGCCATGGAACACAAGTATTAACGAATGCTGCTCGGGCACGGTTGCTTTAGAGAATACTTACACAAGTATAGGCAAGATGGTTGAACGGGCTGCTATTTTTATGACAATGGATGTCAAAACGTGTGGCAGATATTTCTTATATGTCCGCGCTAGAACGAAAAATAGAGAAATTTAGAGCAGAATGACTGACTCCAGAAAACATTCTACTGCACATGATTCGATCTCAATAACTATGGAATAAAATGAGAGATGGAGAGAATGGAGTGCAATAGCCCTAACGAAGCTAAGAAGAAAGGAGTGGCAACGGAACAGCGAAAGACGCATGATGAACCAGAAGTAGTAGAACTATTCAGACGTAGAGCTACCGGCTAAAGCTTGTCCTTGTGAATAAATGCCTGGTGCCAAACGTCATCTTCTGCGACAATGAAAGATATAATCAAGAAGAAATTTCTTAATTTCGTTTGAGGTAAAACCGATTTCATTTAAATATGAAATTGACGTTATTCTAAACTGGTTTTATAGTAGATACCCTTCGTCTTTGCTATTTGTCTGTGAAGAGAATTGGCATTATAATAGTTAAAACAACTCATTGCAGTACCAGCAGGTCCGCCAAGAAATCTTGTACAGCTTATTTTTTTTTTTGCAAAACTACTGGTACATTAGCAAATGCCAATGACCAGGGCAGTCATTGCGATGCAGAAAATGTCGCGGTTGAGTAAGAAAACTAAAACTACACTTAACACTGCAGCATTAAATTGAAACAATTCCACTTTTCTATGCGCAAAACTTTTCGCGCGCACATTTTGTTATATATGTATGTGTTGGTATATTTTTTCACACGAACTCACATAAATTTTTCACCCTTTGGACAGTGAAAAAACTTTGCAGCTTAAAAGCTAACAAACAGCAGCACGCGCCGCTTTACTTGTGCTTAAATCTCGGCACAATATTCTTCATTACGTCTCGCACCTAAGTTAGGTAAATAGTGAAACAGTACGAAATTGTTGAACAAAGAGAAGGAGAAAAAGGGAAAAGAATGAAACAGTTAAAAGTCTAAAGTATTCACTGAGGAAGTGTTTAAAAAGTTGTACGGACACATTTCCATTTCCAAACTACACGACAAAGTGACAATTTAAAAGAAGTCAAACACAAAGTTTGTGCATTTTTATTTTCTTTTTTATTGTTTTCTGAAGCACTCATTGCCATCACTACAGTGTAGCTGCAACAAAAAAAAAATGCAAAAAAAGTGTGTTAGTGTTACATAATTTACAATAAAATATTAGACCCAACTAAGCACATTTTCGAACATTAAATTCTTTGTCCACCTGATGCTTCCAACGCTTTGCTGGTCTTTCTCTTCTTATACTTTTACCGGCGATTACTGCATTAAACAATTTCGAACCTTGTTCCAACCTTGTTCCAACCTTGTTCTATCCATCGCACTTTTAGCGTGGCGTTGATGTCAGCCTTGATTTTTACAAGGCCATATGAGTTCAAGCATTCTTCTCGAACGGTGAGTGGTGCTCACCGAATGTGGGTCTCTCATCTGAGATATATTGTATTTTGTCAATGCATCAGATTTTTCTACTTGGTAGCTTTTACTAATCGTCTTTCCTCTACACAAATTTTAAGTGAGAAACAATCATAAAATTAAACAATAAATTAAAAAAAAAATCATCAATAAATTAAACAAATACACTTGTGATCAAATACCATTTTCTCCAAACATATGAACCCTTACTGTGCGTCCATGGCTTAGGGATATACCTGAATTTTGTAGTTAAACCATATTTGACGCATAAGCATTAGCGCGTAACCACACTCGACAAGTGCAATAAATTTTAACTAAATATACAAATACACACATATACGAGTACTACACACCTTCAAATCTTAAGTTCTTGTGAACTTGTGGACTTGCGAGAGTTGGCTGATTTATTGCTACACTTGAGTTTGACAGGCAGGCAGCACGACAATTCAAATCCCTAACGTCTCGTGCTGTTGTTGCTCTTGTTTTCGTTATTTCATGTATTTTTTGCTACTTCTTATGTTTTGACTGGCTGAAAATAGCGTTGAAGAGCAAACATTCTTTACATTTGTAGGCTACTTGAAAAATGTATACTCAGACGCTTGCTTAGTAAGCTTTTGCTTCGCACTAAAAAAATCAATATTTTTAAAGACATTCGTCGACGGCATTCAAATGTTGTATTTAGTGGGTGTATATTAGAATTTAGATATGTTTATATATATATATATTCATGTACGTGAGATGACTTTAATCGTCAAATGCGATTATGTGGGATTAGTTTGCCTTACAAAGCGGCATGGCTACATAGAAAGTGTATGAATACATACATACATACATAAAAATCTTCTCAGAAGTACATGAATCTTTCGGGTAAAAACCTTAAACCTTTCAAATTTTAATAGTAATTAAATTGTTGATAAATATACAACAATTTCAAATAATTTTTAATCAAAATGGTGAAAAAGTAAAAAATAACGTAGGTACTAAGTAAAAAAATAACTTTTTTTTTATTTGAATAAACTTTGTTTAAAATATTTCAACTAACAAACCATCCGTTTATTTACGTCCTGAAAAGAGATGGTTTACCTTAGATCTATACATCATTAATACGAATATCTAGAGCCCATTTGCTGTAGCGAAATGTGCTTTGAATTTATGTATCTTAAAAAAAAAAGCGAAAATTAAATTCTCTATAATAACACCAGAATTTTTTAATAAAATTTAATGAATTTGCTAACTATTAATTTGCCTATTCTCAAATCTACTTTAAATCAATTTAATTTTATTTAGATTTTTATTGAATTTTATTTATTTATTTTTTAGTATTATTTCATTTTCATTTCAATCTGAATTAATTTTTTTTAAATTTTTTTTAAATTTTGTAATTTTTTTTGTTTTATATTATTTTATTTTTTTTCATTTCTTTTGTTTTTGTTAAATGTTATTTAATACTGTATTATTTAATTCTTTTTTGGTTTAATTTAGTTATATTATATTATAATGAGCGTAGCACATTATTTTATTTCAGTTATTAAAATTATATAGTATATTGTTACGATTCTGCTAAGTTAGCTCGATGACTTCCCAAATCCTTTGAGTCCAATCACTGGATTGTTGAATAAAAGTCACCAACTATGTTTTACTTAATGTTCAATTCTTTTATTCACTTCACTTTTTACAATCACTTGTATTACAACATTCGCAATGTACTATTTTTATTTCTTAGTAGTTTTATCACCAACGACTGATTAGCATTGCAGTTGTGTTTCGCCCTTATATACTCAATCGATCGTTCGCAACTGCCGACTAGAATGATCGAATTCTTGTCGATAACGAATATTCTCGACTCACACTCTAGAACATGGCAGTTGTCGGTTTCTCTCTTTCGTCTGACATTCGCTTCGCATTTTCGGCACACTGCCCTCCACCTAAGTCTCATCGTCGCGAACAGACATATATCCCAACTGTCTGGATTCGATACACTACGTCGTTCAGTCGTTTGCTTATCGTGTAGGGACCTTCCTAATTGCATTGAAGATTTGAGGACAAACCTTTCTTCCGCTGTGGGTTTTTAACAGCACTAAATCTCCATTTTGAAAGCTTTCAGAGTTCATCGCCTTGTCATACCTTGCCTTCATTTTGTCATTCATAATTTGTGTTCGCTGTCGCACAAGAGCATGTATCTCTCTGAACTCTTCTTTGAGAACGGTAGACACTTCCTTACCAATTCTTCTTGCACTACCATTTATTCCAAATTTTAAATCGCTGTGCAACCGAAGTTCACTACAAAAGAGTATCCCCGCGGTTTGTGGATATCCCAATCATCCTGATGTTTGTGCACGACCTTCCTCAAGTGCTCTTCCAGAATTCGATTGAATTGTTCTACCATGCCATCTGATTAAAGATACAGAGCTGTCATGCGGCTTTTTCGAATACGCAATTCTATAAGTATAGGTGCACCGTATCTGGTAACACAATTGTGAGTGAATGCATCCGCAAATGTTTTGGCTTCCTGGTTTAGAATTGCGATGACCTCAGGCTATTTACCATAAGAGTCCATAAGCACAATAATGAAATTTATTTACTTGTCTGCTCGTAAGGAATGAGCCGGCTAAATCCATGGCAACCCGCTCAAGTGGCGCAATTGAGTTTTACTGCTTCATCTGTCCATGATTTCGTGATTTTGGATCCGTAGCAGCTATGCAGTTAGCAATCCACTTAGCGATCAATTGACGACAGCATACTCAAAGAACCGCTGCTTGATCTTTTCCAGCGTTTTCGTAATGGTTAGGGACCATCCACTAGGACAATTTTTGAATTCCTTACGAACTTCCGGAATTCTTAAGCTCGGAACTACTGATTTTGTGGTACTTAATTTTTTTATTGTTTTTTTTTTAATTTAATTTTTTTGATTTTATTTAATATATTTATTTTTTAATTTATTTTATTTTGTTAATTTTTTATTTTATTTTAATGAAGTTCCTTTAATTTAATTTTATTTCACATTACATTATTATATTTTATTTTAATTTCAGTTTACTTTATTCTTATTTCAATTAAAATTGTATATATTTTATTTCGACTCTATTTTGTGTTATTTTATTTAGAATTTTTTTATTATACTTTATTTTACTTTTATCTCATTTTATAATAAATAATATTTAATTTAATTTATTTTTTTTATTTTTTTATTTTTTATTCTATTATATTTTATATATTTTTTTCATATTGCTTAATTATGTTTTATTGGTTTTATTTTATTTTATTTTATTTTATTTCATATTATACATAATATTTTATTTTGATTACATTTTTTTATAATTTATTGATTAATTTCATTTTTTTCGCACCATTCGAAAGGCAGTAAATTTGTCATTCTTTCCTGTTGTAATTCAATCGAACAATTGAAATGCTTTTTGAAAATTATTGGTTCTACAAAGCCAAAGAACATTATAACCTCAAACAAACCGGTGATGAAATGGCGAAAACATGCTTATTAAACAAAGCCCATAAAACTGTTGTCAAAAGCTAAGAATGATATTAAAAGTAATACTACTCCTAACTACCACCAGAGTATCTAATTCTACTACCATTATTTTTGCTATCGCACTTGCAGAAGGTCTTTTGCATACCAAATAGCAAATGTGTGCATAGAAGAATAATGAAATAGAAGAAGAATGAGCGAAAAGTTAAGTGTTTGGCAGCATGAAATTTAGTGAAGCGAAAGCAAAAGGGGTACGAATTTAAGAACGGTTAAGATAATGCAATTAGTTGTAATAATGTGCTAATTGCTGTGAAATGTTGGTGCGGGAGGGATTGTATGAAGGCGTTCGCAATGCTTTAGACGAAACGCTAGAGTTCATGGTTTCCCTCAAGCGCAAAATTTTAGTATTACAGTGAATGAATACTAGAAAGAGATGGCAAAAACTAACGAAACGAAAGTGATGAGAGTAGTACAGAAGATGTAAAATATTGTGAGAAAATCTTAAGGTAAAACCACAAAGTGACAATTCCTTCTATGAAGATGAGAAATATTTTTATTTCAACCTCAAAATTTGGCAAAATTTTTTATTTATTAAAATGCGATATTTTTGTGGCTAATTTGCTTAATTTAAGAATTAAAATTGATTCCATTAAGTTAGTTATTGGCCGATGATTACGACTACTCTCTATAGACTTCAAAATACGTATTGCTGCGCTTGCAAAACTTGTACGGCTTTGTTAGCTGACGTTCAACAACACCAAACGAGACGTCAGCATCAGTAGGAAACTCTCCGCACTGTTCGGTTCCAAACAAGATTTCAGACAAGGTGAATCCTTATTGTGTGGTTTCTTTAACTTAACATAAACAACAATAAAAAACTACGGGTGTCGGTAGTATGCAAGGACAAGACGAAATATCTCCCGTCATGAAACAAACAGTTTGCGCATACGCGTCTTGACTCCCACTTCACTTTTGACAGTCATAACATCTAAGTCGTAAATAATTTTGTCTATTTAGAAATCAGCATTAACAAACCCACAATGTAAGCTTTAAAACCCAAAGCAGAACTATACTTTCCAAGAGGGACTAATTTGGACTGAGCAGCAAAGTCCTCTCTTATCGAATAAAGACCATACTCTACAAGTCGCTTATCATTACCGTCCTGACATATGGTGCGTAAGACCAAACGATGCCAGCAGGTGATGAGTAGGGTTTGTCGAGATTAAAAGTCTGCGGAGAATTTATTATATTTTGCTCGTGGTAATGGCGAGTACCGTAGACGTTGAAACGATGAGCTGTACAAGTTATACAACGACATTGGCATCGTACAGCAAATCAAGAGACATCAGATACGCTGACAAAATCATGAGGTTCGAATGCATGAAAGCACTGCAGTTTTGAAAGTGTTCGATGAAATACCCGCTGGTGGAAGCAAAAGAAATGAAATGCCTGCACTCCGTTATCAGGATAAGGTGGAGAGCGACCTTGTATCACTTGGTATTTCCGATTGCCGTCAAACAGAGAAAAGAAGAAAGGAATGACGCGCTGTTGAAAATTCGGCTATAATCGTGCAAACGGTGTCTACGCCATTAAAGAAGCAGAAGAAGAAGAAGAAACTTAGGAAAACTATTTGATCGATCGATCTGTCGATTAGCAAGGATAGACAAAATTATCTACTACTTCGATACTATGACTGCCAGCAGTGACGTTGGAGTGAAGACGGTTATGCGCTAACTGTTTCTTTGATGACGGGAGATATTTCATCTTGTCTTTACACACTTTCGACACCCGTCGCTTTTTATTATATTGTGGCGAAAATCCCATACCAAGGACAAACAAAACTATCGACAATGTAAATACCATTTCCCGGAAGGACAGAAAATAAAGAAGCGGCCGTATAATGCAAATTACCCATACCAAGGACAAACAAAACTGTTGACAATGTAAATGAAATTTCCCGGAAGGACAGAAAATAAAGAAGCGGCCGTATAATGCAAATTACCCATACCAAGGACAAACAAAAGGGTAGACAGCGAATACACGCTTTTGAGGTATAAAAAAAGCTGCAGCAGCTATTTGAAATGAATGAAGTTGAAGACTCAGTCCTAGCGTGTGTTTGAGAAACGGATAAAGCTGAGTGAAGCAGATAATAATTGTGTATGATAAAGATTTGTTAAATAAGAAAATTGTAATTACCATAGAAATAAATTCCTGAAAGACAAAAAGCCGAACAAATAAATCTTGGGTTTGTTTAGTAATCCAGTGATCGGACTCGAACAAAAAGGAGAATAATCGAGGTAAATTTAGCAAGTTCGTTACAATTGGTGTCAGAAGTGGGATTGCTAAATAAATTCCGAAAAAAACAACAACAACAAAAATATTTGAAAATGGTCAAGATTCAAGATTTAACGATACTACCGCTCAAAAAGGAATTGGCGAAGAGGGGATTATCTTCAACCGGGAATAAGGCTGAACTACAATCACGGCTGCGAGAAGCTTTGGAAGCAGAAGGCATAGATTTGAGCGAATATGAATTCTGCCGTGAGGACGAGGAGACATCCAAGAAAGAAATGGAGAAGGAAGAGGCTGTTGAGACTACGGAAGATTCAGAGAAGTCAGCAACTAAAGTTGAAGAAAAGGCTCCTAGCTCATCTACGAGTATGGACATGAACATGTTACTGGCTGCAATTTCACAAAAGTTGGATGCACAGGATGCCAAGATGTCGCAAATGAATACCAACATTTCAGAGAAGTTGGATGAACAGGATACCAACATGTCACAAATGAATGCCCACATTTCATCGCAAATGCAAGATCAAGAAGCGCGTATTTCATCCCGGCTCATACAGCTTCAGGAGAGTGTTGTTAAATAATGCACAGAACTGAAGGAGAGACAGGACGTAATCGAGGAGAGGCAAGACAGAATAGAGGAGCTTATTCAGACCAAAGTCAGCGAATTGGGAGGTCGGCAAAACAAAATAGAGGAGCTAATGGAGACCAAAGTCAACGAATTGGAAGGTCGTGTCCGCGATTTGCACTTGAATCGTCCAACCACTTCGATGAACGCTCCCAGGATAAAAACACCCTCCTTTGACGGCACAATTCCGTTCCAGGTGTTTAAGCTTCAATTCGAAAAGACGTCAAAAGCAAATAATTGGAGCATTGAGGAAAAATCCGCTGCACTATTCGTTGCGTTAGAAGGACCTGCTGCGGAAATTTTACAGACAATCCCAGAATATGAGAGAGATGATTATGATGCATTAATGCGTGCCGTGGAAAGACGATATGGAAGCGAACACAGGAGGCAAATTTTCCAGATGGAGTTGGAGAAGCGCTATCAAAGACACAACGAATCTCTGCAAGAATACGCATCCGAAATTGAGAGATTGGCTCATCTAGCTATTGGAGACGCATCTGGTGAACACCTCGAAAGGGTGAAAATACAGAGGTTTATCAGTGGAATAAAGGATATCTACACCAAACGAGAGACATACGCAAATCCAAAATCAACATTCTCTGAGACTGTCGCCTATGCCCAAACCCGTGAAACGGCTTCACTTATAAGCAGGCCAGCCTACAAAGTCAGTCGTGTGGAAGTAGAAACACCAGATGTGATGAACGAGATTCTGAAAACCCTAAAATCAATCGATGGAAAGAAGAATCAAGCTGGCAAATGTTTCAATTGTGGGAAGCCAGGCCACTTCGCGAGGGAATGCAAGACGGGCTCGAGCAGAAACAACAATTCAGCAGAACGAAAACGAAGGGCTGAAGATAACGAATCCGACTCTAACCAGTCGTTAAACTAAAACGAGCCAGCCGAAATGGGCGTATGCTGGCTCCTGCAATTGAATGCCCAATAATCTCCGTCTCTCAAATTGGTAGGAAGGCGAGCAACGTGACAATTGGTGGATATGTGGATGGACATGAGCGAATACTTACTGTTGATACGGGCGCATCGCACTCCATCCTTAGATACGACCTAATCAACAAAGAAGTAAGGCCATTGCCTGGAGCAAGATTGAGGACGGCAACTGGCGAGGACACCCAAGTTGTAGGAGAGATAACATGCGAAGTCGCGATAGGAAATGTTGCGGTTTTACATCAGTTCATAGTCGCGCAGATTGTCGATGAAGTCATCATAGGAGTAGACTTCTTGCTAGACCAAGGAATAAAGATCGACATGGATAACCGAGTAATGGAGTACAAAAACATGGAAGTACCACTTAGCATCGGCTATAATTCTACATACAATAGCAAGCAAGTGATCCTTGAATACAACGAACTCATCCCACCAAAGTCAGAAGCTGTTGTTTGGGCAAAGATTGATGGAGATCGTGGGACAAACAAAATATGGGTTGTGGAAATAGCACGAAATTCCACATCGGACGTAATCATCGGTAAAACACTGGCTAAAACAAAAAGTGATGGACTCATCCCAGTAAGAGTACTAAACGAATTTATATCACCAATGAAACTTCGAAGAGGAACGGTATTGGGGCAATGTCAGCAGGTAGACGCCATTATTAATTGCGGAGATGCGCCTAAAAGCGGTTCCATTGACATAAAGGATATCAGGACAATGTAGATGAATGGACGCAAGGGTTGGAAAAGGAATACAAGCATAAGGCCAAGAAACTTCTGTGCAAATACTGCAATATATTCGACAAGGATGGCAACAACCCAGGCAGGACCAACGTTGTGAAACATTGTATTGATACTGGTGACGCTAGGCCGATTCGCCAGGCTCCTCGAAGTGTTCCACTAGCCAAACGTGAAGCTGTAAGCCAAATAATAAAGGAAATGAGTAAAAGCGGTATTATTGAACCATCTGAAAGTCCATGGAGCTCGCCGGTAGTGCTCGTAAAGAAGAAAGATGGCCAGCTGCGGTTCTGCGTGGATTATCGAAGACTAAATGATGTGACAAAGAAGGACAGCTATCCTTTGCCCAGGATTGATGATACTCTGGACTCGTTAACTGGCACGGAATGGTTCTCAACACTCGACCTTAAGAGCGGCTATTGGCAAGTGGAAGTAAGTGAGAGAGATAAGGAGAAGACTGCCTTTAGTGCTGGAAACGGTCTTTGGCAATTCACGGTGATGCCCTTCGGACTATGCAACGCTCCTGCAACCTTCGAAAGATTAATGGATCATGTGCTTAAGGGACTGCATTGGAAAACTTGTCTGGTGTATCTTGACGACATCATCGTACTTGGCAAAAGCTTTGAGGAACACTTGGGCAATTTGGAGGAAGTTTTTCAGAGGATAGCTAGCGCTGGCCTTAAGCTTAGTCCTCAGAAGTGCTCGCTATTTAAGAAAGAGGTTAATTATCTAGGTCATCATGTAACAACCGAGGGCGTCTGTACAGCAAAGGAGAAAATAGAAGCAGTGAAGGATTGGCCAAGGCCCAGGAATTTACATGCATTACGGAGCTTTTTGGGCCTGTGTACTTACTATCGCCGATTTGTTCCGAATTTTTCCAGTGTTGCTAATAGTCTCCACGAGCTCACCAGGAAAAATAGATCCTTTGAGTGGAATAGAGAACAAGATCAGGCTTTCGAAGCTCTAAAGGAAAGGCTCTGCACTGCGCCTATGCTAGCGTACCCGGTTCCAGGTGCAACATTCATTCTGGATACAGATGCTAGTGGCTATGCCCTGGGAGGTGTACTTTCACAAGTGATTGATGGACAGGAGAAGATAGTTGCGTACTATAGCCGGTCTATTGGGAAACCAGAACGGAACTATTGCGTAACACGGAGAGAACTATTAGCGTTGGTGGATTGCATCGAACATTTCCACAAGTACCTGTATGGCCAACACTTCCGAGTTAGAACAGATCATGCAGCGCTGAAGTGGCTACTACAGTTCAAGAATCCTGAAGGACAGCTAGCCCGATGGATTGAGAGACTGCAAAGTTACGACTACAGTATAGAGCACCGCCAAGGGAACACTCACGGGAATGCTGACGCCATGTCTCGTCGACCATGTAGCTTGGAATGTAAGCACTGCTCCAAAGCGGAAGGCAAAGAAGACATAATAGACGTCCGATTAATGACAATTACACCAGCGGAAGAGTGGGAGTCAAGTCATCTACGGAAATGTCAGCAGGAAGATCCAGATTTGAAACTATTAATGCATGGACTGAGGATGGACAGACGGCCAGATAAGGAACAGATGGCAGCAGGAAGTCCAGTAGCAAAGGCATACTGGGCGCAATGGAATAGTTTAGAGCTGATATCTGGCTGTTTGCATAGAATATGGGAAAGTGAAGACGGCCAGTGCTCCCGAAAACTAATAGTAGTTCCGAGGTTAAGGATTCCGGACGTTCTCAAGGAATTCCATAATGGTCCTAGTGGTGGGCACTTAGGCATTACGAAAACGCTGGAAAAGATGAAGCAGCGGTTTTACTGGGTTGGTTGTCGTCAATCTATCGCTGAGTGGATTGCTAACTGCAGGGAGTGCATTACAGCTAAAGGGCCAAAGTCACGAAGTCATGGTCAGATGAAGCAGTATAACTCAGGCGCACCATTTGAGCGGGTTGCCATGGATGTAGCCGGTCCATTCCCTATGAGCAGGCAAGGAAACAAATACGTTCTTGTGGTTATGGACTACTTTAGCAAATGGCCGGAGGTCTACCCAATTCCAAATCAGGAAGCCAAAACAGTAGCGAATGCATTCACTTACAATTGGGTTTCCAGATACGGTGCGCCTATAGAACTGCACTCGGACCAGGGAAGAAACTTTGAATCGGCAGTGTTCCAGGAAGTATGCTTGATACTGGGTATTCGAAAAACCCGAACGACAGCTCTGCATCCTCAATCGGATGGCATGGTAGAACGCTTCAATCGAACCCTGGAAGAGCACTTGAGGAAGGTCGTGGACAAACATCAAGATGATTGGGATATCCACATACCGCTGTTTCTGATGGGATATCGGTCAGCGGTGCACGAGACAACAGGTAAAACACCCGCAAAGATTCTCTTCGGTAGTGAACTTCGGCTGTCTAGTGATTTGAAGTTTGGAGTAAGTGGCGATGCTAGAAGGATTGGAGAGAGGGCGCCAAATGCCCTAGAAGAAGAGCTGAGGGAGATACATGCTCTTGTGAGACAGCGAACCGAAGTTATGAGCAGCAAGATAAAGGCCAGATATGATAAAGCGATGAACTGCGAGGGTTTTCAAGAAGGCGATCGAGTGCTGCTGTATAACCCACAACGAAAGAAAGGATTGTCCCCGAAGCTGCAATGCAATTGGGAAGGCCCCTACAAAGTAATAAAACGGTTGAACGACGTAGTGTATCGAATACAGACTGTTGGGAAACCAAGGACCAAAATGAAGGTGGTTCACTTAGAAAGGCTCGCGGCGTTTGGAACAGATGGTATGTCTGATCGGGACGATCAGACTTAGGTGGAGGGCAGTGTGGCGAAAATCCCATACCAAGGACAAACAAAACTATCGACAATGTAAATACCATTTCCCGGAAGGACAGAAAATAAAGAAGCGGCCGTATAATGCAAATTACCCATACCAAGGACAAACAAAACTGTTGACAATGTAAATGAAATTTCCCGGAAGGACAGAAAATAAAGAAGCGGCCGTATAATGCAAATTACCCATACCAAGGACAAACAAAAGGGTAGACAGCGAATACACGCTTTTGAGGTATAAAAAAAGCTGCAGCAGCTATTTGAAATGAATGAAGTTGAAGACTCAGTCCTAGCGTGTGTTTGAGAAACGGATAAAGCTGAGTGAAGCAGATAATAATTGTGTATGATAAAGATTTGTTAAATAAGAAAATTGTAATTACCATAGAAATAAATTCCTGAAAGACAAAAAGCCGAACAAATAAATCTTGGGTTTGTTTAGTAATCCAGTGATCGGACTCGAACAAAAAGGAGAATAATCGAGGTGAATTTAGCAAGTTCGTTACAATATCTAGAGAAAGCAGAATTCATGACACGGTTTCTGAGGCCAATGCGTTCAGAGAAGACTATACATTATCTTTTCCTTTCTCCACCAATTGTTTGGAACCGAACGGAACTTAGCGGTCCTTCCCGATCGTGAAGAATCATTTGGTGTTGTATATACTTTTTGCGGTGATATCAAATTCAAATTCAGATATTCATGCTGCCGAAGTCTGCTATAAAATTGACGAAGATGGGTTTTGATCCTCTTTTCATAGGTATTTTCCAATATTTGACGTATGGTTTCCAGAGCGCACAACCTTGCTGGGCGAGTTGGTTTAAATTTGCATATAAACAAACTTAACAGACTCTATTTTTGTAAGGAAAAATACTGTAATAGCTTCTCTTAACAAGTAACTCAATAAATATCTCTGGCAGTTTAAAGACTTGATATCTCAGCTGATTAATTTCTTTTCTGTAGCTGAGCAATATTAAATCGCGAGGCTTAACAAACTTTTGCTCTTATGGCGCCCCTCGTTCCGGTTGGGAGGGAGAAGGATAACCGTTGGACTTAATTAATTAATTTCTTCAAGACCCCTGGTAAACAGATGCTGCAATTCCCGGGTGCGCGACGTGGACCCAAGGGTAGGAATTGATTATTGCCATGCGACTGTAACAACACCTCATTAAATCCCTAAATTTAAGTATAAAAATCTGTAAAAATGGTAAAGTCTTCAAATTCAAAAAAATCTGGTCTGCCAGATTATGAAATTTATATTGCTCTGCAATTATCTGTTCGATAACTGGTCGTTGAGATTGGAGGTTAAGACCAAACTGATCGTTCGAGTCCGATCACTGGATTACTAAACAAACTCCCAAGATTTATTTGTTCGGCTTTTTAACCGTTAGGAATTTATTTCTACAATTTTGTCTTTAGCCAACGGCTTATTTTACAATTATTTATACACACTTATTATCTGCTTCACTCAGCTTATCCGTTTCTCAAACACACAGCTCAGAGCAGTGTTAACTCCACTAAGTTGTCTACTCGTCTCTTCTTGTGATAGCGGCTGCCTCTCTTTTTATACCTGTAGATGACCTACCATTCTGTTCACGCACTTAAGGATAGGCTGATTGTTCGTTTGCCTGCGGTAGCTGCAGCTACTCCGTTCATCCTTAACGACGTGGAATTTCCTTTAGTCTGTCTACCCTTTTGTTTGTCCTTGGTGTGGGTAATTTGCATTATACAGCCGCTTCTTTATTTTCTGTCCTTCCGGGAATTGCATTTATATCGTCAACAGGTTTGTTTGTCCTTGGTATGGGATTTTCGTCATACTGCCCTCCACCTAAGTCTGATCGTCCCGATTAGACATACCATCTGTTCCAAACGCCGCGAGCCTTTCTAAGTGAACCACTTTTATTTTGGTTCGTGGTTTTCCAACGTTCTGGATTCGATAGTCCGTACTATTTATTCGTCCAACTACTTTGTATGGACCTTCCCGCTTGCTGTGCAAGATTTTCTTCCGAGGAGAATCGTGCAGCATTACTAAATCTCCTTTTTCAAAGCTTTCAGGATTCTTCGCCTTAATACATCCTTCTACCTTGTTGTTCATAACCTTAGGACGTTGCTCAACAGTTTTGCGTACCTCTCCCAACTTCTTCATTAGGGCACGAGACATCTTGCCATTTCCGTACGTATTTCCCTTCTGCTGCTCTTTCTTTACCAGGGGCACATCATTTCTGTTGTAGGCATGATCGTGGCCAATACTTAGCGGTAACTGCATATTTCCATACTCTATCACTCTTTTCTTTAGGTCGATCTTCATTCCTTGACCAAGGAGAAAGTCCACACCAACTATGACTTCATCTAAGATTTCCGCTACTAGGAACTCATGTAACACTGTCATATTCCCAATGGTGACTTTACACGTGGCTTTTCCCAGAACTCTGGCGTCCTCACCAGTTAATGTTTTCAACTTAGCTCCATGTAATATGTAATGGGCTTATTTCCCTGGTGATCAAATCGGATCGAATGATGGAGTTTGACGCGCCCGTGTCCACAGTTAGTTCTCGCTTATGTCCATCCACATATCCTCTGATAGTAACGTTGCTCGCCTTGTTATCGATTTGTCTCGTAGAACCCATATTACAATCGCGAGCTAAGTGTCCAGGCCTTCTACAGTTGTAGCAAATCCTGGTTCTCATCAGTTTGGCGGTTTTCGACGTTTCCCAGATCCCTTTCATCACATCTGGGCTTTCCAACTTCGCACAGTTCGCTTTGTACGCTGGTCTGCACAAAACCTCGGCCGCTTCCTTTGTCTGAGCATACGAGACAGTCTCGGCAAATGTTGGCTTTGGATTCGCATACGCCTCTCGTCTGCTATAATTGTTTCTTATTCCGCTGATAAACCTCTGAATTTTTATCCTCTCGAGGTATTCTCCAAGACTATCTCCATAACCCAAATGAGCTAGTCTCTCAATCTCATAAGCAAATTCCTGCAAGGTCTCGTTGGACTTCTGATAGCGGTTCTCTAATTCCATCTGGTAGATTTGTTTTCTATGCTCGCTACCATAACGTCTTTCCACGCCTCGCATTAGTGCCTCATAGTCATCTCTCTCGTATGCAGGAATTATTTGCAAGATTTCCGTTGCAGGTCCCTTCAATGCCATGCATAGTGCAGCTGACTTCTCCTCCATGCTCCAGTTATTTGCTCTAGCCGTCTTTTCGAACTGAAGCTTAAAGATGTGGAAAGGGGTGGTGCCGTCAAAGGATGGGGCTTTTATGCTAGGGGTGCTCCTCGAAATGCTTGGACGATTCGAAAGCAATTCGTGGACACGTCCTTCCAATTCGCTAACTTTGGTCGCAATTAGCTCCTCTATTCTGTCTTGCCTTTCCTCGATTACGTCCTGTCTCTCCTTGAGTTCTGTGTATTCTTTAACAATACTCTCCTGAAGCTGTATGAGCCTGGATGAAATACGCGCTTCTTGGTCTTGCATTTGCGATGAAATGTGGGCATTCATTTGTGACATGTTGGTATCCTGTTCATCCAACTTCTCTGAAATGTTGGTATTCATTTGCGACATCTTGGCATCCTGTTCATCCAACTTCTCTGAAATGTTGGTATTCATTTGCGACATCTTGGCATCCTGTGCATCCAACTTTTGTGAAATTGCAGCCAGTAACATGTTCATGTCCATACTCGTAGATGAGCTAGGAGCCTTTTCTTCAACTTTCGTTGCTGACTGCTCTGAATCTTCCGTAGTCTCAACAGCCTCTTTCTTCTCCATTTCTTTCTTGGATGTCTCCTCGTCCTCACGGCAGAATTCATATTCGCTCAAATCTATGCCTTCTGCTTCCAAAGCTTCTCGCAGCCGTGATTGTAGTTCAGCCTTATTCCCGGTTGAAGATAATCCCCTCTTCGCCAATTCATTTTTGAGCGGTAGTATCGTAAAATCTTGAATCTTGACCATTTTCAAATATTTTTGTTGTTGTTTTTTTCCGGAATTTATTTAGCAATCCCACTTCTGACACCAATTGTAACGAACTTGCTAAATTCGCCTCGATTACTTTCACCCTTTCGAGTCCGATCACTGGATTACTAAACAAACTCCCAAGATTTATTTGTTCGGCTTTTTAACCGTTAGGAATTTATTTCTACAATTTTGTCTTTAGCCAACGGCTTATTTTACAATTATTTATACACACTTATTATCTGCTTCACTCAGCTTATCCGTTTCTCAAACACACAGCTCACAGCAGTGTTAACTCCACTAAGTTGTTTACTCGTCTCTTCTTGTGATAGCGGCTGCCTCTCTTTTTATACCTGTAGATGACCTAACCATTCTGTTCA
The DNA here is from genome assembly GCA_030068015.2 of Neoceratitis asiatica. Taxonomy (NCBI): domain Eukaryota; kingdom Metazoa; phylum Arthropoda; class Insecta; order Diptera; family Tephritidae; genus Neoceratitis; species Neoceratitis asiatica. The sequence goes on from CM061528.1 coordinate 30,616,071, forward strand.
CGCACTTAAGGATAGGCTGATTGTTCGTTTGCCTGCGGTAGCTGCAGCTACTCCGTTCATCCTTAACGACGTGGAATTTCCTTTAGTCTGTCTACCCTTTTGTTTGTCCTTGGTGTGGGTAATTTGCATTATACAGCCGCTTCTTTATTTTCTGTCCTTCCGGGAATTGCATTTATATCGTCAACAGGTTTGTTTGTCCTTGGTATGGGATTTTCGTCACAATATATATTTGGCGCTTTGTAACCGCTGAAGCGATTTTCGGCCGAGCTCCTCCTCCAATTTGTGGTTTTGCGTCTTGATGTTTATACCAACAGATGAAGGGACCTACAATTTATTCTAACCCGCCTCCGAACGGCTGATGGATTTTTATGAGGAGCTTTATTTCATGCCAGAAATACACTCGGAGGGTTTGACATTCCCTGCCGAGGGGCGACCGCGATTAGAAAATTTTTTTCTATCATTTTGGATGTTGCTCGAACTTGGGCTCGAACCCAGGCCTTCCGAATGTCAGTACGCAATGCTAACCACTCGGCTATCGCGGCCGCCAAATTATTGCAGAGAAAAATTGTATTCAATAGATAAAACTTAAGTAATCAAGCTATCACGCCTGTACAGAAATTATACAGTAAGAAAAATTCTAAGCGATATCGGTCACTCCGAAAAGTGCTTACTAAAAAAATCTGAAAACTCGAATCTTCTAAGCAGAAATGAATAATATGACTTATTAGGAGGATATTTTATCGATGAGGATTAAGTGTAATGAAAGTAAAATACGATTTTCCATTATTCTCTTGGTGCCATATTTTCATGGCATTCGTCTCAATTTCAGTGCAAATGTTTGGAGCTTTAATTGTAATGCAAATGATACTAAAATCATATAAAAGTAAGTTTTGAATCGTAAAGAGAAATTAGTAGCAGAAATAACAATAAAGTACAATAAAATAACTAGAAATCTATCCGCCCAGTATAGCAGCCAATCAAATAAAATTTAACAGTGCAATAAACTGTTATTTTCTTCGGCATAATTAATATAAATGTCACGTATACGCAGCGTATGCCAAGTAAACAAAACACGTAAGTTTCTTCTGCATAATTAATTATGTCTAAAAGCAATATAAACAAAAGAAAAGGGCGGATGAGTTGCAGTACGAGCAACGAAAAATTAATGAGGAAATATCTTTTTTTCAGTTTTATGCCGACACAAGTATTGAACTTTATATAAAATGTATATATAAGTATGTCTAATGAACATTCTTGAAATTGTTGCAGTACACGTCAACAAATTCCTATTTGTAATATAGTGGTTTCGTTGTAAGGACGTGTAAATTAGTTTTAGAAAAAATCTATTATTATTCCACGTACTTAGTTTCTTTTTCTTTGATTTTTATTAGCACCAAGTCATGAAGAGCTGGAACAAAATCCTAGATTTATATAAGGTCAACTACAGCACAAAAATGGCTCAGATGATTTTTAAAAGTTACTTAATTCAAATAAAATATGCTTAATAATTAGTTGAGTGTCGAGAAAATTTCAAACGAGTCAGATATGTCAATTGTGTTTGAATAAGAGTTGAAATCGAGACACCAGACAATGCAAAGACTCGTGAAATTCAAAATTCTTTTCAAAAGCCTTCAGAAGCAAAGGAAAAAAATGTCAGAATATTAAATTTGATTTCAGACAGAAGAAGTGGATTAGAAATTTAGCATGTTTTTATTTTAATCGTCAAAATTATAGCACAAGTTTCCCCACGACTAGAAAATATGGTGAAGTTAAAAATTTCAGAGGACTAGTGTAAGGAGGAAATTGATATTATTCGTATTCTCAATGAAAATTTTTCAAGGCAAAAAGTAGAATTTTTATTTATTTATTATATTCGTTTATAGTAGATTTGGTACATCTGGCTCAAAATTACCGAGCAGTATTCCCAAATAGGACTAAATAATATTGTGAGAAACGCCTTAGTAACTAAGATAAAAGACCTTTCAACTTATTTTCCACCATTTAACGATTACCAATATACATTTGGCACTGCTGACAGTCACACCAATGTTAAATGTGAAGTTAAGTGATATTTAGATCAATAAAAAGGTGGACCTAACCCAAGTTATAATTGCCTGTTGAGTAAGTAGCTCTTTTAAGGGCTATTTGAGAAAATATCATATCCTTAAATTTTAAGATTTAAGGGCAACTAGTTATTTCACAACATTCTCTGTTAGATCTGTTTGTAGCATGATAACTTCATGTTTCAAAGTGTAGGGTTTATAAATTGTTAATTCTGAAAATCTTATACTTGAATAAATATCATTTACAAATATTGAAAACGAATCGGAGATAAATGGCTACTGGAAACTGAAATCGAATTTTTATATAGCATCCTTTGAGCTCGATCATAAAGGTATAAAGAGACCCATCATTCAAATTTTTGTTGAAAACACAGTGAATGAGACACAACTTGAATAGTAACGATTGACATACTTTGTCGAAAGCTTTTCTGAAGTCAATATTTATATTAGACACATCAATATTGGTTGAATGTCAGATTTTCCTTTAACAAAGCCATGTTGACAATATTTTATATAATATTTGAACGAGTCACACGGTCTGTGATAAGCAATAATTCTCAACCAAAGATCAGCTTTCATTTTAACGAGGGGACAATATAGGAATATATGATTCTTTCCACATAGATAGAAAAATGTTCTCTTTAAGCGCCAAATTTGAAAGAAGAGTCAAACCGTAAGTCGTCATAAATATTTTTTTTAAACATGTGCTTTTAAACGCTGAAGCGGTTTTTGGTCGCGCTCCTCATCCAATCTCCGAAGTACATCTTGATGGTTTTTCCATCAATTCGTAAATATACTCAGCAAAATTTACGAGAAAATGAAATAAAGATAAATGTTTGCTTGAAACTATAATAACATTTTTTGTGTGTAAATTTCTTCTTTAATTTATTTTATTTTTTTTTGTAAAATTATTATTGTTTTTAAATATAAAATTTTTGTTAAAATAAGGAGAAAAGAAAAACATTGTCTTTGCGTTATAAATGCCAGACATGGTGGCGAGCAGGGTACTTGAAAAAAAAATCGTTGACTTAATTTCCCTCTATTAAGTTAGAACTTTCTCTTTTTTAACCTGTGCGTTAAGGAAAAATAGTTTTGAACATAAAATCTATTTTGCTCACATGTAATTTCTCTATTCTTTAAAATGTATTATTAACACATAGTGGGATATTTCAGACTATTTTTGTAATCAAATCGCAGTTGGATATTGCATTATTTTTTTATTTCCTGATGCGATCAAGTGCTAAGTACTATAAACGTCTTTAATTTTTTTTCAACCAATACATATAAATTAATCTGAGGCATTTTTATTGACCGCCTGTTTGTCTATACATACCAAAGTATGTGTCATTAACCCACCATACCTCCGTTTTTTCTGTAAATTTATACATGATTAATAGCTGAAGATTGCCAGATATGAAGAAAAAGGTAAAAATTCGGTAAAAACTGCAATTTGGCAGTGAAATTAAAAAAAGAAACATGAAAAGCATAGAGAGCAGATAGAGATATTTTTCCGGTTGTATGGGAATTATTTTCTTGCACACAAATATGCATATTGCATATTATATAGCTGACCAACTAAAGAATGGGCATCTACAATATATAAAGGGTTCCCTATTAAAAAAAAAAACACAGAAAACTCAAATCTAATGGGGAATCTTTATTATCATTCGAAAAACCATACTTTGACATTTACTTTTTGAAGATTATCTCTTTCAAACGTAGGCCGCGGCTACGTCTCAGGTAGTCTATCCGTTGGGTCAAATTTTCGATGACTCGTTCGAGTATTTCGACTGGTAAATGGCGAATGACACGCGTGGTGTTTTGCTCCAAGGCCTGCATCGAAGCGAGATTGTCCGCATAGACTTTAGACTTTACATATCTCCACAGGGAGAAGTCTAACGGTGTGATATCACACGATCTTGTTGGCTAATCGACCAACCCAAAACGTCAAATTATCTGCTCAAGCGGTGTGTGGGAAGTGGCGCCGTCTTGTTGAAACCAAATGTCACGAAAATCACGAGCTTCAATTTCAGGCATCAAATAGTCGGTTATCAAGGCGCCATAAAGGTCGCCATTGCCGGCATCATCACCGGCATAGAACTCGTTTTTTAATCTCTTCTCACTCCATGTGCGACTAAATTTAGTCAAGATGTACCTTAGTACTTAAAACTCACGAAGTTCAGATCATATCTGTCAATTTCCAAAGTCAGGTGAGAATTTCAATTATGTGTACATATGTTTGTCTGTATGTCTCTGTGACAAGCAGCGCAGTTACTGCTCAAGTGAAAGGAATGAGTAATTAAAGCGTAAAGCAGCGGCAGTAGTTGTAATTGTTGCCCACAAATGTTAACATCAATTAATTGAACTGCCGACAAATGTACATAAATAATTATCAAATGTCAAAGCCCAAGCGAAATGCTAAGCGAAAGGTATAACAAATGAATTTAATGTGACTGTATGTGACATTCTCATTGGAGTCAATTAATTGAAGGACAAAAGCTGAATATTTGGTAAGGTTAAAATTAAAAAAAAAATTACTTTAATAATAATATTGCAAGAAAATATTTAACGAAATATGTGAAAATAAATCAAAAACACAAAGTACAAAAATCTTATAATTCTATAGCTGGAGCATCGATTAAAAAAATACGAAAAACTGAATAGTATAAGCTTCAGACTTATTGCCGCAGAATGTCTTCAAAAACAGAGTTAGGAGTCATAACAGCTAGTCAAATCAAAATTTTCTTTAAATATGTCTTACATAACATGAAAAGTCCCTGGCCCATAGTAAAACAGATTTTTTTGGACGAATTTTGCTTAAAAATTGGGCTCAGTTTCGGCGATCACCTCTTCACGACGAAAACTTCTTCACAGCGAGCATTCTTTTGGGATCGGAGAATAGAAAATAGTCGCTGGGGGCCAGACCTGGAGAAAACGATGGATGCGGAAACAATTCGAAGCCCAATTCATGAAGCAACGTTTTTTTTTCTTCAAATGCGGCCGGCGAGTTCGTCGTTCAAACGGTTCAATAATGCTATGCAATAGTCGCTGTTGATGGTCCTTCCTATTTCAAGATAGTTAATGAAAATTATCCAATCGCATCCAAATATACAGACACCATAATCTTGCCAACGGACTTTTGCATTTTTCAGCGCTTTGGGGCGGGTTCACCATGTGCAGTCCACTCATGACTGTCGATTTGGCTGTTTTTCTCTATTCCGTAACGGAATTTTATTACTTGCATTTGCTCATTTCAATTGTAACTGTAATAAATTTAAGTTTACTGAAATGATTATTGGCTAAGCAAAGTATTTCGAGAAAAATATAAGAAAAAGAAATTTCTTGTTAATTTTTCATTACAAAAATTGGTTATAAAATAATATTTCGTTGAAAATTTTATTCTAACCTTTTGTAACCCATAATACTCTTGCAACTCTAAAATGATCAAAATAACTGTGGATATATTAGTTTTGGCTTACAGTTAAGGTAATGCCAAATCAAGCGATTTGTGAGTAACAACTAGTCGTAGTATTAAAAAGCAATTCATTTGCAAGAGAAATATTCCTAAATTCTGTCGAAAAAGTACCGGAATTTGAGATTTTAAAAAGCCTGCTTAAATAAATTATTATTATCATTTTATTTTAGAGAAGTGATGGAATTGATAGAATTAATTTTGAACAAGTTAGCAATAAAAAAAATAATTTACTAAAAATTATTATTCTAAATCGATTAAATTTTTCACCATCCGAAAGATCGTATAACAATTTTTGGAAAAAATGAATTGAAAAATTATTAATTTTTTATGCCTGTAAAAATTTCTTTAATTCTTCTGATCTATATATAATTTTGAATCATTTCTTTACGTTAAAGAGATCACCGACAGACTGACAAAAATTAGGATGATTTGGATATAAGCATTGATCGTGCGTAGTTAGGTATATTCACGGTGTCATGTAATTTTTCTGTGGCCGAATGTCATGTTCGGTTTATTTCGAGGCATTCGTATTGACCTTTTCGTGAAAGACTTCGAATAGCGAATAAGCGACATGCCTATACAAATGCATAACTATCTCTAATACAATATAATAAAATTAAAAATATATATATTTTAAATTAGATGTTGTTGAACTAGAGCTTTAATGACCCTTTTCAGTACCAATTAGAATAAAAATTGGAAAAAATGCAGAAACCCGCAATCACGTGTACCCGAGTCTGTCAGTATATATTTTATAAATAAATAGAAAAAAATTTCCTTTTAGAAATTGTGTGATTTTTAAAAATTCAAAAAATTCAAAATTCAAATTTTTAATTACCTCTATGATTTTCCAAATCCTTCGGGTCCGATCACTGGATTGTTAAATGAAAGTCCCCAACTTTATTTGCAGTTCCTTATTTTATAAAGAATTTACTTAACGTCCTTTTATTACTCAGTAATTCAAAATTCACTTCACTACTACTACTAATACAACTTTCGCTTTCTAGTCTTACTTTAGGGTAATACCCAAAGCGTCCACTTTATGACTGATTGACTCTGCAGTTGTGTTTCGCCCTTATATACTCAATCGATTGTTCGCAACTGCCGCCTGGATTGATCGAATTGTTCATGGTAAAGAATGTTTTAGATTCACGCTCTAGAACACGCAAGTTATCGGCTTCCCTTTTTCATCTGACATTCGCTACACATTTTCGCCACAGTATTAATCACGCTACAGCGACATGTTCTATTCTAAATAATATATTTAATTTAAATTTAATTAATTATGTATGGATTCCTATAGTTAACTTATAAATTCTTTTGAAATATAGTTTTTGAGCAAAAATATTGGCCACTGTGTCTCCAACCATTGCAGAATAAAGTCTCAATTGTCGCAAATGCATTTGCTAATCCCTTTTTTCGTTCGTTTAATACATTAAAAGCTACAAAATAAAAATAAAAATAAAAAAATCAACCCAAACACACGAACGCATAAACGATAAAACTCAACACTTTTCAATAGTTATACTATAACCTAAAATTTCCATTACTAAATTGAACATTGTCGGGTTTATAAATGTATAATTGATTACATTGTGTAAAATTCTGTAAAGTGTTCACTGAGTAGAGCAATAAAATTAAAAAGGAAAAGTATAAAGAAATATTTTCAACTTTATCAACAACAAATGAAAGAAAAGTATGAGAGAGACACACAAAGCTTATAAACAGCAATAACTCCTACCATAAGTGCAGAGGTTTTGAAAAGTTGCAAGTTACACTGCACATAAAATGTCATTTCGCTAAATAAAAAAAGTTAGTAAGGCAAACATACGAACACATTGTGTGTTGAATGAAAAGTAATAAAAAAAATATGAAAACATCAAGCTAAACTGAAATACTGAAAAAAGTTTGTCCGAAAAGTGCCGCTAAAGTGTCGAAGTGATGATATTGATGGCAAACTTTGACAATTCCATTTTTGTAATTTTATCTCTTGTTCCATTTTCACCGATGACCAATGGATAGTATTGCATTTTTTTTTTTGTTTTTTGTAAGTATCTTTAAGTTCAGAGGATAGAGAAATAGCAAAGCTAACAAGTGCAACTTAAAAAATCCAAAATTTTATAAAAATATATATGTGAAGCTATAAAGTCTTGAAAAGGCATGGGAATTTTACACAATTCCCAGAGTGTTTTCTCGCTCAAAATTTTATGTTCGGTTTATAATAAAAACGAAAAAAAGTAGGGTTAACACTTTTTCATTCATTCATGCTAAAATTAGGAAATATCATAACACTGATTGCAGAAAAGAGAAAAATATGGGTGAAGATGTGATAGGTTTTTCTTTCTTATTTTTAATATTATGCGAGAAGTGAGAGTTTGAAAATATTTACATTTGTTGGTAGTTTTTTACAGTTAATTTTACTAAGTTAAAGTAAGCTTGAATGTCTCCATTCAACTATCAAAACAGTTTAGACCATTATTACTAAAATAATTTAAAACAAATTTTGAACCATGCCATTTATTTTAAGATTTCACTTGTTATTCCAGCATATTCGACTTGATAAACATACTTCTCGTACCGAAAAATACTTTAAAAACTTCGTTTCGAAAATTTCTAAAAAATATTAGAACACGGTGGCATCCCTCAAAAAGATATTCCACTGTAAATCTTTAATATTAACCCTAGTTTAAACTCCTCAATACTAAATTTAATTTAATGTAATAGTTTATGTGTATTAAAAATTTCCAATAGCTGACAATTTTGCTCAAAATACCGCCATTACTATGCTTTACAAATCTCCTTACTTCTATATTTATATAAAGGGTGATCCATTTCGAGGTTTCCTACTTTTTTGAAGAAAAAAAAAACACAGGAAATTCAAATTTATTGTACAACTTATCAGAAAAATTGTTTCTCTTCTTCAAAGAGATACCAAAATGAAGTGAATGCAAGCTGTCGAGACGAAAAAGCATTTGAACAACTTATGATAATGTTGATAAACTTAAATTTTGCATAATACAAAATATTTTTATGGAAATTAAGACACCAAATAAATGTTTTAATTTTCGCTTTTGCGCATTTCTATAAATATAAATTTTTTACTATAGTTAAAATTTTTTACTTAAAATTCATAATGTTGCTCTTGTTAAACGTAAAACAGTCATTGAACCACATATTATAGTCTATCGTGTTATTATATTATGAAATTTATTTATAAAAATTAACAACAAAAAAACTGTCAAATTCATTTCCTCTTCAAATCCAAATGAATACCTATCGATAGAAAGCTTATTTATTGGCATAATATGTCTATCAACAAATGATCATATATCAAATAAGCACAAATTTCCGGCATTGCCATAAAATCCATGAGTCAAAAGTACATAAATAAAATTGTTGTCAAACTGTGAAGACAAAAAGAATAAACAAAGCGATAAAACAAACGAATAGAGCAAAAAGCTAAACAACAAAAGTAATCAAACAGCAAAAATCAAATAAAATGCATAATACTAAATTCAATGCAAACTTTCAATAAAATCAGCAAAAAGTAAAAAAACAAGCAACAATAACAATGCTGCAGAGCGCAGAAATTTGTAAATTTCATACAACAACGGTAAATTATATTTCCCTTATGAGTAAGTGAAAGCTCATTGTAAAAATGTTTTATTACTATTTTTTTTTTGTTATTTTATTGTGGCACAAAAATTGTTGCTATATTTTCGGCATTGTAAAGTTCATTGGCTGTATTTGTATTTCATAATCGATAAATTGACTTAGTTATGTGAGCCATTTACTGTCACATTGTTATGAGGCTTATATATACATATACATACGTATATGTAAGTAAATCTAAGAGTGTTTTGACAAAATGCCAATTAAGTATAAATCAATTATATTTGATACATTTTTGAGCTTATGATGCTCACTGAGCTATTTCAAATATTACAATACTAGATATGTATACATGTATGTAAGTTAAAAGTTAAAATTGCTAGTTATTATTATCTTTCAATATATTATTTGACATTTAATTAAAAATATTTGCAACCAATTTCTTTGTTTTTAGGAATATGTGAAAATAATAATTTCAGGGATTGACAACCCTGCCGAGTGTATTTCTGAGCTCCTAATAAAAATTCATCAGCCATTCGAAGTCATGTCAGAATGAAGTGTAAATTCCTCAAAGGAGGAGCTCGGCCGAAAATCGTTTTTCATCGCTTAAAAAGCGCCAATCATATATTATTATATATTATAAAGAGTTATCCATTTAGTGGTTTTGAAAGTGCAGTTGGTTATATCTTGACATCTATCAAACTTAACTGTTAAACGAAACTTGTTTTGTTTTAGTTAAAAGTCAGGCCTCTATGAAAATGGATTGATTAACAACCGCACAGCACATTAAAGGTCTTGAACCCTACTAAAAAATTGATCAAATTTCGGCTTTAGAAGGGATTATGATGCACATAATCGTCCAACTGCTCAAGCAATTGGTAAAATTTTAAATAAATTTAAAGTGGCTGCTTCGGTTACAGATATTGTAAAGCCTGTGCATCACGTTTTTCTCATTTCACCTCAAATATCGCTGCTTAAGATGAAAGTGTAGCCGAAGACTCAAATGTGTCTTTTTCTCCAGTCCAGCTCATACAACAACTGAAGTTAGCTGACCATTCATAAAGGCGAAGTTACGTCGATTGGGTGCTAGGACAACGAGAAGAGGACTGCAATTTTTCCAAAAAAATTCTTCAGCGACGAGTTACATTTCTCCCTCGGTGGATACGTAAATATGCAAAATTGTCCCATTTTGGGCTCCTTACTGTCTGGTGCGCACTTCGCTCCGGAGATGTGACTGAACCTTACTTCTTTGAAAGCGATAACGACAATACTGTCATTATTAATTCGGAGCTTATTATTATAAAATAACCAAATTTTTTGGTCTGTAATTAAAGAACACGACTTGGACAATATGTGGTTCCAACAAGATGGTGACATATGCCACACAACACTAGCGAATATGGCTTTATTGCGAGAAAAATTTCTCGGCCACGTAATCTCTCGCCTTGGGATGTCAATTGGCAACCGAGATCGTGCGATTTTAAACCGTTTAACTCTTATTGTGTGGCTGCGCGAAATAGTGTGTTTATGCAACACGGCCATGCGATCATTTGAATGATTTAGTGTTTCACATATAGTGCCAAGATTCAAAATTTATAATAAACATTAAGGAAAATTTTTATACTTTTCATGAACATATCAAATTTATTGCAAATTGCCAAATTCGATACTGATTTTTTTTAGGGTCAATATTATTTTGAATTTATGTCTGAATAATACCTAATTTCACGCTGCTAGATGCATTTTTAGCGGATTTATTACACAAAATCATATTCGAACAAATCGAAATTTTAATTCCGAAAAGTTTGTAGTATATTTGCTATAGTGTTCCGATCTAGCTGGTTCCGAAAAATGATCCTTTAAACGTATATGCATTTGAATACCAAGTTTGGTTGCAATATCTCAAAAACTGAGTGATCAGTTTGCGTTCAAACAGACGGACGAACAGACGGACATGGCTATATCAATACAGCTGGTGATTCTGACACGATACGAAAAATGGATATACCTGTAGGTACAGTTTCATATTTTTTGCTGAAATTGATGTAAGGTAAAGATTTCTACATTTTCCTAAAATAAATGTATATATACTATTTTTATTTTATTTTATATAATGGCTAAATTTAAAAAGAAGTAATTGAAAAAAAATTGAGATACAGGACAACAAATGTTTTTATTTTTTATAATATTCGTTTCTTTTTTAGGATTAGTTAAATATTTATTTAATTAGGTAGAAGTTATATGAAAATTAATAGTACATAGAAAAAAAAAATATATTTTATAAAGGAATTTTGAAGCGATAATACCTGCCTACTTATTAGCTAATTTATTTCAGTCAAAAAAAAAAAAAAAAAAAAAAATTGTTAACCAGATAGATTTGAGCATCACAATCAATAAATGTTTTTATTTTTGTTTTAGAGAAAATATGTATTTTAGAGAATAACGTATGAATAACATTTTTGTTTTTTCGAATTTCTTGATACCTGTTTAAGGTAAATATATGTATCGTAATGGTTTTACACAGACACAACTAATTTTATCATAAAACAACAATTCTATTAATAGCTCTAGTTAGTATTCGTTTATTTAGTGCTTGAATCGCTGGAAAATGTTTCAGAAAAATCTTGAATTCTAACTTGAATTAAAAACCGGTTATAATGCTCTACCTCCATGAATTGTAATATATTGTACATTTTCTCATCATCATTATTTTGAGTCTAAAGTTTAAATTTTAGGCGTAACTTCAATTATTAAATTTTAAAATGTGAAAACAATTAGAAGTTTCATTTCAGCTCAATCGCCACTTTACAAAGCGAAAAGGAAACCGATTAGGTCAATTTGAATCATTAAATTAAAAAAAATATATTAGCATAATAATTAGTTGCGTTATTTTTGTCAATACCAATATTAAATGAAAACTTTTCGAACAGCATACCAAGTATACGATTTTCAACCACATACAAAATTTTCCAAATAATCCTCTCATAAGGCAGAAACTATTTAACACGTTGGCTGCCAGTGTATCACCGGAGATCACTTCGAAAAACCACCCCCAGGTGCCAATTTATCACCGATGATACACGCCTGGGCCTCTAGAATTTAGGGGCTGGGGCCTTAACGGAGGGAGTTTTAAGAAAGACGTATGTTTATTTTAAAAGAAAAAATATTTTATTTTATAGTAAAACACAACTTAAAAAAATAATACTCAATTATAAATAGGAAACTGCAATTCATTCCTGTAAACAAAACAAAAAAAATATATATAAATTCAATGTATTTGCTGAAAATGATTGAGGCATAAGAATGGAGACCGCGGACATTGTCTAGAACCAGTTGCGAGCCATAACGTGTGGGACGAATGGATTTTTGAACAAGGTAGTTGCTTTCCAATAGTCCTCTATTGAAGGGTATTTTACCATACCCATATACATGACTATGGCAAGAAACTCCATGATCTCCTTACGATTCGTATCCTTCCACTTATTCATCCTACTGCTGCTGCGAGTACTGATCCCACATATTTGATAATGAGCATTTATATTTGTCTCTTCAACAATTATATCCAAGATATCATCGGTCAAAAACTTTCTATAATACTCAAATGGCGAGCCGGCATCATGTTGCGAAGCATAGGGTAGATTTATGCATCCCTCAAAATTTTTCAATGTAACTCCGGTGGCAGGCGAGTCCCATTCTGTCGTAGTTCCCGTCTGATGTTCATCTACGATATTAATAAAACTCCCATCTTGGTCTTCTAGCAAACTGTCATCACTCGATGTATCACTGCTGGAATCTGGAATGTACGATTCTTCATCTGGACTAAAATCTTTTCCACTATCACTGGATTCTTCTGCTGATTCCAACACCTCCCGTATTTCCTCGGAATTCATAACTTCACAACTTCACTTCACTTTCTCAATGAATACTTGAACTGCTTGCTATGAATTCTAGCTAGCTACACTGATTTCCATTTCGCAATGTGATCACCGGTGATACACATTGCAAAAAACAAATAACAGTTAAAAAAAAACAGCAAGAGTATCACCGGTGATCACAGTAAAAAAACATGCTCAAAGGCGTCGGGAGCATGACTTTTATTCATGGTAAAAAATTCCCGTTGTAATTCAAAGCACAACATGTATTTTTTTGCTTCGAAACTGGGAGTAGTTTTTTGCTGTGATCACCGGTGATACACTGGCAGCCAACGTGTTACTATTGAAGGGTTAAAGCCAGAAGGTGAATTTTTCTTTTCAGTTTTTAACTCTCTTTCTAATGGAGCTTGAAAATCAGTAAAATTTACTATGCTATTATATATACTCAATCGTTTTCAACCACAACAAAATGCTAATAATATGTTTAGAATCTGATTAGCACCATAAAATTAAATCTGTGGTTAAATTAATGTGGATTAAATTTTCAATAACAAAGTATTACATTAAAGTCAATGCATATTAAGAAAAAAATGTCATAATTATTAGCAATAGTAGATAATGCATGAGAAGTAATAAAAAAGTGTAATATAGATAAAAACAAATTTTTTCTTTGACTAAAATTAAAAGTGCATATTCACCTCGATCGAAAAAAACTCCATTTTCGAGTACTTAATTCTGAAGTTTTTAAATAGATATGAAAGCATGGCAACAAAGGTTTCCGAGCGAAATAAATTGTCTCACATACATTAAGTGACAAACCCAACAAACAAGAAGAAGACTTATTTTCAAACGTATTAAAGCAAGCTTATAAAACAAATTATGTAATATTTTTAGTATTTTCATCAATTATATACAACTTTAATTTGTTTTTAGCCATGGGGAATATTCCTATACTTAATCAGCGACAAATATTTAGCACGCCCAACTCATATTTTTTGTATTGTTTATTTACCTTTGCATATCTTCTTCCTATGAAAATGGCTGTTCACGATAGAAAATCAATATTTTTCGAGCCTAACACATTTTTCCACCGACGAAGTATATGAATTTTTTTTTTGTTAGAGCTATATACCGACATTTAAGCTAGAATTGCTAAAAATCTTTAAGAGGTTAGGCCACTCTAGAATTTTCGGAAAGTGGATTGTTTTTTTTTAAATGATACATTATGGTCTCAAAAATGTTATCCTGAAAGATTATGATAGATAAACATTTCTAAATGCCCCATTTACGTGCTCTAGTTGAAGCAGCTGTTTCAGTCAGTAAGGCATACACAAAACTTTAAACGCGTTTATCTCAAAACTGCTTTTTTCAAGTTGGCCTGAAACATAACTCAAACAATATACAACCGATTCACTTGAAGTTTTCACAACACCTTCATGAACACATTATCTACAGATGAACGTAGATTTTTTTTTTTTATTTAACATATTTTTTTATTTTTTTATTAACAAATTTCGAACAATTTTTAGGCCATATTGTTACTTTTTCCTTTAAGATCCGCCATTTTGTCAAAAATGCATATATTGAAAAAATCCTTCGTACTTCTGTAGCTATTGCTATTTACAAGCGGAAACCGTTAAACAACTTATTAAAAAAAAAATTAGAGGAGCTGTATGTCCGGCCGTGGTTCCCGAAAAAATGGAGACATCCTAGGGAGAACGCCGTATAGCCGCTATTTTCAAATTATTTTTTTCTTAAAAGATAGTTATAAGTGGTTAATTATATGTTCGATAAATGACTTTTGTAAAAAATCAGATATATTTAATAGTTTTCCCGAAAAATAATCTCAAAAAATTTATATTTTGTTGCCCTCTAGAGTAACTTAACCCCTTATATAATAACCACATTAGAAATTACAGAACAAATATTTTTAAAAAAGTTTTATATGCGATATTTTTTCATTAAACCTCAAGCTGCAGTGACCCAAAAGTTGCATGGCCATAACTGTCCATAGAAAGTATGTATGTGATTCAGAATGGGTCATGAGTTATTTCTATCCTTGGGAGAAATAAAGTGAAATTTTTAATTGACTGCAGTTCATGGTATATTTCAAAACGAACAACTTCATGCTGTTTGTCGGAACTTATAACATATGAGTTTATTTACTTTCAAACACCCTTCTCTAACGTAACATATACGTAAGCGTGTGTAATTGTGTAAATGGAAGTCAATATGGCCTTAAGTACGTCGATCTTAGCTTGTACTTTGTTGTTTTGTATGCATGTTGAGAAAATATTTGCATCAAATTTTTGTTTTCTAGCGAAAAACAAATGTTGAAACAGTAAAAGGAAAATAGAAAAGTTATAAAAAAGCAGGTAAAAAGAAATGTATAATAACTGAGGTCGTATGCAAAAACGCTATTCCACGTGGCAATGCACAATTCACAATTATTTGTTTTTATTAAAATATATACTATTTAAACTAGTGCTTTGGTTAAGTAACTGGTTGCTATTTCCTTTTTTTGGTTTTTTTATTTGGGTTTAAATTTTTTTTATTTCAGTGTAGAAAAGAAGACTGTAGGATGGAGCCATGTGTAGAAGTTCAGGCAAGTGAGGAAAGTTTTTTACTGTCAAGCAGCTCACGACTTCCGGTGTTAGACCAAGTATCCTCTGGGTAGCCAACAAACATCCGTTTGGAGGCGATCTGGAGTGAGTAGGCGAATCCCATACGATTGTGCGTAGAGTTTGGGACCCACCACATAAAAACTGTATTACAATTGAAAATCAACAAATGTCTTGGATGAGAGATCCTCTTTTGATGATGACCCCAGCAAGCGTTTAGTATCAAATGCCAGCATACGGAAATTTATTTAGCTACATGACTTCAGACAGCCAGCAGGTTTTCTACTCGGCTTGCACACTTGCTCTCTGAGAGCAGTCATCAGCAACCCGATATAAGGGAGCTGTGGAGCAAACTTCTTACGTTACGCTGCTTAGTGAACAATTTGTTTTCAAAAATACCAGAAAAACAGCTGGCACGATGAGGAATGTCAAGAGAGCTGCCCGACAAGAATAATGATCGAAAATTCTATGAGAAGATGTGGTGACTTAAAGAAGGTTTAAAGACTGGAGCAAACTCGTGTAGGGACCAAGGAGGTAATCTGGTACCAGATGTCCAGATCATACTTAGTGTATGGAGGGAAACTTCTCCAACCTGCTCAAGGGCAGTGAAAGTAAAAACCCCGTATATGGCGAACCCGAAACCCCAATCGATGACGATGTTATAGACGTGCCATTACCCGACTATGAAGAAGTTCGAATAACGATTGCCCGCTTAAAAAATAACAAAGCTACGGGAGACGATGGCTTACCGGCAAAGCATTTCAAAAACGGCGGCGAAGAACTGACCAGGAGCATGCATCAGCTTCTTTGCAGAATATGGTAGGACGAAATCATACCTAAGCCTCCTTAATATCGCATATAAGATCCTATCTTGTATACTTGTATTTTATTTATTTAGCTATTACATGCAAATCTTTCTTGTAGTGTCGGATATTCAATTGTTGAATAATTTATTTAAAGAGAGAACGTTGTCTGAAGCTTCGCTTAACACCGAATGACTCGCAGAGGCCCTCTACGATTTTGGCAAAGCTTTCGGTAAGAGTTTATCGTCGGTTTTCAAGAGGCGGCAACCCTTTTTTGTGCTGTCGAAGGCTGCTTTAAAACCCACGAATTCCTGACGTTTTTTGTGAATATCTGGACGTATTAGGTTTAAGTCAACACCGATAAGGTACGATCAGTTCCTGAGGTGGGTCTAATCTTTTGCACAAAATGTCAGACAGGACCTCATATGTGATATTTATTTTAATACGATTTCTTAGCAATTCAAATATTCGTAATATTTTTGAGAGTTTTTTTGAGTTCACAGAGTATAACATGAAAAAGAAGAACTGCTTTCGAACTTTCGTTAAATAGTATTGTACTTTTGTTTAAATCACCCATTATAAAATTATGGTGATAAAATTTTTTGTATGTAGAAAAGATCCAAAATAAAATGTAGTTCCACCTTCTATACTCTTTCGCATCAACTTAACCATGGAAAATCTTTAAAAATCCTTAACAAATAGTTTGAAACTGCAATGTGAATAAACTTTATAGCTAAAAGCAACAAACAACTGACGCTGATCATCTCAAAATGACCCAGTCACATACCAAGTTCGAAACGAATGCTCGTATAGTGCTAAATTTGGTGAGTTATCTAGACTTACGAGCCGGCATTGCAGCACACACGCCCACTTATAATTTAAACTGTATCTTCATCTGTGTGCTTGCGCTCTCTTGTGTTACTTGTCTTTTCTTGCAACATAGGCGACACAGTCGTAATTAAGTGAACACACAGAGCCAGAATGTACGTGATGCCTTAAAAGTTAGTTCAGTTAGTTTTTATGTGCAAAAGTTTGACCATGTCACCACTGACTGACATCTTTATGGTCAATTCTAGAACTGGAGCATGTCACACAAATTGCTGAAATATTACCGTTGTGCCAAAAGTGTGCAACAAAAGTGGCCACAACTTGCTTTACGCACACTCTTTCATTAAACAAATTATGATGCTTTTGTTGCTCGACGAACGAAGACAAATAAATGTGTATCACTTTCAAGCACTGCAAAGTGTTGTTGCTTTTCTATTCACATTTATATGTTTAAATATATATAACTGAAATTGTGTTAAAATGCCACAAAGTATATTTGTTTAACTAAGTTTGCCCACAGAAGAAGTTAATTAAAATACACACGCATGGAAAGAGAGAATGTTAAAGCAATCATTTTACCCACATCGACAACAGTGAAGTATGTCAGTGCAATTTAGTTGCGAATTTATTATATAATCGTAACAGTTTTATTCGCTTTAAACTCGCACTTAAGCACTCACTTCGGCTCACACTCTTAATTAGAGCAACGCAAATTCCCTAGAAATTTCCAAAGCCCAGGCAAGCGGGCAGGAGAAAGAAACGTTCGCATGAATGATGAATGAATTGTTTTACACTTCAACAATTATACCAACAATTCTGAACGAACGCACAAGAAATGGGCGTGCCACAATATGTAATTTAGCCTGTTGACACTTCACGACCAAAGCCAAAACCTTTGACCAATAACCAAGCAAGTGAAAATTAAGTAAGCACACATACCCATACGTACATAACATAACATGCATATACGTTCGGAACTAGGGTTTATTGCTTTTCACATATTGCATGCGCTCATGTATAAATACATACAGGAATGTGCGTGTAAATTTTTATGTAAGTTTATGAGGTCAGAGGCATTGCACATTTGTCAAATTGCCAATAAAAGCATGCAAATATTTAACAAAACTTGCACTCATACATATATTTGCATACATATATGTATTCACGAAGACACTGAAAAATATTGGTTGTTAACGATTTTCTGAAATTTAAATTTTATTGTAAAAAGAAAATTTAATGAAATTCATTCGATTTTGAGATTTTCATTGTCAATATATATTACGTCTGTAGAATACCAAGTTTCACGCTCATTTATACTTTTTTAGCAGATTATGGACGCAAAACCTCATATCCGGAAAAATCGGTGTATGTTAGTTATATGTTATCGAAGTCCAATTTCGATAATTTTCGGAATTAATATGCAATTCATTATAAAAGAGTAGTGTACCAAATTTCACGGATTTCGGATCCAAAATTCTAAGTCTGGAAAAGTATTCGTATATATGCTATAGTGGTCCGATCAGGCTGGTTCCGATTATTTAAAGTTTTATGTGCATCTGCCTACCAAGTTTGTTTGAAATATCTAAAAACTGGACTAGTTTGCGTTCAAGCAGACGTACGAACAAAAAAAAAAAAGCGTAGAAGAAAGAAATTCGATATAAGGCACGAATAATATGAATTGTATATTGGTAGTGAAAATTATCGAAATCGGAATACTATATGATAAAGCCCCCATACAAATCATTTGTTCATGCATTAGATTTCGGGTGAAAAATCCGTTAAAAAAGCAAATAGGAGCGTGAAGTTTGGTATTCTACAAATGCAAATTCAATTTAATATTGACATCGGTTGAAAATTATCAAAATCGAATTCGGCAATATGAGATAAATTTGATATGTTCATGAAAGGTATAAAGACTTTCTCATACCCGAAGACAGCCGTTTTTTCTTTTTTTAATAACAGAAGCCCTAAATTTTGTTTCGATAGAACCGCTGACTGGAGCACATGGGAATATTTAAATCTTTTGTATAAAGGAGCATTGGCTATATCTACAGACTGCACTTCCCAGTAATCACGGAAAATATAGATTTGCTGTTTAAGTCGACAATCACTAGCCAATCGATTACTATATACGTCGGGAACAAAGCTCTCTACAAATGTAATCTCTTTAAATGTTAGCTCAAAAGTGGTAACAAAATGTAGAGCAACTCTAAATCTGGATAAGCGGTAATATAAAGCGGACAAATGTGCGGCAGATAAGCTTGTGAAAGAAGTAACCAAGTTAACTAATACGAACTCTGCAGAAAATGCGGGTGTTCCTCTCCAAACATCTGTAACAGATGGCATAATGAAATCACAAATAAAGTGGCAAGGCTGATGTGGCCAGCGTTAGACACTAAGAGGTCAATAAATTTACTTCTTTTAGCCCAGTTCCCGGTGATCTACCGACGGATGTCAGAGTGTACTGAATTTATGAAGATAACGCTTCTCTAGCCGTCTAAACGGCAGTGAAAATGAAACTCCAGTAGGGGACGAACTCGATTCCCCAGCCGAAGACGATTGGAACCTAAGTGTGTTCTGCCCAATCCACAAAACAGTCGACCTCACAACACATAAGCCTCCTTAATATCGTATATAAGGTATTATCGAGTTTATTGTGTGAAAGGTTAAACCCCATCGTCAACAAACTGATTGCATTTTAACAGTGTGGTTTTCGTCCTGAAAATTCTACTTCTGAGCAGAGATTCACCATGCGTAAAATCTTGAAAAAAAAACTGTTTAAAGATGATCGACAATCACAATATCTTCTATAATTTTAAAGCAGCCTTCGATAGCACAAAAAGGAGCTACCTTTACGCCCATAGGCCTCAATTTGAATTTGTTGTCACCGCAAAAGTCATATGGCTGTGTAAACTGAAATTAATCAACATCAAAGCGCATTTAGGATCGGCATGCACCTCTCCGAATTTTTCCATACCAAATGATGTTCCACACAAGGTGACTTCTTATCTTTAATATATTTCTGAATAAAGTTATAGCATTTTTCAAACTTAGTTAGAAGACGAAGCTTTCTGATCCTCAAAGAAACCATAAAATCTATTTTTCAAGTATAAGTAGATATATGGGCTACTTCCCGCGGTAGTTCCGATGCCATTGTGTCTCTTTAGAATTATGAAGTTGGTTTGTTTTAGCCAACTTTCGGCCAGTATATCCAACTACCAGTGTCTGCGATTGGGAAAAATTAAGTAGCTGACCGATTTCCTTTCGGGTGTTTGAAGTTACAGGCTCGAGCTGGTAGAAGACAACTAACCAAAGTTATGAAATGATAAAAAAACTATCGGGACTTGGACTAGGACCAGAAAATATTTAGAAAAAAAATGGAGATAGCCACAATTTAAGTCGACTTGGCGAGAAGCGAACATATTTTAAGTTGAGAAGGTTATGCGCCTTAAGGTATGCTATGCTCTTACTTATTTTTTATTATTATTTTGAAACTTAATTTTTTGTAACTGGATGTAATTTTTTCTGAGTTGGCAGAATTTAGAAAATCTACACAAAAATAGTAGAAGTGACAACTGTATCTTACACCTTATTCATTCCTGACTCAAGCCCACGGCCATTAGGCTCGTAGCCTACTATGTTTCGCACTAGACTCCCGAAAGTGTCATAACAGCATTTTATGAGCGATTTATGAGCTTGAAGCATTGGAATTAGCTGTAATAAGTTTATTGCCCACTCACACAAAGAGAAATTCAGTAAGGAATACTGTGGACATATATGTAAGAATCGAAATAAAAAAAGTATGTAAATATATATACTTACATATATAAAACCGCGAAAGTATTATTGCATGCCGGCTTAACATTTCTATGCTTCTGTTATATATAATTACTATTTTCTAGCAACCAAAACCAGCTGAAACTAGAGTGACATGAGTTACTTGTAACTAGCCACAAGTCTCATTCATGCCGGCAAGCTATTTATTAAATAGGCGTGGTTCAAAATAATGCATTGAAAGCGCGTGAGCGCGAAGCGAATGTGGGATCGGAATGCGAAATTGAATAGGTAAATTCTGGTATAATTGAAAGAATAAGCGAGTAAAGGCTATTGATTATGTGGTAATGTGAGAAGAACACCAAATAACGGCATAAACTTTTTTAATTATGTATGTATTTTAATTTAATGCTTGCCGAACACTGAATTTAAGTTAGGTATTGTTTAAATTGAAAGAAAGTTTTGTTATTTTTGCTATAAACTATTTTTCTTTCAAAATTCTTTAAAAAAAAAAAAAAAAAAAAACTTTAAGTCGTTGGACACGATTTCTCGAAAAGTTATAAAGCGATTTTGTTCAAATTGAGCACACATTTTTGTAATAATATTATCTAGTTTTTTTTGTCTATCAAAAATTTAAATTTCAGTTTTTTGTTATTTTCTTCGTTTAGTAACGAGTTTTATCCATGTACTGACGAAAATTTTTGGTTTTTGATTTTAGATGAACCAATAATGAGTTATGCTGTCCACGGCGAGAGCATTTCCTTTTGAGACGTCAAGGGAGATGAGCTACGAACGGCTGAGATTTCGGAATTTTTCAATAAAAGTTTCACAAAACACTGTTTAAATATATATATTTAATATGGTGGATTGTTTGAATAAAATATATCATTGTAAATATAAAAATAATAATAATAGTGAAAATTCTTTCTTTAATATCTGAAACCCACCTAACCCCTTAAGAATGAAATATTTGAAATATAAATTCAATTTCTCTTAAATTAATATTTTAAATTAAATTAGAAATATTGAAAAAAATTTACAAATAAAACTGAAGAATATTTTAGTTAAAATTTTATGTAAATAAAATAAGCTTCAAAGTGATATATTATAATTTTAAAAATATTTTTAATAATACATAACCTAACTACATATCCATATATATAGGGAAAAATTTTGCAAACACAAGTGCAACCACGTTTACCTAGGGAATGAGTTAATCAGTAATATTCAATAACATATTTTTTATAGTATTTAGCATTTTTTATAATCATAATTTTGAGAAAATATTTTAAGTTTTTTTTTTTTTTTGTATAAAAATTACTATCCGAATAAAGCGTATGTCATATAGTAAAATCAACATTCCAAGCTCTATAAAAAATTTATAAAACATAAAAAAATATCCGTTTATTATTAAGTGCGATTTCGGTGATGAAAATGAGTTTCAGTGCAAAAGAGTATATTTTTATTCACATTATACTCCCTTTCGCTGTCGATTTGCACGATTTACATAAAATTGTTTTTGTATTACTTTGAATTGCATGCCGATAATTCCGTTATTTATTCAACTGAAACCCTTTACTCTTGCACTTACTATCGATACTTTACAAACAACAACAATCAAAAACCAAAGGTAATGTACGCTCACTGCTGAGCTTTCTTTCAATGTGTATAAATACGAATGCACCCATCGAATTAGTAATGGTTGTAATAAATTCTGTTGAAATAACGTTATTATTTCCAGCCATAGTGTGCCTATTATTTTGCAAACTGATTTACCGTTAAACGCACTCACCTAATTCCATATGGTCTGTGGTATGCAACATACTATATTTATGCATGAGGTATTGCCACTCCCATAGAATTGCGTTTTATTTATTAACCAATAGCGGTTATTGTAATAGCTTGCATAGAAGCAACGACTAAACCTGCTCTTTTAGCCTTAACTATTATATATGCGAATAAATAATTATTTGTGCTTTTCTCTTTTGTTTTGCAAATACTTGGTCTACTCTCGATTGTTAAAATTTATGTACTATTTATGTTTGAAGAAGTGTCTTTTTAAATTATTTGAAAAAAAAAAAAACAATGGACGGAATAAACAAAATTATTAGATTGTCGAACTTTTATTTCGAGTAAAACTGTAACAAAATGTTCATTATGATTTAGAAATAGAAATTTAATAGGTTATTTTCATAATTTTAAAATTAATTTCGGCAGAATTATTATTTCTTTTCTTGAAGTCAAAACATTTAAATTTTTGTAATTTTCGAAAGAAATTACTAAGAAAATATATGCTGCTAATAACATGTTATGGCTTACAAGTATGTAGCAATAGAAAAAATGAGATTTTATTATAAGAAATAAGATATGAAAGAACATTTTCCTCGCAAAAAAAAAATAATTTTTCAGAACTACTCATAAAAAAGGTGATCCAAGTATGGCAACTTTTTTCAATAGACTTTTTTGACAGATCACGCGTGAGTCGTGGCAAGCTGTCATATTAATTTTGTTAAGTATTGTTTGGCATTTCATCATGGAAAGACTTACCCCTGAACAACGCAACAAATCATTCAACTTATGGTCAACATAATCGGCCTACTGAATGTAATATTCGCAACACCATCATCCATATTGTGACTCAGCGTTCATTATTGGATAATATTCGACCGAACAGACCATGTCCAGCACACAGTGCAACAGCAAGAAGATCCGACGTTTTCGAGACAAATTTTTTTCAACGATGAGGCGGATTTCTGGCTCATTGGGTATGTAAACAAGAAAAATTGTCGCATTTGGTACGAAGAGCAACCTGAAGAGATTTAAGAGTTGTCATTTTATCTAGAAAAAACAACGGTTTGGAGTGGTTTGTGGGCTGGTGGAATCATCGGTCAAAATTTCTTCAAAAATATAGTTGTTCACAATTAAGCGCCTTATGCCAATGTCTGTTAACTATTTAAAATTTTTAAGCTTGTGCTATCCAAAAATTATACTTCGTATCCTTAACACCGCAGTGTAGTTCATGAAAAGAGCCATACATTATTAAATCTACTGTTATTTATTGACTGTGAGCGAGAGGACTGATATTGGGATGGAAAATAGTTTTCCTGACCAACCACAGACCACTTTGGGCAAGAAGAATCGGGCGTTGCCGAAAACAGAAACAGTCCGAACTGTTCACAAAGCGGTACCTATTAGTGGTTTATCTAGCATTAACAAAGCGATAATAAGTTAGTAAGTCGGCGCGAAAAACAGTGAATGCTTATTCCTACACAGTTTTGGAACTCAGTATGAATGAAAAAGCCAGGACCGTAACAAGTGCTGGGCTATCTAAGTAAATGTTGTTCTGTCTCACAGAAACTAATCTCCGAAGCGGTGAACCCTACACTATTGATTACTTTTTGCGTAAATTTTTCTCTTTGAATTTTCCGTCACACTTCGACTCATTCGCAAGAATTTATGTACTCATTTCCTTCAATGATCTTATACCCTCTGATACATTAAAATTCATTGAAAATTTTTCAAAATGATAATTAGTTTGCGGACAGAGAAGCACACATCCCATAAACATAACAAATTTTTAGAGAGAGTAATTGCAGTTTTGTTATCAAATATATATTTTTTTCGTATTCTACGCTGAATCGCGCTGATGGTGCTATAATGAGAGATCATTTTTCAAAACCAAAAAAAAAAAAAAAAAAAAAAAGAGTAAAATTAATTTACTAGTAGCATAAGTTTCACCCAAAAATATTTGTATTATAACTTTTTATAAACAAGAAAAATCCGACAAAATTTTTTTACGCTCATTACCACAACAATGGAATGTTTCCGGTCTTTCCATTTACCAGCTCAAAATAAATCTGTTGCAATTTAAAAAAAATCTTTTATAGTGATTACCAGTCATTAAGTACTGCAATTTGTTGCAACTGTTGTAGCAAAGAAACACATACATAAATGATCTTTTTTATTGCATAGATATACATATAAATTTGTAGCTACATATACTTGTATATGGACATGTCTGCGGCAGCAAAGCAAACGTGTGTTGTGTACAATATGGACAAATGTTGACTATAAAAAACTTTTATTTATTTGATGGTGTTAAATTGATTTTTTTTGTGTGCTAGCGCAGAGTTAAATTGATTACTCATGACGAGAACTACGTACCTACATATATGTATATATTAATGGTATGATATGAAGTTAAGCGAAGGGAAAGGATAGAAATGGCACTGTGTTGTAGACATGGCAATGCTGCTACCTCGCCATAAATGCAAGCGTTAATATACAACTAATTTTGCCTTAAGTGAAATATAGTTAAGCATAAAATTTTGCCACATATTAAATTTGATAAAAATATTTTCCAATTAACAAGTCCTTGTTTGAAAAAAAAAATCTATTGATATTTAATTTTGCCAAATAATAAAATAAAATTTCGCAATAAACAAAACAAAAAATACTCTGAACAATTCTAGTACAATTTAAGTATTTTACTTTTGATTAAAAAACATTTTAAGATCTTTTTTGTAAATTAAATCCCACCGTGCGCTGATTTTAGTGCAGCCAATTTGTGACCAGCTGCTCTTAATTGCTTTCGCACTCACAACTCACAACTACAGATTTTTTTTTAAATCATAAATACGCAGAAAGCTTTTTTTATTTGTGTAGTTTTTTTTTTGGAAAATTTTTTTATGTGCGCATGCACGCCCATGTGTTTGTATCCTATGGGAATATAGTTGAAAGAAAATAAAATAATTGTGGCGATATGATATAATTGCAGGTTGTTGCAATTATTTACGGAAAAATTTATATGCATATACTGTGGTATATTTTACGAAATATTTGCAGTACAATTTCTTAATTTAAAATTTTGTAAAATTTATAATCTTTTTTAGACTATACAATTTAGCAGAGCGTAGAGCGCGATACGTTTTCCGCACAGAACCATTATTTTTGAAATAAAATTGCACTATTTTCAAGCGTTGTTTAGGCGTGAGTCTATTCATGATGAATTGCCAAACCAAACTGAGAATAAATCACTTGACAGCTGTTAAATCGGTCGCCATCTTAAAAAGTAATGCCAACTTAAAGTTCTATACCTCTATAAAAAACACCCTATACTTAGATATTTACATATTTCATTTCTAAAGGTGATCCATTTCCAGGTTCCCTACTTAAAAAAAAACACAGAAAATTCAAATTTAATGGGAAATGTTTACTATCATTCGAAAGAACATTATTTGGCATTTATTTTTTGAAGATTATCCCTTTAAAATGTTGGTCGCGGTTACGTCTCAGATGGTCAATCCGTTCGATGACTGGTAACTGACGAATGGCACACGTGATATTCTGCTCCAAGGCCTGAATCGAAGCGGTGTTGCTCGCATAGATTTTACATATCCCCACCGGAAAAAGTCTAACGGTGTGATATCGCACGATCATGGCGGCCAATTGACCGGTACAAAACGTGAAATTACTTGCTCGCCTTATTTTACCATGCCATGCCTTTTGATATGTAAATATGATTTTTATTTTATTTTAAAATAAAACTTTGATGTAAAAATTACAAACAAAAGAAATTAAAGATGAAGTAACTGAAAAAATGACTGAATTTTATTTATGTATGTAAATAAATCTCCTGTACGTGTCCACTATCTTCACTAATGGCTAAAGGCTCGACCATACATCCGAAGTTTTTTATATCTGAAATCAGATAAAAATCTATTCCAAAAAATTCGTATTTATATCTTGATTTATCTGAAATTTGGCAAGAAAGTGGTTTTAGAAATTTAACAATTAAAAAAAATTGCTATTATGCTATGTTGCCAGTTGTCTTTCAAAAAATTAGGAAAACAACCGCCGAATACGGATCAGTCTTCACCATGACAAATGCGAGCTCTAGCAAGGTTTTGAAACAATTGCAGAAACATCGATTTAATAAATCATCCACCATATAATCTTGACTTGGCATCGAATGACTGATTATTTTTCCCATACATAAAAAATTAACTGAGAGTTAAACGTTTATGGACACCTGAAAAGGCATTTGATGTATTCAGAGCGCATGTTTTGGAGTACCTCAATTAGATTGGCAAAAGTGTTTTGATAATTAGTTTTCATGCTTTTGAAAAGAGTATCGAACTTAATGAAGAATACTTTGAAGAACAAAAAAAGCGATTTTCGATGGTTAATATTTTTTTTCTAATCCCGAATATAAACGACATATAAGAAGAAGTAACAACAAATTATTAATTCATATTTAAAAAAAAAAAAAAAAACATTTACGAAAGAAGATAGAGGCAAACAATTATAAATAAATTAAGCTTAATACCGAAGTTCTTAAGCTAATGCGAGTACCCCTTAGTAAATTTGAGTAGGCACCGCAAAAAAAAAGCTCATTAAGGTCGCCTCATTCATGTGTTTAAGTGGATTTATGAATGGTATAGAAAACATTTTCTTAAGAAAATACTTTAATTTATTTGAAATCCAGGATGTGATATTTATGGTTCCATTTGGTTGAATTTTCGTTTTAGTTTATATTTTTTCTTAAAAACAGAAAACGTAAAACGTGTGGTTGCCGAATTATTAGTCATTCTTTACAAATGACTTAAGTTAAAACTCAAATGATTATATCTAATATTTGAACGACTTTGCGACATAAAGCATTCATATGATAATGAGAAAAAGTGCTCTATTTTGAGTATTCCAGTAAATAATTGCAACGTTGTACATACAAAACACCACTTGGTCAAATCTAATCGACGCACACATGAAAAAGTAGAAGTGTTGTGAAAACTAAAAACAAAATTATACCCAAACTGGTCTTCAAGAGCCCCAAAGGACATTCCATAATTCATGCAATTTATTTAATTTTAATTTAGGTAATGGATAATCGATTTTCTTTTTTTAAATTAAAGTTTTAAATTATGTTAATGTAAGAAAATTGAACTGGGATTCAAATCTAATAGTTTTGATTTGAGTTTTTACATACACAATAAAAAGCTGTAAATGAATTTAATAAGCGTTCTATGTTATATCGGGTATATATCAGAAGAAAAGAAATAAATATTCATTACTTCATTATGAGGCAGCATTTTTTAAACATATGAATATGTAAGTTTGTATATGATAGACGTCTCAACTGCTTTTATTATGTTTTTTTCTTCTCCGCTCCTTAAAAAATACATAATTCAATTAAACAGAATTTTTTTGAAGTATTTTGAAAAGTTCATGACATCTAGCATTTAGCGGTGAAAAAAAAGAATTTTAATATTTAAAAATTGTTTGATATTACAGTTAAACTAGCAGATTTATAAGCTTTTATTTAATTTATCTTGAACAAATTTTGTGTCTAACTCTTTCGGCCGGTCAATTCAGACATTAGAAGCTACCTAAATTCCCACCAAGCTGAAAATCGGTAAGACTGTTTAAAATATAATTAAAAATAAGACCTGAAAGTTTCTCATCTTTCCCCTGTAAGGAAAAATTTTTATTCAAGGTCAGAGGTCAAAAAATGAGTTTTTCACCATCGATATTTATTTTCCTACGAGTCATCGTTTTTGTGGCGTGTGTTATAACAGGATTGTCGGCAACGTATTGAATAAGTGTGTCACTTTTTGATGCTAAGACATGAGGTGGACGATAAAAAACTGCTGCTGCCTCGTACATTATTGTTTCTTTATAGGATGCATATAAACCAAATGACGAAAAAATGTCTATAAGACGTTTTGACTCGAACCTATGGTGAAAAAAAACTACGTGGCCTAATTATAATTTCGATTTAAAATACCTTGGTCGATTAGCAGTCATGATACTGTGGCAAATATTTGTGCATATTAATTTTAAATTATCTAAATTTGATCGTTTATTCTTTAAAATCACTCGTTCTGCAAAATATGTTAACGATTATTGGATTTTATTATTTAAATCTTCAAAAATGCGACGTGGTGGATTGTAGTAAGAATTATCAAACACTGAGGTTTGAATATCTTTCCGAATGATAGCTGCAGTTGTGTCCAGGACTCTGAATCGTTCTTGTTTTTTATTCATTTTTTTCGTACCAGGCTTGATTCAAAATATAACGATTATTATCTACTAAGCACGTAGTTTTGCAAATATTCTGTAATTCTGATTTTAAGGTGGAAGATTTCATGAAAGAAACACAGAAGTCATGATGATATTTAGCTTTCAGAGCAACTAAATCATATTCAAAATCGAGTTGAGCAAGAACAACTTTTGTTGTAGCATCGTCACGATTCCAAGCTATTTCCAGAACTGAATTCCTGGACACAAAATATGCATTGTTTTATAAAACAAAAACTTGATTCACTGGAACGTAATCTAGTACGAGGAGGACTTTCTGTGGATGTACTGGCTTCTTGTTCTTCACGTTGTCTTTTATTAACTGCAGCAATAGAAGACTTTCGATTATAATTTTTTTTTTAAGATATTCCGAAAGTTCATCTTCTCTTTTTATACTTGCATTTATTAATGTCTTCATACCACATTCAACGGTAACAACTTCACTTTCAGTTAAAAGTTTAGCAGAAATAAAATAATATCCGGACATTTTTGTTATAAAACTCAAAACAGCATTATGTAGGTTAGGATAAACATGTGTTTTCACTACCGACCGGCGTCCAAGACTAACGGTATTTCATTAATTATAGTATGCATGGACTTTTTGAATCGTTATATCTAAAAATCGATGGCTCGTAGGAAAAAAGTATTGATACATTTTTTGTAGATAATTTTAGGATCTACAACTTTTGTCTGAGGTATTTCTATGACAAAACTTACCGTTTTGCTGAAAATCGCGAAAAAATCAATGTCAAATTTTTTCCTTACAGGGGAAAGATGGGGAACTTTCAAACTTTATTTTTAATTGTAGTTTAAACAATTTTACAAATTTTCAGCTTGGTGGGAATTTAGGTAGCTTTACTCTTATTTTTTGGTTTAAATTTACCGGACTACTAAGAGTTATAATTTTTAATATTTTCACAAAATGAAATTCTAGCAAAGAAAAAATAAAAAATGTTAATGTAAAATACTTCACAAAACTGCACAACTAGCCTGCACCTGTAAATTGTTATACAATTTTTAGAAATTATCACATGCTATCCAAATTGATGTTGTATTTATTTCAGTTCGAAAATTGTGCCTTTCAATACATTCAATTTGTTTAAGTCAATATTTGAGTCTCACTGAAAGTTTTACGTCACAGTTGCATTTACCAAGATTGAAGACAGGAAATCACCTGTGAAATTTTTAATTTTTTTTAGTATTTAATCCAAAATTCCGCAAAAAACGGGCTTAGTTTTTTGAGAACGGTTCAACATAGGACACATGAGAGACTTTGGCGAATTTTATATGTAATTTATAAATTTTTGGTTATTACAATTTTTACATATTTTAGATCAGCAAATTTGTTTTTTTCTCGAGTTTTAGCGGTTATATATATATATATATACAGATTATCAATTGCGGCGTCCAAAATAAGCGTAAAACATGCATTTAAGAATTTTTTTCAGGAAATTCTTTTTTTATAAAGTTTGAAATTTGCATTAAATGTGTAACACTACAGAATTGAAATGATCGCCTCTCAGCCATAACTTGACAAATGTTGGTATTCAAGTGCTTAAGATTTAAAGATTTATTCGTATAAACACGGTATTTTGCGTACCCCACACAAAAATTCCAACGGTGTCAAACCGCTCGATCTCGGTGGAGAATTAACATCGTCAAGATTACGCGGCCACGAAATTTCTCTCGGAATAATGTCATAATCGCTCCTGCTATGTTGCATGTGGCACCCTCTTGTTGAAACCACATATCTTCCAAGTCGTGTTCTTCAGTTGCAGGCCATATGACCACAACGCTCCAAATTGATAGTGACAGTCTCGCCGTTATCGTTTTCAAAGAAGTAAAGCTCAATCACATCTCCGGACGAAAGCGCGCACCAGAAAGTAAGTTTTTTTTTTTGGCTTCTCTTTAATTATTTGAGAATTCTTGGAGCCACAAATGCGACAATTTCGCTTATTTACGTATCCATCGAGTGAGAAATGTTCCTCGTCGCTGAAGAAAATTTTGTTGGAAAAATCGTGGTCCGCTGCTTTTTCTTCAAGCACGCAATCGACATAACTACGGTGCTGTGAGTGGTCAGCTGGCTTCAATTGTTATGCAGGATAGACTTTGTATGATTCCATTTTCATAAATTTCTGACATTAAACTTAAAAAAACATGTTTGTTTTGACAGTTAAGCTTGACAGATGTCAAAATATAGCCCTGCACTTTCGAGATCACTAAATGGGTAACCCTTTTTATAATGTAACTGTTCTTTCTTCCCTTGCATTTGGTAACTCACTTGAGGTACACCTGCATTTCATAAAGTTACAATTAAGTTCAATTTTAATCTTTCGTTACCGTCTCTAGTAGCACTTACAACTTATATCCGTAAGTTGCAAACTGCAACACTGCCTATCAATATGACTTTATTAAACATATATGTAACACATATCAAACTCTTATAAAATTTCTTTCGGAGTAAAACTCATTCTACTGCAATGTGGGAAATTTTAATATATCATACTTGTACATATAAACAAGTGGTGAATTCAAAGTGACTGAACTATTTACCAAGCTGCTGTTTTACACCTGAATGCACAAATCGCCACTGAATTACTATTCTAGTGGTTGCATTTTAAATTGTGTTTTTATTTCACTTCTCGCAGTTTGGCTGGCAGAGCAAGTAGGTCAAGGAAGTGCAGAATAAAGAATTGAAATGAAAACCATTGGTACGTAGCTGTTTATGTAATGGATTTTTCTGAAGTTCCAAAGCTTAAATAATATTTTGCTTTAAGAAAGTGCTACTGTTGTTTTTTGAGTGAGTTGAAAATTTTTTATAAGGAATCTGCAACACCAGAAACAACAATAACACTTTGGTTTTCTCATTTCAACCGTGTTCATACAGACATTAAAGATGCCAAACAAATTAGACATTGAAATGAGGCACTCACACCGGAAAAAATAAAATGGTAAATCCAAAAAATCATATGAAATAAAGAAGAACTGAAGTTGAGTGAGTTAGTTGACATCGTAAAGATATCGAAAGAATGTATTGGCCTTATATAGCATGAGCATACGAGTATGGCTATGAGAAAGATCTATTCACAGTGGGTGTCGCGTTTGCAAACTGTAGACAAAAAAAAAAGTGCTAAAACTGTATTTTTCTGTCTATAACTGACAATTAATGAAAACTGAATGCATAATTTACAACGGAATTGAAATGTTCGTCATCTGAGTTGGATGGTTCCAAAGCACCCGAAAGCACAGCAATCATTCGGAATAGTTATTCCCTCGATCTTGCAACGGAAAATACTATCAACAGTGAATATTTATTAGAGTTATTGGCAACGCCAACAATTTTGTTTCATCAGCACAACGCACCGTCAAAGCCACAATTCAATTAAAACAATGGAAAAGTTAGCAAGCTAGCTGTCCACAGACCTCAAAAAGTCTTCATCGGTAAAGAAATTCGCAAAAAATGAAGAGATTAACGCTAAAACTGAGACACATTTTAAAGGAAAAGAAAATCGTTCTACAAAAATGTTATTGAACTGTTAAAGCGGCGCTGAAATGATTGTGTGGCTCTCGATGAAGCATACTTTGAAGAATTAATAAAGAACTAAGGGCAAAAGATATATCTATTGAGCAAAGGGCTCAATAATTTCTAGAAAAAGCTTTTCATTTCTATACAAATTATTCTAAAAGGATTGGCGAAATATCGGTTGCACTTAACTGTGTCCCAAAGGCTTGCGGAAAAAGAAAAAATCGCAGTTTATGTGTAAGACCATCGAATTGAATGCCATTAGCCAGCAAATATACTTTGAGAACGAACAATGGGATGCGAAATAGAAAATAATGCACGAAACAAACAATACGAAGTTTAACATGTTCTTACTAGTGAAGAAGAGATCAGACTATAGGCTGCTAGTAGTACTATTGACGAAGCATACAGAGCTGTGGTCGCATGTAATGCTTCCGGTAATGCCATGAAAGCGGTATCGTCTATGTGAGACTCGTCGATAATCTACTAAACTAGATCAATCTTACCTAATGTAACCTAACTTATAGATATATCGTATCAAACATATCAGGCGCAGCTTCAAAATCAATTTGTAATTGTCGTGAATAATGTCGTCATTTTACGGAATAAACAATTTCAACTCGTAACTTGAACACAAAGGCCGTGAGAACGGAACTCATTTTCTTTGACAGAACCATCAAGACCATGATATATAAACACAAAGTGAGAATGAAATCGATTGGAAGTCGGTTTCATAATAAAAACGGGTTTTATTTTTTTTTCGTATCATTGGTTATTTCAAAAATTCTTGTTATTTTCAAATTATTTAAGATATGAATAGTTTTCAATAATATATATATATATATATATATATATATATTTTGCCTATAAATAATATTTTCAGGAAAAAACTCTGTTCTTTATTCCTATCCTTTGCTTATATCATAGGCTTGCTGATTTACTCCAGCTCCCAAAAATATGCTCGCACTGCTCGTTTCGCCCAAATTTGTTGTGAATATGAAAAAATTCATTTCATTTCTAAGTTGCTTTTAAGTTAAAAATATAATTAATGTGATCCGTAAATCTTGATATACTCAAGCTCATGTACAAAATAAAAAGATTAAATTTTGAGGATCGCTTAGGTGTGCACGTACTAATTGCTCAGGCTATTCAGAATTATGGTGCACAAATTTTAGCTTATAACCAAAAGCAATTAACTCAGGGTATATAAAAAATATTTATAATATTCTTCTACATATGATAATGAGAATAATCGTTCTTAAAAATTATTGCCTTGGGATAATTCACATTAGAAATAAAACTTTTTCATCGTTTTTATATATTTTTTTTTATATTTTTTAGATATAAAATCTGCCTGAAAAGCTT
This sequence comes from Neoceratitis asiatica, assembly GCA_030068015.2. Classification (NCBI taxonomy): domain Eukaryota; kingdom Metazoa; phylum Arthropoda; class Insecta; order Diptera; family Tephritidae; genus Neoceratitis; species Neoceratitis asiatica. The sequence goes on from CM061528.1 coordinate 30,650,086, forward strand.
TAAGTTTAAATAAACTTTCACCAAACTTTATCGCCTTTAACTAATAAATGGTATAGCTTTCACATCCTCAGCGTCACTCCCGTTAGCTAGAACTCGAGACTTGTGACGTCTGCTTAAATGGACTATGCAAAGGATGAAAACTTAATTTACTTCATGTTTAAGTAACTGCCTTCACTGCTATCATCATCAACTGTTGACGCTGCGGGCTATGTGGTTTCATTACACACATACACGTATATGAAAGCAAATGAAATTCGTGCTACTAACCGCATATAAGCGCTACTTGAAGCATACTTGTAGGCGTACGAACGGATAAGTTTCATTTACGGCGGTGAAGGGAGACCAAGTGCTTAGTGCTCAGGCGAATTACAAAATTAAAGTGCTATAAGGAATTGTCGAGCTCTAATACTTTGAGCTGTGGAAAATACAAAAATATATACTGTAAGTAGATATGTAGTAGTGGGCGGCGTGCACATTACGCCAACAAGCAGGGATGGCAGGCAGCAAGCAATACTGATTTGCCGCTAGCAATTAGTGTGTAAATAGTAAATTCTTGGTATTTGCTTGTAAACAGCAATAGAGCACATTGTTTTCTTAACCTCGCGTGGTTAGTAGTGGCGTTTGTAGTTGTTCTTTGGCTTGCACAAATATATAAAAGGTGATCCATTTCGAGGTTTCTTACATTTTTAAAGAAAAAAACACAGAAAATTCAAATTCGAAAGAACATTATTTGGCACTTATTTTTTGAAGTTACTCTCTGCCAAATGTAGGCCGCGGCTACGTCTCAGATGGTCCATCCGTTGAGTTCAATTTTCGACGACTTGTTCGAGCATTTCGACTGGTAACCGGCGCATGATAGAATGACACGTGTAATTTCTTGCTCCAAGGCCTGAATCGAAGCGATATTGTCCGCATAGACTTTAGACTTTACATATCCCCACAGGAAAAAGTCTAATGGTGTGATATTACACGATCTTGGTGGCCAATCGACCGGCCCAAAACGTGAAATTATCTGCTTACCGAATTGTCTCTCAATAAATCCATTGATTGGTGCGATGCGTAGGAAGTGGTGCCATCTTTTTGAATCCAAATGTCGCGGAGATCACGAGCTTCAATTTCAGGCATCAAATAGTTGGTTATCATGGCGCGATAACGGTCGGCATTGGCGGCTACGTTCTCACCGGCATAATTTTTGAGGCGATATGGATCGGTGATTCCACCGGTCTACAAACCACACCAAATCGTTGTTTTTCCTGGATGAAATGGCAGCTCTTAAATCTCTCTAGGTTGCTCGTCATCCAAAATGTGGCAGAAATGGGCCTCATCGCTGAACAAAATTTTGCTCAAAAATGTCGGATCTTCGTTGAGGTTTTTAAGAGTTCATAGAGCGAAGTGATGTCACTTGGGAGGGTCGAGCGGCTTCAGTTCTTGCATAAGCTGTATTTTGTATGCCTTCAATTTAAGATCTAGTCGTAAAATATGCCTAGTCGTTCCATACGTCAGCCCGAGTTGCTGCGAATGAGTCCGAATCGATTCTCTACGGTTTTCGTGTATACTCTCAGCTACGACCGCTATATTTTCTTCACTGCGTGCTGAACATTTTCTACTCGGTCGAATATTATCCAATAATGAATGCTGGGTCTCAAGATGGATGATAGTGTTGCGAATAGTACACTCAGGAGGCCGATTATGTTGACGTTGAGCGAAGCGCGGGAAACACGTTCTTTACAGAAGTTGAATTTTTGTGATCTGTCAAAAAAAGGCTATCGAAAAAAGTACCTCTACTTGGATCACCCTTTACATACTTAAACGTATAATTCATTGTGAGAAATGCGATACAGTCGCGTTATTGCTCAGACCGCAGGCTAAATTGTTGTTATTTCTAAAACTAACAAAACAAATTTATTGTAGAAGGGAGGTGTCACAATTACTAGTCAAAAATGGGGCATACAGCCTAGTTGTGGGCGCCTTTCAGTACTGTTTACTAGCGCAAGATTATAAGATCGTATACTCGTCCTCGCAGTAGCAAAAGTCACTTAGTCAAGTATCAACAAATATTTGCACAATTTCATTCGTGACAAATTTTAATTGGAATGTTGACAATTTGAATGCAATGATATTCTCCTATTCACTACTTCATATATATTTTTTTTAATGCTTTCATTTTCCAATTTTACTTCGGCCTTTCGCTTTTAACTTAATGCTGCAACCAAGATTTGATTCAAGTTGTTGATTTGTAATGAAAAAAATTTCCGTGGATTTCGGCTTTTGTCTGGGGTGATGGCAAAAGTGAAAGTTAGCTACATTGAAATTAACTTGACCCAATTTGTTAAGCTAAAATATGATTAAACATGGCAATTCTTATAATTCTTAAAATTTTAAAATTTTTAAAATTAGATTTGGGAATATAAAAAGTGGCATATTGCGCAGTTTGCTTTTGAGTACATAACACACATTGAAGAAGTCTATAATTCAAAATTACTTTAATACTCAATTTTTAATTTCATGATATTTAACGCTCTATTGAAAGATATCGACACTAATTTAAATAAAATGAACAAATTTTGTGGAATAAAAAGTAATCTTTTTTACCCTAGCACGTTATGGTGTTTTTCTATATTTTGTTCATTTGTAAGTACGAAATTCTTAGCAGATTGGTACTTTTCTCGAAAAGCAAAGAAGGATTTATTATAACGAAGCTTTTTCCTGCCTCTGTGCTTCTCATTAAATGCTGAGGTATACTCGCCATGTCCAGAATTCGTTACAATAAATTTGTAAACTGTGCGGCTCTATGCAAATCATATTTATTTATGAATAATTTATAAACCTTCTTCAATTGATATACTTAAATTAAATGGTGTCTTGAGCGGCGTCACCCTGAGGAAGAGTTACAGCAGCGTAGCGATTTGGCTTAGCCCGTTAGCGCGCTGTTCGTGGAGGCTGCTTCGACTATGCTTTATCGGTTCGCTTGCGCTCATGTAAGCTGTGGCGACTTTGCGGTACTAAAGGGTGCTCTTTATAGAGGTATAGAACTTTAAGTTGGCATTACTTTTCAAGATGGCGCCCGATTTAACAGCTGTCAAGTGATTTATTCTCAGTTTGGTTTGGCAATTCATCATGAATAGACTCACGCCTGAACAACGCTTGCAAATATTGCAATTTTATTTCGAAAATAATGGTTCTGTGCGGAAAACGTATCGCGCACTACGTTTGGAGTGAAGTTAATTCTCAAGTGTATGTTGAAACACCGTTACATCCAGAAATACTGACTGTTTGGTGCGCTTTATGGGCTGGTGGAATCACTGATCAGAACGTTACAGTCAATGGTGATCGGTATAGAGCCATGATTACTAACTTTTTCATTTCTGAGTTGAATAATCATGATGTTCAGGAGATGTGGTTTCAACAAGACGGCGCAACATGTCACACAGCTCGTGCCACAATAGATTTATTGAAAGACACATTTGGTGACCGCCTAATTTCACGTTTTGGACCTGTAAATTGGCCTCCAAGATCTTGTGATTTAACACCGCTAGACTACTTTCTGTGGGGCTATGTAAAGTCATTGGTCTATGTGGATAAGCCACAAACGCTTGACTATTTGGAAGACAACATTCGCCGTGTTATTGCCGATATACGGCCACAAATGTTGGAAAAAGTCATCGAAAATTGGACGTCCAGATTGGACCGTGGCGGTCATATGCCAGAAATCATATTTAAAATGTAATACCACAAGATTATCTTTCATGTCAATCGAGTAATCCATCGTTGTTTTATTGCAACTTAAAGTTCTATACCTCTATAAAAAACACCCTTTACATACGATAGCACTTGTGTAGGCTACGTTGACCATGTTTTACTGCATACCCTGGCGCTCATGTAGTCTGCGACGACTACGCTGCATTGTATCAGCAGGCGCTTGTGTAGAATGCGGCCACGACACTCTGCAGGGTGTGTCGACGCTCGTATAAATTATGGCGAAAACGTTTAGCTGTACATATTTGCGCTCGTGTAGGCTGCGACGACAATGTTCTGTCGGGTACGTCGGTGTTCGTGTAGACCGCGGCGTTAGCCGTAGTATGGAATTCGGTTCACGGGAGACTGCGATTGTGACCACGATTTGAAGTGTTGAGTAGGTCAGAGGTTCTACTCACTACCTATCTTACACTTAACATGTAGCTTTTACCCTTTAAAATATCTGGACTTGCCAAGGGATCAACTCACTGCGAAGTTTGATATTCAACATGATATCGTTTCATGCAGATCATCCATTGATCGGCTGGCCTGCCCAACGCCAAGCTGTGTGTTGCCTGCTCGTGCTTTCACAACACGTATGCCGTATGATGCTAGATAGCGGTGCGAATGGTATGATTTTCCCGTTACGCGAATAGTTGTTGTGTTGCCTACGTGTTCTTATTGATTTTATATATTTGCTCTGTTGTGTACATTATTCTCGTTCTTCAATTACAGGCTGCGGATTTATGTATGGTGGGCAGTTTAGGAATATTTAGACCTCGACCCAAGTAAAACTAAGCAAATTTACGAATTTACCAAATTTCTAGAAAATCAAACTATATATCCGATGGCTTCGAATAGATATGCCTGAATCACTTCCTGGGCACTTATAATAATATAAGCTTTCTATGAATAAAAATATTTAAAGATTCAAATTAGCAAAATCATTCTATCAGCCATAATCGAGTCTTAGCGAGATAGATACGAACAGAAACTCACTCACAACTAACCATAAAATTTAAAAAAAAACAATAGCCAAAGTAGATTTTAGTGAAATATTATTGAAAACTTAACTTATCGCATTCTAACATGAAATCCAGTAGAGTAACAGTTGCTTCTCTACTGCTACCTAATCCATTCCGCCTCAAATTCCAGCACTCATTCAATTGAGATTACTCTATGTAGTTTTTTTTTAACTCGCCAGTAGGCTATCCATATCTGCACCACTCACACTTTTATAATGTAGCGAGTAACCTTTTTTATATCGTGGGGTTATGTACGCTTGTTTTGTAACCGTCCCATGCTCATTGAGCTATTGTTTTCAGTACTTCTGTGCAACACCCATCCTTGACCTCTACGTAGCATCTTCCTATAAGTACATGTGTATAGTGCACAAAAAAAAATTTTAATAACTTATTTGAGATTTATCTCTTTATATTCTTTCTTAAAAATATTGCTTATATGGATATATTTTCAAATCTTTTATCAAAATCATTATTAAATATTATAACTATCCTGTTAATCAAAAATTTTTTACATTATAAAAATTTTTGAAATGCAATAACTCAACTGCCAAGTAACGAATATTTTGCTTCACTAACGCTTTGAACTTTGCTGGGTTGTATCTCTTCTACTCTTATAATTTACAACTTGACTTTGTTGCACACAATGACCCAGAAATATTACACATGCATGTGATGTAACATATGAATAAGTGTGTTAGTTACTGACCAACAGCTGCATCATCTCCGCTCAACATATGAATACTTGTATAATCATTCGATGTATGTACGTACGTACATATGCATGTATACACTAGCATTTCCAATTAACACTTTTATAATGAAGTGAAAATTTGTCACAACCAATTTTCTGTACAAATTTTAGTAATACAAATTTCCATATACATATGTATTGCCGAATTTCTATAAAAACAAACAAATACATAGCAGAGCACTTGCAACTTCTGCTTGTTTGTATATAATTACAGTTCATCATGAGTACCATTATAAGTTCCATTACGTATACGCACTGTCGTCTAACGAATTGATATAAAAACATATTTGTTTGTGCATATAAAGCTCTGGGGAACAATTGTTTGCCAAAAATGTATTCAGTAGACAGATTTCGAGAGTTATTTGTTTGCATGTATCAGCAAACTGGCTTGCTGGCTGAGCAGGGTGAATGAGCGAACAGTAAAAGTTAAAATTTTGTTTACTGAATATATTTGGTTGTTGACATAATACTAACACTAAATTAAAATTAAAAAATATAAAAAAAAATTTAAAAAAATAATATAAAAAAGATATAAAATATAAAATTAAAAAAAGTAATTTTTTTTAAATTAATATAAAATTAAATCAAATTTAATTTAATATAAAAATAAAAATTAAAATTAAAGTAAAAATAAAAATTAAATAAAAAGAAAATTTAAACTTAAAAGTAAAATTAAAATTAAAATTAAAATTAAAAATAAAATTGATATTAAAATTAAAATTATAATTAAAATTAAAATTAAAATTAAAATCAAAATTAAAATTAAAATTAAAATTAAAATTAATATTAAAATTAATATTAAAATTAAATTAAAATTAAATTTAAAATAAAAATAAAAATTAAAAATTAAAATTAAAATTAAAATTAAACTTAAAATTAAAATTAAAATTAAAATTAAAATTAAAATTAAAAAATTAAAAAAATTAAATAAAGCTTAAAATTGAAATTAAAATTAAAATTAATAATGAATAATTAAAATTAAAAATTAAAATAAAAAATTAAAAATTAAAAATTAAAAACTAAAATTAAACTTATAATTAAAATTAATATTAAAATTAAAATTATAATTAAAATTTAAATTAAAATTAAAATTAAAATTAAAATTAAAATTAAAATTAAAATTAAAATTAAAATTAAAATTAAAATTAAAATTAAAATTAAAATTAAAATTAAAATTAAAATTAAAATTAAAATTAAAATTAAAATTAAAATTAAAATTAAAATTAAAATTAAAATTAAAATTAAAATTAAAATTAAAATTAAAATTAAAATTAAAATTAAAATTAAAATTAAAATTAAAATTATAATTAAAATTAAACTTATAATCAAAATAAAAATTAAAATTAAAATTAAAATTAAAATTAAAATTATAATTAAAATTAAAATTAAAATTATAATTAAAATTTAATTTAAAAATTAAAATTAAAATTAAAATTAAAATTAAAATTAAAATTATAATTAAAATTAAAATTAAAATTATAACTAAAATTAAAATTAAAATTAAAATTAAAAAAAATTTAAAATTATAATTATAATTAAAACTAAAATTAAAAATTAATTAAAATTAAAATTAAAATTAAAATTAAATCCAAATTAAAATTAATATTATAATTAAAATTAAAATTATAATTAAAATTAAAATTAAAATTAAAATTAAAATTAAAATTATAATTAAAATTAAAATTAAAATTACTATTAAAATTAAAAATAAAATTAAAATTAAAATTAAAATTAAAATTAAAATTAAAATTAAAATTAAAACTAAAATTAAAATTAAAAAAAATGAAATAAAATGATCTTAATAAAATTAAATTAAATTAAAAAAAAAAAAAAAAATTAAATTATATATAATAAAATAAAATAAATTAAAATAAAATAAAATAAAAAATTAAAATAAAATAAATTAAAATAGAAAATAAAATAAAATAAAATAAAATTAAATAAAATAAAAATAAATTAGATTAAACTAAATTAAATAAAATTAAATTAAATCAAAATAACTATTTTAGATTAAATTAAATTAAATTAACTCAAGATAATAAAAATAAAAATAAAATAAATTAATTAAATTAAATTAAATTAAATTAAACTATTTAAAGTTAAATTAAATTAAATTAAATTAAATTAAACTATTTAAAGTTAAATTAAATTAAATTAAATTAATTTAAATTATTTTTAAAACATAAAATAAAATAAAATAAGGTAAAATTAAATTGAAAAAAAAAATATTAAATGAAATAAAATAAAATTAGGTAAAATGAAAAATAAAATAAATTAAAATAAGATAAAAAATAAAATTAAAAAAATAAAGTAATATGAAATAAAAAATTAAAATAATTTTAAGTATAATAAAATTAGAAAACTTATAAAAAATATAATAAGGAATATATTTCCAAATTTAGATATCAGAACTTAATAAATGCGGTTATAAATGGCAAAGTACAAGGGAATAAAATAATTTGCACACATTTAGCTGCAAATTTTAATATGCTAATTTTAAAGTTGCTTACCTGAATCAAGCTTAGTGAATAAAGCCTATTTTGAATCTTACAGCAATGTGCTTGGAAGTTTCGAAAGTTTTTTTTTTAATTCTCTGAATCTCCTTTTAAGTTTTATAATATTAAGTTTTTTATCCAGTTAAATGTTTGCGCACTCAGTTGCATCATGAATAGCACCATGTGACAAGTTTGTATGTGGTAAAGTCGTTGTATGCCGTTGCACTTCACATGAAAATGCGTAAAGATTATTTACTTCACAAAAGTTTCTCTAATTACTCTTGTTTTCATAAATTTTGCACTTAATGTGATGAAAAGTAATAGAAAATGGTTAAGAATAAGTAAGTATGCATGTCAAGGTGAATACAAAATGACACAGAGGAACATGCATGTGACTTTGTATGTATGAGAGTAGGAGAGAAGTGAAAATTAAAACTCATTAAATCACTATTCTCATTATATGGTTTACACGGGTAAGAGAGTAGGCTACAAAAGGCATAAAATGGGTATATCAAGAAATTTAAGTGTAATTTGTTTAATTTTTCTTTATAGGAATATTTAGTGAAGTCAAATTTGTTTTATATTTTCGTCATTTTTATTTTATTAAAATTTTGCATTATCATTTTGCGTCATTGTGAAAATCTTAGCTCTAAGAATGCGATTGCTGTTGAAAATATTTTATGAACAGTCTAGGCTGGGTAGAAAGAATGAATTATTTCAAAGCAAAATCGAAAGGAGGAAAAGATAGTAAATCCTCTCTAAACCAATTCTCCCAAATTTATTTTAACAGAGACATTTATGTATTGAATGAAAATTCAATTTGTTTAAATTAAAAATGTTCAACACTACAATTTCAGGCATATATTTCCTTCTCCCACTAACTTCAACCAAAGCATAGCGTTTATTACTTTGTGGCTACATTTAGGCACAATAAAAAATACCGATGTGTATGTGTGGTTTCTCATACTCTGCACAAGTGAAGTGAAATAATAATTTTTGCTTTTATTTGCTCGCCATTTGTGGAAAATTCATTATACTAATTGATAAGCATTAACTTGGCTTTTACCCATAATTACTTTCCACATTGACAATGTGCTTTTCATGAGAGCCGCAAAGGTATCTACATCTAAACACACTGCCAAACAACACATACACGCTCTTCGTATTTTTTTAATTTTTATTTTTATTTTTTATAGATTAAATGGCTTTGTGGCATAAAAATGAAACTGACAAGGGAATATGGAATTTGCACAGCGTGCAAATAATAATTAAATTAATACAAACGAAGGAGAATAAGGTCACTTAGTTTATGTTCATATGTATATATTGTGTATGTTTATTTAAAGGGTGTTTTTTATAGAGGTATAGAACTTTAAGTTGGCATTACTTTTCAAGATGGCGACCGATTTAACAGCTGTCAATTGATTTATTCTCAGTTTGGTTTGGCAATTCATCATGAATAGACTCAAGTAAGGCGTAGATTCGTCGAATGGGCCCAAAACGAGACCGTTGTTCCCGATTTTCATAAGGGAATTTTGTTTGCGCCAATGTTTATGAAGCGCACTTCTGGTTGAATGGCTACGTCAACAAACAAAACTGCCGCATTTGGAGTGAAGAAGGTAATCCTCAAGTGTATGTTGAAACATCATTACATCCAGAAAAACTAACTGTTTCGTGCGCTTTATGGGCGGGTGGAATCATTGGTCCGTACTTTTTCAAAAACGATGGTGGCCAGAACGTTACAGTTAATGGTGATTGGTATAGAGCCAATATTACTAACTTTTTCATTCCTGAATTGAATAACCATGATGTCCAGGAGATGTGGTTTCAACAAGACGGCGCAACATGTCACACAGCTCGTGCCACAATAGATTTATTGAAAGACACGTTTGGTGACCGCCTAATTTAAAGTTTCGGACCTGTGAATTGGCCTCCAAGATATTGTGATTTAACACCGCTAGACTACTTTCTGTGGGGCTATGTAAAGTCATTGGTCTATGCGGATAAGCCACACACGCTTGACCATTTGGAAGACAACATTCGCCGTGTTATTGCCGATATACGGCCACAAATGTTGGAAAAAGTCATGGAAAATTGGACGTCCAGATTGGACTACATCCGCGCCAGCCGTGGCGGTCATATGCCAGAAATCATGTTTAAAATGTAATGTCACAAGATTAGCTTTCGGATAAATAAAATTCATGTCAATCGAATAATCCATCGTTGTTTTATTGAAACTTAAAGTTCTATACCTCTATAAAAAACACCTTTTATTTGTGCCTTGGCAAACGCTCAACCTCAATATAACCGTTAATTTTTATTGCTGTGGTATAATTTCGTGGTGGTTCAAATTCGTTGGCATTGTTTTCACTGAAATTATCCAAACTATTAAAATTTTGTATGTAATCGCTCTGAGGCTCCATTGGGGGTCTGGTAATTTTGTGGTAAAGGTAATTTAATTTCATTATAACATACTATTTTAGGTGTTTCAATATGCGTAATTATGTAGACGAACTGGTCAATATTTAAAGCAAATAATATGGAAGAGGAAAAAAAATTAATTTTGTAATAAATTTATGAGTTTTAGGGTTATAAAGTATTAGTTTGTCTTAGGCAAGGAATAATTTATTTTATATGTTATTTCGTTACGGCGTATTCCAGTACCGATTTATGTACATATTTCGACCAAATAATGAGAGTATGATTCATTAGATGAGATAATAAATTTATACGTGTGTTCATTCATTGGAATTAAACTTCCATTTCCTTTGATTAGTCGTAACCTGAAAATGATTTAAAGGAATTCTATGAATTTTTTATTTTTTTATTTTCAGAGTCATAGAGAAAATGAGTGGAGACTGAAAGGAGGCTTGACGACAATAACAGCGATTTTTGTTTTCTTGCCTATCACTTGTCACTGCATGATAACTAGAAAATAAGACATCTATGTACGTATCAAATTATTTTAATATTTTTTTTTCTTTTTTTTAGAAGTCTTTTGGTGTTACAGCTGTCGATAAGCCTTGGCTAGCTGTACATGTGACCTCCAGATATTTCGATCATTTGCGATTTGTTTCCAATTTTTTATGCCATGTGAAAAACACATCTTCCTTGAATTCACCAATCCCTCTTGATTGTGATAATCTTCTTGCTTTAGTGGTAAATGCTGTGGTCCCTACAATTTTCTTATTCACTCTTGTTACGTGGCCGAGTCATCTTAGCCGTTGCGCTTGCATAAGGCGTATAATATTTTCACCTTTTATAAGTTGGTCTAGCTCATGGTTTCACCACTCGTATATACCACTCGTAATTATCTTTTACTATTCTCAAGATGTTCGAGTGAAGGTTGTTTTTTGGACACAGTTTACATTGCCCATTGAGTAGTTTTGATTTAAGTACAGTTGATTACAGACCCGTATGATCTATTAGTGTTTTGTATTCTTTCTTCGATACTCAGATTTGTTGAGTTATCGGTACAGAGTTTGAGGACCAAGCAAGTTAAGGCTTTCATAATCCCAAATACATATTGGCCAATTTTCACTCTTCGTGCAGGTTTGTATCTTCTGGGTATCATCATATATTTAGTTTAATCTTCTTTGATTTTCAAGCAAATTTGGATAGGTCGTGGATGACTTTGCTGACAATAGCCTTTGCGTTCCAAAACGGGAATATTTGCGTGGTCTCGTTAAATATGTGTCTAATTATTTTAACGTCACAATACAACATTATGTTGAAGATTGCGGATGATGGCGTATCTCCTTGTTTTACTCCAGACATACTTCTGAAGGATTCGGACTTACTTGATCATTACTTGTATCATTACTTTTTATAAGATTTCGACATCATTTAAAGACATCACTACAATACCAATAAGTTTTTCTGGTATTTTATAAATGTATATATAAATTATTATTATTTTCAATGGGCGTATTTATTAGAAGACATTTTTCCAGGAAGTAGACATGGTACCCAACTATCCGACTAAATTATATTGGAGGTTTGATTTACTAGTAAATTAGTACCTTTTTTTGCCTAAATACTCTCATCAAGTAGAAAATCTGTAACTGATTTATTACAACAAAAACAACATCTACTTAAGCTTATTTTCTTTACGCAAAGAGGCGAAATATTAACCGATCTATTGCATATAGAATAAATTTACCTTCCATGAAGTGAACGACTGACCAGAAACCAGATACGTTCTGCTTCATTCATATTTGAGGCCAAATACGCTATTTTTTCTGCAACTAGTTCGGGTTTTTCTTATACATTCTATACACGTACTATAAGTTATTTACCAAGAGGTGGGGGTAGCTACAAACGAATTTCGGTTTTGCAACTGTGGCTTGGCCTAAATATAAAATTCACCTAGAAGGAAAATTTACTAGTTCTTATGATTTTCGTGCTTCTTTAGAAATCAATTGATATTTTCCTTTCAGTGCCCGACCAAAATTTATTTCCTCTCAGCTGTGATCTTGGTAAATTCTTCGTCAATTTCTTGGAGGCTATTCAATGTCACAATTTCTTGAAATAAACGAATCTTCAAACCTTTCTCGCAATAATTCGGTTGTTGCACGTGCTGTGTGACACCTAGCCCCGTCTTGTTGGAACCAGATATTGTTAAGATCAACTTCTTCCAATTGTGGTAATAAAAAATTGGTTATCAGCGATCTTTACCGCTCTCCATTGACAGTAATGGTGCTACCAGCTTCATTTTGAAAGAAGTACGTACCGATGATTCCACACCAAACTTCCAATTTTGATGAATGTAAGGATTGTTCATTAATAATTTGTGGATTTTCTTCGCACCAGAATCGACAGTTTTGTTTATTTACCGCACCACTGAGATGAAAGTGAGCCTAATCGGAGAAGATGATTTTCTTAAAACAAATCGTTATCATTTTCAAGTTGTTGCAAGGCAAAATCGGCAAATTCACAACGTTTACTGTGGTCCAATGATGAAATTGTACACATTAATGAATAAAATGAACAAATAGAAATGACAGATATTGACATTAAAAATGGCCGAAACGACACTTAGACATCACATCATCCCTATTGGAAAACCCTTTATATAGAAAAGTGGAAAAAATGTTCCTGCAAGCTTGGATATTTTCTCAATTTAGAAACTTATCGGTGGGCATTCAAGGTTTCCGATGTAAATATCAATTTACCTATGAATTTGCTATGTAGGCCTATGCGTCAGTTTTCATGTTTTTCTGGCTTAATTTTCCGCTATTCCCGCATACGTAAATTTCAAAATAAAATTCTTTTATTAAAAAAATAAGGTTTAAATTTAAAAAAGAGTTCAAGCAAAATCAAACAATATAAAAAGAAATTAAACAAAATAAATCAAAAAAAATAAAAAATAAAAAATAAAAAAAATAAAAAAAAATGAAAAAAAGTTAAATAAACATAAAGTAAAAGAAAATGAAATAAAATAAATTAAATAAGATAAAATGAAATTAAATAAAATAAAACAAGAAAAAAAGAAATAAATTAAAACAAAATAAAATAAAAAAACTGAAATGAAATGAAAAGAAATAAAATGAAATAATAAAGTAAAATAAAAAAAATTTATTTAAATTAAATGATATTACTCATACGGAAATAATGTCCCAAATTAAAATGTCAAATGAAGCAATTTATTTTTTTAATTTATGAGAATAGGTTTTCTGCTGTATTTACACCAATTATTGCAGTAAATAGGAACATTTTCAATACAAATCCCTTACAAATTTGCATGTGCATAAATATAAATTTTTAAAGTAAATCTGCCAAATTTCATTTACTTGATTACGCTCTAGTTGTTTGGTATTTATTTTTCGATTTTTTTGGCCATTTGTCCCACAACACTTGTCCACCTAGCATTGCATATATATATATAAGCAGATGGAATATTCAATATACATGTATGTACATGTATGAGAATTAAAATTGAAAGATGTCCCATGTCCCATAAGTGTCAAAACCACAAAACCATAACAATAAAACTAACCAAGCATTCACTTCGAATTGTATGCGATGCACATATATAGAAATATAAATTGAAAATCTGAAAACAAAACGAAAGGAAAATCGACATTAGAGAAACTTCATTTCTGATGCTATGAAATGCTCCAATAAATGTTTGAGTAGATATGAGTACTCGAATATAGTGCAAGCGAAACATAAATCCTTATGTATCCCTCTTGATATTCTTTTAAAAATATATTGGTATAAGACTAAAATAAAAAAACAGCAGTAAAATAGCATTGCTTAACTATGGCATCACGTTGAATTGATTTTGAAATGGATTTTTGTCGTTTGTCATTTTTTACTTTCACTCAACATTGTTTTGCTTTCCAAATGAAAGTAACTAACTATGAGTGGTTGATAGTTGTACCACATATAGATTTATTGCATATAAAAATTGTGCTGAAAAATTACTTACAAGATTTTTTATCTTAGCGAAAAATAAAAATTTAAAATTATTGCTAACAAAGGAAAGAAATAAAAAAGACTAGAGAATTTTCAAAATAAATACCCGCGGACTTATCTTAGAATTATCAAATTTTTCAGATTATTTTCCTAAAAAAAGTTTGTAAGTATTGGCGTATTCACTGCCTCTTAATGTTCACACAGCCCTGCAAATTTCATTTAAATTGACTTTACTTATCTTAACTCATGTTCAATCATCCCAAATTTAATATATTTAGTCAAAATGTCTGTTTGTTTAAACAGAGAGTTGCTTATAGCAATCAACGCGTTTATGAGGCTGAGAAACTATTCATACATGACAAAGCGCATGGAATGCTTTCCTAAAAAAAATATATAAATAAAATTAACTTAAAATAAAATAGCAGACAGTAGATGAATACCATGGAGTAATCAAAACATTTAAATGTTTATTTTTATTTTCAATCTGAATTTATGATAAATTTAATGAATTTACTACAATTCAGGAGAAAACGAGTTTTTTTCTTGCCATCATCAGCATTCCTGCTTTACAATATCAAAGTTTTCATTGATTCAATTTGCAAATATCCATCAAGTTTCTTTGTATCTAAATTGAATTTCTGTTTTATTTTTGTAGCTCAAAATTTGTTCTACGTCAATTTCAATTTCAATTACTTACTCATATTTTGTAGTTTCATTAAGCAAATATACATACTTATATAACACTAGTATGTGTTCTCCACCTGAATTCATTGTTATGAATATCTACCTCTATAATTTTAAGTTATTTTTCTCTTTAAATTCTCTGTTGTTTACAGTGTACTAAAAAATGGTACACTTTGATGGGTCTTATGTGAATTGAATGCAGCCAACAGAGAATTGAAAGAGAAAAATAACTTAAAATTATAGAGGGTCTCTTTCAAAACCTCAATAATTTTTGTCATAATGAAAGTTTTAAACTTTTAATACTATTAAATGAAACGTGTATTTTAACTATAACCAAATCATGCCTGCGTTGCTAGAGTTGGAAAATGGAGAAAAGTATTGCTACGTTCATATTGGTTTGCCATCTTTATTAAAAAAAAAAAATTATGTAAACATAATCTGGTGTACCTCAAGGTAGTCATCTCGGCCCTTTACTATTTGCCCTATTATTATTTCATCAATGATCTCCCAAATGTAGTTCGCTATTCTAAAGTACTTATGTACGTAAATGATGCCAAGCTCTTTAAATCAGTTCGTTCTAAGAATGATAGAGAACTCTTGCAACTTGACCTAAATAATGTTGTAAGGTGGTGTGATATGAACTGTATTTCGTTAAATTTAAAATGTAATTATATGTCCTAATCTTGAAAATCTTTGCAATCCTTTACCTATACGATTCAAATTCACAATGTTGAACAAACTACTTACTTTATTGACTTGGGTGTCACAATGGACCCTAAGCTAGATTTTAGAAATCATATAAATTCCTGTGATAATAAGGCTAAAAAGTCCTAGTTTACATTAAACGGCGAGCGAAGGAGTCTAATGACCAATATATTACACAATATATTACCCAAGTACTCTACACTGCACCCTTTAGGCCCATTTCGGAATATGGTTCCGTTGTATGGATACCACATTGTCAATTGCATAGTGATAAATTAGAATCTGTGCAAAAACAATTCTTATTATTTGCGTTAAGAAATTTACATTGGGATGCGAATAAAAATCTCCCTCCTTATAAAGCCAATTAAGGGTTATAAATCTACCTTCACTCCAGAGTCGGCGAGAGATGTTTGAAGTTTTATTTTTATCTCAGCTGATAAGAGGTATTATCAATAGTCCATTCCTACTTAGCGAAATTAACTTTGGTGTCCATCTAAGTTATTTAGATACATTAGGCCCATTTTCTTTTCTTTATACAAAACAAATTTTGAAATGCACGACACGTACACGACATATACGTCTGCGTGTAACGCTTTCAATTTCCATTAAGCTTGATTTGATTCTTCTGGCTTACTTTTCTATATAACGAAATATTTCTTGAAATTTTTAAACTTATAAGTAATCTCTTCATTCTCAACGTTTCTTAATCGCAAATTACTTTATAGCAGCTGATGAACAAATCTGTAGCTGCTCAGTGTAAGAGGAAACTGTAGCCGCGACAGGCCGCGATCATTGACAGATGTAATAGATAATCGCTTCCTAGATTGACCACAAATTATATGTGGAGTCATCTTTTAAGAGCGGACCGAATTCATACATACACCTAATGACATTTCCAAAGTTGAAGATTTATTTAAAAAAAAATCAAGAAACATACGCTATACCAACTTTTTATTGGAACATATTTTCTTCAATGTTTGTTGATTTTTTGCTTTCTATTTGCTTAGTGTCTGTAAATAAGAATCCACTAACATCAATTCAGTTATAAGCACACACAAGGGCATACAGTGGCTCACAGTTTATTTCATGAAGATTAAACTTATCAATTAATATTGCCATAAAATGGAAAATAATGAAAAATTAAAAAAAAAATCATGCATATATATTACGCAATACTTTACTAATAAAGCAAGTAAAGTAAAATTCGTTGAAGTACAGCCATACATCTAAACAGGCATGAAATGCAGCTGCGCCACAGGAATTTTGCTCACAGCTTATTTCATGCATGCACTTGTCTATGTTTTAGCGAAAGCCAGTTGCGTTTGTAATGGTAGTAGGCTTTTTTAGTCCTTACAACTTCACGTTCAGTAATAGCTTAAAGCTAGTTTTAGAGTTTCACGTTATCAGTGTACAAAATGGGTCGCTGTGCAATGATGGAACGGCGATAATTGGTCATAATTTCTGAGTTAGTTAATTTAAGTAGTAGGACATTACAAATTATAATCGAGCGTTTCGTATATGAAAATTGTATACAAAATAAAGGCAGAGATGCAACAAATAAAATTTTCAGGAAAAATTAAAAAAACCACAGAATATCACATCCAAAAGTAACCACAGAGATTCAGAAGGAAATAGGTAAATAATTTGGTGTAGAAACTGTGCCTTGAAAGAAGCAATTCAATAACCAAGAAAAAAAATTAAGCCGAGTTGCATTTGCCAGGGGGCTGGAAACCAAGGATTTTGACTTCCGAAACATAGTAATTTTTGCTAACGAATCGAAGTTCAATCTTTTCGGTTCAGATGAAATGGCTTCCGTTTGGCGGAAACCCAATACTGAGCTACAGAGATATAAATAATAGTAAAAAGTAAAAAGTAAACCGATTGAAATAAGTAGCGATATAAAATTTGTTAATCTTTCTAGTTTTTTGTTAATAAGTTGTTAATTAATGATTAAAAATAATAAATAGAGTATATTTTATAAACTACATATTCACATCAACAAATGGGAGTTTGAATTATTTCGATATGTGTTTTTCTTGTTCAAATTTTATAACTGAACTCGCATGAAATAAGCTGTGAGCCACTGTATCTGAAAACGCAATGAATATACATGCTTGTATTCTTCAACATCAAAAGCGATCTACCGCTATGCGAAACTCGTTTCAGACACCGCTACCAAAGCATCATAAGAAACAAAAATGTATACAAAAACATCAATGCAGGAAACCGTAAACATACAAAAGCTGGCAATAGACACATGGTAAAATATGCGAATTTACATGAAATCTTTGTTATTTGAAATATTTTGCCGGTTTCATCTGTTGGTTTTTAATAACGATTTTTTATTTATTACTTTTAAATATTTTAGTTTTTTATGCTGTATGCAAAGAATACGAACTATCCAAAAAAATTTTACACCACTATTTATTAAGATATATATGTATATATATATATATATATATATTCAATATATGAATTTAATATGGGTGAATGATATAATATCTCGGCATGGTAAAGACTATATTTATTTACTATTCGTTCTTGTCAAAACTTTTTTACTACACCAAGTGCCTTTCATCAAATTTTGAACATACTTGCACAAGTTTTTGAGTCCAATTACTTTAATCAATTCACCTAGAAGCTATGTGGTATATCAAGAAACTTCGTAAACCTTAACAACCGCCCCAATACGATAAGATTCCAATATGCTTGCTTAAGTATTATGCTGAAAACTTTGACAAACTTTTGACAAACCTCTTTCATACATCCCTAAATCACGATATTTTCCCTTCAATATGGGAACTTCCTTTGCATAAACAAGGTAGTAGGTCTTCGATTGGAAATTATTGGGGAATATTCAATCACCATATTATACAATAATCAACTAGTCTAAGTAAGTCTAGAGCAAGTATGTAATTTTGTGGTTTTGGTTGTAACAATGGATACTAAATATAATTTCAGTCTTCATATTAATACAACTGTAAGGGATGAAGACACCCTTATCTATGTAAAACGATGGACGAAAGAATTTAGTTACCCTTATATTGCGAAAATACTTTTTACGTTATTGGAAATATCAAATTATAAGTACGGCTTGGTTGTGTGGAACCCTAATTATAAATTCCATTTTGAAAAAATTCAGTATATTCAAACAGAGTTTTTATTGTTCGCTTTGCGTCGTTTGCAATGAGATTCCCGCCGAAATCTTCCTCCTCCTATACTAATTTAGCCACACTTTCTAGCCGTAGAGAAGTGTTAGTAAAAATTTGTTTAGTCAAACTTCTGAACGAACTGATTTGCAGTTCTTTTTTCTTCGGGGAAGTAAAATATAATGCCTCCATTCGATTATCACAACAGTTAGACAATTATTATTAAAATAAATTAAAACCAATTTTGAACTATATGCACCATTTCGCCGTTTATATTAAGATTTCAATCGTTATTCCAGCACAGTCGATTTGACATACTCACTTTTCGTAATGGAAAACACTTTTCTAACCTCTCTTAACAAGTAACTTTCTAAAGTAGATGAATTTCTTTTTTGTTGCAGTGCAGTTTTAAATCTCGACGCCTAATAAAATTTAGCTTTCATGACTCATGCGGATGGCATCCCTCGTGTCGGTTGGGTAAGAAGAGCGTAACCGCCGGGTTTATTATTTGTTATTAATAAAGAAGGATATTTTCTATAGCAACACTTTATAAAGGGTGATCCAAGTAAAGGTACCCTTTTTAATAGCCTTTTCTTGGCAGATCACGCGTGAGTCTACTTCTTGTCCTTCTGGTACTTGCATATTTCAGGTCAAAGTTAATATACGATTTCATGTACATATATGAAAGGTATAAAAATAGCTGGATAAGCTTTTTCGGCGGTTGAATTAACTTTTCCTGATTTTTATTTCAATTTCATTTTTTAATTTCATTATTATTACTAGCGGACCCTAGCGTGTTCTGCTACACCAAAAACAAATAAAAAAAAACCTAACTAAAATTTTGATTTTTCGATTTCGATTTTTTTTTTGGTAAAGGAAACGAAAAAAATATGTAAAATTTTTTTCAAAATTTTTTTTCATTAATTTTTTGTACATTTTTTTAAATATATTTTAATTTTAATTTTTTTCACTCTTTCTCTCTCTTTTTCAACACCACATACAAAGTAATGTGCGCGTATTTTGGAATTTTACATGTATTTGTTGTTGTTGCTTGTATTTTGTATGGGTAGCGACCAATGTTCAATAAAAAGGTCATACCTCTGGATCTGGCTGCTCCAATCTCATTAACCTTCTCCTAATATCCATTATACTCCTAAAAATTTTGTGCAATTTGATATGGTGGTTCACAAGTTATAGGCGTTCATCAAAATTTGCATTAATTTTTATATACTTTATATAGATTTTTTTTGACACAATAGAAATATTGAAGAACTTGTGTATAAATATGTAATATATTTCTAAAGATAATTTTCACACATTAAAATCTGCACATATTTTCGCCATTCTTTTTTTTTTTTTTTTTGTATATAAATATATATATATATATTTGCAAGCCAAAGCAACACTTACAGTTGATTTCATTAAATATTTAAGAAGCCAAATATATTCATTTAGTTTGATAAATGTCCTTCTCCGTAATTCTTATTCTAACTACAAACATGCAATGAATACGAGGTGTGTATTCCGCATTACCGGTTTGATTCTTTTTCATTTCCAAATGAAAAATTGTATAAACTTAATTTTAAAATTAATTTATTTGATTGCGATTGCCCCTCAGTAATGCGAATGCGCTACATTTTTTTTTTTTTTTTTTTTTTTTTGTGACAGCCACTAAGGTCAGACATGTTTTTATGAATTTTGTTTTTCAAAATACAATGGAATAATTAGATTAAAATATTTTACGATTTCTCAGCTTAAATATGAGCCGAACGGTAAAAGTGAATCACTTTGTTAGATTGGCAAATGCGCCGACACAAGTGCATAATATGGAATTGGAACTATTTTGAAGGCGAAAGCAACAATTATGATAAATAAATTAATATTTTGTTCAATAAAATAAAATTCTCGTTATATTTTGAACATACCTCCTACATTATTCAATGCTTTTGGTACTGAAGATGCCAACCTCAATAATTTAGTTGTGAATTTTATTAAGAAATTATATATTGAAAGATTCCACTATGTTGCTGTTCACAATCTAAGTAAATTATTTTTTTTTAGGGGATCATTTCTATTGTGCAGGAGGAACTCGGCCGAAAAACGCTTCAGCACTGATAAAGTAATTATATACAAATATAGGTATATATTTATCAAATGTATTATATAATATAATTTCATATATTTTCCAACAATGCTAACTATACATTAAAAGGTTCAGCAAGCAATAATTTTCAAAAACTTCTCAAAATATATTATTTATTCCCTATCGTAGTTAATTAGGCACATCTGTTTGATGCAAATCAGAACAATTAAGCAACTATTTATTTAAGATTCAGGTAAAACACAAAACCAATATATATTACAAATAATTTTATTACTCTATAGTCTTGAAATCATTCATATCAATTTCAGAAAATGTATGAACAAAAAGTTATTCAAGCAATAATTCAGTATGTGCTCATGTGTGTATAAAGCAAAAATATAATTTCACAGTCCATTTATAACTGAATAATCTACAAAACAGATATACTTCACACTTTCTCATATGTAAGTGTATTACAAAGGGTGATCAATTTCGTGGTTCCCTAATTTTTTAAAGAAAAAAAACACAGAAAATTTAAATTTAATGGGAAATGTTTATAAACATTCGAAAGAACATTTTTAGAATTTGTTTTTCGAAGATTATCTTTTTCTAATGTTGGCCGCACCTACTTCTCAGATGGTTCATCAGTTGAGTTCAATTTTCGATGACTCGTTCGAGCATTTCGACTCGTAACTGGCGGATGACACGCGTGATTTTTTGCTTCAAGGTCTGAAGCGGGATTGTGCGCATTGACTTTAGTCTTTAGATATACCCACAGGAAAAGGTCTAGCGATGTGATATCACAAGATCTTGTTGGCTAATCTACCGGCCCAAAATGTGAAATCATCTACCCACCGAAGTGTCTCTTCAGGTTGCCCTTCATCTCAAATGCGACAATTTTGCTTGTTAACATACCCATTGAGCCAGAAATGGGCCTCATCGCTGAACAAAATTTGGCTAGAAAACGTCGGATATTTTTGGAACTTTTCAAGAGCCCCTAGAACGAAGCGATATCGCTTGGGGAGGTAGAGCGGTTTCAGTTCTTGCACAAACGGTATCTTGTACGCTTTCAATTTAAGATCCCGACGCAAAGTCGTTCCATACGTCAGTCCGAGTTGCTGCGAACGGCACCGTATCTACTCTCCACGGTCTTCGTGAACACTGTCAGCTACGGCCGCTATATTTGCTTGACTGCGTGCTGGACGTGGTCTACTCGGTCGAATATTATGCAATAATGAATGCTGGGTGTCAAGATGGGTGATGATGTTGCCAATAGTACGCTCAGTAAGCCGACTATGTTGACCATAAGTTGAGCGAAACGCACACATTATTTACAGAACGTGAATTTTCGTATTAAAGTTGAATGATTTGTAAACGTTGTTCAGGCGTAGGTATTTCCATGATAAAATGCCAAACAATGCTAAACAAAAACAAGATGACAGCTTGAGATTGGAGCAGCCAGATCCAGAGGAATGACCTTTTTATTGAAGATTGGTCGCTACCCATACAATATACAAGCAACAACAACAAATACATGTAAAATTCCAAAATACGCGCACATTACTTTTTATATGGTGTTGAAAAAGAGAGAGAAAGAGTGAAAAAAATTAAAATTAAAATATATTAAAAAAAATGTACAAAAAATTAATTGAAAAGTTTTGAAAAAAAATTTTACATAATTTTTTTCGTTTCCTTTACCAAAAAAAAAAAAAAAAAAAAAAATCGAAATCGAAAAGTCAAAATTTTAGTTAGGTTTTTTTAATTTTTTTATTTGTTTTTGGTGTAGCAGAACACGCTAGGATCCGCTAGTAATAATAATGAAATGAAAAAATAAAATTTAAACAAAAATCAGGAAAAGTTAATTCAACCGCCGAAAAAGCTTATCCATCTATTTTTATACCATTCTTATACATGAAATCGTATATTAACTTTGACCTGAAATATGCCCTGGAGAAGAGATGGACTCAGAATCACGAGCTGAGTTGTCCGTCTGTCCGTCTATTTGTCTGTCATTTGAGTGCAAACTAATCCCTTAACTTTTGAGATATTAAACTAAATTTGGTTGGTACGCTTAGACGATTATTTGTCGGAAATGGCCGGATCGGACCATTATATCATTCCGATTTCAAAGTTTTGGTCATAAATCCGTCAAAAAAAAAAAAAGCCTACGAACGTTAAATTTGGTATACTACACATACATAAGGAATTGTAAATTTATTCTAAAAATCTTTGAAATCGGACGAATATAAGTTATAGCTTCCATAAGCCGATATTTTCAGGTGTGATATTTTGGTGAAAACTCAGTCAAAATAGTATTTAGAAGCATGAAATTTGGTATTATCCACACATATTATGAATAGAATATTGGCACTGAAAATCATCGAAATCGGAATACTATATCATGTAGCCCCCAAACAACCGATTTATTCCGATATGAAGATTTGGGTCAAAAAACCTCAAAAAAGCATCTAAAAGCGTGCATTTGGGTATCCTACAAACGTAAATTGAAGTTCATGTTGACACTGCAAATTATCAAAATCAGATTTTCCAATTTGCAATAATTTTGATATATTCAAGAAAGATATAAAGACTTCGGCGTGACTGAAGACAGTAGTTCTTTCTTGTTTCTATTTTTTTTTTCCTTTCTCGATATATGTACGTTAAGTTCAAATCCGTAGTTGTTCTATACACTGACTAACTAGTATACAAGATATTGGTATTTTTAACACGTAAAAGATGAAAATTATTAGTTTTTAATCAGAAATTAAGCAATCTGGTAAAGCGAGTAGTATTTAAAAAAAATCTTATTCCTGAAAAAATAAACGCCTATCGAATGAATTAGTAAGTAAGTTCTGTAACTACTAGTAGCCTATTTATTTTTTGGAAAATCTCTTCCGTAGCTCAAATAAAATTTATTCTTGTTAAGAAAATACGTTGAAAATTAGAATCTAAGTACAATAATTTTGAAATGTATCTTCATTTAGGGGTTATAAGTTTCTAACTTCTTAACTCTTCGCGCGCAATAGCCGAGTGGTTAGCAGTGCGTACTGCCATTCGGAAGGCCGAGGTTCGAGTTCTGGTCCGACTATATTTATCCAAAATTTTAGAAAAATAATATTGTTAACTGCTGTCGCTCCTCAGCAGGGAATGCCATATCCTCCGAGTGTAGTTCTGACATCAAAATACGAGCTTAAAAATCATCCGAAAATCGCTCAAGTGGTTACAAGTGTTAATTATTATTATTTTCGGGTTTTATAGAAGTTTTTCTCGAAAAACGGGCATCTACCAGTAGTATATTCTTTTGCAGATACTTTGTTTTCCACCAAAAATATTCTTAAGAATTTTTACGTAGACTTGAGCACTCACATTATGGACAACGACTTTGATATATATTAAAAGTTACATGTCATCTTCATTTACGCTGCACTCTTTTAACGATTCGTACAGCCAGTTTTCAATACCAGTTAACGTTGAGATATCACGTAACTCCATGACAGGTCAGAAGTTTCTTAGTTTTAAACATTCTTTTCTGCGTGTTTTTTTTTCTTTAGTGTAAATTTTTATTAAAAGTCCTTGTGTATCCAAAAATGGTCTATTTTTATTCGTACGCTTGTATCTGCCTTTATAATAATGCTGCACATGTTTACTGTGGAAACCTGATGTCTTATACTTGCAAAAATTTTATATAGGAAAATTTTATTAAAATGTACTAAAGATGTATTTAATTGAAAAACGTAATATTGCTTCCATGTACAAAACTTCGTAAAATATATTCATTGCTTTCTTTCTTTATGAATGAGCAACTTTAACATTTACTCTGTTTTGTGTTTCATTGCTAGAAGCTGAAAGTCATCGAAAATGTATAGTGTTTTAACTTTTTTATACAAATATTAAAAAGAATATAATAATACAAACATATCTAAAAATTGCAACATTTGTTGTAAGCAAACAATGTAGTAACTATTTCTTTTTTTTTCATTTATAAATTTTCTTTTTACAAATTCCTATACGAAAGGGAATTATATCACCTACGGCGCAGCAATGTTCAGTCCTTTTTCAGCTCACGTTAGTCGAGATCTAAAACATTTTATCAAGAATATTTTCGATATATTGGCGTGGGTGTACTTTGTTGTAAACCCAATTGCCAGTTTTCCTCTTATGTTGTTTATTTTTATTTTTATACTGACGTGAATTTTAGTTATTTTTTATCCCTATCGGCCTATCAGCCGGTGGTATACGCGAATGTGTATTTTTCCGTGTCGTTCCTTAGGGCAATATGTTAGTAGCAGTTATTTTGTGTATTGCGCATTTAATGAAGTTATTTTATTTTACTTTACTTTTTTCTTCTATATTATATAATTTTTTTTAATTTTTTTAATATTTTAAATTTTAAAGTTTGTTTGTGACAATTTTTTACGATCTCTCACTTCATCAGATGTTAATTCGTGAAATTGAATTTTTTTTTCTATTTTTGTTGTTGTATTTTTCTCATATTACTAAATAACTTGTAAAAAGATGGATTGTAAAAATCTTGATTGATTTCTTTTTACGGAACTTCAAAGATTACCTAAAATTCCACCCTCTAGACAAGGATACACCTTTAAATGGTCAACAAATCAGAGGCGTTTGAATGAATTTCAACAAAAATTTACAAACATTCTTTATCTGTAAACCGTTTCATTTTATAAAATATTTTGTACATAATTAAATTTCTATTAATTGAACAAAAGTGTACAAAATTTGATCTACATCTTTCGCGAAAATTCAAAAACATAAACTCTTTAATCCAACTCAAGGGAACTGAAAATGTATAGAATTGAGCTTAAAAAGATTTTATTATTATTTTACATGAAATAAAAGTTTCAAAATTCACTTATGTAGCCAATATTCTACTACCTAATATAGATTTCTTAACAAAAAATATCCAACTTCTCAAAAGAATGCATTGTAATAGTAAAAATTGTAGCGAATGGTTAAATTCTAAGGATCTGCAAGAAATCAATATTTTCCATTTTACTACCTGCCAATGCGATTCACATCGCCAGTATATTAAATTACTTGGAAAACGTGTTCAATGAACTGTTTTATTATTTTATATCCCATTTAAATGCTATCGTCCGACTGAGTGACAGCATAATTTTCACTCCTCTTTCGCCATGTTTCTGCTTCATATTTTCAGAAAATTATAGTATGCTGACTTTAAAGGACACTGTGGATGTTTTTTTTTTTTTTTACTTACAAATCAGATTTCAGTTTTTGTCTGTAAGTGCTCTCTTTAAGCAATTTAAAAATTTAAATGGAAAAATATGTGCATTTCATACAGTAATACTGCTAAAGTATGACACACCAATGGCTGAAACATGTACACTCATACATATATATGTATATGAATACAGCACCTCTCTGAAAGTCTCTTGTAAACTCTGTAGCACTTCCAAATCATTGACTACTCAAACACAAACATAAATAAACATGTTGAGATGCCACTCACGCAGCGTGTAAACATAACAGTAAATAAACGTATTAGAATTTTGGCCGTGGCCATGATTTTGATTTTGATTTTGCCTTGTGGCTCGTGACACATTAAATTAAGTGCTCCCAAGTATCGCTTTAAGTATTGACAACAGCAACAAGAACACAATGTCCTTGTGTTGTGTGTTTGCAAATAGTTTATTTGTATTTATGTTATGTATGTATATGCGTACTATGTATGTGTGATTTAATTTCGTTTGTTGATTTGCTCTGTTGTGTATTTTGGTCTCGGCCTCTGCACCGCTGCGACACACTTGACTAAGTGGATTCGAACATGACAGTCACTTGCCTGCTGTTTGCCTGGCAGCCAAATGCTGCATATCTCATTGGAATACTATGGGTATTAGCGAGACTAAATAGAAATGAAGTTTTGTCTGTGATGCTAGTAGAAATACGAAATTTTATAAATGCTAATGGCAAGGCCGTTAGACTACTTCTTTTTTTGTCAAATAGTCTTAGATCTATTTGCAATTATAAAATCAGTAAGCAGAAAGACATTCAGTTGTACTTGTATATCTACTTTTCAATATTAGAATGATAGATTTTTAAGAGCCGGTATTTTATTTCCGAATCGGAAAGGAATAGTTACCTTACTAGTTAACGAAAATATGTTTCATAGCAACACAGCAAAATCTATCATACTTCGAGTTTTGAGACGAAAACAAAACTCATTTACCTAAGAAGACTTCACTCATGCTATGAGCTGATCAAACTCGGTCGGCATGGTAGTGTGAAACGACGATAGTCACAGTTGATGACCGACGCAACTTCCGGCAGAAACTAATTTTGGCAATTGAGTTTTCCGACAGCATTGTCGGAGCTGCTCCCCGAAGGTTAACCTGATTTCAGTGCCTGCAATTATTTGTTATAGGAAATTAATTTCTCTATAAATGATGCCGATATATTTCTACATAAATATATAGAGGAGCGTGTGCGAAGGATAAAGAGACAAATCATTTCAATGTAATCAATCTCAGATATCTCACGCAATTTTTCCGTTTATCCTGAGTTTATTCAATTTTTTTTGCCATTTAATAACCATCCAAACCTCACTGAAATCAGTTAATAATTAAGCCAAACACAGCGGCCTAAATGGTCAGCATTACTTACCACCATTCGAAAGGCCACCGTTCAAGTCTTGGTCCAAACACCATCGAAAAATTATAGAAAATTAATTTAATTTCTCTAATTCTGGCGATCTCCGCAGAAAATGTCAATTCTTTCGAAGATATTTCAGATATGAAATAAAAGTTTGTCATAAAAATCCATTGGTCGTTCGGTGGAGGCTTAGTATAAATTTTAGGTTCATCCATTTGTTGGAAAAAACATTGAAGACGCACACCACAGATTGGAGGATGAGCTCGGCGGGAAATTGCTTCAGCGGTTTATAGGCGCCAATTATATACATACACAAAAGACATTGAAATGGATAGAAAGGATAACAGTCACAAAGGGAATTTGTCCGTTATATTGCTTACCTTGTGAACTTGTTAAAATCTATTCAAAATTATTGGGTCCCCAATAAATTATTTAATAGCAATTTTGCTTTTTTTAGGCATGCACTTTTTTTTACACGGGTGACACTCATTGAGGTGTCATAATTAATATTTTTTGTTTTGTTACCAGACATAATAACAAGCAAAAGAAATGTGTTTCTGATCAATAATAATGCAGGGTATAATTTCCCAAGTTCAGATTACTAACATTCAAGGCTTGGATTTGTGACTTGCTAATTGAACTGACCAACATATGCAGTCATTTAAATTCAAACCCCATTGCGGTTGGAGTCATCGAAATCCTCGAAATGAAAGCTTCCTCATCTCGGATTTGTCATTATTGCCACAAAAATCACTTTGACCATCAGCTTACCTCTCAATGATACGTTCCGTGCTTTGGCTGTCTTATGTTGCGAAACATGATTACTACCAAGAAAATCTGTGCTTACATCAAAGAAGCTTAAAAATTGAATTGTAAATTAGGTGTCTTCATTCTTACTCATTTTCTATGCAGTCGAGCAAGTTGAGCCTGGTCTCTAAACCACTTCCGATAAAGAAGAGCACCATATGTATTGTAACGAATTTGCTAAGTTCGCCTCGATGATTTTCCAAATCCTTTGAGTCCGATCACTGGATTGCTAAACAAAACTCCCAAGATTTATTCGTTCGGCTTCTTAACCCTCAGGAATTTATTTATATAGTAATTACAATTTTCGTCTATAGCCAATGGCTTATTTAACAAATCTTTTTTTTAATATTTGCTTCTTCACGATTAGTACACACTAGGACTATAGCGACGATTTCTTGTTTCCTAACCTGAAGAAATGGTTGGATGGTAAGAGATTATGGTCGAATGAAAAGAAACAAAGGAAACAAATGCCTATTTCGAGGGACTTGAAAAACTTATAATTTGGCAGGAATACAAATTTCGTTAAAAAGAGATTATGTTGAGAAATAAAACGCTTATTTGCTGAGAATTTTTATTTTATTTTATTCAAAAAGTCACAGACTTATCAAACCACTCTGGTATTAATCGACGACAATTTAGTGCATTTGTTTGGTATTCATTTGCTTCAGGAAGATTTTGATAAAATATTAATACAAAAACTGCTTGGCTATTCAATAATTCAATAAAAGTTCTTACGAGTACCACTTCGAAGAATGACCATCATTCAAACGAGATTTTTTGTTTCCAAATTGAACAAATAAAGTTGCTTGCAGAATGATTGCTTAGTAAACTCTTTGACATTGCTCCAAAATTACATCTTTCGTCATAGATCTGGAACCATTGGTTCGGTTCTCTCAGCTACTCATTACTTCTGTATATTTGTAACTAACGAAATATGAAATTTATTAATTCGGACTGTAGATTTAATATACATAATGGACAACAGGGTACTTATTGCAGATTGAGAGATAATAATGTAAAAGTGCACTTAAATCCATAAATAAACACACACATACACACACACACACATCTGTACATATATGTGTTCCATAAATATCAAATCATTCATTCGATTTTTTCCACAAATTCATTCTGCGATAATAACTACTAGACAATCCATGAGTTTATCAGAGAAGCAAAAAAAAAAAAAAAAAGAGTAATTGTGAAAATGGAGAGCTCTATGCCACCACTATATGCATATATCGGCATGTATGTACTCCTATGTATACTCTTAGACAGAGGTGCCGACAACTTTTTCAATTAACACAGTGATGAATGTGCACAAATTGACACTGCCAACTGCAAGAGACACTCAGTGTGGTGAGAATGAAGGGGAGGGCTGAGTGCGGCGATTGCATAGCGTTGGTGTTGAAGTCAGAGTGGCACATTTGCACACACACAAACACACACACATTCACACACATAGAATGGTTGGTTGTTTTCATTTGCGCTGT
The DNA here is from genome assembly GCA_030068015.2 of Neoceratitis asiatica. Classification (NCBI taxonomy): domain Eukaryota; kingdom Metazoa; phylum Arthropoda; class Insecta; order Diptera; family Tephritidae; genus Neoceratitis; species Neoceratitis asiatica. Next base: position 30,680,063 of record CM061528.1, read on the forward strand.
TGATGTTGTTATTGTCGGGAAAAAAGCAACCGGAGGAAAATAGCGAATGTGCGGCATGCAATTAAAATGACATTTCAATTCAGCGAAATGAACATTTGATTGGCGCGCGCTGTGTGTGTGAGAGGGTGCGAAAAATTGTTTTGCAAAACGGGTATACACCGACAGTGAGGGTCAAGTAAACAAAGAGACAAATAAATAAACAAAGAAACAAGGAAACCAAAACAGTTAAACAGTTAGTTTTGAATAAGTGTAAAATGTGTGTGTGGGTGTGTGTGTGTGTGTGAGTTTTTAACGTCTGTTTAAAAACCCAATTAATACTGACAATGAATTAGTTACGAATTTTCAACGAAGTAGTTTTTTTCTTTCTTTTTCTATACAAATGATGCCTCGTTCGATGGTAGATCGACAAATAGGAGCTCGCAGTAGTGCTACAATTCGTTAGTGAATCATGTATTATTTTCGAATCGTTGAGGATTTGAGATTTTTTATGTGTAAAAACACATATTATTCTTTTCAGATACATTTATTCGATTTTATCTCAAATTCAAAATAATCTCAAACATATTCATTAATATTCTCAAGCTCGACTCAAGTTCGATACAATATCCCCCTCGCTTTTTTATTTCTTGAGAGTGAGGTTTCATTTATTACTGAATTATAACTGGCTTTCTAATTTTGTATCAATATTAACATTCTTACAAATTTCTCTTTTGGATAATTGTTCTTGAGCATATACATATTTTAATAAGATCCAAAACCTAAGACCAGCGTTATTAAGACTAGATATTAAGTCAGCTCAATAATGACCTTTATTTTTCCCAAGCATGCGTGCCGATTTTCGCCAGGCTGGAGAGGGTGATATGGTGTCTTATTCGACTCAAGGCTATAGTGTTTCATCATTTCGTCTTCTCCATTGCATGTTCTGTACTCAATCCACAACCTACGTTGGAATTTCTAGAGTACCTTAAGTTTTCCTCTATGGTTCACTACTTTAGACAACATTTGAATTTTCCGAAAAGTCTGTGGGAGTCAATGCTGACGATGGCATATGTTAAAAGAAGAAGAGAACAGAAGCTTTCAAACAGGATGCTTCTCTCCTTAGTTTAGCGCATGGTGAATGCAACATATAAGAAGAAGACTGATCACAAATTTATCTAGAGGTTACGGTGGCGTGGTTTAAATTAGCTTGGCTTTAAAAAAAAGTTTATGTCATTTAATATAAAAATAATTTTAATAATATTTTCATTTAAGAATATTAAAATGTTTAACTTTAAGAATATTAATATATATTTTGTTATATATTCGTTAATAATCTTCTCTTGAAGGACTTTTTCTCTGCTTCGACGCAATAGTGTACTAAAATTTTTTTATAACTATTATTTTTTTATGCATTTAGAAATAAACTAGGTATAAAGAACTAAAAAAAATTTGGTGACTATGAATTGTTAGTTCATGCTCTGCGCTTTTTAACCGCTGAAACGATCTTCCGCCGAGCTTCTCCTCCAATTTATGGTGCATTTCGGGATGTTTTTTCAACAATTGGGGGCACCTACAGTTTATTCTGAGCCACCTCAGAATGACCTAGGGATTTGTGTGAGCAGATTTTATTTCATTTCATATATTACTCTAATGGACTCGAACCCTGGCATTCCGAATGGAAGTTCAGTACTACTTCCGCGGTTATTGCGATTGCCGGAGCGTTAGACCCACCAAAGTTTATATACCGATCATATCAGAACAACTTAATGATTTAAAATGATTCGGTACACAGTCATGCGCTTAATTTAATTCACGTCGAAAATCAAACTGAAACAGGAAATTGAAAGGAAGAAAGGGAAAATATCACTAAAAGATTTATATTTGCTTGCAGATTGACATGGGCATTGTCTTGCGGACAAGTTGACTCGTGGTAATAAATCAAATTGAAAACCCGAAAGCCAAGTAAAAAATAACAAGTGAGTAACAACAATATTTTTAGCAGTAGCAGGCACGAAATTTCATACAATTAAAAAGTATCAAATAAAAAAAAAAAACGCGCAAACAAGAGAAAGCCAAACTAAGAGATTGTTTTCACAACAGAAAAGTTTGCATATACAAATGAATGAAGGGCCAAAAAAAGAAAGTAAAACAAAAAGCAAAAAAAAAAAAATATAGTGGCGCAGGAGTTGCGGTTTGTAGAGCCATTTTATTTTGGTATTTGCTGAGTTCGATGACTTACGGAAAAACAGATTGTATTTTATTACAGATTGCGCTGTTTTTCTCTATCATTAGTAACATATATATATATTTACATACACAGAAGACATATATATATATATATATAAGTCTTCTGTGTATGTGTTTGTCATTGAACTACTTCAAACCGGTTGCACCGGTTTTGGTGAAATTTTCTTTGCGTGTTCAAGTGGATCCTTTTAATATCTTTTTCTTCTTGAAAGTGAACCACGGACCAACATATTCAGAAAAAAACGCACCAGGACCTACCTATTCGAATAAATCATTCTTCTTCTTCTTCTTTAATGTAGGCACTGCTTACGCGATTATAGCCGCATCAAAACAGCGCGCCACTCATTCCTTCTCTTCGCTGTTTGGCACCAGTTTGTTAAACCAAGTGGACCCAGGTTGTTCTCCACCTGATCGTTCCAACGGAGTCGTGGTCTTCCTCTTCAGCGAATTTGGAGCGCTTTCACCCATTCGGATGACATGAACTAGCCAGCGTAGCCGCTGTTTCTTGATTCGCTGAACTATGTCAATGTCGTCTTATAGCTAATACAGCTCATCGTTCCATCGTCTGCGGTATTCGTAAGTGACCATAAATCTTCCGCAAAACTTTTCGCTTGAAAACTAATAAAGCTGACTCATCGGCTGTCGACATCGTCCAGGCTTCTGCACCATGTGATCAGGAATGATGAGCGACTAGTACATTTTGGTTTTGGTTCGTCAAAAGAGGACTCTACTTTTCAATTACCTACTTAATTAAAAGTAGTACCTGTTGAAAAGCGTTGGATTTCAAGGCTGACATTGTTGGTGTTGTTAATGCTGGTTTCCAGATAGACGAAATTATCTACGACTTCGAAGTTATGACTGTCAACAGTGACATTGGAGCCAAGTCGCGAGTGCGATGACTGTTTATTTGATGACAGGAGATATTTCGTCTTGCCCTCGTTCACTACCAGACCCATTCGCTTCGTTTCTTTATCCATACTGGAGAACGCAGAATATATGTTGCAGTTGTTATGACCAATGATATCAACATCATCGGCATACGTTAACAATTGTACACTCTTGTAGAAGATTGAACCTGTTCTATTTAGCTGAGGTCGCATTATTTCTTCTAGAATCAAATTGAATAAATCAGATGAGAAAGGGTCACCTTGTCCTTCTAAATTCCGACTGCGCTTCTGGTATTATCCAGAGTCAGTTTACATAGCCGTATGAGTTTTGTATGGATATCAAATTCTGGCATAGCGTGTATGGACAGCTCCTTATTGTGCTGCTTCAAAATCGATGAAAAAGTGGTGTGCATCGATTCATTTTTTGGCCGGTCTTCTCTTAAAATTGGCGCATGTTGAATATCTGGTCACTGGTGGATTTACCAAGCCTAAAGCCACATTGATAAGTTCCAAGCAGTTTTTTAACGATGGGCTTATATGCGATATTCAGAAGGACTATCCCGTCGGGTTTCCGTTATTGTGGATTGGGCAAAGTACATTTAGCTGATGCATTACTTTGTCAGCTCTGATCCGTATTTGAAAAACTCTGCTGGTAAGCCATCGGCTTCCTCCGCTCTGCTATTTTTTGGAGCGGGCAATCGCTATTCGAACTTCTTCATAGTCGGGTGATGGCACGTCTATATCATCGTCAACGATTAGGGCTTGGGGTTTTCCACTTTCACTGCCATTGAGCAGGTTGGAGAAGTATTCCCTCCATACATTAAGTATGCTCCGGATATCTGTCACTAGATTACCTTGTTTTATTGGTCTCTATACCAGTTTTCTCCGGTCTTGAAACTTTCTATAAGTTGCCTCATTTTCTCATAGAATTTTTGAGCACCGCCCTCGTCGGCCAGCTTCTCAAGATCTTCATACTCACGCATTTCGGCATCTTTTTTTGTCTACAAGTTCGTCTCGCTTCCCTCTTCATCTCTCGGTATCTATCCCACCCCGCACGTGTTATTGTCGATCGCAAAGTTGCGAGGTAGGAAGTCTGTTTTCTCTCTACTGCAGTTTGACATTCCTCATCGTACCAGCTGTTTTTCTGGTATTGTTGAAAACCAATTGTTTCCGAAGCAGCGGTACGAAAAGAATTTTCTATTTCGTTCCACAGCTCCCTTATATCGAGTTGCTGATGAGTGCTCTCAGAGAGTAGGTATGCAAGCCGAGAAGAAAACTTGCTGGCTGTCTGCTGTGATTGCAGCTTTTCGACGTCAAACCTTTCTTGTGTTTGTTGACAGGTGTTCTTTGCCGCACAGAGGCGAGTGCTTATCCTTGCTGCTACAAAATAATGACCCGAGTCGTAATTTGACCATCGGAACGTACGAACGTCTAGAACATTCGATACATGTCTTCCTTATTTCACAACATGATCGATTTGGTTGCGTGTTTAACGATCTGGCGTCAGCCATGTAGCTTGATGAATTTTCGTATGCTGGAATCTGGTATTACAGACCCGAATTTCGGGTCCCGGCGAAGGCAATCAGCCTAAACCCGTTTGGGGATGTTTCGCCGTGAATTTTCCGATTGTTGCGCCCAAAGTGCCTTCTTTGCTTATTTTGGCGTTGAAATCGCCTAGCACATTTTTGACATCGTGGCGGAGGCAGCGCTCATAAATGCGATCTAGGCTCTCATAGAATTAATAAATAGCATCTTTGGTCACATCGTGCATCTCTTCTGTCGAGGCGTGCGCGCAAATCAACGTTATGTTGAAAAAATTTTTTTGATGAGGATTGTGGCTAGACGTTGATCCACCGGGGTGAATACCAGGACTCGGCAACGGAGGCTCTCTCCCACCACAAACCCATCCCGTTTCAATGGCTGCTGTAATAGATTTCCCAAGGACCCACCTTCTTCTTCTGTCATCTTCTGTGATCCTTTAAACGTTTGCAGAAGTCATCATTAAAAGGGGGGTTTCTCATTCGAGGGATGTGTTGATTTTTCATTGGACTGTAATTTTTTTTATGTGCTGGGTCTCAAACTCAACATACAACCGCAGGCGATGTGCCTTCTCATTTTAGCTTGCCTCCAAACGGATGTTTGTTGGTTACCCAGAGTATACTTGGTCAAAGGCCGGAAGTCGTGAGCGCTTGAACATTATGTAAAAGAATCATTTTGGCTATGGTAGTCAAAAACTTTCCTCACTTGCGAGAACTTCTTCTCTCCATACTTTGGTTGGGTACAAGATTGCAAGCATGTAGAATTGGGAGGAAGTTTTTATTCTACGAATTTTGATTATCCCCCCAATATTTCATTACATCTCGAGCGGATTAAATTTGCTTTAGTAATTCAACTTTCGTTTGGGAGCCAGTCGTTGAAAGTCTATGGATTTAATAGTAAATTTTAACTGAAATTATTAGTTTGGAGAAATAACAAATACTGAATTTTACCCAATGTTGATGTATATCTCGTGCAACACCCTTTTAATTTAAAATAGTAATTCCTGCATAAAATGAATCCATGCAACATATAATTAGTGGGAAAAAAATTTTACTTGTAACTGATGCCAATCTTGTAGTTCTAACCAAAAAACCTCAACACAATTCGTTTTGATAGTAGTGAAAGAAATATGAAAGGTTTTTCGTCAAAAAGTCATATTATGCTTGTAAGTTACACTAAAGCCAACTCATATTTTATATCACAACTTAATGTTTACCAAAACACACACTCAAAAACAAACGCATGAAAAAATAAATATTACTTTGTGGTTACTTACTTTCATTAGATATATTTCATACTTATGCATACATTTATATCTGTATAAAAATATATATTTGCGCGTTGTTATGCACATTTTTTTTTTATTTTACCACATCCCACATTTTGTTAGCTTTTCACAATTTTTTCGTTACAGCCTTTTCGCTGCCGGCAATCTTTATTTTCCCATTTCTCATAATCACAGAGTATTCCGTAATTTCCTTTATTTTTTGGTGTTGCCTTGTATTGGCTGCACTATAAAAAAATATATATATATATAAATTATGCATTGATAGCTCCGGGAATTTGTAGTAATTTTATGCGAAAGTTCAATACAACGAAATTATATCAACAAAACAGTCGGTTAAACACAGCCTGTAGGAAACATCTCAGTATTACAGATGATACGAAAATAAATTAGCTGAGCTGAGTCCACCAGCGGATTCAACTCCTTATTTATCAGGGGTATATGTAATCCACATAATGTATCTGTGTCTTTTCTAGCGTCACCTATACCAGCTCGCTCAAGTAGTAATTTGATAGAGGTTAATGTCATCCTCTAATACAGATATCAATATCTTTTTGCGGAAAGTTTCAATATTAACTTCCAATCTTTTCCAATAAAGATCTCGAAATTGTGAACTTAAATGACTTAGATTTAGAAATAAGTTAAGGAGAACAGTTCATTCATATTTTCTTGAATCTAAAAATTTTCCATAAGGTAAGTTTCTACTTTATTTACACCCACCATTAGCTACATACAAATAACTGTATATAAAGTGTTCTCCATTTAATGGTTTCGAAAGTGCAGAGTTACATTTTGACATCTGTCAAACTTAACTGTCTCAGCGAAGCATGTTTTGTTTTAGTTAAGAGTTAGACATTCATGAAAATGGATCTCTTGACAACCGCATAATGCGTTAAAACTGTTGAAACCTAATACAATTTTGTTGACTCAAACGTGGTCACGTTTCGTAATTTTAGAGGAGATTATGGTGCGCCAAGTCGTCCAACTGCTCCAGCAATTGGTCAAACTTTAAAGAAATTTGAAGATATCGGATCGGCTACAGATATTGTAAGGCTTGTGCATCATCGTTTTGCTCGTTCCACCTTAAATATCGTTGCTGTGAATGAAAATGTAGAAGAAGACACGAATGTGTCTATTTCTCGAAATTCTCAATAGCTATGTCCTTCTTACGGTATATTAAGGTGAATTTTGTACTTGGACAAGAACTGAAGCCATCTGACTATTCACAACGTCATTGTTACGTCGATTTGGTCCTTGAACAAAAAGCAGTGGACCGCGATTTTTACAACAAAATTATCTCCAGCGACGAGGCACATTTCTCACTCGGGGGATACGTAAATATGGAAAATTGTCGCATTTGAGGCTTCGCGAATTCTCAAATAACTGAAGAAAGGCTATTAGTTCCACAAGAAAAAACTTACTGTCTGGTGCGCTCTTCGGTCCGGAGTTATGATTGGAACTTACTTTTTGAAAACGATAACGGCGAAACTGTCGCTATTAATTCGGAATGTTATTGTTGTATGATAACCGATTTTTTCTTGGCTTTTAATTGAAGAACACGACTTGGAAAATATGTGGTTCCAACAAGATGGTGTCACATGTTAATTAGCACGAGGGAATATGATTTAATTACGAGAGAGATTTCTCGGCCGCGTTGCACTTTGCTTTGTAGGGCTATGAAAGACCGTGTTTATGCGGGTAAACCTTTATCACTTGAGTACTTGAAAACCAATATTCGTCAAGTTGTGGCCGAGTTACCGCCCAAAAGTGCCAAAAAGTGGTTGAAAATTATTTCAAAGAGACCGAAGTTTGCAAAAATTCACGAGGCAGTCATTTGAATGATATATTTTTTCACACATAATTCCAAGGTTCAAACTCAATATTAAAAAAGGAATTTCGTTAAAAAAAATTATTTTAAGAGCATTTTATTTACGTTTATTTTGTAAACCGAAAAATTGATAACTTCGTAAATATATATTTATAGATAACTTTTCAATACAATGGAGCTGCAAGAAAAGTACAAACTTCCGAAAAGAGACGAACGAGCAAAAATGTATTTTTCTATTAAAAATAAATGGTTATTGCGAATACTTGCACAAGCAAGCACATTGATATGATAATCGCAAACTTGACAGTGTCCGAAAAAAAATTTATATAATATAGTTTAAATATTTAATTATGATTTAGTGCGGGGAAAGTGAAAATTATTTATTTATTTTATGAATTTATTTCTTTTTATTTTAATTGTATTTTTTTAGCTGAAGTGGATTTTTATTACTTTTATTTAATTTTTGTTTTTTAATAGAATTGTTTTTTTTTTTAATTTAAAAAAATAAAACTAAATTCAATCATCGATTTATTTTACCCAAACTCCAAACTGTTTGTTCATTCGCAAAAACTGTTAGCCACAATTTGGTCTGAAAGTAATTACCAACTCTGTCAGTCTAATGAGCGTAAATTACTTTCCAAGCTTAATATTTCTGATTGCACAACTTCCACATGGTAATAAATGGCAGTCGCGAACAGCAGGCACAGATGTACCTACAAATATGTTAAAAATCGGTGAATCACCTGCATATCTCTTTAGCAGGATATATATTATATATATATATAATATATATATATATATGGTGTTTTTTATAGAGGTATAGAATTTTAAGTTGGCATCACTTTTCAAGATGGCGACCGATTTAACAGCTGTCAAGTGATTTATTTTCAGTTTGGTTTGGCAATTCATCATGAATAGATTCACGCCTAACAACGCTTGCAAATAGTGCAATTTTATTTCGAAAATAATGGTTCTGTGCGGAAAATGTATCGCGCACTACGTCCGTTTTATCGTCGACAAAATCGTCCATCAGAGCAGTTAATTCGATTAACCATGTAACGTTTTCGCACCACGTTTACTCTTATTGATAACTCGCATCCCCAGAGACGCCGTACGGTGCGTACAGAAGAAGCTATTGCTGATGTAGAGCGTAGCATTGAGGAAGACCCGAATGAGTCCATCCGCCATCGAGCACAGGAATTGGATCTGTGTCCATCCACTTTATGGAAGATTTTGCGGAAGGATCTTGGTTTGCGTGCTTACAAAATCCAACTCGTGCAAGAATTGAGGCCAAACGATCATCAAGTAAGGCGTAGATTCGTCGAATGGGCCCAAAACGAGATTACCGTTGTTCCCGATTTTCATAATCGAATTTTGTTTAGCGATGAAGCGCACTTCTGGTTGAATGGCTACGTCAACAAACAAAACTGCCGCATTCGGAGAGAAGGTAATCCTCAAGTGTATGTTGAAACACCGTTACATCCAGAAAAACTGACTGTTTGGTGCGCTTTATGGGCTGGTGGAATCATTGGTCCGTACGTTTTCAAAAACGATGGTGGCCAGAATGTTACAGTCAATGGTGATCGGTATAGAGCCATGATTACTAACTTTTTCATTCTTGAATTGAATAACCACGATATCCAGGAGATGTGGTTTCAACAAGACGGCTCACATGTCACACAGCTCGTGCCACAATAGATTTATTGAAAGACACATTTGGTGACCGTCTAATTTCACGTTTTGGACCTGTGAATTGGCCTCCAAGATCTTGTGATTTAACACAGCTAGACTACTTTCTGTGGGGCTATGTAAAGTCATTGGTCTATGCGGATAAGCCACGGACGCTTGACCCTTTGGAAGACAACATTCGCCGTGTTATTGCCGATATACGGCCACAAATGTTGGAAAAAGTCATCGAAAATTGGACGTCCAGATTGGACTACATCCGCGCCAGCCGTGGCGGTCATATGCCAGAAATCATATTTAAAATGTAATGCCACAAGATTATCTTTCGGATAAATAAAATTCATGTCAATCGAATAATCCATCGTTGTTTTATTGCAACTTAAAGTTCTATACCTATATAAAAAACACCCTTTACACATTTAAGGTTAAGGCTATGTGGTAACGCAAACTTTTACATATGTATGTATGCATCTTTATATATATGTGTATGCTAATTTAGGCGAAAAAGTTGAAAAGTTTCTTGTCTGTCCCAAAAGCATTAGTAAAAGTTATTAAAACATTTGCTTAACACAAAAATTTGTGTGACAGATCGAAATGGGGCTAAGACAATCGCATGAAATGCAAATTTTTTTATATTCCTTTTACGTCTCTTTTCACTTCTTTTCTTTTCTTTTCTTTTCTTACCTTTATTTGATTTGCTTTCGTTCTGTTTTATTAACTTCAAATTAATAAAAATTCATAAAAATTTTTACTTGCTATAGTAAGCAATCTTCAAAAATCCTCAGACTACCAACTTCAATAAACTGTCAAATGAATTCCGAAAGTTCAAAACACTTAAATGCCTTCCTTCGTAATTATAAAATTATGTAATAAAGGTAAAGGGAGCAAAGTAAAGCAAAGCAGGCGAGTGCAATGACTGCAGCTGGCAATTCAATTAGAGCGTGTAATTCAACTGCCAGCGCAATAACCGGAAATTCGCAATGCAAACATGCTGCAGCACTGCCGTCATGCTGACGATGTTGCCTGAGTGTCGTTCTACCCTTCAATTTTATGCTGTTAAGTTGACAATTTTTGCCCTCTGCTCTTCGACTAATACATTTCTCACGCGAGCTTATTTCGTTTCAATTACTTCTATTACGAATATTTATTTAGCTGTTTGGCTTATTTTCGGCGAAATTTGTTGGCGATGATTAAACGGAAATTTATATTTACCATCAAGATGGGCATGGAGCAAATGTAAATTCCACGAACAACTTAAGTTCAATTATAATTAAAAAAATGTTTTGATGAGTTTCACTCAGTGAAGCTGAGTCTAATTTAGTTTGGTTCAAAGACTGCACGTTGATTTATTATAAGAACATTTGAAAAAAAAAAATAAAATAAAAATAATTAATCTAAAAAAATTAGTAAAATAACTTAAACTAAAATATAACAGAAATAAATAATATAAGAAAAAATAATTAAATTTAAAAAATAATAATGTAAAGGTTTATTAATTAAAATTAATTTAACTAAATTACATCAAATTTACTACAATAAAATAATGTACTTTATAAAAGATAATAAAATAAGAAATAAAATAAAATTAATTAATACACATTAAGGAAAATAAAATAAAAAAATAAATAACATACATTACAAAACGAGTGAAGTGGAAAAAATTAATTGGCTAAATTTAATTGAAAAAATTTCCAAAAAATTAGATTATATATAATAAAATGAATTAAAATAAAATAAAACGAAGTTAAAAAGAAATAAACTAAAATAAATAAAAACGAGTAAACGAATCGACGGATTCTGGCATGACAGGCTAGTGCTGTACCAACGTCTGTCATGTAATCTGTTGTTGTAATATTCAATTCATTACTAACCAACAACTGTTAAGTGCGCTAATATTTAGCCGCTATTTTACTTAATGTTGCATACATTCATGTATTAATTGTCTGAGAAATGTATATAAGTAGGATTGATTGTTGGGCTCGACTTATATATTATGAATTGTTTAATGCGGGCTATAATTGTTTGTGGTTATAAGTAAATGAGCTTTATTCAAAGGCATATTTTGTCAAAATAAATTAAAATAAAGTAAATTAAAATAAAATAAAATAAAATAAAATAAAATAAAATAAAATAAAATAAAATAAAATAAAATAAAATAAAATTAAATTAAATTAAATAAAATAAAATAAAATAAAATAAAATAAAATAAAATAAAATAAAATAAAATAAAATAAAATAAAATTAAGTTAAGTAAAGTAAAAAAAAAAATAAATAAAAAAAAAAATTAAAATATAAAATATAAAAATAAAATAAAATAAAATAAAATAAAATAAAATTAAGTTAAGTAAAATAAAATAAAATAAAATAAAATAAAATGAAATAAAATAAAATAAAATAAAATAAAATAAAATAAAATAAAATAAAATAAATAAAATAAAATAAAATAAAATAAAATTAAACAAAATAAATCTACGATCTCAACTTGGTTGTGTGACTCTATACATAACAAGAAATACAAGTCCAAAAACATTGAAATCACTGAAAAGGTTATCGAAACCCACAAGGTTCATTCAAAACATGATCAGCCGAACAGTACAGCTGAGCTCTTGCGTGATACCCTGCGTCAAAAACTTGCGTTGAAAGCAAATCGTCTACACAGATATACATTGTCAGAAAAGCGCAAAGAAGCAAACTCAACTTTTCAGCGAAATAAAAAAATTTTCTATAGACGAATTCAAGGCCACGATACCGCAGCTGCAAATGAAGTGCCTCATATCATTAGTCACTTTGAAAAATTCTGGTACGCAATATGGGCATAGGATAAAACCCACAATCTTAGCGCAATAAGATATGAATATGAAAATGCTAAACGAATTAAAGAAATGGACAATATCAAACAAATGCACAACTGGAAGGCAACAGGACCCGACAATATCCATAACTTCTGGATTAAATTTTTTCTTGCATTCATGTATTCGTTGCCCAATTTCATACATCTTTTCTCACAAAAATCCCAAAAAATTTTTACTAAAGGACAAACATACATGGCGAAGGATAAAAATGACACTAAAAACCCGGCTAAATACCGGGAAATTACAGGTTTATGTAATTTGTATAAATTATTGCCAGCATAGCAAGCAAAAAGGCTGCGTAGAACATTCACGGGGATGCAAGGAGCAACTTATAATTGACGCCATCATAATGGAGCAGATGTGCCTCAAACAAAGGGACATATATACTGCATATATTGATTACCAAAAAGCATATGATAGTGTACCACATTCATGGCTCTTAGAAGTGTTACAGATATATAAAATAGTATAGTAGTCTGATACGGAAAAAGAAAGAGTGAAAAGAGCTACACGCACGATGCTAACAAAATACATAGCCCATCACCCTAAATCAGCAATTGAACGAATAAACTTGTCGAGATGCTTAGGCGGACAAGGACTTATTGATGTCATACATTTCTGTAAAAAGCAAGTCTCTAATTTACGTCGATACTTTTTGCACCAAAACACGACCCCTTACATAGCAATATGCAAGGCGGACAATAGATAAACACCTTTGGATCTCAGAAACAAGCAAACTGTTGAAATAACAGATGCATTACAAATCGAAAAGTTCCGTAATGATGGAAGCTGAAAACATTACATGGTACGCATCCACATATACTGAGCCAAACTGGAATCGACGCATGCGCCTCAAACTTATGGCTGCAACATGCGGTCATTTACTTGGAAACTGAAGGAATAATGTTTACAATTCAATACCAAGTCATTGCAACCAGAAATTATTTAAAATATATTGCTCGCAAACAAATTGATAATGACAAGTGTAGAAAATGCAAGTGCAACAAACTGAAACTATACATCACATCACAGGGGCGTGTGTTATGTTAGCAGCTACTGAATACTTGACACGACATAATAACGTAGCAAAAATTATACACCAGAGCCTTGCTATACGTACTACACTATTGGAAAAAAACTTACTTACTACAAATATAAGTCTGCTGGAGTTCTAGAAAATGAAGAGTATGAAATCTATTGGAATCGCACGATACTGATGGCTAGGAGCGTCCAATATAACAGGCCAGATGTTATTCTTGTCGAGAAGAAAGAAAAGCGAGCGCTTCTTATCGATGTTGGTATACTCAATTTGCGCAATCTTCAAGACTGCTACGGTAGAAAGAGAAGGAAATACTAGCAGCTGACATTAGAAGTGAAGCAGACGTGGCACTTAGACAAGGTTACAATTGTTCTAATCATCATCTCGTCGATTTTTTAATAACAATAATGATGTAACGTTGAATTTGACTAATGTCTATATATAAATATTTTTTTTAGATATAATTTATAATAGTAGTATAAATAATTTATAGAAGTAGAGATATAAATAAGTAGACTAGATATGACAATGCGATATTTTTTTTTAAATAAAGACACATTTTTCTATTTCAATATGAGACCTATTGGTTGACAAAAATATAAATAAATAGTTTGTATCCTATTAGTTTGATTGATTGTATTTAATTTAATTTAAAAAATACTCTCTCTTAAAAACAATCAGTCATTGAGGTTCGGTTTACAATGTGTTAAACTATCAGAACTACTACTCGACTATACTCGTTTTAGCAATAGTGTGAAGCTTAATTTAAGTTCCCTTTTTGTGTTAAGGGAACTCATATCTCTTGAAATGTTTCTAGTTTTTCGGTTTAGCATGAATATATATATATATATTAAATGAATATACAATTTTATAAGGTTTAGTTTGGTCAAAAAGCATGTCTTTCTAATTTTAAATTTATTTACGACGATTGCTTTACAGTGTTTATCTAATCAATTTTTAGTATAATATTTACAGGATAACTTTATATTTAACACTGTATATGAGTTTTGCAGTTATGAAAAATTTTAGTTTTTATCAGTGAACTACACAAACACATTTTATGATAATTTTATTATTTGTGAGTTCGTTTGTTACTCGTTGAAGGAGAGACTGATAACGCTTCACGTCTGCTGATATAAATTTATAATTTTTTAATTAGCATCTAAATAATTTTACGAAGGGAGCCAATAACGAAAAGTTTTCCTTACAACAGAATATATGTTTGTGTAGTAAAATCGAAAGCTTGACATACATAGTTAATGTAAACTCATGCCAAACATCTATTTCAACGCTCCTCAACTTTATAAAAAAATTTTATTCGGCCAAAAGTGGCACAAAATTCAAAATTTTTAACTAATTAATTTTACATAGCTTTTCGTTTTTCTGCTCTTCATTTGTATGAAACGATTTCATTTTGAATTGTTGAATTGCATATTTTTATGAAAAAGTTTTTGATTTGAGCATTAAAAATGCTTTAACTTCGCGCACCAGAGTTATTCATATATTTCTTTTTCCTTTTTTGCTTTCAGTCACTCATTACTCATTTCATTCATTCATTCATTCATTCATTCATTTGCTTACTTATACGCATTTGCATGGAATTTACATACAACTACAAACATTTTTATAATGAGAACTAGAAGTTCTTCCACCACACCAAGCGCTCACTTCTTTCTGCCACAAGCTTTTGTCTGTTGCCAAGCGATTTTATTTGTGTGATTGTTTGTTTGTTATGTAAAGTGAAGTGTGTATTTAACTGGTGAGTGGCTCTATAAGTATATGTGTGTAGTGGTTTTATGTTTAGACTTGCAGTACCACTGCTATTTGTCTGCAAAGTGCTTTATAATTTAACTTTAGTGTGGGAGTTTTAGAATTTTTGTTGTTGGTCCTACACCAACATGCTGTTGCAAAAATTATCTAAAGCAATGCGAATGTAGTGTGGATATATGCATAGGTTATATATATATATACACACATAATAATCATATGCTTCCGGCAAGTGCGTATGACCTTTTGGCTCCACAATTCAAAAGCTGCAGTCCAGTCTTGTTTTGAATTTCAAATGCATTTATGTGCACTCCGTTGCCTACAAATCTTTCACTAAAGCAGCTGCTTTAAAATATCCCAACAAACATTTCGATTTGCGAGCTCATCATATTTGAATTAAATTTTTTTAACTTTCGAAAGGGTTTTCACTGCAGTATACAAGAATTGTGAAAAAAAAAAAATAAATACAAATTATACAAAATATTTATCTGATTCAGAGAACTGGAATGCAATACTTCTCAATCTACACACTATAAAGTATATAAGAATTTTTTCTTTATGAATTGAAGAGTATAATGCAATATTTGCAATGAGAAAACTTATTAAATTCTTAACTTAGATAAAATACAATTTTATGATTGAATAAAATATTAATATACTTTCAATTAATTTATTAGAAAATTTATAACTTTCCTAATCTAAATGGTGATCCATTTCGAGGTTCCCTACTTTTTTAAAGAAAAATACAAAAAAAAAAAAAGATTTCAATGGGGAATATTTATTATCATTCGAAATAATTTTTTTTGGCATTTATTTTTGAAGATTATCTCTTTTCTCCATCCATTGAGTCCAATTTTCGATGACTCGTATGAGCATTTCGACTGGTAACTGGCGAATGAAATGCGTGATGTTTCGTTTCAAGGTCTGAATCGAAGCGGGATTGTCCGCATAGACTTTAGACCTTACAAATTCCCACATGAAAACGTCTAACGGTGTGATATCACTCAATTATGATGGCCAATCGACCGGCCCAAAACGTGAAATTATCTCCTCATCGAAGTGTTCTCTCAATAAATCCATTGATTGGTGCGAAGTGTGGGAAGTGGCGCCGTCTTGTCGAAAGCAAATGTCGCGGAGATCACTAGCTTCAATTTCGGGCATCAAATTGTCGGTTATAATGGCGCGAAAACGGTCGTCATTGATGGTTGCGTTCTCACCGGCATCATTTTCGAATAAATATGGACCGATGATTTCACCGGACCACAAGTCACACCAAAATGTTTCTTTTTCTGACAGCTCTTGAATCTCTTCAGGCTGCTCTTCGACGCAAATGCGACAATTTTTCTTGTTTACATACCCATTGAGCCAGAAATTGGCCTCATCGCTGAGCAAAATTTGCCTCGTATACATCGGTTCTTCTTGGATATTTTCAAGAGCCCATAGAGCGAAGCGATGTCGCTTGGGAAGGTCGAGGGGCGTCTGCTCTTTCACAAGCTGCATTTTGTAAGCTTTAAACTTGAGATGTCGACATAAAATGTGCCAAGGCCTTCCATACATTAGTCCGAGTAGTTACGAACGGCGCCGAATCGACTCTTCACGGTCTCCTGATCACTCTCAGCTACGGCCGCTATATTTTCATCACTGCGTGCTGGACTTAATCTATTCGGTCGAATATTATGCAATAATAAATGCTGCGTCTCAAAATGGGTGATGGTGATGCGAATAGTATGCTCAGTAGGCCGATTATGTTGACCATAAGTTGAGCGAAGCTTGCGAAATACATTCTTTAAAGAACGTGAATTTTCGTAATAAAGTTGAATAATTTGTAAGCGTTGTTCGGGCTTAAGTCTTTTCATGATGAAATGCCAAACAATAGTGAACAAAAACAACATGACAGCTTGACACGACTCACGGGTGATCTGTCAAAAAAGGCAGTGGAAAGAAGTACCTCTACTTGGATCACCCTTTATACTCACACATTTAAGAAATGACATATGGCGACATCTTTACAAACTTTGCCAAAAATGCTGATTTATTGCCCGATGTTATTCAATTAAACATTATCCATCTTGAAGCTTATTTCATTGAACCATTTTTATGTTTTTCTCAGTTTTTGCAATGCTCATAATTGCTAAGAATAAATAAGCAACAACTGTCCCGCAGTCCTTTCGGAACTTTTAAGAAAATTCGACTCTAAAAATATTTCAGTATTATTATAAAATCTCTGATTTCAGCCATTGACTACCAGGAATTTTTAAATTCTTCCATTAGCTTATTTTTTAAATTACATAAAATAAATAATTCTCATACGCCTCCATAGAACGAGCAAATGAAGATTACATTTTTCAAAGCTCCAAAATATTTTTACTAACTTTTAATAATTCAAAATATGTCGATCAGTGAATGGGAGAATATTTTTTTAAAGGTATATTTTGTTTGACTTAAGGCACAAGTAAGACTCCTACACTTAAACTAACGATTTTTTTATTTATTTAGAAATAATATTAAGAAAATTCTATCAAGCAAGATTATATGCAAGTATTATAAACTTGGTTTTGATGTTCTTTACACATAAATATTTTGACATGCCTCAAAGTTTTGAAGCTCAGAACCGACATTTTTTTTCTTTTTCATACATTGTCTGTACGTGAAATGGTGTATTAACTTTGGTCCGAAGTATGTAAGTAAGTACTAGTATGAGAGAAGAAGAAGATATAGACCCACCAAAATTTATACCGATTGTATCAGAATGACAATCTGAGTTGATTTAGCTATGTTCGTCAGTCCGTTCATCTATTTGAACACAAGCTAATACCTCCGATTTTGAGATATTTGAACGAAACTTAGTATGCGGGTATATTTTTGCCGACCATATGACATAGATCCCATGCAACCGACATTTGCAGATATGTGATTTTGGGTCAGGAATACTTCAATAAAGTATCTCACAAAAAGAAATTCGGTATAGTATATACATATATAGAATTTAACATTGGTTCTGAGAATCATCGAAATAGAAAGACTATATCACATATAACCACTTTGTTCAGATCTTGCGTTAAAGATCCCGAAAATACACATAAATTAAAATAAATATTGACACTGAAAGTCATTAAAATCGAATAATGGCAATTAGCATTAATTTGATACCTTCATGAAAAGTATAAAGACTTCGGCATGACTGAAGACGCCCTTTCTTGTTTTATCTTAAATAAACACACAATATGGTCGTAGCGCATACGTATATACTTATATATATATATTAAAGCTCTAGGTCATGTTTTTGTAACATTTTTATATTACAATGCTTTATTGATTCATATGACAGTTTGATTGTGTGTTGAGGATGTTAATTTTATTAATTAATATTAGTGAATTAAATTCTCTACCCTGCTGATAATCTACCCTCCTCATCATTCTCCTCATAGTAATATACAAACGTCATAAAAGATGTCCAGTTTCTTTTCTTGGTCGAGTCTTCTTATAAATTACACATAAATTTTTCTATTCTGGAAAAAAAAAATTCGTGCCAAAAAAAAGTTTACTACAACTTGGTGTGCTTGCATTTTTGATATAGGAAAGATATAAAATGCGTGAAACTATTTTGATGTTAATTGCTTTTCTTCAAAATTTTTTCTAATCGCAAAAAATATGGAGAAAAAAGGTTGAAGTATCGACAAAAAGGTCAAATTTAAATCAAAAATAACCAAAAAGGTTGATCATAGTCCAAATATTTTTTACCATTATAATAGCCAAGGCTTATGCAAAAAAGTTATGATGACTTCGACTTCGTAGCTACATCGACAAATCATAAATATTGCGTCTGGGCGGGTATTAAAGCTGTTAAGTCAACGCAGTAAAGGTCTGCTAGATTGAGAGCGCCGAAACATAATTACAAAAAATTACAAAAAAGAAAAATAATTTTGAATGTGTTTAGCAAACAGCGATGTCTCGAATTCAGAAGGAATGAAAGGGTTTGGAGCTACGACGAGAATAATTTCAATGTGGATTGTCAGAACGGATAGAACTATTATTTTTAAGAGAGGCATTTGAGTCTACGTCCCAGTCGCGAAATTGGTAATAAGTTTTCAATTTCAAATTGAAACTTGTATATTCGAAAATAATTGGAAGCATCTTTTAAATGCATTTAGAACCTTCTTTTCCTGAAGTTTTACAAGTGTTTGGACTTATTCGTTGGATTTTTTTAAAAAGATAATAAGCCGGCATCCTGTCCAAGAGGTAAAAAAAATGGATACCGCTTCAAAACGTAACGTCTTTAACATAACCACCATATACCCTAGATCTCAATATAATTGAAAACCTACCGGGGAGGTTTAAAGCAAAGAGTTGGGAATGTCTAGCAATTTGAATTCAAAAGTTATCTATTTCTAGCTACTTAAGATCTTTGATATAAAATCCATCTAAGCTATATGGAGACAATGTACAAATGTAGCTTCAAGCATATTTATGTTGTAATTTATGAAATAAGGGATAACGCAGAATATTAATATTTCAAAAATGGAAGTAAATATATTTAGTATAGTAAAATTTTTATTAATTAATTCAATTAATTAAGCATAAAATTGAGGAGGTAGGTAGTTTTACGGCTATAAAATACCATTATCTGAATTAATGTACCAATGTTTCTATGCAATCGTATGAAGTATATGTTACATTTGAAGTATATGGTAATTTTTTGGTGCTCAGTTAAATACCACAGATGGACTGGACTTTATAAATTTTCAAGCACAAAATTCTCAACTAAGTAAGAATGTAACAGTTCTTAAATGCTTAAAAGAAATCTTTGTATAATGATATCAAAGACTATTATTGGGTATACAAAATAATTCGGTCCTTTTTAAATGTTGAAAAAATAAAATATTTTTTATTGAAAAAAAAAATAGGAAAAGATGAATAGTTCAAAATAAAGGGTGTTTTTTATAGAGGTATATAACTTTAAGTTGGCATTACTTTTCAAGATGGCGACCGATTTAACAGCTGTCAAGTGATTTATTCTCAGTTTGGCTTGGGAATTCATCATGAATAGACTCACGCCTGAACAACACTTGCAAATAGTGCAATTTTATTTCGAAAGTAATGGTTCTGTGCGGAAAACGTATCGCGCACTACGTCCATTTTATCGACGACAAAATCGTCCATCAGAGCAGTTAATTCGATTAACCATGGAACGTTTTCGCACCACGTTTACTCTTATTGATAACTCGCATCCCCAGAGATACCGCACGGTGCGTACAGAAGAAGCTATTGCTGCTGTAGAGCGTAGCATTGAAAAAGACCCGAATGAGTTCATCCGCCATCGAGCACAGGAATTGGATCTGTGTCCATCCACTTTATGGAAGATTTTGCGGAAGGATCTTGGTTTGCGTGCTTACAAAATCCAACTCGTGCAAGAATTGAAGCCAAACGATCATCAAGTAAGGCGTAGATTCGTCGAATGGGCCCAAAACGAGATTACCGTTGTTCCCGATTTTCATAAGCCAATTTTGTTTAGCGATGAAGCGCACTTTTGGTTGAATGGCTACGTCAACAAACAAAACTGCCGCATTTGGAGTGAAGGTAATCCTCAAGTGTATGTTGAAACACCGTTACATCCAGAACAACTGACTGTTCGGTGCGCTTCATGGGCTGGTGGAATCACTGATCCGTACTTTTTCAAAAACGATGGTGGCCAGAACGTTACAGTCAATGGTGATCGGTATAGAGCCATGATTACTAACTTTTTCATTCCTGAATTGAATAGCCATGATGTCCAGGAGATGTGGTTTCAACAAGACGGCGCAACATGTCACACACCTCGTGCCACAATAGATTTATTGAAAGACACGTTTGGTGACTGCCTAATTTCACGTTTTGGACCTGTGAATTGGCCTCCAAGATCTTGTGATTTAACACCGCCAGACTACTTTCTGTGGGCTATGTAAAGCCATTGGTCTATGCGGATAAGCCACAAAAGCTTCACCATTTGGAAGACAATATTCGCCGTGTTATTGCCGATATACGGCCACAAATGTTGGAAAAAGTCATTGAAAATTGGACGTCCAGATTTGACTACATACGCGCCAGCCGTGGCGGTCATATGTCAGAAATCATATTTAAAATGTAATGCCACAAGATTACCTTTCGGATAAATAAAATTCATGTCAATCGAATAATCCATCGTTGTTTTATTGCAACTTAAAGTTCTATACCTCTATAAAAACGCCCTTTATTTTACATTGGAAGCGACAAATTATTCCAATCTTACTGGAATACCATCTCTAAAAAATTAATCCCCTCTGTCCTCGATAAAATCAGTGAGCGATTCTTAAATACCGAGCCGGTGACGCCCCAAATCGTTTTGTATCCATCAAAACAGACAGTAATCGGAAGGAGCATGGTCTGAAGGATACGGCGGGTGAGGTAAGATCTGCCATTTCAGCGTTCCATGTAGCTTTTCACTGTTACAGCCACATGGGGCAGACCCGTGTCATGTTGAAAAATTATCTTGTGATGCTTTTCGGTCGTTTCTGACTGCATTTCACCCAATCCAAGGATCAAGCGCATTAGTTCTAGTCGATGTCATTATCAATTCAGTTTGCGTTTGTCATGGATCATGATCCAGTAAAGCCTACAATTCCTTATTTTCAAACTTTTTGGGTTGGCCAGGACGCTCTTTGCCTTCGAGGCTAAAATCACCATTTTTTAAACGTCGAAACCAGTCTCTGTGTGACTTATCGGTCGGTTTTTGATTTATCATAAGCTTCCACAAGCATTCGATGGGCATCGATTGGTTTCATCTGTGAAACCTTTCCAATGAAATAGGTAATCGCTTCCAAAATTGGCCACAAATTGCGGATTAATATGTACACTAAAAAACATTTACAAAGTTGAATTTTTTTTTTTTTTAATGAAATCAGGAAACATACAATCTACCAACTTTTTATTGGAACATATATTCCTCAATGTTTGTTGGGTTTTTGCTTTGTATTTGCTCGCTGTCTGTAAATAACAATCCACTAACTTCAATTCAGCTATAAACATATATCTGAAAAACTCAATGAATATACATACTTGTATTCTCCAACATAAAAAGCGACCTACCGCTATGCGAAACTCGATCCAGACACGGTTGTAATGCCAACAACCGCTACCAAAGCATCAGAGGCAACAAAAATACATACAAAAACATCATTGCTGGGAACCGCAAACATACAAAAGCTTGCAATAGACACATGGTAAAATATGCGAATTTACATGAAATCTTTGTTATTTGAAACATTTCGCTGAAAAATGCCGGTTTCATCTGTTGTTTTTTAATAACGATTTTTTATTTATTACTTTTAAATATTTTAGTTTTTTATGCTGTATGCAAAAAATATGTTGTATATATGAATTTTAATATTTATTCTTTCGTTTTTGTCAAACTTTTTTTTTTTGCTACATCAAGTGCCTTTCATCATATCTTGAATATGTTTGCACAATTTTTTAAGCCCAGTTACTTTAAGCAATTCACCTAGGAGCAATGTGGTCTATCAAGAAACTTCGTAAACCTCAACAAATGCCGAAATAGTTTCTCTCGAAAATGTGTTATATCAGTTTAAGGTAGTAAAGAGTTCTTTTCGTGTGGGATAAAGATTTCGTTCTATCCACTCAACAGCAAGATTTACACAGGAAAACGTTCAAATGAAAGTCGAGAAGTCAAAAGAGTCGAAGAAAGTGTCGTGCAAAATTTAGTTTATCATTAATAGAACACCGGAAGAACAATAATCTGTGACAATTTTTTCACATCATTAAATTTGGGGAAGCATTTGATGCCCAAAGGTCTGGCTCTTCTTGGTACAGTTCGCCAAAATAAAACTTTTGTCCCAAAAGAGATGAAGGCCAATCGGAAACGAGTAGAAGAATCAACCATTTTCGAATAATCAACCATATTCGAGTTTCTCGAATCAAAATTTGCTTTGATATCCTACGTCTCTACGTCCTACGTCTAAATAGGAATAGCAGTCATATTACTTTCTAGTACGCCATTGACAGACTCTGTTGTCCTTGAAAAGAAAAACAAACCACAATATATCCTTGATACAATGCAAACAAAGGAGGTGTCGATACGATGGTTAAAATGCTTTCTGCTTATTCCACTAAACGTAAAACGATGCGTTGGCCTTAGGCAATATTTTTTAATTTCCTAGACATGAGTGCTCTAGCCGCATTCATAATTTATTCCGAGAACAATAGCCAGATACAGAGTACAGACAAACGGCGAAATTTCTTGCGAAACTTAGCTAAGCAAATTTTTATGCCAAGAATTGAGCACCGCTCTGAAATTCCGCGCGTATTAGGTGTAACTCACACATGTCTGGCGATTGACACACTAGGCCATTCTCCTAATGCCACTTCCGACACGATCTCACCCGCCTTACTTGATGTTACCAACGACAAACAGCCAATTCATCCCGTTCGTTGTCAATACTGTGAAACTAGCAAGTGTAAAACGACACGAAAAACATTTTGTTGGTGTAAAAGAAACCAGTATGCGATGCTCACGCTGTCACTTATACTTTATTTAAATGCTACAAATGTAGACAGCCGACCGTTAAATTAAAGATTAAAATAATTTAAAACCAATTTTGAGCTATATGCACCATTTCGCCGTTTATATTAAGACTTCAATTGTTAATCCAGCACATTCGATTTGACATCACTTTACGTAACGGAAAATACTTTACTAACCTCTCATAAAAAGTAACTCACTGAAACTGATAACGTCTTTTCTGTTAGCGTGCAGTTTTAAAGCTCGACGCTTAATAAAATTTAGCTTCCATGACTCATGCGGATGGCACCACTCATGGCGGTTGGCTGGGAAGAGTGTAACCGCTGGGCTTATTATTTATTATTGATAAAGAAGGATATTTTCTATAACATAAGGGTCTAAAATAATGTTGAAAATGCAGCTTAGTTAGTTAAAGTAATATGTAATATTTGTATCTGTTCAATTGTTTTTCGTGAATGTTTTCTGCTTAAGTCAGATTTTGTTATTTTTTCTTGAAACTATATGTCATTTTTTTCACAGATCATTTGTAATAAAAAATGCGTTTATCATCATACGAGTAACTATGCATTTTATATGAAGGAATTTTGTGCATAATTCTTTTCATGTTTTTCTTTACTTTTATTAAGACTTTTCTGGTGATTAAATGTACAATTACTGATCCTTTTTATATTTATTGGTCATAAAGAATGAACCAAAAATTATTATTTTTCAATATAATAGCTTATTAAAGTAATGCGAAAAGAATTTCAGCGGTATTTGTTGTATAAAAATATAAGATGAGCTATAAGCTTTAATGGACACCCGCGAATTACGCATCCTCAGGGCAATAAAAAGTAATAAAGGACGTAGTAATATAATAGACAAGAGCTAAAGCTTTAATTTAAGCATGAAATAAAAAATAAATAAAATAAAAAATAAAAAATAAAATTAAAACGAAAAAAATAATCACTGCAATATTTGTCACTGGATGCTGTTGATACCCCTATTTCGAGCAACACTAACCCGATTGTGTCAACTTAACACGTGTTTTGAAACACTGACATTTTGAGAAATATATTTCGTGAAGGCAATTTTGTGAATAGTATTTTGTGCGAAAATGAGTAAAATTTCTAAAAGAATACGTTATGTGATTATGCTTTTCCTATTAAAAAGTTAAAAACACTGAAAATGAATGTCGGAAAATTTGTGTGACTTACAGTGAGAATGATGTAAGTGAACATTAGACCCAAGAGTGGCTTACCCGTTTCCGTTTCAGAAATTTTTATGTTTAAAATTCAAATCGTTCTGATCTGAGGCATTACACATCACTGTCCCTGCTTTGAATCATTTAGAAAATGCTGGCTTTTCGGAAAAGCTCCATGTGACATAACATGAATTAATCCAGATTTTTTTTTTTAAATAAATAAAGTACCATAATATAAAATAAAATAAAAATTTTTCATCAATTACTTCAAAACCTGAATTGATTACGAAAAAGTTGGGGCTGAGTTTATGGTGTAACTGGAAGGGTACTCTTAAAACCTAAAGAAATAGTCAATTATGATCTCTGCTCTCAACAATTAACCAACTGAAAAAATCGTCTAGTAAAAAGTGTGCAGAATTGCTCAGTAGAAAAGGTGCTGTGTTTCATTATTACAAAGGCAGACCACATATATACAGCTTTAA
Source organism: Neoceratitis asiatica (assembly GCA_030068015.2). Classification (NCBI taxonomy): domain Eukaryota; kingdom Metazoa; phylum Arthropoda; class Insecta; order Diptera; family Tephritidae; genus Neoceratitis; species Neoceratitis asiatica. The sequence continues at coordinate 30,705,388 of CM061528.1, forward strand.
GAACTATGCACATTGACGGAGCCTGGTTGGAAAGGTTTGATGTACCCACCTTGAACTATCTGACAAGCACTTCATTCAGTTTCTGCAAACTTTTTTGATGGTAAAAAAAATTCTCTACACAAGAGCGCCTTAAAATCATTTAGCCAAGTTCTTCCCAATAAACTAAGGAAGGTTTACACTAATAGACTTGCGAAGCCACCCAAAAAAATCGCAAAGGGTTATAGGTAATAATGGTTAATTAAAATTCATTTTCAATGTGTAAAAATTTTGTTGAAAAATGTACAAAAATCTAAGAGGATTTTTTCCAATATATACTTATTTACAAAATTTAATGTTGTTGTTATATATCTTCTAATTTAAGTGACATTAAAAGCACAAATTTCTCTTTATTTTTACTGCTTTAACTGATGAGTATTATCAGAAAAGATTTTGATTAATCATTAAAAAATTACTTATTTCCATAACATGAAAATCAATTTTTATGAATTGTTTTATAATACGCGCATACTACGCTTTTGCTAAAAAATTTCAAATAATTAATTGCTACATCTGACAACATTTTAACGATTTTCGACAATTTTACCCAATTCGCTGTTACATTAAAATACTTAAAAGTTCTAAGCCCCTTGCGATTCTTCACAACTGCTATCAACATTTCTATGGATAGCAATGTAGGGACATATATGAGACAGTAATCCGTAAGCCATCGTTTCCATCGCATAACAGATGCTAATTTTTAAAGTTCGGCTAACATACGTAAGTTGAAAGTTAATTAACCGAATATCGAGGACCACTACCACAGACCTTGTCAAGGTGGTCCTCATCGCACTTGCTATATCAAGTTGGCAGGTATTCCGAAGGTTTAATATAAAGGGTGATCCGTTTCTAGGTTCCCTACTTTTGAAAGAAAAAACACTGAAAATTCAACTTTAATGGAAAATGTTTAATATTATTCGAAAGAACATTCTTTGGCATTTATTTTTTGAAGATTATCTGTTCAAATGTTGGCCACGGCTACGTCTCAAATGGTCCATCCGTTGGGTCCAATTTTCGAAAATCCGTTCGAGTATTTCGACTGATAACTGGCGAATGACACGCGTGGTGTTTCGCTCCAAGGCCTGAACCGAAGCGGGATTGTCCACATAGACTTTAGGTTTTACATATCCTCACAGGAAAAAGTCTAACCGTGTGATATCCCACAATCTTTGTGGCCAATTAACCGGCCCAAAACGTGAAATTATCTGCTAATCGAAAAGTTCTCTCAATAAATCCATTGATTTATGTGATCTGTGGGAAGTGGTACCGCCTTGTTAAAACCAAACGTAGCGGGGATCACGGTCGCCATTGACGGTTACGCTCTCACCAGCGTCATTTTTGAAGAAATATGGACTGATGATTTCACCGATGACACCAAACCGTTGTTTTTTCTGGATAAAATGACATCACTTGAATATCTTCAGGTTGCTCTTCGTCCCAAATGTGGCAATTTTGCTTGTTTATGTACCCATTGAGCCAGAAATGGACCTCATCTCTAAAAAAAATTTGGCTCGAAAACGTCGGACTTTCTTGGAACTTTTCAAGAGCCCATAGAGCGAAGCGCTGTCACTTGGGAAGGTCGGGCGGCGTCAGTTCTTGCACAAGCTGTATTTTGTACGCTTTCAATTTAAGATCTCGACCTAAACTGCGCCAAGTCGTTCCATATGTCAGTCCGAGTTTCTGCAAACGGTGCCGAATCGATTCTCCACGATCTTCGTGTACACTGTCAGCTAAGACCCCTATATTTTCTTCACTGCAATATTATCCAATAATGAATGCTTGGATGGATGTATGGGTGATGGTGATGCGAATAGCACGCTCAGTTGGCCGATTATATTGACCATAAGTTGAGCGAAGTGCACGAAACACACCCTTTGCAGAACGTAAATTTTCGTAATAAAGTTGAATAATTTGTAAACGTTGTTCAGGCGTAAATCTTTTCATGATGAAATGTCAGACAATACTGAAAAAAAACATGACAGCTTGAAACGACTCGCGCGTGATCTGTCAAAAAAAGGCTATTGAAAAAAAACCTCTACTTGGATCGCCTTTTAGTTTTTCTTCTTAATATCTATAACTATGGTAGTGCTCACTATGATAGCGCATTGTCCTTTTAGCAAGATTTAAATTCACAGCACTTTGTTATTCTAGCTGTAAATAGATTCTTTCCAGCAAAGTTTTTATCGAGAATTATTATGAGACACTTGACTGATTTGGAGGATCCTGAAGACAAGATGGCTGAAGATACAGTCCGTCTATTGCTCAACGTATGCGTTAACCTCTTGTCGCGGGATAGGCAGTATTTTTACCCTCAACTGACGAACAAAATATAGTTTGATGAATTTTTTATGTTGGAATATAGTATAGAAGAGGTTGAATTTACGAACCGTTATATTAAAAAACCTTCTTTGCTCACCTTGTCTTCAAAGTCGCCAATCAGCTGCTTTGATGTGATGAATAGAGCAGCATTTGTATGTGTGTTCTCGGCGCACATGGAAAACATCGTAGCTCATATATATCATTCATCTATGCCATCGATCGCTTTTTCGGCCATTCGTTTTGACTGATAGTGCTCGGTGACGGATCGCTCTCCCACCACAAAACCTGCACCAATTTGCGATCTTTTATATGGCTACTGTAATAAAATGCTGGTTCTTCAATTCGCGGGACACTACTTCCATTTAAAATAACTGATAGCTATGAAAGAGTAAGATGAGAAAACGTATTGTTGATTTTTTTATATGCAAGGAATATGTTTCAATCAATAAAAAATAAATTTAAAATAAATAAATTAAGCAATAAGTAAATCGCTTTTATAAATAAAACCCAAATATTTGCCTTAGAAAACCTTGTTATCCCAAGCCACCAATTGTATGTATTACAAATCGACAGTCATCTTATTATGATAGATTGGAAAAGTATGAATGATTCAATTTACATAAGGAACCACATGAGGAAAAATGTAAGAAAAATGTGCTACTCAAATTACTCGCTTATATATGTATGTAAAGTGCATATGTTTGATTTCATCCCCAACTTAAATCTCAATTTGAATAATTTATACCATTTTCACATTTGGAATCTAGCAATTGTAGACTTAAACATGAAAAATCTTATTCGATTGAGACACCTATACGCCCATTAGCTACAATCAACAAAATACATGTCAGAATTTTGGAAAATATAGACATTTATACACACGAGTATACGCAGGACATGCATAGGTATTTCACCCGTATGTGCACATGCTTTTTTTTTTTTTTTTTTTTTTTGACACACAAAAGATAAATTTCAATCGAAGACATTGGAAAACTTCAAGAAGTTTGAATTGAACAAAAACCTAGTGTGGGTTTGTATGTATGCAATACGTGTGAATATACACTTGTGTGGCTTTGCAGGCAATTCTGGCACACAGCCAATTTATTTAATTTAATTTATTTTTTCCGCATTTAGCTGCTTATTTTATTTGGATTTTTTTTCCTTAATTTAACTGCTTTTCTCTCTTTTTTGCACTTCCACTCAACATGAAGAAATATGTTCATATGTTTAAACATTAGGAGTTACATTTTTTATACGTGTACCGTCATTTAACGGATTTTACTTTTCTGCATTTTCGATTTTTTTTTTTTGAATTTATAAGTTGAATAAATGAATATACAAACATACTGACCACCTTTATAACAAGGAGTGTAAGATTACTATTCAACGTTATCTCATTGAGAATTTCAGTCAAGCTTAAAAGGAAAAAATCTTTCATCATTTCTTGGGCTCTACTTTTTATTCCTTTTTAATTTAATTTCTTTTATATTGAACTTATGGCTAAGCTTCTTTATATCGTCAAAACGCGCCTACAAAAAGATAATAATAAAAAATAAAGAAAAAAATGGACAAAAAGAGAAAGAATAATGGAGGATCTTTAAATATATATGTGCAAATGTATTTATCAATATATGAGAACGGCAAAAATTGATTGCTTTGACAGGTTAATTGTGCGCACACACAATTGAAAGACTAAAAGGTGAAAATTTACTAAGCTATTCTGGCTTTTCACAAAGTTTTCGATAAGACAAAAAGACTACGCAATTTACTTGCAATGAGTGGCTTAGACATTATTTGTTTATGCTCTTTAATGACACTAAGCCCGAATCTTCGCTCCGTTTTTTTAAATTTCATATACATGAAATGGTATGTTAAATTTGGCCCGACGCATGTAAGTACCAGAAGGAGAAGAGATAAACCCACCGAAATTTATCGATCGTATCAAAATGACGAGGTTAGTTGATTAAGTCATGTCCTTCTGTGTCCGTCAGTATTTTTGAACGCAAGCTAGTCCCTAAATTGTTGAAATATTTCGACAACCTTGGTTGGAAGATGCACATAAACGTTTGACTAACTGCTATATTATATAACCTGCATGCATATTTGTTCAGATTTTAGATTTTGGGTGAAAAATCCGTTAAAAAACAGCAAAGGGCGTGAAATGATGCACACATATTATGAATTCCATATTGGTAGTGAAAATCATGGAAATCGAGATACTATATCATATAGTCCTCATATAACCGTTTTGTTTAGAAATGAGCTTTTTTACGTAAAAGCTCAGTCAAAAAAGCTTCTAAAAATGTGAAGTTTGGTATTCTAAGGGCGTTAATTCAAGTTGATGTTGACACTGAAATGTATAAAAACTTTGGCATGGCCGAGGACAGCCCTTCTTTCTTGTTTACGATTGACTATAGTTATAGTCAATGACTCAATTGCTTCAACAAATTAGTGGTTACTTAATTAAGGAGTTTATGACTCAAAAACTTGGCCAATTATGTAAGTATTGATTTGTTGAAATTTTTACGGTAAACGCTTTTTAATAAGATTTAATTGTTTTGATAAATCAATGGCTATAGTTTTAGATTAAATTTTATAAATTTACAAAAATTACTGTCAATTGAAAATCACCGGCCTGACCTAGACGGTTCTACTAGAAATAAATCCATAGAAATTTTTATTGAGCCCTAACCTTCAAAAGAGGCAAGGTATAAATTTGGCAGCTATCGGATCATTAGCTTGTGAATTATAGCATTTTGAGTGAAGAAACTGTTGTCATTGTAAAAAAAAGGATAAAAAGGAATTTCGCGTGTTGATTAAATATCGCTTTTTGAATGGAAAAAATTCAGTTGAAGCAAAAACTTGACCTGAAGACGAGTTTCCGGACACTGCCCACAGGAAAATCAACTATCAAGGATTGGTATGCTAAGTAAAGACGTGATGAAATGAGCACAGAAGACGATGAACGCAGTGGACGTTCAAAAGAGGTCGTTACCGAATAAAAATTGGGATCGCAGGCACTCTAAAGATATCAACTGAACGTGTACATCATATCATTCACGAATATTTTGGTATAAGAAAGCTCTGTGCAAAGTGGATGCCGCGCTAGCTCACTTTTGACCAAAAACAACGACGAGTTGATCATTCGGAGCGGTGTTTGGAGATGTTCAAGCGTAATAAACCCGAGTTTTTGTGTCAATATGTGACAATGGATGAAACCTAGTTCCATCATTTCACTCCAAAATCCATTCCACAGTCATCAGAGTGGACTACATAAGATGAACCCGCTCCAAGGCGTGGAAAAACCCAACAATCGGCGGTCATTTTCATTGTCCATCTTGAAAAAGGAAGGACTATCAGCAGCGACTTTTACATAGCAGTATTCGATCGTTTGGGAGATGAAATCGCCAAAAAACAGGCGGATTTGAAGAAAAAGAAAGTGTTGTTTCACAAAGCCAATGCATCATGTCTCAAGTCAGTGAAATCGATGGCGATCTATGTTGAATAAAAAGAAATGAATTTTGCCAAAACAATATGCTTTACTATGGTTGGCTGGGGACTTTTCAATTGACCTGTTATATATGCATGAGTGAAAATATCTTTCTGAATTATTGCGAATATAACCCGCGAATTGCTGATAGAAATTTGCATATGTAAACAACGATTGTAATATCAAAATAAAAAATAAAATAAAAAATAAAAAAATAAAAAAATATTAAAATAAAAAAATTAAATAAAAATAAAATTAAATAAAAAAATTTATGAAATTTTTAACACATCTCTTCTATTACTATTAGGCACTCTCTCCTATGAATTCCCCGTATAAAAAAGAAATAAAAGTATGTTTATACTGGCATGCATACAGAGTTGCTTGCTCATGCATCATACATCGATGTTGTATGTATACAATTTCTACTGGATATAGACGAAGCGAGATAGAGCAATCAATCACAATGCGATTTATTTGCAAATTTTTGAGTTAGGAAGCACTATTATACTATGTCGAGGTTATACCATGTCGAGGTTGAAGCAGAATCGGCTGTTGGTGAGTAGGTACTATAACACTGGAGACATATGATTCCAAAATTTAGTAAACTCCCGTTAAAAATTCTTCTTCATGCAAGACTTTTGAATATTGCTGCCAGTAGTGAAGTAATTCTTTAGTGCTGGAAAAAAAGTGGCAAATATCCGCATATTACCTAAGTGACCACTTTGTGCAAATATTTCTGAAAATAATTTTACCAAAAAACACAGCGCTCACTTAAGAGTACTTTAGTTAACAGCAAAATTGCATTTCAAATGCGATACCAGTAAAACTTAAAAAAAAAAAAATGACTTTTAATACACATACACTTAAATGGATATGCAAATATTGGAAATGTTTTTTAAAATATGTATTCAAATATAAATTGTGCATGCAGCAGCCGAGATAGAGCGTGAGTATGCGACTGAGTGCGCACGATTTACATATCGCTTATGCCAGCGGCCGGTGAGGTGGTCAACGGACCTAGCAACTCACACAAGTTTTCACACAGTCAGCGTGCCAGTGTCGCGTTATCCTTTAAATTTATTAATTTGCATTCAGCATTCGCCGCCGATGAAATTGGCTGTAAGGTTTTGGAAGCGACGGTGTCGGTGGCGCCAGTGGTGTTCGCGGTGTACTGTGTGCTGTGTGCTGTATGCTGTGATTGCGGCACGTAGTCACGCATGCTGCTTGCATACAACCTTGCACAAATGTAGAAATCACTCACACGCAAATACAAGCATCAAATTTACATACGCAAATGAAACTAAACAATTCAGATATTAGGGTGTGCACTTTTAACAAAGTTGGCTTGTAAATAAATTTATGTCTGGCGCATGAAATCAACTAACTTTATAACTTTATAAATAAAAAATAAAAAATTGAAATAAAATTATTCCACATAAGAAAAAATAATAATTATTAATTATAATTGGAGTAGTAACTTTAAAGATATTTCATAACAAAGACTTAATAAAAAATTGGTAAAATATAGGATTAGAATTAAAAATAATATTAAAATTAAAATAATGTGAAAATAAATTTAAATTAATAATGAAATTTAAAATAAGGTAAAAATAAAATTGCATATTTGGCTTAGAACTAAAATATATTTAAATTAAAATTCAAAGTATTTTTAAAATATAATTGAAATTTATAGTGGTAGCACTCGTTCGCTACCAATTTAATTTTCAATTAAGAAAACACTTTTTGTATAGAGAACTTCTTCAAATTTCTCAGTATAGTAAAATATTTAAATATGTTCGGAGAAATGGTAATATGATAACGTATGGATATTGGCTTTTGAATTCACCCCAAGCCGAAGTGCATATATTTGAACGCTTGTGTTTAGCCTTGACCTAAGCATGAGCGAGTTTAGTTGTGCACAACGCTTTTTTTCTTTTTTTTTTTTGCTCACTTTTTTATATTTTCATATTTTCATTTTGTACTAAACTTTCAGTTTATTTTTTGCAAGAAAATCTCGCCTACAAAACAGATGACCCAGTTGAGCCAAGATAACAGTCGAGCTAGTTTATAGTGCTTATGTTGAGATGAAACATGTATATACATGTAAATGTGGTGTGTTGTAGGATGCGACAATTTACAGATTTTAGTTAGCAGTTGTACTAAACGACCACGCAAAATTATCCCCTCTCACATAACTTCCCTCTTCATGTCTACTTTAAATATTTTACTCACGTTTAGCATAGTAATAATTTGAGGCATTTTCGACTCTTTGCTTATAAACCACGACCATCTAATTTGAAATTCATACAGCTATTTGTGGTGAGTTTAATCTTGTCTGCATACGTCTAGTGTCAATTTTGGTTTTGTGCTTTTATGCGACAGCAAAAAGATGTATTAACTCATAAGTAGCGAGTTTTTATGCATATGTGTTTGCCCATTTATTCCTACTTGATGTTAGCTACTAACAAAAAATGATATATATAAATGCGTAGCGTTCTTTTAGGCATAATGAGTGACCGCTTAATACTGTCTACCAATGATGCTTTTGTATATTTGGCTTCTTTAAATCTTAAAAAGTGCTTTTAAATTAAGGTTAGCCATATTGTTTGTAAGCTTTTCTTTCTTTCCTTTGAAATAAAGCAAACGAAGAGACCGAATAAATAGTTTTTGTTTATCCCTTTCATGTACATGAATTAACTACGGTCCAAAGTATATAAGTACTATACGAAAAAGAGATATATCCACCAAAATTTATACCAACCGTATCATAATGACGAACTGAGTTGATAAGCAATGTTCGTCTGTCCGTTTGTCTGTTTGAATGCAAACTAATCTCTCAGATACTCCAACCAAACTTGGTAGGCTATACGTTTAAATGATCATTTTCATTCAGAACTTACCAGATCGAAATACTATAGGATATACACAAACAAATTTTCAGATTTGAAATTTTGGGTTATAAATCCGTCAATAAAGTATCTAAGAACGTGAAAGTTGGTATACTAACAAGTCAATTGAAAAGTCCAAGGCCGATCATAGTAAAACACAATTTTTTTTGTCAAAATTTATTAGTTCCCTTCAAGATTGATTCACTGATTATAGCGACCCTCCAACATTTCTATATAATTTTTGTAGTACGATTTGTTTTTTGCTTCAAAATAGGCCTCAGTTTCTGAGATCACTTGTTCATTCAACGAAAATTTCTTCCCAGCGGGCATTCTTTTGAGATAAGGAAACAGTTCGACGCCCGATTATTTCAATCGATTTCACTGACTTGTGATACGGTGCATAGGCTTAGTGAAACAGCACTTTATTTTTCTTCAAATGCGGTCGTTTTTCGGCGACTTCGTCCTTCAAACGATACGATAATTTTATGTAATAGTCGCTGCTGATGCCATGCGCATCCCAAAATGCAGGCGCCATAATCTTGCCTGCCGCCTGTTGCGTTTTCCACGCTTTGGAGGGGGTTCATCAACTCGGATTTATTACGCTTGAACATCTCCAAATACTGGCCCGAATCATCAATTCATTTGGAAAATTATCGAAATCGGACGACTATAAAATATAGTTCCCACAAACCGATTTGTTCAGATATGAGACTTTGGTTCAAAAATGCTCCAAAATAGAATCTAAGAGTGTGAAATTTTGTATTCCACAGACGTAATTTCAAGTTTGTGTTCACACTGAAAACCAACGAAATCGAAGTTTGGAATTTGCAATAAATTTCATATGTTCATAAAGGTCTTCTTTGTGTGGCGCCGGTTGGAAATAGCAATTGATTCTTCCAACAGAGTGGAGGTCTTCCTCTGCCTCTGTTTCTACCAGCGAGTACTTCATCGGATAATTTTAAAGCTGGAGTGATTTCATGCATTCGGACCACGTGATCTAGCCACACGCTGATAGTCGCCGCAGCCAATGTACAAAGGAACATGAATCTTCCTCAAAACTTTCCTCTTCTGCACTGATACGTGCAGTTTTTATGGCCAATGATATCAATATCATCGGCATGCACCAATAGTTGTACACTCTTATTGAAGATTATACCTCCTCTATTTAGCTCTGCAGCTCTTATTATTTTCCTCAGCATCGAATTGAATATATCACATGAGAATTAGTCAACCTGTCAACCTCTTTTGGTATCGAACTGCTCGGAGAGGTCCTTCCCAATTCTAACTGCACTTCTAGTATTATCCAGGGTCAATTTATATTGCCATATCAATTTTACAGTAATATCAAATTTAGACATAGCGGCATATACGCAGCTCCTTATCATGCTGTCGAAAGTAGCCTTAAAACCGATGAAGAGATGGTGTGTGTCGATTCTTTTCTCATGGGTTTTTTCAAGATTACACACATTGTTAATATCTGGTAAAAAAGTGGATTTGCAATTATGTCTAAATACACGCTGAAAAGCTCCAAACAGTTTGTTATTCCGTTCCATAACTCCTTATGTCGAGTTACTGATGACATTCTTCAGTAAGCAGGTGTGCAAGCTGAGTAGAAAACATGCTGAATGTCGCTATGATTGCAGCTTGTCGACGTCAGACCTTCCTTGTGTTTGTTGACGGACGTTCTTTGCTGCACAGAGGTGGGTGCGTAACTTCGCTTCAACAATATAGTGATCTGAGTCGGAACGTACGAGAATCTAAAACACAGGATACATGTCTTCCGCCAATCACAACATGATTGATTTGGTTGCGTGTTTTTCGATCCGGCGATAGCCATGTCACTTGATGAATTTTCGTGTGCTGGAAACTAGACATATTTATATTTTCAAATATATATACATTTTCAGTAGTTATTTTGTTATTTTTATTTCATCTCACTTTACCTACAGGTGTTCTCCTTCACACTTTAGTTGGCACTTTCCAAGCAAAGCAATATGGTAGGTAAATTTTAAAATTTCCACTAGACCAAAGTTCATATTTTTAAAAACAGGTATTTAAGAAACTCAAATTTTTATATGTTTTTTGATTAAATGCATTAAATTTTACCCTTTTGCAACAATAATTATAAAAGATAGTTATTTTGGACACAGCGTAAACACACTCCAAAAGAAGTATAATTAAATTTGCTTCATATATTTACTTCCCTAAAGAATTCTTATTTATAAAATATAAAACTCAGCATCAATTTTTTTTTTAAAAAGTGTTTTTTGACGTGAAAGACTTATGTACTTAGCCTTATATTTTTGCATAAAATATGTGAACTTCCTCAGATTTTTACTCAGAATATTAATATTTTCGAGTTAAAATTATTACCGAGATCTTTAAACTGAAAGAATTGCCTTTCCAAAAATACAAAATTTTTTCATATTATAGAAAATACATATTTCGATATTTGTCTACTGAAAGAGGCATTGTGCGTCGTAATATGTATGTTTTATCGTAATTTTTTGCAAATATATTTTTTCTTCTTGTAGGCACATTAGCATTACGGAAGCTTGCCAGAAACTAGGGTTTGTGAGGGGGAAAATCGGCACATTTACCCACCAATATACTGTTAAGTTATTATAAAAGCTTTCTTTCGCTCAAGCTTGCTGATTTTATTTGGAGACCAAGTCTGAAAATATAGGATAGAATATGTTCCAAGGCTTTTTCTTAAACATGTTTTCCTCTCTTTGAAGTTCGGAGCCCGAATTCATATATAACTTCCAAGCGGAGAACGTAATCATTATGAGTTAGAAAAAATCGAAACTTAATGAATTTTTATTGATTTTTATATATTTTGATTATTTAATATTAATAGCCTTTTGAGTTTTACTTAACTACTTAAACAATAATTTCTAATTAATATTTAAGCAAAATTATATCTCTAAAAATTTTTATAATTATCATTGGATTGTTATTTTAATTTTATTTTTATTATTTTTTTTTTTTTTGCTCAAAATATATTTCTAACGATTATCTTTATTAGTTCACATATCAAACTTTCCAAGAAATTGGAAAAAAAAATTAATTTTTCGTTTTCGAGCAAAAAAGTAACAATCGAAGAATAATTTTTATCAAATAAGAAAAATTATAAAAATTTGAAATAAAAAAATTTCAGAATCTACAAAAGGGTGTAAAATTCTGAAATTCCTTTGTTTATGAGGCTTTCATTTATAAGTAAATGGTTTTTTCCATAGAAGAAAATGCAGAAAATCATTATCTACGGTTCCTGCTTAAAAGTTATTCACCTCATCATTCAGTATAATAAAAATTGCAAGTTTTGAATCTTCCTTAGAAAAATCTTCCCGTGAGTAGGATGTCTGTCTATTTGAATGGAATTTCGATAGGTCTTTGCAAGAATTAAGTTCGCATTTATTGACATAGGACATAGGATATTATAGCTGACTTAAAGGGTTAGGTGGGTTTAAAAATAAATAAAAATCGATATTTTTCTTATTAAATTGTAAAATATGTTTAAAATATTCTCTTAACATTTCAAATCAATCAGATTAAAATTTTAAGAGATAGACCATTTGGAAGTTCCACGGCGAGAGCATTTTCTTTTGAGCCGTCAAGGGAGATGAGGTACCAACGGCTGAGTTTTCGGAATTTTTGAATAAAAATTTCACAAAATACTGTTTAAATATGTATCTTTGATATGGTGAATTGTTTGAATAAAATATGTGATTGTGTATATAGTGAAAAATCCTTTTATTTAACATCTGAAACCCTTCTAACACCTTCAGTCTCACAAAGCTCGCAAAGAAGGTGATGCATGCAATTTGTCAGTTCTTGATTTGTTCTCATTATTTGCATAGCTCAATTGGTAAACTACGAACTGATTCCACTTTGTTGTATTTTATGAGGTCATAATCAGGTAACGGAAGCCATATATCACTGTAGTCTAATATGAGCAGCTAAATGTAATCCTATAATGATGCCAATTTTAGTATTTTTCCTTGCACTGTTAAATTAAGTAGTCAAATGTGTTTATAAAAATGTCAAATGAGCATTTAATTTGAGGATACAGAAAATTCACATTTTATTGTTTTGTAGATCAAAATTAGCTGGGAGTTATTTTTCGCTCGGAATGGCTATGAAGTACTCCACCATCATGTCCGTTCGGCGTTTCTAATAGTCAAATACTTACGGTGCAGTAGATATGCTTCCGTTTCGGCTGCTTCCCTTGAATGGCTTAAAATTGACAAACTATTATTCTTAAATAATTAGTTGGAGGTTGTTTTTCCATTAACAAATTTTAATTTTTATTAAAGGATAAAAAAAATTATTGGGCCATAATGGAAACTGTTAGTAATATAATTTCACATGAAGGCAAAAATACAAATGTTAAATTTATAATTTATTTGATTTTTTTTGAGGATTTTTTCATATTTAAAAAAGTATAAAAAAAATCTCAGATTTTCTATTCGTTCTTTTTTTTTAATTTTTAGCACATTAAAAAAAATTCTTTTTTTTTATACGCATTTTTCGATATTAGCAAAATGTGCAATACTCCGCTGTCCTTCATATCAATACGTTTGTATTTTTTATATTTGTATATTACTAATATCATTTACCTTCTGCAAACTAAAAGAGCGGCAGGCAAAGTAAGAAATGAGGTGGAAGGTAAGAAATACATTACTTTTGTTGCATGCTGTGAGGCATTTTTTTTGGCTGGTACCGCTAGTAAATTAAATGTTTTATAGCTGGCGTGCATAACAGAAATCAACTGCGGCAGACATAGTGGATTAAAACTTTGGTGAAACCGTAAATAGTTCCTTGAAACTGGCAGATTTCTAAGTATAAGGTTCTCAAGTAATTTCGTTGAATACAGTTCTGGAATAATTTTTTGATTTGTAGAAAACCAATGAAGTTGGTGTTTTTTTCTCGTCTAGACTATATTTCCTTATTACTAAAGTAAAATTTATATACTACAAAAAAAAATTATAATTATAAAATTATTATAATATTATAAAAATATTAAATATTATATACACTGTACAAAAAAAGGCCAAAATATAAAAAAAAATTTAAGAAGAACTACAAAGTTTTAATGTCAAACCTATTTAATGTGTCTGAGTGTCAGTAGTAACATTTATAAGTTTTCATACTCCAACATGTACGATGTATGTATTTTTGGTAAATATTTTTGCTTGTTTTATTTCAGTTTTGGTCATTAAATTCGTACAGCAAAATATCAGATATTTCCCAACAACTACTGCAATCTCTTGAAAATTTATTGTTCAGTCAAGTTTTAGAAGTTTCTGGGAATTTCCTTTACAACTACCTTCCTGTTTATATACAAGTACCAATGAACATTTCCTTCCTACATGCCATGCAAGAAGTAATGTACAAATTTGGAAATGCATATACATACATATGTATATGATTCGACTTTTGCTTTGTCGTACTATACACAAAAGTCAAATATTCACAACCCAACAAACTTGAGCTAAACTTTTTGTCTAAATATTCATCGAAATTCAAATGCTACTGAACAAAGTCATTCATTACTTGCAAGCATTTCTTTAAATATGTATATTATCTATCAACTGCTACATCTCCATTTTAGGTGACATAGAGAACTTTCGTTTTCACTGCTCATATATTTGTTTTATAACTCAGGAGATGGATTTTGTTGGTACGCACGCAAAATCTATGTCGTGTGCATGGAGGAGAATTAAATTAGGCGTACAAATAAGTTTTCGCCGTTTTGAAAGAGATGGCATGGACGAGGCTTACATTAGAAATCGCAGATGATAACCAACGTGGAAATTAGCTTGCTCATTCCAAAATAGCATAGTTAAACATATCATATTATTAATTTCGTATTAGTATTGTATATATATATATTTTTCTTTATCCTAAAAATGTCTAAATATGAGCCAAATAAGCGTCATTTGCCGGACCAGATGGGAACGGAATATTACGAGCTGCATAATCTGAGCGATACATTTACTGGATCTTTCTACCAAGTCCAGCTAATGAGATTGAACCAAGTACTACAATAAAAATGCTTCCATTATTAATCAAAGAAATAATATATTTTTCTTTCTCATGATAATACTCGCAGCTTCAGTGAAAAGTTATTTAAAAATAATCGATTGGGAAGTACTACCCACTGTACCCGCTGTATTCACTAGAAATTGCAGCGTTCGACTATCATCTGATCAGGACAGTGCTACATGTTCTGTCGGAGCAGCGTTTCACTTCAAATGAAGATACCAAAAATTGTGTTGATAGTCTTAAAAGATGAGGAGTTTTCAGACGTGGATTCGAAAGCTGCCTGAAGGATTCGAAATATAGTTGTTCGATGGACAATAATTTAGTTAAATGTAAAAAAAAATGCAAAATTACATAAAACGTTAGCAGACAGCAGACACACATTTTTATTAGTTATCTCGAAGC
Source organism: Neoceratitis asiatica (assembly GCA_030068015.2). Taxonomy (NCBI): domain Eukaryota; kingdom Metazoa; phylum Arthropoda; class Insecta; order Diptera; family Tephritidae; genus Neoceratitis; species Neoceratitis asiatica. Next base: position 30,720,571 of record CM061528.1, read on the forward strand.
TAAAAATTTTAAGCTTTAGTAGTATCTTACTAGGATAAACTAAATTCGATATAAATAAGCGACCGCAATAGCAGATGGGTTAGCATTGAATACTATCATTTTCTATCCCAGGCTTAGAGTCCAGCAACATCTGAATTAAAGAAATAAATTTTTCTAATTGCGATCGACCCTCGGCAGGGAATTCCAAGCCCTCTGAGAGTATTTCTAACTTTAAATAACAACTCCTTATAAAAAACCATGGGGCGCTCGAAGGCGGCTTAGAATAAAATGTAGGTCCCTCCATTTGTTAGTAAAAACATTTAGATGCAAAAACCAAACATTGGAGTAGGAGCTAGGCCGAAAATGGTTTTAGCGGTTACAAAGAGCCAACTATTATAAGCAGATTAAAATGTATGTTTGTTCTGAATTTCGTGGACTGTGAAGTCCGATTTTAAACATATTTTTTATATGTTGATACACATTCCCTGAAGTTTGATTAAAATTTCAGTTGTTTCCGGTGCTAACTTTTGCTGTAACAACCATTGATGATATACGTGTTTCTAAGGACTCGGCTGTTTGCGTTGTTTAAAAAGAGGGAGCAAAGGATGGAACTGAATGAATTGGTTATGAAAGATAGCTAAATCAGAATTAAGGATCTCGCTGATGATGTTTGCATATCGACTAGATCATCTCATGACATTTTTTCCAATGTGTTAGTTATAAGAAAATGTGTTTAAAATTTTTTGAATTTTAAATAAAAACAGCATGAAATGAAAATAATTTAGTAGTCACGGGAACAAGGATGAATAAATGTATTATGAGGGGTGAAGAAGAATGGGATAAGACATCAAAAGTAAGTCTCAAAAACTCTATGAGCAAACGTTCGTCTTTCGTTCTGAAGTATATTATATGATTTTACAATTAATTATACACAAGAACGAATAGAAAATACATTTTTCTTGTATAAAGCTTGCTTTTATAATAATTATAGTAAAATATAAATTTTAATTTTTTTTTTATAAAAAGATAACAAAGATCACTACCATCAAAAGGATAAAGACCACGTCAATAACATACACTTTTTCATTTTAAATCCAAGGTACACAACCAGTACCAAGGGACACAACCAGTATCCAAGGGACACAACCAGTACCTGAGGAAATAGCAAAGCCGAAAACTACTAAAAGCTTGTTAGGTTACTTAATATCACCAAAAATAGTGTTGTGAATTCAAAATATCTAATGCGAACTACTTAGATGGTGACAACATCAACATGAATAAATGTATTATGAGGGGTGAAATTGGTCGAACTTTCTATAATTGTAAGGACTTACAATTTATTCTAAGCCTTTGAAGGTGGCTCGGAGAAGCTGATCGATTTTTATATAGAGATTAATATTTCATGTCAGAAATGCACTCGGAAATGCTTTCCCGAGAGGCGAACTTAATTATAAAAATGAATTATTTAAATTCGTATTCTATAATTTTAAATTTTGGTTAGGTCAAAGTTCGAAACTTTGACAATTTTTAATGTGCCATGCACTGCTAACAACTGGGCTGTTGTGGGCGCAAAGAAACTTCAATTTATTGATAATTCTATTTTTTCCTGCTTCTGATTACCTCAAATTTCTTTCTACTTTTTACCTTGGTCCTAAGTGAAGAGAAGTCATAGATGACTTTTGCTTTATATTAATGGTCACTCGTCACCTGTATTCACTGTACAACAATTTTATTCTATACATAGGATTGAGAAAATCCATGAAAGGGTTAAATTGCTAAAAAATAGATATAAAAACAATTAAATAAAATTTATTATAAGTTTAAAATTAATATAAATTTAAAAATAATTAATTATAAATATTTGTATTCTAATAATTCATTTATTTTTCAAGCAAATCTCGTATAGCCTATAAACGGGAGAATAAGTACAAATACATACATATATTTAAATATTATAAAATGCTTGCTCTCACGTGAAATTATAATTTTAATTCAAAACTCAAAAACAAGTCATTTAGCCAATAAACCATTTTTAAATCCCCCATACGATAGATACCCTCATAAAGGAGCCGTGCCCACAAGCGGTGTCCCATAAATAATTACAATTGTTACGCCTACGCAATTATTTATTTACGATATATGTTTACTTGTATTAAGTTAAAGCCACATTATGTAGATTTTGATATGAACATTTGCTTCAAACATATATGTACATATCCGTGTCTGGTTTCTTCTAATATCTTTTAATCTTTTGTGGCGTAAAACATGCGGGGTCTGACCCAAATTAAAATATATACATATATATATGTACATATACGTTTTTAAACAGCTACCTATGTCACTGTATTGTATTTAGAAAAGCGTACAAATATGTTTGTATATATTTTTGTACATTTTTTCTTCTAAATTTATACGCTCGTTCACTCATAACCCGTGACTTAAACACACTAAATGTTTTAAATTTGAACATCTAAAGTTGCAGCTCACTTCAGAGACTTTTGCGTACATGCACACAAGCACATATAAATATATATATATGCCACCAAGTTCTTATGAAAATACATCGACGTACCCTTGCGCTGCCACACCAGCATAAAAGTTGATTGCTTAAGATACTTTCCTTTTGGGAAAATTAAAAATTGAACATAGAAAGATGAGCCGACCGGCAAATACGCGTGTGTTTATACATGTAAACAAAAAACACAGACGACATATAAATATATGGATATGTTGGTTAAAAATAAAATACGAAAAACTTAAAAGTTTCTCTTGGCGTGTTGTGTGTGAGTGTATGAGTATATGTGTGTTAGGTATTTGACAGGCTGACAGGCGTATGAGTAATATTTTTGTGGTTTTTACTTGTAAATTTTGTAGTAAGTAGCTTGTAATATATAGTATATATATAGTTGGCAGCTATATTCTAATTTCTATATATTTTTACATAATTTTTGCTATTGCGCTTAAGCAACGCTCTTAAACAATTATATTTATGCAAATGTGGAATTTAATGTAATAAAAAAAATTAATATAATTTTAGTTTCATAATTAGGTTATCATGCCATGAGTTTGAATATTTTCTTTTCAAAATTACAATTTTTTTTATTACATTTGGTTTTATAGCGTCTTTTTTATCCTACTGACAAGCTCTTAAACACTCACTCAAGCTTGCTCTTAAGCTCTTAAGAGCAGCAACATTTTCTATCTGAAGAGCGCAGCTGTTGTGCTTGCTCTCTATTCTCCATTCATTCGTTCACTTTATCCACTTTATTACGGATAAGATTTTTGTGCAGATGAAACTAACCTAGGCAAAAGGCGTGCGACGTCGCCAAGTCACATTCAGTTGTACGCAGCACAAGGCAGAGAAAACAATCAAACGCAGCGCGCGCCTCCTCTGACCGCACGACGGCATTGAACGGGCAAAGCCATACACATACATGTACTTGTAAGAATTTATGAAATTCACGTTGAAAAATCTATGAGCGCTGTCATGTTGGTGGTGTTGGTTTGGATGTAAGTGAGAGTGTGTTGATTTTTGTATGTGCCTGTGTTAGAGGCACGTGTACAATAGCCACTTACAGGTGTATGCGGGTACGCTGGAATACGAAATTTGTGAATAGCAAATTAAATAGCACAAGCATGAAGTAGAGTGTAAATAAATAAATAATTAAATATTAAATTGAATAAATAAATTCCCGAATATGAAAATAAATACAGTTTCTAGTGCAATGTAAAGAAGGAAGTCATGAAAGTTATGTTGTGGAAGCCACTTAATTATGTGAGCGCCAAAAAATGTTGAACACACCGAAGTGAGTAATTAAACACCTGCCAAGCAAGCGATGGTTGTGAAACCAGCAGTCATAAATAAACGTGCAAAAAAAGGAAATAAAAAATACAAAGGTGCTGAGAAAATGACATCAAAGTAGAGCTGGTGACGCACTAAAACGCGGTAGCGTGCGTACTTAAGCGCGCTTCAAGTTAATAGCGTGGCAATTAGTCACTTCTTATCATTGTGTGTGTGTGCGTAACACTAAGAAATGCCTCTTAAGGCAACTCAATTACAAATTTTTGTGAAGTGTCTCAAGGTTGAGCGGCATAATTGAAACTTAAAAAACCTGACATGTGACCGAAAATCCAGCTGCTTCGTTAATTTAATACCCAGTGCGTTGCTTAACTGCCTGCTGCGTAGCGAAATACATGAGAAAAGTAGTGAGAGAAAAAATAAAAAAAATAAATTGAGAGCTCAAAAAAGTGAAAAAGTCCACTTTTGACGCGCATATAAAGCAAAGTAGCAAAAAATAGCGAAGTAAAGTAAGCCGAGTGGCTACTTTGAGGCAGTCAGTGCATATTTCAACTACTCAAATTTCAACGTGTCGTATGGTAAATACAACTTGTATGCTTTTTTCGTTATGTATATGTGTGCGTGCGTGCTGTTTAAGCTAAAGAGGCGCACAAGTTAATATTGTGTATGTGCTTCTTTATGATGATAGCTTGTTTACGTTAAATGTGTGTTTGTGGAATTCTACTCTCTGAAGATTCCTCATACGCACCGGTGTAACGCCTTACCCACTTCAGGCACAGTCGGTGTACTTAAACGCAAAATGGTAATTTTTTTTACAGACTAAGATTTTGCCAAGCATGAATAAACGATATATTTCACTTATTTTGGCATGCATGTATACATAGATATTTCTATTTGCATTAATAATAATCATTAGGGTGTGAGTTTTTGATTTTAAAAATTACTCGTTGTTAATAAAAAAGTTCGGAACTAAGTTGTAAAAATTTTTAATATTTTAAGTAGGACTTGTTTGATAAGAGAGCATATTTATTTTTTAAATATGATTTGAATAAGTTAACAAAAACAGTTAAAACTTTTATTTTAATAAATGAAAAAAAAAATTTAAACAAACATATTTCTCTCAAATTCTGGCGAACGTCAAGTGCAAGTAATATATATAATTTTTTTTATATAACTGCTGACTTTTATTTTCAGCACTAAGAAAAACGAAAGAAAAAACTATTTTTTTATGATTCCAGGAATTAGTGCTCTTAATTATTTCTTTGCTATGTTAAAATTTAAGCAAAAACTATTTTTTTTAATATTAAAATTAAGAGAAATAAATTCAAAATTATTTTAAAATTTTATCTAGTTTTAGCAAGTTTAACATAATGTTAAAATTTCCCTGGTAATAAAATTATAAAATTTATATTAATTTTTAATTTTTCAAAAAAATTAGTTAGTAGAGGAATTTTAATTTTAAATGTTGAATAAAATTATTATATTAATTCAAAAATCAAAAATGTAACTGAATGGCTAATAAAAATTAAAATATAATTAAAAGTATAAAATAAAAAAAATTAAAAATATAAATAAAAATAAAAAATAAATATAAAAATAAAAATTAAAATCAAAATAAAATAAAAAATAAAAATAAAAGTAGAAATTAAAGAAAATAAAATAAAATAAAAATATAAGTAAACAACAAGAAGAAAAAAATAAAAATAAAAATAAAAAAATAAAATAAGAATAAAACTAAATAAATAAATATAACAAACAAAATATAAATTAAAGAAACATTAAAAAATATATTAAAAACTAAAATATAAGTTAGTTTTTTTTTTAAATTATTCAAATATGGATACAATTTTTTTGTACATTCATAATTTACTACCACCCTAGTGTATGCTCAAAAAAAATATGCATTGCTCTTACATATTAATAAGTGTGAAGCATGCATGCGTAAATGTTAAATAAGGCGCGTTTAAGTGTAACATATAAACATACAAGCATACATACATCCATATTTGCTTATATGTATTTATACAGATATACTGTGTGTTTTTCAACAAGCGTTTTTTTTTTTTTTTCAACCATATGTGAATTCGTAATATATGAGTGTGTGAGACTTTGTGTGTGGGTGTAAGTAAAAGCTGTATTTGCATGGCTCTGTGATGAGATATCATTTCGACCATTCGGTCACTTGTGTAATGATGTGTAAAAGGTTAAATGAAAGAAGGCTTATATAGATACATCTGATGTGCAAAGTAAGAAAAATAGTAAGTGCCTTTAGGCTATATTAGTAGAATAAGTGGCAGTTAACGGCTGACCATATTTCTGCCCAAAAATGAAGTTATGTTACGCATCATTACTGCTTATCGTCTTATTGCTAGTACTTGAAAAAATTAATTAAACTCGATTGCATTACATACACGCACGTGTTTTAGTGGTTATGTGGCGTAGGATAATTTATTTTTGTGTGTTTGAAAGCTTATATTTTTTCAACGTTCTGTTACAGTTTGAATGTACTGGTTTATTTGGTTTTATAAATTTTTTATACATTTTTTTTTGCTCTACAATTCTATTTTATGTGATTTTATTTACATTAAAATAAGTCCTTAAAAATAATGAGAATTTCTTAACTAATTAGCTTTGTTTTCTGAAATGGTTTGTGCCAGATTGAGGTACAATTTAATTCGAGATAACATGGTCGTAGCTTAAGGCGTCAAACATTGTGCGGGTTTTAAGAGCCCTATGTTATACGGTTTTGAGTTCTTTTAGAGTCTTTTGAACAACAAAACTCTTAGATATTTTAGTAATGTTCTAGAAAAAGCCAAACAAAAACGGAAGAGGTGTTTCAACGTCTCACTAACGCCTGCTTCTCTACACTACCAGTATTCTACTTGTGTGAGACGTTAGTAAGTTGTGGTCTGTTATTGGTCGTCTCAAAACTTGCTTGCACAAAATTTAGGTGTGTGATTCTTCGCTGCCGGTACGCATGATCTAGTTTAGCTCAAAATATTATCACATTTCCTCGATCAACCATTTTGGAACCATACGTTCTACTGTAGCTGGAAATGTTTTTTCCGAGATAAAATGTAGGATATGCAGTTTTCTGCAACCCATCCCTTGCTTATTTATGCAGATTAGAAGAATCGAGCAGGGAAAAATATTTTTATTTATTTATTTAATTGGAAGAAATATAATCACAAATAGTTATATTACATTGGCTAGGCACTAGCTACTAGGCTATCGCCCTTACTTAATTCTAATGGATTTTATACTAACTTATAAAGTATCCTAAGAATATTAAATTATCATAATTGTATGGGATTACATACAGTTTATTGGTTACTTTTTGGTATCTAAAGTAGAAAATAATTAAAGCGTTGTTGACTGAGCAATCTTTTAGTACTTCTGAGGGGTTTATGTTTCCAAATATATTTCTTTCGCTATTTGTATATTTAGTGTAGCCGTCGAGAATATGAATTACTGTCAAAGGGCAGTTGCAGGCAGAGCAACTTGGAGCTGCTTTCCGTTCTAGTAGATGCTGGTGGGTGACCATAGTATGACCTAGTCGAAGTCTCATAAGTAATTTGACTTTTTGGGACGGGATTGTGCTTGCGGGAAGGAATCTGGAGCGGTTTGGGTTAATAGTTTTATAGGAGTGCTGGAGTTATGGTTTTCGGCAGTCTGATTATATCTGCTTTCACTATTGGGTTGAGCAGGAAGCAAGGTGAGCGAGATATGTTTTTGGCAGCAGTATGCGCTTGTTCATAGCCGGTAATGCCGCAGTGTCCTGGGATCCACATTACTTTTATTTTGGTGTTATATTGGTGCAGCATTAATCTGATATTTTCGAAAAGTGGCTCTTTGTTTCTTGAGTTTTGTATTGCGTTGAAAGACGCATTACTGTCGGTGCGGATAATATGTTTGCCCTTGATTCTGGTAGCATACTCAACAGCGATTTTGATTGCGAATGCTTCGGCGATGAAAACTGAATGGTAAGAGGAAAGAATCCCAGTTTTTATGATAGCTCCAGGCTCATTTACGACGGCAAAGGAAGTTGTATCCTCATCTTTGGAGCCGTCAGAAAGCTTTTTGAAATACGGTATATTATTTACCAACTTTCCATTTCTTTAATTGTCTTAATACGACGTGTGCTCCTATTCTATCAAAAGCTTTTTCGAAATCAAGGCTGAGCACTGTGACGTGATTTCGACTAGAAATTGCACTTGACAGATAGTGTTCAAGCTGTAAAAGAGCATCGAATTTTCCTTGCCCTGCTTTGTAAGCTACCTGATTCGGACTGACAAGCTTTTTCTTTAGTAGAAACCCCATAAGACGTTTAGCGATTATTTTTTCGAGGACTTTACTCACTCAGGGGTGTAGCGAGATGGGTCGGTAACTGTTTATGTTGTTATCGGGATTATATCCGCGTTTTTCCAGTTCTGTGGGTAAATCCCTTTATCAAAAATGTTGTTATATAGCGATAAAAGCCTCTTTTTTTAGATCTACGGGAAGGTTCCTTAAAATTGGGTACGAGATTCTATCATGTCCAGGTGTTTTGCATTTAACCGGTTTTTTCGTCAATAAACGTCTGATGGAAATTGCCATGTTGCGAGGTTGCCGACCAATGGGTTGCGAAAAACTTGGAAATTTCGTAATTATTGGAAACAAGTGTTCTATTTCCAGCATTTATGACCGTGATTTGACTTTGCTTGAAGTTCCCTGTAAGTATTTTGATATTATGCCAAATTTGTTTTGGATTAGAATTGGGGTTAATTGAAATTAACTGGGGTAGTAAAGTTATGTAACGTTTGCGTGAAGAAACATGGCTCAAACGATCAGAATTTTGGAAAACAAGTCGTGGATTCTACATCACGATACCAGCTCAAACATTAATGCTTATTCATGCCTCATCCACCGTATTCACCAGATTTGCCTTCCTGCGGCTTTTTCCTATTCGCAAAACTAAAGAAGCCAATGAAAGGAAAGCGTTTTGCCACAATTGATGAGATCAAGTCAGAATCAGAAGTGCTTCGAGGATTGGAAATAGTGAGGGTATAAGTGAATTATATCCGAGGGGGACTACTTTAAAGGGGACAAAATAGATATTGATGAATAAATAATTAATTTACTAAATATAATGAAACCGTTTTCAAAAAGTTTGCTTTTATCTTATTATTTGCTATTATTTAATAAAATATAAGTCAAAATGTGCCTATTGTTGTCTTAAAATTCAAAAATATTGTATATACTTTATTCATTATTTTACAAAAATAGCATAACTGTTTTTTTACAAGAAAATTAATGAATTAGAAAATTGTTGACACGTGTTCATGGCTGTTCACGAACTGTTCTATAAGGAAATAATTCCGCAGCAAATTTTCCTATACGCATGTATCTCTGTATATGTATTAGAGTTTATCTAAAGGGAATTTAGCGTGTCTAGCTCGAAAATTATGGCACCTGTAAAAAACAGTAGAGGAAAACATTTTAGGCTCGTGCGTGCTATTCAATAAATATCATTTTATTTATATACTCGACTACTTACAAGCATTTAGGTATTCAGCTATCGTGTAAACGGATTAACAGAAAGTTACAAATACATTTACTCAAACAGCTCGATTATTTGAATATTTGAGTAGATGCCTTTCCAGAGTTATCATCAATACAAAAATGATGACAATTTGTCGTTTTGTCATAAATAATAGAAAAAAATATAAGAATTTTTAATAATTTATTAATTTTAGCCGAAACAAATCTATAAAAAAAAAAACAATTTATAAAATTAAATTAAATCTAAATAGTAAAAGTTTACCAAACAAAAAAAAAAAAATCTTACATTAGCAACAATAAAAATAAAGTACCCAATAAATTGCCGAAATGTTAAAATACCATTTCAATTATAAGCGCATTGCTTTCTTTGTTTTAAGTAATTACCAAATTAAGCGTGAACCGTAACAAAATAAAAAATAAAAGGTAAAAGCGTACTAATGCCCAAAGACTCTTCTGAATATACGAGTAAAATCATAATACATATATGTAAGCACAATATTTTCCCCATTTACACACAAACATAAATTCTTTGAAACACATTATCGTAATTGGAAAAAGTTGGCCAAAGTGAAATTACTACAAAAAAAAAGAATTTGTACAATTCTCTTTCTGCTAAGTAAATAAACACCATAATATAGGATGGAATTATGTTAATGATGGCGAGGAGCAAATTTATCGATATGTTTGCAAAAAAAGAAAAAGCTGCAAAATGAGCTTAACGCTTCGCGGTGGAGTCTCTGTGCAATTAAGGTGAAAATTAGTTAAGAGAAATCACGCAATATTAAAAAATATCAATAACAGGTTACTGTAAAGGAAAAAAAAAATATTGTTGCGTAATTAAAGAGTTAGAGAAAATAAAAGAAGATGCAAAAATGTAGTATACTGAGTATGATATGCTTTAATTGGAACTGAAATACGATAAATTTATTTAATTTACTTTTTCTTTAGTTTCAATATTCACTCATATTGGCGATTTAATTGCATATCCGTGAGAAATATACAGATGTTTTGAAAATATTTGGGAAAAAAAAAAGAAATAATTAAAAAAATTAGATATTCATAAAGAAATAATTCCTGGAAAAGCTGCTGTGAAAGAAGGTAACAAAAACATTTGAAAACTTCACAATTTCCGTGCAAACTAGAAATTAGGGAATGGTGAAGGTGAATATTAATATAAAAGACATTAACAAATAATTTTTATAAACAAATTTTTTAGGTATAATTTTTTTAAACTTTCAACTTAAGTAGAGAAGAAGAGATGGGCCGCAAAATTTATAACGAAAAGACCAGAATGACACGCTGAGCTTATTTAGTCGTGTCCGTCTGTCGGTCCGTCTGCTTGAGTACAAAATAGTTTATTAGCTTTGAAACATTTGAACGCACCTTAGTATGAGGGTGCATTTTTGCAATGTGTTGATCATTTTTTGGTATACTACATTGTATAGCTCCCATGCACCTGTTTTATTCGGACATTTTTATTTATTTTTTGTCACAAATACATCAATTAAGCACCTAGAATATGAAAAAATGTTTTATACATACATACAATGAAGTAAATGTTGGTATTAAAAATCATCGAAGTCGGAAAATTATATCGTATAGTGCCCACATAACCCTCCATGACTTTTCCCACTAAATAAAGTCGCATGTCATGCATGAGCAGCACGTTCAATATTACTTTTTAAGGCTTGAAGAGGGTCTGGTTTATTGCTAAAAGCAAATGACTTTAAATAACCCCACAAGAAGTAGTCTAATGGTGTTAAATCACACCTTCTTGGAGGCCATTCAAAGTCACAATTTCTTGAAATAATCGAATCGCCAAACATTTCTCGCAATAATTCGGTTATTGCACGTGCTATGTGAAACGTAGCCCCGTCTTGTTGGAACCAGATGTTGTTAAGATCAACTTCTTCCAATTGTGATCATAAAAAGTTGGTTATTATCGATCTATACCGCTCTCCATTGACAGCAACGGTGCTACCAGCTTCATTTCGAAAGCAATATGGACAGATGATTCCACCAGGTAAAAAACCACATCAAACTGTCAATTTACGTGAATATAATGGTTGTTCATGAATAATTTGTGGATTTTCTTCGCACCAGAATCGACAGTTTTGTTTATTTACCGCGCCACTGAGATGAAAGTGAGCCGTATCGGAGAAGATGATTTTCTTAAAAAAAAAAATGGGTTCATCGAATTCTTTCCTGCAAATTCGTGTGCTTTTTTTTAAGAAATCATATCACTCTTATTGGAAAACCCTATATAAAATATAAAAATTTGGTTCACAATTTTAAGCTTTATCTCTTATAAGAGTTCAAAAAAGGATTTTTCTTAGCGTGTTTCACAAACTTTTTTCATAAAAGCCCAGTATTTTTACATGTTTATTCACATAAAAATATGGATCAGGATCTGCGCAAAAATCTTCCACGCTCGAGCGAGGGTTGCTGTTTTAAGATTGTTTTTTTCGCTGGCAAGAAAGGCCGCTACACAGTGATCGCTCTACTACCGAAAGTTAGGTTAAAGGAAAAATACGGGCTGGGAAGTGAACTTGATACTTGGAAATGGTGGCAAAATACAGGAAATTCCACACACATGACAGTTCGAAATAAATTTAGGTTGGTTTTTTTAGAGAACTTCGCCATTGTTGCCGGCTTTATTATACTCATAAACATTATTGTATATGAAATCAATATAATTTATTTTTAATTGGGTGAATAGGAACATATGCCCATTAATTATAAAAAAAGAATCGTTTATTTACTAAAAAGAATTTTACAGATAGAAAAAAATAATAACTATCTTTGCAAAAACATTGATCATATTAAATCTCAAAAAATTATAAAAAAATGCTTTGAATGCATTTCATTTACCTTTATATTGGTAACCGCAAAAGATATAACGTTGTATTATCCATTTTGCGGCTTCCAAAGTAAACGTAAATAAAATACTTTTCAAATAATTTGGTTCACGAAATTCCTATTTTGTTATAAAATTTGCACTTTAGCAATATAAGTGAAATATTACTTCAATGAAATAACTGCCTCGTAAATTATTGCAAACTCCGATCAATTTGAAGTAATTTCGACCTCTTTTTGATACATATTTAGCGGTGTCTGACCTATAATAAACGTAAATAAAATTTATTTCAAATAATTTTTTCGCGTAATTCCTTTTTATTATAAGGCTTGAAACTTAGCATTATATGTGAAAGAATACATCAATCAAATGACCGCCTCGTGAATTTTTGCAAACTGAAATCCATTTGAGGTAATTTTCGACCACTTTTCGGTGTATACATTGGGCGGTATCTCAACCATAACTTGACGAATGTTGGTTTTCAAGTGCTCAAGAGTTAAAAATTCATCCTTATAAACAATGTCTTTCGCACAGTCCCACAAAAAAAGTCCAACGGTGTCAAAGTGCACGAACTCGGTGGCCAATTAACATCGCCAAGACGAAAGATTAAGCAGCCGGAAAATTTCTCTCGCAATAAAGCCATATTCGCTCAGTTTAAGGCTAAAAAAATTCGGTTATCATCAGACCATAACGCTCTGAATTATCAGTGACAAGCTATCAATTTCAGAGAAGTAAGTTCCTATCACACCTCCAGACCGAAGAGTGCAACAGACAGTGTGGTTTTTTTTTCTGAGTGTAATGGCTCTTTATTAATTTTTTGAAGGTTCTCGGATCCTCAAATGAGACAATAAAGAAAATTTTGTTCTAAAAATCGCGGTCCACTGCTTGTTTTTCAAGTACCAAATCGACGTAACTATGGCGTTTTGAATGGTCAGCTGGCTTCAGTTGTTGTATAAGCTAGACCTTATATGGATGTTGATGTGAGTCCAAGTGCTATTGTGTCGTAAGAAAGTCCCAGCTCTTAAGACCATTGAGAAAGAAAGAAAGAGGAACATTCGGGTCTTCGGCTACACTTTCGCTAACAAAGGGGATATTTGAGCTGGAAAGAGCGAAACGGTGATGCGCAGGTCTTACAATATCTGTAACCGAACCAGTAATTTAATTTTTTTTTTTTTTGAAACTTCTAAATGGATAACTTTTTATACAAAGTTATTTTCTATTGAGGTCGACGAAAATTTGGCAAAATGTGATATTTTTTGCTTTTTACAGAAGTGTGTCCACCGTCCTAGCTCCAGCGTTGCTAAGCAAAGTAGTCAAAACGGTTTTAAAATCCGTCAGGTATTAGATATCCGGCAACAATGACCCCGAATAGCGTTCTCTATTGGGCTTGTGGTATATTGGTTGCCGAAGGTAGTCGTTTGAAGCCCCATTGCAGTAGGCTATATGGTATGCTCCTTCCTTGGCTTTGATCGCTTTGGTCACCGTATTGTTGCTGGAGGTGTTGACGTAAATGCCGCTTCTCGTTATTCCTTCTTGCCATGGCCGCACGTTGAATTCTCCGCTTAATCGTGGTTGGCAGTGCAGACGTTGTACCGGTACAGATTCATGTATCAATGTGTGATGCGCTTTGTGACAGCATTTACAGCTGCATAGCGAAATATCAACGCCCATTGTATGCGCCAATAGCAGGTAATGGGCGCAGTATGCTTGCGTTCTGGCTACTGTGAGCCGTTGGGGTGATTTCATTGCGATGAAGGCGCCACACATGCGTAGAGAATGATATTAGTGGCAAAGCCTGCACTGCACTTGGGGATTAAGGATATAGTCTCCCTTTGGCAAACAGTTAAGCAAGTTAGTAACTAGTTGGGTGTACAGTTTAACACAAAGTTTTGTATTTATTATATATTGTTGAGATATTCTGTGAACTAGCAAAACTTACTAAGAAAAAGGCAGAACTTAACATGCGGGGGCATGCTAGCTCATTTTTTATGCTTAAATTCAAAACGGACCTAGTTTTTCGGTCCATGGCAAACCTACTACCAAGTCGCTACCGATTAGGTGGTAAGGAGACTTCTTAAATTACTACCAAGTGGGTTTTTTCACAAATACCTCTTTGCAGATCTTTGAGATACATCTCTTTCCAGCGACGACTAAATTCGTAGTGAAGTATTTTATTCTTCTCCCCAGATGAAGTGATTAATGAGATCGAAGTGAATGTAGTGAGATCGGTAGTGCCTTGTGACATAAGCGAAGGAGATCGCTCCACAATTCGCAATATCAGTGTTTTGAATTCCTGAGATGTGAACTTATGGTATACAGCGCAGGATTTTAAAATTTTTTCACTGTCGATTAGCATAACTCAGCCATGTGATGCCGATTCATGTATATTTTTATAAATATTGGCTCCGAAAATCGTCAGAATCGCAAGACTATATAGCTCCCATACAACCGATTCGTTCGGATATGAGAATTTCAAATAAATATTGCCATAGAAAGTCATCGAGATCGAGTTTCATATTTTGAAATAGATTTGATATGTTCATGTCGGTGCTTCTTTCTTGTTTATAATTATTATTTTTTTTTTCGTTATATCAAAGTAAATCTCTCGAAATTCAGAGTATTCGTTTAACTATTTTTAATAAAAATTATTAGATTTTAACAATTGTCTGTCCCTAATTCTTATTTTAAGTTTGTTTATCTGAAAAATTGAAGAATTTTTTTTTTCAAATTGTGGAATGATTAAAAATTTGTATTTATTTTAAATATTTTCTTATGAAAATATTTTTTTATTTCTCTAAATACAGGCACAGCAGTGCGTACACGTAACCAATCTGGCTTTCGTTGCAAAATTATTTTTTTTTTTGATTTTCACATTGTCACAAGTATATACATTCCTTATATTTCATCTATCTATCTCTTATATCAATATAAAATCTATTTTTAAGGTGAATGCACATACATACATATTAATATCAAATTTCTTTGAGAGAAATTCTTCATATTAAAATATTAACAATTTAATTAAATATAATTTTCTTTTGCAGATAACAATCGATACTAACGTCATGGTATATGCAATGAATTCTCAGTTCTTTAGTTATGAAAAAAACAAATCATAGTAAAAAGAATGCAAAATGAAAATCAAGCGAAATAAATGAAAAGTGTCGTAAGAAAATATTAGAAATTTTTTAATGAAAAAAGATGCTTAAAACTTGCTTTTGTAAACCAAAAATACAAGCATCGCAAAATTCTACAGTTATTACAACAACAAAAAGATAATAATAATAATATGTGTAAAATAAATTAGTACCAATTTTTTCCCATATTAATAAAATTTCAAAAATAAAGCTCTGTGAACAAAGTAAACAATTTTTCTAATAAACTTAAAATTCAGAAATTAAAGCAAATAATTATGTGTTGAGTGTGCATTGTGGCTGAGAATTTAAAAGAAAATGACAAAATAATGTAAAAAATAAAAATTGTACTCACTGTGTAGTGCAAGAAATGTGAGATATACAAAAAAAAAAAAAAATATTTAGCTTAAGTAATCAGTTTAATTTAAATTGAGATATAAAGCTAAAAAGTCTACTTAAAACAAAAACTTTTTTATAAACTAATAACAATCTTAACGATACATATCAACTTTTAGTCTGATTTTCTATTTTATAATTAAAAATTAATAATAAATCAAGCTATTTAGCTAAAAAAAAGTTACTAATTAAACAAAAAAAGAAATGATTTCATTTAATAAATAATAATAATTATTTAAAGCTGTCAGCAAAGTATTAAAATAATGTAATTTTTTGCTATACTTTTGTCGAATTAAAAAATATGAACAAAATATATCTCATATAATATATATATATCTACCACTGTTCATAAATGAGTGAAAACTATAAACAAAAACATTTTTTTTTTTAATAAATTATAACGTCTGTGTCCATTCCATTCTTCTTGAAAAAAAACCCGTAACCTATAACCACTCCTAATAAATTAAATTCTAACCGCATAAATGTTAAAATCGCATTTACAACACACACCAACAACAATTCGCTTAAAGTTATTACACAAGCATACGAAGCAAAATATAATCGAGTTTTAGTGTATTACAGTGTAATAATCGATTAAATATGTGTCAAGCTATATTTACGATAAGCTTCACTACAGCTATGAGCATATGAATACTTAAACATATACATACGCAAGCAAGCGAAGCAGTGCAATCGAGCGTGTAAAGTGTAACAATAGCAATAAAAAGAAAAGAGAAAGTAAAAATATAAAAATAACAAAACAAATAATCGAAAGCATAAAGTGTTGTTGTGTGTGTATCTCCTGTTGAGTCCTATATACCTACATAAATGTACATGCATTGTACTATACAATCATAGAGCTTGGTGTGTTTTGCGTACTTTTTTATGAAAACGGCAGCAGAAAGCTTAAAAATAACACTAAGCCAGCTCAGTTACATGTAACCGGTTTATTAATAATACTCGTACTCGCTACACAACTACAACTACAACATTAACAACTTCTACTACCACTGCGAAAAGCGACAGAATTTAAGGTAATCTTTTTATGTGAACTCCGCTCACGAGATTATAAGATTTAATTAAATAACACAATAAGAACAAGAACATCAAAGAAACTTTACACTTTTAGAGTGTGTGCAAAATACCCATATGTAAAAACAAAGAAAATAATAATAAAAACTACTGCAATAGTGTATGACAAAGCGAAAATGGAAAGTTCGTGGAAGAATTTGACTAACAAGAAGTGAGTAGATTTTTACAATAACCATTATTTTAAACATGCAAACTTTTATGCATACTTTGTTTTTAATTTATATAAAAGAATTTTTCCCAAAAAGAAGGGATAAATTAAAAAAAAAGAAAGAAAGAAGGGCTGTTTTCGGTCATGCCAAAGTCTTCATACCTTTTTATGTACATATTAAATTTATTGCAAATTGCAATTTCGATGCTTTTTAGTCTCAATATAATTTTGAATTTACGTGTGTGGGTTACTAAATTTCATTCTTAGATGCTTTTTTGGCGTATATAGAACGAAAACCCCTTTATATGAACAAATCAGTGGTTAGGAGGCTATATGATATAGTCTTCCTATTTCGATTATTTTCAGAACCAATACGTAATTCATTATGTATGTGTAGTATACCAAATTTCGCGGTCCACGAATTCCTGACCCAAAATTTCAAATCTGAGAAATCGGTCGTATATATGCTATATGGGACGTAATGTACGTATAAATGTACCAAATTTGGTTGAAATATCTCAAAAACAGACGGACGGATGGACGGGCATGGCAAAAAAAAAACTCAGTTCGTCATTTTGATACGATTGGAGTAAATTTTGGTGGGTCTATATCTTTTCCTTCAGGCACTTAAATACTTCAGATCAAAATTAATATATATTATCTCAAATTGTCAACTATACAGGTTTATACGCAAAAAAAGATTTCATGATAGAAAATAATGTAAGTATGCAACAAGCAAAATGAGTTTTCTTTCAAATTTTTATAAATCTATTTATAAAGGGTGATCCATTTCGAGGTACCCTACCTTTTTAAAGAAGGAAAAAAAACAGAAAATTCAAATTTAATGGCGGATGTTTATTATTATTCGAAAGAACATTCTTTGGCATTTATTTTTTGAGAATTACCTCTTTCAAATGCTGATCGCAGCCACGTCTCAGATGCTCCATCCGTTGAGTCCAATTTCCGATGACTGGTTCAAGCAATTCGACTGGTAACTGGCGAATAAAACGCATGATGTTTTGCTCCAAGGCCTGAATCGAAGCGGGGTTGTGCGCATAGAATTTAGACTTTACATATCCCCACGGGGAAAAGTATAACGGTGTGATATCACACGATCGTAGTGGCGAATTGACTGGTCTAAAACGTGAAATTATCTGCTCACCGAAGTGTTCTCTCAATAAATTTATTTGCAATGTGTAGCAAGTGACGCCGTCTTGTTGAAACTAAATGTCGCGGAGATCACGCGAGTTACGTCACCTGGCCATTCCACTCCAACAGAAAACCGAATTGAGGTTGACTGGTCAGCGTACCGCTACACCCAACAAAATACTTCAGTGCATTGTACCATCGTATTGCATAATAATAAAGAATTTGTCAATTAAGAAGTAATAATAAGTGCAACGACACTTTTAGATTGCCAATAATTTCAATAGAACAATAAGCAAACCAATTTTGCTGACTTAGCTTAAATAGTTAATAAAATAGTTTGTTAGAACTTTTTGTATTCAGAAATGTATTTTCATTTACTCAATAAAGAGCGTCTTAACGCTAATAAAATATATTTTTTTAATTTGCGACACACTGTAAAACCTGTCTCGCGCTTCAATTTAAGGCAATAAATCATGGCAATTCCTGGTAAAAAATATATTTCAAGTTAAAGGAACCAAAATTAAGACTTTTTGCATTGCTTTTAGAACCACTTCCCGGAAAAAAGTGATTCCTGTGTTAATTTAGGCAAAAAGCTACAAATGAACTTAGTTTCAAAAAAAAGGAAATTTTTTTTATAGATTGGTACCAGGTTCACTTTCTGAAAAAATTCTCTCAAAACTGTCAAGACTCCATTCAAGCCTTTGAAAATTTGAACAACTTTCTTTTTCTTTCTGACACTCTCGATAAATAAATAAAATATTTGCAATATACTTTGTGATAATAAAAGTGTCTATTAACTCGTTTTTTTTTTCAATCTGATATAAATTTTTTTTAACATTATTGTTCCATAAAAGTCCAAACAAAAGTCTCCATTTGAGGATAAGCAAGATTGAGGGCGGTTGAAAGAAATGTGTTTTACTGAAGCGTTGTGAGAGTATTTTGAAAAAAAAACTCAAACTCATCTCCACATTGCACAATCGCATAAAGAGAATGTTAAAATAATAGAGTCCCAAGCACTTCATGAAACTTTTGAAATATATATATCGTATTTGCGTAATTTGATTGCCGTCAGATAGGTGGTATTGCAGTTGGTAGATAGGTGGTATTGCATAGGCATCGACGATATGTAATAAATATAATATTAAGAAATTAAACTAATCTCAAAGTCAAAAGATATTTGCTCCAGGTTGATGTATATTTTGAATTTTTTTTTATATTTTCTAATAAATAAATTTTATTACAATACCAGCCGAAGGGATGAGTAAGATCAGATAGGGATCAGCTGTGTAACGAGGGTTAATATGTATGATTTTAAAAAAAAAAAAAAAAAAAAAAAAAAAAAAATCGCAGCAGATGCAGCCTTACATCGGGTACCATTTTTCCAAGATATAAATCTAAGGTGAAAAAATGAGGAATGCAAAAGGAATTACATTTTGAGCGAGGTCTATAGGGGCCCGTATTTGCAGCTACCAAGCAGTGGATGGGGCGACTCACGATCTCTTCTCTGTTATTACAATTTGTAAATATTACAGAGCCACTATTTATTTTATATTATCACACAAAAAAAATTTTGAATAAGTAAAAATAATGGATACGATAATTAAATAATTAAACTGAAAATAACTATGGAAAACAACACAGAAACTACGAAGTTTTGCACACTGTGAACAGCGAAGCTAGACGCGCTCGCTCTTCCGTGGCTTCCCTATCTTGGCCTACTTAGTGGAAGCAAAATTTCAGAATGCCTCTTTTAATATTACCTCTTCATATAAATACCTACAAAACCTCTTCTTTTAACAATTTAGAACGTTATACTTAAGAATTTAAAAATTTAATAGTTAAAAAACGAATTTTGGGATAACATTACATGAATATAGTTTAATATGTAAAACTTTATTAGATATTAAAATTTCATAAAATTTATATTAAATTTAGTATTTACTATTCAAAAGTAGCCTAGACTAATGTAATAACCCATCTTAAATATTATCCATCATAAATATGTATATATAAGGACATTGAATTTGTCTGGGTTACTTCATAAAAAGCAAAATGTAATGAAAAATGATAATACACAAAAGAAAAAACATAAACCCTTCCACATTTTTCTTTTTATTATTATATATGAACATACGTACCAAAAATGAGTTATGTTGAGGAGATTTCTTTGAGACACGTGGATGTAACATATAATACCGAAATAAATGAAATATACACATTTTTTATCCATATAGTATAACACTAGTATGAATTAGAGCTCTAGATACCCGAGTATCGAGCATTGCATGGAGCTCGGTACTCGCTCGATATTCGCTCAGTGCTCAACTGCTCAACAGAACATAAAAAAAATTAATTTTGTTTGTTAGAGTTTGACATTGTTACGCATTTTTTACGTTGAATAAATACATTTAAAATTAATAAAAGAAAAAGTTTGAGAAAAAAGTCATAGTGTTTGTCAAAATACTTGAAATGCTCGTGCTCAGCTCGAAAAAATTTCGAATAATTAGCAATGAGCAGATGTGCGAGTGCTCGTAGCTCAAATGCTCGCGTTGCTCGAAAATGTTTGAACAAAATCTAGAGCTAAAATATGAATGAATGAATATACTTTAATTTAATTTAATTTTCTAATTCAATGGAAAAAGTAGTGGTTTATTTTAAAGAAATTTGTTCGATCACACTTCTTGTTTTTTGCACGAATTTTTGAAAATTTGAAATAAGGTAGTTTTTACTGCACGTGTGCTCTGTTCGATGGTCTAGCAACAAAGGAAAGATTTTGGTACTCTTGAATTCTATATCCGCCAGATGATCATGACCTTAAAGTGCTTCTACCATTTTAGATATTTGTGGTAGATTTTTTTTTTGTACAATATTTGAAATTTTTTAATAAGAATACAAAAAAATTCTCAGAAACGCCCATTATAGCTGTCACGATTAATCATTAGTTAATATTGATATTAATAATTTTATTTAGTTGGTTTTCCCAATTCCATCGTGAATGGTCTTTAGACTTATTTAAGTACTAACCGATTAATTTACCAGTAACATACAAATCAGTCCCAAAAATATTTGCTTTTACGCCTTGGGTATGTAAAATTAATATTTTATTCCTCTTTATGGTACAATTTTAGGATTTAGTTTGTGAATTTTAAATTGCTTGCTTTTATGAGTTGCTATTTAAATTTTAATTTGGTTCTGCGATGAATTTATGGGGAAAAATTGTATGCATGTGCCATATAATATGGCACGAAGTCGAACATGGTTGCACCACAACCAAAGGACTGACTGAGATAAGAAGGGTTCATATTTACTGCCAGGGCACCAGGATATAAGTATGGTCATCAAAAGCAATATTTTAGCTGACGAGCCGACTAAAGAGGATGTTCTTTTAGAATAAGACGTAAACTTTGTGAAAAAGAAGAGAGCGACAGAGTCCCGAAACCATCCAATTTAGTATATGTGTGACCGCAGTTCGACAGATATAGGCTAATCTGACTTTGTGAGTAAAACCTTCAATCAGAAAATGGATAAAGACCATCAACTATCACACGAGTTCTCAATAGTGCCGAAGCACTATACTTACTTCCCCGCCCCATCCTAACCTCACCACCAATATTCCTCACCTGGTGCATACTCTCGTCTATATTCATCACATCTCTACTGAATCATCCAAAGGGGGTACTGCCCCAGTTCCATATCAAAAATTATTCGCCGAGTTCAAAGGTAAATGTAAAATATCTGGGTGGACCTTTATTTTTACTAACGGCTCCAAGAATAACGATACAACTTCCTTTGCTGTCGTAAAGGAGGTCGGAGTTACCTTAAAAACTGGAATTCTTTCCACTTACCATTCAGTTTTCATCGCCGAAGCATTCGCAATCAAACTCGCTGTTGAATATGCTACCACAACCAATGGCAAACATATAATCCGCACCGACAGAAATGCGTCTTTCAGCGTCAAAAACATATTTTGATCACCTTGCTTCCTGCTCAACCCGATAGAGAAAACACATATAATCAGACTAACAAAAATCATAACAGAAAAGAAAATTCAAGAAAAATGGGTGTTGTACCAGCACTCCTATAAAGCTATTAACCCAAACCGCTCCAGATTCCTTCCCCCAAGTACAATCCCATGCCATAAAGTCAAATTACTTATGAGACTTCAACTAGGTCATACTATGGTCACCCACCAGCATCTACTAGAACGGAAAGCAGCTCTAAGTAATTCTTATTCTCGACGGCTGCACTAAATATACAAATAGCGAAAGAAACATATTTGGAAACATAAACCCCTCGGAAGTACTGAAAGAATGCTCAGTCAACAATGTTTTAAATATTTTCAACTTTATATACCAAAACTAACCACTAAACTGTATATAATCCCATTTTATTAGGATAATTTAATATTCTAAGGATACTTTATAAGTTAGTATAAAATCCATTACAATTAAGTAAGGCCGATAGCCTAGTAGGTAATTCCTAGCCAATGTAATATAATTATTTGTGATTATATTTCATCAAATTAAAAAAAATAAAATAAATAAAGACCCAAAACGACTACTTCCATTTGCGATGAAAACAGCGATGTTTTCCAACCCAAAGATATAAAAGAAATGTAATAGTACAGCTTTGGTCATATGTAGTTTATTTGGAACCACTTTTGAATTGGTATTGTCAAACAACCTGACTTAATGATATGGCAATGCATTTACAATTACTTACGAATTGAGGATAGATAATACACCTCTTTCTCTTAACTTTTAGCGCTAATTTTATAGATGATAATCAAACATGGTAGCCTATAACTGTAGTCAGTCATCGTTTACAAGCTGAGCCCAGTGGCGAGTGTCTATAGCCACCGATAGTAGCGAAAGAGTTAAAAAATCTGACTTAAATTATTGCTATATTTTTGCAACCGAATCATGGATTAAACGGTTAGGCCACTCCCGAATTTTCGGAAAATGGATTTTTTCTTTCCAATCACACATTATGGCTTCAAAAATGTTATCCCGAAAGATTATGATAGATACAAATTTCTAAATGCCCCATTTTCGTTCTCTAGTTGAAGCGTCTGTTTCAGCCAATAAGGCATACTCAAAACTTTAAACGTTTATCTCAAAACTGTTTTTTTTTTCAAGTTGGCCGGAAACATAACTCAAACAATTTACAACCGATTCACTTGAAATTTTGACAACATTTTCAGAAATACATTATCTACAGAAGTATGAAGGATTTTTTATCTTGCATAGTTTATTTTTATTAACAAATTTCGAACAATTTTTTAGGCCAAGTTGTTACTTTTTCCTTTAAAGACCCGCCATTTTGTCAAAAATCCTACCTTTTTAAATTAATTTTTTTTTTTTAATATTTATAAGTGATTAATTGTATGTTCAATAAATGCCTTCTCTCAAAAATCAAATTTATTTAATAGTTTTCTCGAAAAAAAATCTCAAACAAGGTATATTTTGTGGCCCTCTAGGTCTAATCCCTTAATATTTTTGCACGCTAAAAAGTCAATTTTTCTGAATTCATAAAATTCGTTTTGACTTGAAAACGAAATTTTGTGCAATTTTCACACCAATTCGAAAATAATATTCTATTATTGGTAACTAATGAGGATCGAATTTCATTGCTGCTCATATTGTAAAGAGACATACATTTAAATAATCATTTATCAGTATCTAATAACGTGGAAGTTGGCTTACTACACATACATAATAACTTGCAAATTAATTTTGAAAATCATCGAAATCGGACTGTATTAACATATAGCTCAAAAAAACCCCGCTGACCTCACAGGCTTTGATTAAAACTCAGTCAAACAAGCATCAAGCACCGCGAAATTTCATATTATCCATATATATTATATTATATATTAACACTGAAAATCAACGAAATCGGATAGATATGAGGTTTTGGGTAAAAAATTCCGCTAAAAAAGCATCTAGGAGCGTGAAATTTGGTATTCTACAGACGTAAATTCAAGTTTATATTGACACCGAAAATCATCGCCTTTGTTTTTTGTTTTATTTCAAATAATATTCTTTTTCGAACCATGGCCCTTTGATTGGTAGTACCCACTGGTAACCATTCGACTACTGAGACTTTATTTATATTAATTTGCAGTTAATAATCATCCGGATTAGTTAACTTTATTACTCCGAAAACTAATTAATGATTGTTTTCCACCGCTTTAGCTCAGCATCTCAACACTGACACCCTTAGCAAAGGCACCTCTCGTTAGATATTAATTACTTGCACAATACACTTTTTATTTTTAAATTTTCTCAAATTTTCAAACATTTTCATTATTACTTCATACTCTTCATTCTCCGGTTCCGCATGCTTCAGCCATGAAAATAGTGTAAATATAAACTGGAAACTCGATTCGGGCACAGCCAGAGCAAAAATTATTAACAACAAAAAATCAAAAAAAAAAATCAAAAATAAAAAATAAAGAAATAAAAACAAATATCCAGTTAGTTAAAATTAAAGATAGCCAAGCAGTAAATAGCCCATTTGTGTTGCCAACCAGCATTTTAGTATAATTAGATGTGAATAAGTAAAGCGAAAAATACAGATCCCAAGATAGTGTAAACAGCACTCAGACCGTCAGCGAATTGACTTTCGCTACGCGCACTGAAGACGCATTGATAGCACCGACGTTGTTGTAAATGATATCCTGTCACGTCAAACATATTTCCATTTCTTTGGCCATTCTCCAACAAAAGCTAAAGAAAGCAGCCATACTTAAATATTTTGAGTGCGGCCTTGTGCAAAGGGCAACGTAGGGCACTTACAAGTTCATTTTGTTCATTTTCGTCGCTATCATTTTCACCACGCTTATTCTTCTTTGTTTCCCTCTATCTTCTATGTGTATATGCTTGGCTTCCTTTTATTTGTAAATATTTACACAAATACATATATATTTTTATGCTTTTTGTGGAAATGTTTGCGGTTTATATTGCGGTTGCTGTTATTTTTGTTATTTTCTTGTGCCGACAGTTTTGAGGTTTGCTGGACTATTTGTATTTAATAGCTTTAAAAGCCTGTAGTTGCGTGGCGATTTAGTCAAATTTTGCATGAGGGAGCAAAAATAGACACATTTAAAAATAATAATAACAAAAATTGTAAATAAAATACAACAACTTCGTCGATGATGAACAATTCTATCGAAACCTCATGAAAGTAATTGAAGTAAAATCAGATCAGCTTAAAGTACTATTTTCAAAAGTTACTAGTAGCTCCACACTCTGCCTGTTTTTGATGAATAAAGCGAATAAATATTTTCAGCCGAAAATAAAAGGCAGAGAAAATAAAGCGGAGCGCTACTGCGTAGCTATGGGAAGATACAAAAATCAATCACTTACTCCGACAGAGATTCAGAACTAATGGGCGAATTCGAGGTCGATAATAAATTTCATCATGGTCAAGCTCTCTTGTCGAACACCATAGAATCTTAATTTTTAGATACCCGTCATTGGAAGTTTATGCAATAGCGAAAAAAGAGCTCAGGAACTAACTTTAAAGCATTAATTGGTTCGGAAAAAACTGATGACGCTCTTAAAATTTTTTTCGTCCTTATAAGAGGGAGAAATCGTATAATGGTAATCGTCTATACCAAAGTATTGAGTTGGATTAATTTTCAAATTTGCAAGAGAAATACTATGCATATTTCTAATTTCTCGCGGGAGCTTCCATAAATTTTTACGAGACACAGGGCACCGGAACAAATTTTATTTCCGATTTGGCCTGTTCCGACCAGTGTACGTAAAAATGTACCAGTGCATCTGCTTGGTTCTTCTTCTGCTTAGGTGATTATAGCTGCATCAACAAGACTCGCGACACTCGTGCCTTCTCTTCGCTGGTTGGCACCAGTTAGATATACCAAGTCAAACCAGTCCGCTCTACACCTGATCCTTCCAACGGACTGGAGGTCTTCTTCTTTCTATGCCTGCGCCAGTGTGTACTCCATTGAATATTTTCAAAACTGGAGCGCTTTCATCCGCCATCATTCGCTTCGCTTCTTTGTCTAAATTGGAGAACGTAGAACTTTCGGTGCGGTTGTAATGGCCGATGATATCAATATCATGAGATCGTATTATTTTCTACAGCATTAAATTGAATAAATCCTACGATAAAGAGGCCGCTTGTCTGAAGCCTTGTTTGTAGTCGAATGTCAGAGAGGTTCTTCCAAATTCTGAATGTGCTTCTGATATTGTCCAGGGCCCTTTACGTAGCCATTTGAGTTTTGTGGGAATATCAAATTCAGACAAAGTGGCATAGAGGTAGCTCCTTATCGTGCTGCTTAAGGCAGCTATAAAATCGATAAAAATGTGGTGTATATCGATTCGTCTCTCGAGTTTTCTCCAATATTTGCCGCCTGGCGAATTTCTGGTTAATGGTGGATTTGCTAGGTCTAAAGCCACACTGGTCAGGGCCTTTCAGTTTGTTGACGGCAGGCTTTAATCTTTCACACAATACCCCTCTTTATATGCGATATTAAGGAGACTTATCCCATGATGGTTGGCGCAGAAAGTGGAGTTTTCCTTTTTTTTTTGAATTGGGCAGAGCACACTTAGGTTCAATTCGTCAGGCATGCTTTCGTCTGACCATATTCTGCAAAGAAGCTGATGCATGCTCCTTGTCAGTTCTTTGCCGCCGTATTTAAATAGTTCTTCCCACAAGTCATCGGCTCCAGATGTTTTGTTTTTCTTTAAGCTGGCAATCGCTATTCGAACTTTATCGTTGGAGAAGTGTACCCTCCATACACTATGTATGCTCTGTACGTACATCCGTCACCAGATTACCTTCCTGGTCTCTGTGCCAGTTTGCTCCGGTATTGAAATCTTCTGTAAGTCAACACGTCTTTCATAGAGTTTCCGAGCATTACCCTTGTCAGCCAGCTTCTCAAGATCTTCATACTCGCGCATTTCGGTCTCCCTCTTTTTTCGTCTTCAAATGCGTCTCGCTTACCTCTTCAGCTCTCGGTATTTATCTAGTATTTATCTAGGCATTCTGCTTTCTCTCCACTGACATTCCTCATCGTACCAGTTCTTTTTGTGACACTGTTGAGAACCAATTGTTTCCGAAGAAGCGTTATGTAAGGAGTTTTCTTTCTCGCTCCACAGCTCCACGATATACACAGACTCATACTCGAGTTGCTCATGAGTGCACTCAGAGAACAGGTGCGTATCTTTGCTGCCACAAGATAGTGATCCAAATTGATATTTGGACCTCGGAATGTACGCACGTCTATAACATTGGATACATATCTTCCGTCTATCACAACATGATCGATTTGGTTGCGTGTTTTTCGATCAGGTGACAGCCATATAGCTTGATGAATTTTCGCATGCTAAGATCTGCTACTACAGACAACCAAATTTCGTTCTCCGGGGAAGTCAATCAGTCCCAGGTCCTTTGGGAACGTTTCCTCATTGATTTTCCTATATTTGCACCCATTCTTTATCCACATTGTCGTTTAAATCGCCCAATACAATATTGACATCGTGGCGGGGGCAGGGCTCATAAGTGTGACCTAGGCTCTCACGTTCTGACGTTCATCCATCGTGGAAAATGCCAAGACTCAGCGACGTAATCTCTCTACCACAAGCCCAACACCAAATTAGCTCTACTTTAAATGCAAATGGTCTGCGGTGATGTCAGCCTTTAGTCTTACGAGGACACGAACCAGCTGGGCATCGGCACTTTTTCAATTAAGGGACCGGACATTCAAGGTGCATGCCCTCAAATCGTGATCCTTTAAGCGTCGTCATCAAAAATGAGGTCTCTTATCCGAGGCATTTGTTGGTTTTTCACATGTACCTGTGCTCCTGTAATGTCCAATATTTTCTGCATCCAAAAAAATTGATTGCAAACTAACATTTTACATACTTGAATTCTTTCAAAATTTTGTTGCTCCCCAGTAAAAAAGCAACGATTTGCTTAAGATAGAAAAATTTCGTTAAAAAAATAAATAAAAAATAAAAATAAAAACGTTTGGCAGGAAGCATAGCGTGAACTTCAATTCGAATTTTGCATACCAAACGATATACACATACTCATATATATGTATTTATTTTTGAATAATTTTCTGTTGCTTTGCGTGCTTTGAACTTATACTACGTTGTTGGCATGAGTACTTTTTGAGAGGCGTTTATGCGCATAGGACACGCAAAGCGAAAACTTCACCTCAAATGCCACTAGACGCCACAAAAAATAAATAAATAAATAAATAAATAAATAAAATTAATGTACTTTTTTTATATGTTAAATATCTTAGTTCAAAAATTTGGTACACGATAACGACTAAATAATTTATTTCTGAAAATTTCCGGCTCTTTAACATTTAAATTATATTATATTGGCCAAACATTCATATAAATGAAAAGTTTTATAAATTTATATCATTATAATTGTTACTTTCTTTTTTATCTATGTTTAGTTGGTTTTTTTTTCTCAATGCTAGTAAATTTTGTTATTAAAATAATTGGAATGATTTATTGACGTTGGTGAAAAGTATGTAAGCACCAAAAGCAGCACAGATAGATCTACCAAAATTTATTTTAATCACCAGCTGAGTTGATTTAGCCATGTCCGTCAGTCCATATGTTTGAATCTAAACTAATCTGTCAGTCTTGGAGATATTTCAAGTAACCAATCAGGCAGACGCATTGGCTTATTTTTGCATACATTTTTAGGAACCAGCCAGATTGGACCAATTTAGCATATAGCTCCCATAAAACCGATTCTGGGTCATAAGTACTTTAATTTAAGAACACATAATTCGGTATCTTCAGGCATATAATGAATTAAATATTGGTACTAAAAATCCTTGAAATCAGAATGCTGTTGACGGTCATAACTTCGAAGTCGTAGATAATTTCATCTACCTAGATAGTAAACAGTTCCCTCGACGAACTAAAACTAAAGTCTACAAGTCGCTTACCATTTCCATCCTGACATATGATGCAGAAGCCTGGACGATGAACTGTACGAATTATGTGACGAAATTGGCATAGTTCAGCGAATTAATAGACAGTGGCTACGTTGGCTATGTTACTTGATATAGTGCTCGCTGGTGAAAGGTGAGGAAGAGGAATACCTCCACACCGTTGGAAGGATCAGATTGAGAGCGACATTAATTCACTTGGTAATCCAACTGGTGTCATATAGCGAAGAGAAGGCACGAGTGGCACATTATTGATGAGACGCGGCTATAATCGCCTAATAGGTGCCCATGCCAAAGTATTTATGAGTACTTTGGTTTGATAAAATTACATTGCGCAATTGTAAAAAAAAAATTTTGAAATACTCGTAAAGGTCGATTATGTTCAGGTCTGTGCTGTTTTCGTCTTTTACATGAAACAAAGGTCTATGAAAATGGTCATTAAATATAACTGACGTTCCAAAAAAAATGTTGAAATACTCACAGATTTTGCCCGATAACAAGGAGCAGTGTCAATCTGAAATATTACGAATTCATATTTAGTAAAACCTCCTTCAATTGTGGGAACCACATCTACGTTTCTAATTTTTGTTGACATTTACTGTTGTATTGAAGATGACAATACTACCAAATTTTAAGTGATCTTATGCATCCCTATACCAGTAAATACATTACAATAATTTTTCTAACTAATCTGTAGTGTTCCATCTGATACAAAAAAAAAAAATTGTATATTGATTAATCTGAAATTGTTAACTTTTCGGTTCAACTGAGGGGTTACTTGCACCATGAAAGCCTATTTGAGAAGTGTTGTTCCACTTTCCATTATTTCATATTTTTTTTCAGCAGACTTCACTCTCGAATTTCCGCAACAAAACTCAATATTTTTTAACTAACCCTAATAACTGCAGTTATGAAGTGTTACTACTTGAGCAGAGATACTAATGATTCTAAAAAAATTACGACCTACCTTATCAGCAGTTTCGATAAAGTTTTAACTGGAAACTTTTTATTTCTTTGGTGTATATTAATCACGAAACTATTTTTGAATTGTCGCCAGATTTCTCATAGCTCACAACATCTGCTCGCTTTCTTTATGCATTACAGTGTTTAGTTTATGGTTATGCTTGGTTAACTTTTGCGCACATACATAATTGGTAACATTTGTATGGTTTACACAGTAGTTTTAATACAATTTTCTCTTCCATCACATTATTGTATAAATTTCATTGAGCAAGTATAGCTACTTAATACTTTCATGGCCATAATAATTTGTAATTTAGTTTTTATAAAAACAAAAAAGAAATTCCTTTTTCGCGCTGAATTGGGATTGGTATAAAAATGTATGGTTTATAGTTTTTTTTTTCCATCCGTACAAATTGTACAAGCGCGCCAACCATCCCCTCATAAATTACAAGCAGTTAGCTAGATTACATCTACGTTGTACTGGGAAGAGTTTCATTTACTACAAAAATCAGTGTAAAAATTTTGTTGAATAGCTTGGTGTTGAGGAAACATATTGAAAATATATGAAAAATTTTCTTGAATTTATTATAGATTAACTAAACGAGACTGCCTTCTACAGGAATATTACTATTATTTACTAGTATATTTCCAAAATAAAATGAAGGCCTCTTTAAAAATCAATTATTTTTCTTTCGGTAGAGGCTTGGAATAAACCTTAGGGTATTTAATGGAAAACACATTAAGATGGAAAGAAATAGCGAAGGAGCTCGGCCGAAAATGGCTTTAGCTGTCCTAAGTGATATATATATAGATGTATGTTATATATGTGAATATAGCCGAATATAGCCGAATATGGAGAATTTACATATAGACTTTCGTTTCTACGCAATGTTCTATACTAGCCAGTATCAGGAACCTCCAATAATACTGCAACAAAAATTGTAAGAAAGACTTCGAATTAAATTCCTTTCATAGGCTCATTCAAATAGTTCCCTCTCAACGACACTTGGTTCTTCTTCTATTATTGAACTCTAAATTTAATCGAATAGATCTTCTATTTA
Source organism: Neoceratitis asiatica (assembly GCA_030068015.2). Taxonomy (NCBI): domain Eukaryota; kingdom Metazoa; phylum Arthropoda; class Insecta; order Diptera; family Tephritidae; genus Neoceratitis; species Neoceratitis asiatica. The sequence continues at coordinate 30,751,644 of CM061528.1, forward strand.
TGTATATACCAAACTTGACTTAATAAAAATGTTACTGAGTGGCTCTGTGCAATTTATGGTATACCAACAAAAGCACTGAGAGCTTGACAGGAACAAAGAGGAGGGTAATCTCTTTAAATCCTTCGCGGTTACTTTTGTCTGTAAAGGTTAAAAAAATGAATTTTCACTTTTTATACAATCATATATTTTATTCAAACAATTCACCATATCAAAAATATATATTTAAACAGTATTTGTGAAATTTTTATTCAAAAGTTCCGAAAACTCAGCCGTTGGTACCTCATCTCCTTGACGTCTCAAAAGAAAATGTTTTTGCCGTGCACAACATAACTCATTATTGGGTCAACTAAAATCAAAAAACCAAAAATATTTCGTTAGTACATAGATAAATCTCTTTATTGGACGAAAAAAAATTGAATTTTTGACAGACTTTGAACAAAAAAAAAAACACATTTTTGATCAAATTTTCGGCATGCATTGGCTCGAAAAAATTTGTTGTAATAAAAAATAAAAATAAATCCTTCGTTCAATGACTAGATAATGTGATTACAAAAGTGTGTGCTCAATTGGAACGAAATCACTTTACAACTTTTCGAGAAATCGTATTCACCGACTTAAAAATAAAGAGTTTTGAGATAAACGCTCCGATCGATTTGAAATTTAATAGGAGAATATTTTTAAACTTATAATACAATTTAATAACACAGACAAAAAAATCGATTTTTTTTTTAAATTTTCAAGCCCATCTAAGCCCTTAACTGCCATAATTTATTTTTCGAAAAATCAATCTTTACTTTTTTTTTTTTTAATTTCCTAAGATATTAAAAAAAAATTAGGATTCTAAAAGTCTGTTCGAAAAAATCCAATTAAATTCCCCACTAATTTGGATTTTTTTTAGCTCAAATTATGTTTAGCTAATTTTGACCCAAACAAGAGTTAATTAAATTTTGCTACCAAATTGTTATGCTTCGAAGCAAATGACAGGTTCGTTCACTACAATGATGAGATAACCTATATTTCACTAAAAGCACAAATAATGTTGAGTGAGCTACCCATATTAGTGGCAAAATTATGACAGGTAGCTTAATGAAAGAGCACCGAAAAAGGGAAGTGAAGACAGAAATTCTCTAAATATATATACACAGAAAGGTAGAATGCCTGCTGGCTAATAGCCATGTTGCTAATTTTTAACTATTACATATATACATACATACTCGTAGTCGTATATATATATTTATATTAGGTCATCATCGGTCGAAGCAACTTTGAGTCAGGCTAATGGATATCGCTGACAGCTGGAGCTTCTTATATATGTATACGTGAGTACAAATAAATAAAGAGAGAAGAATATTTTATGAGCGTGTGTATGTAATTCTGTGCACCTTATATAAGAATAATATTTTGTTTCTTTTAACTTTTTATAAACAAAGGAGTACATGTACTAAGGTGCTCCTTATTTGCAGAGTCGCCCACAATTTATAGTCGCCCACACATTAATTATAAACACATAAATCAATAAAAAATTGCTTAATTCTTTTTAAAAATAATTAGCAATAATGTATTAATACGATAAGAAATTATCTATTAGTTTCGAATAAAAAAAAATACAAAAAATTACAATCACTATAAACAACGAGTAATTCATATTACTTACTTCTTACTTCGTCCTAAACAAAAGTGATTTTGGAATTTTATTTACTCTGTTATAATTAATACTATTTTCTTTTAATAAGTAAAAATATTTATTTAAACTGAAGGACATCTTTTGATTAAAAAATCATAGTTATATAAAAACAATGAAATTTTTGATATTTAATTTAAGAGACAAAAATTAATTTCAGAGTTAATAATTTCCATATATTTCTCCAAGCAAAAATTTCTTTTAAATTTTTTTTGATTCTGTAAAGTTTGGCTGGAAATGCTGAAATATTAAATATAATATTTTTCAAAATTATATTTCCCACCTGAAAATTTCAATTTATATTACTTTACGTATACGCCCTGTCGTGTAAATATTTATTTTATTTTCGATAAATAATAGATTTCATAATATTTTTTTTCCAATTTCATGTCAATAACTGTAAAAAGAGTTTTTTGGAACTTTTCACTTATATTTGCAACTAAATTTTGAACAGCAAAATATGTTTGTATGCCAGTCCGTATGCGTAACGTAATAAAATATTTGAAATTATTATTAAAAAATATATATTTTGAAAAAAGTGTAAAACTTGTTTCGTCTCTAAGTTTGGCAGCCTTATAAAATTTTAGGCCCACTATTTTTTTTTTTTTGTAAAATAGTACTTTTAACTAGAGCTCTAGATACCCGGATATCGAGCACTGCGAGCAGCTCGAACTGCTCAGCATAAAAAAAATATTTTCTATTTTCGGCATTTTAATGATTTTTAAACTTTGCATAAATAAATTCAACATTAATAAAAAAAAATGTTTTGAGAAAAAATTCATATTTTGTCATAATACTGGAAATTCTCCCGCTCGGCTCGTAAAATTTTCGATTATTATGAATTTTTGTACGTATATGTAATAGGTTTGAGAATAGGAAGGAAATTATTTTTTACATAGGGAATTGAATCAAGCTTTTACTTATCAGAAAAAATGGAACTTGTGGTATGTTTTACTTCAAATTTCTTTTTTTCTAGGAAGCGAACCGATCTATTAGAAAATATATATATTTATGGTTCGATTTGGTTCAATTTTTATGTGATATGCCTAAATTAAATACTTTTGCTTCCCGAAATTGTACCAGGAACTGGAAAAGGGGTCACCGACAGACTGACATATATGAGAATGGCTTGGATGTAAGAATAAATCGTGCTTAGCTATGTTTCTCAGCGAAAGCTTATTAATCTACAGCTGCGTGTTACACGACACTTTTTCATGTTAAACTTTATTTTGAATCAGCTTTGATCCCGAATGGTGTATGTGACTTATATTATAATATTTGAATATAATCTTATGAAAACCCACTTTTACAACTGAAATTAATTCATATTTGTTTAAACGAAATATATGTATAAGTATGCATATGAATGTGAGAGCGTATTTTGTTGTTGTTGTTGTAACGGCTAGCTAACACCGTATAGCGTCAGGTAGGTTTAGCCTTAGTCATAGAGGACACCTAACGGCAGACTCGGGAAACATACTGTTTCGACGGGTTCGGATCAGAGTGAGAGGAGTATTGGATGAGTAGGGTTGAGTGGGCATACAAAGAGGATATTAGTATTGCGCGGTGATTCGTTGCATGGGGGACATGTGGTGAGTATGTCAGGATCGAGTCTGGATAAGTAGGAGTTGAGTCTATTATAATATTCAGATCATAATTGTGCCAATGTTACGCGGGTCTGTCGAGGCAGCAGGATTCCGAGAACACCATTTACAGAAAGAGAATTCACAAAGGTGTTAACGGATTATCGGTGAATGGTGTTTAAGAACTGTCAGTATGCGGTCCCGTCAAGCGGTTCTTGTCGGGCTGTGATTTTCACGACAGCTGGTTCTACGCTTTATTCGGCCAAGGGCTTTCACACTTTTGGCGACCTAACCCCGTTTAGGTCCTCCGATAATCTTAGAGCGTATTTTGATTGTATATACATTATAAATATGAATAGAAAAATATAGTTTCGCAATGTATAGACATGTCTTCATGTATTCATCTAGAGTTTTCATACAAAATTTGTGAATGACAGGCAAATCTTAAGCACTTTATTTTGCTGCAGTCCATGTCTGCTCATATGCATGTTATCGATGTAGTGTGTACATGCATCGCTAGACAAAGCACAATTTTTTTATTTGAAGCTGCAAAATGCCTTTCTCTGTGCATCCTTACTCACCAACAAACAATTTTACAAACATCTGTATATACTCATCGCTGACTGTGCGGTTGCTCGTCTGTCTGTGGCTAAATTATTGATTTTCAGTGGGGCAGGTAGCTTAAAGCTTGAATCGCTTGACGTAACTATATATTATTGACAGACTAACGATTATGGAATGTAGGCATAATATTTTGCATAAGATTGAAGGAAAATTCTAAACATGTAGAGAATATAAATTTCCATTTTAAAAAATAAAATAACACATTTCTTGTTAAGCGACGACAGCATTTGCATATATAGGAAATTAATTTTTGTTAAATACAAATCTATTCAAGTGTGTTTACGTTTTTAAAAATTATTTTAAAAAAAATCTCTTTTCCTAATAAAATATTTAAATTTCTGTTACAAAAATCAATTTTCTTTTACTAAGTTTTTTGAATATTATTTCCTATGAAAGAAAATTAAAATTAATTACAAATTTAAATTTATCTTTATTTTTGCGTATAATATTTTATATTAAAGTTTTATTTCTTATTTTTATTGAAAATCTAATGCTGAAATTATTAAAAAGACAGAAACATTAAAATTTTGCCGAAATGTCAGTTACTTACTTCCCAACGGCTCAAAAGATTACTTTTACTCACATAGGCGTAAACTTTCTAACATAAATATATATATTTTGTGGAATGCATAAGAATACTAAGCGCTACTTGCAACTCATTTGAAATGTAATCTTACAATGAATACTTCCTGTTGCAACAAACAATCAGCAACAACAAACAACAAAGGCATCAATAGTTGCAAGTGTATCTTAACATAAGAAAGAAATTCTATGGTGGTGCGCACGTAACTCATTTCTGTCTTCACTTAGCTTCCTCTGACTGATGTATGTGAAACGTGTAGCCAACAGTCACGAGGCCAGCAGAAGCATAGCCTTTTTAGATAATTATCTTGCCTGTGTTTGATTCCCTTAGGGATAATATTATTTCTAAGCGTCGTTTTGGCCATTTTTAATATGTCATGATCTGGCATTTTTTTTTCATTGTATTCAGCAATGTTTACAATTTCAACATGGCAAGATATACGCAAGAACAACGGTTACAAATTATTCAATATGATAATCAAAATAATCGATCTTATTTTTAAGAAAATCATCTTCTCCGATGAGGCTCACTTTCATCTGAGTGGTGATGTAAATAAACAAAACTTTCGATTCTGGTCCAAAGAAAATCCACAAATTATCCGTGAACAACCATCACATTCACCTAAATTGACCGTTTTTTTCTGCGGTTTTTGGTCTGGTGGAATCATCGGTCCGCACTTCTTTCGAAATGAAGCTGATAACACCGTTATTGCCAATGGAGAGCATTATAGATCGATGATAACCAACTTTTTATGACCACAATTGGAAGAAGTTGATCTTAACAACATTTGGTTCCAACAAGACTGGACTACGTGTCACACAACACATGCAACAACCAATCTATTGTGAGAAAGCTTTGGAGATTCGATTATTTCAAGAAATTGTGACATGGAATAGCCTCCAAGAAATTGTGATTTAACACCATTAGACTACTTCTTGTGGTGGCCTCGTCAAGCTTTAAAATTCAATATTGAACATGCTATTCATTACATGCGACTTGATTTAGTGGATAAAGCGCTCAATAATTGAGTTCATCGAATTCGTTCCTGCAAAACAAGCCGTAGAGGCCATTTGAATGATGTTATATTCAGAACTTAATTGTATCGATTGTACTTCACATTATATAAAAAACATTCGAATTTGGGAAACCCTATATATTAGTCATTTGAATTTAGTCAGTAAACAAATATCAAACGTTTAAATAGTGTTTCTTCACAGTTAAAATTGGGCTACACGAAATGTTTCGCATACATAGCGCATGAGCTGAAAAGTTCCTTGCCTAACCCATATATGCTGTATTCACTGCTTTTCATCCAGCACAGTCTTTCAAACCAAGGGTGTTAAAATTGTATGGTATAAAGAGGCAGAATGTTTTGTACGTGCAAATGAGGCCGTGGCACGAGAAAACATTAAAATAATTCACAAACTCTTATTAGATGATAAAAAAAAATGAAGTAGCGTGAGTTGTAAGGGTATCAAAAGTAAGAGTTGAAACGAAAACAACATTGAAAAAGTTGTGTTGACCAAAAAGTTCGCGTTTTGACCCAGTCCTTTTCAGAAGCACATATTGCGTTGAAATCATTATAATCTTATGAAAACTTTGTATGATTCACCTAAAGAAAATTAAATATTTCATCTTATAATTTGTCTTCCTTACTAGATAAGATGTTGTTAATCACACGATTATTACATTGTTCCACCCTACGAGTATATTGTATTATCATTAGTGGTAAAAAATGACTTCACCAAGGAATGTTCACATAATATTTAAATAAATCGATTACCTCTATGTGACGGCATTTTCTCTATCAGATGGAGTTAGAATAATGAAACGAAAAGCAATATTTGCATGTCATGTGCTCACAGTACATTTGGATAAGTAAAACTATATACACCTAAGCTGACATAAGAATAGTTCCTTCCAGGTGAGAGTACACTCTATGGAATGTAAATGGCGAAGAAAGAGGTTTCATCGGAGAAGAGGACACGATTTCAATTTACAACGATGGGTTAAAATGGACTGCAGTGTCAGGGCGCAGGTATGGTCCAAGCGGAAGTATTACGCATAGAAAAGATCCGTAACGCTTTAGTAAATAACCACAGGAGAGAGAAATCATTTACTCGCACTGTTAACAAGTGGCATTGCTGGCCCTACCCTCAGCGTAACAAATGGTGAATTCAAGATCCGAGAAAAATTGTAGAAAGTCTTAAGCTTGCTGGCATATCATTAGGGTAACCATTCCTTTTTTTTAGTCTGTAGTCAAATAAATAATTAATATTAAACATTGGCTCCAAGGCGATACATTTTTCATACAAGTTACAAGGGATGTTTTCACTTACTTAATTTTTTTTTTTAAACGCAAAAGCCTTTACATTCTTTACTTTTCCTTTAGTAAAATCAAACGCCCTGAAAAGCAAGGTATATTATTTATGGTTATTCAATAAAAATAATAATAATACTTTGTTTCATTTAAATGAAAAACAAAAACCTGAAGAAATAAAGGAAGATTTTAGCTCAGTGCTTAGAGCACTCATCTGTTAAGTCAGCATCAATTCCTGCCATGAGTTATAAAAATGATAATATCTGAAACTGAAATCACTCACTTCCATTATCAGGTCCAATAATATTAAATTTATGCATTCATATTGATATATTTTTCCAACTAATTTATACTCATTTATATACATATAAATTTAAACGAAATCGCTGAAAACACACAAAAGTAAAAAACAAAGTAGAAAAACAACAACAAAAAATCTCAATAACTTATAACTTAAAATAATTACAAGCAATAAATAATTAAAAATATACAAATGGAGCTCGATACTCAATCCAGCTTATACATTTCTCAAACAATAAATGCTTGAAATTATACAGGATTAAACTATAACTCACTAACCTTCTATGAAGTAAATATAAAGGTTAAAAGTTAGTGCTCTGCATAGTTGTTGATTGTTAATGAATTGAATATTACAACAGCAGATTCGTCTATGAAGTACATATATCCGTTCGTTCGATCCCTGCCTCAAGAAATCTGCTGAGGAGATGCGGCGTTCTTCGAAACAGCTGACACTTCTATAATTTTTCTTTATTCCATAACAAAATATTTCAATAAAAACAAAAAAGTAGGTCTTTCAAATATGGCTTATTAACTTATAATCTAAAAAATATTAATTGTGAAACTTAATAATTTTGAGTCGCCACTTAATAATCAATGAATAAGGACCACTAAAATAGTTTAACAATAAACTACACCTATATTTTCACACTTGCTGTAATAATTTATGTTTCTAATATTTTAATTTTTTTGCTGGACCTAACTTCGAAGTAGACCTCATTTACTAAAAGAAAACCTTATCCCTATCGGACCAGGCGGTAACGGAAGAAGCGTTTGGAATCAATGAATCTCTCTGGCTTTCCTACTCCTCTTGTTAAATGTTTGCCAAGCTTCTGTGAAGCCATCTTTAAAGTATGTCCTATCCAATAAAAGAGATTTATCGAAATCGGACTTTGGGGTAATGGAATAGTTCATTAAAATCAATGTAATATTCTACCTTCAGAAACATACTTCTCTTGTTAAGGTTTTTCTAATTATCAATGAGAAAAAATTTAAAATCAGACTACGATTGAAAGGAATATGCGCGAATATATCTTGAAATTCGCAAATTATGAATCAAACTCTCCTTCTTCACTTCTGGTTAACTCTTTTCCATCTATCAAGAGAACCTATTTCAAGAACCCTTTATATAAATAAAAAAAGTTTTTTTTTTAAATCGGTGCACCGTGTAAAGACCTTTGCTGCATCATACATATAAAAAATCGTTAGAAATTGAGGATCTTATGTTTCACCGGTTAAAAAAAAAGAAGAAAAAAGACCAGATCATACAAAGGCTAAATGAAGAAATATTTTTGAACGGCGTCGTCACATCTTTAAAAACTTTAATATAAAATAGAGAAAAGCTAATTTTTGTACATTTTACTTTACTATGTCGGTATCGGACTATATCTATTTCTAAGGCTTAAAGGTAGAGAAATTTCTCTTAAATGAAATGTATTATTGACGACTTTAAACTAAAGAAAATTTTAAATGTTTAAAGTTCCACATTTTTTTGAGGAATGCCATTTTTAATATTTTAAACTCAATCGAATTGTTAAGGTAAAAAACAATGTAGGTATAAAGTTGGAGATATTTAAGAAAGAAAGAAAGAAGGCATAATGTGAATTTTTTTTTGAAAAATCTGAAAAAGGTTTAAAAGCGTTTTGCAACCTGCTTAAAAAATTTAAATGCAGATGGCTTAGAATATTTCTGAATGAAACATAGTTTTGTAAAGTCCAGCCACAGGTTTGGAAAATTTAATTAGCAACCAGATAGAAGCATTGCAAATATGAATCTGAAACTGTCGCAATGCAGATGATAAACTAATTCATTGGAGCGAATGCAAAATGGAAAATAAAAAATATAACCGCAGTCTGGCGCCAGTTTTAAAGCTGGAGCGATTTCATCCATTTGGATGACATGACCTAAGCAGCGAAGCCCCTGTTTCCTAATTCATTGAACTGTGCCCACTTCGTCGTATATATAACAGCTCATCGCTCCACCGTCTACGGTAGCCGCTGTTGTCAACACGCAAAGATCCATAAATCTTCCGCAAAAATTTTCTCCCGAATACTTCTAAAGCCGATTCAGCGGATGTCGACATCGTCCAAGCTTCTGCACCATGAGTCAGCACGGGAATGATGAGCGACATATAGAGTTTGGTTTTGGTTCATCGAAAGATGATTTTACTTTTATATTTCCTACTCAGTCCAAAGTAACACCTATTGGCAAAAGTAATTTTGCGTTGGATTTCAAGGATGACAATGTCGGTTTTGTTAATTTTGGTTCCTGGACAGACGAAATTATCTACGAATTCGAGTTTATAACTGCCAACAGTGATGTAGGTGCCAAGTCGCGAATGCGATGACTGTTTATTTGATGAGAGGAGATATTCCACCTGTATTTCGTTTACTATCAGACCCATTCGCTTCGCTTCTTTGTTTGCCAACAATTGTACATTCTTGTAGGAGATTATACCTGGTCTATTAAGAAACTTAAACTGAAGAAATCACATAAAGAGTCACCTGGTCTGAAACCTCGTTTTGTATCGATATGTTCTTTATAATTCTGACTGCACTTCTGGTATAATCTAGGGTCCCTTTACAAAGCCGTATGAGTTTTTTGGGGATATCAAATTCCGACATAGCGGCGTATGGACAGCTTCTTATCTTGCATCAGCTTTAAAATCGATGAAAAGGTGGGAGATATCAGTTATTTTCTAAGATGTCTTCTCCAAGATTTGGTGTCTGGTGAACATCTGGTCAATGCTGGATTTAACTGATCGAAAACCACACTGATAAGGGCCGATCAGTTTGTTGATGATGGTGGGCTTTAATCTTTCACACAATGCGCTAGATAGGACCTTATATGAGATATTGACGAGGCTAATCCACGATAATTGACGCAGACGATGGGGCCTCCCTTTTTTTGGATTGGACAGAGCACACTTAGGTTCCATTGGTCGGGCAGGTTTTCGTCCGACCATATTCTTCGCTGCCGCAAAGCGAATAACTCTGCCGGCAAGCTGTCAGCTACCGTCGCTTTGCTATTTTTTAAGTTTATAATCGCTATTCGAACTTCTTCATAGTCGGGTGATGGAACTTCTATCTCCGAGTGTTTCACTTTCATTGCTATTCATGCACTAAGTATACTAAGTAATTTGGTCCCAAATTACTTCCGTATATCAGACAATCACCGTTCTTATTTTGAAAGTTAAATTTCAATTCTTTCTTTTTTTCTATTTTGTCTATAAATACGACTTAAATAAAGATTCTTTTTCAATAAAAAGACTTCAAAAGTAAAATCTTTTATATTCCCATTTAAAAATCATGCCCTCATGCCTCTTTTACGAGCACAATCCTTGCTAGCTGTAGTGGCACACTACGCTTTATAACATTATTTTCCAAAAGAAACAAGTAAGCGCATAAAGCGGAACTCCTTTGCGACATAAGTGAATTTACGCGTCGCAAAATATGCCGCAATGCGACGCTTCCAGGCATTAACCTCAATGGGGAATTGAGGAAGTTGAGTGCGGTTTCGAACGCGCACTCGCTCAATCGCTTAGTCGCACTTTTGCGCCAGCTGATGATGGCTACTTTGCGCGCACTTTGAAACTAATGCAAGTGGAAAAGTATAGACGATTGAAGGCATGTAAAAAGGCTGTCACATACATACCTAAAATATATATATGTGTCTATAGATGTATGCAAACCGCCATTGACTCTCACCACATCCGGTCGCCATCATAATAGCATGTGTGAGTTCAACGCAAATAAATCTCTTTTTAAAGGTGCTTTCACTATTCAACACACATTTTGCTACATATGCGATGTAAATGTCTGTATATGTGTGTGTACGTGCATTGAGGTGTCATGAAATATGCGCGCAATAAAAATGACTAAGAGAAATATTATTCTTAAGAAAGTGGCTCAGCACATGCCTGGCTCCTTAGCTGACTGCCTGCGGCGCTTGTGTACATCACTATTACCTACACTTGATTTATGTCCGCACATTTGTTGAATTACCCTACTGAATGGGCGTGCTGCATAGAGTCGCGCCGCAGCGTTGGATTATTTGTTTACATGAGTTTGTATGTATGAATGTTCGAATTGTGAATTGCTTGCTGTCAACTTGCCACAGCGCGTCTATTACAAATGTTATATGTTATTTTATGAGTTATTTATGCGTTATTCGCTGCTGCTTTTGTTATTTTTTTATTTTCTTTCCTCTCCTACGATTGCATTCGTTATTTGCTTGAAATATTGAACATAAAACCATTGAGCAATTGATTAAGAAACGGTAGGCAATAAATTTGTAAATTTTTGCAATTGACAAAATGAAGTGTCAGCTGTGCTTTTTAGAAATGAGCTATAATGCGTAAAATATGGTTGTGCATTTATTTATTTTGTTGAATTATGAGTACTTCTCCTTTATCGATATTGAAAATATGTATATAAGAAGCGTAATTCTGTAAAATAAATATTAAAATCTGGTTTTATATGGGCATTTCTCATGTTTGTTGTAATTTTCAATTATAGAGTAAACGAAAAAGCTCCACATTTTGTTACGTAACATTGAAACATGAAATATAAATAATTAGGAATTATGTTTGTGAAATTATTTCTATTTTTTCAATAACTTTGGTATTCAAAAATAAATACGTTTTTTTTTTTACACCAGACGCAATCTATTTACGGACATGTTTTTCGGCCCGCTGGATCAAAATTTTTAATCAGTTCGCAAAGTATAGTCTTCAAAATCGAGTAAAATGCAGAATTTTCAGTTGAATACTAATCTAGAGAGTACTTAGAGCAAGAGCTGTTTTTAAATTAAAAATTAAATTTGAGAATTCTTACCTAAAAAATAAAAATTTTCGTCCGTCGTATGAGCAACTTTAACCTTTTTCCTTTTGACTAAATGTTCCTCATACGCCGTGGCCAACATGTTATTGACACACATTTTGACCCAGACATTGAAAAATATATGCTCATTTTATGCATTTAAATGACGACTATAAGGTATTCCTTGACAGATTCAACGAAATCAATATAAAATTTAAAAGAAATTGTATTCAAAGTTGGTAGTAGTTTGCACAAAAAGATTCTATCTAAATTTAAAAAAATTAAAAATTTTGTCTTTTTTAGAATACATTAACAGCGGATCAACCCCAAATTTCGTAAACGATACATATAACAAAAAAATTTGAAAATGTAGAAATAATTTTTTTAGAACTTAAAAAAACTGAACTGCGACAAATTTGGTTAAATCCATTTCAAATATTCATTATCGCCTCCGCTTTGGGTATGCTTTCTATGAAAATATCAGCATTAGAACTCTAACTCAAGTGCGCACATCTCGTGGATCGTTAGAGAGTTAAATCAGACATGATATTAATTTTTTTTCTTTTTTTTTTTTGATCAGAAACTGATGAAAATATATCTTTAACATCTAGGTGGTACCCTCAATGAAAAGCCAAAATTGCACATTTATTGGTTAATTTAAAAAAAGTTAATGGCAACGAAATTCAGTTATGAAAAAATATATTTTTTTTTTTTATATTATTAAAATAATGCAAAATTATTTAGCTTCGGGTAGTGCGGAAAACTTTCTAATAATAATAAAAAATAAATCAAAAAGAAATAAAATTTTAAGAGATTGAAAATAAAGAAACCACCATTTAAGTAGAAACTAAATCCCAGACATTAGTTTTTGAAATTATTTGCACGAGTTATCATGTACATTCTCTATTATAAAACAACGCAGAAAACTATTGTTAAGAGATAAGAAATTATACAATTATTTTAACGTAACTAAGCAACATTATATTAAGAAGCATGGAACTCATTGAGCTAACGATGTGTATGTTCACATCCATGTTATCAAGGCTTTAAATTTATAGGCACTTTGTAACAATCCACAAACTGAGAATGAGTAAAATTCCAACATAGATTTGGTACACTGAACTGCGCAAAAAATAAAATAAAATAAATATAAAAGAAACGAAACATATAAAGATAAGTAAATGCATAAAAAGTACAACGTGACACTTAAGATAATAAAAGCCGAAAAACTTAAGAAGTTAGATTAATAAAAATTAAGTAAATAAAAAATGCCTCCGGCTACCTGCATGCCAACCGGAAAAAAACTTGATAACAAAACGAAATAAAACAACTTTACAAAATCTAACGAAATTGTTATATCTAATGTCAGGACGTAAACCAGAAAGAAAAAAGAAATCTTAATTATTAAAATTAAATATGTAAGAGAAAATCATTTAAATTAAATTAATATAAATTAAAAACAATTAAATTAAACGAAATTAAATAAATCTTAGAAGATACTATAAAACGAAATAAATTAAAAAAATTTAAAATAAAATAAAATAATTTAAATAAATAAAATAAAATAATATAATCATTTTCAAAATAAAATTAATTTAAACTAAATTAAATTAAATAAAAATAAATAAAAAGATATTTAAAAATATAATTAGAGCATAAATTAAAATATAATAGAATAGCGTAAAAAATAAAATTGAATTAACGTAAACTAAATTAAACTTATTTAAATTAATTTAATTGAAATAAAATAAAAAAATTTAATAACATAAACCATAATAAAATAAACTGAGACAATAATCAAAAAAGAGTAATATAAAATAAAAAATATTAATAAAAGTATAATTAAAAAATGAACTAAAATATATCAACATAAAATAAAAATATATATAAAAAAAATTAAATAACTTAATATTAAATCAAAGAATATAAAGCAATATTAAATAATATGAGATAAAAAGAAATAATATAAAATTAAATTTAAAAAAAAGGTTTTACTAAATTATTTAAAAAAGGAAATATAACTAAAAAATTTAATTTTTCAAGGCGAAATAAATAAGAATGAATTAAAACAAACAAAAATATAATAAAATAAAATAAAATATTCTCATTAAATTATAACAAATTAAATTAAGTTTAATTAAATTAATTAAAAAAATTTAATTAAATTATAAGAAAGACAAGAAATTGAAAAAAAAATAAAAAATAAAAAAAAATAATAAAATAAAATAGAGAAAATAAAATAAATCTAAATAAAGTAATAAAAAAAACATTATTAAATAATAAATTTAAAAAAATATAATAATATAATATTAAATGTTTTAAAATGAAAAATAATTAATTTAAATTAAACTAAATAGCATAAAATAAAAAATAAAACTGTTACATAAATTGAAATAAAATAAAGTAATATGAATTCCTGTGAATTTTATTAAATTCATTATTAAATTTATTATAAATATCAGAATTTGATTTCGATGATTTTCAGTACCAATGTTTTATTTAAATCTATTTGTGCGACAAATTTTGCGCTCTTTTATGATTTTTGCCAGATTTTTGACGTAAAATCTCATATCCAAGTAAATCGGTTGTATAAGGGCTATTATTATTAATCCCAACAGTTTACCCAACTCCCGCGAGAGAAGCGCTGTCCGCATGAACTTCGGAAGTTGTTTTGTTTTTCATCAATGCCAAGTCACGATAAGGAGAGGTTTTTTTTAGTGTCGAGAACTAAATAAGTTCAGCTACGGAATAAAATATATCAGCTGAATTTTAAGAATTATTTGAAATATTAATTTTTTTAATGATTAGTTGAGAGTCGGCAAAATAGTTTTCTTAATATGCAAAACAAGCGGCTAAACGGAACACTTAATTTTATTTAAGAAAGAATAAGGCGGCTGGAAATTGAGCCTGTTATTATTTTAACCACGAAAATTATACCAATAATTTCCCGAGGACTGGCGAGAGTAAGGAAATTGATAAGTTTCAGACGAGTAGTATAAGAGGGAAGATTGTATTGAGAGTCCCAATGCAAATTTCTTAAGGCAAATAGGAGAAATTTTTTTTGAATAGACTCTAACTTGTCAGAGTAGATTTGATACCTCCAGTTCCAAATCACCGAGTCGTATTCAAGAATAGGTCCTACTAATGTTATATACAAAGCTTTAGTAAGGATCATTAAACTCCTTTGACCACCGTTTTATAAAAGCCAAGGTGCCTTTGGCTTTGTTGACTATCACACCAAGGTGATGTGTGCAGTTCAATTAAGGTTCCATATTGATCTCCAAAACTATAAAACGGTGAAATATAGAAGCCCCAATTTCTATGATTTTCAGAACCAATATGTAACTAGTTATGTATGTTATGTGCAGTATACATAATTTCACGGGCAGACGGACATGGCTAAATCAACTCAGTTCGTCACTCTATTACGATCGTTATAAATTTTGGCGGATCTAACTCTTCTCCTAAGTACTTACATAATTCAGATCAAAGTTAATGTACCACTTTATGAACGTGAAAGGTATAATTATATCAATTACATTAAATAAAGGATAAAATAAAATAAAAATAAAATACATAAAACAAATAAAAATATAAAGATATTAAAAAAATCTAAATTTTATGTATAATAATATGTATTATAATAAAATATATTTAGTTTATTTAAATTGAATTAAATAAATTTGAATTAAATTTAACTAAATTGAAATAAGAAGATAGAACAAGTAACGAGCACCATATATAAGTGTTTATTTCGTAATTATTTTTGGCAAAAGCGTGTACTCTATGTAACCCCACGTCATTTCTAAAGCTTGGCATGCGTAAATTTGGTACGTTGAGCATTTACATATATATCGTCCACAAAGTAATTCATGAGTAATACAACAAATGGCAGAGCAACAATTTACGTGTACGTATGTGTGAAATACAAGCATATATTTGCATTCATTATCGTTGTAATTCATTCATTTTACCTTCATACTGAATGGGTACTGTCTTTTATATTGCCATGCAAATGTAAAAAGGTGTAGCAGTACTCGAAGCGAAAACTGTCTCGAACACACTCAAGCGCAGCAAATACAATGCGAGTGTAAATGAACAGACAAAAGCACACATATACGCACATACAAATAAATTATTTATCTCATGCTCACTTTGTTACTTGCATACAAAATCAGTCATTTACCCACACCACAACAAATCAAACAAATATATATATTTATATATTCATTCATTCATTCATTCGTTCATTCAATTTGCGTGCAGACATGCAGCAAAACAAGACAATTGCGTACAAATGCACACACAAATATATATATTTAAATACACCTTCGCCAACAAACGCTTTTACTGTTGTGAAAATTGACGAGACATGATGGCACTGGTGTGTAGTAGAGTAGACTGGGCGACGAGCTGCAATGACGGCGTCCTGAACGTGTTTAGCATTTCAAATACGCTACAGTGAGATTGAATCCCTCAAACAACAATGAAAAGAGAAAATACAGTAAGCAGAAACACCTATCCGGCCAGTGCTGCTATACACATATTTTGTATACGAATACACAGTGAAATGCATTCATGTAAATGTATTCCATTCGTTTGATGCAATAGTAACAACTACACTATACACACCAACAACATTGTTACACAAAGCAATCTGACAATAAAAAAGGAACGTTGATGACGAGGTTTTGCTTTGTTAGTTTGCGTTTGGAAATCAGCTGAAGTACAAGCGATTATATAGCGGAAATGTGCTTTGCATACTCGTAAACACGTTTATGCATACAAAGGACGAATGAATGCAATTGCGCTTAATGTTGTAAAAATAACAATGGCAAAAAACAAGAACAAAAACAATAACACAAGCTAGAGCACTTTTTTCTGTAAGCGATTGTTAGAAAAAACTTTTTTTTAATAACATTACAACATATGTATGCATGTAAATAGAATAAAATATTTAACGGCATATACGCTGATTTTTAAGTGCTTTCTGTAATGAAAGTAATAAATTGTTATCTTCCTTTATAATGAAAAAAATCCAAATACTTCTCCCTCCCACTTGTTTTAGTTTTGAAAGAACAAAAATACTATAAATATACTCTTTGATTTTCTTAGGGCAAAAATCTTTTCCAAATCATAGTGTATGATAAAAAAGAAGCAATTTTGAATTTTCTGTTAATAATTAAAGAAGTAAAGAAGAAGTTTGTGCTTTCATGAGAAAAACTGTTGATATTAATAAAATTACAAAGTTTTATACATAATGTTGTTGGAAATTTTTAATTCATACGATAGGTTTTGTATAACTTTGAACTAAAGCTTGAAAGCTCTGGTGTTCAACCTGTGCGTGATTAGGTCGGAGAGCTTCTTCTCAATTTGAATAATTAATAAGAATTCAGAGAGAAAATAAATGAGAACGCATTATCTGAATACAAGATTCCAATGAATTTTATGATGAGATATTTCTACGATCTTTTGGCTGAGAAGAGAACGGAAGAGCATATGCCCTGTAGCACTTGGATCATGTCATGACGCAGCCTTGTTATTAAAATTAACCCAACGTTTCACCTCCCGCCCACCGCACGAGGGGCGCAGTCTGCATGAAGTATGGAACTTGTTTTGGTTTTCATGCATATCGAGTCACGATGAGCAGATGTCGAGAATTAAAAAAGTTCAGCTACGGAAAAAAAATTCATCAGCTGACTTTTACGAATTATTTCAAATATAAAATGTTTTTTAATGACTAGTTGAAAGTCGACAAAATAGTTTTCTTAAAATGAAAAAACGAGTCAGATATGTCAAATGTGCTTGAGTGAGAGTTGAAATCAAGGCACAAACAATGCAAAGGTCCGTAAAATTCAAAATTCGTTTTACAAGTTTTCAGAAAAAAGGGGCAATAATGTCTGGATATTCTAAACGGAACACTAAATTTTATTTCAGGGAGAATAAGGGGGCAAGAAATTGAGTCTGTTATTATTTTGACTAGCAAGAGTTGTGAGATTGATAAGTTGCAGACGTCTTGTAAATGAGGAATATTGTACTGAAAGTCCCAATGAAAATTTCTTAGGGCAAATATTGAATAGGTTCTATCCTATCTGAGTAGATTTGATATATCGGATTCCAAATTACCGAGCCGTATTGCAAGTCTTACTAATGATGTATACGAAGCTTTTGTAACAAGAAGGATCAATTAACTATTTTTATGACACAAAATAAAAAATTAAAAAAATTAATAATATAAAATTAAAATAATTGCAAATCACATCAGCGAAAATAACTTGAGCTTGTTCCAAAAAAAGCCGATTGTCTCAAAAATTTATTTAGCACTAGTTTATTGCTTTTAGATAAATATAATGTCCATATGTCAAACAATATAAAAGCTATTCCTTTCCTTTTGTAAAATTATATTTGCCTGAAAACTTTTGTTTTAACACTAAGGCAGTAACAAGTGGGTTAAGACCAGAAATATAAACGAAAATAAAGTATCGAGAAAATTTTACAATGATAACCTTAAAATGTCCAAATAATTTTTAGTTCCACTGTAAAAAAAAGTTAAATGCAAATATAATTAAAATGAGAAAAAATGCTTTCTAGGGATAAAGTCCTAATACCTTTCAATTGTTACACATATGAAAGTTATTACAAAATTCAGATTTCAATTTTGACGATATTCAGTGTCAATATCTATTTGAATTTAAGTAGCATATGAAATTTCAGACAAATTTTTTTTTGTGAATTTTTTTATCCAGAACCTCAAATGCAAAAAGAAGTCTTCCGATTTCGATGGTTTTCAGTCTCAATATTTAGTTGAATATTCGTATTGCTGTTTTGGCAGATTTTTGATCGAAAAAATAATAGAGCACCAAGTTGCACGCTCCTAGATGATTCGTTAAGGTATTTATGCCCCAAAATTACATGTCTTACAAATAAGTTGTATCGGAGTTATTTGGTATAGTCGAGCGATCCGTCAGCTTCTGACAATTGATCAAAACATTATTAAAATACATCCGTATACTAAGTTTTATTGAAATATCTCAAAAACTGAGAGACTAGTTTGCGTTCAAACAGACGGACGGATAGACGGACAGACCGACATGGTTTAATCAACTCAGCTCGTAGTTCTGATACGATCTCCTTCTGGTACTTTCAAACTTCGGACCAAAATAAGGATACTATTTCACGTACTTGAGATGTTTAATTAAGAACTCTGAAACCATAATATTGAGGTTATGTGGAAAAGACAGTACTTTAATACCATAAACGAAATTTTATATTTTCTCAAATATACGACTTTTAACCAGTTAAAAAAAATCAAAAAAACTCGAAGTTTCATATACAGAAAATAAAGATATATTATTTCCAAAACAAAATAGTAAAAATAATTAAAATAAATTAAAATACAACAAACGTTGTCAAGATCATTTTACTTTTACATAAGTATATAAAAATGTATATACCTCATACAAATGTACTAGTATTTACATACAGAGTAATTTTCTAAGACTTGTACTCGACCTAGATCTAATATTTCAAAGAATTTGCATTATAAACCTACATACATATATTAGCATGTATTTCAACACACATACAAACCATGAAAAATATCATAGAAAACCACTTATGTGCAATTATCAAGGTCAAAAAGTTTGTGCGTCTCCAAGCAACAGCCTGGTCTTCTTGAAGTACTCCTTCGCCAACCCCACCTCAATAACGTGAAAATTTCAATCACATGCAAATATGACACATGTACGCATATGTAATATCTACATATGCATATACCATGCTAATAAGCGTAAGCACACACAAATAATTTTCACATACGCTAAAAAGACGCCTGATTCTTTTATTCTTTCACGTTTCTACCTTCTGCCTTCACCTCACTCTGCTCTTACTTGCCTGCTGATATTCACTTCACCATGGCCTGGCGCGACTTTGAAGTCGTCAAGTAAACCGAAAGTACCAGTAAATGCCACAAAATGAGTTCAAAGGCATCATAAACTCATGCAATACAGTGTCACATATATATTTTTGAGTACATGTTAATATACATACATTCACATCTTCGAGTTCAAAAGCGCCCGCTTTTATTTACCGTTCAGTCGAGAAAAGGGTGAAAGTTTTAAGATTTATGCCAGCGCAAGTCAAAAAGCCAGAGAGCAATATATGTGTGTCGTGTGGATATGTGAAAGTATTTTAAAATGAGAACAAAGGGACCGAAAACAGACGATGTGAAATTTTTTGAAATGTGCAGATATATGTATATATGTATATATTCAAAATAAACATAATCACGCACAAAACGTACTTATATGTATAGAAACGTACATTACACAGCAAATGAAATCCGAAGCGTTTGCTCAAGGGGAGCAAACTATGATGGTCGTGAATAAAGTATCTGTAGTGAAATGTAAAAAATATTTGAAATAATATGAAATTTTACAAAAAAAAACACTCAAATTATCAAAGTATTTGCAGTGGAAGTTATTAGTTCTGAGTCCTCACAAGCAGCTGAGCAAATATAGAACTTTTCATTCAAATTGAAACAAAAAAACTGTAAATATATAAATGTTTGTCAATATTATGGTACATGTATTTACTAGATCCTATTAAAATGTTAAGTATACGCCGTGTGTGACAACAAAATTATAAAAGCACTATGAAGCAAAGATACGAACTGATAAATAAAAACATGAAAATATAAGAAATATTATATCAAAAAGCTTATTTTTCTGCATCAATTGAAAGTACCGAATGATAATAGGTCCTAACCTATATGATCTCTCCAACCATCTTCTGTAATATTCAGCCATACGCAAAAGACCATACATATCCTCCCGAAGGCCCCAATGCAAGCCGATCAGATATTATTAATATCCACGCTTTTGCACCTCAGGAATGATAAGTGAGTTGAGGAGTTCGGCCTTTGTTCGTCGCGAGACGGACTTTGCTTTTCAAATGTCCACTCAGTTCAAAGTAGCACCTGTTGGCATGAGTGAGTCTGCGTTGAATTTCAAGGCTGACATTGTTGGTGTTATCAATGCTGGTTCCTAGATAGACGAATTTATCTATATTATCAAAGTAATTACTGCCAACAACGTGATGCAGGATTTCGTATCATCCTCATTCTCAAACATACTCTTTCGCTTCGCTTCCTTTTCAAGTCTGGAGCAATCAGAACCCACTATGCCGTTGTAAAAGGAAATTTCCTTGTCTAAATTCTTGATTGTTAGGTAACAGCTCGGAGAGATTCTTGAAGTTCTTAGCGAAATATTAATGTTACTCAGGGTCAACCTGCTTTGCTGTGCAAGTTTTTTCGGGATACCAAACTCAAATATAGCTGCTTAGAAGCTGCTCCTCTTGGTACTGTCGAAAACCGAATTAAAATAGACGGAAAAGTGGTGCGTATCAATCCATTTTTCACGCTTCTTATCTTATCAAGGATTTGGCGCTCGGTGAATACCTAGCCGATGGTAAATTTTCGAGGAGTGTGTACACATAGATCAATCTGTTCGTTGACGGTAGGGTTTAATTTTATATGCAGAATAAGGGAGGATTATATCATGTTAGTTAGCGCAGACTGTGAAATGTGAGCAGAACATACTTAGGGCATACTTTCCTCAGATCATACTCTGCAAATAAACTGATTACATTGCCGTTGTCAGTCCTTTGGTGTTGTATTTAATTAGCCCGTCCAGCAATCCATCCCCACTAACAGCTTTGTCATTCTTCAATACATGTTGTTCATCTATCACAAAGTGATTGAACTTGTTGCGAGTTTTTCGAGGTTCGGTGATGAGCCTTAACTATTCGGTGCATGGACATCAGCGATAAATTGATAACCTTCGCTTTGATGCTAATTATGGCTGGACGTTCATTCGCCTTATTAAATTTATAAACTAGCATATTTGCGCTCTTTATATGGCCGCTGCATTATGGCACATATTGCCAGAACCTACGCATTTCAGTCCATGTTCAGTGCATCGCATTTCTTCTTTTTTAAGATTTTCTAATCACATTTGGATTTAGTGAAATGTAGTCAATATCTTAGCATAGGTTTTTCTGCTAAAATTCTATAATAATTTATATATTAAATATAAAAAAAAATGTTGTATAAAATAATTAAATATTTACTATTTAGCCTGATCAACATCAGCCATAATGGATCATATATATTTTTTTTAAATATATCTACATTCATTATGTTTTTATATAATATTTTTTAATTATATTTTATTATATAAAATTTTAATTAATAAAATTAAAATAAATTTATTTTATTTCATTTTATGTTAATTAATTCTGTTTTATATTTTGTAATTTTATTTTAATTAATTATTTTCTTTTGTTTAATTTTTAGATTTTATTTTTTATTTTTTATATATATGTTTTTATTTAATTTATATTAGCTTATTAAACATTATTTTATATTAAATTATTTAATATTATTAATTTGTATTTTTTTTTTTGTATTTGTTATGTTATTTTTTTAAACTTATTTTTATATATATTTTTTAAAAGGTTAGGTCACTCTCGAATTTTCGGAAAAGGTTTTTTTTGGTTTCAAATGCTACATTAGGTCTCAAAAATGTAATCACGAAAGATTATGAGAGGTAAAAATTTCTAAATGCCCCATTTGCGTTCTCTAGTTGAAGCGTCTGTTTCAGTCAGCAAGGCAAGCTCAAAACTTTAAACGCGTTTATCTCAAAACTTCTTTTTTGAAATTGGCCGGAAACATAAATCAAACAATTTACAACCGATTCATTTGAAATTTTGACAACTTCTTCAGAAATACATTTCCTAAAGAAGAACGTAGGATTTTTTTATCTTGAATGGTTTTTTTATCTACAAATTTCGAACAATTTTTAAGCCAAATTGTTACTTTTTCATTTAGAGACCCGCCATTTTGTCAAAAATGCATATATTGAAAAAATCCTACGTACTTCTGTAGCTATTGCTATTTACAAGCGGTAACCGTTCAACAACTTATTAATATATAAAAATTTCAGGAGCCGTATGTCCGGCCGTGGTTCCCGAAAAAATGGAGACATCCCAGGGAGAACGCTGTATAGCCGAAAAATCAGATTTATTTAATAGTTTTCATGAAAAATATCTCAAAAATCTCTGTAGAGTGGCCCAACCCCTAAAAGTTTTTTTTTACCCCTCGGGCTGTTGTTGTAAGTTTTTCAGCTTTCCTAAAACAAAACATGGCCAAATATGACAAGGGATGACGGAAATTCGTTCCGATATAAATCTAGTATCCACCCTGTCGGAAAAACACAAAACCAAATCAACCCAAATATGTTATTTATTTCTTACTTACTTTTGTTATTTAATTCATATTAATATAGTTATATTATTATTTTTTGATTTGTTCTAATTTATATTGTTTTAATTCACTTTATTTTATTAGCTTATAATTTATTTTATTAACTTGTTTTATTTTATTTTGTGTTATTTTATTTTAAATTAAATTATTGTATTTTATTTCATATTTATTTTATTTTATATTATTTTACTTTTCAATTTATTTAATTTAATTTTTTTATTTATTTATAATTATATCTTAGAAATTATTCTCCTCATAGATATTTATAAAATTGATTTGTACAATTCTTTGTGTACTTGCCACATCAAAATCTTAAGATTCTGTGGAGAGCAGCATTCTGCTATACTGAAAATAGCTATTTTTCTAATACCATATCCAAAATTTTTTGAGAAAATATTACGAAAAATTCGGAATGTGGGCTGTCTAGTTCTCTCTTTTTTTTTTTTTTTTTAATATATTAAAAATAATGTTGAAGGGTCAAAAATAATTGCACATGGCTGTATTTGAAAATAAAGTTTTTAAGAAATTTTGTGAAAGAATTGAAATTAACTGGGATTTGTTAGAAAAGCCGCTGGCCGAAAGTTACTGTCGGTATGAATATGAATATGAGCATAAAATATCAAAATTATTTCACAATTTTTTTTTAATATTTTGATATATTTTTATACATATATTCTTAATTATTCTGTTAACTGATTTTTTTTGTCAATGTTTGATTAATCTGACCCATAGTACATTAAATCGACTCCGTTTCATACTTCTTCATACTTGTCAGCACATCTAAGTATGTTCGTAAGTTTTGTATTATAGTTACACTTTATATATAATCACTGCCGCATACACGCACACACTACCTTTGTTAACATTGTTGTTATTTCGGCTCTTTAACTTCCGACATGTTTCTTGCGTAGCTAAAATCAGTCTAAGCTTCACACATGCCATCCTCTTAACTTTACTTGAAATATACTCATCATCTTCTGACTTGTCTGTTTCTTATTTACAAGCCACATTGTGCAGCATTTCAGCTTCTTAAAGGAAATGGTTATAACAACAAATTTAAGTGTGTTCGTTGCTTAAAACGAACATATACACGTACACGCATTGACACACCTATGCAATAAGTTGCGCTCACCTTTGTTGTTTTTGTTCTAAATATTTCTTTTATTTTGATGTTTAGTGAAATTTTCTTTTATGCCTGATGACAGTATTTTTTCTGGCGTTGAGTTCGCTTTTGAGGTTACGTCAAAGCAATTCTTTGTAACCAGCTCAAGTGCGCGTTCTGTGTACCGAAAGCCTCTTTGTTTTGTTGTTTGAAATTTTGAGGTGAGCTAAGAGTCGCACTTAACACACTCCAAATATGTATGTGTGCAATATTCATGTAAGCGCAAATTTTAACAGCTTATATGTACACATTTGTTTATATGTTTGTAACAATATAAAGCTTATATATATATATATATATATATATATATATATATATACTTGTATATACATATATGTTTATATAAAATAAGTGAACCAACCATATAAGAGCTTTAGAGAGATTTTAGAGTTGAGTAGCAGCTCCAGTAGCACAGTTTTTTTTAGTTTCTTTTGAGCGCTTGCGGTTATTGTGTGTGTTGCTGTTGTCGCTCTAGTTTTTATTTTAGCTTTAAGTTGCCATTTTTGTTAACATGTTTCCATTTTTCCTTCCTTTTACTTCGTTAGTTAATTTGGTAGTATTTGGATATTCTTTTTATACTTTGTAATGAAAAAGTTTTAGTGTATTGGTGGCTGAATATTTTATGTGCTGGAATTTGTAGCTATGGCTGCCCAGCAAAAGTTTCGAAGTTTGTTGTTAGAACTTTTTGTCACACTTATATATATTTTATTTTTAGCAGCGACATCATTCAAATTTGTTTGGTGAGAAGAAAAGAAAAAACTTTTATTTTGTTGAAGTGCCTGGGTAATGAGCAAGGTCATAGATGGGTCAAATTAAAGCGTAATTGATTTACAAAATTATTGGGAAATTTTTATTACGTTAGACAGCTTCTTAATAAAGTTTTAATTTTATTTATAACCTTTGTGCCAGCAATGAGAAAAATATAATAGCTTTTTGATTATAGTTTTTTTCTCTGATTGTTTTCTAGTACTTTAAGGATAATAGATTGAGTTTCCCATTTAACAAAAGATAATATAAAATTTAATGAGACAAAAGCGTTTAAGTATTTAAATTTTATATTTTCTAATAAATTTTTATGTTTCACTTTTTAGGACCTCTCTTGCTTATTATCTTAAGAAACATTGATAATATACAAGAAATGATAGTTTTAAATATAAAGAATAACAAAAAAAGTAACAAAATATGCGTGAATTATAAGAGCTAATAAATTATTTATACTTTCTAAATAATCATTTAAAATAAAACAAGAAAGAACGGTTGCCTTCGGTTATACCGGAGTCTTTCACGAACATATCAAATTTATTGCAAATTGCAAAATTCGATATTGAAAATTTCCTGTTTTAATATAAACTTGAATTTACATAGAATACCAAGTTTCACACTTTTAGATGTTTTTTTTTTTTGGCGGCTTTTTGACCCAAAACCTCATATGTGAAAAAATCGGTTGTATGAGGACTATATGATATAGCAGTCTGAATTCGATGATTTTCAGTACCAAAATGTAATTCGTCATTGGTTATAAGTAAATGAGCTGTATTCAAAGGCCTATTTTTGTTAGAGAAATTCTTTTTTGATTGAATATTTTGTTATACGACAAAGAAAAATTGGTAGAAGTGACAGCTGTTTCGGAGATCACCACATCTCCTCATCAGACTTCTTTTGCCAGGAATCGAACCGACGGATTCTGGCATCACAGACGAGTGCTCTAACAACTGAGTCAAAGTCAGTCATGTAATCTGTTGTTGTAATATTCAATGTAATATTAACCAACAACTATTAAGTGCGCTAATATTTAGCCGCTATTTTTACTTAATGTTGGGTTAGCGAGTTTTTGCAATCCTGCATACATTCAGGCATTAATAGTCTGATAAATGTATATATGTAAGTAGGATTGCTTGTCTGGCTCGACTTATAAAGTATTTATGGGTATTTCTAATGCGGCCTGTAATTGTTTTTGGTTATGAGTAAATGAGCTGTATTCAAAGGCTTATTTTTCATATTCGTCATATTTGTGGATAATAAAGAATTTCACGCTCCTAAAAGCTTTTTTGACCGAGTTTTGACCAAAACTTCACATCTGAAAATGTTGGTGTATGGCAGCTATATATATGTTATATTCGTCCGATTCGGATGATTTTCAGAATCAATTCAGATTTTCATCAGCAATACATTATATATGTGTAGTATACCAAGTTTCTTAGGTGCCTTTTTGACAGATTTATAGCCTAAAATTTTAAATCTGAAAAATCGATTCTATATATGCTACAGTGGTACGGTCTGGCCGGTTCCGACATAACATATAGATACTTCTTCCTATTAAGTTGGTTGAAATATATTAGAAATTGAGAGATTAGTTTGCGTCCGAATAGACAGACGGACGGATAGACAGACAGACTGGCGGACAGACGGACATGGCTAAATCAATTCGGTTCGTGATTTTAATTTGATAGGTATAAATTTCGGTGGGTCTATATCTTTTCCTTCTGGTACTTACATAACTCGGACCAAAGTTAATATACCTTTTCATGTACATGAAATGTATAACAAATGTTCAAAAACATATATTTTATACAATTTATTAGAAATATTAGTATATAATATGTTGAATATACAGGAAGGTATAATAAAAATTTATTTAAAAAAATTATTATATTTCATAGAAAAAAATTTTAAATGATTCATAAAAGAAAATTTATAAAGTGACTTACTTATATAGTTAATATTGCCCAAAACAGGTGACATCTTAATATTTCATAAAAAAATTTCAACATTTTTCTATAGATTTTTTTTTTCTAATTATATTATCATTAAAAAAAACTTTACTTGTTCTACATGCAGGTACTCTTTCATAAATCATTTATTTATGTCATATATATTCAGAACAAACGGACTCCATGTACACACACACATAAATATTTACATAGAAATATACTTTGAGTAAAAATACTTTGCGTACAATGTTGTAAATATAGTAACCATTGATTATGCGTCAAACTACCTCACGACGTAAATTGTAAATTGTATGTCAAAATAAATATAGAAGCGTGTTGTTAAATATATGCTGTATTGAAAAGCTGTATCTTTATTAAATCCTCGCATTGCGCACATATATATTTCCATCATAAATATATTTATATTCCTGCATCTTGTCAATAAACCTTGCATCATATCCTGTCACATATTTATCAAACATGACACCAATGTAAATACAAACATTTTTCCTTATATCACTTCTACCAATCCGTCAATTGTTAAATGTCCTTACAGATTTGTAAATGTGTGAAGTGATAAGTTAAGTTGAATTAACGAGAAATCAAATATGTCAATAGGGCACATCTGTTAAGATGCATAAATATACATATGAACACATACGGTAACTCAATTTGCTGATAGTAGATATGCTTGTGAAGTTATTTGTCCGACACATGTCATACGAGTATGGGCCATAAAGTATGCAATTACTTTAGGACTGCTAAATTGATGATTTTGATGAAAAATTCACATGTCAACAAAGTCATAAACAATGGGATCAAAAAATATCACTTTTCACGCATAAAATGAATGAACTTGTCATAAGATCTCACAACACCAACAACAAAAACACAAACAGTATATCCGAGATTGGCATAAACGGAGCATATGCGCCCTATGGCTAGGATTTCTGCATATTTGAATATACACACATGCATATAAGTGTAAGTGCGTGCCGAAAAAGCAATTTGCCAAATCAACAGGATTTATCGCACATCGTAAAGTGAAAATAATAAAATAGAATTCAGTGTAACAAGAAAAACGTTATCTCTTGCTAAGCTTTTCGGTTGTCGCTGCCGAGTAGTTTGATAATGTCAGTGCTATGTCCTTGCGAATTGTATATCTGATGGTATGTAATAAAATGTAAGAAAGTAGGCGTGAAAATGACATCAATGCGTTGCCATGCGCTTCGTTTAAATGAAATCAACCAAATATTTTATTTAAAAATTTATGTCTCTAAAAATAATTTTTATATATATGGGATTTCGTATTTTTTTTTTGACTGCTCTTTTTCTATCTCAATTAAAACCTAATTCAAAATAATTTAATTTTAAATTATGAAATATTTTGTTAATTTATACAAATTTTTTTACTCGATTTATTTTACTTCATTTTTTTTTTAACTTTATTATATTATATTTTAATTTATCTTAAATAAATTAATTTAATTTGTTCCTTTTGTTGTTTTGATCTTCCGACAGGGTGGTAAGTTGATTTATAATGGAACGATTTTCCGTCATTCCTTGTCAATTTTGGTTTTGCGACAAACCTGTTTCGGCGTTCCGCCATCTTCAATGCCTAGATTCGTTCGCTCCGGCATAGCCGAAAACAGCTGTTCCTTCTTGGTTTTTTTTTTTAGTTAATAAAATTTTTTCATATGATTTCATTTGTTTTATTTCATAATATTATATTTTCTATTTTTTAATTTCATTCATTTCTCTTTAATTATATTTTTTTTTAAATTTTGGTAATTTACTGAATTTTTATTTATTTTTTATATTAATTTGTGTTATATTATTTAATTTATAATTTTTTTATTTCATGTTGAATTGTATATCTTTTTCTATTTATCTCTCTTTTATTATAAAGCGTGTTTTTTATAGGGGTATAGAACTTTATGTTGGCATTACTTTTCAAGATGGCGACCGATTTAACAGCTGTCAAGTGATTTATTCTCAGTTTGGTTCGGCAATTCATCATGAATAGACTCACGCCTGAACAACGCTTGCAAATAGTGCCATTTTATTTCGAAAATAATGGTTCTGTGCAGAAAACGTATCGCGCTCTACGTCCATTTTATCGTCGGCAAAATCGTCCATCAGAGCAGTTAATTCGATTAACCATGGAACGTTTTCGCACCACGTTTACTCTTATTGATAACTCGCATCCCCAGAGATGCCGTGCGGTGCGTACAGAAGAAGCTATTGCTGCTGTAGAGCGTAGCAGTGAGGAAGACCCGTATGAGTCTATCCACCATCGAGCACAGGAATTGGATCTGTGTCCATCCACTTTGTGGAAGATTTTGCGGAAGGATCTTGAAGCGAAACGATCATCAAGTAAGGTGTAGATTCATCGAATGGGCCCAAAACGAGATTACCGTTGTTCCCGATTTTCATAAGCGAATTTTGTTTAGCGATGAAACGCACTCCTGATTGAATGGCTACGTCAACAAAAAAAACTGTCGCATTTGGAGTGAAGGTAATCCTCAAGTGTATGTTGAAACACCGTTACATTCAGAAAAACTAACTGTTTGGTGCGCTTTATGGGCTGGTGGAATCATTGGTCCGTACTTTTTCAAAAACGATGGTCGCCAGAACGTTACAGTCAATGGTGATCGGTATAGAGCCATGATTACTAACTTTTTCATTCCTGAATTGAATAACCATGATGTCCAGGAGATGTGGTTTCAACAAGACGGCGCAACATGTCACACAGCTCGCGCCACAATAGATTTATTGAAAGACACATTTGGTGACCGCCTAATTTCACGTTTTGGACCTGTGAATTGGCCTCCACGATCTTGTGATTTAACACCGCCAGACTACTTTCTGTGGGCTATGTAAAGCCATTGGTCTATGAGGATAAGCCACAAACGCTTGACCATTTGGAAGACAACATTCGCCGAGTTATTGCCGATATACGGCCACAAATGTTGGAAAAAGTCATCGAAAATTGGACGTCCAGATTGGACTACATCCGCGCCAGCCGTGGCGGTCATATGCCAGAAATCATATTTAAAATGTAATGCCACAAGATTATCTTCCGGATAAATAAAATTCATGTCAATCGAATAATCCATCGTTGTTTTATTGCAACTTAAAGTTCTATACCTCTATAAAAAAACACCCTTTATTTGATGCTTTTTATTTTAGTTTATTTTAATTTGATTTATTTTATTTCATTATTCTTTCATAATTTTTTACTACTTTTAATTTATTTATTATTTAGTTTGCTGTATATTGTTTAATCATATTCTGTATTATTTTATTTAAATAATTTTGATTCGATTTATTCTTTTTATTTAATTTTATTTTATTTTATTTTATATTAGATTTTTTTTTTGACCTGTTCTTTTTTTTAATTTTATATTATTTGATTTTACTTTGTTTTATCTTATATTTATTTAAGTTATATAATTAAAATTTAGTTTATATTGTTTACTTCATTTTTAATAATTTTTTTACTCTAACTTTTTTTAATTTCTTGCGGCCTAGTAGATTTTCAACTCTTTTATGGTATTTTTAATTAAGACGTCGTTTGCCGTTTTTGTCACCAAATCTGTACAAAAACGTATTCGTGTTTAAATGGCGTAAAAGCCAGTTGAATTGTCTCTGTGATTGTAAATTTGTATTTAAGTTCATTTCTCTGTGTAATTATATATGAAAGCATGCCCTTTTAAGCCCATCTATTATACGCACACAAGCCGAAGATCTCTGCAGCACTTAAGTGTAAATCTAACTATGTATATAGGTATGTATATTTGCATATATATGCAAAAATCTTATGCATATGTAAGTGTATCAAACCTCCCCCACTACCAAGTGGATTTAACCAATCTCAGCTACATTGAATCCTAAGGTCGCGAAGAAGACAACAGAGAAATGTAATGAAGACCAGCAAATGAGGATGCCATAAAGCGCTGTGATTAAGTCGTGACGTAAACGCGCAACACGAAGCCTACATGCTCGCCCTGCCTGACCTTTGGTCATTTCTTTGTTCTCTCTGTATTGAACATTCAAGTGTCCCCACCTAGTCAGATTCCATTCAGTTGTGGTTAAGCCATGCGAGCAACGCACAAAGGTCCAGTCGTATTGTTCATTGGATGCTCAGTAACAATGGCACGGCGGCATCCACTTATGGGCACTCAAGTATTTGGTGGGTATTTATGAGTCAGGCAATGTGGTAAATACTTAAGGCTCACTCTATGCATTTACGAAACCACACAGATACAAGCATACATTACACGTATATACATTCGTCTATAAGGGCTCATGTATAGCTGTTGTATTGCTGGTGTAATGCCTTTGTGTGTGTTGATATTGTTGTAAAATCTTTAGCTCTATCAGCACGTCACAACTACAGTTACACTTTGCTTCTGTTGGCACAAGATAGCCTTTTCGTTGTTTGGTTTGTTGTTGCAAATACTGCTTGCTTACTTGTCTGCCTTACAACGAATTTATGTGTTCATGTTGCTGCCGTAATATGGCGTAGTTCACGCTCGTTGACTCAAATTTGCCAAAATAACAGATCACAATATTTGCTAGCAGCTAGAAACAGTAAGTACACATTCGACGGTTTTTGTTGTACTTGTTAGTCGAGCTAAGTCAAATAAAAGGTCACTGTGTATTGATAGTTTGGAATATATATATATTTATATACATACTATATATAGATATATAGATATATGTAGATTCTGTTTTCATTTCCTTATATTCCTGCAAACAAATATTATTATTTTTCCTATGAATTGTTCAATCTTCTATCAGAAACAAAGAATTTTCTATTCACGCAGAACCGATTTCTAAGACTTTTAGTTCTACGAAAAATGAACATTAAATCACTAACTCCTTTCTAAATCTTCTGAAGATTACCAGAACATAATTAGAGAACGATTTAATGAAGCTAAGTTTTGCTCCACCGGCGTCGGTTCTTTTTCTTTATAAACCTACTTCCAGCGTCTGGCTGAAGGCTTATAAGCTGATATCTAGTAGAACGAGAGAAATTTTGGTTGAAATAATTTTTTTTTTAGCTACGATGGTTAAAGGTAAACCAGTTCCAAACTCAACTTTATCTCTGATTCATGTGACTGATGGTAGAAAAATCAATGTTACTAATCTTTCGCTATAGAACTCGATGAGCTATTTAATAGCGGAATAGATGATTGACCAAGCGTAGTACAAAAAAATTCAATGAGTGCGACAAATCGAAAACGGATGATTAGAAAGGTGTCGCTGCTGTTGTAAGAGCAACGAAATACTTTGACTTATATAGACTTATAGTGATACTAGTGCAAATTCTTCTTTCTTCTCTCATCAAACTTAGTGTAATTACTACATTTAGGCTTGATGTGGGCTATTTGGAAAAGGAATATTCAAAAAACGGATTTTTCCGCATCCTTCAGTTAGGAAATCCTAACCTTTCAGCATGTCATTCTATCGGAAAGTGATCAATTTAATTCCTCGAAGCTTACAAAATATCCTCCCTTTTCAAGGTATTTGCGCCATGTGTGCTCTTCTGGTCTCATTATTGGCTAGTTTTCTTGGATTGGAACCAAGTTTGGATTAGACTACCTGCATGTTACTTCACCTAGCGAGTCCAGCTTTCTTTTAGTTGCCTGTAATGTGAGATGGAACACAAATTTCGTCACCAAAGGCACTACGGTGAACAGGTAACTTAAAAATGGAGATAAGTTATTTTTACATTTTCTTTCTTTAAGTTTTAATGCATATACTGATTTTATTTCAACACATAATACTTTCTATCTACATTCATCAATTTTCTGCTGAGTACGATTATATTTGCTACCGTTATTACTTTTGACGCAATCATTTTGTTGCCACTTCTACAATAACCGGTCAATTGGATGCTGTCTGTTGACCATTCAAACGCTGTCTGCCGCAAGAGTGCACTTCGAGATTTAAGTGGAAATGACTGAAATTTCTGGTCACTTTATTCCACACACTGAGCCGCGCACAAACGAAAAAGTGTTTGAATTGCATTGAATATTGTAAATATTGCTTTTATGCAATAAAATGCACTCCTTCTAAGGGTTTTCATGCAATAGAAATTTAAAAAAAGACTTAAAATTAGCTTTTCAAAACAGAATACATTTACTTTACAAGCTTTGATTACTTGATTTTTCATTTATTAAATAGTTAGTTTTTTAAGTCTCACACTGCGTATGAGTAACTTACTTTTACATGTTTTTTGACATAATTTAACATAAAATTGGCATTGGATTTATATGAAATTTAAATTAAAATAATGTCATTAGGAAAACTGATTTTCATGCGTTTTTTTTTTAACTTTAGTCAATGCTGTCTGACTGAACGTCATTTATTAATTCACATGCACATGTGAATTTACAAAATAAACTGAAGGACAACTGCCCATTGTCAATTCCTATTCTCTCATTAAATTGCATAAAACCAATCAACAATAAAACAATAATATCAAAACAATAAAAATGCCTATTTCATTATGTAAACACAGGCATGTTTATGCAAGTATCTACGAGCTTCACCTCCCCTGCTGTGCGTTTACAAAATTTTAATTGAAAATTTTCACAATGAAAAAGACTTTTTTATGTATTTGTATGTTCGACTGCAATGTTTGTCTCTCTTTTTTTTTTTTGGCATTGCATGTATGTAAAACTCAATACAAAGTAGAAAGAATTTGCATATGTACATGGATTGCAGGTAGTTCTATTGTAATTGCAATTCAATTCAATTAAAATCACTGAAATATTTAAAATGCCTTTCACTTTCATTTGCATATGAAATTATTGATGAAATCTAAAATTGATTTTTTACTCTAGCCCTGTGGCTAAATCTGTGTAGAGTTGTATGAAAATTGAAAATAAAATTGAAAGTCAAATTAAATTAAACACCTTTGAAGGTTATTTGCAAGAAAAATATATTTATTAAAATTTTATATAGAAAATTTTCCATTCAAATTTAGGCGTATACGTAAATTTACTACAGCTTTAATATGTAAGTAAACGTAGGTAAATACGTATGTTAATTTTCTTATCAACGCAAGGATATAGTTCAACAATAAATATTTATGTATAGACCACCTGAGGTTAAGGAAAGCTATAGAACAATGGCAGGAGGTGAGTCTCAGTGCGTGTTGTTTTTCGAATTCTTTCGAAAGCTTTTCATTTCGGACAGCGCCTAAATTTATGCTTCAAATATAACATAAAGTTTTTCTAAACATAAATAACCTCAAATAAAATGAGAATCTCTATTAAAAACTGGTTTTTGTATCACTATACCACAAGGCGTAAACTTAATTGCTTTGTTCCAGCCTATATTACCCCTCCAATATATAAATAATTAAATGAAAGATTTTTGCCGGAAAAATATCACATGAAATTCTTTTGGTCTTCAAATGAGAAAATATTTAATTTTTTAATATTTTCTGAGCAATAAAAAAAAGTTCTGATTAAATAAATTGTATAGATGTATTTTCATATGTATGTATTTAAAGGGTCACCCAAGTAGAGGTCCTTTTTTCGATAGCCTTTTTTTGACAGATCACGCATGAGTCTTGTCCAGTATTGTTTGGCATTTCATCATGGAAAGACTTACGCCTGAAAAACGTTTACAAATTATTCTACTATATTACGAAATTTCACGATCTGTACAGAATGTGTTTGAACTTATGGTCAACATAATCGGTCTACTGAGCATACTATTCGCAACACCATCACACATCTTGAGATCCAGCATTCATTATTGGATAAGATTAGGCCGAATAGACC
Source organism: Neoceratitis asiatica (assembly GCA_030068015.2). Classification (NCBI taxonomy): domain Eukaryota; kingdom Metazoa; phylum Arthropoda; class Insecta; order Diptera; family Tephritidae; genus Neoceratitis; species Neoceratitis asiatica. Next base: position 30,786,553 of record CM061528.1, read on the forward strand.
ACGTCCAGCATGCAGTGAAGGAAATATAGAGGCCGTAGCTGAGAGTGTACACGCAGACCGTTGGAAGTCGATACGGCGCCGTTCGCAGCAACTCGGACTGACGTATGGAATGACTTGGCGCATTTCACGTCGATATCTTAACTGAAGCCGCTCGACCTTCCCAAGCGACAGCGCTTCGCTCTATCAGCTCTTGAAAATTTCAAAGGATAGGTAATGAAGCAAAATTGCCGCATTTGGGACGAACAGCAAACTGAAGGGATTCAAGAGCTGCCATTTCATCCAAAAAAAAAATCGAAAAAAAAATTTTTAAGTGCCCACTCAAGGCACAATTGTTTCCTATAAAGAGGTTGAGTTTGAACGCGTTCTGTCATTCGCTGTGCTTATAGTGCTCCAAATGTTCAGTCTCGCGGTAGGCTTAACGCGATTTTTACAATAAATAAAAATATCGAACAAAATCCAAAAAAATTTGGTATAGTTTAAAAGCGGTTGAGATATGGTTGAAAACTTGCCGCGCCTTATACGGCCATCAAAGTGTTTCTGAGTTTCAGAATAGCATTTTCGTACTGAGGTTAAACTGGCAAAAATAATTTCAAATTCGAAAAAAGTTAAAGTTATGTTAACTGTTTTTTTTTTCATCAAAATGTTATGCACTCGAAATTCTTTCCAGAAACTCAGATGTTAAATTGTGAAATTTTGAATCATGAATCATGGTAAAAAATTCCACAAATATCATCCAACAAACACCGTCCAAATAAGTCTAAACCCTATTTTTTTTTTATCACTCAACTCTAACTCAAATTACTTTTTAAAAACAATTTAAGAAGAAATAACAGTCAATAACTGAAGTTTATTCCAGTATATGTCCTTCACTTTCGGCAGGTATTGAAATAAATATAATAAATTCGAAGGACTAATAAATATTGACCCACTTCTGAAACTTTTTTGATTAAACTGAAAAAAAAAAATAAAAAAATAAAAATAACTTATTAAATTATTTATAAGCGATGGTTCTGACTTCATGGCACATTCAGAGCTGTAAATGCGCAATCTAAGTTTGCAGTTTTTCATAACAAAAATATTTTTATAAAAACTAGAGTACACGTAATTGGCAATAATAAAATTAAATGTAAGAAAAAATTGAAAAAAACTAAGAAAATTTTCTTTTCACAACCATCTCTTTTGCTTTTTTTAAATATAAATATATCAATAATTAATTATGCAATTAGCAGTTTTTGCACAGTCGCTTAAAGCATTTTTTGTTGTAAAGTTGTTGGCATTCACTACAACCTCAATTAACTTATATGCTGGAGGTTTCAATTGTCAATCAATTTATAATATAATTTTGTTTTTCATTGTTATCTTTTCAGCTAAATAGATGAATGCATAAACATATGACAACATGTTAAGTCAAATTGTGCTGATTTTGGCGTTTTTTATTTTAGGTAAGTAAGCAAAAAATATATATTTATGCGCAGAGTGAGTAATTAAAATTGGTATGTAAAAGGATTTTTATTATACTACCTTTTCACCAGGAAAAAAAATCAAAATAAACAAAACGAAATGACAGTCACAACTGTATATACATATGTATTGCTTTAATAACTCTACACTATAGAAAAAAGGGTTAGTAACTTACGCAATGTTATAAGAATGAAAAATAATAATAATAATAAAAGAGAAAGTAAATATTTTATTTTTAAGCTTTTTGATTATCCCTTGTGACTTTTGTGGATATGTGAACATTTCATCAAAGAAGAACTCTTTTTTTAACTATTTCTCATAGTTTATATTTGTTGCTATATTTTTCCACAAAAAATCGAAATAAAACATTAAAGTAACATTCAACTAAACTGCAAAAAATTTGAAGTTACGCTAACCGCAATGTTAATGTAAAGTACAGAAAAAACTTACATGTGATGAAGTTTTAAGTGATTGACCTTTAAGTGATGAAGCTTTAAGTGGTGAAGCTTTACGTTATTAAATTTAATTGTATTTCATCTTCTCTATAGTTAGATTAAGCTTTTGGAGCTTTTTAAGCAAAGATTATTTTAAGTAATGACGCTTTAAGGACGCCATAAAGCTTTAGGAGTGAAGCATTCACAATAATAAAATTTTATGTAGTTACCAAGCTGTAAGTTTTTCAACGATATATGTAGCGGCGTACATTGTGGAATTTAGCTTTTTAGGAGTAATACGGCGCCTAAAGCTTTTCATGGTTGCTTTACAAATTTATAGCAAACAAGTTTGTACATAATTCCGAAAGTAATACCGCTAAATGCTTATCAATGAAAATGGGTTTAAAATAAAAGCTTTGAATGTGCAACTTTGGCTGTTGAGGTTATTTACTCAGCTAAAAGGATGCTGAAAGTTTAAGAACTTAAATGAAAATCAAACAATGTAAAATTTCTTCATAACAAAAAAAAAATTATAGCACAACGCGTGAAAAAGTTAAGGTTTTTGCAGTTGGTTAAGAAGCTTATTGAAAAGAATTTTTCTCAGAAAATCTACAAAAAAATAAAAAGATTTAAAACACTCCTTTGCGAATGTTATATTTTATAAAATATTTTTATTCCATACATTTCAGTTGTTAAGTCCATTTTCTGCTAAAAAAAAAATACGGAGGAATGAAATTATTATAAATTTACTCTTTTTAAATATCACAAATTTCGAATTGGAAACGAATGTCTTTCTTTCCTACCTATACGCTGCGCATAAAATTTTGCCTCCAAAATAATTTTTATCATAACAAAAAGTTATTGTAACTTTCTTCAATTTCCTTTGCACTAAACTACTACATCTTACTGGGAGTTAGTTTTGACTTACTAACTTACTCACTCACTGCTTACTTCCCACAACTGACCAAACAAAATTACTCATACACTTTGTTGCTTATACATACATAGTTATACGCACTCGATGCCTCTGGCGGGTAAATAAGGCAATATCGATGCTCAACTCAACCGCACATGGGCTGTTGGGCAATTAAGGCTAATTCGAGGAATCAATTTCTGCCAGCAGCATTGAAGTTGGAATTACTGTGAAATTCGTGTAGAGATTAGGGTGTTCGTTACTAATGTAATAATTTAAATTGCTTTGCTTTATATTTTGAAGTTTAATCTTTTTTTTTAAATATGTAATTATTATAATTATTCTTAACAAGATAGCCTCTTCGAATTTTCGCAATTTTTTATAGATATTAAATTTTACATGTAAAATTTTTTTAGTAACGTACACGCTCTGGCGTCTTATAAGACAACTTAATTAACAAAATCATATAAAAACTTTATTGTAAGGTGTTGATTTGAAAGAAAAAAGGAAATTATATCACTTTAAAATATATTCTATATTAAAAAAGGGAATACCTAGCGATTTTAAGCGAGAACTCATTTCAAAATGATTTATTAGAATATATGAAATTTCAATAAAAACAAATATTTAATAAAAAATAAAATCAAACAAAATATATAATATAAAAAGGTGTTAAACTTTTATATAGTAGATAATGGTAGAATAAAATTTTTTTATTTAAATATTATAATTTTTTTTTTGTGTATTCGTGTATCCGGTGGCATAACTAAACTTCTTTGTCATGAACAAAATAAAATCTTCTGCGTAAATATTATTCACCCTAATGGACTTGTATGAAAGTCAATAAATATCACTTTTTCGTATATTAATAATAATCACAGCGGTTGGTTAATGGTAAAAGTTTAAATATTTGCTATCGATATTTCATCTCGATACGAATTAACTACGTAAAGCAAGTGCTGAAGTTGTGTTCTTCACAGTTTCAAACAAACAATAGTTTTTATACACAAAAATAATATTTAGTTATATACAAATGTAGCAATAAAAAAAATAAACTCCTCCAAATGAAAATTAATAATGCAATGGTAAACTATTGTTTTGATTGGACTTCGAACTTTAGCATGGATAGTTGATTTGACTGGTAATCCTTCGTGCATGATTAAATATTTGATTGAAATGATTTTTGATATGAATTTTTCTCACCGATTGCAGCAATCGACAATGGAAATAAGCATACTTATATTGATAGTTTCAGCCATATGTATATTAAAGTACAGCAGAACATACTTACCACACAATGTAGAAGCAGAAGTAGTCTAAGTAATTGTATGAGTTTTTATTTGCCTGTAAGTATTATAAATTTAGTCCTTTACTGACTGCCGTAAATAACACTCACACAAATATTATTATATATAATTATAGTATTTTTGTGTACATGTACACAATAAAGGTTTTTATACGTGACAGCATTAGACATATGTACGGGTATTTATATTTCGACTCTATGCGGAATATAATAAAAACCACAAAAAAAAGAAACAAAGCTTGCTAACGAAACCAGTTTTATAATAGAATTCCAAATAAAAAGTGTTGTTGTAAAATTATCGTATCGATGGCATAACAAATAACACGTTTTTATACCTTTCACATAAATGAAATGGTATATTAACTTTGATTCCGTATTGATAAAAAGATGCACCTATACGTTTAAACGATCATTTGTCCGAAACGACCGGATCTGACTACTATAACATATTTAGGACCGGTTTTTTTATATTTGAAATTTTGGGTCATAAAAACGTCAAAAGAGTACCTGAGGACCATAATGAATTGCATTTAGGTTCATATACACATATTATGAATTCCGTATTGGTAGTGGAAATAATAGAAATCGGAAAACTTCATATATAGCCGCCATAAAACCGATTCCTTCACATATGAGGTTTTCGGTCATAAATCCGTAAAAAAGTACCTTAGAACCGATTCCTTCACATATGAGGTTTTCGGTCATAAATCCGTAAAAAAGTACCTTAGAACGTGGAATTTGGTAATCTGCAGACGTAAATTCAAGTTAAAATCGAATTTTGCAATTCGCAATAAACTAGATATGTTCCTGAAAGGTATAAAGACATCGGCATTTTTTTTTATACGTTTTTGATTACGAGTAAGTAATAAACTTCTTGTTAGTATCGGAATATTCAATTACTAAGAAATACTCGTACATATGTATAATACGTGCGTATCTGCCCACAAATAGATCTGTAATTATAATTAAATATGCAAACAATGTAATGTTATATGTAGTTTTAACCTCTTTAAAAAATTTCACATGAGCATGTGCTTAAATTCCTTAGAAATTTTGAGTACTTATGATTTTAGTTACCCTGATAGCCAAGGTTAATTTTTCCCTAATATAATAATATTAATACTTTAATATTTTATCATTTAATAAATAGTAAAGAAAAAGATATGATTTTGGTTTTATTTGAATATTATTTTGGTATACTGAAAAGATATTGACAATAGAGTTGATTATGATGATGCATTGATTTGAAAAGTTTGCAAGAAAATGGTAAGGTTTCAAAGGTCTTTCTATATATTAGAAGCGGTCACAATTAAAAATAATGATAAAAACGAAATAGTGAGAACAAATTTTTTTCAAAAATCATTTCCAATTGTTTACATATCTTATTTGAAATAATAAAACAATTTTAATAATTTTTCAAGTACGTATTTTTTTTGCACGATAAAGTTATTGCTTTCATATCAAACTTGTATTCAGAGTCTTAACTAACTTCATCAAATTTGGAATGACCACGCATTGCCCATTACATATTTTTCATTCCTTTAATTTTCAAAAAGTTTATCATACATAATTTATAAATCAGTAACGAAACCCCAAAAATCTATAGAAGAAAGGATGGAAAATGATTTCAGATAACAGCTGATCAAAATCTGTAAAGAATATAAATGAGATGGAACTTTTCTATTCGGCTTCATTTTATATCTAGTTTTGCAAAATTTTAGCTCTTAATTCAACTAATTACTTCAAATCTGGAAAAAAATTAAAACAATGCGGGATTCGGATTATTCGGAGTTTCTTATGATAGCTGTAGTGGTGTCTACGCCTCACAAACTTTTCAGGCGCATCTGTAAATAAACTTAAAATTTAACTTAAACAATGTATTGTCGCAACCTCACGTTGTTAACGTTCTTACTGTCTTTCTCTGCTTTTTGATATTGATTATAAGTAACTTCCTACTATGCATGGCTGAGGGATGAAATCCAATGATCATTTGTTTTTTCCGAAAACTTAGCGTGAATTGGGTTTTCCAATAAGAATAATATTAATTCTTTAAAAAAAATGATGTTATCTTCAAAACTTAATTTTATCGACTGTACTTCACATTAAATAAAACTCTTTTGAATTCCATTGTCAGAGTCGCTTTATTGAAAAATAACCGGAGAAAAAAACATGGGAGTTATACCAGCTTTTCTTTTAAATCTCTATTTCTATAAAACTGGCCATATGTGTGGTATTTTGTGTTGAATTTAGAATAGTTTCAGAAAAAAATTTCATAAAAGTATCACAAATATACCATATTTTTATATTTAAAAATGAATTTAGAGTGTTTTTCTATATTTTATATTATTTAATTGCCTTGTTGGAGGCAAGAAGATAAAATGTTCGGATTTTATAAAAATAAACTAACTAGAAACTTGAAACAGTCTTTTCGGAAAGCATGTAAGAGGTGATATTAATTCTTAGCGTAGATAGGTGATTTCTTTATTTAAATTATTTTCAATACCGGTTTTAATAGTAATTTTTTATAAAAAAAATTTTTACTGTTAAAAGTACATAAAAAAATTTAAAATAATTAAAGTTACAATCATCTTTATTGAATCTGCTTCGATATGATAGCCCCACAATAATTAATTAAATATCTTAACTAAATATAATAGCCTGTTAGCAGGAATTTGCTGATGGCTCAACGTTGCCCCTTAGGAGGATGGCTTATTTCTTCTCTTGAGACGGGTTTGGTATGTATATTGTGGAGGTCAAAAGGTTCAGATAATTGCGCAATTTAGTTGTGTTATTTTGTGCGACGATTTCTACTTCCCCTAGAATAGCCGAATGACATAGACCCATTTCAGTAGATGAGCCGTCAATTATTCAGAACAAAACCTTTTATTTATGTGAATTAATTATTATTTGGTGAGAAAACAAACTGACAATCATCAACCAATACGGAAGTTTGATTAATAATGAAACTAATATCAGTAAATGAAACTACCTACAAATGTTGTATTGTGCTCAGAAGCCTCTTTCAAAATTGGTGGCAAATCCACAAAATTTTCTTGCAATATTAAAAAAAAATTATATATAGGTTTGTTTTTAGAAACCCTTGAAATCTCTCGTAAAGTAGCTCAAATGTCGTGCACAACCTAGGTCTCTCGTGCACATGTAAAATTAAATTGAAGCCCTTTAAAGTAGTCTCACATTCTACCCACATACCACGCGAGCAGAAATTAAATTCCTTTACGATTCAATATTAATTACCCAATTTTCTATTATGCCTTTTGCCAAAAAAAAAAAAAAATAGCAAAACAAACATCAAATAATAACAAGCAAGTAAACCAGATAATTAGGCCTTAAGCCTAAATAAATGTCCAAAATGCATAATCATCGGCAACAGCGAATTGCCCAGTAAAATTCGAAACACTTGAGAAAAGCTGCTTAAGAGTGAAATTTTTCGACAAACACAAGCACCAACACAAAACCCGTCATCATGCATTCCCTGCAGGGAAAAATATCAGTTATTAACTGGAATCCGACTAGTGTGCATTTTGGTACCAACCAGTTCATCTTCCATATACTTCCCATGTAAGCAACTGGTATTTTTGACACGGCAATGTCCTGCGAAATGCCATATATAAGTATGTGTTGAATTTCTAATTCACGAAAAATAAAAATAAAAATAAAAATAAAAATAAAAATAAAAATAAAAATATAAATATAAATATAAATATAAATATAAATGAATTTGTCTGTAGCAAGAATCAAACCGAGATCCTCACGCTGATAACCTCTAATTACTCTGCCATTATTGTGATTTGAGAAGCAACGACTTAATGCACACTTTAACTGAGCTCATGCGGGAAAGAAACTCAGTCGTGGCGTTCTAGAAATAACAGCAGCATACGAATAGCTTTGTATCATCGTATTTCATACTAGTATTCAACTATATTTTTTTATAATAGTACACGTTTTCATTGTAGGGTTAATACATTACTTACATATATACACACACACACATAATCTGCGCTGATTTCGCTTCCATTAAATTAACTAATCTTCTTAACGAAATTTATCTAATAAGTTCGCAGGCCTTGCACACAATAACAACAACAACAAGCAGTTGTTGTGGGTGGTGCTCTTGACTCATCTTTAAAAGAAAAACAATTTCCAGTAAGCACCATTTAATAGCCTCATTGGGCTGGGCCTTCAACACTCAAGTGCTAAGGAAATTGCTTAGGAATTGTTGGTGCATAGGCGCGGGTTAAAAGTCAGTAGGCACAAAAGAAATCAAAATAACTTGGCTATTAAACAATGTGGAAAATCTTTGCTATTTAAACGCCACAGCCTGCGCTGCTGCGTTGCAAATTCAATGCGATAGCGACTTTTGAACCTCAAGTCATTATATAATACAGCACATGGCCTCGACAGCATAGCTAGAAGGATGCGTAAATGAGCCGGCTACCGCGTGAAAGGGTTGCAAGAGCTAAATGGAGCTCATAGGCTGACTACGAGACGTTTTTTTTTAGATGAGTTGTGGGTATATATTAAGCCACTCATACCGCTATTCAAGGCATTTGTGCGCGTCACTTAATACTTTAGTCTGCTAGCAGATGGTAAAAGACATTTCATTTGACTTATATTTAAATGTATGTAATCTTCATGTCGAAAGCAAGTTGATTGCTTTAAGTCGCTTGTACAGGCCAAACAACACAGTAACAAGGGAAATAAAAGAAAAACATAACAAAATTTGCATGTACTGAGGCAAGTATTGTTTTGTGTTATGAGTAAGTAAATGCTCTAGAGACATTTGCTGAATTCCATTTATCGTTAAAACTAGTATGCCCAAGCACTTAACCAATTACAAAATATTTTTTTTAATAAAGTAAAAAATAGGGGAAAAAATAATAATTATTGTCAAAAAAATAAAAATAAAAAATACAAAATTTGAGGTCACTGTTTAATAACATTAAATAGTTTTTCGAGCTGATCAGACCATATTTTTGTTATGGGAAAAGAGAAAAAATTACAAAAAATATTCTGAGCGGTAGAAGTTATGGCTATTTCGAAAACGACCACGTTTACTTATCAGACTTATCTCCAGACACACAGCACAAGCCATTGGCTAAACCGTGTGTGCCGGGTTAACTCATTGTTGTTGTTCACTTTCCCCTCTTACTACATATACACGATCAAGTGCTCATAATTTCTATAGCTTTTAAACATGTCGCAATGTTGTTGTTTTTGTGAAAATCTGCTACCAAATATTCTAAGGCAACGCCTTTACAACTTTCTCCAAAAACAAAATATGGTCTGATACAGCTCGAAAAACTGAATAATAAAATAAAAAATTTTTACTTTAGTATCCTGGCTAGTCAATATTATAAATAATAAAAATAAAATGAAAACAAAGAAAACATAATTTTTAGTATTTTAAGAAGGAGTAAAATAGTGCTTGTTTATTATAAACTTTAACTTTAACTTTATTCACTTTTAAATTAAATTTAAATTTTACCATTTTTCGATTATTTGTAAATTTTTAAGCCAAAAAAAATTGTGTGACAAAAATTTTAATGAAAATAAATTCGCTCTTGGGATATTTAAAATATGTCACTGTATGGCTTTTTTCCATAAGATAACCCTTTTTAAATTAAAAGATTGAAATTAAATAAAAAAATAATTCCATGAAATATTTTATGTTAATAGAAAAAAGATAATATTTTACATAATATTTTTATTTTATTTTTTCATATTTATTTTTTCTTTCTTTTATATTTTTTATATAAGTGTGCAAAAATTACCTAATTTATGATAACTTTTTTTTGAAGAAGTAAAATGACTTAGACATGTGCGCTGTTCCACAGAATGTTTATTTAGGTTTCCTTTATACAATCGAAAATTTTGAGTGTCGGGTGTCAAAAACGGCGTCCAAAATGGCGGCTCCAGCAAAAAGTGTTTTGAAAACCGACCTCATCTGCGGGCACGATACAGGTCGGAATTCATCGTCTACAAGCAGAAAACCGAAACGATCTTTAAGACTATATTCCATAGAGGCACCCCAACCTAAAAAAAATTAAAAAAATGTTATAAAAACAAAATGGCGACTACTTGAGAGTTAAGTATCGTTTTTTCGCATGATTTTTCCAGTTTGGCCGGCAGTAAAAAATCATTACTGATAAAAATATTGCGATTTTGTAGGTTACAGCGCCGAAGAATTTTGTCTTCTATTAGACGGGCAAAACGCGAAGTTGATTGGTTAAATGGTTCAAAAACGAGAATGTCCGCAGTTTCGAAAAATCTTGTTTCGAGAAAACGCGTGTCAAAGTTTGAAAACAGTTTTTCGTGTACAATTTTAGTTACTCCATCTATTTGTCTAAGAGTAAGTGAACTTATAGGTTTCTATGGCGAACTTAAAATGTAAAATATTTATCAATTTGAATGAAGCTTCCTTTATATTGGTTTTTCGGGTCGCTGAACACAAATTTGACAAATTCAGAATGATGGATCCAATATGGCGGACTAAAAAAGTGAAATATTCATTAATATCAATGAAACTTTGAATACAAGGATATTTAAGGTCGCTGAACACGAATTTACGGTGAGATGTGAAAAATTGAAAATATCCCATTCAATATGACGGCCAAAAAGTAATCTTGACTATTGTATATGAAATTTGATCAAAATAAATGTTTTCGGGAAGAATGAATACAATTTTGAGATTAGTTTCGAAGAATTCAAATGATCAACTTACAATTAATCCGGCATTCCGGGTTCATACATGAGGACATATGTAGGTCAGTACAAAGCCATGTAGCGACGGAACTAATTCACAGATCGAAAAAACATTTTACCAACACATTCTAGACACTTTCAGTCTTCGATTTGTAAAATAAAATGAAAAATCGATTTTTCCAAAAAAATTTTAGAAGAACATTATATTATTATATCATATTTACTATTATTATTATTGTTATTTTTTTTTTTTTTTTTTTTTTTTGTATATGATATTTTGATTTTGAGCCCTTTAAAGAAAATATTTCCCTAGATCATTAAATATTTTATAGTTTAGAAAAATTTTACTGTTAAACTGTTAAATGTGCCACCCTTTTCATCAAAAATGCTGCTAAAGGGTTAATATTGAATATTTGCGGTACCAGAAACAAAACAAAAAAAGTTTTTGTTTAATTAAATACTTTTTTATTTTATTTTTATACCATACCAACGCTGCTGAAAATCTTTTCAAGTTGCATGTGTTGTGTTGACAAAGCGTTGGTCATTTGAAAAAGTCTAGACGTAAAACCAATTATAATTTTGCAAAGTTGTATGACACGTAACGAGTGTAATATATGTATGTATATGAAAGCAATTTGATTATGCTCTTATTTTCATACGAACGTATATATTATTTCAAACATATATATGTATTTAAAACAATCAACACCTAGAAGTTGCATGAGTTTGAGAGCTAAGGCGAATATAACCACTTTTGTCCGCTTGGAGTTCATACACAATAATAAACTACGTTCAACAAAGAGTCGCCAGAAGAACAATAATGAGCTAAATTGCGTGCATAAAAATTTTTCCATTTGTGTCAAGTCTTCTTTTTTCTTTACTTTTAAAATTAAAAATTTTACAAACCCTATGCAGTGTGGTCTCAAAATTTATTCATCTTAAAAAAATTAAAAAAATTCGTTTCGAAAAGAAAGGTAAACTCCTTTTACGTTAAAAAAAAGACACTAAAAATTAAAAAAAAAATTTAGAAAAATTTAATTCGATATAAATTTCACAGTTTAAAGGGAGATGGTGCTCTAGAGGTCGTAAATTTCAGGCATTTTCAATATTTTTTTAAGAAGATAATACTAAACAACAATATTCAAACTTTTTTGGTATAATTTACAACTTATATTGAATACAAAAATATTTAGATAATTAAAAAATAATATTTTCATATATTTTAAAATTGATCGTGAGGTTTATCTTCTAAAAAAAATTGAATGCGGGTGGCGCAGGAAATTTTGAAGATTATTAATTTATACAAGTGTAGAAATATCCTGTACAAAGATTATAATGTTTTTTTTTTCATTAATAGCGAATTTTTGAATTCCGACAACCGAAAAAGGCTTATTTTTGTGAGTTTTTGAGCTAAATAAGACAATAAAAATTTTATGCTACGGGACATAGCTACTAAATGAAAATTTCAGGTCTTATAAATTTATATGAAGAAATTGATTTCTACCAAAGTTTTGCAAAGTTTCAACAATTTTTGTAAAAATATTGCTATAAAGCAACTTTATATAATGAAAAGAGATTTCTAAAAAATCTTTTTTAAGATTTTATATAGTACTATACACTATCATACACTATTGTACATGAATATACATATGTATACTTTGTGAATACGGCGGAGTATTTATCTTTTGGTAGTTTCTTTTATTTGCCCAAAAATCGAAGAAAAAATATAAAGTAGAAACTTAGAATAATCAGTTTACGTGCAGAGGAACATGCAACTTGCCATAGTTTAATAGATTTTTACAAAACTGCGTATTTACAAGTACATATCCATATACATAAATGAACCAGAAAAATATTAAATATTCATATATGGCGTGCTAAGTAAAAAACAGAAGTAAACGATATGATTTCGCAATTAAAACAAAAAGAAATAGTAATATTTGATAACACTTAATACTTTAATTTTTACTTATAGAATTTTACCCGCGAATATAAGATTTAATTTTTTTGCTTAATTATAAAAAAATAATAATTTTTCTAACTGCGATCGCTTCAAGGCAGAGAATATCAGCTCTCTGAGCGTATTTCTTATATGAGATAAAAACTCCTCATATAAATCTAGCAAAGGCGATTTTGAATAAATTTTAGATTTTGTTGGAAAGAGCAATTCGAACGAAAATTATTTCGGCGACTATGAAGTGCAATTTTTATTTTAATAATATAAATATGTATGTATATGTATATATTCTTAATAGAATTATATTACTAAATATTGATTAGAATATATAATATTTAAAGACAGACCATTTTTGCAACTAAATTAGAGTTTTAATGCAAAATATTTACGTAAATCACATATTTCCTTTAAAACTATGTATAATGGTTGTAAAAGAAGGTTTTTCGTCCTTCTTAAAAACTATTGCGAAGATTATTTTAAAATGGTGTGATAATCTATAAGTTCACGATCCCACAACATCTATAAACTTATTCGAAACACTTAATAATGTAGACTGTTTGCTTTATGGTATCAGTTTTTTTAAATCTGTGTTTTTCATATTTTGAAACTGTACAGAAAAAATGTACACCACAAGCAACATTTCTTAAATTTTTATGTAAATAATAGGCCAATTGGAAAATCCCCAGCCTGACAAATAGATGGTGCTAAAAGAATTAATTAATTAATGAATTTTAGTTAGCCCAAACCTTCAAAAGACGCGTGTATAAATTTCGCAGCTGCCGGAACATTTGTGAATTATAGCATTTTGAGTGAAGCAACTTTTGTTATTGTGAAATAAATTGATAAAAAGGAATTTCGTGCGTTGATAAAATATTCCTTTTTGTAGAATAAAAATACAGTTGAAGCAAAACCATCGAATGAAAAGGTGATTGTCGAAACTGAGGCCTATTTTGAAGCAGAGGGCAAATCGTACCACAAAAATGGTATTGAAAAGTTGTAGGGTCGCTATAATATGTGTATCAACCTTGAAGGGAACCATGCTGAGTAAAAAAAATTTGTTTTGTTATAGTGGGCCGGGGTCTTTTCTATTGACCTGTTAAAAACCTTCTTTTCAGCGATTTTAGTAATGACATTTAGGAGGATAATTACGTTGAATTCCCCACAGTAGTCAGCCAGATGATCCTAATGCCCTTGATATCTCTCTTCGATAGGTTTCGAATCCTGTATGAATTTTTGATTCGGTATAGGAGCTCAGATTCTCTGGAAAATAATCGTGGTGCCTTTGGAGATAAGTAACTTTGGTGAACATATTAAATACTGACTGAGGTTTTGAAATTTCCCAGCATGTTGTTAACAATTACGATTTAGTTACTTGACCATTGACTTCCCCTAAAAAATATATTAAAGAAAACAATAACATTTATCAATATTCTTATCGGTGAGCCATGAAGAGTACCCGCTTTTATCTCTTCTATAATTAGACAAGCAATTTTCGAGTTTCATAAAAAAAATTGTTTCACTAATTCTAGTTTAATGTGCAAAGGGAGCAATTAATTTATAATAATTCTCTTGTAGGTAAACAAGATGGATTTATTACATTTTAATGACGAACAAGCCAATTTCTTTGTCTACAGTGTTGATACTTGACACAACTATCTCAAATACAATAAAAATATAGTTATTTGGTGTATCCACTTTCTTCGTCCCAATAAGAAGTTACGCTTGAAGATCCCTTATTACATCGTTTAATTAAACTTGTGCTTCATGGAATGATTTTGGCTCTGTAGATGCTATTTCTCCAAGAAATAGTTGAAACAAGTACCTTCTGTGAATGTGGTAAAGTTTTTCTAGCCGTTTGTAAGTCGATATTCGTAATATTTTTAAAACTTATCGCCACGAGAATAGATACAGCAGAACTAACAGTGTTCGAATGAATAGTTTGTTCCCTTCATTGCAGTGACAGCCAGAATCTCATTCGAATTCCTGTACCACTCACACTCTGTCTCAAGTGTTCATAGCACATTTTTCTTGTCTATAATTTCTAACTAGAGTACGAAGAAGACACTTTTTATAAAATTGGTTATAGGTTTCTGCAACTTTTTGACTGTGTATTCACAATTAGTTTGAACCATTGAGACAACTTCTTCGCAATAAGGGCATGCTAACAAAATGGATTTATTTATAGATATATACTAATAAGACTTTAAAGCTTGCTCTCGCTAGTACTAATTACAGTAAATTAAAAAAAAACAGATATGGTTGGTGCCACCAATGGATATCTAACACAAAACCAATAACTAAATCTTGGCACAAAAATATATTTTTTTTCATACGCTGAGGTGCGTAAAAATTATTGAAAATAAATTTAAACTAAAATTAACATTACAACAACAAATTATATGGTTCGATCCATACCGTAAATCTGATAAGGAGGTTTGGTGATATCCGAAACAGCTGTCACTTCTACCATTTTTCTTTGTTGTAAAACAAAGTATTCAATTTTAAATTCTAATTCCGAATAAAGCGCATTAACTTATAACCACATAAAATTAAGATAATTGTCTAAGGCAGGGAATGCCAACCGCACCGAGTGTATGTCTAACATGAAAATGAAAGCTCCTCATACAAGTCTACTATTCGTGCGGAGGTAGCCTAGAATAAACTATAGGTTTCTCCATTTGTTTACATACATACATTATGAGTATTTTATCATAACGGCATTTGAAAAAATTTTATTGAATTATTTTGATGATTCCACTCTAAAACTTTAAATTGTAGCTTACAGTTCGCCAAGTTCATCTAACGCGAGGTACAAGAAAAGACCTGTTGGACGAGTTTTGACCAAAGGGAGTGGAGTGTTAGATCAATTGCTTTTATTGGGTATGCAAAGAAGTAAGCGGTTAGTGTCGTTCGAGAACTCGGGGCATGCCGGTTCGGGCTAGTAAGCATTGAATCTGCTACTCGGAACTCACCAGGAACGTCAAGTTCTTCGTCTGCTAATGGGTGATGTTTGCATTCCGATAAATAAAAAATAAATATTGCAGGTATTGTAAGACCCTCTGCAAACGACGTTTGGTCTGTTTTGAAATTTACAGCGAAATAAGAATAATTTACAGCACCAAAATGAATTTTCACGCTTTTCAAATATATTTAATTGAAAAACTGATAAAAATATATATAATATATAAACGCATGATTTTGCTAATTATTTGAAATAAATACAAAAATGATTAAACAAACTATGGACACATTTGCTGACCTAACTTTTGTACTTAATCAATACTAATATTTTTTTTTATTTTTTTTTTTTATTTTTTTTCAAAAGAAGACTTACATCATTATTCCTAATGCAAATCCTAATAATATATTATATAAATAAATTTAACGCTTCGATAAAAAAAGGAAGTGAAAGCTTAAAAATAAACTAAGCATGCATAGTAACTCTACAACAGCAACGAACACAATTCACTTCAAGAAAATAGCTATGTCGAAAGGCATGGCGGTGAACGCGGGTCACTTGTGGTCACACGCAATGCGAGCCACTCATTGTGCACAAATAATTCATATTTCCACATTTTTTCATACAACCAACCATAAGAGGCATGAATTTATAGCAATAAAGCGAAGTTTATTCAGAGAAAAATAAAATAAGGAAAATCAAACCACTTAAAACACTTTGGCATACAGATTGTAATCTCCATATAGTAGATGAGGTATGGAAATTTTCCTCAATTGAACTAAACGTCTATGAGGTCCAATGTTGACCTCACTAATATTCGTTTGTGTTGTTGTGTAATTAAAAGTAGTTGTTGGTAAAAAAACTATAATTAAAAAAAAAATTGTATTACAAAGGAAAGCTCCAGATGCACTGTTATTTCTTAGGTAAAGTAAAAAAGCATATGTAAATATGTGTAAATATGTATGTATTTTTGTATATATGTGTGTACATAATTATGTACAGTTTCATATACTCGTACATATGTAAATTATATAGTTTGCATACGTTTCGAACAACACTTAAGTGTATCCGGTAAATCATAAAGCCACAAGCATATTTGCAGGGGCTCAGTGTATGAGCATATTCCCACGGAGCACACGCTTCAATTTCCCGCTTTATGACGGCAATTTAATCAATACTCATGTGGAGGATTTTTTAGTATTTTCGAGTGCCCCTTAGTGCCTTAAAGAGATCGATTGTTTTACGTACGCATGTGAGGTTAAAATATATATACAAGTACATAAAGGAAACCAGTGGCAACGAAATTATGAATATGAGTTTCTGCCAACACTTGCTTGAGCCAACATTAGAACTCTCATTAAACAGTGGGGTTTACAGTGTCAGTCCATAGACTGCAGAAAGTTTCTGTAACCAAGAACACAGTACCTGCACATAAATCTGCCCGAACACTGGCGCATAATATCATCCAGAATTTTTCAATATTCTATCAGCCTTAATCTAGTACCTTAGATAAACTGGGTTACTCCACTGCATAAGATATGAACATTCAACAATTATACAGGGTTTCGTCCTTTGAAATGACCCCTAATGGATTGGTCAATATCCCTTCTAGAGGATTTGGCGGGATCAAAGGCATGGAGGATATGAGCAAGAGAAGAGAATGAAGAAGACATCTCCATAGGAAAAAAATGCTGTTTGGGAAAATATTCTGTCAGAAATTCATTTATTATTATTATTAACCGCAATGAATGTAGGGAAAGCTGAAATTGTACGAGGACTTGGCCGGCCGTACGATTCGTTTAGTTAGTGGTAGGTTCGGTGAAGATCAGATAATTTCCTTTACCTTGCTAAGCAATTTGGAGGATGGCGAGCTGGAATCAGCCCACTACTTATTGTAACCTCCTTCTTTTAGATTACTCAGGAAGGTTTTGAGTAAAATTATTGTTACGTGAAGGTAGGGAAAGCTGAAATTGGTTCCGCACTTCTCGTTTGGTTAGTGGTGAGTTCGGTAGAGATCAAATAATTTGAAATTGAAATTGCTAAATAATTTGGAGGATGGCGAGCTGAAATCGGCCCACTATTTGTTGTTATCTCCATTTTTTTTTAGATTACTCAGAAAGGTTTTGAGTAAAATTATTATTACATGAGGTAGGGAAAGCTGAAATTGGTTTGTGGTAGGTGCGGTGAAGATCAGATAATTTCCTTTACCTTGCTAAGCAACTTGGAGGCTGGCGAGCTGGAATCAGCCCACGATTTATTGTAATCTCCATTTTTTTTTAGTTTACTCAGAAAGGTTTTGAGCAATATTATTATTAAATTTTTTATTACGTATGTATCTGCTTTGTAGTGGGTTGCTTTAAGTTCTTCAGTGGATACTTAGATCGCTGCCTGCTTAAAAACCGGCAAAAAAATATAAGCTTTAATAGTGAGAGCTGCTCATTGGCAGCTCGGCTGGACTACCTTTTGTTATTAAAATTAATATTGTTTCTCTTTTGTTTACCATATACATTTAAGTGCTTGTACTATTTAATTATGTTTGCGTGCGCATATATAATTTTTCTATTATGAATAAAATTGATTTTTTTGAAGCAACGCATGCGACAGGCAGCCATCAGCGGAAGTCCAGAGCTGACTTGAGGCGAAAGCTTTTGTTTTCCCCCTTCTACCAAGTTTTACTTTATATATGTTAGACGCTTGTAACTGATGAACTGATTTTTGGCCGAGCTCCGCCTTCAATTCGATGTGCCCGTCTTAATGAAAGGGCCAACAGTTTCTTCGAACGGCTGCTGGATTTTTATGAGGAGACTTAATTCCGTGCCAGAAATATATGCGGAGGGTTTGACAATCTCTGCCAAGGGACAATCGCAATTAGAAAAATCAGCTTAATTTTCTTTAAGTTAATTTTCTACAAATTTTGATGTTGATCAGAACCTGGACTTCCGAATGACAGTACGCACTGCTAACCACTCGACTGTTACAACGCGAATAAAGAAAAATGTATGGTGAGCACTCTGCAGTAGGCGTGAAAACTGTAATGCACGATAGTCTGGACGTTGTTACCATAAAAGTCGAGTGATGTGAAGTGCAACGCCGGCTATCGTTAATTACGACGCCAACCGCACACACACACACACCACAGCAGGACTACCACCCAATTTTTATAACAAATCGCATGAATGTGGAAATCTTTTTAATATTTTATTGCGTTTGTCGCTGAACTAAATAATGATGCGTATAATTTTGAAGTGCTTGTTTCAAATCAAATATGCAATAAAATTTATGTGTTCCATTTTCGCCTTCATTTACATTGCTTATTTTGCAGCTTACTGTTGTAATACAAAATATAAAAAAATATAAAATTCTTTGGCTTTGCGTTTTATTGTTTTCATAATTTTCATTTTGAAATATTATCAAATATAATAATCTGTCTAAAAAGAATTTGCACATTGCAATTGTAATTGTAATTTGTCAGGCACAAATAAAGAATTTGATGGTTGTGACACGTCATCAGTTAATTCGATCATTTTGCTCAGTGTCAATACTTGTTTATTAACTTAATGTGGTTTGTTATATTAAATTGTATAATGAAAAGAAATGGACTATTATTGACTTTTATTTTATGCTAACATATTTATACCTGCGGTGTGGTGTGTTTCGCAGCACCAAAACAAATATTGAAAAAATTAAAAATTCCAACAAAAAAATTTATAATGACAATTTAAGCACTAGTTTTTTTCATATGTTTTTTAAAGAAATATTTGTCTACCATCTCTTTTGACAATATCAATGCATTCCCAAATGGCTGAAAACTTCCACAAAATATCCATCAAGAATCCTCGAATGATTTTTTATGTTCCATAGTACCATTGGCATTTCAATTAACTTACCAATTCAAGTGTGTTAAAATTTTCAAACTCTCCTCAACAATTTCTTCACCATTAAGCTCTAGAAACCTTTTTATACATACGATTTTATGCGGTTTATAAAAAAAATTCGAAACAGATGGCAACTCTTCTGAATTATAAAATTTATTATTCTCCAGTTTACTAGAATACACACATGCCCCATTTCATCATAATCGGCTTAGCTGTTTTGGAAGAATCTTTTCCTAATTTGGGCAAGCATAATAACCGAAATAACCTGTATAAATTTTGTTGAATTCTGTGAAGCTTTTCTCGAGTGATAAGGTAATAACGAAAACGTAAATTCATTTTTATATATAAGACTAGCAGGTGCCCGGCCACACATTGCTATGGTTCATTCATATTTTGTGGTAATTTAGATAATATAATTGGTATTGTAAACAACTAGACACTTAGTCCAAAATATTATGTCTTATCATATTATTGATTTATCAAAATTTTTGTATTTATGAGCTTGCAATATTTGGTATTTTCATATTGTAGCGGCTGAGTTATTCCCAGAATTAGTCAGAGATTAGTCGCCACTCAAAAACTTCCATGAAAATTTAAATATGAATGCCTTGAAGTAAACCAAATATTAATTTATACTTTGGTATATGCTCGCGTACCATAACATTGGTCGAATAAAAATAGTTCGCAACCACCTGGATGCAATTGAAACGTAAAATTGAAAAAAAAGACTCTACTCAAACATGACACAGTAATCTACGTACGATCTATATTTTCATTAAATAATGCTTATTTTCGTCTACTCTTTGATCTGAGATCCCCTCACGTTAAACATTTTGTATTATTAATCTAGGCAAAAGCAAACTAACATACTAAAATTCCTAAAAAACATTCAAAAAACCGATCCACACAAATATTTGCCTCAATAAGATCCGTATCTGATCCACTTCTTAAAAATAAATTTTATATCAGGCAAATTGAATCATAAGCTTGATTTTTTTATGATCTGTTTTGTATCCACTTCCTTAAAAGAAGATAAAATAAAATAACATAAAAAAATGAAAGAAAAAAATTTAAAATTAAATAAATATAAATACAATAAAATTAACAAATAAATAAATGAAATTAACATAACAAGTACAAAATAAATAAAAAATAAAATTTATTAATTATAGTATTATAAATTAGTGTTAAAAACTTGCTTGAACCTTAGGTATTTTTCAAAAGCTTTTACCCCATCTTGGCTAAACAAGTTTTTATATGCGTTATGTTATTGTATCCATGCTGGTCGGAAAAAAGCGTCGCTCTAATGATGCATTTCAATGAAAATTTGTATCTTATTCAAATCGGCTCAATAATGATCGAGGAAACTTTCAATATATATGTATATTTGGCGCTTTGTAACCCTTGAAGCGATTTTTTGCTTTGTTCATCTAGCAATTTGTGGTTTTGCGTCTTGAAGTTTTTAGCAACAAAGGGAATTTTTTATAAGCCTTCTGCGAACGGCAGATGGATTTTTATGACAGCCGAGGTGTGACCGCAATGAGGGGAATTATTTTTCTATAATTTTGAATGTTGGACTAACCTGGGCGGGAATGCCAGGAGTGGTTACCATTTCATGCTACAATTCGAACAATATAATAAACAAACATAATTAATTACATATTGGATCTGAAAATCTTTGGCATATAGCTCTCATACACCGATCTGTTCAGAAGTGAGTATTTGGTCAAAAATCCATAAAAAAAACATCTAGGAGCTTGATATTTGTTATACACACCACTAAATTAAAAGTAACATTGATACTCCCACGCAACCTCTGTATTCAGATATGCGGTTTTGGGTCAAAAATTCGTCCGGCGAGCATATATGAGCGTGAAATTGGGTATTATCCACACATGCGAGATGTGTTCAAAGAAAAAGGTAAATTTTGAAATTTTTTGAAAATTATTTCTTTATTCATCAATATCTATTTTGTCCCCTTCAAAGTAATCCCCTTCGGATATAATACACGTATGCCATGTATGTATTTCCAATCTTCGAAGCACATCTGAAATGCGCTTTTCGGTATGGCCATCAGCTCTTTCTTAGATTCTGACTTGATCTCATCAATTGTGGCAAAACGCTTTCCTTTCATTGGTTTCTTTAGTTTTGGGAATAGGAAAAAGTCTCAGGGAGCCAACTGTGAAGAATACTGTGGTTGAGGAATGATAACGTTTTTGTTTTTGGACAAAAAAGCATTGATGTGTGAGCTGGTGCATTATAGTAATTCACGATTTGTTTTTCCACAATTCCGATCGTTTTAGCCATATTGCTTTGTAGTACTCCTTACCAACTGTACCACCTTGGCGTGCAACTTCCGTTGGGATGATTGGGCCTTGGTTTCGAAGTCATAACCATATACCCACGTTTCGTCATCAGTTATGACCTGTTTGAGCAAACCCAGATCATTGTTGGTGTCATTCAACAACTACTGAGCGATACTAATGCGACATTATTTTTGTTCAAAATTTAGCAATTTACGAAAATATTTCGCTGTCACACGTTTGATGCCCAAAACATTCGAGAAAATTGAATGGCATGAGCTGATTGATATGCCAACATCCTCTGATAATTCCCTAATAGTGATGCGATGATTTTCAAGAACATTTTTTTCACTGTTTCGATGTTTTCTTCGCTTGTTGACGTGGTCGCACCTCCAGGGCGCTCATCGTCTTCAACACTTTCTCATCCATCTGTAAAGACTTTGTACGACTTATAAACACTTTTTTGAGACAAAGTGGACTCACTGAATGCCAAAGTCAATATTTCAAGTGCCTTGCAGCACTTTATTCCATTTTTAGCGCAAAATTTAATACATAGCCTTTGATGTATTTCTTTCAAAAGTCAAAAATCGAAGAGCACACAAAAACGTGACTAACCTATTATGTTATCAAAAATAAAAACAAAATCAAAGTAGCGATAATCGAATGTACACAGCCCGCCAAAAATAAAAATTCACCTTTTCCTTTGAACATACCTCGTATTGTGTATTGCATACATTCTCGAAAACAGACAACTTTATTGTAAAGCATATCAGATGTGAAGTTTTGATCAAAAGTCCACCAAAATAATATCTAGAGTAAAATTTGGTATCCTACAGAAATGAACTCAAGTAAATATTGACACTGAAAATCATAGAAATCGATATTTGAGATTTGCAATAAATTTGATATGTTTTTTGTTAATAATTTGTTATATAGACAATATTATTAATATTTTCAACGCCCAAAATACTTACTCCCAGCTACGATTTCACTAACTTCAGTGTAGCCGGTAAACATTGAATTATCTTCAAGAGCTTTCAAGATCTCCTATGTTTAGCTTATCTCATGGATCTGCCAAAAGCCACTAACCAGTTCGCATTACCTTTCAAAATATATATTTCCAATCTTCCAAAGGTTAAAACCTTCGGAGCTTGAATATCCTTTAGTGGTGAAGAGAAAAAAATTATCTTTGTTTGTGAAACTACTTTATGTAAGTATATGAAAAAGTTTGAAATATACAGATATTTCATCTAGAGAATATAACTTATAATATAAAATTAATTTTCATAACACATAGGCTGAAATAGAATAAAAGTAAGTAACCGAATTTTGAGAAATGATTAGTAGATTAATATCAGAATTTTTAAAATGGATTTAATATAATTTATTAAAATACATTTATGTGTTGGTCTCTCTTATCATTTTTCCATTATTAAATTCATCTAACGCATTAAAAAGTTCTTTAGGATAACGTACAGAATACGCTATTAAAAGAGGTTATTTGTTTCAGATCTATATATGGATTTTTTTTTTTAATTTCTTGATTTCAGCGTCCATATGTTATTCTAGTTTTGTGCTTATCTTGTGCGAAAGAGATCGGATATGCTAATATTTAGTCAAATTATTAAAAAGCAATATTCAAACAGTATAAAAAGGAAGTTTTAATATAAATAAATGCAACCAAACCGACAACACAACTTCGTCGAAAAATATTTTTAAAATTTATTTATTCGCTTTTTTCCTACGCTAACGCTAACTCCCAACAAACTCGTTAGTCAATCTCTTTGTAATTAACACATTTCACAGTTGTTGACTTGGCTGTCAGCGAGTCTATTAGTCACAGACAGATCGTTGTTTTAGTGCCACCATCAGCGTCATCATCAACAAATGACAACAATAGCAACAAGCAACAAAGCAACAAAGCTGCGTAATGCCTTTCATCAAACAAACAAACAAAAAATTATAAATAAATAAAAAAAATTTTTTTTAATGTTTGACTTGCTGAAATTACAATAGAATACAATGACATATTTTATATTTACTAAGCAATTTTTTGCGCCCTCTCCTGCCATTGTCAACATTACAAAGTTTATTATACTTGTTCGGGGTAAAAATAAAAAGTATGACTTGATTTCTTTTTCCATTATTTGCAAAAATATTTTCCAAAAAATTGATTGATTACTCGGCGGCACTTAGTATTTCCAGTTACCTCAAAAAAAAAGGTCTAAAGGAAAAATGGGAGGAAGAACCTGTCTGGTTATGTGTGAATGAAGGTGAGAGTATGGCGAGAGGCTATCGCGCTCTTAGGCTCGTAGCCGAAAAGGTTAGCGGGCGGTGTGTAATCATCGTCAACGCAATGAAATTAATGACTGTCAAGTGTATCGCGTGTCAGCATGTAGCGCAAAAAATTGAGAATGATGTGGCAATATTAAAAATAGAAAAAGTGAAATCAGTAGAAAATACAATAGAACGTCTCTGTATATGAAGAGAGGCGAAGTTCAATAAAAGATTTAGACAGAAAGGCGAAGTTAGCATGAAGGTAAATGCAATGAAGTGCAGTGCAGAATAAAAGTGGCAATTTCATTTTTGATCGCTCGATTCATTTGACCAAATGACTAAGTGAACTTATATTTCCACGTCCATGATGTTGTTGAATTGTGAAATGACTTGCTGGCATTGATTATTTCATTACTTTCGCCTCCCGTTTCAAAGAAAATGTATTTTTTGTTGAATAGATATAAACGTCTCTCATTTCATGCTCTGCTCAATCGCCTTCAGCATTCAGTTATTGGTCATAATTAATCATTCGATTGAAATAATAGGAAATGAATCATTTGATGTTGACCTTGATTCATCATTTATTATTGTGCTTTTACGTATAGTCACTTTTAGTGCTACAATAAAAACAAAAATAAAATGATAAAAAAGCAAAATAAATGATATCCTTTTCCGACTTTAAGTCATTGAATAGCAGCTGGAAAAGGGACATTAAAATTAAACTTTAAGTTTAAAATTAAAATTAAAATTAAAATCAAAATTAAAATTAAAATTAAAATTAAAATTAAAATTAAAATTAAAATTAAAATTAAAATTAAAATTAAAATTAAAATTAAAATTAAAATTAAAATTAAAATTAAAATTAAAATTAATATTAAAATTAAGATTAAAATTAAATTTAAAATTAAAATTAAAATTAAAATTAAAATTAAAATTAAAATTAAAATTAAAATTAAAATTAAAATTAAAATTAAAATTAAAATTAAAATTAAAATTAAAATTAAAATTAAAATTAAAATTAAAATTAAAATTAAAATTAAAATTAAGATTAAAAGTAAAACTAAAATAAATATTAAATATAAAATTAAAATTAAAAAATAAATAAAAATAAAAATTAAAATTAGAACAAAAATTAAAATTAAAATTAAAATTAAAATTAAAATTAAATTTAAAATTAAAATTAAAATTAAAATTAAAATTTAAAATTAGATTAAAATTAAATTTAAAATTTAAATTGAAATTAAAATAAATATTAAAATTAAAATTAAAATTAAAAAATAAATAAAAATAAAAATTAAAATTAAAACAAAAATTAAAATTAAAATTAAAATTAAAATTAAAATTAAAATTAAAATTAAAATCAAAATTAAAATTAAAATTAATTTTAAAAAATTATAATTAAAATTAAAACTAAAATTAAAATTAAAATTTAAATCAAAATTAAAATTATAATTAAAATTAAAATTAGAATTAATATTAAAATTAAAATTAAAACTAAAATTAAAATTAAAATTAAAATTAAAGTTAAAACTAAATTAAAATTAAAATTAATAATAAAATTTAAAATTAATTTTAAAACTAAAATTAAAATTAAAATTAAAAATGAAATTAAAATTAAACTTAAAATTAAAATTAAAATTAAAACTAAAATTAAAACTAAAATTATAATTAAAATAAAAATTCGATTAAAATAAAAATAAAAATAAAAATAAAAATTAAAATTAAAATTAAAATTAAAATTTAAATTAAAATTGAAATTAAAATTAAAATTAAAATTAAAATTAAAATTAAAATTAAAATTAGAATTATAATTAAAATTATTATTAAAATTTTAATTAAAATTGAAATTATAATTAAAATTAAAATTAATCTTAATACTAAAATTAAAATTAAATGTAAAACGTAAAAGTAAAATTAATTTTAAAAATAATTAAAATTCAATTATACTTACAATTATTTTTGAAAAAGAAAATAATTAAATAAATAAAATTTACATTTATTTATATACAAAAAGACATTTTTCCAATTTATATGTTAAATAAGAAATAAGCTTTTCACAAACAACATATATATGAAGATACAGACTGTGGTCGAGACAAGAAGAACAAGCAAAGAACAATCAGAAAAAAATGAAAGAAGAAAACAAAAGAACAATCAGCAAAAAATGAAAAATAGTAAAATAAAATATTATACAATGAAAACAAAATGTAAATAAGCAAAGCAAAAGGAAAACAAAAAAACTGCATACTTATCAACGGCTCAAGTATTTCAACTTATCCGCTTCATCTGCCTTACATGATATATATCAGTTGCATATAAATCTTTTGTAAGTATGTAATATCTATGTATACACATATGCTCGATAAACAAATTAAATGTTTGTGTAATGTATCTTCTGTGTAGAATTCAATTTAAATTGCGTTATTTACGTTTCCCTTCCATACAATAATTCCAACATTCTGTGCGGAAGGTCAGAGGTAGCCACCCAATGCGATATTTCGTTTAGTTTAAACGGAAAGAGAACAACATACATAAATACATAGATAAACGCTACACACTGAAGGAGCACAAGAAATTGACATAATGGGCTTCGTGGCCCATCGCAGCCCAAATTGACGCAATAATTTTTTTCTGCATAACATTTTCTTTTCTACTTTGTTTCTCCTCTTTTTTTATTTTTTTATTTTTTATTTTTTTCTAAAATTTTTACTACATTTTTTTATTTCGCTCACCTTCCTAGTTCAACAATTCAGCTTTTTTGCTTTGCTGGTCCCTCGTAAAGCCGCCGCTACTCGTTATAAAATTTGCATTTTACAATTTTATTCAAATCGCTCTTATATTGGCCATATGGGATTTTCGAATGTATGAATTCAAAGTTATGTGTATTGGTTTTTTTTTATAGTTTAAATAGAAATATTAGAATTTCTCTATTTTTGGGGTTTTCAGTTTGTGTGCTTAACATAATTGAAATGGGTATATCGATAAATTGAAAAGAAAATCTCTCTTTTTCGTTGATGATAAATGAATCAGTGTATGAAATGATTGAGTTAAAGGAATTACAAGAGTGGCCTTTGCCTTTGACCTGGAGTAGCTTGACAAGTGAATGTTGTTATTGTAGTGAAAGGTTTGTGAAGATCACAAAATGATACTTGAAATACATATATTTGTTTTTCCTTTTTTTTTAGAACTTTATAAGAAAATACCTTTTTTGTAAGAAAATATATAAATGCTTCAAGTCTTGAAGACTGCTCGCAATGCCGAGATATTTAATAAAGTGGCAGAAGTTGTTGCATGGTGAGCAGTGCTACTATGCAGAAAGTATCTATTTCGAATCCTGACCTTACCAAAATCGAAATTATGGATAAAAACGTTTAATAGCGGTCGCTTCTTGGTATTTTGAAAAATATCAAGAAAACAGAAAAGTTGAATAAGAGACGAAGTTCGTTAAATTTTTTTTGAAAATTCTTAATTTTATCATATTAAAGATTTTCCATCATGCTTTTAATATTATTTATAAGGTCAAATAACTTCATAATTTTGTTTTAGAAAATTACGAACTTTTAGGTAGAAAAATAGTTACTTTAAATAGATTTTTAAAATGTTTGAAAAAATCATTGTTTTTATAATTTTTCTCTTACTCGTGAGCGAGAACTGAGATTTGGCGTTCAGTTGACAGTTGACGTTCCGGAGCTTCATTGCGTCATTTCGATTTTATATCCTAAGACCTTAATATCCTACTACCTTATTTCATACTTGCATTCGAACCAATTTGTGTTCTCAATTAAACCCTTATATCCGATATTCCCTTTTTTAGACAATCATTTTAGGTTCGCTACCTGATAGGTTCCAAGTATTCTATGTCGAATATGTTATGTAGTCCGTAATGTAGTTGTCTGTTATAGATCAGACCCATTTCTTATAAATTTAATAGCTATCTGTGAAATTATTCATATTTCTTGTTGTAAGCACTCTCGTTGTCAGAACTAGAAGGTTTTCTTAATTGCAGAAATTTGGAAAACTCTGAAGTGATCTGGTAATTGGTGATCTGCTGAAAATCCACCACCTCTTCCCACTAGTTTATTTGGTTTGAATCCATCCGTATAGATACTTGTCGCAGGCCATTACTTATACTCCCCAATATTCTAGTTCTAACAAAATTTTATTCATTGCGGAGATCCAGAGAAGTAGGGATAGCACGCCTCCCTTAGGTGCACCTCTTTGGACAGATCTGCACTTCGTTGATACTCCCAGCGTTTAAATTATTAACCTACCCAAAAATATCTGCTCAATTAATTTCTCAATAGATTCAGAGATTCCTAGATATATAAGTGAGTTCGCTATGACCCTTGGGCTAATGTTATTAAAACCATCTTCTATATTAAGGAAAACTAAGAGTTCGTATTCTTTTACTTTCAATTTATATGTACCCCTTTATGAGTTCAAGTTAATATTTTGGCGAATTTAGACTACCACCGTCCCATCGTTTCTTTGTTAAGTATTCGGCTCTGCCTAATTACATCTAATGCAGACACTCTTCCACAAAAATATCGTAAATACTACGGTATGTGTGGATGGGTATTGGGAATGTAATTTTACTCAATTTTAAGCCTAAATGTAGGCAATGAATTAACATTTTATTGCCATTTGCATAAATGTGACTATAAAACGTTGCCTATATTTTGGCTGAAAAATATTAAAATTAGCACAAAATTTTAATGAAATTTTAGTAACACTTTCCAGAACATAAAAATAAATATTAAAAAATTAAATCTTATCTTAGTACCACTATTTACAACACATCGTATACACCATGCTAGCGTTGATAAAATGTTTAGGAAAGCAATATAATAAATTCTTTCTTAAAAATTGCACAAGGAAAAAAGACAGGTGTTTATTTATGTGTATGAATGTATGAATATGTATGTACGCACACACATAACAGTAGATATTTAAATGCCTGCAATAATTTAAACGGTTTTTTAAATCTTATCATTTTGTTCAAGCAGAGATAGATTAAATGAAATTGAAAATCCTCAACAACACACTTACACACACTACATATTAACGAAGTCATTTGTTTTATTATTCCTTTTTTTTGCATACTATCTAACATATAAATTATTACTTTATACGCCAACTTTGTAACAAAGTTGACAAAACGCTTTCAATTTACATAGAAGTACTCAAAGTAGCAAACACGTACTCGTATACATAAAGGTTGATCCATTTCGAGGTTCCCTACTTTTTTAAAGAAAAAACACAGAAAATTCAAATTTAATCATTCAAAAGAACATTCTTTGGCATTGAGTTTTTGAAGATTATCTCTTTAAAATGCTGGCCGCGGCTACATCTCAGATCAGTATAATTTTTGATGACTCGTTCGAGCATTTCGACTGGTAACTGGCGAATGACACGCGTGATATTTTGCTCCAAGGCCTGAATCCAAGCGGGATTCTCCGCATAGACTCAAGACCCTACATATCCCCATAGGGAAAAGTCTAACAGTGCGATATCGCACGATTTCGGTGGCCAATCGACCGGCCCAAAGCTTGAAATTATCTGTTCACCGAAGTGTTCTCTAAATATATCGCGGAGATCACGCGCTTCAATTTTAGGCGTTAAATAGTCGGTTATCATGGTGCGATAATGGTCGCCATTGACGGTTACGTTCTCACCGTCACCATTTTTGAAGAAATATGAACCGATGATTCCACCGGCCCACAAAACATACCAAACCGTTGTTTTTCCTCGACTAAATGGCAGCTCTTGAAACTCTTCGGGTTGCTCTTCGTCTCAAATGCGGCAATTTTGCTTGTTTACATACCCGTTGAGGCAGAACAGAATTTGGCTCGAAAACATCGGATCTTCTTGAAACTTTTCAAGAGCCCAAAAATAGAAGCGATGTCGCTTAAGAAGGTCGAGCTACTTCAGTTATTACACAAGCTGTATTTTGTTCGCTTTCAATTTAAGATCTCGACATAAAATGCAACAAGTCGTTCCATACGTCAATCCGAGTTGCTGGAAACGGGGCCGAATCGACTCTCCACGGTCTTCGTGCACACTCTCAGTTACGGAAGGTATAATTTCTTCACTGCATGCTGGACATGGTCAAGATGGGTGATGGTGTTGTGGATAGTACGCTCAGTAGGCCGATGACCATAATTTGAACGAAGTGCGCAAAACACATTATTTATAAAACGTGAATTTTCGTAATAAAATTGAATGATTTGTAAACGTTGTTCAGGCGTAAGTCTTTCCATGATGAAATACATGGATCACCCTTAACAAATGCTTATGTGTTTTTCATAAATATATTCACACACGCTCATATGATTTTTCCCCCTAAAAATTACACTTATTTTCGCCTAAGGCGTAAAAAGCTTTTGGCTGGAAAATTTATTCATTACACTTTTTATGTTCACAAATATACGTACGTATGTCAGCGTGTAGGTGTGAAAAGTAAACAGCGGGACAAACAAACAAAAACAACACAAGGACTAAGAGGCAAACATTGTTGTTGAAGTAAAAATTACGTACGCAATCAAAAATCATGTGTGAAATAAAAAATCAACAAACCAAACGTGTAAGGACAACGTCAAAAGTGAAGCAGTAAGGCTCTGCCATACGATGGTGGTGTGAGTGATGGCGCCAGCAGGCCATAAAGGAAGCCGAAATGAGGAGTAAGGCGGCTCATCGTACACGTTTATTCAATTTAGACAATCAGTGAGGCAGGCACGCAGGTGCGAAGGTGGTTGGCAAGAAATGAGTAGTGTAAATTACTTTAGATTATACACAAACAAATTGAAATTTTGTGGTAATTTTAACGAATTTAAAATGGTGAAGCTTTCATTTCAAATAACTAATTTTGTATGTAAGTAATGATCGCTTCTACGCTGATTTATGACATACCCATACTTAGAAATGTGGCAAAAGGTAAGAAATTACACAGTTGGATAATAAAGTTATAGCTACAGTTTACAATTGAAAGTTAAATGATGAATGCTTAAAGCTAAAAGTAAAAAGTAAAACGTAAAAAGTAAAAAGTAAAAACTGAAAAGTAAAAAGTAAAAAGTAACAAGTAAAGAGTAAAAAGTAAAAAGTAAAAAGTAAAAAGTAAAAAGTAAAAAGTAAAAAGTAAAAAGTAAAAAGTAAAAAGTAAAAAGTAAAAAGTAAAAAGTAAAAAGTAAAAAGTAAAAAGTAAAAAGTAAAAAGTAGAAAGTAAAAAGTAAAAAGTAAAAAGTAAAAAGTAAAAAGTAAAAAGTAAAAAGTAAAAAGTAAAAAGTAAAAAGTAAAAAGTAAAAAGTAAAAAGTAAAAAGTAAAAAGTAAAAAGTAAAAAGTAAAAAGTAAAAAGTAAAAAGTAAAAAGTAAAAAGTAAAAGGTAAAAAGTAAAAAGTAAAAAGAAAAAAATTAAAAGTAAAATGTAAAAAGTAAAAAGTAAGAAGTAAAAAGTAAAAAAAAATGTTGAAGTAAAGAGTAAAAGTAAAAAGTAGAAAGAGAAAATTAAATAGTAGTAAAAAGCAAATAAGTAAGAAAGTGGAATGCTGAAAATTGAAATTTGACAGTTGAGGTAAAAGTAAAAGGTTAAAAATTGAAAGTGGAAAGCTAAAATTCGCAAGTTGAAAAATTTTAATGTAGACTGTTAAGCGAAAATAAAGAGTTAAAAGTGAAAAATTTAAATTTTAGATTGAAATTTGAAACATGAAATTGAAAAGTTAATTGTTTCATATTGAAAATTGAAATTGAATATGGAAAACTCGATTTTGAATGCTGAAGATTAAGTCAAATTTTATTTTTTGTGATTGTCTCTCTTTTTTATCTTTATTTCGTCCATGGAAAGCATAATGTCAAGGTTATTATAGATTTTTGGCGGTAGCAAACATCAAAGTGTAAAAATCTCTTTATGTAAATATAAGTATATACATATACTCGTATATAAATATGTGCATTTCTAAGCACTTTAAACAACATTAACACGTTTCTTTCTATTTTTGGAAAAAAAAAAAAAATTAAAATATTTCCCTCTCTGTTTGTTCAGCTCGTTATAATTATTTTTATTTTACTTTATTTATTTATTTATTTATTTTCTTTATTTAGCTACAACAATTGCAAACTAAATACACGTGCAAAATGCCAAAACTTTTTCCACAAAATCCTTACCATTGGTTTATCCTTTTATATTTCTCATAGTAAATTGCCACACTTGCAAGGGACGTGAGGTAAAAAGCTCGGTGGTTGCTGGTCATAAATTTTAGATATTTTTTAGTAAATTCACAAGCGTGTATGCAGGTTCTAATCGAGGTGTGTGTATGATATGCATATCAACATGAAGGGTAAGTGAAGGAAATTGCAGAATGAGCCAAAGGATGACAAAAGTGAGCAAACTAAACAGACTCGACTCGTTTCACATATGAGGCTCATTAGTAGCCTTATGATGGTGGCTAAAGCTTCACATGAGCTAACGAAAATTTGTTGTTTGTTTGTCTTTTTATAAGTTAATACCTAGAGAGAGACGAAAAAACTTCAAATATTTCTGGCTCAAAGGCTCATTTTTTTTAAAGTTATTAAATTGTGTATTAACAATTATGAGAAATTTTTATTTAAATACGAACGAAAAGTTTAGAAAATAATTTAAAACCTGAAGAATTGAATATTTATTTTTGGAAAGCAAATTTGAAAGGTATTTTTACAAATTTATTCAATTCAAAAATTTTGTAATTTTTTCACTTCAATTGAATAACAATTTTTATTTTAAACTCCATTTTCCATAACTTAGGCATGACTAAACTTAAATAAACTTAGTAAAAACAACAAAGCACTTACAAGCCTTCTGTAGCTTCTGAGATTCAAATTAAACGGAATTATAGCAGAAATAGGTTCATTAAATGCGCGTGAAGCGAACACATTAATCTTAATCACTACTTGAAATTGTTTGCCCCCCTACCCTTTGAGATGTTTAAAGTAGCGATGATGCGAAAGCCAAATGCCAATAATGTTTTGCGCCTGAAAATAGGAATTTTAAAATGTAGAGAAATATTTCATTTATTTTTCTCTCCTAAGCAGAAAAGCATTACAGCACACTGAAAGGGAAATAAAATAAAAATAAAAAAATATAAAAACATTAAGAAATATAAGAAAGTGTAAAAATAAATAGCTAATGCCAGTGCTATTTTTTCGAAGAATTTTATGCAAAATAACATACATTTTTCTTTATAGCAATAAAATGCATTAAAAACTTGAAAGATCAAAGGATGTTGAAAGCTTCTTTTTAAAAGAAACGCAATAAAAGGATTTTATTGCCAGTAAATGCATGGAATAATTGAGAAATAATGCAAAAAGAAGATTTGTTAGCTTCTCAATTATAAGTAATATTGCTCGTGATTGACTTATGATAACTCCAAGCATAAATTAAAGCATTTCAATCAGTCTGTAATTGAACCAACGTATTTGTAAAGTTATAAATAATGCAGTGTCATTTTAGGCTTTTTATATCAACATAGCAGGAAAAGGTGATTGTAAAATTATTTATACGTATTTTTTGAAATTTTTGAAATAATATTGAAATAAATTTAAAAAAAATTCTTTATAATCAGAGAAGCAGTGAATGAGGTCACCACGGACAGGCAACTACATGTTAGGCTTCCACACCAGAGCTTTAGGCAGGAGAGCTGATGAGATTACCATAAGTGTCTAGCGTCTATCGACCGAATCATTAAATGAAATACTAACATTTAACTACATTAATTCAATGAAATACTAACAGAGCACAACCTACTGGAGTCACACGCGAGCGAAGCGGGAGTTAGTAGTGGTAATACATGCGGCAGTGTAGAGAGGCACGCATGAATGAGACGTTCAAACGACTTTTCTATTTCTTAGCGACTTTATCTTGAATATATTTTAGAAATCTAAGCATTGCTCATTAGATGATTATAAGAAGTCTTAGCATTAGGAATATGTGCCCTCTTAAATTACTGCTACATCATTTAGATGTAGCGTAAGGTGAGGCAGCCAGTCAATATAGCCTAACCAAACTTAACCTACCTAACTATCAATCATAAATTTACCAATTCATAACAAGTGAGTCCCTTGCCTTCTAACTCTTTCAAAATAAACTCAATTTTTAATAATTTAATTTTAATTTAACTTTTATAAAATTTCCTTAGGAAAAGAAATACACTATAAAGCACACAAAATCTGATCAATTTAGACAGCCGAGGTTAAAATATTACGCACACAACAAAAAGTTCATAATTCAAAACACTTATAAATTAAATCTAACAATAAAGAAGGGCTATCTTTGGCAATGTCAAAGTCATTAAACCTTTCCTGAACATATCAGATTTATTGCAAATTGCAAAATATGCTTTTTTGGCGCAAGCTTTTTATCTGAATAAATCGGTTGTATGGGAGTTATATTAAATAGTGTTTCGATTTCGATGATTTTCAGTTCCAATTTACAATTTATTATGACCCAAAATTTCAAATCTGAAAATTCGATCGTATATATGCTATGATGGTCTGATCCGATAAATGATCGTTTAAATGTACAAATGCATTTGCCTATCAGGCGTGGTTAAAATAAACTGAGGAACTAGCTTGCGTTCAAACAGACGAACGCACAGACAGATATGGCTATATATTTTGATACTTGCATACTTCGGACCAAAGTTAGTACACCATTTCTTGTATATGAAAATCATAAAGTGTCCGATGCTAGGAAAATAATTTACGTGAGGTCGAAGAACAGAAAAGCTACCTTTTTCCAGGAAGTGGACCTGGGTAAATTCGTCGCGCACAATCTTTGTTATACAAAGTTGCCCCATACCTATTAATACTATGAGAATTTAAAATGATCTGGATTAAGCGTGCTTTAATGGAATCGGCTTGAAAAAGGTTTTGATTTTTCCGTGTTTTTTTTTCAACCATTTAGACCATTTTCCTAAAAACTAATTTTTTGTGTGTTAACTGTTGATTTTAGTATTCTAAAATTTTATTTAATTTTTGATTTACACGCTGAATTTTTTTCAAATTCTCAGAGCATTTATATATATTAAATATTATTCCAAAACTGGCTTCTAACCTGGGCCAGATAGGTCCAGTCTCAGTTATCGAGATCATCAAACGGGAGGCACAGGGAACGTGCTACTTCGACGGGTTCGGACCAGAGGCAGAGGGGTGTTGAGTGGGCATGCACAGAGGTGGTTGGTGTCGTGCGGGGATTCGTTGTATGCTGCATGCACATGAGTTGAGTATGTCAGGGTTGAGCCTTCTACAATATACAGACCTTAATTGTGCCAGAGTTACGCGAGTTTCTCTAAGCAGCTCGAGCTGTTGTTCTGCGATGGGTGGTGATTAGATTCCGAGGCACCATTCAGAGGAAAAGAGTTCACAAAGATGTTAACGGACTCTCGGTGAATGGTGTTTATAGCCTGTCTGTACGCCGTCCTGTACAGCGGGTCTTGTCTGTATTGTTTTACAGAGTCGCGGTAGTCAAGTACTCCCTTCCTGATGTACCTCCGAGGTGGTTCAGCTTCCCATAAGTGTCTGTTGGGATGATCCCAACGGCAGCATCCCAGCAGATATTGCTTAACTTGGAGAATAGATGCTTCACTGTGTAAGTGATGATCCGGCGCCATCAGGAGGTTTCCCGCCACGGTCCGAAGGGCGGTGTTTTGACATGTTTGTAGCTTCTTCAACTGCGTCTCGCTAGTCCCCGGCGTCCAAATCGGATCAGCATAATTTACTACTGGCCGGTCAATAGCTTTATATGCTACCAACAACGTTTCTTTACCTTTATCCCAACCTTATCCACCTTCATATTGAGTTCTAGCCGGTACTCCTTCATCCAGCTGGTGAAAAGAATGACAGAGGATTTCGCTGATTGTAAGTGAAGATGTCGTGTAGTAGTGTAGTGGGAAAGATCGGCGAGATAGCAGTTTACTTTCGAACAAAGGCTTTCATTATCGTGGCCAGAGGCCAATATCGAACAGCCATCAGCGAATGAGATCAAGGAGACGCCCTCGTTGGAGGTAGGCTCAAAATATAAAAATTAAACAGCATCGGGAAGAGGACACCACCCTGCAGAAGCCCCTGTTTAATTTTTCGTGGCTTTGATGTTTGACCTCGAAAGTTAACCGATGATTGTCGACTACTCAGGTAATGCATGGTCCACCTCTTCAACTTAGGCGGTAAAAAGTAGTCCTCTATGTCCGATAGTAGCACTGCGTGATTGACCAGGTCTAATGCCACTGGGACAATGTGTGCACTGGGCCGATTTTGGTTGAGGCCATGAACTATCGGAGTGTTTATGGTGTTAAGTGCTGTTGTGGTGCTGTAAACTTGCCGGGAGCCATGCTTATGTGTAGCTAGGCACACATGGGGACTGGGGAAAGGAGAGATATCGGCCAAGAAGACTCTACCCTTATTTGCATTTTTCCCCGACTTTAGTAGCGGGACCACTCTACCCAGTTTCCACATATCGGGTATATTTAGAGTGATCAAAGACAAATTCAAAACCAGGTAGTCCGCTCCCGCTGGACCCAAATGTTTTAACATCAGCATGCTTATTAAGTCGGGGCTGATGGATTTGGAAGCTCTCGCCTCCCTGGTAGCCCCTGAACCTTTTCCCTTGAGAAATCAAGCGTCGCGCTGGTGTTTGCCAGTTTGCCCAGACATCGAGTCACTTGTCACCGAATGAAATTTCCACCCAATCATCACGTCTCGTCGAATTAGACAGCGATTCGACTGTGACACAGTGCTTGGGAACACCATATGAGAGATTGCAGGACCTTAAGTGCTCCTGCCACAATTACAATCTTAAACTAAAATTTTCAAAGAAAATATTTATCAAAAACTAAAATAGTAAACTCAATAAATTGTGTTTCCAAAATTCAAAATAAATTAAAAATATGTATTTTCCTTCCGGAATTATATACTTTCAATTAGCATACTAGCTTATGTGTATTTCACTTGTTAAAATATTAAGTTATTTAAATCTCAATGTAACCACTCAATCGAGATCAAAACTCATGTGGCAGCTGACAAATTTATAATTGCCTGAAATAGTTACAAACAAATCGCAAGTGATTTTCCATGTTGCCCAAATGGCACACATTCTACTGGTGTGCTATAACCACGACTATCTTTTGACTAAAACCTGACGTCTTTGCCATAAGTGAACCAAAATCTTTTGAATATTAGCAAGGGCAAACATACATATTTACATTACACAAATACATATAAACATGTGTTCATTTTACCCACAAAGACAGCTGTCCGTGCATGCTTAACTCAGCTTAGATGATCATCGCCTACCTAACTAACCTAGCGCAACCAAGTTGGCATATTAATTTAAGCCCTTCTTTTGCATTTTCAACATGTCAGCCACGTAACGCATTTGTCTTGTGGCTGACACTTGGTATCATGGAGTGCAGAATGAATCTCAGCTGCTAACATTCATAATGCATATTCAAAGTTTACTTTCTTATTCTTCTTCTACATATTTTTCAAGATACACCACTAAAGCCGACAATGCAAGGAAAGCTTTGTGGCAATCTTGGGTATCACAAGAACACACTCGCGCGCAGAGATATTTACATATTATTTTCACAGCGCGCTTATATAATGACATTCTTAAGATCTCATCAGCGGTTGGTTAACAAACAACAACAACAAACAAGCAAATCAACCACCCACACACTCAGCGGTACGATTTGAACAACTCAACTGGCTTTTCTATAATTTCCCATCTACTACTTGACATTGTTTTTGTAGTTTTTGTATTACATACATCTCGTTTCGTTTTAGCTTACAATATGCGCCTGGTAGTCAAGCCACATCAGTTCGTTTAAGCTCAAATCGCTTGCGTTCAAGTCGCGCTAAGCACATTGCTATCATTAGCGTTTTGTATTCCCGTTACTGCCAGCAGTAAATGTTCGTGGAACTTTGACGCTCACATTTTGTGGTAGCTGCATGTAAATCGCTCAAATGATATCATGATATGCACATATACGTGGGTGTAAGAGTACATTAGATTGACATGTCTTGCAGGCAAACAAAACGAGTGTCGCCGACATTTAATCCAATTTTTTTTTAAGTATTTAATAACTTCATGATTTCCTAATAGGATTCTTGCTCACAAGTAGCACTTCGATCAGAATGTAGCTACATTCAAATTAATCTGCCGTATCAAATATTATTAAGAATATCGGCAGAGTTTTTCGATTTTATCGTCTAATGTAAGTCTAATAGTCTAGTTTCAAGAAAGAAAGCTTAGCTAGCCAGCCAGCCCGGCAAACGTTGCTGTGGCTTTTTATAAGTGGTTAGGTGGGTTTCAAAGAATAAAAAAGGAATTTTCACTATTTTTTATATATACAATCATATATTTTATTCATATAATTCACCATATCAAAGATACATATTTAAATAATATTTTGTGAAATTTTGATTCAAAAATTCCGAAAACTCAATCGTTCGTACCTTATCTCCCTTGATGTCTGAAAAGAATATGCTCTCGCCGTGGACAGCATAACTCATTATTCGTTCATCTGAAATCACAAAAACCAAAAATATTTTGTTACTACATGGATAAATCTCGTTATTGGACGAAGGAAAAAACAAAAAATTAAAATTTGAATTTTTGACAGACTTTGAACTAAAAAACACATTTTTTTTATCAAATTTTCGCTATGCATTGGCTCGAAGAAATTAGTTGCAATAAAAAAATCCTTCATTCAATTACTAGATAATTTTATAACAAAGATGTGTGCAAAATTTGAACAAAATCGCTTTATAACTTCTCGAGAAATCGTGTCCACCGACTTAAAGACAGAGTTTTGAGATAAACGCGTTTCAAATTGACACAGACATGGCGTGATGGGCGGAATTTCCAAAGAGTCTACCTCTTAGAATTTACTCCGATCGAATTGAAATTTTAGGAGAATATTCCAAACATATTTTACAATTTAATAAGACAAAAAAAAAACATTATTTGTCCATTTTTTATTCCAATCAGTATTACAAGGAATGATAAAAAGCCCTAACTAAGCACCAACTAATACAAAATATTAATTTTTTAATATATTATTGATCTAGTTTTTCACGTGAATGTCAAAATGAGTACCGTGAAGTAAACCAAATGCACTTTTCGAATATTTGCTTATTCGCTAAGCTTATAACGCAATCATATTAATTTTTGTCAATCTGCCGGTGATCCCTTTCTCGTCTAATGGTCGATTTATGAAAAACAAAATTATTCCATTTAGACATATCATCTAAAAATTTAACGAAATCGAACCGTAAATATATATATTTTTTAAATAGATCGGTATATTTCATGTAAAAAATTTTCAAGCAAAAAGAACTATAATAAGATTTTTTTTTTTTGAACAGACCACTCCCTGGTCCCGGTGTGAAAAATAGTTCCCTATCTCATACCTGCTTAAAATGCATACAAAAGCCATTTCGGAGGAGTTTGGTTACAAACACTGGGATACTAAAATTGCATATATAAAAATAGTAGATAACATGATAATAATTGAATATAATCATAATTTTTATTTTTTTTTTTTTTTCGAAAGTACTGTATGTTATGTGTGAGTGCCGAAAACCCAATGTTTTTTTTCTTTACCATCTAATGCACCTACATATATTTGCTTGAGACAATAACATAAGTACACGCATAGCATTGCATAACAACTTCGTGGTGGCATATGTGAAATTTCGTGGATACACAGTGGCGGAGAAAAGTCTACACATACCGCCTGTATTCGTTGTGTAAAAAGTACTATCATTTTGCTGAAAAATGTAAGTTTACAGTTTTATTTTAAATCCTTTTCTAATCACTTGTATTGAAACAAACAAATGCATTCTTTAACATAATATAAAACAATTGTGGTTTACTAACAGGTGCGTCGATATGCTGTGTTGTTATGGCGGTAAAGTACTCTCTTTTTTACAAATTTTTTAAATTATGTTTTCTAATGTGTTAGTATTGAATTTTGTTGTGGTTTAAACACATTAACATCAACAATGGCTCCGCGAAAAGAAATATCCATTGACTTAAGAAACTTGGTTATACAGCACGGAAAAGAGAAGAAATCGTATAGTGGAATCTCAAAAATTTTAATCTTAAGTCCACCAAAGCTACAGGCCATTGTAAAAAACTTTCAAAAAATGGATCCACCGGAAATAAGTAGCGTGTTGGCTACCCGAAGAAACTAACCCCAAGAGACATCAGCTTTATTCTGAAGGAAGTGAACGATGATCCTAAAGTTACTGCTCCAAAATTAGCCGAAAATATTGCAAGCTCATCAAGAAAGTGTGTCCATCCAAGAACAATTCGAAGAGCTCTGAACGATAACGGCTTCCACAGTAGAACGCCACGTAAAAAGCCTTTTATTTCTGAAAAAAATCGTAAACTTCGCTTGGAGTTCGCTAAAGCACATTTCAACAAGGGAATGGATTTTTGGCAAAAAGTCTTGTTTACAGACGAATTGAAGCTCAATATATTCGGCAGCGATGGAAGAGAAAAAGTTTGGAGAAGAGAAAATACTGCACTTAACGCCAAAAATATAGTACCAACAGTGAAGCATGGTGTCGGCAACATAATGGTTTGGGGAGCGGTTGCTGCGGCATCTGGAGTTGGAAAGCTTGCTTTTATTGAGGGTAATATGGATCGGTTCAAATATAAGTCATTGTTGGAAGCTAGTCTGAAGTATTCGGTGGACAGTTTGGAGCTTGGCGCAGGCTGGATCTTTCAACAGCATAACGGTCAAAAGCACACGGCCCCTCTGAATTGACAAATTTAGTATATTAGATGCCACGAGGGCTTCAAGCTGTTATTGATGCAAACGGTGGACCAACTAAATACTAAAAAGATCATGTTACCTGATATTAGCCAAAGTTTTTGGGCTAAGATAAGTTATGTATGTACTATATGTAGACTTTTGTCAATGTTGAATTTACGTTTTCTTCACATAATTTTACTATTTTTTGTTTAAATTCAACGAAAATAGAGGGTGTGTGTAGACTTTTTTCGATCACTAGATGTTAGAGAGCGTGCTTGATAGACTTGATGCGCATATTTGAAGGAAGCTTTTGTGTATATGTATATGCACAAATATGCCTATATACTCATGTATATTTTTTTTTGTTGCTTTGAGGTTTCGCGCATAAATTATGTGGCCTAGAAATAACTGCAAAGAGCAATAAATGAGTTCGGCGTGTAGCTATCATAAGTAAGGCTTTTTCTGCTTCTGTTGCCCAAAAGTCGACCGAAACACTCATTATGCATGCAAACTTATGCATTACATGTATATAAAACTTTCTAGTCGAATCCGGAAAATCTTCAGCTCAGCTTTATATTTAAATTAATATTTAAATATTTCTTCGTAAAACTATAAATAATATTAATTAGTTTTTCGAGCTGATCAGGCCATATTTTTATTATTGGGAAAAGTGAAAAAACTACAACAACAGTCTGAACGTTATGTAAAGTTATAGCTATTTCCTCATCAGACTTCTTTCCAGACATCCATGCTTGAATTGGATTCGAACTTCGAGCTCGAAAAATAAGTGATAAGTAAAGAATGATGAAAATTTCTAATTAAGCTTCAACGAATACAAAGTATAAAATTTCTTTTTATATTATTCGTCTGCCTATACATATATGCATACAATGTTTGGCTTTTATATATTTCAGTGGCTGAGTTAATGTTACAATAGGGAGGTATGTATCAAAGATAGATATTCAAATATTGGTATTTAGCTTTCCGCTTAGCAAAGTCTTCCACGAAATATCTCAAAGAAAGCCACACGTCAATACTCGCATCGACGCTTATGTATCTTAAAGAGAAACGTGAATAAATAGTTTGTATAAAAAAAAAAAATTGGAAGCAACTAAATTTCAATAAAATTATTAATTTATGAGCTTTACCAGACGCACTATGATTACTGCCACTTATACAATAGATAACACTAATTTTTAACGGGTTCACCATTTTGTCAACCTTGGCATCACTGTGGACCCTAGATTGAACTTCAATCTTCACAT
This sequence comes from Neoceratitis asiatica, assembly GCA_030068015.2. Classification (NCBI taxonomy): domain Eukaryota; kingdom Metazoa; phylum Arthropoda; class Insecta; order Diptera; family Tephritidae; genus Neoceratitis; species Neoceratitis asiatica. The sequence continues at coordinate 30,828,814 of CM061528.1, forward strand.
TGGTGTGATAGTCAACAAAAGCAAAGGTAGTTTGGCAAACAAAAAATGGTGGTGAAAATAATTTAAGGACCATAACGTTACTATTAGTGAAACCTATTCTATAATACGACTCGTTAATTTGGAATCCAATGCATCAAATGTACTCTGACCGAATAGAATCAAAAACAATTTCTTCTTTTTGCCTTAAGGAATCTGTATTGAGACTCTTAATAGAATCTTCCTCCCTATATTAGTCATCTTAAACTTTCCAGTCATAGAGAAATGCTTTCGTGTAATTTTCATGGTGAAATCTATGAATATCTATGCCTGCTATTCTACACTTCCTGTAATTTGTCATTACTGCTAATGTTGTGGTCTGTCATTAAGCCTCCAAATTTTCTGTGGTTTTTTTTATACTTATAAAAAGAAAAATTAAAATCTTTTCTAGTCGATTTTCTTCAATCAGAAATCATTGCTCTTGCTTTGATATAATCTTTAATTATCTTTTGTAATATTATGCTTAAAAACACAAGAAAAATAATGCCAACAAGTGAAAATAAACCATAAAATAAATTATATTTTTTATTGACATACAAGAAACATATTGATATTCAAAACGTACGTGCACACATATGCTGATTTAGAAAAAAATAAAAAATTAAATATATATATTTGCAAGGCGTTACAGTACATCGCCCACGTGATTGAAAACTCACACACCCAATGGGCACCTCAAACCACCGAAAATACTTTCTCATAAAATTTAAGTGTGTACGTTGATCCCTTTCTCAAGGTGTCTCAAACTGCCTTTTGCAAATGCTCAAAATAAACAATTCTATTAATACTCAAGTAAGTGTATATGTGTTTGTACTGAAATAATATTAAAATAAATCTTGGCATGCGAAAGGCCTAGAATAGCTGTTATTGTAGGGACATGCACAGCCTGGAAGCATATGTATGCAGATGTATGTTTGTATGTTTGCACATGCGCTTATATAGATCATTGTGTGCGTGTGTTGCCGTCATTAAAATCTTTTCGAAGCAATTTTCCTGCCTTAACTTGGCTTTGTGATATTTACGCACGTCCACCACAAAATATGTATATTTCAACACGAAGTCGCACGAGGTATGTTGAACGTTGGTTAGGAAAAGCTATGTGTATATTTGTTTATGCAAATATAATAAAAGGATATAGGTTCACCTGCCCTCCTTCCGCTCTGTTTGATTTTCTATGCTATTGTGGTATACAATGTTTATTGCTTACATTATTTTTTTTTTAATTTTGCTATTGTTGTTGTTTAACTTTGAGACATTGTATACTTTTGCACACATTAACTGGCAATTCATTATTATGCCTGCCTTTTGACCGTAACTGTTTAGTAAAATCCGACAAATTGGCTCAATACTTACTGTGCTTTTATTATGTGCCTGCATGAGTGTGCGGTTTTTGGGTCATAATAGACATATTGAATGACAACAAGTTGCCGTGGGCAAGCATACGAACACATAAACAATCCTACATAATGATGAATCTATTTAAATTTGCGAAGCTTGCCGCACGACCATAAGAGTTAAGTTAAGCAGATTTGGAATTGTGGGAAGAAAATTTAATTTAATCGAAAGCAAGATGAAAAAAGTAAAAAGAAAAAAGGTAAAAAAAAAATTAATAAAATAAAATTAGATAAAGGAAACTAAAATAAAATGAAATAAACAGGAATAAAATGAAAGCAAAGGAATTCGAAATAAAATTAAATATTTTCAATAAAAATAAATAAATAATTTAACCAAAATAATACAAATATAAATAATAAAATAAATAAATAAATTCAAGAAAACAAAATAAAATAAAAAATATAGTAAAATGAAATAAAATAAAACAAAATAAAAAATAATAATAAATAAAATAGTAATAAAAATAAATCAAAATAAAATAAAATAAAATAAAATAAATGTAATACAATAAATAAAATAAAATTTATAATCTAAATTAAATTAAATTAAATTATATTAAAAAATTAAATTAATTAATTGAAAAGTTAATAAAACAAAATTAAAAAAATATAATAATAAAAAAAATTAATAAAAAAAAATTAATAAATAAAATAACTTAAATTAAAATAAAATAAAATAAATTGACACAAAATAAAATAAAACGAAATTAAATAAAATAAATGAAACGAAAACCAGATTAAATAACAAAAAATAAAATAATATATTGCAAAATAAAATAAACAACTTATTATATAATTTAAATAAAGGAAAATATAATCTTATGAAATAAACAAATAAATAAAATAAATAAAATAAACATAATTATATAAAATAAATTAAAATAAAATAATATTAAATCAAATTAATAAAAAATACAAATAATATAAAAAAGAATTAAATTACATAAATTAAACTAAATTAAATTTAATTAATTAAATTAAATTAAATTAAATTAAATTCAATTAACTTAAATAAAATTAAATTAAATTAAAGTAAATTACATTGAAGTAAATAAAATAATTAATAAAAATAAAATAAAATAAATGAAACAAAATTAATTTAATTAAATTAAATAAATAAAATAAAGAAATTTAAATTAAATTATTTTAACTAAAATTAAAATAAATAAAACTAAATTCAATAAACTAAAAAAGAATCAAATTAATTAAGATAAAGTAAAATAAAGTAAAATAAACTAAAATTAAAAAAATAAAATAAAATAAAAAAATAAAACGAAATAAAATAAAATAAAACAAATTTAACAAAATTAAATGCAATTAAAATAAATAAATTTAAACAAATTTAATTTAAATTGAATTAAATCATATTAAATAAAATAAAATAAATTAATATAAAATTTTATAAAATAATAAAAATAAAATAAAATAAAATAAAATAAAATAAAATAAAATAAAATGAGATAAAATAAGATAAGAAAAATAAAATAAATTTAAATTCAATTTAATTTAATTAAATTTAAAAAAATTAAAATTTAATTAAATTAAATTCTATTATATAAAATAAAATAAAATGATATAAAATTTTATTTAAAAAAATATATATAAAAAATAAACATAAAAAAGTATATAAAATGAAAAAATTAATGTAGAAAGACATGGAATAAAAGTTATTTATACATAACAAAATTTTTGTAGCGCATTTTAGGATTAAATATTAATTGGCATATCTGAAAATACAATTATTGAAGTCAATATGATGTAATCTTCTGATTTTGATGATTTTGGTATCAATGTTTACTTAATATTTGTATATAAAATACCAAATTTTACACTAGTAGATGCTTCTTTGACGGATTAAGACTCGGCATTTTAAATCTGAAAAAGAGGTGATATATATATTTTATTGTGATTCGATCACGCCGGTTCCGACAAAAGATCCAAATAGAAGGACGGATAGACGGACAGATGAACATCAGCTAGTCATTTTGATACGATCGGTATAAAGTTGGTAGGTCAATCTCTTCTCCTTCTGGTACTTGTATACTCCGGACCAAACTTTATATACCATTTTTACGTACATGTAAGGCAGAAAAATTAAATAAGGAAAACAAAGTCAGACAAAATAAGATTAAATTAAATTAAATTAAGAATTGTTTAATGCGGCCTGTGTGTGGTTATAAGTAAATGAGCTTTATTCTAAGGACTATTTGTTAAAATTTTTAATTGAATTTTTGTTATACAACAGAGGAAAATTGGTAGAAATGACAGCTGTTTTTTACTAACCAATAACTATTAATTGCGCTAATATTTAGCCGCTATTTTTACTTAATGTTTAATTAAATTAAATTAAACTAAATTAAATAAACAATTTTAAATAATTTTATTTAATTACATTTGTATGTGAAAATTTAAATTCATATATGCTGTCTAGCAAACACTTATTTTTGCAATATATGTATGTGTAAGCTTAAAGTTACGCTGAATTATGTTTACACTGCTCTGCATGACACGTTGATATAGTCGTTTTTAGTTTTTACTTAATAACAATAACAGCAAACACTTGTGACTTTTAAAAATATTATATCCTTGCATCATCACATCACAAGTGGTAACAGAGCACACGCTTCAAATCCATGTCACAATTAGTAAGACTTTAATTGCCAAGCGGACGAAGAAATAGCGCTGCTACATTAAAGTATGGCTATGGGAACGAGTCATGGTGCAACTGGCGTGCAAGACACTCCGCTTTCGCCAAGAAATAACGGGAATTGCACGAGCAATGCACAGCTCGTTGCATTTCGCGCCAACGCCTCATTTCACAAGACTTCATTCAGTGAGCGGAGGGAAGAAATGTTTCAATGGAGTCTCTGCGACATGCAATTCCATTTGCAGCTCCAGCTTAGAGTGCCTGCAAGTGTTGTCAAAGTTGTTTTCTAACTCAGTTGTTTGAGTTTTGACTTGCGTGACTCACAGTCTGACACTTTCCTTGACTTGCAGTGCATTGTGAGCTCATACAGTTGACTGCTTGTCGTTGGCTAAGTAGCCGCTGCTCTGTTTGGGTGTTTAGTCGTTTGTTTTGGCTTGCCTTTCGTTTTCATCTTGTTTAGTGCCAAGTCGGCATGTATCTATATACGTAAGTAGGTTGCTTCTTATGTTGGTTTGGTGGTGACTGTTGTGATGATAATTCTGTGGCTGATGGCCGCTGGCAGCAAGCTTCACTCTGAGTTGAGCTTGTCACTTCACTTCACAGCCACAGTATGCTACTCCTTGTTATCCTGAAGTTTTCTTGGCATTGCGTTCGCTTGTGGGCTCAGTTGAAAATTTTTGAATTTCCGTATTTTTCCCCCTCTTTCTCTCTTCCTCTTTTCCTCAAAATTTTTGTAAATTGCCATTTTCGCCTAATGCGACATTTTAACAAACATGTGTTTGGCTTGTAGCGTTCTATACAACAACAACAACAACAACAACAACAAATAAGAACCAAAAATTATGTTACTTTTTGTTGTTGTTGTTGGTTTTGTATTGAAGTTGCACAGTCACAGACAGTTCTCAACGCATGCAGATGCTGTTGAAGAATGAAATGTTGTGGTTATTGTTGTTGCTCCTGTTGCTGCTTTTATTGCTTCTTAAAAGTTTTATGCTCCATTTTTGCATCCGCAAGCCAGTTGGCATAGATTTATGGTGCCACAAACGTAAGATACTGTAACATATATATGTATCTGTGTATATTTATATGTTTATACATATATGTATGTATATCTATGTGCTTTCCACATATTGATATTAATTGCTGGTATGTTATAAATAAATGCACATGTAATTGTGTCATTTGTCGTTGCGAGTGTGCATTTTCCCAAATCGTTTGCACATGTGGCAGTATGTCAGTGCAAACTCGTATTTAGATACATTTATGGGAATAATAAAAAAACGCCGAAAAAAATTATGCGGTATTTTTTTTATTTTTTTATTAATTAATTTTTTTTTTTTTAAGAAATACATTCCAAAAGATTGATAAAAATTTAATTTCTTATGATTCAGACATACCTATGAACTCGTATGTACTAGCGCTCCAGATTTAGCTCAAACATTTTCTAGCAGTGCGAGCATTTGAGCAGCGAGTTACTCGAAAATTTTTCGAGCTGAGCACGAGCATCACAAGTAATTTGACAACACTTTGAAGTCTGAGTTTTTTTTTATTATTAATTTTAAATTAATTTACGCAAAGTGTAAAAAGTCATTGAAATACCAAATAAACTTTGACAAACAAAATTAGATTTTTTTTCTGCTTAGCAGTTGAACAATGAGCGAGTATCGAGCGAGCATCGAGCTGCTCGCAGTGCTCGATATCCGTGTATCTAGAGCTCTTGTACTTAATAAAAAACAAAAAAATGTATAGTATACTTTCTGAGTCATCGAAATAAATATTAGTTCTCGAAAATTTTACAACACATTTAGAAATGTTTTGTGTTTTTAAACACTTTTTGTTTATAAATGTTCATAAATGTTATTATTTTGCTCTTTTTCTCTTCCTGTACATCAAATTATATATTATTATCTTTGGTCCGAAGTATGTAATTACCAGAAGAGAAGAGACAGACCCACCAAATTAATTAATTTAGCGTAACATAAACTTCATTCAGAACGTTCAGAACGGAATTTGGCGGGCTGAAATATGGGATTCTACACACGAATATTTTACTTAATACTGACACTGATATAGACCCATTCAACTGAGCCGTTCATGTATGAATTTTTGGGTAAAAATCCCACAAAGAAAAGTGTAATGTTGTGAAAAATCGAATGTTTTTCAAGTAAATTAAAATCAATATTGACACTAAAAATCGTCAAATTTGAATTTTCCTTTTGCAAAAAATTGTATAGATTCATGAAGGGTATCAAAACTTCGGCATGGCATTTCTTTCCTGTTTTTTTTTTATAATGAAACATAATAATTTTTGTGAATTAAAAGAATACTTTTAATATTCATATACGAGTATGCAAGCATTAATAATTGGCCTAATTTTTTCTACTTTCTTAACTAGATTACCTTCAAATACTCTTTATTAGCTTATACAGAACATGTGAGATATCCATTTTATTACTTTGGAAAAAAGCTTTATTGAAATTTATGTTTTCATTTTATAACATTTTTAAAAGTTAACTTATGCATATTTTATAGTTTTCTTAATAAATAATTTGCAAATTTCTTTGGTAAATCAAAAAAGCCTGTATGTAGGCAACGTTCGACAAAAAAAAACGACTTAGCGTTAGAAAATACGTAAAAAAACTTTGCCTACATTTAGGGTGAGTTGATACAAAAATGAGATAAAGGTAAAAATGAATATGAAATGGGTAATGGATTTCAGAGCACCCTAATACAACCAAACCCTTCCGCATTGACAATTCCTTTGTAGCACATTTTTTGATCTTTTCCATATAACAAATTCTCACGTACGCAACTGTGATTTGTTTTACTATTTTTTTTTCGATTCTGGCTTGCTTTAAGATCTACCATAGCTACTTATACAAACAAGCAAATATTTCACGACACGTTTGCGTTGTAAGTGCCGCAAGACAGCAAATTATTTTCCTTTGTTCTTAAAAAAAGAATTAAATAATAAAAAATGAAAAATAATACTTATGGCTCTTTCAGGAAGTGTGATTTTGTTTTATTTTTTATTTTGGAATAGCGCCCGTGAAAGGGAACCTCTCATTAGTACTGATACATACAACATAATAGTATGTATGTCTTGTAACCTTACAGCTGCACTCTCCCCGTGGAACTACCAATAAAGTATTACCTTGCGGGGCTGGTATGCATACTGGCTATTGTGCGTTACTTTCAAAACGAGCTGTAATACACAGGCTACCTGAATAGCTGGATAGGCCTATTCTTTAATCTAATACTGCGGGCGGAAAGTTGAAGTTACGCTCCTTACTCTCTTAGTAAACACAGGGTCATGTTCGGGAAAGCCTTGTTTCCGCTCCATATTCTCATTAACAATAGTCTGCTCTACTCTACTGATAGGCTATTACTAGTGGTCGAAAAAGACGATTTTCCGATTCAAAATAGCGCAGACTGATGCAGCGTATAGCAGATTAGAACTTACCAACCTGCTTAATAGCTTTCTCTTATCATGTGTGGGCCCGCCATTGTTTGCCATAATATGAGATAGGCTAGCATGGGCTTTTGAAGCCTTATCAATCGCATACTCTGTGTGAGCTTTAAAAGATAATCGGTTATCGATCATTACGCCAAGATATTTTTTGTGGGCTTGAATGCGATGAGCTTAGATCCATCTCTAATATTAATACTCTCTAGCTTCTATTTTGTGTGCAACCAGTTGGATTTTCCTTGTTTACAGCCAGCTATAATCTTTTTTTATTGATTCGTTGGCCTTGTCTTGACTGATAGTCAAACAACTGGCATTTAATAACATTTTTAATAAAATATTTTGGTAAATATGAGCTTTTTTTACTAAATATACCGAAATGATTGGCAAAATCTTTAGAAATTTGCTCGACGTATTTTAAGAGATCGCCCAATCCTTTTTATATTCCACGGGAAAACTTAATGAAGAAAATATTTTATAAGAGCCTAATGAAAATATCAGCCATTTTCATGCTGCTGCGTCAAATATAAGGGAACAAATGCAAATAATTTATTGTGAAAAATTTAGGTTTTCATATTTTTATTTTGATTTTATTAAATATTACAACTAAACCATGTGATGTTGGCTGTTTCATAAAAGTTATAAATGTTTCCTCTTGCAACTTCGAATTCAGGTACATGCTAAATTTTTACGATTTTATGTTCAAAAAGGCAAGCGGGGCAATGATATTCAGCGTAAGACATCAGGATTTTGATGACTATTTTATGCGAGAACGGTTTGCAGCATATGCCTGATTATTTCAGTTTCTTACCCGTTGAAGCGATTTTCGTCCAAGCTTTCGTGGTTCGCATCCCGATTAGAAAATTAACTTCATTTCTAACTTGATTTTTTTGATTTAATTTTTAATTTTTAATTTTTTTTTTAATCAATACTTGGTCCGGTCCGCTTTACATCCTTAGTGCGTTCGGGGTTAGATTTGCACAGACTCTCCATATAGCTAGAGTTATTATTTCAAAATAAAAATCTTTACTAACTTAATCGAATTGGATCACTTTTGGTTTCAAATTTTTGTTCAGGGAATTTGTTGGACGCGTTAAATATGTTAAGTTTTGCGGTGATATAAATTTCTTACCACTGTTAGCAACTGATAAAGAAGATTCCGAAAGCATTTATTGCAAACTTCGATCAGTTTGAGGTAATTTTCGACCACTTTTTGGCACATATTTGACGGTATCTCAGCCATAACTTGACCAATGTTGGCTTTCAAATGCTCAAGAGTTAAAGGCTTATCCGCATAAACACGATCTCTATGGCCAATTGGCATCACCAGGACGAGACATTACGAGGCCGAGAAATTTCTTTCACAACAAAGCCATATTTGCTCGTGTTGTGCGATATGCTGCGCCATCTTGTTGGAATGACATATTTTCCAAGTCGTGTTCTTCAATTTCAGGCCAAAAAAGTCGGTTATCATAAGAGCTTAACGCTCCGAATAGACAGACAGTCTCGCCATTATCGTTTTCAAAGGAAGTGAAGTCCAATAACATCTCTGGATCAAAGAGCGCACCAAACGATATTTTTTTATATTTTTTTTATGTAATGACTTTTGTTCAATTATTTGAAGATTTTCGGAGCCCCAAATGTGATAGTTTTGCTTATTTATGTATCGACCGAGTGAGATATGCGCCGCTGCAGAAAATTTTGTTGAAAGCGATCGCAATCCACTGTTAGTTGCTCAAGCATGCAATCGGCAATGGTCAGCTGGCTTAAGTTGCTGTGTAATGTAGGCTTTCTATGAATGTAGGTGTAATTCCAATTACAAAATACGTCATAATGTGCCGTAAGAAAGTCTCAGCGCTTGAGAACGTTGAGAAACAAACAAATTCGGGTCTTCTTTTACAATTTCATTTACAGCAGCGCTACTTGAGGTGGAACGAGCAAAACGTTGATACACAGGCCTTACAATATCTGTAACCGATCCTCTTTCCTCAAATTTCTTTAAAATGTTTGCAATTGCTTGAGTAGTTAAACGATTATGTGCACCAAAATCTCCTCCTCACGTTTAAATCAGAAGTTTTGTAGTAAGTTTCAACAATTTTAACGCGTTGTTACAAAAGCCTTTGATTCTTATAATACTATATATATAAGTAGTCGAAAACATTTGGACAACAATTTATATTTTTGGAAACTTGGCGGTTTCCAAACACATTCAAATAACGATTTAACCTTTATCTCAAATATATTAGTACTTAAAAATTATAGTTTATGTATTTATGCAATTTGTATTTTTCATTATTACCTTTTTACTGTCAGATTAGTTTAAAAAATGGCAAATAATATTGTGAGTAAAAATATTTTTCCTCAAAAAGAAAATCTTTAAATCCTCTGAGACTATGCTTAATTTTAATTGAAATTACTCCTTCTAAGACAGTACTTATTCGAATAAAATTAACTTAAAATGCTGCAAAAATTATTAAGAACTGTAAATAATAATTTAAATCCAACTACAGGAAGTAATTAAACATTATTATTAAGGTTGGTCAGCCCACCCATTTGAGTGTTGACTCACATACATTTATCAGTGACTGTCATGTCAATCGACAAGGCAAGTTGTTTTTCATAAAGATTGAGAGTTAAAAAAGAAAACAAATATACACAAAAAAATATTCAAAAGGAAAGAGAACTAAATGAGATGCATATACAGACGTATAAGGAACGAAAAGAAGTCGAAATAATAACGGTAAAAATATAGTTGTCAGTTTAAGTGGAGTTCAGTTTATAAAGACATACGCATTATAAGTAACTTAAGAGGCGATAAAGGGCAAGAAGGATTTTCAGCATTATTTCAACTTATCTATTATAACCGCCACCTTAAAAAATCATACAATAATAATGTACAAACACATTTGTGCAAGCACTTAGAATGTGTTGTAGTGCTAGAGTTTTGCATTGTGAAGCTAATTTTGAAAAAAAAAAAAAACATATATAAATTTGCGCGTATATAGTGTATTAATGAATATGCATCTTAATATTCAAATATAGCTTTATATTGACATCTTTAAAAATATTGTCTCAATTTGTGGGTGTGTGTGTGCTTTTTTTTATATAACACATTAATTTCCAAAGTACACCAGCTTCAAAGAAAGTTATTGCGTGACTTCTTCCCACAAATTTCTTTTTTTTTTTTGTCAAAACACTTGAAGCCACTGCACTCATTTTTATTTTATTATTCTATCTTTTTTTTTGCATACTTTTTTCTCCTTCTTTAAATTTTCTTCCTCATATCTCACACTCAATTTTGTTCGACATTCGGTGAATAATTGGAGCACATGTTATATCCCTTCCTTGAATTCTACTATCTTACCTGTGATTTGTTGTAGTTGTTGTAGTTGTAAAAGCTCTTTGCCTTAATATTGGCCTATACCAATGCAAAAGCAATTGCTATGACCAAAATGATTCATAATTTTTACAGGTAAAATTTTTCGGCGAGAGCTTTTGAGAGAGAAGGAGAGTTAGAAATATATAGAAGAGAAGAAATTCATAGAGTTTAAACAAGAGTAAATACTCTCCTTATATAAAACTTAAGCACTTAAGGAAGTGAGCACATGGTGACATAACGAAACAGCAATCAAAACAAAACTGATAACATACAGATGCTTACAAGCAAAATATTGTCGCTTGTTTTGCCGGAAAAATTACTGTTTGAAAAAAACTTGAAAATAATTTGGGGAAAAGGAATTTCACACTGAAATGAAATTATATCAAAAACAAAATATTTAGAAATAATTTTAAACATAATTACATAAATATTAAAAATAAAATAATAAAAAATTATATAAATATTATAAAAATTTAAGACACAAATTAATATTAAAAAAAATTATATAAATTTAAATGCAAAAAAACAAAACTATCATAAATTAAATATGAAACCTATTCATTATGTTGAAAATAATAAATTACAATTTTATTTACTACAAACATAAAATTCAAAACCATAAAAAGTAAAAATAATTTTAAAGTTTTATTTGTCAAATATGTTCCAGGCATATAAAAAGAAATATTCCAGGTATATAAATATACATATTTATCTTCAATGAGATTTTTGTAACCATTAAATAAATTTTATGAAGTATAAAAGATTTTAATTTTTAATGCCGCATGGCGTTGTAAGCTGTAATGTGTAAGTTTTTTATAACTATAATTTTTTTTTAACAAAAATTCTCTGTAAGAAATTGTAAAGATAAAAAATAAATTTTTTAATGCTTTTTTTTGCCTTTTTCTCAATTTATAGAACTAATATTATATAAATAGAAACTTAGAAAAACTTGATAGCGAAAAACTTAAAGCAAAAATGTTTTAAAAAATGTATGAAGCATTTTTTAATATTTTATTCTACACTTTTTAAACCAGTTTACTTATAAAAGTTCAATAACATGTATTTTCTTCATATAATTCCTTTCAAAGTACCATTTAGATTTTTTTTATTACACAAACCCTTCACCGCTTGCCTACAAGCAAATAGTTTGAATGCCACTGTCACATCGTATATACATATAAATATTTACGCTAGCATTAATTTGGCGCCAATTTGCCTTTCTACTCATTCGTCTACTAGTGCAAACTCTCCCAATTAACGCACGTTTGCACTTATAAACAGAGAGAGAGAGAAAGAGAGTGCGCCACTGAGAAGACTCAGTCAAACAATTGAACGTTCATGTGAACGTAGCTTGCAAAAAAGTAATACTTAATGCTCGTGTTGTTCGGCAGCAAAAAGAACCGAATGAACGAAATTCAAGCGGCAAAGCCGACAGGATGAAAATACGACAGGCTACCGCCGCAGCGAACCAGTTTGTGACGGATACTCGTAACGGGCGGTACGACGATATTTTGAAGCGGCAAACGATAGCAAAATTACTTTATCTCATATATAAATATTTAATATTGAAATGTGTGTTTGAGCATTAAAACCAACAAAAACAACTATAACTACCATACTAAATATATGAAAATACTACATATGTGCATATAACTGCAGTTGAATTACAAATAACATCAAAATAAATTTAATATTATAAAAATACATAAAAAAAAATTCGTAGAGGAAGAATTTGTCAGTTAAATTTTTTGTGTTTCTGTGCTGATTTTGAAAAATATATATACACTTTTGTGAATATATATGGAGTAATATAAGAAAATATAAATAAAAAATAAAATTTTGCGCCTTTAAAACATGCAGGGCAAATCATCGATACAAATAATAAAAAAAAATGATCGAGCTTACAATAAATTAAAAATACATATACACACATACATGAGTGTGCGTCAACCCAATGTGATTAGTGCATGTGAAATGCCGGAATTGTGCGGCTAAGCAAAATGGAATTTGGGTTGCGATAACTACATATATACATATATATATATGCAGCAATAACAAAAAAAAAACAAAAAATGGTAAACAACAATCAACAATACCTGTAAGAACCATTCAAAGGCTGAACACCATACACCAAACACGATATGATCTAATGACCCATAAATGCTTGCATGAAATTTGCAAACACTCAAAAAATACACACACGCACACACATACCTATAATACATGTCAAAAAAAATATTCATATGCATAATCTAAGAGCTTTGTTTGGGTCTCCACTGATTTTACTACTTGCAATACTCACACCGCTATACAGTTATCGTTACGTATACGTGCCGTTGTACTTCAGCAAGACCTTCTTTTGTGGCGCAAAGTAGAGACGAAAGTGGTTTGACCCTCTTTTATTGCTGCTGCCTGTTGTTGTTGTTGCTGTTGTTGTTGCTTGAAGCAGCGCACCTCGAACGCAACCAAGTGCGAAAGGCTTAACCTTTTGTGGGTATTTTACATGCCATGACAACAATTTTACAGACACACACAAACACACGCGCGCGTACAAGGCATATGAAGGCAGTGATCGATAAAAACAAACCAAAAAAAAAAGCAAATAATCTTCGGAAGTATGGCGATGTAGGCAGCAAGTTGAGGAGAAAGAAATTAATTTTTTTTTTCAAACTGAGAGACTCTGCCGCTGAAAAAATTGATATGCCTTCATTAATGCCAAAATTTCGCTATAGAATACAAGTATTTTGAATTATTTATCGGCAAAATTTTGTTACTGGTACTATTAACTGGGTGGAGTGAACAAAGCAAGTGGTTATGTGTTGCAACTAATTGTAAAAGTATATAAATTTACACAATATATATATATATATATATATATATATATATATATATATTTATACGTTTGTCATATTTGTGCTTGTAGCATTTTATGAGCAACTTAAAAGTTTCTTTAGCACATGTCGTGCATTGCCTCTTGGCAAGATCACTACATTTTTGGGCACATTAAACTTGTCATTTGCATACACCCGTATGTATGAATACCTATACGTGTATGTCATACTTAAGACGCATGTAAAATCGCACTAGTAGTAAAAGCATATCAGCGTAACATATATTATGCAACGCATAAACTTAGCAGCAGCAGCGTAAGAGCTTGCAAAAAACTTTTATGTCACGAGCAGCAAAGATGTCTCATTGCTATTGAAACCCTTTAGGAATTGTTATTTATATATTGAAGAGGTTAAGCCGTGGATGCACATTAACCGCTTTTTTTCAAAACTTAATTGTTTTGGTAATTGTTTTTTTTTTTTTATGGAAAATGCTTTTAACAAATTTTTAGAATTTACAAAAAAAGTTTACTTTAGTTCAAATAAAGGCTCTTAAATTTTTACCGCTGGAAACTTCGCGATTCATTGTTAATTTATTTTGGTTATTTCTTTGAATATAATGTATTTTAGTGACAGTGATTGTAAGATTATTAAAGGTCGACTCAAAAATTAATTTTAATTTACAGTTAAAAAGTATTAATTTTTTATAAATGTTTTTATTTTGTTTTATTCCTTTTTTTACCTAATCCATTTTTCGTTCGTTTTTTCGTAACATACAATCCACATTAAACCACACTTTTTTTTTTAACTCTTACTGTAAGAATTCCTGTATTTCTTCAGTATTATTTGGGACCAAACTTCGAAGTAGTACCCTATGAATTAAAGAAAAAATTATCCAAATTGGACTAAATGGTAACGAGAATGATGTGGAATTAATGATGAAATCAATGAAACGTTCCTCATTTCCTATCATCTGGCTAAACTTTTTTCCACTAACCAATTTCAACTTACACCATGCTCAGGAGGAAAAGATTATCCAAATATGATCACTCTGTAAAAAGTTATGCGGTTAATAATAAATATTGTCGATTGAAAAAGTTAGTTCGAAAAATTCCGATCTTCAAACGGTCCTGAAAGATAGTTTTTAAGTAACAAAGTATCAAGCATTCATTGCGAATGCTTCGGGCTATGATTATTGTTTAGCCCCTATAGATATTATTTGACGAAAATCACCCTCTGTTTAAGGTCAGTAAGCCGTAATTGTAGTTGTAAAATTCTCTAATAATTTTAATAGTTTTCTTACAGATATTTACATCTATCTACTCATTTGATGACATTTATTAATTTTGATTTTTTGAAGTGCGTCGAGGTAATCCTTTAAAATTAATAAGAACATTTAAAAAAATATAAATTTTACTTACTTTTGTTCAACATATTGTACAAAAAAGTCTACATTTCGTTTATGTCCATATTTTGAACTATTGTCGGTTTGGAAACAAAGATTTAGTGTTTTAAACACGTACATCTTTTTGTTCGTATATGGGAGTTTATGAGCATTACAAAAGATGACTGATTTTATGAAATTTTACCCAAATGTTTACAGAAAAAATTCGAATTTTCTACAAAGCTATAGAAATGAAGATTTTAAATAATTGCTAAAACACTTTTTCATAAACTTCTATCGCAAATTAAAATTAAATATTTCACTTCTCAATATCAAGCAATAAGATTTGAATAATAGTTAATTAATAAAATTTATTCATTCTACCAAAAAAAAAAAGTGAACAATACATATTGTACAAATACAACCAAAGATCGTTAAATTGCATTGAGCAATCCAGCTGCCATTACAAGGAAGACTGACATAGTAGGCTTTGCTGCTTGGCCAAGTTTAATATTTAGAATAATACAAGAAGCCGAGTGGTTAGCAGTGCGCACTACCATGCGGAAGGTGCTGTTTTGAACCCTGGCGGATCTGATATTCAAAATTAAATTAATTAAGTATTAAGCCGCAATAGCCGAGTAGTTAGCATTGCCTACTACAATTCGGAAGGCCCAGGTTGGAGCCTTGCTTCGAGCAAAATCCAAAATTTTAGAAAAATAAATTTTTCTAATTGCGGTCGCCTCTCGTGTGGGAATACCAATTCCTCCGAGTGTATTTCTGACATGAATTGAAAAAAGCTCCTAATAAAAATCTATTAGTCATACGGGGTCAACTTAAAACTGCAAATATCCAAAAATTTCTCAATTCGTTATTATAAACCAGAAACCAAATCAGGGAATCAGAAAATGACAAATAGAAGAAGTAATATACTAATGAGTCTTATAGTTCATTTCATTGACTTGCTTATTTTTATTTATTTCTTGCTTTAGTGTAAAGAATGCTAAGTTCAAAATAATCCGATAAACAGAGTAATGTATTTAATATATTTTCGTTTGACAGCGACAAGCCATGTTGCGTGTATTGTTCTCTAAATAGAGTGAGATAAGGAAGTATGGAAGGCCACAGCCAAATTTTGAAAATCACGAACCATATAATACCAAAAGGGGAATAAAAAGAACGACCCTCTCAAGAAATCATTGTGGGGAAAGTAGAACACGTGGCTGTATAAGTATTCAAGCAACTAAAATTATTCATTATTTTATGCACATGAATATTGTTTTATATGAAAATCAACTGAATAATAAAATATATCGGAAATAAATATAAATTTTAATGTCAACTAAATTAATTGCTGAAATAAAAGTAATTATAAACTTAAAAATATATCGAATATTGACCAAATTTCTTGTTTATTTGTTTATTTGAGTTTATTTGTGTTATTTAGTACTGAGATCTAAATATTTGAGTTAAAATCAAAACATAATTATTTGTACAACAATTAAAAAGTTGTTGGAAAAGGTTAAAATATATGTAATAGAATCAATATATCTCTTCAACCACGACGACGTAAAAGTGATAAAAAGTCTGTGAGTTATGTATTAATACGAAAGTCGTGCTGATTTATATTTTTAAATTTTTCTGAATTTTTCCGAAATACCTAGAATTTTATTTTTTTTAAACAATTAAGGTTTTTCAAAATCGAAAATCAAAGACATTTTAAGATGAAGAATTTTAAGATTAAGAATAAACAATACCTCAAAATCAACGGCATGTGTTAGTAGTACGCTTGGGACTACTTCAAATGAAATGACAGTGTAGTTGCAAACAATCAAGCCAATCAATAATCATAGTTTTGTATATTTTTCTACCAAGCAGCATAGACCGCCGCTTTTTACTTTGGAAGGGGCAAAGAAAATTTACACTGGGACTGTTAGTGTTGAGGTAAACTCAGAAAGATCAAGACTTGAGAGTCGAGTGGGTGGCTAACCCTTCCTTCAAATTTTTCATTGAAGCCAGCGGATCATTCTAGTGTGTTCTAGATGAAAAACTCTGCTCTCATGTAATGGTTTACCTTTGAAAATGATTACATAGAAAAAGTCATTCTCACCTTCAGTGATAATCAGGCAGCAATAAAAACACTGTACTCAATCACGATAAACCTAGAATAGTGCTAAACTTCGGTAGCTGTCATCGGAAGATGTCTAAACAAATCCGACTATCCCTCTGTTGAGTCTGTTGTCCCAGTAGATTAGACGAACTTGTTAGGCAAGGTACAGCCATCAGATTTTTCTGTAGATTGCTCTTAGCCACATTCTAACTGCTATCACAGGGAGTACATTTCAAAGGTAAATGTCATCCTGACGGAATATTGCCTTACAGAATGGAATATTAAAAGGCTCGGCTATTATGCGTATATTCTAGTATTTGTTATTAATTTATTATGCCTAATTTTATGCCTGTGTTTTGAGCGGAGTTCTTCTTCATTATTTTAATATAAAGAAAACCGCTACCGAAAAGCATGGCTTTGTGAATGTTGCTGAAAAATTAATCCATTAGAAGAACCCTAAGTACAAAATGTCCTTACCAGAAAGCCGTTCTGTATTATGATCTTCTAAAATTGGGTGAAGCCATTATCGAGGAAAGGGGACCGACAATAACTCATCAAAATGAAGCCGAAGAACGCTAGGTCTCATGTTACAATAGCGGTTAAAAACTATTTGAAAAACAGCGGCTCAAAAATTGACTTAGTTCATGTGTAGTGGAATTTAATAATTTTGTAGAATTTAATGAAAAAAATATAGTTAGTCCACTACCTCACAATAGCTGATGATTTATTTTCGAATTAGAACATAACTTATATAATTATACAAAAAAAAATTATGATTCCGAGAACAGAAAGCCAAATTAAAATTAAAATATAAATAATTACAAGTAATTCGACTTGAGTTTTTTCCTGCTGGGTATCCAAGTCATGCAAAAAGCTTACAAATGTATATGCAAATTTCTTTCACTTTACTTTTTGTACATCTTCATTATGGTACCTACAACTATTTTAATGCTTTCTTGCTGCTGCAATTTGACCTTGCAATACAAAAATCGTACTTTCGTTACTTTCTTAAGGAGCACAGGTAGCAACATACAACAACATACAACACTGTAGCGGCCTTTCAACAGACTTAGCCTTCTACAAGAAATATATTTAGTTTTTCTTGATTTGAGCACACAAGCTTTTACTTGTATCTACCGTACCGTACTCTTATGAAAATGTTTTGTTTGTGGGTGAAAGAGTGTTGCAATGCATGCATATCTTGCAAGTATGTGTGGAACACACATTGTAATTTACTCTGTGCTTTATGAAATTAATAGCATTTATTTTCAATTATTTTACAAACAGTGATGAAAGTATTTTTTTTTTTTGCAATGTAAAACATCAAAAATTCAAAATTATCAAAATATTTAAATTAAATAAAAACATCGTTATTTAAAGCCTTTTTGTGCTTTTTGTTCCTCTGTTTAAAAAACTCCACTTTTGTTCTCAATATCCGTGTGCATATACTCCGCTGTATTGCTTTGACCTTTTTTCACAAACTTTTGCTTTACGTCAGGGTATATTTATAGCTGTTGTTTATATAAGTTTCTTCGCAAATCGCATTTAAAACAGAAGTTCACGAAAGGTATACATTGTCTCTTGCATTCTATTTCTTTTCTCATTTGAGAAAGTTTGGCGCTATAATTTTTGGTTGCTTTTTTATTGTCTGCAGTAATGTTTGGTGGGGGAAAGACTTAAACAATTTCGGTACTTAGGTTAACAAATATTTTATGATTTTTCAGTTTCTTATTTTCAAATGCAACTAAATTTAATGTATTTTTTCGCTAAATACAAAGCAAAACTTTACCAAGTAGTTGAAAGTTAACTTTCTCGGATGATTTTATTTGCTTAAAAAATATCCAAAATTTCAGTGATGATTTTTATTTTTCTTTCATATTTTCGTTGTTGAAAATAATAATTATAAAAGTTTATTATATTAGAAAACGTGGGTCTTTAGAGTTATTTAATTTTTATGTTTCATATAATTTTATTAAATATATATGTTGGCACCAAGACGATAATCTCGTGACAGATGTTCAGATAATATTTAGTGTATGGAGCGAACACTTCTCCAAAAGCCGTAAAAGTGAAGCACCCGTAGATGGCAATGGTATAGACGTTCCATCATCCGACTATGCTGAAGCTCGAATAGCAATTGCCCGCTTTAAAAATAACAAAGCGGCGGGAGCCGATGGCTTACCGGCAAAGTTTTTCAAATACGACGGCGAAAAACTGACTATATACCAAGATAGGAAAGATATATCCGAGATGTTCGATACCAAACGAGCTTTCAGACAAGGTGACCCCTTATCGTCCGATTTCTTCAATTTAATGTTGGAGAAAATAATACGAGCTGCAGAGCTAAATAGAAGAAGTACAATATTCTAAAGAGTGTAAAATTGCTGGTTTATACTGTTAATATTGATGTAATTGGTCATAACAATCGCAGCGTACGTTCTGCGTTTTCTAGATTAGGCAAAGAAGCGAAGCGAATGGGTCTGGTAGGGAACGAGAGCAAGACGAAATACCTCCAGTCATCAAATAAACAGTCATCGTATTCGCGACTCGGTTCCCACGTAACTTCGAAGTCGTAGATAATTTTTTTCTATCTGGGAACCAGCATTAACAACACCAACAATGTCAACCTTTGAAATCCAACGCAAAATCACTCTTGCCAGCAACTGCTACTTTGGACTGAGTAGCAAATTGAAAAGTAATGCCCTCTCTCGACCAACCAAAATCAAACTCTAAAAGTCGCTCATCATTTCCGTGTTGACATATAGCCCAGAAGCCTGGACGATGTCGGCATCCGATGAGTCGGCTTTATGATTATTTGAGAGAAAAGTTTTGTGGAAGTTTTATAGTCCTATCGAGAGGCAGCGTCTACGGGGGTAGGTTATATCATCCGAATGGATGAAAGCGGTTCAGCTTTGAAAGTACTCGATGGAGTACCCTCTAGTGGAAGCAGAGAAAGAGGAAGGCCCCCACTGTCATGGAAGGGTCAGATGGAAAGCGACCTTGTTTCAATTGGTATTTCCAGCTGGTGCCAAACAGCGAATATAAGGACCGAGTGGCGCGCTGCTGCTATTTTTATTTTTTATTTTATTTTATTTATTTTTTTATTTATTTTATTTTTATTTAATTTAATATTTTATTATTTTATTTATTTTATTTTTTTATGTTTTTTTAAATTTAATTTTATTGTATTTTATTTTATATTATTTTTATGTTGAAATTTATTTTATATTTTTTTGCTTGATTTTATTTATTTTTTATCGCTCTAATTTTTTATTTAATTTTATTTATTGATTATTTATACTTTCAACGAAAGAGACAACATTTACATTGTAATAGCAGATAATTGTATCTCCACTTCAGGGTTCATCGCTGCACTATATACAAAATGGCTTTTTAATTGGCCACTTCACAATGACAAAGCCACATTTTGTTACTAATTCGATATATCATTAGCAAGTAACAAAATCACACAAAAAAGGTATTACAACAAGTAATTGCAACAACAATTCTATAGAAACTTTCATTAAATGATGATTTATTATAGACAATAGTTAGTTGTTTGCTAAAGTGTAGTTCATATCGAAAAAAAAGAATTTAGTAAATTATTATGGTTGATTGATGAATATGGATAGGGATAATATGGCAATATGACACTTAATGTGAATATAGCAAAACTTTTAACAAAAAAAAAACAACTTCCCACACATCTGCATACACAAGGTTCATAAGCTCAATCAATGTGTATTATATGTAAATATATCGTCAAGTGTGTCTGAAATTCATATTTCATAGCAGATTGCTTATGATAATTGAGGGGTTACTCATACGCCATGTTGACCCAAAAAAAAGTTTGCGGCCGCCATGACGGTTAACTTAATGCAACTAAACACATGTTAAATTATGCACTGCATAACAGCTGCACAATCGCCATGTGCAGGTGGATTATCAGATTATCTGAATATAAAAGTTAGGCAGACAGACACAAGAAAATATTGAATAGGAATTAGTACAACAACACTTTAGTGGTGAGTTGAAGTGCAGTAAGAACATATTTTGTGTCATGTGAGACATATATAATAACACCGTTATATAATTTGTAAGTTGAAGAATCACAGACCAACAGATTAAATATTGAATTGAATTTAGGGGAAATATAAATAGTTTCTGAAGAGAGACAGTTCACTGTACAGAAAAACACGAAAATACACAGAACAATGCAAGCAACAAACGAAATGTGTACGCCAAGCGCTAACTAAACTAAAATCGATATTTTTATGCCACAAGAGCAAGCAGACATGCATAGCTACACTGAAAGGTGTGTGTATATGGATAAACATTTCACTTACCTTTTAACTATTTGCGGGTATACAAAATATAAGCTTATAACGGTATAGTTGTTTCTTCTATGCATTTATGCATATATGTGGCATGTGGCATGTGGCATTGATAAATGAAGCGTACTCTGTTTGAGACGTGTTTCGACGTTTACGCGGCCGCGTTCAGTATTAGTTTTTTTTCTCTCCACTTTAAGTTGATAGCTACTATCTCATTCAAGCGCATACAATGCTGGTATATTTTGTGGCTTAAACAAATGATAGTAGCTCAGCAGGAAGGAATTCCGTTGGTTACAAAAAAAAAAAAAAAATTAAGAGACGGAAACGACAGAAGAAACAAGGTTGAAAAAAAATAAAAACGCCACAAAAAAAACATTTAAAAATGCAAACATACTTATTTAATATACGTTTGTATTTACTTATACAATATGTATATATTATTATATATATCAAGTAACTATACTACATGCCGCGAATTCCCTTACCGTTGCTCTAACACAATAAAGTTGGCAGGAGCTGAAGTGCATTTTATTATATACAAGCACTTATATCTACATAAATACTACTACACATAATAATCTATAAATGTATATGTATTACCAAACAATAGAAACGACCGACATTGCTCGTTAGTTGCACACATAAATTATGCATTAGCTTGAAGAAACTCCGCAAGTCGATGCACCGCAGTGAGGAGATTTTCATTTTTATTTTATTTTTTCTTCAATTATGCTACATGAGAACAGTGCACACCAAATTTAAACTCTGCTGGTTTTCTTGTATGTTTTCATCATTCGATATTTATCTTTCAAGGAGAGTGCTGGCGGAAAATTTGAATTATTGCTCTAAAACTTGGCGTATTCTTTTGAATTTTAGCCAATAAATCTCAGTGTTTCGTAGAGGTTATCTGGGGTTATAATTATATATATATATATATATATATTAATAGATTATGAGTTGCCCGGCTTTGACTATTTCACATATAGAGAATGAAGTAACATTGAGTTTTTTGCAAAGGATTCATGTATGAATGCACTCGTACCTCTCCTTGGCATATCGTGAACAGCTGTGAATCAAATAAGTAATATTTTGCGAGGTTAATTGACCGCAGGGGCGTGGGTCACCAGTGACTATTTTAAATTGTTTGAAGAGCTCTTCTACGAACCCGTCTCCAGTCAGTACTTGAGTCATTTCGCGCGAGACCCTAACAATGTGGGTGTAAACCTTGGCGTCAACGAGAGAAAGGAAATCAATTTTCGCTGTAGAAATTGTCTCATCAAGGTACTCGCGCTGCCGCTCTTACGCTGTTTGCCCCCGCATAAATTGCTTAACGTGGTTAGTTGATATTTTCGCATATAAAACTTCTAAGCAGAAGCTTGCAGCTTCTTTAGCGTATTGATCAGCTGCTAGTTACTCCCACATGAAAGTTGGTTAAATGTTCTCAGCTGAGCTTGTACAAATGCTCACTAGTTGAAGCAATGGGTAGTGTTGCTTCCTCCAGCTTTGACTGCAACGAGACATGCTTTGCTATCACTAAATATGTGCAATGTGTGTGACTGCAGTTTGTTTTGCGCCCAACTGAGTGTTGTATCTGTTGCCAAGGCTTCAGCTAAGTAAACATTGCAGTTTTGACATATATTCTTCAAAAATTTAGTTAGGATGACATACAATAAATGCGCAACCACTTTCATCAGGTTCGAGTTTGCTTTCGTCGGTTAAAATCTATGTATCTATGTATATATTTGAGGTTCTAGTACCATGCCTTATTGAAAGCCTTCATTGTAATGACAGCAAACGTGGTTCAAAAGAGCTGAATGGGTCATTTCACTTGTAACAGTGTAACTCCCCCTTCTTTGAAAGGTTAATGGTGACCGTTGCATTGGCGTATCCTTGATTAGGCTCTTGCTCTTTCACCACTCTATTCGACGGAATCTGCCATTTGCTAAGTGTGTTAAGTATGAGGTGAAGTTTTAAACACCTCCCTTTTAAAGCTTGAAGATCTGTACTTCATCATGG
Source organism: Neoceratitis asiatica (assembly GCA_030068015.2). Lineage (NCBI taxonomy): Eukaryota > Metazoa > Arthropoda > Insecta > Diptera > Tephritidae > Neoceratitis > Neoceratitis asiatica. The sequence goes on from CM061528.1 coordinate 30,852,405, forward strand.
ATTGAATTGTTGAAAACTTGCGCGCCTTTGCACGAATACGGTGCGAGCTAATTTTATAACATCGGTTATGCGCTTGAATTTGTTGTCAATGCCATTACGGGAAATTACACTCCATTTAACTTCGTTTGTAGCTTCATCAACAAGAGCACGCCACTCGTTCCTTCTCTTTGTTATTTGACACCAGTTGGAAATACCAATTGAGACCAGGTCAGTCCAGAGTAACAGCTGCAGAGTGATTCTGCGTTGGATTTTAAAGCTTGAAATTATTGATGTCGTTAAAGCTGGTTCCCAGATAGAAAAAATTATCTACGACTTTGATGTTATGACTGTCAACAATAACGTGAGAACCGAGTTGAGAATGCGATGCCTGTTTATTTGATGACTGGGGATTTTTCTTCTTGCCCTCTCTCACTACCAGACCCATTCGCTTCCGTTCTTTGCCTAGCCTAGAGAACGCAGAACTTACGGTGATGTAGTTATGGCCAATGATATCAATATTAACAGCATACACCAGCAATTTTACACTCTTGTAGAAGATTTTATCTGGTCTATTTAGCTCTGCATCTCGTATTATTTTCACCCGCATCAAATTGAAGAAATCGCACGATAAAGAGTCACCTAGTCTGAAACCTCGTTTTGTATCGAACGGCCCGGAGATGTTTTTCATAATTCTGACTGCGTTTCTGGTATTATCCAGAGTTACATAGCCATATAAATTTTGTAGGGATATCAAATTCAGCCTTTAGAAACATATATTTTAATGGGCTATAGACTCGCTGCCATTTCTGTAAAAAAATTTTGACGTCAACGTAATGTCTTAGATTAGTTTATGCTTGATTAACTTAAGTTATGTTAGATAAGATCAGGGTAATTTAGCTTGTGATAGGTTGGGTTAGTTTGAGTTAGGTTAAACAATAAAAGATTTACTTATGCAACTTATAAAGGGTGTTTTTTATAGAGAGTGAATAACCATGATGTCCAGGAGATGTGGTTTCAACAAGACGGCGCAACATGTCACACAGCTCGTGCCACAATAGATTTATTGAAAGACACGTTTGATGACCGCCTAATTTCACGTTTTGGACCTGTGAATTGGCCTCCAAGATCTTGTGATTTAACACCGCTAGACTACTTTCTGTGGGGCTATATAAAGTCATTGGTCTATGCGGATAAGCCACAAACGCTTGACCATTTGGAAGACAACATTCGCCGTGTTATTGCAGATATACGGCCACAAATGTTGGAAAAAGTGATCGAAAATTGGACGTCCAGATTGGATTACATCCGCGCCAGCCGTGGCGGTCATATGCCAGAAATCATATTTAAAATGTAATGCCACAAGATTATCTTTCGGATAAATAAAATTCATGTCAATCGAATAATCCATCGTTGTTTTATTGCAACTTAAAGTTATATACCTCTATAAAAAACACCCTTTATTAGATGAAATAATGATAGGTTACGATATGTAAAAGTAGATTAGGTTAGGTTACATGATTAGGTTAGGTAAGATGATTATGACTTACGATACAGTAAAAAAGTTTAAGTTATGTTAGTATAGCTTAGGTTAGGTTTAGTTAAATTAATGTAACAATGTTCTTTTTTTTTTTTTTTTTTTGAATCAACAACAATACGTTTTAGAATCTTAATAACTCATTTCATGCAGCTTTAGTCCACCTATGTTAAGAGTTAACAGAGGTTAGGGGAGAATAGGTTCCGCTAGATTAGGTAAGGACGACTTGGATGAGATTGATTACATTAAGTTAGGCAAGGTCATGTTAGGTTACATAACTTTGGATGTTCCTCCGTGGACGACATTACCTTATACTTTCCAAAATATGAGAACGAAGTAGCACTCTCTAACCTTTTAAGCCTTGAACTCAGCAATTATTTCTTTGAGGTATCAGAAAAAAAAATGGGAGGATGGCAATAAATATAAGGATATGAAGTATTTTTTCTTTTTTTATAAACAGGGCGTTGTCTATAGAATTTCATGAACTGATGAATCCTGTTCGACCAATATAGTCATATATGAGAGTACGTACTCAAATATATGATATACTTCACCTTTACATTCTTCAGAAGCCTGCTAGAAAGTCATGAAATAAAAATAATAATTCTTTTTTGTTTTTAAATAAATAGTTTCAATTTCAGCGAAACTGCTTCCAATCGAGTTCGACCAAGCTTGTCAGTTTCTCTTCTAGAGAATACCGGCAGACAAGGAGTTACCGACTCAGAATATGACACATATAATTCCAGGAGAAGAATTCAATATAAAGAGGAGATTAGCTCTTACACTCAAGACTTAAATTTTGAAAAGTTCTGTGGGTCGAATTTTTTTCACATAGGAGAGCCCATATCATATGAGCCACTTGATACGAGTTCAAATTCTGACCAGAGTAAGATATAAACGATTTTTATTAAAATACCAGGACTTGAAGGTTTATCTGTTTGAAAAATCGTACACAGATTTTGGAGTAAAAGCACAAGTCGGGGCAAAGCTTTGGTGAATTTGGATGATTTTCCCGTTTTTATTATGAATCTTTCGACTAAGAAAGCTTTTAAAGCATTTATTTGAAGAAGTTTCGCGTGGAATTGGCCTTGAAGAATTAAAATTTTCTAAATATTTCCTGCTGCGACAAGCATAATTTTATATTTATGTATATGTATTAGACAAATTTTTCGACGTTGATCTTACATTTTGTTTTGAAATAAAAATAAATTATCAATTTATTTTAAAAGTTTGCTTAATAGCGTTACGAGAAAAAGGACTTACCTAACTTCTACAACAATTTATATGTAAATTCCATTGAAAGAACTAAAACTCTGACACTGACATTTAAGATTTTTGGCATTAGTAGACAAAGTTAATCTCCGAATTTCAATTTTGCATGCACCTATATCAAAGACATTCCGTTCCCAAGACTAAAAAGAAAAGTTCCATTTTCCTACCAAAAATTAATGGGGAAAAGTGCATATTATAGAAAAACTGTGCCGGTATTTATAGTTATATCTCTATTACCCACTCTACTCATATATCTACAATACCAATTATTTAGACTGCAGAACAGGAAATTTTCAAGAAAATTGAAATTTGCATAATACCCAAAATAGGCCAAACAACATAACTTCATATGAAAATTGCTTGTCAGCAGCAAATTCATTTCCGACAAGAAAATTTCAATCTCAATTTTAAACCGAATACAGACGCACACATTTAAGCAAAGGTATAGCTATTTTTCAATACAATAGCTAATTTGTATGTTTGTACTCATGTAAGTATGTTACGAGTAATACATATGCTCATTTAACTCATTACACTTGCTTATATGTACTTAAGCTGCTTACATATCACAAGTGATTGCATAAAGTCGACAAATCGGCAAATGACAAACATTACAAAATTTCCAATTCATTCAACAAATGCAAAATCTACAATATGTTTACATGTTTCTTTGTTGTAAACGCTTATTATGCTATAGCTAGGAGTATTTGGAAGAACTGCTTGAATAAAATTAATAAAAAAAAATGTTGTAATATGAGAAAATATAGCATATTTACTACTATGTGACATAGTAAGCTGCGTAAAGTAGGGAAAAATGCAAAAAAAAAATAGAAAAAAAATTTAAAACTTTATAAATAACAATAAAAAGCTGCAAATAAACAAACTGGCATATAAAAAAAAATTAAAAAGAGAAAGTGACAGTTGTCATTTCGCGTATGTATTTAGATGTGTGTAAACTGTTGTTGGAATTGCTCAAAAAACACAGCAGGTGTGCCACACATGATTTGCCAGCACATCATCGCTTCACCCACTAGCGGGATTAGCTGCTTTTAGCTTGTAAACCATTTTTTCCCTTCTTTATTTTTTTTTATGTATATCGCGAGTTTAATTTTTCTTTCAAATCAATATCTCGTTGTCTACAGCTTTTTTTGCGACATTTGTTTTAGATTTTCTTCTATATGAGCGCCATTTATCCCACTCAGGAAGCTCTTACACGGTTTTGCTGTGACTCTACATTTGAAAATTGTATATTTTGCAAAAAAAAAAATCCATCTCATCGGCACCACCCACAATAGAAAAAATTTATTTATTTACATTATGTATTCCATTTGTAATGTTTAGACAAATTCATATCACAGACATTGGCAGGTGTAATATCTTTTAAGTTTGTCTAATATTCGAGTTGCACAAACGGTTTTTTTTTCTCTGAAACTCGTAATATTTATTTTTTAATTTTTATTTATTATTGGTGTTCGAATACTTCAGCGGTTTTCCATGAACTCATTAAGTCAACTCAAAACGATTTCTTTGAGCTTGTGGATGATTTAAAAGTAACACGGAGCCAGATCAGGTGAAGATTGTATCACAACTTGAACTGAGGTTTTATGAAAACATCTCGAGAAATCAATGAAGTCTGAGATTGTGCTTTTTTTCAAAAATTTCATTGCCAAATGAGATTTGATTTTTCTCAGGCACAAACATCTTTCAAAATTGAATGGGTTGAATTGCCAACCAATCTATGTTCCTAGTTTTGCCACATGTTGTTCATTTTGAATGCTTTCTCTGACTTCTCTGAATTTTTTTTATTTTTTTTTTTTTTTTTTTTTTTTTTTGGTTAGTCCAGTCAAAATTATTTTTATCGTAATCGAACTTATTTTTAATATCTTTGTGGAAAATAATCTGTCTTTCATCGGATATCTTTAAAAGTGACAACATGTAGGAAGGAAATGTCCTATATTTTTTCTCCAAGACTTTTTTCCAGAAAAAAAATTCTATTTTTGAATTGTATTCCTTAAGAGCATAACTTTTACTTGATTTTTAATCAAATCCTAATTAATATATTATTTATTATTTTTATATTATTTGTTTGAAATACATTTTTCACGAACTAAAAAAAACTTAATTAATTCATAAAATTCTGAGTAAAATCACGAATTTGATATTTTCAAATTTATTCAACACAAAAACAGCTACTGGTTACTGTGATTGTGAATAATTAATATTCAATATTCAAATCACAGATTAGATATGCAACAACAGAAACAAGAAAATCACGCACATAAATGAACACACATATACTTGTAGATATTGATAGTCACGCGTACATATATATATACAAGTAAATATGTACATTTGTAGGCATCGATAAAATTTTCCATTTTCAATATTATAATCAAATTATTTCAATAGCGATACAACCACATGAACATATATATACACATGCATAACATTATATAATATATATAAGTACGTCTGTATGTACGTATGTGATAAAGCAGCAGAGATCACCATATTAGCATGTTAAACATGCTCATTGACACTGTAATTAAAATATGCTAATATTTATGGCCTGCGGTATTTTCGCATTTCGAGTATTTGCTATGAATTTTTAATAATTATTTAACTAGTTGCATAAGCTCAAATAATAATTGCAATTAGAGCCATATTGACATGGCACTCACATATCCTCAAATAATGGGTGCTTTTTATAGAGGTATAGAACTTTAGGTTGAAATAAAACAACGATGGATTATTCGATTGACATGAATTTTATTTATGCGAATGATAATCTGGTGTCATTACATTTTAAATATGTTTTCTGGCATATGACCGCCACGGCTGGCGCGGATGTAGTCCAATTTGGACTTCCAATTTTCGATGACTTTTTCCATCATTTGTGGCCGTATATCGGCAATTACACAGCGAATGTTGTCTTCCAAATGGTCAAGCTTTTGTGGCTTATCCGCATAGACCAATGACTTTATATAGCCCCACAGAAAGTAGTCTAGCGGTGTTAAATCACAAGATCTTGGAGGCCAATTCACAGGTCCCAAACGTAAAATTAGGCGGTCACCAAACGTGTCTTTCAATAAATCTATTGTGGAACGAGCTGTGTGACATGTTGCGCCGTCTTGTTGAAACCACATCTCCTGGACATCATGGTTATTCAATTCAGGAATGAAAAAGTTAGTAATCTTAAAAGCTCTATAACGATCACCATTGACTGTAACGTTCTGGCCACCATCGTTTTTGAAAACGTACAGACCAATGATTCCACCAGCCCATAAAGCGCACCAAACAGTCAGTTTTTCTGGATGTAACGGTGTTTCAACATATACTTGAGGATTACCTTCACTCCAAATGCGGCAGTTTTGTTTGTTGACGTAGCCATTCAACCAGAAGTGCGCTTCATCGCTAAACATCGCTAAAATGGACTTAGTGCTCGATACGTTTTCCGTACAGAACCATTATTTTCGAAATAAAATTGCACTGTTTGCAAGCTTTGTTCAGGCGTGAGTCTATTCACGATGAAATGCCAAACTAAACTGAGAATAAATCACTTGACAGCTGTTAAATCGGTCACCATCTTGAAAAGTAATGCCAACTTAAAGTTCTATACCTCTATAAAAAACACCCTTTATTAACAAAATTACATTTTTTTTTTGAGGTTAAAGCTGCATAGGGCAATTGCTGGTTTATTGTTTTAATTGTTTCACAAATTAATGATGATTAAAAAATTAGTGATTGGCGCGCCGAGTGTAGAGTACCAAAGGCTAAAGGGTTAAAGAGCTAAAATTAATTAATTATTTATCGAAAAATTATAATAGACACATTAATATTTGTACTTTGTTAAGCAATAACCAACAATTTTCAGTGCAAAATAAATTTAATAAAGTAAAATAAATGTAACGAAATAAAGTATAATATAAAAAAATATTACGAATAAATTAATTTATTTAAAAACAAATAAAATGAAATAAAATAAAATGAAATTTACTATCATAAAATTAAATAAGCCAAAAATAAAAATAAAAAATTTATAATAATACAAAAAAAAAAAAAAAAAATTAAAATTTATTTAAATAAAATAAAATAAAACTAAAGAAAAAATTTAACAAAAAAATTAAATAAAATTTATTTAAAAAAATGAAATAAGCCAAAAAAATTAAAAATATAGATGTTAAAAAAAAATTATTTTAAATAAGATAAAATAAACCAAACAAAATAAAATAAAATATAATAAAATGAAATTTAAAAAATAAAAATAAAAAAATATAAAAAAGGAAAATAAAATAAAATACAAAATAAAACGAAACAAAAAATAAAAAAATAAAAAATTAAATAAAATCAAATAATATAAACTAAAATTAAAAATTACATAAAATAAAATGCAATAAAACAACATAATATAAAAAAAAATATATAAAAAATAAAATGAAACAAAACAAAATAAAATATAATAATATAAATTAAAGCAAAAAAAAAAAAACATAAAATAAAGTAAAATAAAAAAATAAAATAATATAATATAAAATAAAATAAAATAAAATAAAATAATATAAAAATATAATATTAAATCCTAATAAAGCAAAATAAAACAAAACAAAGTAAAATAAATAAGAATGATATAAAATAAAATTAAAATAAAAAAATATAAAATAAAATAAAAACACCATAAAACCAAACAAAATGTAATAAAATAAAACAATAAGATGAAATTAAGAAAAATAATTAATATAATATTACCTCAATTTAACAGAATCAGTAAAATAAAATTAATCAGAACAAAATTTAATAAGCCGAAACAAATTTTAATAAATAAAAATTTATACCTATACCTGTAGACACATCTTTTGCGAGAGAGAAAGAGAGAGAAGTAGACACAATTTAAAAAAAAAATCATGTTAAATATTCGCAGATCAATTTTTTATTAAATCTTATACTATTTGTGGCTTAGTGTATACAAAATTTTTTAAAGGTTTATTATTAAAATATTACTTATTGAAAGCAAAAACAAAATATTTTTATTAAAAAAAACTATTTGCAAGTCGAGGAACATCATAAATCTGATTAAAAATAATATTAAATTAAAATAAATTTGTTATAATACTTACATAAAAGCATATTTACCTTTCTATTTAAATATATCTATAAAAAAAAATTATATAATAAGTGTTTAAATTACATTTTAATTAAATAGTTAATTTAATGTTTAAAAAAAAATACCCAAAAAAATCATAATTAAAAAAGCAGTGTTTTATTTATTTATTTAGCGCTTAACTATTAATTGGCTATGTAAACAAAGCATGCTTTTTGACTTATTTACTCTATTTAATTTGTACATATTTAAAATTCTTTTTTTGTTGGTTAAATCGATTTAATTAAAGTATTTATCCAAAATTCACCATTTTTGATTTCATATCGCTATACTATATTTATCGCAATCCATTAGATTGATTTGATATTTTTGTCCCCTTCTATTTAGTTTTTGTATTTTTTATGATGAATATGATGCCACAACATGCAAAGGTCACATAAAACCTATATGAATAGCAAAACATATCAGTCATCAGCGATTGTAGCCTTTAGCCATTTCTATATTTGGGTTACATTTACTACAAATATTTGTATATATTTATAGTTCAGAGCAATCGGGTCGATAATATACATACATACACGTATTTCACCTGCCACGCCATTTTGTATAACCACGGATATTCATATTGAACCCGTCATTTATTCGCTAGCTACGCCATACACATTCACATTCATTCAAGCACAACCATTTAGCCATAAAACTATCTATGCAACTGCCTATCTATCTACTCATGTGCATGCTTACAAATATAGATTTTCATATGAATTCCTAGAGCAATCATATGTGAGTTTATGTTGAACACTGGACATAATCCAATAAATATTTATAACTAAAACTTTTATGTGTGTGGATGTTACTGTGATGACTTTAAGTGTGCCACCTAGTAGGAATGCATAAACAGTAATATTTAAAAATAATTTAAAAATAATTTAATACTCTAAAATTTTTTTATAAAATTTTATGCCATTATTTGAAAGAAATGTAATAGAAAAATATCAACACACTGAAATATGATAATTCGTGACTTCAAAAATAGAATTCTTACTTATATTTTCCCTACCTAACTTCATATTAAATATCGATAAATGCTCTCTCACTCATGCGTGTTATTAAATCATAAAACTCTAAATAAAATAGACTGTGTTGATGAGGTTGGTTTCAAAAACATAACATTATAAAATTATAGGGTGTTTTTTATAGAGGTATAGAACTTTAAGTTGGCATTACTTTTCAAGATGGCGACCGATTTAACAGCTGTCAAGTGATTTATTCTCAGTTTGGTTTGGCAATTCATCGTTAATAGACTCACGCCTGAACAACGCTTGCAAATAGTGCAATTTTATTTCGAAAATAATGGTTATGTGCGGAAAACGTATCGCGTATACTTAGTACCGGCTCTATGCTAGGTATAATTTTTTCTTTTCACATATTTTTGAAAAAAAAAGAATCACACGTCTTAAGGTGAAGAAACTATTTAAAATCAAGTATCAATTTGTTGTTATAACTGCATTTAACTCAACTAACACTTAGAGCATTTTAAACTATGGCCTTGACTCACACATTTGGGAATCCTATTTCTTCATTGAAACACATAACTCACATTGTTTTGCTATTTTGTATATTATTACAGCAAGAATTCTAAGAGAAAACTCTCGAGTATTCCCAAAATGGGTAAGCAAATTCCCAGCGTATTTCAAATATTGTATAGAGTGTGAATTATTTAATTGCAATGCTGAATGAAATGTTTTATGAAAAATGTTTAATGAAAAGTGTTGCTTATATCCATATATATACAATGCAATACTGCATACATATTTTTAATTTTTATCATAATAACTAAGTGCTTAGCTGCAATAGCCGAGTTTTTAGCGTTGCGTACTACAATTCGGAAAGCCTGTGTTCGAGTCCAGGTACGAGCAACATCCGAAGTTATTGAAAATTAATTTTTCTCATAGTAGTCGCCCCTCGGCAGGGAGAGTCAAGCCCTCCGCGTGTATTTTTGACATGAAATAAAATCTCCGCTTAAATATTCCTCGGCCGTTAGGAGGCGGCTTAGAATAAACTGTAGATCACTCCATTTCTTGTTTAAAAAAACGCCAAGGCGCAGAACCACAAATTATAGGAGGAGTTCGACCAAAAATCGTTTCAGCGGTTACAAATCGTCAAGTGTATATATAAGTATATATAAAAGTTCTTAGTTCTAATTTTCTGTCTCTGATCAAACGGAAATGGAAAAGTTTTCTTAATTGAACATTTAGCCATATATGAAGTTAAGATATTCATACTCATAAAAGTATAGGGGATCTAAATTTGAGAAGAGCTACTAGCAGAAAACTATAGAGACTATAAAATTAAAGAGTATTATGTCTAGGTATTTTTTAAGCAACAAAAGTTTACTCTTTACCGCAACAAATCATGAGTATAGCAAATTTCATTCGATTATAATCAAGCAACATACTTTTTGTTTATTTTTTATTAATTTTTTATTTAACTTAAGATAATTTAATTTATATTTAATGCGTTTCCTTATTTTATTTCCTTTTATTTATTTATTTTTATTTCAAATTACTTTATTTTATTTTACTTTAATTCATGTTTTATTTCATATTAATTTTTTTTCAGCTTATAATATTTTTTGTCTTATAATATTTTACATTTTTTTTATTTTATTTTAAGTGATCTTTTTAATTTTATTTTATTTTATTTTATTTTATTTTATTTAATTTTCTCATTTTATTTTTTTTATTATTTTACTCTAGTTCTTTTTTTTATATTAACTTTTTATGTTATAAATATTTGAATTTTATTTTACCTTATTCTAAGTTATTTTGTATTATTTTATTTTCTCTTTTTTAAGTTATTTTGTTTTATTTTATTTTATTTTATTTTATTCTTTCATTTTTATTTTATTTTATATTATTTTATTTTATTTTCTTTTATTTTTTTGTTTTTTTGTTTTATTTTTATTTTATTTTATATTATTTTATTTTCTTTTATTTTGTTTTATATTATGGTATTTTATTTTATTTCATTATTTTTTATTTTATTTTATTTTTTTATTCTTTATTTTTTTATTTTTTTTTTTTCAATTATATATATGTATATATTTCAATTTATTTTATTTTATTTTACTTCCTTTTTTATTATTTTTTTATTATATTTTATTTTATTAACTTAAAATTTTTTTTTATTCAATTTTTTAATAAAAATTAATTAAATTTATTTTAGATAAAGTTATTTTATTTTATTTTATTTTATTTTACTATATTTTATTTTATTTTAATTTATTTGTTAACCTTTAAATTTTTTATTAAATTTTTTAATACAAATTAATATATTTTTTTTATTTTAGAATATTTTATTTTATTTTATTACATTTTATTTTATATTTTATTTTACTTTTTTTTATTAATTTTATTTTATTACAGTTTGTTATTTTTTATTTTATTTTATTTTATTGTATTTTGTTTTGTTTTATTTTATTTTATTTTATTTTAATTTAGTTATTAACTTTATACTTTTTTATTAATTTTTTTAAACATAAATTAATTTAATTTAATTTTAGATTGCTTATTTTATTTTAGTTTGTTCTATTTTTTTATATATTTAATTTAATATAAATTATTTAGTATTGTTTTTTATATATGTTTTTAATTTTGTGTATTGTTAGAAAATATACTTTCTTTCATTCATTGCTCTTACTCATTTTTCGGAATTAGTAACTGAATAATCTCACTTGTTAAACGCTAATTACCGTTCAACTTTAACAAATATCCATACTTAAGCGAACAAAGAACATATATTGAATAACTGTACATTGCATGTTTACCTGCAACAGACAAAGCATTAAAATAAATATGCACAAAAATAAGAATAATAATAGCAAAATCCTAGACAAGTCAATAACAGTGAAGTAGCTTCAAATGCATTGACGTATATAAATTGTAAGCAAATGACAGAATGACAATGCAAGAATACGAATCAGCATAGGTACATTGTAAGGACACACATGCATTAATGTATGTATGCATATGTGTATGATAAAATTTTATTTATTGTGCATATAACATACATATAAAGTCAACCCTTAGCTTTGCCTCTGTGGTAGTTTAAGCCGATTTGTATGCACTCCTTTCACTTGAAGAATTTCCACATAACTGTTAAGCATACGTATATGCGAACGTACATACATTTAGTCGGCATTTAGTTAAAAGCAGATAAGATAGAGAATACCGTTAGGGTCTCTTATGCGGCTACATTGAGGTTTCTCAAGAGACTTATGTGTGTACGAGTATGGGAAATATGCATAAGCAGGAGAAAAGATTTCGGACAGAATTTCACTCAAATGTCGAATACGAAAATTTATTTAAAGCTAACGACACACACACACGCACACAAACTCGAGCGTAAAACAGATGTATGTATATGTACTTGCATATATGCCACATATACATATATACATAGGTGTATTTATGTTATGCATGCTTGGTCCACATATCGTATTTAGTATGTATGTGATACAAATCAGAAAAGCCAAATGCAAATAAATTGCTTACAATGCATGAATGCATACTTTGGATGTACACATTTACCAACATATATATATATTACTACATATAGCAACATGTATGTCTGCACTCAGTTCTGCATAAATTTAGGTAAGAGAAGGACAATACATTTGTATAAATTCTTGTATATACATATATATACATGTACATGTACATCAGTATGTATGTACACATAAATTACTTTATCTAAATATAAATATATACGAGTATGCATATTTTCTTGCGCACATATGCACATTTGTTATTTCTTAGAGTATTTACCCAAAAATCTTCAACTACAATTGTTCTCTACTGTATGAATTTTAATCTGCCCAAATACAAGCTGAAATAGAGCTTAAGCAAGCGAATGAAAGCATTTCTATTTGTTTTTGTATTTTGTGGCTTCTCTATGTTTATTTATATTGACTATTGTATTTGCATATTTTATTTAAAAAAAAAAGATGACGAAAACGTACAAAATTGTGAATTTGCAAAAAACCAACAAATATCCGCCCTCAAATTGAAAATTTGAGAGAAAACAACTTGTGGAGATATTACTGACCAAATAAATCTGATGTGACCACAAAAACAATAACGTTAACACACTAACAATAAAAAAGCAACTTAAATAAATATTAAACGTAAAAATTCGGAAATTTACAAAATTGCTTTCATTCCAGATCTGAATATATTTTTACCATAACGAGGAATTTAATTGTTTAAAGCTGAAAAGTAGTCTTCTCAAAAATATTGTATTCTTCTTCTTCTTTATAGGCGTTGACAACGCTTACACATTTAGAGTCGGGTTAACAACAGGGCGCCCATCGTTTCTTCTGTCCTCCGTTTAGCGCCAATTGGATATATCAAGTGCAGTCATATCCTTCTCCACCTGATCTTTCCGATGGAGTGCAGGTCTTCCTCTTCATCTGATTTCACCAGGTGATACCCTATTGAATACTTTCAAAGCTTGAATGCTTTCATCAATTCGAATCACATGGCCTAACATAGCCAGGGTGGCCGCTGTCCCTTAATTCGCTGAACTATGTCAAGTTCGCCGTATATACATACATACAGCTTATATTTCCATCGGCTGCGTATTTGACTTTGCCAATGCGCAAAGTACCATAAATCTTTCGCAAAAAGATGTTGTCATCGCACATACCTCCAGCAGGACGAGATGAGAAATGACTTGTAAAGTAGCACTTGCTGGCAAAAGTGATTCTACATTGGATTTCTAGGCTAACATTGTTAGTGTTGTTAATGCTGGTTCCAATATGGACGAAATATTGACAATTTCAAAGTTATGATTGTCAGCAGTGACGTAACGATGACTTTTTCTTTGATGATAGGAGATATTTCGTCTTGCCCTCGTTCACTACCAAATCCATACCCTACGTTTCCCTTAATGGTAGTGAAAACAAGATTACGAAAATCATAGTTTCTCTATCGAAAGGAGTGAATAATTCACAAAGAATTACTTTGAAATTGATAAACTATTGGTTAATTATTTTATGATTTTTTTTTTTTTTTTTTTTTTGCAAATGGCCTGATATGGCTATGATACCAGATAATGATATATTGTTTATTGTAACTTAATAAACCACCGGTTTATTTAATCAAAATTGTAAGTATTTTTTGTTAAAAAATCTATATTTACTAACTCCAAATTTTTGTATTTTGGAACTGTTTGGAAAAAAAAATTCCTTAAAATAAAAGGCAAAAGCCGTCCAGACCTCAAAAATAATTCGATTTTCTAATAGATTCTTAAATGCGCGGAAAATGTTAATACATCAAAAATTTGTCTGTATGAATGATCCTAATGGTAATTTGTTAGCAAAAATTCTGGAGATTCTAGATTTGTTTATCTTAGTTTTGTGCCTAAGATTTTTTTTCGTCGAGCAATTTACCTAGTTTTATATAAAAAAAAAGATAAATTTATATTGTTGTTGTTGTACGCGAAGAATAAATTCCCAAATTGGACTACGGGGAGTACTGCGGGAATGACAGTCCTTGGCCGAATAAAACGCCAGATCGACTTTAACGACAGGCATGCCTTGCCGTGGGTAAATTCTTACATCCCTCAGAACTTGAAAATTTTTTTCTATCGTTCCTTATCGCAGCTTCAATCATCTTGCTGCAAAGTTCAATCTATACTTAATTCACATTCTATAAGATCCTTATGTATTTGATAGAAGAGAATGTGAATTTCCACCCAGTGAAGAAACAAAAAATATATTTTAGGCGTAATCATCAACATGGTGGTTGCGGGTGTTTCTATATCTTGATATATATTTAATTTTTAACAATGGAGTAGAGAAGAAATCAAAGAATGGAAGCAAGTTTAAATTTCTGAAGTTTTGAAAATTAACTTCAAAATTCATTTACTGATTAAGGGCCACTCTAGTAGCTTGCAACCCACCCCTTTAACCATTGATTTATGTAACGTAATGTATGGTCTCCGTTCTTGCATAGTACTTTAGTGGTTCAGCTTTTTCCCCCCAACCTACTCATGCACAAAATGGCACTGCCGGGTTTATAATGAAATTTCGACACACAAAATTCTGAAATACAAAATCCTGTAACACAATCCAGATACGGCACAATACAGAAAAAAAAACAATCCAGACATGACACAATCCAAACAAAAGAGTCCCCAAAATCACTAAACAATCGAATGATATGGGGGCTTTTTTGTCTGGATTGTGTCATTATTATTATACTGTTATTATTATACTATTTTATATATCGATTATTTTCCACTCAAAAATTATGCAAAAAAGACGTATTTAACAAAGTAAAAAAAGAATAAAATTAAACATGAAATATTTTTTCGTTGGCAAAGAGCTTTTAAAATATTTGGCTCCGCAATTGTGCTCAATAAAATATTCATTTCTTAAATAGAAAAATTCTAACAAAAACGATTCTGTCGGGATAAAAGATTGTCGAGATTTTGCCTTGTCTGGATTTTTTAAAATTGTCCGAATTTTGAATGTCGGGATTATGGAGTGCTCTCGGCATGGCACTACTTTATGATTTTTTTTGGAAAAAAATTAAAAAAATATAAAAATACTATCGGTATATCGCGTGCTAAATAAATTTTGAAAAGTCTAATATCCGATTAAATCGATATCTATGCTATGCTATGCGTACCTTACTTAGATTCGATATTGGGCTTATGGCTTCATTGTTAAGCAAATCGCGGACTATTTCCAGCGTGACTTAGCTATATATTAAGATATTTTTCAATAAAATATTTATAAGTAGCCCAAGACATATTCATTCCCTCTTTATCTGGGTGTAATTGTAAAGTGTTGCCTAATCCAGCTAGTTCATCGGATTCACAGTTACCTCAGATACTTTTGTGGCCTGCAACGCATTTGATTTGTTGTAAAGTATTACGGTAGTCAAACTAAAAATCAAGATATCAAGATGTTATTCCAATATCTTTTATGAGAGCCTAAGAGACTTCAATATTTTGAAAGCAGCTTGGCTATCTGTGGTATCTGATATATATATACAGAAGGCTTTTTGTCAGAATCAGAGTGATTAATATCCAAAGTATTGCGAAACCCGGTGCTGTTGGGAATCTATGCGAAACAGGGAATTCGATAAATATATTATAAAATCGCTTATTACTAGTAACTAATAGGAAAGATTTTCTCATGCTGAGTGCCAATTTCGCAGCCAGTTGCTTGCTGTACAAGTCTATGGGCTGCTGGGAATGTAGGTTAACATCTGGTGCCTGAGTTGGCTTTGTTCTAAGAGCTCAACTGACATACATATTAGCTGCTCCTTGTACAGTTTCTGTACGTTTTAGTGCATATTTTTTTCTATTATTGGCCACAAAACCAAGATTCCGTTTGCCAGAGTTAAACTTAACGTTTATTTCAATTCAAATCGTCCTAAAAGGTGTAATATAGCCTTCTATACACTATCTTCTAAGTTTGGTTTCCGTAAGATTCTTTGTACAATGCTAGCCCCAAGCAAATCATTTTCTCTTACTAATAATATAGAAAAATTCACATTGAAGGGGTATTCTGTACCATGCAATTCATAGAATTTAAGATCATTTGCACAAGATTGTTTTGAGTATGCGAAAATTTCCCAGCGTAGGTTGCTTCGTCTACATAAGCCACAATATGAACATTCTCATATTTTTTACGTTCAAAAACAAATTTATCATTATTTGGATTCAGAGAGGAGGAGATATCACGCAACCTTGAAGAGTACGTTCTTGGATAAATCTGCATATAATTGAATCTACTGCTCCAGCTTCGAATTAATGAACCCTACATAGGAGCATCAATTAATTTCACAAAAGAAATCTGAGATGTCAAACTCTCTAAGCGACTTCATTATGGTCCCTGGCTCTTTCTATTTCAAGTAGGGCTATGAACATATCTTCTTTTAACTTAAAAGATTTTCCAATCTTCACTATCATAGAATCTATACTCTTTCAGGGGACTTTCCCTTGTAGTACGCATGTTGTGCCAGTGCGTCTGGAGTCATTTATTGTGTGTACAATTTCAGTTCATTGTTTCGAAAAATAAATATGGACTAATTGATCAAAAGACTTTTGGACTAATATGAGTGTTTCACCTCCAGGATTTTTTTTTTAAACTTTGCGTAAACCATAAGAAAAAACTGCATTTGATGCCGGGTATTTTCGGAGCTCCTATAAAGATTTTTTATAAATTTAAGAAATATTATATAAGCATTTGTTTTTTATGCCTCAGTAAATAATTTTAATGAAGAATGTCTGTATATTAAATATTAACCACAAAGTTGGCGGTTGAAATAATTAATTTCATATCAGCGTTCAAAATTTGCGGTTTATATGTGTTTATATGCATGTATAAGTAAACCCTTATATATAAGAAACTGTGTTGAGATTTCAACATTCTTGTTCTTTAGTTATTATATATATATACAGGGTAATCCATTTTGCGTTTTGCCAAAGAAACCAAAATAAAATGTATTCAAAAAAAATTTTTTCATGAAATTCCTTTTTGATTATAAAGTTTGAACCTAGTCATTATATGAGAAACATTACATCATTCAAATGACCGATTAGAGAATTTCTCAAACTTTGATCTATTTAAGGTAATTTTCGACCCGTTTTGGTACATGCGAGGCGGTATCTCAGCCATAATTTGAGAAATACTAGTTTTCAAGTGCTCAAGAAGTTAAAGGTATATCCGCCAAAAATACGGTCTCTCGGATATACCCAAAAAAAAAAATCCAACGGTGTCAAATCGCACGATTTCAGTGGCCAATTGGCATCGCCAAGACGAGATAATACGCGGCCGAAGAAAATTTTGTTAGTTCGGTCCACTGCTTGTTGTTCAAGCACCAAATCGACGTAACTACGGCGTTGTGAATGGTCAGCCGTCTTCAGTTGTTGTGTGAGCTGAAAATTTTTATATGGATGTAGGAGTAAGTCCAAGTGCAAAATACGCCATAATGTGCCGTAAGAGAGTCCCAGCGTTTGAGAACGTTGAGAAATAGACATATTCGGGTCTTCGCCTACACTTTCACTTACAGCAGCGATATTTGAGGTTCAACGAGCAAAACGATGTTGAACAGGCCTTACAATATCTATAACCGATCCAGTCTCTTCAAATATCTTTAAAATTTTACCAAATGCTTGAGTAATTTGACGATTATGTGCACCATAACCTTCTCTGAAAGCGCGAGAAGTGGCCACAACAACACTTTTGTAGTTGTGTAGTGTAGCGGTTGTTTAGCGATCTATTTTCATAAATGCTTGACTTCTGCCTCCACCAAAACATATTTTGTTTGACAGTTAAGTTTGGCAAATGTCAAAAAACAACCTTGCACTTTCAAAAACACTAAATGGATAACCCTTTATTAGTGTTGATATATAATTGGAGCTTTGTAACCGCTGAAGTGATTTTCGGCCACACTTCTCCTCTTATTTGTAGTGTGGGTTTTGATATTTTTCCAGCAAATGGAGGGAAGTGCATTCTTTTATAAGCCGCCTCCGAGCGGCCAATGAATTTTTATGAAGAGCTTTTTATTTCATGCCAGTAATACACTCGAAGGCCTTAACATTTCCTGTCGAGGGCAGGCCGCAATTAGAAAAATAAATTTTCTATAATTTTGGATATTGGTAGAACCAGAATTCGAACCTTGGCATCCGAATGCTGGTACGCAATGCTAACCACTCTGCTATTGCGGCCGCCAATTGTGATTATTACGCGCATCAATTTTCGAGCAGTAAACCATTTTCAAAGCAGCGACAAATGAGAGCAACCTTGAAAAGAAAGCTGAGTCGCGTATGCTCGTTTATGCAGAAGTATTCATGTAATACGAGTCCATGTGTATGCTGTATATCTGTGACAATTGTACATGCATACAAAACTCACACACAGAAACGTGTTACCTATACATATTTACAATTCGAAAGGAGCATATATTCACACAGGCGTTAATGTATTTGTATATATGTATGTATGTACTTGCGACTGCTTGCAGCCTTGCAACATTGCGCATTTGTCATATAATTTCTAATTTCTGATTAATTAAAACACGCGTCAAATTCATGTAAACAGCATTAAATTCAGATTACAACTGTAGAAGCGGGCGGCGGGAGAGTAAAGTTTAAAGTTAAGGCCGAGGGTGGATTTGAAAGGTTTATTTATGCTGTAATTATATAGCAACATGTAGTGGTGTCAATTTCATTGGTATGTGCTCGTAAATATGTACGTTTATGCATGTATATATATATGTATATGTATCTGTAAGCATGTGTGACCTAACAACGAAAGCGAATCCACAACCAAGAGACAGCGCGAAAATTTGCAACAGCCGCAAAGCAAACAATATCCGCTTTACATGTACGAGTATACAGGAAAACAGAGGCAACAACAACAATATAATATATTTAGTGGCTCTTAAACAACAACAGCATAACCAATTTCAACCAACCAACCAACCAACTATCAAGCGACACGCGCATCGAGCTGCGTTGAGCCGAGCTGAGCTGAGCCAAAGCTCCTAGTAGAAGGGAAACCGGAACAGTGGCAACACTACCAAACAAACTGTACGAGACGCTAAGCAAACGAAAGCTGTTAAAAGCTGGTTTTATTGTTTCTTGTTGATTGTTGTTATTATTATTGTTGTTGTTGTAATGCCTATTATTCGCTGCTGAATCACCAAAGTTAGTTGTCATTGTCATCGCACCGCAACGCAAACTTTTCGTCAGCCTCAGCAGCGTAGCGAAACGTGCATTTGCATATGTGTCAATGCGAAAATTACAAAATTCAACGTTCACTCAATTTATGCGCGCGTGTAAGTATGTATGTGTACGTGATTGTGCTATTGCATAATTATACCACATACATACACACACTCACTTACAGGGTTAGGCGCATATTTATGTCATAGTTTAATCTGCTTTGGGCACATATGTGTGGCTGAATAACCTATATGCATACTAAATGAGCATCACAAGTTCGCCTTCTCTTCGTTGCATGCAAATTTTAGTGAACTTTTAATTTACAAAAAAAAACACTATGTCACGCTCTACAGATATATGTAATATAGCGAAAATGGCTAGAGAGGAGTGAAATGAACGACAAAATTAAAAATTTATTGGACTTCATCATGAAGTAAGCAGTTTCAATTTCTCCTGAACTATTCATCAGAGGTTCTTCTTCAGGAATAAAGTGTCTGACTTAAGCATTTAGAGCATAACGCCGTTAATTCCATATTTCTGACGGCTTCCAAACACGTTTTAATCAGTGAAAATATAATTTAATTTTATTTAACTTTATTTTATTTTTTTAAATTTTATTTTATTTTATTTTGTTTTATTTTATTTTCTCTTATTTATTTTATTTTATTTTTCCTATTTTGTTTCATTTTTTAATTTACATTATTTTATTTTATTTTGAGCTGAATTATTTTATTTTATTTTATTTTATTTTATTTTATTTTATTTTATTTAATTTTATTTTATTTTATTTTATTTTATTTTATTTTATTTAATTTTATATTATTTTATTTTATTTTGAATTATATTATTTTATTTTATTTTACTTTATTTTATTTTATTTTATTTCATTTTATTTTTTTTATATTATTTTATTTTATTTTATTTTATTTTATTTTATTTTTTTTATATTTTTTTTTACAAAATATCTGACTAAAGCATTTAGAGCATAACACGGTTAATTCCATATCACGGACGGCTTCCAAACACGTTTTAATCAGTGAAAATTTAATTTAACTTTATTGAAATTTATTTTATAATTTTTTATTTTGTTTTGTTTGATTTTTTTGTTTTATTTTATTTTATTTCATTTTTTCTCATTTATTTTATTTTTATTATTTTTATTTTATTTTATTTTTTCTTTTTAATTTAAATTTTATTTACTTTATTTCATTTTATTTTATTTTAATTTATTTTATTTTATTTCATTTTATTTTATTTTATTTTATTTTACTTTATTTCTTTTTTATTTTTTTTCATTTTTCAATTTTTTTTTATTTCATTGTATTATATTTTAATTTACTTTGCTTTATTAAATTTTGATAAATCTTATTAATATTTTTGTTTTTCAAACGTTCGAAAGCTATAATTTGCCTAGCCGCCTTCATGTATCATTTTATGTATGTATATATTGATTTGCATGTAAAAAAAATGTGAGCTTAAACAAAGTGTATTTTTATTTATTAGTTTCCTTTTTTTAATTTATTGCATTTCACTGAAACATAAATATGTGGGAAGCATATTAATTAATCTTATACAGTGGTCTTCACGTTGTTCGCTAGGTTTTGAATCTTTCTTTCGGCATATCTATAATATTTTGATAGCATGGAAATGGAATAGTGCATATCCTCAATCAATCAAAAGCACGTCAGAGGTATACAAATTAAAAAGTTTAAGCCTCCTCAATCTTAATTTATTCAACTTACTACACTGAGTCTGCTCATACGGCGTTCACGGTGGTAATTACAGTGAAAGGCTTCTTGAGAAGTCAAAATTTTCGAAAACTATTGGTACTTAATTCAAATTTAAAGACTTCAAGACGAGTTGATGACCCTTATCAAATCTTAATTCGGTAAGCTAAATTTATCTCCCTCCACAAAAGCCCAGCAACCAATCGATACTTGAATCATATGCGTACATTAACATGAACCAAGTCATTCATTCATATAAGGACTTCTACTAGCAAAACTCATAAACCTAGGTAGCTTGGTTAATTCTCGAACAGACACACTACTTTAATTTCAATAACACAACATGAAGCCAATAACACGCATCCTTAACAACATTCATGCGTTAACAACCTCAGCCATTGACTCCGCAGCTGTCAGTTCGTGAAAGTGGGTTAGTGTGTGAGTGCACGAGAGTTGTGTGTGTGTGTGAAAATTTAGTATACTATACGAGATGCATCAACAGACTGTATGCTTTTGGGTTCGCTTTTTCCCTTGCCTGCGAAATCTTTTTATTTTCTCTTTTGCCTTCGCTTTGTTTGTAGCATGTCATGAAGCTGTGTTTAATTAACGTGCTTTCAATGCTTGTAACTTTGCTGTTTTTGCTGGCGTTGAACCGCTACAAATTAATGGCACACAATATATATATGTATATGCATATATGTATGTAAAAGTACATATATGTATAACAAAAAAAGCAACAACTACGCCGGTAGTAAAAGTAACAAAAGCGTAGCATATTTCACGTGCCACCAAACATGTCGCAGGCAATGGCGCATACAAAATGTGTGTGTGCGTGTTTTTGTGTTGCTTACGGTACCAATTTTATATAAAACAAATATAGATCCACTTCCACATGCATAAATACCATTTTATACATTCTTTTTTAAGGCGTTCATATAATGCAACTGAGGTTGTTCGTTTTAAGTAGAATTTAATTAAAAAATTATTTGATTTCTCTTGACAAATAAACCTTTGTGTTAAATACTCCTTTGGATTAAAGTACGCATGTGTGGTGGTTTGTCAGTACTTATATTTCATGTGTACTTGCTGTTTTAATAAGAATATAAAAACCATAACTTTTAAATTGTGCAAACCTTGGAAGTAAATTAATAAGAGATTTTTAAGGAGTTTCTTTAATTATGCCGTTCTGAGGGTTATATCAGATTATAAATAGTAAAAAAAATTTTTTTCGATTGTTATTGTGTGATCCATTTTGTTTTTGTAGTATTACCCTCTATTTCGTTTAACACAGCATGATAACAATAGCATCGTTTGTAAGCTTATACACCTGAAAACCTTAATTTATCGAGTTTATGGCTTAATTCATGCATTTTTTTTATTACTAACTTTTATTTAAGAAAAACATACACGATATTATATACATATACAATAGTAGTATTTTAAGTATTGCTCGTCCAAAGCTGTAACATTTTGCCATTTTTCTGGCAATTTGTGGACTCCATTTCAAAAGAACTGCGCCTGCATGGCGATCAAAACGGCATTTAGCCATTTTTCGCTACCTATACTCCAGTGAGTGCTTCTGACATCGACCGGAACAAGTGGTAGTCATAAAAGGGCAAGGTCTGGACCATAAGACTGTTGAGACAAAACTTCGAACTGTTTTATAAACAGTTTTTACCTGTACTACAACCTGAAGCCGAGCGTTGTCATGTCGAAAAAATTTTACCTCGTTCCTGCTTGCGAATGCCTTATTGGTGAGTTCTGTCGGTAGCATTTTTAATGCAGTACGCTCGTAGATATTCGGATTTGTTGTTAATTTGAAGAGGCTTTACGACGTTTTGTGTTTAGAATTGTGATAATGAATCCATTTTGCATCACCAGTCACAAGTCGATGCAAAAACAATTTTTTTTTTGTAGCGTTCCACTGCTCAAGAAAAACTTCTCCCAAAAACAATTTTTTAATTAAAAAATTTGATATTTGAATAAAAAAAAATTTGTGTTCTTTAATAATAGTGAAATCAAAAGTGTTTAAAGGAAATTTTGAATCAAAGTCATTCTTATAAATTACAAATTATTTTTTTCGCCACACAATTAGTCTGGAAACTCTAAGAAACCTAAGAAAATTTTTAAACTGATATGATTCAAAAACTAAGCTTTCTTTTCAATTACTCAAATTTTAAAAATATATTGCAAAATCCTGCTTCTATTAATACTAATATTTTGAACTTTGTAATTTTTAGGTACTTGCTGATTCTGAAAATTTTCTTTTCAAAAATATATTTTGAGCTTTCATGTCGTTGCTAGGCGCGCATATACACACCCACAAAATACGTTTTGAAGTCATTTGCAAGATTTAAAGTTTTTAAAGATTTTGAAAATTTATCTAATATGATCTGATATTTTATTGGTGCAACTAAAACACGTTAAATCCATTCATTTCCTGGCGTTTCTTTAAATATTTTAGCATCTTCAGAGGCTATGTAAAATATTTTGTTTTCAAACACTACTAATACCAATTTCACATTCATTATTACCATCAGTAGGGTAGCTTAATATAAACTGGCTTATTGCACTGATATCTTACTCTTTTTGCCATAGGCATCGCTTAAGGATTATAGCTGAATTAGCCGTTCGGCGGCAAATGCTTCTCCACCTGATCCTTCGGTCGGGATGAAGGTCGTCCTTATCTGTTTCATCCGTTTCCACCAGCAGGTACTTAATCGAATACCTTTAGAGCTGAAGTATTTTTGTCCATTCAGACGTCGTGATTTAGACAGCCTTTGCTGAAGTACGATATTCGATGTTGGCAATACTCATTGACTCATTGTCTAAATTAGCACTTGTTTTCAAAAGTGATTCTGCATCCGATTTGCACGCTAACATTACTGTTGGTGTTAATGCTGGTTCCAGAATGGACGAAGTTATCAACCGTGACATGCCAGCTAAGACGCAAATGCGCTGACTGTCTGTCTGATGAAAGGATATAATAAGAAAACCCATTTGCTTCGCATCTTTATTCAGTTTAGAGAAAGAAAATTGCTATAAGCTTGATGATGCCAACGGTATCAGCAATTGTATGCTCTTTTAAATGATTGTACCTTTCCTACTTAGTTCTTCAATATGTTTTATTTGCTCCAGCACTCGGTTGAAGGAGTCACACGATAGAAAAACATTCAATCTGAGACCTCCTTTAATATCGAAAGGCTCGGAGTGAGCTCATTCCTAATTATGACCGCGCTTTTACTGTTGTTAAGCGGCAGTATACATAGGCGTACAAGTTTCGCTGCGACACCAAAATCAGTTATGGTAACATACTGGCCGCTAACAGGCGAATGCTAATGTTGTGTTAAAGTATTTTTTTTCTGCCAATAGAATTAAACATAATACCTTTGAGGTCACACGCATATATATATATTATATTATTACTTTTTATAAAAAAAAATATTTTACAAATTCCTTAGGAATATCTCCTTCAAAAAGATATTAATAATATTAATAGAAAATATAATTAAATATTTTGTTATTTTTTACATTGAAAATATAAGAGTCAGTCCAGTAAGTCCAGTCAAAGTGGTGGTATCTAGTGTAATTTTTACGAAAGCTTTTACAAAAACCAAAATATGGTGAGAATTTAAGCATCTGTTATAAGCGACCTCCAATCAAAAGTTTATAATCAATTATAACGGCATTTATGCACATATAAATAATAAATGATTTGAGACCAAATGAATATCAAATTATAAAGAAGTAATTCATTACTTCTATACATATATATACATTTACAGTTAATATTGTTTGATTTTTCAAATATTTAATTACTTTTCTGTAAGCTTTTATGACCTTGAAAAATAAAACAAATTTAATAAAAACATATTAAGCTAAATTTAAAATTGATCAAAAAATTTACCAAAATTTAAAATTCTTTGTATCAAATTGAACACACAAACAAATCGCATATAAGCTGACTTTAATTTCTCTCCAAGTGCGCTTTGCATCGTACATACATGCATACAAATGAGTGGAATTTAGCTCTACGTGTGCAATGTCAAAGGCTACTTCTTGCCTTTTCGGCAACTCTGTGAAGTGGCATTCAATACAAAATGACAAATTCGATTTTCAATCAATACAGTTTTTCATCTTTCTTCGTCAATCGATGGCTTTTTAGTTGCGCTTTGAACCATATATCCTTCCTTTATGTCTTCCTTCCTTTCAGTTTTCCGTTTTTCCGCTTTCTGTTCATCCATTAACTGTACTTGCCTCTCACTGTAAGCACTTAACGACGCGCTGCATGTTTACTCACGCACTCAAAATATTGTCGGCAAGCGCAAATGTAATCAAATGCTTGAAAAATCGAACAATTTACTAGTGGCCAACAAAAATCGGGCTAAGCAAGCTGGCGGTGCGGTCTGTCTGTAGCAGACACAATCAATTTTTTTTTTTGTTTTTTTTTTTTGCCGTGGCCGCTATTGACCAGCAGCAGTTGCTGCGACACTTTACAAAACCGTCGCCGGTTGTGAGATAAATATCAGGGCAGCCAAATGGTTTTCGTGTTTTATTAGTTTCCTCCTTTTTCGGCTTTTATGTGAACTTAGGAGTATATGGCTCGTAAAAAGTTATGCCAAATTGAATTGATGATATTTGTATGAGTAAGTATTAGGTTTATTAAGTATGGAGGATAAGTTGATTTTATTGGCTATAAGTGGTGTGGATTTTGACTGTTGGCTCTTTGGAAGTGGGTTGCTGTGTGTGAGTGAAAATTTTGTAAAAATTATTATTTGTATTTAATCGAGCGTGGCAGGCGACTTTAATGGACAAATAAAATACATTTTTTTGGTTATAATATTGGTTTAATAAAAATATTTAATGAAAATATAAAAACATAAATAATTAAGAGAAAAATAGTAGAGAGACAGAGAATCAAAGAATTAGAGGGAGAGAGAGAGAGAGAGAGAGAGAGAGAGAGCCAAGGCTCATAGAAGACAAGTTACGTCAACCATTGACGTCACCGAATCTACTTTGTGATATTTATTTATATTATCATCAAAATGTAATTTTTCATTGTTTAATGCGGCCTGTAATCGTTTGTGGTTATAAGTGAATGAGCTTTATTCAAAATATTCAATTTATATTACAACAACAGATTACATGGCAGATGTTGGCTCAGTGGTAGAGTAATCGCCTGTGGCGTTTGAATCCGTTGGTTCGATTCCTCGCAAAAAAAGTCTGATGAGGAGATGCGGATGATCTCAGAAACAGCTGTCACTTCTACCAATTTTTCTCTGTTGTATAACCAAATATTCAATTCAAGAAATTCTAACCAGATAGGCTTTTGAATAAAACTCATTCACTTATAACCACAAAAAAGTAATTTTTTTATTTAAAAAATATATAAGAGAACTTAATAACATAAATATCGGAATAATATAATAATATCCAAAATCTCAACATAAAACATATAACCGAAGTAAACATCAATTATGTAATAAATATTTTAATAATACTTTATTTTAAATTATATATTTAACCTTCTTATGATTGTTAATAGTTTTCTCAATACCAAAACTTTCATCGCAAAAACGTATATCAATAAATTTAAAATAAAAAGGTAATACTCGAAGATGACTCCGCATGCTGCTATATCATAACTTTGTTTTAGTTTTCCAAAAAAATTTCATAGAAATCGCTTACACAGATTTTGTTCGAATTTGTGTACATAATAATCCACTTCAAATTTTTTCACCACTTTGAATTTTAATATCTTTCATCCGTATTATATGACAACAAAAGTTAGAGTTTCTGCTTTTGGTAATCAAAAATTAATTTTTTCGATATAATACTATTCAGGACGTGTTTCAGTCAAATTGGTTTTTATTTTAAAATAAACCAATGCAAGCCTTTGCAATTTTATAGTGAAAATATTAAACTGTTTTATAGATAAAGTTATACAGACTTATTATAAAATCTTCAGCAAATCTCAAAATTGAACTAACTTCATCATTAAACATATGATTTTACTCTTGTCATAACTTTATATCCTATAAACATTGATGGAGAGTAGTAAGCCCTACTTTAAGCAACTCATTATGATAATTCCTATCTGTAAGCAAGGTAACCGACTCATTTGGACACAAATTTCTGACTAAACTAATAAAAAATCCAGAATTTTTCAATTCGAATTAACAAATTTATACCAAGGAAAACCTGAATCGTCAAAAAACACATTTTCTGAAATTGCCTTCACTTCTCGCTGCAAATTCCCTTTTATGACATCTGTTGACTGAAATTGAATACCTTGAAGTAGTAATATGTGTATTGAAAACAAATCGTCTGTTTTCACATCATGTGGTGGATCGTGACCGATCGATTTTAATAGTCCTTTTTTTTTGGTTTCGGTGTTGAAAGACGATATTTAAATTCCTAAACAATAGCATCTCTTCGGAAATAGGAAAAGCTCATCGGAAACTGTACCTGGCGAATATAGAGACTAACGCATCGCATCAGTATAGTTTTTCGCCAAAAATTCAGGTTATCAATATCTTGAACTGTTTTGGAATGATTCATGCAAACGGCGCTGAACTTATAAGTAGTATGTTCTCTTTATTGACCATTTAACCTGTTGGCAAGAATTCATGATGCACTATGTCACTAAAATCAAAACGCACAGTGAGCGTAATCCCATCGTTCGACCGCCCTTTTCTTGACTTTATCGGTCTTGGCGAGCCAGAATCCCTGCACGTGATGATTTAGCTTTACTTTCGATACCATTTCTGTAAACCCATGTTTTGTCATCTCTTATAATACTTTTCTGTAATTATTTATTCATTGAGTGACTGCTGAGCAAACTCCGATTTTGGTTCAAAGTTCAGTAAATATTTTAATAAATTTTTCTGCCACGCTTTCAGCGTATATATATGAATAATATCGTCTAGAAAAAATCTTAATTCGAAAAAATTTACTTGCAAAATTATTGTCAGTATTTTTAGTTTATGAATTATGACAGATTTTTATAAATTTATTAATGATATTGGCTGTAAATGCCTCGTGAAACTAGTTTGTCCGCCTATGAGCAAGGAATAATAATAGGAATGCATGAAAACGGTTCCAAAATATGAGGTATTGCAACAAGACTAAACCAGGCTTGCATTTAAAAATTTCTGAAAAAAATCTACTAACTATGGTACAGTGCAAATGGTAAATTCGACGTCTAGCTCATTCGGGCCTACAAGTAATCAGAAATAGAGTTGTTCAATTTGTATTGTAAACTGAATTCCTTAACAAACCTTCATCATATCTAAACAAAAGCTATTGGAGCGGCATATCCGAGCTGGTTTCGAATTTTCGAATAAATTCTAATTCTGGACCAAAAGTGCCATAATATCATATTTAGTTTAGATACGAAGGAAAGACGCATATATGATTCATATGCACTCGAATGAATGCCAATATGTAAAGGGTGTTTTTTATAGTGGTATAGAAGTTTAAGTTGCAATTAAACAACGATGGATTATTCGATTGACATGAATTTTATTTATCCGAAAGATAATCTTGTGGCATTACATTTTAAATATGATTTCTGGCATATGACCGCCACGGCTGGCGTGGATGTAGTCCAATCTGGACGTCCAATTTTCGATGACTTTTTCCAACATTTGTGGCCGTATATCGGCAATAACACGGCGAATGTTGTCTTCCAAATGGTCAAGCGTTTGTGGCTTATCCGCATAGACCAATGACTTTACATAGCCCCACAGAAAGTAGTCTAGCGGTGTTAAATCACAAGATCTTGGAGGCCAATTCACAGGTCCAAAACGTGAAATTAGGCGGTCACCAAACGTGTCTTTCATTAAATCTATTGTGGCAGAAGCTGTGTGACATATTGCGCCGTCTTGTTGAAACCACATCTCCTGGACATCATGGTTATTCAACTCAGAAATGAAAAAGTTAGTAATCGTGGCTCTATACCGATCACCATTGACTGTAACGTTCTGGCCACCATCGTTTTTGAAAAAGTACGGACCAATGATTCCACCAGCCCATAAAGCGCACCAAACAGTCAGTTTTTCTGGATGTAACGGTGCTTTAATACATACACTTGAGGATTACCTTCACTCCAAATGCGGCAGTTTTGTTTGTTGACGTAGCCATTCGACCAGAAGTGCGCTTCATCGCTAAACATCGCTAAAATGGACGTAGTGCGCGATACGTTTTTCGCACAGAACCATTATTTTCGAAATAAAATTGCAATATTTGCAAGCGTTGTTCAGGCGTGAGTCTATTCATGATGAATTGCCAAACTTGACAGCTGTTAAATCGGTCACCATCTTGAAAAGTAATGCCAACTTAAAGTTCTATTCCTCTATAAAAAAAACACCCTTTATATGGAGCTTTTAAACAGGGAGCTAATCGAATTTTCTTGCAATATTTATAGCGATTACTGGATCTAACAAAATTATAACGCCTGCAATTTGCAATTTTTGTTATTTAAATTTTTTTTTAATTTTCTCTCTGTTTTTGAATTGAATTGTTACTACTGTATGAACTTTTTGAGGAATTACTACTTATTGGATTAATAAAATTGTTATGCAATTTTACACAATATTAATTTGGTCAGTTGTTTGTTGTCCAACTTTTTTCAGTAATATTTTTTTCTCTCTCAAATTCCGTAAGATACTTACATGATCTTCCAGATATCCATGTGTTTCTACAAAAAATAAACTATTATATTATATTACTTTATATTTACAGTCGCAAACAAAAGAAAAAACTCAACTTTAATAATAAATTTGTGTCTATTTCTTTTTGTAGAGAATATTCATTTTATTAAAGTTATTGTGATGCGTGTGCCAACTAACCAACAGTATTAGCTTCTGGCACTCTAGCATTAATTCAAATTGGATTTGCCAAGTTTTCATGTTAATTGTGTGAGAAATCAAAAAGCTTGCTGGCTTTGTCAAAAACTATTTAATACAAACATCTACTTACATGCATACATACATACATACTTTTATATTCAACAAGCATTTTCACAAGTAAGTTAAATTGTGATTTAATCTGTAGATTAGTAAAATGTCCTCGAAGCAATTGTTAAGCTTAACAAGTAAACAACAAAGATTGGATTATTAGCTGGACCGCTGCTGGCATTCGTTTGATATTCACGCCCGCTGCTTTTGCAACAACAAGCAACAACAAGCAATAATCTTTAAAGTTTATTTTAAGTAACAATTTCAGCACGCTTGGTTCGTGTCCGGTGGTATGGTAAACAAACGCATTTTGTTCATTGTTATATACAGAATATTTCAGATTTTTAACCAAATGCTTTCGAGCGTAAAACAAATGTCGAATTTAATATACATATAGTTTAAGTGACTGCAATATTATTTTCAAAGTAATCTTATTATATTCATTTAACGAACTTTTAACTGAACGAAACACGGACTAAAATTGAGGTATATACAGATCAGCTGCAAAACAGGTCAAATGATGTATCTTGGAAAATCTTCTTTTCACTTCGCCTCATGAGAATATACTTAAACATACAAATATGTGTATATGCATTTATATAATTGCAAGTACTACAAAAATATAAGCATGAACTTCAGACAGTACGGCAAGCAAATCAAAAATGCCATTATTATTCTCTTTATATTGTTATAAAAACATCATATAATTTTACCTATTTATGAGCAAATATAAAATATCTGCATGAAATAGAAATCTGACCACAAATTTTACGTATTAATAATAGTAATCAAGTAAATGAATGGAGGGATTAATATGACATTTTTCATGACAACGGGCCATTTGATTGCAATTTACCAAAAGCACTTGCAAAGAAATAAAATGAATATAAATGTAAAAAAAAAATAAAAATAACTAAACGGAAATAAAAAAATTAATTAAATATACAATAAATAAAAAATACGAAATAATAAAATATAAAAATAAAGAAAAATAAAATAAATAAATTAAATTAAATTAAATTAAATTATATTAAATTAAATTAAATACAATAAAATTAAATTAAGTAAAAATAGCGGCTAAATATTAGCGCACTTAATAGTTGTTGGTTAGTAAAAAATTGAATAATACAACAACAGATTACATGGCAGGCGTTGGCTCAGTTGATAGAGCACTCGCCTGTGATGCCAGAATCCGTCGGTTCGATTCCTGGCAAAAGAAGTCTGATGAGGAGATGTGGTGAAAAATAATATTTCTAACAAAAATGGTCATTTGAATACAGCTGATTTTACTTATAACCAAAAACAATACCGGCCGCATTAAACAATCCAAAATTAAATTCAATTAGCAATATTATTTAGATTAAGATAAAATTAATTAATATACATAAAAAATAAAAATTTAAAAAAAAATACTATGACGAAACCAAATTTTAAATATATTAAATAAAATAAGAGTTATTAATTGAACGAGCTATATATTAAAAAGAAATTTAGTTATTTGGAAACATCAAATAATAATAAAAAAAACAGAAAAAAAACAAGAAAATAAAACCAAATAAAGAAATAAATTAAACAAAATTAAAAAAAAAAGTTTATAAAAAATTGAACTAAATTAAAATAAAACAAAAAATTATAATATAAAATAAATAAGATTTTAACGAATAAAATAAAACGAAGTTAAATAAAATAAAAAAAATAAAATTATATTAAAATGGAGAACATAAAATGAATTAAAATAAAATAAAGATTAACAAATCAAATGAAACAAATATAATAGAATAAAATAAAAAATAGAGTGAAAAATATATAAAAAATTAAATAAATTAAATTAAATTATAACTTTATAGAATTAAATAAATGAAAATAAAAATTGTACAATAAAATGGGATCAAGTTAAATAAAAATATTAAATCATATAAAATAAAATAAAATAAAAAAATATAAAATTAAATTAAATACAATTAAATTAAAGATATCAAAAATTATAAACTAATATAAAAAAATAAATAATTAGTATTTACATAATAATAAACATATTTAAAAAAAAAAGTATATTAATAAATAAAATATAACCAAAAAATAAAATTAAATAAAAATAAAAATTGTAAAATAAAGGAAAATAAAAAACTAATACACATATTTTAGTAGGGAAACCCACGATGCTAAAAGGGGATTTACTCGAGCATCATGAGACCTGTTAAGTTGAGAGGCTTAGATAGTAAAAAGAAAAAAATGTTATATGTGGGGAGAGCGGCTATTGGTTTTCAAAAATGTAAAAAAAAAAAATAATTGCATGGACATACTCGATAATCTGATCTTATGCATGATGGAGGTAGTCGTAAGTAAGGGTTGAAAATGAGAAGAAGAAAAAGTTTAAGGAGCGCGTCAGATTTTCTAAGGGAATGTTAAGTGTACCTAAAAA
Organism: Neoceratitis asiatica; assembly: GCA_030068015.2. Classification (NCBI taxonomy): domain Eukaryota; kingdom Metazoa; phylum Arthropoda; class Insecta; order Diptera; family Tephritidae; genus Neoceratitis; species Neoceratitis asiatica. Next base: position 30,885,145 of record CM061528.1, read on the forward strand.
AAAATTCTCTCATCTAATAATCTGACGATTTAGATGTAACGCAAACTCGCGGCTATTATTGCAATGAGCTAAAATATTCGCGATTTTGAAATACTCTAGCGTTTCAGATTAAGATATAAATGGTTCATCTTTATGTTCTAGACGTGCTGTCTCAAAATCTGATGATTATCTGGAGGGATTAGCCTAATATGATAATTTAAAAAACAAAAATTTTATTTTTTGAAATCATTGAACTTAATTGATTGAGATGTACCAGCAGCCGCAGTAGATGTGGAGTCAACAATAGCTTGTGATATGGAGTATTCTTCTAAAACAGGAGCATGTGATTCGGAGCTATTCCCAGAAACTTCCGATGCATTGCCACGTTCCACTACACTTTGCTGCTCTACTGCTGTATACGATTTACAGTACTGTGCGTGATATACTCCATTTAATGATGATGCTATCAAAAGTTCAAGATTACCGGATTTTCGGAGAACCGATTTGCCACGACGATATTCTAAAATATTTACACATTTTTGTAATGTTTCTAATGCAAATTAGATTGTTTTTTTTTTTTGCAAACACCACCTCACCTTGCGCGTCAAAATACACACTTTATGTTAATATCACTCATAGTTAATATTTTTAAACTTTAATTCACATAAATTATTTTGAAATAACAAAATAAGTCAAAACGTTAGAAATACTATAATATAATGCCACGAACGACCTGTGTGATCAGTTGTAATGATGTCATGGCAACAGAAACCAGAGTGGGAACTGAGTTAGAGAGTAATAGATAGAGAACAAATGAGACAGGAATAGGAACACGGAGAGGAGAATATAGGCATCACGCAGCTGAACGTATTAAACTTTATCGACTAATTTTTGTTATTTCGGCTTGTAGAAATCGTCAGATTATGTATTTTTTGTTCACCTTGAATTATTTCTTTCAAACAAAAACAAAATCATCCACGCTCGAGAATGTCGAGATGTCGTTGAGCTGACATTTTTTTACAACTTTGCAGCCGTTCCCATTCCTTACGGCACTTGCAAATGGTCAGATTAGGGGAATATACACTTTTCAGCATGTAATTAACTCATCCTACCTTAATCTGGCGCGCTCGAGAATTTCTGATGATCAATTTTTTTTTTTACTTATCTGATCATTTATCCTTGACGGGCTATATATATAGGACTCATATTTGGTGGAGGTACTTAACTGGGTACAAGGTTTCCGCTTGTATATTAATCTGCCACACTTCAGTAAATCCCAAAATATCCCCTACTATTGTAAGATTACAAAGCTTTCTCTGCTACCGCACAAATTATCGAAATAGTGAAATTAAAACTCAAATAAAAAATTTATAAATATTTATAAAATTAAGTTTTAAATAAATGAAATGAAATTTGAGTTAATTAAATTAAATCAAAGGGAAAATTAAATAATAAAAATAAGACTAATTAAGCATAAAAAATAATGATATTAATATAAAATATTAAATTAAATAAAAATTATAAAATAAAATAAAATAAACAAAAACATGATACAATAAAATAAATAACCTAAAATAGGAAAATCTAAATAAAATTAATTAAAATATAAAATTATATAATGAATAATAAAAGGATAGAAAGAAATGAAATAGAGAATAACAAAATGAAGTCAGAGAAAATAAAATGGACAATTAAAAAAAATTAAAAATGAAAAAAAATATTAAAAGAAAATTAAAAAATAATAAAAATTAATTTAATTTTAATAAAATTAAATTGAATTTAAAAATAAATAAAACAAATAATATAAAATAAAATAGAATCAAATTAAGCAAAATTAAGCAATATAAAATAAGACGCAAAATAAACAAAAAATATTTTATATAGAAAATAGAAGAGAATTATACAAAAATGAAATAGAATGAAATGAAAAATAAATTAAATTTAAAATAATAAAATTAAATAAGATAAAAATAGAAAAAATTAAGAGGAAAAATAAAAACAAATTGAAAAAATAAATTATAATAAATAGAAAAATAATATAAAATAGAAAAGAATTATAAAAAAAAATGAAATAGAATAAAATGAAAAATAAATTAAATTTAAAATAAAAAATTAAATAAGATAAAAATAGAAAAAATTAAGAGGAAAAATAAAAACAAATTAAAAAAAAAATAGTAAATTTTAATTAAAGAAAAAAATTAAATAAACAAAATAAAAATAATAAATAAAATAAAACGTAGTAAAAGAGAATAAATCATTATTAATATAAAATTAGTGAGACTGCTACACATATTAATTCCAATGCAAAAATTCGAATACCCAGCTCACTTCAATTTCTTTATGCATATATAAAATTGTTATTCTTGCTCAAAAAATGTACATAAATTTTTAGTTTCATGTGCGTAAATGTCATAAATACCGACATATGCACAATCCTCTTGACACATTTCAATAGAATTTGTATTATTAAGGTTTCGTGGAATTGAAATTCCATTATTTCAAAGAAAAAATATTGCATGAGGAAAAAAGCACCACGAACGCCTTACAGCACAAGAAGTAAAAAAAAGACGCATAATATTTTCACATACTTCATGCAATTATTATATAAAAACAAATAGAAAAATTTGAAAATAAGAAACCAACAGAAAAGTAAAATACATTTTGTCGCTTGTCACTTTTACCTTAAGAAGATGTTTTTCGTAAGCGTGTAAGTTATGTTTGAGTGCGCTTGCATATCCTTTCAACAATTTCATCGAATACATGCTTATATGTGTATATAATTCCGCCATATGAACCTTGAACATGTGTATACATATGCAAAAGTATTTGCGTAGCTGCATATTTACAAAGATCTGAGGTCTGTGAATGCTTGCAAGCTCATCTCATTGCACGTGCATATCTAACTCACTCCCTGGCAACACTTTATTTCATTTGCAACGTGCCGCAAGTATGCAAAGGTAAAAGGAAGAGAAAAAAATATATATTAAAAGGTAAAAAAACATAAACTCAGAAAGAAAAGCAAAAGTAATTGCATAGCTCACTGCCTCGTTAAGCGCATACAAATAGCTCGTGCAAAGGCTATGTGTCAACATACAGACATTGCGGCAGCGCGACTGAAATGTAAAGTAAGAAACATACAGACGAAACGACGATGCAGTGCAAGAGCATTCATATAAAGTTGAATTGCGTTTCGTTGCCACTTATTGTATATGCATATATATATCGTGTGTATATTTGCATTTACACGGTTGACTGGCGGTGCGCTGGCGCATCGCAACCTTTATATGCAGCAAACACACCTCTTTGCGGCGTTTCAAACGTTTTTGCATTTAAAACGTTGATATTTAAAGGTCTCGTTTGCATATGTACGGGTATATACATATGTATATATTATGTTTCAGCTTTCATTTTAACACTTTTAATGTAACGCAAACAAATACTTCCGCTACTTTAGCTATTTGGTCTGCTGGAAAGGCAAAGAATTGGCGTCTGCGAGGAAATTCGCACTTAAGGACAAAAACTGTTTGCATGAAAGATACATCAATAAATTAAATTGCTTGCATACTTTATAATATAATTTTGCTCGTCAAAAATTGCTACTTATAAAAAACAATAACAACAAGAGATAATATTTTCTAGATAAAAATGTTGTTAGACATAATAAATGGCTAAAAATAAAATGTGGCTTGACATAAACATTATTAGATACATATAAATTGTGATTTGCTACATTGTGCTATAAATCATAACATAACATATTGTTAGACATAAAAAGTTGCTAGACATAAAATATGGCTAGACATACAATAGTGATCAACATAAAATATCGCTTCATAGACATAACGCTCTAAAGTATAATATAAAATTTTCACCAATAAAAAATCTCGCTAAACAAAAATAGCTGCTCAACAAAAATGTATTTACCAAAAATGTTAATATTTTTCAAATTTTTTTGTAGTTACGTATGCTTTAAACTGTATTCAAGAACTTTTCTCTATCTGGAATTCCTCAAAATTAGTTTTTTCCTTTTATTTTTCCTCACACTCACTTGCAATTAAACTGATTGGGTTCGTCTGATGGCTTACTTAAATATTTGTTGTTTGGTTCATTTTGATATTTATGGTAGGAGTACTGTGAGTTGACAATTTTCTCAGGAACTTTACCGGTTTTTAACTCACAGCCAACTATCTTCTTTAGTTGAGCTGTCTGGGGTTGTTTCCGTTAAACCATATATGTATATAAACACTACAAATGAATGAATTAGTTGGAAACTGCTTAGAAACTAGTACACTAAGCATGTAAAAGTACTCATAGTCAGCCAATTTTATACTTTCATCACAAAAACTAGTATTTTGAACCAGAATATATGCTATATAACAAATGTGGATTCTAACAGAAATTTGCTAGTTTTATACTAGTTAAAAATCAGAATATTAAAGCACAGTTTCTAAATTAATACTTTTTTCGGTTTTTTATAACCAAATTTATGAGCTTTTTCAGTAAGTTAAAATTTTTTTTATTTTTTTTATTTAATTAGTTATCAAATCCAAAATCTCTTTCAATAAGAAAATATATTTTTTCAAATTAAAGCTTGCTTTTACATATTGGCTTCATGAGGTGCATTGAAAATTAATAAATTAATTAATAAATACTACCAAATGCGCGTATTTCGGAGTAGTGTAATTTTTTCACGCTATTTTAGTAGTAAACTAGTACCCTTCCAGTATGATACTTCACTACATTGAAGATATGCAAACTAACCAATCACTTTCGTATACATATATCATAGTATGTAACTGTTTGCACACATCTCATGCGTGTATTCGTCTGTATGCACACCTCAAATATTTGCATTTCCTTTGTCGGTTCGCGTCATTTTTTATAAAGTAAAGTTGGCGCAAATTATTTGTATGTATGAGGTAAATATTTGCAATGCCAAGGAAAATGTTTTTTTTTCTAATTTACACTGCAATCAGTCAAATTGCTAAAAAAAAAAGGCTTTGACAGTTTTTTCTGGGCACTAAAGGCTATGAGAAGAACCATTGAAAGTATTTATTAATAAAAAAAAAAATTGCTCGATTATACAGTGAAGCAATGGATGAACTTCTATGCACAAGTCACCTAAAGGTTAAGTTTTAAGAAAACTTGGTATAGGATAATTGTTCATTAATTATTTTTTTAAAGCTGTTTAGAATAATCTTTATGAAACTTTTATTCAGTAATAAATATTTTTTTAAATTAAAATATGATTTCTTTACAAAAAAAAAAGATATTTCTTTTAATTCAGCTCTTTAAGCCCAAATTCCGGATATAAATTAAAAACTTTTTCTCATTGCCAACCACAATATCGACCATCACTTGGTATAACAAATAATGCAAAAGTCAAATCAGTGACAGCATCATCATCGTGACAAACTACAAATGCCAAACACTGAATTAAACACAGTGAACGAGACAAGCAATAAACACCCAACAATAATACAAACAAAGGCAATACTATTATTTGCACTACAAAAACAATAATAGCAAATAGCAGGCAAACGAACGAAGAAGAAAAAAAATTGAATAATAAAAAATAAAGTGACAACTTGAAGTACAAGCGTAAGGCGAAGTGAGGGAGAGAGTGCGAACTCATGAAGCCACTGCAAACAAGTAAGGCAACAGTAATAGTAAAAACCGCAAACAATAACTTTCAAATACAACAAAATTGTATGCACATATTTATATGTATGTCTGCAGGTTTACTTGTTGTATGATGAGTACTTTACTTGTACTACAATAAAAGTTGCTTATACGCCATGGCAAAGTTGGTTGGCGCACTGCCCAAGCAAACATTAGGCACAGCAAAGTTATTTCATTGCTGCTTTAGTTTGGCTTTGGCCATTCGCCATTCGTATCTTGACTCATTGCAATTGCAGTCATTTGTTTAACAAATAAATTTGCAAATAGAAAAGTTTTATTTGTATTATTTTTATTGTAAATTTCTGTAGGCAGTGGGCAGGGAAGAAAGTGTACTTTTGGGGAGTAGAAGCAGTTTTAAAAATTTATTTTATTTAAGACTTCATGAAGCAATTTATTTATAGATTTGGAATGATGATTTTAGATACAAGATCTAAGCTCTTAGTTTGCTAATAGTGTTGAGCTAATTTGGTGTATATAATTATATCTAATATATAAAATTCTCGTATCACGGTATTTGTTACCAAACTCTTCCGATTTTTATATGAAATTTTGCATGCCTGGTACGTCTGAGAATCGGATAATATCTATTTTTAATACTGGGAAATATACTTGGGATGAACTTATTCGAAAAAAAATTATTTATGTTCTATTTTCCTGAAATTCGGCGCATTGTAAGCTTTTTGCTTAGGTTAAGAGGTACAATACTCTTCTCTCCGGAAAATGTGCGATACACTCGAAAAATTTGGTACTTATGGATCGATTCACTTAACTACCGATCCATTAAAAAAAATATATAAATTTGTGGTTTCATTTGGTTGAATTTTTATATGATATGCCTAAATGGCATTCTTTTGTTTCCGGAAATTTAACATGAACCGACAGTTGAAAAAAAATTGAATGATTTCGATATAAAAATAGATCGTACGTAGATATGTTAGGTCTTTTTATAATTATTTGCCATACCAATTAAATTAAAAATTTGTAAAAAATATAAAAAGCCAAAACAAAGCTTGGACAGGTCTGCTAGTATATAAAGGGTGATCCATTTTAAGGTTGCCTACTTTTTTAAAGAAAAAAAACATCGAAAAATCAAATATTTATTATTATTCGAAAGAACATTTTTTGGCATTTAGTTTTTGACAGCTTGACACGACTCACGTGTGAACTGTCAAAAAAGGCTATTGAAAAAAGTACCTATTCTTGGATCACGCTTTATATCAAATTGGCGCTTTGTAACCACTGAAGCGATTTTCGTCCAAGCTCCTCCTCTAATTTACGGTGTCCATTGTGATGGTTTTTCCAACAAACAGAGGAATATGAGAGAGAGAGAGTATATTTTAAGCCATCTCCGAACGACTGATGAATTTTTATAACGACCTTATATTTCATATCGGAAATACACACGGAGGGCCACCGTAATTATAAAAATTAATTTCCTATAATTTTGGAAACTTGAACTCGAACCCTGGCCTTCTGAATTGCAGTACACAATGCCAACCACTCGGCTCTTGCGGTCGTCATAACTACGATGTGAAAAAAGTATTATTTAAATATAATTCCGAAATTTTTGCTACAAATAATAACACAATTTATTATACGATGTGTGTTCAATAAATAACTAGAATTTTTTCAACCAAGTTTTTATATTTCCGTCTACATTGATGTTTTCACGTTCAAAAGTGTTTTTATTAGAGATTAAGATCATGTGGCAACACTTCTTTCAATTCCATTTATCAAACTCGATCGTTGAGATCACTTTTAGTTTTATCAGCGATGTACTTTTAATATGATCTATGATTATAAAAATATGACCTTTAAAGTTATATCTACTTTTAGAAGCAGAAAAAATGTTACAAGGGGCTGTGTCTGGTGAATACGAAGTGTAAGCAGGTGCATAATCGTAAAGCAAACGTTGTTTTTGGAGAGCCAAACCTATAGGTAATACTCCTTATTGATCTTTCGGATTGATGGAAGGAACTCATGATGCAGTTTGTTATTGAAATCGATTAGCACAGTGAGTATAACTCCTACGCTCGACCGACTTTATCGTGCCATAATCGGTCTTGGTTAGCCAGAATTCTGCCACTGTGATGATTAAGCCTTAATTTAGACTTCGCATTTCTAAAACCCATGCTTCTTCACCTATTATAATACAGTTAAGTAATTCTACCATCTCGTTGACTTCATTTATTGTCTCCTTAACAACTTTTATTTGCCACTATTTTTATTAAATTTTCAACAATTTGGGATCTCCTCTTTTACTCTGATATCAAAATTGACAGATAAGATTAATTTTTTACATAGTTCTCACTTAAACATTAATGATATATGATTCCGAAAATCAAAATTTCTCTAAAACAAGCAAGTAACTCGCTACTTCATTCCCTTTATGAATGAAATGGATTAAGGTAAAACATATTTTTTTTTATATTTCAACTTCATTAATCTACTACTACTGCTATTCCATACACAATGTAGTTGTTGTAAAAATCAAAATTAAATATTTCCACCGGTTAGTGTGCGCCGTTGAATGGTTCAGGCAGCAAATGAAAAAAAAAAAAAGAAATAAAAAATAAAACAATTATTATATATTAAAATCTACTTACAGCATCAAAAAGCTCTCTCTCTCTCTCTAAAATATGAAACTCATTTCAAAGTGTTTAGAAGATAAAGAAGAAACTCATTAAATAAAGCGCCAAAAATGCATTAGTAAATGAGTGAAAACAAGCAAAGCCATATAACAATAACAGCAAACAAAAATTCCAGTTGTATAAAGAGAATTTCATTGATAAACGCAAACAGTGCCGCGTATGGAATTTCAAAATAAAAGTCAACAACACAACAACACATAAAGGAATTGCAATACTTTTAAATTTCACATTACTCAAAATACAGAAAAAAAATCACCAACAAGACACCAGCAACAGTTACACTTAATTCAACAGTTGTGTGCTACAACGCCATACATCATACACACTCGTACATATATAAATTCCCAGTGGCGGTGAGATGACGCGTTTCAAAATAAAAAATCTCAAAATGCTCACCTGCTGCTGTCTCAGCACCTGGGTCGCTCTATTCGGTGTATTGCATTTGGTGCGTTGCAGTGAATTTCCCGAGCGTGAATGCTGTGACCTAACGACCACCACGACAGTTGGCCCGCTGCCAGTACCGCCAGCAGCGCTGCCCACAGACAAATCACAATCGGCCACTACTGCCGTGCAGACAATATCTGTCGGACGATCGGGTAAGTAAATAAGTGCATATATATGAGTATAACTGTAAATTACATATGTAATTGTAATAGATGTATTTAAAAATATGCACAATCATCCAGGTAGTATACTCGTATACTCGTATGTGAACCGGTGTTGACTGGCGCGAAAATTGAATTTGCATATGAATGCGATGATATGCCTAAAATATAGCTTGTATGTGCATATGTATGTACTTGTTTTTTCTGAAAATAAGCAGAAAAGTGAAACGTTGCTTAAGCGCAATAAACTACAAAATGTTGGAAAATGAAGTTTGTAAAAAAAAAAATTTCAAGCTCGTAATTATGCGAAGAGCCTAAAATGAATATAACATGGGAATTGCAAAGACTGCGAATTCAAATCATATGGTAGCTGAGTTCGTATTGAACTCAATTAAATACAAATCATAGAAATTTAAATGCGCAAAAGTCATTCGCCATGTAAATGATATTAACTACCTACACAGTTGGTGTGTTTTTTTTCATTTTCATGGTAAAATAATAAAAATCAAGCCTAAGGCCTATTGTTGCTTTGGCTACTTAGCTAAATCATAATTTTATATTGTAATAGTAGCTTTTAAATAAGTAAATAAATAAGTAAAATAAAAAAACAATATTTATATATCTTCTTCTTCTTCTTTGACGTTGGCACCGCTTACGCGATTATATCCGCATATCTATATATACAGTTCAATAAAGTATTTTTTTAAAGTGGCTAATTTTACATAATAAAAATTTTGTTGAAAAAAAAGTTATTATTCATTTTTAATTTTCTTTAGAATGAATAGATTTTTTTTTTACATTTTGAAAAACAAAATTCATTAAATTTAAAATTTTTAATTTTTTATTTGTTTACTTATTGAGAATTTTTTTTTTAAGAAACCGGGCTCTTCGCTTCAGGAAATGTTGATACTAAATTGATATCATTACTTCGATACAACAAGTTTGAGATATCTATTTATCACCGTTTAAAAAAAAAAAAAAAATTTACTCAACACCTCGACACATTTTTTCCCCTCAGGAGCTTATGAAGCGATTGATTTAAATTTTGGATATATTCTAGGTGATAATAACAGCTTCGAGGAAACATATTAAGAGAAATATCGGTTCGAAAGATTTAAAAAAAAAATCCGTGATTATGCTGAAAGGACAATTGTGACAGTTGTGGAGCATGCTGTTTTTCACAAGTATCTAATTCAATTTTCTGTAGTCTTATAAGGTTCTTTAACGAACGTCAAAAGGAAAACATTTAAAAACCATGTTTTTACTTTGCATGCGCATTAAATGGTGTGTTAACTTTGGCTCAAAGCATGAAATATAAGTACCATAAGGAAAAGAAGAAGAAAAACCACCAAAATTTATACTAATCGCATCAGACTCACTAACTGCGTTGATCTAGCTATTTCTGTCTGCTTCTTGGACGCAACCTAGTCCTCAGTTTTTGAGATATTTCAATCAAACTCGGCAGGCAGAATCATCTACACGTTTAAATGATCATTTGTCAGAGCCGGTCAGCATACATTCAACCAATTTTTCTGATTTAAAATTTTGGGCCATAAGACCGTCAAAAAATAAGCTACCTAAGAATGCGAACTTTGTTATAGCACACACACATAATAAATTGCATTTTGGTTCTGAAAATCATTGAAATCACACGAATATGACATATAACTTCCACACACCGATATTTTCAGATGTGCGGTTTTGTCAAAACCCAGTCAAAAAAGTATTTAGGAGCATGAAATTTGGTATTATCCACGCATATTATGAATTACATGTTAGTAGTGAAAATCATCGAAATCTGAATACTATATAATATAGCCCTACATACAACCGATTTGTTCAGATATGGGTTGAAAATCCGCCAAAAATGCATCTAAGAGCGTGAAATTCGGTATTCTATTAACATATATTTAAGTTTATATTGATACCTAAAATCATCAAAATGGTATGTTGCAATTTGCAATAAAATTGATATTTACATGAAAAGTATAAAGACTTCGACATGGCCGAAGCCCTTCTTTCTTGTTTTTTATTTACTATAATTTTTTATTTTTAGGCACGTTTTAAATTTAATTGTTACACCTTTTTCTGTCAAAAGTTATTTAGAATAGTATATTATTGGGCTTTGCAACTGACTGATTCTTCACTTTATAAGTATGTTTGTCATGTATTAATTTTAAAATTTTCATAGCTGGCTTATTGTGTATTATGGTCTGCTTTGTTTTCAATACTGAAGACTAACTATTACCTACTAACTTAACTACTAACTACTAACTTAAGAACCATTCTTGTCTGCAACAAATGCTTCTCTTGAACGATACTGATACCTAATTTTGCTAAAAAGAGAAATGTAGGGTCATTTCTACCCTCATGACTAAATGTTACTCATACGGCATGGCAAGCTTGTTATTTTTATGATAGGTATTTAAGGATAAGCCGTTTTATGGTATAAGTACACTTTAGGTAATTATTCAGCAGAATAAAATACATGATAATTACGCTTACTTTAGATCTAAAAAAAATTTTTAATGCCAAAAAAATCAAATTCCTGCTACATTTAATTGAAGGTACTGCCCAAACTAACTTAAAATTAGAATTCAACAGGTTGAAAATGGCCTTGAAAGCTGGCATCTGGTGTAAAAAGTACTTTTTTTCTCTTCATTAGGGCTCAAGTGAAATTCGTCAACTGATCTCTCCGATTCAGTAAACAGATTTTTTTTCCCCATCATCCTTGGGTCTTAACTAGCAGGATATTTAGCAGAAATAATAAAAATAAAATAATAAAAATAATAAAAATGCTAATATTTTCTCAGATACAAATCGATAATATGCTGATATAATAACCAACTATGGTCGTAAAGATTTTAAAGTTAAAATAAATTAAAAAAATACTCAAATGACAGATAAAATTTGTTTGGAACAGAAAGTCAAAAAAAAAAGAACGACAGCAACAGAATATACAGGAACACTGAGACAATACTTGAAATACTGCTTTAAAATAAGAGTTGTTCAATTGTCGGCTAAATGGAGTATGTTGAGGGAGGCAAATTGTCGAAAGATTTTCGAAAGAGTGAAAAGAGGCTCACTACACATTCTTTCTTTTTTTTAAACTCAAATTTTTTTCTTTAATTGCCTATATTTAATAACTTTAAGTAATAATATATTTATTGAAAAGTATTTAAAAAATGCACGAAACCATTTTCTTATGCAACAAAGTTTTAAATGTTAAAATTTAAGCATTATTAATTTCAAAGCTGATCCAAAATGCTAAAAGTTTTTCACCTATTTGTGTAATTATTTGCATTATTCACTTACTTCACCCACACTCTCATATTTTTTTTTTAAATATAATAAAAAAATACTAAAAAGACATTTTGTTACACTACCCAACCACACCCACGCCACTGTCCAGTTACAAAGGCGGACTTTATTATTTTCTCTACAGCGCGACAGTGCATTCATTGTGCATCCAATTAATTAAGCATTATTCAGACTATCTCATCATGTGTCCACCTTTGACCTTCACTCAGGCTAAAACGTGTGATATAGAAAAAAAGTATTTTTAAATAGTGTAAGTTAATGTAAGCGTATCTGTAAAAAAGATATTCAACAAACTATTTCGCAAAGGCATGGTGTTAAATAGAAATTTCGCGCTGAATACATAAACTGCTGACGTTCATGTATTCACCGTTGCCATTAACGCGACTAGATTATACATAAAACCGCCAAAGTTGCAATTTTATGCATTTTTATAATTTAATTTTATCAGTTGAAGAAAGTTTGATTTTAAAAACAAATAACAACGAAATGTATTAAGGGTGATCCAAGTAGAGGTACTTTTTTCAATAGTCTTCTTTTGGCAGACTTACGCCTGAGCAACGTTTACAAATCACGCAATTTTATTACGAAAATTCAGTTCTGTAAAGAATTTTTTTCGCGCGCTTCGCTCAACTATGGTCAATATAATCGGCCTACTGTTGCTATTCGCAACACCATCACCCATCTTGAGACCCAGTACTCATTATTCAACCGAACAGACCACGTCCAGCACGCAGTGAAGACAATATAGCGGCCGAAGCTGAGAGTGTACACGAAGACAATGCAGAGTCGATTCGGCGCCATTCGCAGCAACTAGTACTGACGAATGAAATGACACATTTTGCGTCGAGATCTTAAATTGAAAACGTACCAACCACAGATTGTATAAGAACTGAAGTGGCGCGACCTTCCCAAGCGACATCGATTCGCTTTATGGGCTCTTAAAAAGTTCCAAGAAGATCCGACGTTTTCGAGCCAAATTTTGTTCAGCGATGAGGCCAATTCTGGCTCAATTGGTATGTAAACAAGCAGAATTGCCGCATTTGGGACAAAGAACAACCTGAAGAGATTCAAGAGTTGCCGTTTCATCCAGAAAAAACAACGGTTTGGTGTAGTTTGTGGGCCGGTGGAATCATCAGTCCATATTTTTTTTAAAATGATACCAGTGAGAACGTAATCGTCAATGGCGACCATTATCGCGCCATTATAACTGATAATTTGATGCCTGAAATTGAAGCTCATGATCAACACGACATTTGGTTTCAACAATACGGCGCCACTTCCCACACCTTGCATCAATCAATGGATTTATTGAGAGAAAGCTTTGGTGAGTAGATAATTTCACGTTTTGGCCACCAAGATTGTGTGATTTCACGCCGTTAGACTTTTTTGCTGTGGGAATATGTAAAGTCTAAAGTCTATGCGGACAATCTATGCGCTTCGATTCAGGTTTTGGGGCAAAATGTCACGCGTATCATTCGCCAGTTATCAGTGGAAATGCTCGAATGAGTCATCGAAAATTAAACACAATGGATGGACCATCTGAGATGTAGCCACGGCCAACACTTGAAAGAGATAATCTTCAAGAAATAAATGCCAAAAAATGTTCTTTTGAGTGATAATAAACATTCCCCATTAAATTTGAATTTTCTATGTTTTTTTCTTTAAAAAAGTAGGTAACCTCGAAAAATATATCGCTTTGATTGAAAAAAAATACTAACTTCACTATATATTCTCTATAACCACACTACATATTACAGTATTTAGCACACTCCGTGTGGATTTTATGCAAATTTTTAGCAGCCAATTTTTATTGTGCTATTTGTTAGGTTTTTTCGTATATGACCGACTGGCCATGGGGTTCAACGAAAAAGTTAAAAAAAGGCACATAAAAGTACCTAAAACATTTATCCTTTGACTTTTGCTCTCTATTTAATGCCATTTGTTCTGTTGTCTATTCGCTTGTTTGTTCGGCTTTATTTGGGTCTTTTGGTCATTTGCTTAACTGCTCGCCACCACTTGTTTACAACACTTGGGGGCACTCGACCAAAATTATACTTAAACTGCTTGAAATCATAACTATTCATGAGATGTTGCCGCAAAGTGGACAATATGTCAAATGCTATTCCTTTTTATGATTTCGCCATATACTTTGGTTATAAGGTTAACTTACAACTCAATTATTCATATTTCTCCTACTTTTTTTTCAAACAAAATTTTGCATTTTTAATAAATGCAATGTGACTTTCTCAACATGGAAATTTGGTACCCATAATTATCTGCACGCAAAGCACTTAAAGCCATTGAAGTTTTACCAAAAAACAGTTTTAATAAGTAAGATTAGTAGAAATTTGAAGGTTGAATAAAATGGAAAGAGAAATTCTATTTACATTATCTAGATTTAAAGTACGTATGCCAGGCTACAATGGCATAGTTCTGTTTAGAAGCCACAATGACCTCATATAAAAAGAGTTTGGGGTAGAGGAAAGAAATAGATGTCAAATTGTGTGGCCGCTGATTCTCCAAAGCCTTTTCTAATTGAACACAAAATGAGAGTCGAGTTGATCAAGCAAAGAACTCACTTAGACATATAGCTTTCTGAATTCATTTGGTGAGCCTTAAAAAAGCTACGAGATATGTGAGTTTTCTGCAGCTCAGCGGCACAATCGAAAAAGTCTTTCCGATGGAACTTGTGTTGCACGGTTATTAACACAGAGTTAGTGTCCGACGTTGCTACAGCTGCAATAACCATCAAAAGAGTAGAATACCATTATCTTTCCATGAAGGAGGATTCATCGCTGTCTTGTTATTATTTCTATATATATATGGCCGCTGAAGCGTTTTTCGACTAATTTTTTGTGTGTGTCTAATAAATTTTCCCTATAAATATGGGGACCTCAGTTTTTTTTAAGATATTTCCAAGCGCCTAATTAATTTTTATGAGGAGCTTTTTTTTTATGTCCGTAATACACTCAGAGGACTAATATTCCCAGCTGGAGAAGCGAGCGCAATTAGAAAAAATAATTCACTATAATTTTGAATGATGAACCAGGTCCCGAACCCTGACTTTCCGAATGGTAGTACGCTATGCTAACCACTCGCCGTTATGTTATTAAAGCCGTAATTATAATGAGGGAAAGCCGGTCTAGAAGTATTAAATGTCAAGATCATTTAGCATGCAATGCTGGTTATATCTACCTAGTAGCCTTGCGCGTGTTCCCATTTAGCCATACGACCTCCGCTATTTCATTGCAAATGCCAGTGTTAGATTAGTCAAACCGCGGACAGAATTGCTTATGATGCAGAGTTTCGTATGGTTAAAAGAAATCCACCGCTCGCCACCTCATTCGCCGTGTAATTGCATGGGATGTCCCAGTTTTTAGATATACATAGCATGAATGTGTAGCATTTCTTTGAGAGTCTGTGCTGAGTATTTCTGAGTACAATTTATCGCCACTTTTGGCATGAAGAGCTAATGGCAGCTGAACTTTCAGCAGACATTACAAGTATAATTGTCTTGCGATCGTGACTAGCCGCAACCTTTTGACAGCTACCGCGATTGCAGTAAGTTCTGCTTGGGTAACGCTGTAGTGACCTTGTAGAATCATACTCATACAGTTGCCAGTTGTCATGATTGCTATGGTCCACTGATCCAGAATGTTATTATTTTTCTATTCGTTTCTGTAGAGGATTCTATTTGAAAAAAGATTGCCAAAGCAGATATTGCGGTTATTGTTCTGGAAGTTGAAATAATTTAATAGTATCCCATACTAAGAATTCTAAAAGGCTGAGCTACATTCAATTGCTCGGTTCATGTTTTCCATTAAGGTCTAGCGGAAGAAAGTTGAGAAGAGCTTTCAAAGCTTTAGAGGTAAGCATGGAGGTTGCTTACGTGTATCTACCGCAGTATATGTGAAATTATTTGCCAGCGAAAAGTCCAATAGCCATCATATGTGAGCTGCATTCCGCTTCATCACACCCTTCAATATCTGCAGAGATAATATAGACAATTTTGTTCTGCATTAAAACGAAGTCTTCCTTTTTTTAACTTCTCTTAATGCAGAGTAGTACAAGTGTATGAATTTGTGAATGTAGGACAAACGATATTATTTATTTTCATTTCATGCACTCAAATGGTGAGTTGGCCTCAAGCATGTCCTCATACATGCACTCGTTATAATTTCATAAAATTTCAAATGTACGTACAGTTTATTAAGGTTTATGGCAAATAAAGAGAAATATTGTGAATACAAATGTGAAGAAAAGGAATTTCTATCAAAAGTACGATATAAGCTATAAAGAAAGGAGGAAATATCGATACACTCTTATACATATGTACAAGTATATATAAACACAATTTGTTGAGTATATAAAAGTTCAGTTATGCATTTAGTTAGAAAGCTGCGATGCGGTATTTGTGGTGGCAGCGTTCGGTTCATTACTGCACTTCATATTCTTATTTGCGTTCCTCCACAGCGCTCTACTTGTACATGCATACGAGTACAGTCCTATTTACAGCTGGTCAACATTTACCAATCGTGAGCGTTTGAAATGTGCACGTTTATTGCATGAATGCCTGCTTAGTTCAAGCATTGGCTATTCACTTTAGCAGTCACTCACTTTAGTTGTCCTCACAGTCGACGTTGTTACTGGCGATTTCGGTTGCATAGCATATATTTATGTATGAGCATATATGGCACTGCATATACGAATACATACAAGCATACAAAGCATGCCACAACTATTTGAAAATCGATCGATTTTTATTGCAATTCTGGCAAAACCAATGTATATACGTGGTTCGCCGCTTCTTGTATATTTTTATTGTATATATGAGTGCAGCAGCAATATACACACGAGAAGACACACAGGTACATACCAGCAATGTCCACGACCACCAACACGATCACGCCGTGCGCCGCAACTCAATAGCTCTCAGCCACTAAAACCGACTGCATTGCATTTCAAAGAAAATTAACTTTGAAGTGGTCATATTGGCGAGTTACACATACACATGCGCTACATACATATGTACAAGTACTTAGGTATTTATCGTTTTGTAATGTAGCGCATGTGGCCATTTCATGTACCACTACTACTACATATGCACTACTTTAATGCAAGCATAAGCAAGTGGGTATACAAACAGGTGCTTGAGTAAATTTATACATACTTATTATTATACATATACATATACATATATATATATGGTTATATGCGTTTGTATGCCATCACGTAGTATTTGTATTTTCGATTACGTGATGATAGTGCCACAATAATTCCTGTATTTTCATTGGTAGGCAAACAAACAAACACTCCGTCGTATTTACATACATACTTATATATATGCATTGGGGGCACAGCCAACGCTATGCACGTATGTATGTTTGTATGTAGTACTTAACTAACTGCATTGCATTATAAACTTATTTACCATTTGCACATATAAACTTGCTTTCATATAATGAATTTTGCACATTAATGCATAAAATAGTGTACAAGCATACATATATTTATATAAGTATATGTGTTTATGTGCTGTTCACCGCATCATATTTGCAAATATATGCAACCATAATTATATAGTAGAGTACGACAATATTGATTGCTTTACCAAACTGTCCCACTATTGAGTGCATACATACATATGCACTTAC
Source organism: Neoceratitis asiatica (assembly GCA_030068015.2). Taxonomy (NCBI): domain Eukaryota; kingdom Metazoa; phylum Arthropoda; class Insecta; order Diptera; family Tephritidae; genus Neoceratitis; species Neoceratitis asiatica. The sequence continues at coordinate 30,903,037 of CM061528.1, forward strand.
ATATATACATATATATGTATGCATATATTGATTATTTTGCAACTCTATTAACTCACTTGCAAATTGCAATTGAAATAAGTTTTATAATCATCTACTTCCGCTCAGCCTTTCCTTGCACTCAACACTATGCTAAATCAATTGCTGGACAGCAGTAATTAGGTGTGTATGTTTGTGGTGAAGCAAACTAGTTTCAAATTGACCCATGAGTGTTTGCAGTTGAATATAACATATCATAGGAGATAAAATATAGTATATCTTAGATCGTAGGCAAATAAAACACAACATGACGTAGCATAGCATAACATAACTTAACGTAGCGTAACATAATATTACATGAGAAAGAGTAGCTAAAAAATTACATAGACAGAATGTAACAGTAGTCTAATATTTTGGTAAATCATATCACAGCATGACATAACATAACGTAATTTGGCATAACATAGAATAACAATGCCACTAAAGGAAAATATGCACATATTCATCATCAGGCATCGTAGAAAAGTAAGACACAGCATTACATAGCATAACTTTACTTAATATGGCATAGCACAATATAATATTTCACAGAAAATCATTACACAAAACATGACATTGAGAAAATTTCTTATTACTTTGCTTACCAAAGGATAACATAAAAAAACAAATAAAAATTTAAAATTTAAAGAAACCAATAATAAAAATGAAATTACAGAACACAGCTCAACTCAGCTCTAGGTGAAAATATCTTTAATTTTATGCTTATTAAAATTAACGAATCTTACCAGGCCTCGAACTAGATAATTCATTAGGGAATATTTTCATTTCTGGCTCTTTACTATATAACGTTTCTTCCTAGCTAACTTTAATTTAGATCTTGGTTATTTCTTTCAAATTACGGTCGCCCTTCGGTCGGAAATGTTAAGCCTTCTAAGTGCATTTCCGACATGAAAAGCTCCTCATAAAACCCATCGGACGTTCAGAGGCATCTTAAAAGAAAATGTAGATTCCCCTATTTACTGGAAAAAATATTAAGATGTCCATAGCAAATTAGTCGAAAATCGCTTTAGTGGTCACAAAACACCAATCATGAAGATTGTTCTACCAAATTTACCTATATAAAAAATCTAACCTTATCCCATCTAATACAATCTCTATTAATTAAATTGAACCCACTGCCGTCTAATCTAGGTCAATAGAAAAAATATTCATCCTTATTTTACTGTCTAAAAAATCCAGGAAAACGCAGGAGTATGAGTAAGGACAAATCTGGTAAAGTTTTTCACCTCTAGTTTCTATAGCTGCAGCAAATGTCTACTATTTTCCACTGACATTCCATTCTCCACAAGCCATAATAACATAGTATTTGCTCACGTATGTACACTAATCATTGCACTAACTGTACATCGGCTACCTCTCTCTCTCTCACTTTCTCTCTCACAAATCTATTAGTTTATTTGGTATTTGTCGGTTTGCTTTTCAATTGAAATTTAATCGATATTTATAATTATTTAATCAACTCATTGAATACCACTTATCGATGTTGCAATAAAAAAAAACACAAATACACCGATGTACACACATATAAATAAAATACCTGCGAATTCAATACAATTTTTTTTATGAACAATGTGCTTTACATTGTATATGTCCATATAATTATCCAGGTTAACGTACTAGTTGATGGCTTATTAATGATTAAAAATGGCATTTTCATTATTATTCTTTCCACTTTACTTTGTAGTTTTTCCTTTAAAAGTTAAGAGCATAAAAATTTCATTTGGTTTTATATAAATATTCTCATATATGTATAATTGAGAATGTTTGAATTATATGAATTTGTGATAACAAATTATTCTGTAATTCATCTTAGCAATATATCAAATGGCACTATTTTCACTTGAAATAAAATAGAATAAGGGTAAAGTGAAATAAACTAAAAAAAATTTAATTTTTTTAAATTAAAACTAAAATAAAATAATATATATTTAAATAAAATAAAAAGAAATAAAAAAATTCAATAAAATTTAAAATAAATTCTTCTATAATAAAGGGTGATCCAAGTAGAAATAATTTTTTCAATAGTCTTTTTTTGACAGATCACGCGTGAGTCGTGTCAAGCTGTCTTGTCCTTTTTGGTTCATTTTGCATTTCCTCATGGAAAGACTTACGCCTGAACAACGTTTACAATCATTCAATTTTATTACGAAAATTCACGTTCTGTAAAGAATGTACATAATCGGCCTACTGAGCGTACTATTCGCAACACCATCACCCATCTTGAGGCCCAGCATTCATTACTGAAGAATATTCGACGAAATATACCACGTCCAGCACGTAGTGAAGAAAATATAGTGTACACGAAGATCGCGGAGAGTCGATTCGGCATTGTTCGCAGCAGCTCGGATTGATGTATGGAACAACTTGGCGTATTTTACGTCAAGATCTTAAATTTAAAGTATACAAAATACAGCTTGTTCAAGAACTGAAGCCGCTCTACCTTCCCTAGCCACATCACTTCGCTTCCAATGTGACCAGTCAAGGGTGACAATTATCGCACCATGATAACCGACTATTTGATGCCTAAAATTGAAGCACGTGATCTCCACGGCATTTGGATTCAACAAGATGGCGCCACTTTCCACACATCGCATCAATCAATGGATTTATTGAGAGAACACTTCGGTGAGCAGATAATTCCACGTTTTGAGTCGAAGGATTGGCTACCAAGAACGTGTGATATCACACCGTTGGACGTTTTCATGTAGGGATGTGTAAAATGCAAAGTCTATGCAGACAAACCCGCTTCGATTCAGGCCTTGGAGTAAAATATCGCGCGTACCATTCACCAGTTACCAATCAAATTGCTCGAGCGAAAATTGGACTCAATGGATGGACTATCTGAGACTTAGCAGCGGCCAACATTTGAAAGAGATAATCTTCAAAAAATGAATGCCAAAGAATGTTCTTTCGAATAAATAAATTTAAATTTTCTGTGTTTTTTTTCTTTAGAAAAGCAGAAAACCTCAAAATGGATCACCCTTTTTAGTTAATAATACAAATTAATAATAAATAAATTAACATAAAATCAAATAAAACAAACTAAAACAAAATAATACAAATTGAAAAAATTAATATAAATTATAAGATAAAATAAAGTGAAATAAAAGTAACTTAAAAAATAAATTAATTAAATATATTAAAACAAAATAGAAATAAATTAAATTAAAACAATTGAATTAAATTAAAAAAAGCAAGAAAGCTAATATAAGAAACAAATCAAATAAAATAAAATAAAATATTATAAAAAATAAACTTAATTAAATAAAGTAAACAAAAAAGGGAAAATTACAATAATATAAATTAAAATAAATATGACATAAAATAAAATAAATATGACATAAAAAAAGTAAACAAAAAAAACTGAAAGAACGGATATCTTCGGCCATGCCGAAGTCTATACCTTTCATGAACAATGCTTCTACAGAATGCCAAATTTCATGCTCTTAGATGTTTTTTGGCGGATTTTGGATTCAAAACCTCATATCTGAACAAATCGGTTGTATGTAGGGCTATATTATATAGTATTCAGATTTCGATGATTTTCACTACTAACATGTAATTCATAATATGCGTGGATAATACCAAATTTCATGCTACTAAATACTTTTTTACTGAGTTTTGACAAAAACCTCCCATCTGAAAATATCAGTGTATGGAATCTTTATGTTAAATTCGTCCGATGTCGATGATTTTCAGAACCAATATGTAATTTATTATGTATGTGTAATATAACATGTTCCTAGGTACTTTTTTCACGTATTTATGACCCAAAATTTCAAATCTGAAAAATCGCGTGTATATGTGCTATGTGGTCCGATCCGTTTGGTTCCTACAAATGATCGTTTAAACGTATAGGTGCATCGTCCTACCAGGTTTGGTTGAAATATATTAAAAATTGAGGGACTAGTTTGCATTTAAACAGACAGACTTTACAGGCGAACAAACGGACCTGGCTAGAGCTGAGCTCGTGATTCTGATATGGTTGGTGGGTCTATTTTTTTCCTTCTGATCCTTACATACTTCGGAAAAGTATAAAAAATTTATTTAGCTTGAAATTAATAATGTAAAATAATATGAAGAAAATATAATGCAAAATAAAATTTCAAAATTGAGTTTTGAACATAGTGATCTTTTGACAAATTTTGACGAAAAACTGAACAAATCGATAGTATGGGGACTGTATGATATAACCTGTCCGATTTCGATGGTTTTCATTAGCAATGTTTGCTTGAAGTTATATGTGTAGATTACCAAAATCCATGCTTCTAGATGCTTTTTCAACGAAATTTTGACCAAAGCTTCATATCTGAACAAATTGGACTATAAATTATGTATCGATGATTGCCAGTACCAATGTGCAGTTCATTATGTGTGTGTATAATACCGAATTTCAGGGTCTTAAGTACTTATTTGACGAATTTATTACCCAAATTTTTAATATGAAAAATCGGTCGACGTATAGGTGCAACAGACGGACGGACAAACATGGCTAAATCAGCGCAGCTCGTCATTCTGATGCGATCGGTATAAATTTTGTTAAGTGTTTCTGTTATACATACTTCGGTCGAAAATAAAAAAATTCAAACAAAAAAAATTAAAATATGTAAACGATTTTAAACTCACACTAATTTAATGTACCCTAATTTTGCTTAATGCAATCTCAAATCTGTCAAACATGACATAACTTTATGAACTTCTCCACATATTTATGTGTGAAAACATATTTTAAATCATCATATTCGTTCGAATAATTTAAAAAAAATTCAGTAGCAACAAATGTTGTCAAAAAATAAACTTTAAATGTACGCTGTTCTATTGTGGCATGTTTTAAGGTGAGCAAACGAATATAGTAACACTAACTAAAATACATATGTATAAATATATTTATATTTTTTTAATATTACTTTGTTTTGTTATATATGTAATAAACTTTTTATGCCATCATGTGAAACACACATACATACGGCTGAGCCTGATGAAATTTGAATTTATTTTTACACTCATACAGCTGCACTTTGTACCAGAAAACTCGACTTCATGTGAATTAGTTATGAAGCGAGAGAGGCAAACTGGGTCAGTTGAGAATTTTTTTATTTTATTTTATATATATATGATACACACTCACACGTGCATTGTATGCATTGTATATACAGTAGCTCACGCTTTCGTTTCGCGAATTAACTTTTCCTTTTACCTGTGTTTGTATGCTTCGCTGCATTTTTTTTCATAAAATCTTTCTCACTTTAGTTACACTTTTACGCCTTAAGGCTTTCGTTTACCGTGTTTTATTTAGATTTTTAAATTTACTTTTGTTTAAGTTTTTTTTTGGCTTTTTGGTGATTTCAGCTACCCAACTTGTATACATGCAGTGAATTTCATTACTCATACGCCATGGTGGCTGCCTGCTATGTACGAACATACATAAACCACTTTTGGATGAATAATTGAATGTTGTATTTTTATTTATTGCTGTTATTTCGCATTAATGAACGTATGCTCAGACACAGGTAAAAATGTGGTACGTAGTTGGATAAATTTTTACCCTTAGTATTTCAAATAAATATTACTATTATTTTTTTTATTTTTTATAATTTTTTTTTTTTTTTGACAAAAACCTAGTTTATTAGAAATAATATAATAATAAGCATTTTTGAAGATATTTAAATCAATTATAATTACTATATTTTTACGTTTATTATATTTTTATTTGCGATAAATCATTTGAGATTAAAATCTGCTCACAGCTACATTTTATGGCTTCGAAAATCGCAATTAAATGTACAAATGTGCGGGTTGATTTCCAAAGTAATAAATATATATGTGTAAATGAATACTATGGCATTTTTCATTTTTTTTTCTTTCTCATATCTTATACTTAACTATGCTCATACGATTGTTTTTCTTTTGGCCATAAAGCATTTCGCTACGGTTGGTTGTAGTTCATTAAAACACAATTATTTTTACACTCTTATTCAACAAGCAGGCGTGTGATATAAATAAGTAGGTGTTGCGAGCAATTAATTGTGGTTTATTGTATTTTAATCAATCGTGCATTTGGTGGGTGCAGTTTTACAGAAATGTTTCTTTCCTTTAATAATTTTCTTAATTCAGTCCACTTTCGAGATTATTACGCTTGAAAAAGCAAGAGATTTAATGAGGTGATTTTTCAGATATTGTCGCGTTGCTCATTAAATTGTGTATTTACTTTGAAATATTATTTTCAGCATTTAATTGTATTTATTTTATATATTTAATTTTAAATTTTTTTTATTTCATCAATTTATTTATTTTGTTTATTAAACTTAATGCATAAAGACTGGTTAAATTCATTCTTTTTTTTTAGCCGAAAATTCAAATAATATTCATCCCATAGTATATATCGACTTCGATAGCCGAGTGGTTAGCATTGCTTACTGACATTCGAAAGGCCTGGAGTCGAGTCCAAGTTCAAGCAATATTCCAAAATTAAAGAAAATTAATTTTTCTAATTGCGGCAGCACCTCGACAGGGAATGTCAAACCCTCCGAGTGTAATACTGACATAAACTAAAAGGCCCCTCATAAAAATCCTTCCGCCTTTCTTAAAATAAACTGTAGGTCCCACAACTAGTTGGTTGCTTCAGCGGTTAAAAAGCGCTATATATATATATATATATATATATCATTATATAATGCCCTTAAATCGCAAAATTTTCTAGTTAATTTACTAAAAAAATTTTGTTTGTATTAAACAATTAATAATATTGCTAAACACTATTTTTGTTACGTGAAATGTTACGTGTTACGTAAGTCTTAAGACTTACACGTCATTACTTGCGGTCATTTAAGTAATTATTGTCGTTCTTCCAATTTTCCTTGTTTTAAAGCACGACAGTTATAATGTTGTCAGCATGAACCAAACCGACCAAAGGATGTTTCCTATTGCATACTGTTTGTCAGCGTATGCATTTGAAAGACAGTTATTCAGCTTCATCCTCGATCGCAGCGTTGTTAATACAAGACAGCTCTTCGTTGATGTGGACTCGGCCTTCACAATGTTTTCTTTGCGAGTGTTCGCTCTCTTTTGGCCTGAAGTAGTGTGAGTTGTAACATTGGTGATCACAGAACCCTGTTGCTTCTGCAAAAAACTTTGCTGCATTCCTAGCTTCCGTTTTTCTTCAGTATTTTTTTTTTTTTTTTTTTTTTTTTTTTTTTTTTTGGTGTTGTATTCACTATTAATTTCACTATTTAATTCCATTCGTCTTCTTCTTCTATGTTGTAGGCACCGCTAATGCGATTATAGCCTCATCAACAATAGCACGTTAGTTGATCGCCAAGTTGCGAAGTAAACAGTCTGCTCTCTTTCCACTGTAGTACAACATTCCTTATTATACCAGCACTTTTTCTGACACTTTTGATAACCAATTGTTTCCGAAGCTGTGGCACGTAGTGTGAGTGTTATTTCGTTTATCGAGTTGCTATCATAGAGAGCCTTTTCTTTGTTGACGGGTGTTCTTTGCTACAAAATAGTGATTCGAGTCGATATTTGGCCCTCGGAACATACGAACGTCTAGAACACTGGATACATATCTTACGTCTTTCACAACAACCTAGAGATTTGCAATTTGCTATACCAATGACCCGGAGGGAACCAAAGAATTATGCAGCTGCTTTTTTTTTTTTTTTTAATTCAACAAAAACGTATTACAATCAAGTCCGAGCACACGATCCACTACGTAAATTTGTCTTCTGTCAAAATATTCATCCTATGTAGTGTCGATCGGTATTCCAAGGTAGGTACCCAAGTTATGAACTGTCAACTGCAAGAGGGAATATTTTTAGACACACAAATACGAGAACTGATAAAGTTTAAATTTCAAAAAGGAAACTGAATGACCCGAAAAAGCTCGCCTGGCAATGTTTTGTGAATATTGTCCAGAATTTTCTTGGAAACCAGAAATCAGAAAACTGTAAATAGTTAATAAATGCACTTATAATATCATATAAAGCTTGGAGTGTAATATGCCATTAAAAACACATATGCTGGACACTCATTTGGATTTTTTTTTCGACAAATTTGGCTACTGTGTGTGACGAACTAGGTGAGAGGTTCCATCAGAACATTTTCTAAACGGAAAAGCGTTACCAAGGAGAACTTGCAGATTATTGTTGTAAACTTAGAAATGAAATAGCAGAAGCCAAGTAATCACGAAAATCTTCAGTATTTATTGTAAGTTAAGGGGTTAAGTAGGTTTCAAAATTTAAAAAAAAATTGTTTTTTTTTGTCTTATTATATTGTAAAATATGTTCGAAATATTCTGTTAAAATTTGAAATCGATCGGAGTAAAATTCTAAGCGATATACCCTTTGGAAATTCCACCCATCAGGTCAAGTCTGTGTCAATTTGAAACTTTAAACGCGTTTATCTCAAAACTCTATTTTTTTGAGTCGGTGGACACGATTTCTCGAAAAGTTATAAAGCGATTTTTTTTTCAAATTTGGCACACATCTTTGTAATAACATTATCTGGTCATTGAATGAAGGATTTTTTTTTATTACACTAAATTTTTTTGGGCCAATACATGGCGAAAATTTGATCAACAAATGTGTTTTTTTATTAATTTTTTTTTGGTTATAAGTAAATGAGCTGTATTCAAAGGCCTATTTTTGTTAGAAAAATTATTTTTAATCAAATATTTTGTTATACAACAAAGAAAAATTGGGGGAAGTGACAGCTGTTTCGAAGATCACCACATCTCCTCATTAGACTTCTTTTGACAGGAATCGAACCGACGGATTTTGGCATCACAGGCGAGTGCTCTAACAACTGAGCCAACGTCTGCCATGTCATCTGTTGTTGTAATATTCAATTCATTACTAACCAACAACTATTAAGTGCGCTAATATTTAGCCGCTATTTTTACTTAATGTTGGGTTAGCGAGTTTTTGCAATCCTGCATACATTCAGGCATTAGTAGTCTGAGAAATGTATATAAGTAGGATTGCTTGTCGGGCTCGACTTAGTTTTTTGTTCAAAGTCTGTCAAAAAGTCAAATGTTGATTTTTTGTTTTTCCCTTCGTCCAATAACGAGATTTATCCATGTACTAACGAAATATTTTTGGTTTTTTATTTTAGATGAACTAATAATGAGTTATGTTGCCCACGGCTAGAGCAATTTCTTTTGAGACATCAAGAGAGATGAGATACCAACGGCTGAGTTTTTAGAATTTTTGAATAAAAATTTCACAAAATACTGTATATGGTGAATTGTTTGAATAAAATATATGATTGTATAGAACTTTAAACTCCGTTACATCCAGAAAAACTGACTGTTTGGTGCGCTTTATGGGCTGGTGAAATCATTGGCCCGTATCATTGGAAGTAGTGCGCGATACGTTTTCCGCACAGAACCATTATTTTGGAAATTAAATTGCACTATTTGCAAGCATTGTTCAGGCATGAGTCTATTCATGATGAATTGCCAAACCAAACTGAGAATAAATCACTTGACAGCTGTTAAATCGGTCGCCATCTTGAAAAGTAATGCCAACTTAAAGTTCTATACCTCTATAAAAAACACCATATATATATAAAAAATATAGTGAAAATTCCTTATATTTTAACCCCTGAAACCCACCTAACCCCCTAAGCAATACAATATTTTCTAAGTGTAAATTTTTGTATTTTTTTCCTGAAAATAGATGTCAATATTATTTTAATAATATATTTAATTTATTATCCATTTAATCGATAAGTATATTACGCGTTTGTATATAAATATATATATTTCACAAATTAAAACATCAATCAAAATGTCGTAATGTAATCTCAGCTTACAACAGTTAAATGTGTTGACAGCAAAGTCAAAGTGACTAAATCATACATTCGTGTACACATATTAAATATCGCTTATGAAAACAACTATAAAAACCAGCAAAACCATTAAGGTTACTTATTTATAAAAGAAAGAAAATGAAATAATAATTGCAGTAAATAAAATATTTGCGATTGCTGTGCATAACAAATAACAAATCGATGTCTATTTAAAGTGTAAATTTCCTTACATATATTAACTTGTTTACATATAAAAACAATTCAGAAATTGTTAAGTAAATATTTATATTGTCTTTTCACATATTTATTGCCCATATCTTTATTCATTTAGGTGCATGAACTTATGAACGACCTATTTGCTACTTACATACATATTTTATGACTTATGACAGAAATACATTTCCTACACCAACCCCGCAAGAAAATATACTGGGTGTTAACTAGAATCCAACTAGTTTGCAATTTAACACTCACTAATTCATCTTCGATTTATTTCCCATGTAAGCAACTGATATGTTTAACACGGCAGTGTCTTACGAGCTGCCTTATATAGAATTTATTTTTTAATTTCTAATATAATTTATAATATTAAAAATTAAAAGAAAAATGTTTGACTGCAGCGAGATTTGCACCTCATGCGCTACAGTGATAACCTCTAACCATTCGGCTATCGTAGTGATGTAAAGAGCAACGACATAATGCGCACTTCAACAGAGCTTAATGGAAAATGAAATTCAGTCGTGGCATACCAAAAATAACAACATACGAATTACTTGATGGTAGAAATTATTATTGTTCCCATTACTGGTGAACTACTATACAAATAACCATCTGGTATGAATTTGTTCCATTTCATACTAGTATTTAACTAGAATTTTTGCTTACTAGTCTACCTTTTCACTGCCAGAAAGCTACTTATATGATAGGTATACATACAGATATACATATCTGTATATTTAAGTATCACTTGTGAGTGTCACATTTACCTGGCTCCTTTAGCGATTTATATACGTAACATTTCTGACTCAAATTCCTAACATATATTTCCACTTGGCGTGAATTTTTTATGCACATATATATACACATATGTCTGTATAAAATTAAAAGATTTTATATTTTTAGACGTAAAGTAATTTTAACTTTTTTTGCCCCGCGACGATAGCGGGGTGAAATGAAATACCGCCAAAGTTAAGTGCATGTTTGTTTGTGCTAAGAAATGGATGTATTTATGTATCCACATGTATATATAAATATATAAATTTTGTGTATATACAAGTACTTATACATTTATAGAAATTGGTAAGAACATGGAAACCCACATATCCGCCTAATTTGGTGATGCAGTGGCGTATATGCATACTTTGTAAGCGGGGATTTATGCTCTATTTCTTAGAGATTTTTGTAAAAAGTAATGTCTGGAATACAGTTTTTGCATGGGCAGACATGCATGTTTTCGATGTTAAATAATTATAGTGCAATTATAGGCTCATAAATAAATGGCTTTAATTCATTTCTTTCTTATAAAAAAAGTAGGTAAAAACTAATGAAACCCGCCAGCCGCCAACTTCATTCGCTGTGTTCGCGCCGCAATTCGAGTCTACCCAGCTACAATTGTTCGCATAGAAGAAATATACTCGTAAATGTTTAGTACACATCGATGAGCCCTTACATTTAAAATATTTTAACTGCGCAATTAACTTGTGAAGGGTGATTCAGGTAAAGGGACCTTTTTCAATAGCCTTTTTTCGCGTGAGTCCTGTCAAGCTGTCATGTAATTTTTGTTCAGTATTTTTTGGCATTTCATCATGAAAAGACTTACTACCGAAACAACATTTAAAAATCATTCAACTTCATTACGGAAATTCACGTTCAGTAAAAAATGTGTTTCGCGCGCTTCGCTCAACTTATGGTCAACATACTCGGCCTACTGAGCGTACTATTCGCAAACACCATCACCCATTTTGAGACCCAGCATTCATTCTATGGGCTATTGAGGCCCATTTCAAACAAGCAAAATTGCCACATTTGGGACTAAGAGCAACCTGAAGAGATCCAAGAGCTGCCAGTTTATCAAGAAAAAACAACGGTTTGGTGTGGCTTGTGGGCCGGTAAAATCATCGGTCCGTATTTTTTCAAAAATTATGCCGGTGAAAAGGTAACCGTTATCGCGGCATGATAACCGACTATTTGATCCCTAAAATTGAAGCTCGTGATCTCCGCTAGATTTGGTTTCAACATGACGGCGCCACTTCCCACACATTGCATCAATCAATGGATTTATTGAGAGAGCACTTCGGTGAGTAGATAACTTTGGATTTTGGGCCGGTCGATTGGACACCAAGATCGTGTGATATCACACCGTTAGACTTTTTCCTGTGGTGATATGTAAAGTCTAAAGTCTATGCTGACATGGGCTTCGAGTCAGGCCTTGGAGCAAAACATCACGCGTGTCATTCGCCAGCTACCCGCCGAAATGCTGGAACGAGTTATCGAGAATTGGACTCAACGGATGGACCATCTGAGATGAAGCCGCTGCCCAAATTTGAGATATGATCTTCAAAAAATAAATGCGAAGGAATGTTCTTTCGAATGATAATAAACATTCACCATTAAATTTGAATTTTCTGTGTTTTTTTACAGAAACGTTTTATTAGTTGAAAATTTAATTCACATATTTCACTGCTGTGCTTTATTATATGTCTTATAGTCGCAGAAATGCTTAAGCCGAGCCGCATAGAATGCACTCCAACCTGCATAAAACTACATCTACTAAACGGCTCCACAATCAAATTATTCAGCAGAAGTATTGGTATTCATATTTGCACTAATTTTTGTATTCATATTCGCACTAGTTCGTATTCATATCCATAGTTCCCTTCGTATTCGTATTTTTATTGATATTCGCATTCCCATTGGGATTTTTATTCATATTCCGCAGCTGACCCATTCTATCGATTCAATTTCCCAACATATTTCCTATTGTGTGGCCCTTTGTGGTTGCAAAGGCAACTTCCATTTCGTGTATCGAGTCATGATTTCGTCAAATCTTGACTACGAGGCATTATACGATACTCGTCCACACGAGTAGTGGTAGTGCACAAAAGATCGTTTGCAATGTCATTTGTGTGGAACATACACATTGTAAATGTCATTAACTTCAACATTTCAATACAAATAATTTTTTAGCCTCAAATATGGCAGGTTTGCTTGTTAGCGTAGTCTCTGAGATGAAAATAAGGTTTCGAAAAATGTGATTTTTCGATAAAATACTCACCTTCAGCCAATTGATCTTCCGCGAATTGCGCGAAGTGAAATCGCATGAACTGGTGATGAGCCTTCAGTTCGAAGACCAATTGTATTTTATAAGCCTTCATATCGAGCTTTATAAGAAAAAGAAGGTGTCAGGGTGATGTTGATGGCAGTTCAAGGCACCAAGACTCACTTTGTTGAAAGTATCTTTTCAATATTTTCCAATATTCTATAACGTAAATTTAACCATGGAAATAAACTATTTTGCTTCTTATCATTTCGTTTAATCCTGTTAAGAAGATACGTTAAATTCCACCGAAGAAAGAGAACTTTCAACTTTGAATAATATTCTTGCTAATTGCCCTCTTCAAAGCTATTATCTGTTCAATGCCTCCGGCAATGGAGGATGGTTCGCTTCCAATCGGATATTTCTTTTATAAATCGAATGGAAAAGTTTTTACTTTAATATGCGTAAGCTTAGATTCGCCAAAGTTTGCTAAAAAAATTTAAATAATACAAAATAAAATTACGAGTCTTTTGCGTCAGTATATTCAACCAGCTCGTATTTTAAGAGAAAATTTTTAACTAACTCATTCTGAACTCATCGATATTTTTTATCCGCAATCCGATTTGCATTAAATTAACAAGGTCACATGCCTCTTTAAACAGAGCCGCTAGATGGCGCATAAATCGCGAAAGGAAGATATGTATATTTATTAGAGCTCTAGACACCCGTGTATCGAGCACTGCGTGCAGCTTGATGCTCGCTCGATACTCGCTCATTGCTCAACTGTTCACCAGAACAAAAAAATTTAATTTTGTTTGTTTCTTTGGAGCTTCAATTATTTTTACACTTTTCATAAATAAATTTAAAATTAAAAAAAAAAACATTTGGAGAAAAGGGTCAAAGTGTTTGTCAAAATACTTGAAATGCAAATGCTCGCACTGCTGTAAAATGTTTGACCAAAATCTGGAGCTCTAATATTAATGGTTATTAATTTATTATAAACAATATGAGAATAAAAAAGATTGCAGAATTTTTTTCTAATCAACAAGACGCTTCTTTTTCACATTGAAAATGTTTATCGCCAAAGTTTTGAAAAATTCGCTTATAGTAATTAAACATTTTTGTAAATAATAATTTAAAAATTCGAGCTTAGTTTATGAAAACACGATTTAGAAAAATATAAAGAGGCCGCAAGCCCCAAATATTATATTTCAAAACGTTTACATTCCTTCTATATGTTTATGAAATATATATTTTAATATGTACGTATATGTATATGTGTATATATAAAATATTTGCACTTCTAATTTGTGTCATATTTCCTTGTCAACACCAATGCGGCGAACAAGAAAAAAAAGTGGCAGGAAAAATCACTGTAAAGAGCCAAAGCAAGCTAAGATGTAATAAGCTGAATTTTAGAACTTTTTTTTCATATGCACATTTCTCTTTAATATTTATGTATGCATATGCACATACGAGACATACAAATACTTAAAAGTGTCGTATATAAACTCATTAATGCTACCAAATAGTATGCTTTAAAAGGCCATAAGAGACATACGTGAGCAGACATGTATATGGATGTACGTTATACATGTTTATATATACTTACAAATACATACAAAAGCACAACAAAAATACCTTGAAATATTGCAGACATATCTAAATTTGTGTGTGTGTGTGTGTGTAATTTCTAGACAAATTATAAAATGAAATTGTAGCAAGAAGTACCAGCGTCGACAACTTTAACTGCTGCTGCCTGCTTGCTTTATGGCTTTTCCATATACTTTACAATTTGTTTTATAATGATTATTTATTTTTACTTGCTTTGCGCACATTTTCACTTCCGCTTTCTTTAACACCAACACGCTTGTGTTACTTTGTACACCTTCACAATGCCGCGCCTTGGATTATTTATTTGGCACGCTGACGCGTAACGCTTGTGGTTGATATCTAAATGTTCGCTTAACTTGCTTGTACTTATTTATATTTACGCATACGTTTATACCGTTTTACGTCTACTAAATGCTTTCGGCAGGAATTCATTTCCTCCGTACATGTCATTTCAAGGTGGCATTATGCACATATGTTCAGAAATTAATGCGAGAAAATATGTTTACGAAATGTGTAGCAAGGCAATTAATGAATATTTTTCCATAACATATGTTTGTATGTACTTTTTTCACCACAATTCCTCAGGTATTTTTATAAAATCACATATTTCTTCGTTTACCATAATTATTTTCAAATGGGAGGAAGCCAAAAGCTCTTGAGGCGCATGTTTGACGGTACGTAGATTTTTAGATTTTTTGTTTTTAAAATAATTATTAAACACACGTATCTTAATAAGTACACTAAAATTTATAAGCATTTTTTTTTTTAATTTTTAAACGAATGTAAAAATAAAGGCTTGTATTTAGAGGCGTAATAACTGCCGTAGAAGCCTTAGCTAAATACAACGTCTTATATAACCCGTTAAATAATACTTTATAGTATACTTTTGGGCGGATATTACTTGATCTGCCCAATAAGAGTGCTGTGCTCAATTCTCTGAGAGCTTTTATTCATTCACTCTTACTTCTCTTTATGAAAATATCCTTTTACAAATCAATTTCAAATTTTATAATATTTATTACATTTTTATATATTCCTGTACATGAAATGGTAATTAACTTCAACCGATGTATGTAAGTGCCAAAAGAAGAAGAGATAAACTCACCAAAATTCATATCTATCCTATCAGAATGACGAGCTGAGTTGATGTAGCCATGTCTATCTGTGTCCTTCAGTCTATTTGCATGCAAACTAGTACCTCAGTTTTGAAGATATTTCAAGCAAACTTCGCAATTGATCGGACTACTATAGTTTATATGTGACCGATTTTCAGTTTTTTAACTTTGTGCCAAAAATCCCTCAAAACGGCATCTAGGAGACTGGTATACTACATAAGTAAATTCAAATAAACTTTGGTACTGAAAATCATCGAAATTGAATTTTGCAATTTTCAATTAATTTGATATTTTCATAAAAAGTCTAAAGATTTCACCACTGCAGAAGACTTTCTTGTTTTATTGTTTTAATTTAATTTTTATTTATTTAAAAAACTGTTTAATATCTTATTGAATTTTTAAGAAATAAGATAATTACTGATTAGGGTTTAGGTTAAAGTGCTTAACTGGAAACAGCTCATTTAAGCTTCTAAACTACTACCACTGAGAATATTAATGGTCCCACCTGCTAGCCAAACCAATGCAAGGAGTTTGCTAAACTGAGCAATCAACATATCTAAATATCAAATATCAAATATCCAATTGCCGCACCTAGAGACTTCAAGATACTCTTGCAAATAGCGGGAGATTTTCAGAGGAAGCGCCTTGAGATTTTCGGTTCTTTTTCCTCTCTATAACTTCTGCAGAAATCGTTTGATGGTACGCCCAATCTCTCTGTTCGCGCCTGCAGAATAAATGATATTCTGTAAGAAAGTTCGCAATTTTGCTTTAGCGTAATTTGAAAATGAAAGTATTCAGCAGTTATACTAAAAGATGTTTTGAAATTGTTGTTGTGATTTGTAATGAGTATTCCAATAGAAAAACCAAGAATTTATTGAAGGTAGATGCAAAGTTATAACCTTTTAACCAACCAATTAGCATCTAAATCTCATACGTGGATCAGTGCACTCACTATACGTCTACAGGATCGATTTTTTAACCATCGAAACATCTTGACAAATTTCTATCGTTTTTTCCCCAAAAGAATGCCACATTTCCATGAATTGTTTTGTAGAGCTCTGTTCCAATCATATACTTTAATTTTGCTAGATATTTCCTGGGAAACATGGATAATTGCAGTTCAAATTTGGAGGGAATGAATCGAAGGTGCTCGAAGCCCTAGCGTTTTGGCCCATTACTATGGCAGCAAAATAAAAAACTTTTTCCACGCTGCAACGCTCAAAATCTTACTTGAGGCCTACAAAGAAATAAGATCGTTTGAATGGACTTGCTTCTATTAATATACATCGTAACGTGGATGTAGGCATTGACAGAACTTCTCCCCCTGTGGGCTAATTCCTGCGCACGACCTTATACTGAGTTCTTTGTGCAAGCTGTGCGGGAAATTCAAAAGTAGTGCGGACGATGTCGTGTTGATATTGATTATTATTCGAGCATACTTTGAGTGACAGCAGAAATATTTTCCTCTGAACGCATTGGACGAGCACCTAGGCGATAACAAACTGTTCTTGTAAACTCAATTGAACAAATTGATCCACAAATTGCCTTGAAGGTGAATTATTTCGCCCGAATTTCGCGAGTGATATTTATAGTTACGGTTGAAAGCTCGTCATTTTGCAAGTAGGAGTTCAATATTTTCCAATTTTCTTCACTATAGGCCGCAATTCTTATATTGCATATTTGACATGTCATTAAAGCCTTGACTCAAAAACAAATGCACATAGACGATCCACTACGTGTTACCTTATGCACTGCAAGCGACCAATATTATATTCTGCTATACTTCCTATTGTGTCTCTAGTCTGAAAGACATTGCTGCTCTTTTAGCAAATTCAGACCATCGTTTCGAGCTTTTAACCGCTGCAGACTGAAGATTCTGCAATTTATCCTCGATAAGTGAGATCGTTCCCTGTCTGCTGAGCGCCAGTCACTCACTTATTACGTTTTGTTCTATATCTACCCTCTGCTTGAAATACAAGGTTTTTTTGTCTTCAACCCCTGAGACGAGTTTGTCGACTACAACTAAAGATAATTAAGACATTAAATAATTGGTGAGTATCTAAAAAAAAATATTCGAAAAAACTAATTTCATTTCCACTTTAAAATGATCCAAAATTGTATCTTACCATCACTACATTAGAAAACCTTATTGGTTGTGAACATATATCACAATATAGTCGATTTGGTTACAACACTCACATAGTGCTCTCCAAGAAAGTTCAAAAAAAGCTAAGCTTCTTCTTGATTACATCAAGCTATTTATAGATCAGCCAGAGTGGAGTAGTCAAAAGTAAGTTCAAAAGTATAAAACTGAATGAGTAGCGAAGTGAATATGCCTCTAGTCATCTGCGGATTATTTTTGTATAAATGTATCTTAAAACATCCTGATAAAGGAATATTTCAAATCGTTTCGAGAATTGTTTTCTAAACTTCTTTTTGGATTACCCCAACCGCGTACATTAATATCTTACAGCGAGTAACAGGCGACTACAGCCTGTCAACGCTGTCTTCGTATGAAAGTAACTACACAGCAGTACTAACTAGCATCACCAGCACCAGCAAACAAGTAAACATCCCAAAACCATACCTCACCTCGCTTGGCGCCTTGTCAGCCTACGTTAAATGCTATTCAATCGGCAATGTTTTTGTTGCGTGTCGCGCTCAACTTGTTTCATGCATTTGCACCATTTACTGGCCTATCAAACCATTACGATCTAAATGACGCTTTGACAGGAGGTGGTTTCTTGTTCTGTTTGTCTGAGCTCACTATTGCAAATGACGATGACGATGTCGCGTTGCAGCAGCGACAATGTTGAAGACGTCGAAGTATCAAACTACCGCTCCCTTGAAATTCAACATGCAGCGCATGTTGGTGGTGAGAAATATCACAAATGTGTGGGTAAAGTTTTAAGGAATGGCAGCTCATATAAAGCGTTGACTGTTGGTAATTTGAAGGGTTGCCACCGGTGTTTTAATGACTCCAACACACGTCGCACAACAGCAATAAAATACAAAATAAAAAAACTGAAAAAAGGTGACAATAAGGAAGAGAATAAACGACGTTTGAAACTTCACGAAGGAACGAAACGTCAATAAAAAGCCGCGAGATGTACGCTCTCAGCCACACAGCAAGTGATTACCAAGCATTTAACATGGTTTACCATACTTTGTTAGTGTTTGGGCGGTGGTTTACTACTCATACAGCCAACGAGGCAGCCAGCCTGTAGTATTAATAGAATGACGAGCGGTGTCTTGTCAATAACTTGTTTTATAAGTGTGGATGTGTGTACTTAGTATAGCTGGTATTTTGTGATCAACGGTAATCTACGCCGCTGGCAGTCAAATGAGCCATACTTACCACTACTACATACTTACTTTGTGCTTTTAAATAAGATTTGAGTTGTTGCTGTTGTGCTTTATTTGCTTATGGCATTGATGAACAAAGGCTTTAACAGTAGCTGTAGCTGAGCAACATCGCATTATTGACAACCAGCATTGAGGTGTGGCGTGGCGTTATTTATCAAAGCGTACGCGCTGTTCTTTTCATTTTCTTTGACATTTACCTATACCAAGATTGGTAATGAAATATATGCGAGCATACATATTTATGTATATATTTACGAGTTTGAGAGTATGCCATTTACGAGTTTGTTATTCACTCTTCTGCTGTATTTCAATCAATTTCTATTTCAAAATCATTTATTTTCTCTTTCTCTCTCTCTCCACTTTTCTTTGCAGGTATGTACTTAACAAACTTCAGGTGTTTTGAAAATAAATAAATACAGGTTTCTGGCATTGGCACGTAAGTCAAATTTAATTTAACGCCACTTATTGTAATCTGTGTGCTATAAATGTTGTTTTAAAAAAGGTATTTTTATGGTTTTGAAATTAATTGCGTAGTGCAAGGTTTGTCACATCGGGTGGTGAATTCTTAGTCGAAGACATATTGTAATAAAATGTTCCAGTTCGTCCAACCGGCTCTTTATCAGATAAAACTACTTGCATATGTACTCATCCAGTGTGTTCAGAGGAAAATATTGCTGTTGTAGCACGAAGTGTGCTCGTATAGCTATCAGCATAGACACGATACCGTTCGCACAAACTAAACATTTCGCGTAATTCCTTTAGCAGGATTTTGCAGAAAGACGTCGGCATAAGGGCTTTTAAATTTCGTTTGGTCCAAGAACTGCAGCCTCATGATCATCCGATGAGATTTCGCTTAGTTCAATGGGCTGAAAATCGCTTGGCAGAAGATGGGCCGAAAAAGCTTTTTTTTTTACATTGCGTTTACGTTAAGAAGCAAAACTGCTCAGAAAATCCACACGTAACCACGAAAAAGCCAAATTTTACTCAAAATTGACTGTTCGGTTCCAACAGGATGACGCTACGTACTACATATCCAGTGTGGCAATCGATCTTTCGCGCATTGTGCTCGAAAATCGCATAATTAGCCGAAACGGCGTTGTAAACAGGCTGCCTCGTAGTTGAATTTGACACCGTTGTTAAAAATTTGAGTCAAAATAATGGACTATTGCAATGCCAGTGACGGCAACCATATAATTCAGGCGATATTCAATCATTGACCGGAACTATGAAGCATTTCAATAAAGGTAGAATTATCGAAAAATATTTAATCGTCTAATATTATATAAAAACTGTAAAATGCATATTGTTCATGGCCCCACATGCTCAAAATTAAATACCGTCTAAGCACAAAGTGTCACAAAATGGTAATTAAAGCCATAATGTTTTGAATATTACCATATTTATTTAAATTTTCAATGAATAGTTTTAAAATAAATTTTCGAGAAAATTTTCAGAAATCTTCTTGCAATTTTTAGTTATCAAACTTAAGCTCTTTAACAACGCTTCTGGCTCACAGTATTTTCTAATACTCACGATATTAACTTGGGTTACCACGTACTTTCATACAAATACTTTCTACTTCATTATATTTTCCACCGAACATCTACTGTCCTGCAGTAAAGTTATTCTACCAACGCTTCACAGAAAACAGTGATTGAAGAAGAAATTTGTAAAATCGCTCTCAAAAAATTCAAATTCCTTCAAGTACTTAATATTAAAGGTTCCAGCTCACTCCGAGATTAAGTTGAAGGAAGATGGAGGTCCTTACACCTTATATTAAACGTCTTACGACTGAACCACAATTCATCACAATTGAGACTTAACCTAAAAGAGAAAAGAAGATTGTCTTTAAAATGGTTATGGAAAATTTTTCTGGCAATAATCCTTACCATAAACGACAAAATTTTAAAAGCATATCAAGCTTTAGATTACCTCAAGAGCCTTAAACTAAATTTTCTTCATTTTCCCATATCAATTAGGAGATATATGAGTGAGTGAAGACCAAGATGAACAGCTTCACCAATTTATTAAAGAGATAGAAAAAAATAGTTGAGAAGATGGCGCGTTTCAATGATAGCAGACTATACTACTGATCGGTTGAAAAAGACCTTCCATGTGCTTTCTTCATGCGAAAATGTACTCAAAGGGGTCTCAGTGGAAAAAGGTAATGAATTTAGTGTGTTTTAAGAAAAAAATTGTATTTTATTAATAAATAATTTCTTTCAGTTTTCTATCTTTTATTTCAACATTTTCCGAAAACGTGACAAATTGAAAGTCTCTTTCTCATTCATCACATCCAAAAATATAAGTATTACGTAAAAAACCCAAACCGTTTTTTAAAATTTTTTTCTTTTAAACTTGTGTTGTTGAGCCGTTGAGCGTTGAACTCCATACTATACTGCTGTCCTATGGTGAATATCGCGATAAAGTATTATAGTTTCCCGCGCTATCAATTTCACGAGACTTTATTTACAATTTTGAAGCGAGTAATTTCACAATAGTTAATATAGACATATTCAAGCGTATCACACATAAATTTTATTCTTCCAGAAAATACTTCTCCAGAGAATATTTTTTTTTTATTTTGCCACAAAATACAACATATCACGATTTAAAAGGTGCAGCAAAGGAATTATATTAAAGGAACTCCATTCAACTAAGCAAAGCAGCTAAAAAAATGGCTTACCACTAAAAAATTTGGATTTTTCTTTTAAATGGGGTGATGTGTTTATATTTCAAAGTAAAGGCTGCTACCAGCAGTAAAATTTACTAAATTTTTGGTATTCATAAATTCAACTGCTTCTTTAACTACCACTCCCACAAATGAAATATTAAATTTGACGTGTTATGGCAACATAGCTTCTCAAATATATATGCAATGTATGTGTGTAATTTTAATAAATTAAACATTAACAAATACTTGAGTTGTAAATTCATCTAGATTTGTTACTCTATATATAGTACTTATTTACAGTGGCTTTTTTGGCATTTTATTATAATGACATTTACACTTTCCACATATTCATACATACATATGTACATCGCATGATTTTGATTAGTATTAGTATTTTTTTATTGTTTACAACTTTTACAAGACATTTTTCGTTTAAAATTTGTGATTGAAGTATTTTTATGGTCTTAATTAGCCAATTTGGTACGCTTGTGAATAGTATTTTATGATACAGGATTTGGGTAGATTATGTATTACAATATTTGCATTATTCATAGAATAAAACAAGTAAATTTGGTATTATTTTTAGCTCATTAAATAAGTGTATGGGATATTTCTTAAGCATACAATTTTTGGTAAAAATTTTTTTTAAATATATTTCACATAACGTGGATGCATATTTTCCTTCATTATTGCACAAAAATAATAATAAAAGAAAGATAAGTAGGGGTTTCGAGATTCCGCTCAGCATGTATCAAATCAAAACAATGGAATAATTGAAATAAATACATAATTCTCAAAACATCAACTTCATCTTTAATATTCACTATATTCACGAATAATTAAGAACAAGAAATAATGGCTATTTTCAGCCATGCCGAAGTCTTTATTCCTTTCATGAACATATAAAATTTATTGCAAATTTCAAAATTCGATTTTGATAATTTTCAGTGTCGATATCGACATGAAATTACGTCTGTATAGTACCAAATTTCACACTCTCATATGCCTTGTTAACTGAGTTATGACCAAAACTTCATATCTGAATAAATCGGCTGTATTTTGACATCTGTCAAACTCAACTGTCAAACCAAACATGTTCTGTTTTAGTTAACAGTCAGGTATTTATGAAAATGCATCACTTAACAACCGCACAAGGCGTTAAAATGTTTGAAACCTACCAAAAAATGATGATACAAACATGGCTACGTTTCGTACTTTAAGAGGAGATTATGGTGCACATAATCGTCCAACTACTCAAGCAATTGCTAAAATTTTAAAGAACTTTGAAGAGCCGGGATCGGTTACAGATATTGTAAGGCCTGTTCAATATCTTTTTGCTCGTTGAACCTCAAATATAAGTAAGTAAAAGTGTAGCCGAACGAGAATTTGTTTATTTCTCGACGTTCTCAAGAGGAGGGACTTCCTTATGGCTCAGTATAGCCTGTGACTTTGATTTACATCTAAATCCACATAAACTTCAGCTCATACAGCAACTGAACTCAGCTGACCATTCAAAATGCCGTAGTTATGCCGATTTGATGCTTTCATAACAACCAGAAAACCGCGATTTTTTCAAAGACAATTTTCTGCAGCAACGAAGCACATTTCTCACTCGGTGGATACGTAAATAAGAAAAATTGTCGCATTTAAGGCTCCTAGAATTTTCAACTAATTGAACAGAGGTTATTACACAAAAAAAACCTACTGTTTGTTGCGCCATTTGGTCCGGAGGTGTGATTGGATCTTACTTCTTTGAAAACGATAACGGCGAGACTGCTACTGCCCATTCGGAGCGTTGTGATCGTATAAAAACCGACCGTTATTGGACTGCAATTGGACTTGGACAATATGTGGTTCCAACAAGATGGTGACACATGCCAAATAACACGAGTGAATATGTCTTTATTTCGAGAGAAATTTACCAGCCGCGTAATCTCTCGTCTTGGCGATGTGAATTAGCCAACGAGATCGTGCGGTTTGACACGTTTTGACTTTTTTTGTGGGGCTACACGAAAGAATGTCTCTACGTGGAAAATCCTTTAACCCTTGAACACTTGAAAACCAACTATCGTCAAGTTAAGGCTGAGATACCGCCCAATATGTGCCAGAAAGTGATCGAAAATTACCTCAAACGTATCGATGTTAGCAAACATTCACGAGGCGGTAATTTGAAGGATGAAGTGTTTCACATATAATGCCAAGGCTAAAACTTTATAATAAAATGAGAATTTCATAAAAGAAATTATTTTAAATGCATTTTTTTTACATAAACGTTGGAAATAGCAAAATTTATAATCCTGTACATGCTATTTGAAAGGGGCATAACCAACCCGCAATTCTCTTTCAGATTAATATTTAAACTGTATGCCGTCATTGAAAACTTACACCCAAAATAGGCATTATGCAATCATGCGTCACAACCCGTTTCGCAAACATTGATATGCAAGCATAGGTAAGCAGGTGGTGATGCGCCTATAATTAGGCCATGATATGCAGCAACGAAAACGCCATTTAATGGTCGGCTACCAATGACGTAAGCGTCATGCTAGTTAATACACATATAAATTCGAATTTAAATTTCTTTATATAACAACATAACACAATCACAGAGATTACACCTTTTAGGGATATTTTTAAGCACACTTTTTCACGCCGCTAATGTGTGAAAATCAAAACTTTTTATTTTCCAATCGAATACGGCATATTACGGTAACGTTATGATATTATCATGCGCTTAATGTTGTAGTTTGATTGCTGCTGTTGTTGTTGTGGTTTGCAATGTTTATTTTATTATTGTTGCATATCCGTTAGCTGTAATTACAACAACGTAAAAGTTTTTCAAGGTTCAAAGTGCAAAGTGCAGTTAAAAGTTCTGCTGCACCAAATGTTGTTGTCACATTTTCATTTGTTTATTTGTTGTTGTACATGCGTTTTCTACGTAGTTATATATGCGGTAACCCAGTTTTCAAGCGTAAATCATTTTTCACATGAAATTGTGTGTCTATCTATGCGCGCGTGTGTGTGTTTGTATATTATCCGTTGTTGTGCCATGTTTATTAGAGCGTACAACAATCGAAAGTGTAAATATGAGCCTGCGCTGCGCTTTTCCATGCTTCAAAAATGTTGTCTGGAGAGTGAAAAAACTTAAAAGATATTTATATTAAATTTTCGAAAAATTTATGCTGCTGAAATAATTGCATAGTATAAAAATTTTCAAGCGTAAAATGATCAGTATGTGGGCTTTTAAAGCGTGTTTTTTATAGAGGTATAGAACTTTAATTTGGCATTACTTTTCAAGATGACGACCGATTTAACAGCTAACAAGTGATTTATTCTCAGTTTGGTTTGGCAATTCATCGTGAATAGACTCACACCTAAACAACGCTTGCAAATAGTGCAATTTTATTTCGAAAATAATGGTTCTGTGCGGAAAACGTATCGCGCTCTACGTCCATTTTATCGTCGGCAAAATCGTCCATCAGAGCAGTTAATTCGATTAACCATGGAACGTTTTCGCACCACGTTTACTCTTATTGATAACTCGCATCCCCAGAGATACCGCACGGTGCGTACAGAAGAAGCTATTGCTGCTGTAGAACGTAGCATTGAGGAAGAATGAGTTCATCCGCCATCGAGCACAGGAATTGGATCTGTGTCCATTTACTTTATGGAAGATTTTGCGGAAGGATCTTGGTTTGCGTGCTTACAAAATCCAACTCGTGCAAGAATTGAAGCCAAACGATCATCAAGTAAGGCGTAGATTCGTCGAATGGACCCAACACGAAATCACCGTTGTTCCCGATTTTCATAAGCGAATTTTCTTTAGCGATGAAGCGCACTTCTGGTTGAAAGGCTACGTCAACAAACAAAACTGCCGCATTTGGAGTGAAGGTAATCCTCAAGTGTATGTTGAAGCACCGTTACATCCAGAAAAACTGACTGTTTGGTGCGCTTTATGGGCTGGTGGAATCATTGGTCCGTACTTTTTCAAAAACGATGGTGGCCAGAACGTTACAGTCAATGGTGATCGGTATAGAGCCATGATTACTAACTTTTTCATTCCTGAATTGAATAACCATGATGTCCAGGAGATGTGGTTCCAACAAGACGGCGCAACATGTCACACAGCTCGTGCCACAATAGATTTATTGAAAGACACGTTTGGTGACCGCCTAATTTCACGTTTTGGACCTGTGAATTGGCCTCCAAGATCTTGTGATTTAACACCGCTAGACTACTTTCTGTGGGGCTATGTAAAGTCATTGGTCTATGCGGATAAGCCACAAACGCTTGACCATTTGGAAGACAACATTCGCCGTGTTATTGCCGATATACGGCCACAAATGTTGGAAAAAGTCATCGAAAATTGGACGTCCAGATTGGACTACATCCGCGCCAGCCGTGGCGGTCATATGCCAGAAATCATATTTAAAATGTAATGCCACAAGATTATCTTTCGGATAAATAAAATTCATGTCAATCGAATAATCCATCGTTGTTTTATTGCAACTTAAAGTTATATACCTCTATAAAAAAACACCCTCTAAATCATTAACATCGTGTGTAAATATGCACGGGCAATATATATATTATACTATATATATATATTATACCTACATACATCGTTATTCATGCAATTTTTTTCTGCCGCAGTTTTCATCCAAATTTTTCAACTTTAATTAAAACAAAATTTATCGAGCTCAGCAGCTTAAAATTTCTGCGCTTTTCCAATTTATTTAATTGCTTTTGTGCAAGGTGAGCAATTTGGCGCCAAATGGAGAAGCTACGTGAAGCCAGGTCCTACTCTACCTGCTTTTCCAACGGAATAAAGGTTTTCGTATTCCTGTACTTCTAGCAGCGGCTACTGTATAGAATACTTTCAAATCTGGAGCAATCGGCGAGTGGTTCCATTCGAAAGTTACCAAATTCTTTTGACGAAAACCAATAGTTTCGTTGACCGCTGAACGTAGTGGCCTCGAATAGACGTCACACAGTTCTCGTATATCGAGTTGCTGCAAAGTGCTCTCAGAAAGCAGTTTTTCGACGCCGAACCTATCTCGCGTTTGTTGAAGGGCGCTCGTCAGTGTACATAGACGTGTCTGCATCTTGGCTATGACAAGATATTGGTCCGAGTCGATATTTGGTCCTTGGGGAGTACGCTTTTGAGAGAACACTTTTGTTTTACGCTTTTCATAACACGATAAATTGACTTGGATTCCTTCGAAAAGCTTGTTGATTTCTTTTTCCAGATTCTGGTACTTGAGATAAACATTTTTCGGGTAATAACCCTAATCCATTTGGGAATGTCTTGTCGTGGAACCGAACATGATTTTAACATCGTAGCACGTTTAGACGCATTCAAGGCACAGTGGTATCTTTTTACTCATCGTCATTCTCTTCCGTTGTGACAAGACCTTCGTCCCCAGAGTGAGCGATAGTACTCTATGGCGGAGTCTTGCTTCTACCAAAAAAACCAACACGAGATTTACACATCTTTTGTTTGACCTTGTAATATAAACTTTTCGTTTTTGTCCTTGTCCCGCCCATCCCATCTCTTGGACGACAGTAATGTCAGCCTTAATTTTATGACGAGCAGTTGAGTTAGTTACCTATCTTCTTTGTAAACTCTTATATATGAACCAAAACTTTTCATGCAATTTTTATTTCGTTCACGCATTTTGCTGTAAAAAAAATTCAATTTTCACTCTGAAACTAATTTCTGCAATTTAATTTCACATAGTTGCAGGAATATAAATTGCAGTGTGTTACAGCGCTCATTTATTTGCAATTTGATTTCTGAAATTTAATTTCAAATTGTTTAGGCTGCAGTAGCAGTTTTTTCCTTTCTTGAAAGTGCTTTCAAAAGATTTGAGTATTGGAAGAAAAAAATTATTTCGCAAATGACCTATGCTATGAGTGTTTTCATGCTATGTTCAAATGTTCTTGAAAATAAATTTCGGAATTTTTCAATTTGACATGTAATTCGAAATTAATTAATTGCTACGTGTGACTGCACCTTTAATGAAATCTATTGAAATTCAAAATACAATATAAATACAAAAACAATTTTCGCTTAATTTCATATCCCAACTTAAGTTTTCTAATAATATATGTAAATTATTGCTTATAGTTTTCGAACAAACTTTTTGTTGTAATAGCCAAAAAATAATCAAAGAACGATAATAAAAGGAAATTGACAATAAAAGTCAAACAAAATAAAAAAACACCGATTCAAAAAGTAATAAAATTTAAATGAAACCAACAGAATTTATATGCAGAAAACATAATTGGTGTTGTTCACAATAACAACAATAACAAATAAAAAAAAATTTGGATAACTTTCGCTATTCAAAAGCGTTGAAGCTTTAAACGAACAGTAAACCCACATTTGCCATTAACATTATTATCAACACTGAATCCGTATTTTTCGCACTCGAACAAATTGTTTTTCTTTTATAATTTGTTATTGTAGTTGTTGTTGTTGGTCATGAATATTTTTACGCGTCAAACAGTTGTTTGTCTGAGTTGTGGTTGCGTTACGTGAAGTATTTGGTCTCTTACTTTCCTCCATTTACTCGCACCAACGACTTGTACTCAAAGTTCGCCAACAACAACAACAACAACAGTACACTCAACGAATTTCGATTTCAGTAACTCGATAAGACTGCGGCAATGTCGTAATGAGATACTTGAATGTTGTGAACAAGCCAAGGGAAAGTAGAGAAAAGTAGAGAATAGCAGAGAATAGCAGAGTAGACCAGAAAACCACTGCATTCCTGCCCAGCCACACGGCGCTGCACACCCACCACACCACTTCTATCTGACCACAACCATTAACAGCAATTTTTAAACGCTGATTGTGAGATTATTCTCTAAAACTCTCGCCAACAGCGAACGCTTTAATTGGTCGCATGACTGGGTTGTGTCTGGGTGTGGAGTAATAATGGCTGCAGCAACGACCATGAATATTGCCACAATGCCGCATACCGCATGCCGCCGCACAACAACAACATTTCGTCAATTGTTATTGTCAGCATGTTGCTCGCGCGAAGGATATTTACATAATAAACGTGCATGTCCTTCAAAATCAAAACTTTTGCGACAAAACTTTAAGTAAGACGGGAAAGAGAGAGAGAAAGAGAGGATGGGAGAGAGAGAGAGATAAACTAAAAGAACTCGGACGACAGGAAGTGGAAAAAATTCATAAAATATATATGTAAGTAAAAAGTTAGTAGAGTGATTGTTCGCGGAAAAAATACTTTAAAGTAAAGAAGGGAGACCTGTCTTCAGTCATGCCGAAGTCTTAATATCTTGCATGAACCTAAAAATTTAAAGCGAAATGCAAAATACGATTTCGATGATTTTCTATGTCAATATTTCTTTGAACTTACTTGGGTAGCATACCAAATATAGTCTTCTGGGTTTAATATTTGTTTGACGTAATATGTCGAGAACACCTAATTTTATGTTCTCAGATGCTTTCTTGACGTATTTTTATCACAAAACCTAACGAATGAGTGAAATGGCAGCTATATGATATTGGCGACCGTTTTCGATGCCCGTTTTCGACATCAATATTCATAATAACGAATGATCCATTTCGAGGTTACCTACTTTTTTAAAGAAAAAAAACACAAAAAATTCAAATTTAATGGGGAATGTTTATTATCATTTGAAATAACGTTCTTTGGCATTTGTTCTTTGAAGATTATCTATTTTAAATGTTCGCCGCGACTACATCTCAGATGGTCCAACCGTTGAGTCCAATTTTCGATAACTCGTTCGAGTATTTCGGCTGGTAACTGACGAATGACACGCGTGATGTTTTGATCCAAGGCCCAAATCGAAGCGGGATTGTCCGCATAGACTTTTTAGATTTTTAGATTTTACATATTCCCACAGGCAAAAGTCTAACGATGTGATATCACACGATTTTGGTGGCCAATCGACCACCCCAAAACGTGAAATTATCTGCTCACCGAAGTGTTCTCTCAATAAATCCATTGATTGATGCGATGTGTAGGAAGTGGTGCCCTCTTCATCAAACCAAATTTCGCGGAGACCACGAGCTTCAATTTCAGGCATAGAATGGTCGGTTATCATGGCGTAATAATGGTCGCCATTGACGGTTACGTTCTCATCGGCCTCGTGGTTCTACCGGCTCACAAACCATACCAAACCGTTGCTTTTTCGGGATGAAATGACAGCTCTTGAATCTCCTTAGTTGGCTGTTCGTCCCAAATGCGGCAATTTTTCTTGTTTGCATACTAATTTAGCCAGAAATGGGCTTCTTCGCAGAACAAAATTTTGCTCGAAAACGTCAGATCTTCTTGAAATGCGCCAAGTCGTTTCATACGTCAGTCCCAGTTGCTACGAACGGGGCCGAATTGACTCGCCACGGTCTTCGTGTACACTCTCAGCTACGGCCGCTATATTGTCTTCACTGCGTGCTAGGCGTATCTTATTCGGTCGAATATTATCCAATAATGAATACTTGGTCTCAGGATGGTTGATGCTGTTGCGAACAGTAGACTCAGTAGGCCGATTATGTTGATCATAAGTTGAGCGAAGCGCACGAAACACATTCTTTACACAACGTGAATTTTCGTTATAAAGTTGAATAATTTTGTAAACTTTGTTCAGGCGTAACTCTTTCCATGTTGAAATGCCAAACAATATTGAACAAAAACAAGAAGAGAGCTTGATCACGGGTCAAGCGTGATGTGTCAAAAAAAGACTCTTGAAAAAAGGTCCTCTACTTGGATCGACCTTTATTATTGGTGAGCGTAATACCATATTCCACACTATGAAATGCTTTATTGAAGTATTTATGACAAAAACCACATATCTTAACAAATCGATGGATTGAGAGCTATATGATATAGTCGAACGATTTAGCAGGTTCTGACAAATGAATGTATCAAAAAACATTTATCTCTTCCTCTTCTGGGACTTACGTACTTTGGATCAAAGTTAATACAGTATTTCATGTACATGAAAGGTATAGAAATTTAACTTTTTACTGGTTTCTTTCTAATTTTTAATTTTTTTTTCTTTTTTCAATTGCGATTCTCCTTGTCTTGCACACAGTTTATTGCTTTATTTGTCGCATCATTGTCTTGGCTCACCACTGGCTACGTCTACTTTTCTTCGTCGGCACTGCTTTATCGTATATAGATATATGAATGTATGTGTGTTGCGCACCGCTTGTTACTCGGTACTTATTTAAATCGCTGGCATCCGGCTTGACGCTTCACGCTACATCTCGACATTCAGCAGTGATTTTGACTTTGTCATTCATGGATTGTATTTGCTGCCCCTAAAGTAAGTAAGTGATAGTAGCTAACGGTTTTTTATCCTTATTTTTAGCTTTTAAATTTTTATCTACCATCTTCTGTGGTTAACAAAGCATGTAACTTTTACTGCGACAAGCGAAATTGCAGATTTACATCACTTCACAGCACGGCCATCCACCCATTCAATGAGATTTATTTTATTTTTTTCCACAATCCACCTATAGTATGCTGACATAAGTGTCACTTTGCATTGCTTTGCTTTCTTCTTCTTTTTTCATTTTTTTATTTTTTTCTAAACTGTTTTTGCTCAATTTTGTTTCATGTTTTTCGCTTATGCTTGTTATGTGGCAAGTGGCTTACGATATGCCAAGATCTCTCGCTGACAATTGTCGATTTGGTTTTTCGTTATGCACACAGCTTTATATGCGTTTCACTCCTCTTTTTTTCTCAGCTTTTCTGAACTGCTTTGTTTTGTGTTGTCTCACGTTAATCTCTTCGTTGAAATATGCAATATTTTCATTTTGAGTTTTTTGTTTGAAATAGATACCACTTTTTGCAAGGCTTTCGTGGATTAACAGATTTGTGTGATTTTTTTCCTTTGTAGGCCTTTTCCTACGCCCAAGTCGTTTTGATTTGTTTGCAGCTACTTTTGTTTAAGCTAGTTGTTGTGGCTGTTACTGGATACTTTTTAAAATTGCCTATAAAGGGTGTTTTTTATAGACGTATAGAACTTTAAGTTGCAATAAAACAACGATGGATTATTCGATTGACATGAATTGTCGTTTTTGAAAAAGTACGGACCAATGATTCCACCAGCCCATAAAGCGCAACAAACAGTCAGTTTTTCTGGATATAATGGTGTTTCAACATACACTTGAGGACTACCTTCACTCCAAATGCGGCAGTTTTGTTTGTTGACGTAGCCATTCAACCAGAAGTGCGCTTCATCGCCAAACATCGCAGAAATGGACGTAGTGCGCGATACGTTTTCCGCACAGAACCATTATTTTCGAAATAAAATTGCACTATTTGCAAGCGTTGTTCAGGCGTGAGTCTATTCACGATGAATTGCCAAACCAAACTGAGAATAAATCACTTGACAGCTGTTAAATCGGTCGCCATCTTGAAAAGTAATGCCAACTTAAAGTTCTATACCTCTCTAAAAAACAGCCTTTATAAAGTTCTTTTCCATTTTTTCAGGTTCTGTTATTTTTTTTTCTTTTGTATTTTTTTAATATTGGTGCCCAACTAATATGAAAAAAGAAGGAATGATGTTGCAGTAAGCTGAAACTTCAGATATATATATATATATATATATATATATATATATATATATTTGGCGCCTTGTAACCGCTGAAGCGATTTTTGGTTCAGCTCCTCCTCCAATTTGTGGTTTTGCGTGTTGATGTTTATACCAACAAATGGAGGGACCTACAGTTTATTCTAAGCCGCCACCGAACGGGTGATGGAGGAGCTTTTATTTCATGTCAGAAATACACTCGGAGGGCTTGACATTCCCTGCCGAGGGGCGACTGCAATTAAAAAAATTTATTTTCTATAATTTTGGATGTTGCTCGAATCTGGGCTCGAACCCAAGCCTTCCGAATGGCAGTACGCAATGCTAACCACTCAGCTATTGCGGCCGCCAAACTTCTGATTGATCCTTAGCACATTAACAGGGCATACAACAAATTGGTTCTCTTATGATATTAAAAATTCCAATGTTATTTACGAAATATTTGGTCGAATAAAATTATTGATAACCCTAGAGAGGAAATATCACAGTATTCAGAAGCCTTTGAGCCCTCTAACCTCTCGCTGAGCTCTGATGTGCGGTTTTAGGTTTCAATATAGATTCAAAGGTAAGCAAGAGGGTCTATACTTCGATTAAAAAAGCCGTGATTTAAGCAGATTGTGGAATTAATTTCAACACATAGATATCTATGAAAGAGTGATCTGTCCAATTTTGAGCTTACTTTATGAGGCAAAACATTAATTTCCAATTAAGTCAATTTTTCTAGTGGTTTCGGGTGGGTCGAAATGGTGGAACCTACAACTTCGAAATATATAATAAACCTACTGTTTTCTTGAGTAGAAATAATGCAACCGTTTTGAAACTTGGGCATAATAAAGGAACTATTTTTCCTGCTTAGCTGTGGAAGACTGGCATTAATTTTCTTGCTAAATATAATTGCCGCTTTGTAATCTCTGAAGCAATATTTGTGGTGTGTGGCATAAAGGTTTTTTACCTACAATCATAGCGGCCTAAAGTTTATTCTAAGCCACCTCCGAACGGCTGTTGGATTGTTATTAATATCTTTTAAACTCGGAGGGTTTGATATTCCTTGCCGAGTGGCGACCGCAATTAGATAAATTAATTTTCTATAATTTTGGATATTCTCCGAAACTGGACTCGAACCCAGGCCTTCCGAATTGTAGTAGGCAGTGCTAACAGCTCGGCTATAGCGACCGTTTATCAGGAGAGGAGATAGAGCCACCAACATTTATGCCGATCATATCTGAATGACTAGTTGAGTTGATTTAGTCATGTCCGTCTCTCCGTCTGTTTGAACGCAAATTAGTCCGTCAGTTTTTAAATATTTTAAACAAATTTTTTAGGAAGATGCACATATACATTTAAAAGAGCATTTATCGGAACCATCCACATTGAATTTTGGGTTAATAAAGCCGCCAAAAAAGGATTTAGAAGCAGTGAAAATTGGTATTCAACACTTATATAAAGAATTACACATTGGTACTGAAAATATTCGAAATCGGAAGACTGTATCATAAATATAACTGTTCTTGAAAGGTTGAAAGTTTTCTTGTTTAAATTTATTTCCTATAATTTATAGTGTTAGTCAATACATTACTCAACCACGTGACCCTTCACATGGCACTATGAATTGCAAGCCATTCGGCTACTGCGTTCGCCAATAATTATAAGGTTGAAGTGGTTCAGAAAATATTTGACTACTTTTTTGTCGCTTCGAAACCCAAAATAATGAAAAAAATAAACAAAATAAAATTCACAAAAGTTTTTATTGCACTTCTGGAAAGCTGTTGCTTTGAGATTTTATTTTATATTCTTTCAAAATCTCAAACCACTACTACTACAAACTACTACTTACTCTCATGGAGTATTTCTTAAGAATGGTATAATTTTCAAACTGCTGTCTTGAAGTCAAATTTTTTGATTCATATCATTGTTTCGCCCTCTATTCACTAGTATTTTTGATTACCCTATGAATGAAACCCACAGAGTACCAATAGCCAACTACAATCGGCATATTATGTTAAAACATAATACTAAAGAATTTTTTTACTAATAAATGTTTTGTAAAACTCCCTTTGAATTATTTAATCCTTAGTCCTGCAACTCACACTGCAACCGAATATTCACACCCTTCACTTACTCAACCGCTTAGGAGTCGCATTATGCCAACTAATTTACTCGAGCAAGTAATTTTCTGATATTTACTCAATTTCATTTGCTCAACATTTATCTTTACCCTACTCAGTTAGACATATTGGGCTACTCTCTACCATTTTTCTCATGGATTAGACATCAGTCATAAATGTTATTGCTGCCGCACGATTGCTCATACGAAAATGAAATTATACCTTTTTCAGTATCCGAAAGGCAGAAAAAATATGTGTTGACACTTCGTTTGCTTAGCTGATTGTGTGTCTAACGCTGCTGCGTGCCTAAGCGTCTCAAGCCAAGGTTGACTTGTGACTTTGCTAAAAAAATTAAAAAAATTGAGGGTGAGGCGTCCTGAAAGGGAGATAGAAAGAGTTAGTAACACTTATTTAACTGAAGTATTTTTTTATATTTTTTTTATTTTTTATTTATTTATTTTTTTGAATGCAACAAATAACTTGAACCTAAATAAATTATCTATCGGAGCGCCGGGCATTGATGTGCAGCAATTTCAGAGGCCGCCCAAAGCTCGTTGATAAACTGCTTCAGGCCGTAATGGCAGCGGATGTAGAGAACAAATAAAGCACATTAAAAGAAGGCAAATTTTCACCATCTTCTCGCAGCCGCGCAAATTGCACGGATAAGTGTCATTGGCACAATTTGTATTGTTGCCGAAATTGGATAACAATCGAAGCGAAATTGGATATCGCTCATTTTAGTTCTTTCCTTTTTTATGTTCGCAACAACAATTTTGAATCCAAAATTGTCGTTGTCTGTTTGCATTTCCACTGGACTAACTGACAACGACAGTATTTTTCCATTTTTTTTTTTTAATATTTTATATTCATTTTTGCTTGTTTCTGTTTTAGAGCAATCTTGTTGCTTTTTTTTTCGCAAATTTTACGCTTTTTATGTTCTTTTTGGCTTATTTTCCAATATCTTACCCCTCCTTTCAGCAGTCGCCGATTATTTTCTGGCCATGATAACATCAAACATTTTTCGCTACATTTTCGTCGGCCATACATTTCCCTTTGCGGCTTGCCACATAACGCTTGCCACTTTCTTTGTTTTTTCTCTCTCTCTCTCTGTAGGTTTATTATTATTGTTGTAATAGAATTTTTGGGCAAATTGAGGTTGAAATTTGCGGAATTTATTTCATTTAACATTTCCTCTGCTTATCAATTGCTGCTTGGTGTTGTTGGTATACGCCACAGGCTTTTTTTTTTTTTTGGTAGTACTGAGTGCAGTGAACGGAAAAGCAGCTTGAGTTTTATAGGGGGACGCTCGATGCGTTGGGTTACGGTTTATTGAGTGTGACGCGCCCTTTTTTATTGAGGGCGTGAGTTTGTTTTCTTATGGTTGAAATGTATTTAGCTATTTTCACAATACATTTATACGCCTATACATATGTATGTACATATATTTAAGTGTATATGATCTGTATCGAATTTCAGTAAAGCTTTATTTACGCTTATGTGGTTAGTAGCCTACTTTTGGGCGTGAAATCCTGACGCCTTCATCACATTCCCTCCGCATGTTCCAATTGGGGCGGCTGGTATATGAAGTAATGTGATTTTATTGTTATTTAAGAGATTTTCTGTTCAACGCTGCCCGTGGTTGGGATTACATTGTTGTTATTGAGTGGATTTGCCGGCAATTCTATTTAATCGTTTATTGCTTGGTGGTTGATTGTTTTTATTATTTTTTTTTTTTTCGTATTTCGTCATACTTCTCTTCCATTGTGGTTTCACACATATAAATAAACTAACCAAGGCTCGATTGTGGTAATTTGATAAAGAGATTTGCTTTCGGCGATAGGATTAGATTGTGCTTTTTATAGCAAAAGTGACTGATGCGTCTCTAAGTGGATAATTGCGGTTCGAGTTGAGAATGTAAAAAGAATTCCTTGTTAAATTTAAAGTAACAAAATAGTTAAAATACGGTGAAGCCAAACTAGGAAAAGAGATATTTGATAGGTCTTGGATTGTTGTAATATAAGATCTCCAACTGAAAGAAAATTTCTCTGAAAAGCAAAGTTAAAGGAAAGAGGGAAGAAAGTATATTTCGCTATATAACTTAGAAACTTTTGAAAACCCATCGGCTAGACTGTGGGACCCTATCCATTTTACGTCTACTGTCAAAATTTTTAACACTTAACGACAGTAGCGGACAAAGCTAACGGTGTAAAGAAATGGTAAATTTTTTCACAGTTAAATCGAAGCCTCTGGGAAACTTTGGTGGAATGGTTTTCAGGCAGCAGCTACTTATTGGTATAAGAGATAAATGCTCAATGTCGTTTCCACAATAAATATTAATTAATTTAAACAAACTGTCTAGATCTAAGAGCTGTTTATTAGAGTAGAGAAGTAGAAGAATAGCTCTGAATGCTAACGTTTATAAGTTCTTGCGCTCAAATCTGTACCAAATTATAGAATTATTGAATTAGTGGGTACCTTAACGTTGCTTATGAGATCCTTCTGACTTATTAAGAATTGGACAGTAGCGAAAATTTTTATTGCTTACCGACGGTCGAAACTCTGAGTTATTACTGATATGAATCGACCGACATTGTCCATTCGGAGTACCGTCAGAATCTCTAGAAGACCAGTTAGATTCATTTGGACTCCTTTCTTTTAGAGCTTCCTTTCAAAGTGACTCGAGAGGTAACTTTTATGAGCGACTTGTTTAACGCAATTTTTATTTCGTGCACGCATTTTGCTGTCAGAAGTTTTTAAATTCGCCATGTGACCACCCTGAAAATAATTTCTGCAATTTAATTTCATATAATTGCAGAAATAAAATTTTGATTAACTTTTCTGAAATAAAATTTCTTATTTCTTGTGCTGCAGTAGCAGTTTTTATTTCCCTCGAAAGTGTTTTCAAAGGACTTTAATATTTTTAAATTAAAATTACAGTGGCGAGCATAAGTGGATGAATGTTTGTCACTTCTGCACTTATTTGTTCATAACATCCGTTGTACTTATTCAAATAAAACCATTTCTTTTTAAATTTTTAATCCATATATTGTACTAACATATTATGCAAGGAAAAGTCAAAAAAAAATTAAATGCAAAAAATTCTAAGGCAAAAAACTAGACATATCTTCATTCATCCAATTTTGCACGTGAGTGAAAATTCAATTAGTTACATCAGTACAGTATTTAGTCCGCAGCCCTTTGATTTTTATTACACTTTGGACTCGCTTTGGCATATTTTCTACCAATTTTTCAATTTTTCCATTAGGTATTTCGATCCATTCTGTCTGAATCCTTGCCCAAAGCTCGTCCATATTTTTAGGGGCTCTTTCATACACTGCCAACCTTTTTTTTAAAAGGGCCCATAGATTCTCGATAGGGTTGAAATCTGGGCTTTGTACAGGCCACTTTAGCACTTGGAAACGTTGATCATTCAACCAATTTTTCACGATTTTAGCAGTGTGTTTAGGATCACCGTCTAGTTGAAAACACACTTCGATTCGGGATACGCACTTAGATCGACAAAATCTGGCAAATATGTTTGCAAAATGTTAAGGTAGTCTTCCTTCTTCATAATGCCTTCTATTTTCACAAGTGGGCCAACATGCCACCAGGTAAAACATCCCCAAACCATTAGATTACCTCCACCATGCTTCACAGTTTGTTTCACTCGATGCTTTTGTAACTTTTCCTGTGGCCATGCCAGTAGTATTGCTTTCCATCTGATTGGAACCTATTAATCTTGGTTTCATCTGACCATATCACTCGTTTCCAGTCATCAACGCTCCAATTTTTATATTTTTTACAAAATTTTAACCGTGCTTCCACATTTTTGTCAGAAAAAGCTGTTTTTTTTTGCATGATTGCTGATACCAAACCAATCCGTCGAAGGGCTCTCCGTCTTTACGCCGCATTAACCGCTCCACGCTCGACGACCTTTAACGTCTGAATCAGGCTTCACATTCCGTCTTTTTTGAGCGCATAAAACAATACTGTGACAAATTTTTAATTTTTTTGCTATTTCTCGAGACGACTGTCCATTTTTTGTTCACGCCACGATGCTATTTTCTATATCTTGCGATATTTTTCGCATATTTAAACTGTTTTATTAATCGCTGAACTAAACACACTTAAGCGCTCGATTATATTTGAACAAGTGACAAAAATTGTGCCTTTGAAAACAAAATGTTGTAATGTAGTAAACGAAATTCGCAAGATTTTCATAAAACAGTAAACTCAAAGCCAACTTTTTCACTATGGCTTATACTCAGATTATGGAGGCTTCAAGTTTCCTGCAAAATATCTCCTCGATTCACGTCTGGAAGGTACTCTTACCATGAAACAACTATTGATATCCATTTATGGAACGAAATCGTCTGATTAAATAATGATATCTTGAGTTTTTTTAGTATTTAGCTGTGTAAAAATTGGTTTTTGTCTTCAAAAACTAGAATCCATAAGTCTGATTGATAACGGAGGCTGCGCCAACTTTTTCGAATGAAAATCTCCACAAGCACTAGAAGAACGAGCTTATTAAGCATGGGGCCCTCAAATAATTGAAGAGAGGCCATTACACCTAAAAAAAATCTTACTGGTTGATGCGCTCTTTAGTCCGGAGGTGTGATTGGATCTTACTTCTTTGAAAACGATTGGCTTGCAATTGAAGAACATGACTTAGACCCACATATCATAAAACACGAGCAAGTATGGTTTTTTTGCGAGAATATGCAACTTGAGGCCGTTGGACTTTCTTTTTGTGAGTCTAGGCGAAAGACTGTGCTTATGCGGATTAACCTTTAACTCTTGAGCAGCTCAGAACCATTATTCGGCAAGTTATGGCTGAGGTACCGCCAAATATGTACCAAAAAGTAGTCGAAAATGACCTCAAACCCAACGAAGTTTGCAAAAATTTTCTTGCCAGTGATTTGAATCATGTAGCGTTTCAAGGTTGAAACTTTATATTAAAAAACGTAATTCATGGAAAAAAATTATTTTAAATGCATTTTATTTACAATTATTTTGGAATCCGCAAAATGGATAACCACATATCTTTATGTTATTTGATGATAAGCGGAAAAATTGAGAACATGAAAGGTTTTACCGGCAGTAGTTCTCCATCCACCATTCAAATATATTTGGTATGATATTTCTTGGAAAACGGATATATAAAGAACCAACGTCATTTCTGTGCTTTCGGAGTTGAAATTTAATCAGCAATATTCAAATAATATTCTTTTCTTCTTATGATCACATACTTATATATATGAAGTCACAATTCAAGGTACTTCATTTTCTTATTTCTTTTTTTCTAAGATATTATATACTTAAAAGAGCATGTGTTGGTCGTCACTAGATTGTTTTGAGATTTCATAATAATTAAGTTTGAGATAATCATTTCACGTATCTATTAAATTCAACTTAAGGACGAAAACATCAGCACTAAAGATGCATTTTATGCATTCACTTTAAAAGTTCGTTATTTAAGCTTACAATTTAAATGAAATATTAAAGAGTTAAGCCCTTAAAAGCCAAAGTAATCACATTAAGTACTTTGAAACAGTTTTTCCATGTCCTACGTAAGAGCTAACACATGGTTTCACACATAATTTTGACATTTATTTACCACCAGTTGACCACCTGACATGACCAAATGACCCAGTGTGTGCGTAAATCATTGTTATACAACATACGAGTATATACTCGATATAAGAATGTTAGAGTTTCCTATTATGCTATTTATAATGCAAAAACTAATTTCATAAGACAACATGTACATACATGCGGATGTATAGTGTACACGATAAGTAGGTGCTAAATATAGTTGGCATTTTGGTATTGACAACAACATGAACTATAGAAATTCATTCGGAAATTTGTTAGATGATAGGTTAAAGAGCGTAAAATTTTACTAAATCAGTTAAGATTTATGTATGTAAAAGGTATGCATACACCTGTATAACAGTATATATATGTATGTTATTTATGTAGATAAATTTACATAGTAACGCTTACGTTTATCGATTTATTTAATAACTAAGCGGCATGATATATAGATAAGTAAGCAATTTTTGCAGGCTAAAGCCCACCACAAAAAGAATATAGGAATGTTCAGATTTATGAGCGATACATATGTGGCATAAACCATAAAATCGTCTGAAAACGTTATAAATACAGTTGTGTGTGTAGTAAATTTCCATTAGTATATGTACATATGTATAATACTGTGTGAATACATATATGCTTGTCAATTTGCTTTGCACCATTTTCTATTGTTTTCATTTCATTTCCTTCACCACAAATACATATCAAGAAAACCAATACATAAAAACATAAATAGAATCTATAAATTCAATTCGTGGTATGTGAGGATAGCGTGGCGCATTTGTAGCTTCATATACATATGTATATGAGGAATGTAATTATTTGTATTTGTAGCATTCATATAAATATACACAAATATTTGTTCATATATCATCACCTACTGTGGTGCCTTAGAACTTACAGTTATCGACCGCTTGTTGCCACAGAGGTGGTTTTGATTGTGACATTATTGTGGTTTATTTGAAACTCGTGCGCAAATATACATACATATTTATATATACATATATATAGATGCATATATGTATAAAAAAAAATCTAATTTTACACTTTATGTATTTGCATTTCGAGCTTACATGACAATCGCATTTGCCTTTTCTGTTTTATATTTACCATCAATTTGTTAAATAACAAAATTTCTTACTCAAAACTAGCAGCAATCGAAACTATGGCAACAACTTATTGTAGAAAAGGGACATTAACTTAGCCATTTTAGTGGCTAAATAAAGCATTGACACATACAAAATAAATAAATTATAAATTATCATGTGAACTTTGTCCTCTTTATTTTACGCAACAAGAAAGCCAACTTTCTCGCTCTACAAGTATATAAATTTTTCACGGATTTTTTGCCGAAAACTGTAAAAAATTTGTTGTATAGCAGGTCAGTTGGATATTCCCCGGCCTGACACACAGATGGCGCTACTAGAATTAGTTAATTAATGATTTTTGGTTAGCTAACCTTCGAAAGACGCGTGTATAAATTTGACAGCTGTCGAATCATTAATTTGTGAATTGCAGCATTTGGAGTGAAACAACTTTTGTTATTGTAAAAAAAATGTATAGAAAGGAATTTCGCATATTGATCAGATATTGCTTTTTAAAGGGGAAAATACAGTAGAAGCATAAATTTGGCTTGATGGCGAGTTTCTGGGCACTGTCCTAGGAAAATCTACCATAAAAAATTGGTGTGCTAAGTTTAGACATGGTGAAATTAGCACCGAAGAGGGCGAACGCAATGGACGCCCAAAAGAGCTTGTTACCGAGAAAAACATCAAAAATCCACAAAATGATTTTGAATGACAGTAAATTGAAATTGAATAAAATAACAGTCACTCTTAAGATATCAACTGAACGTATACATCATATCATTCAGGAATATTTGGGTATGAAAAAGTTCTGTACAAATGGGGTGTCGCGCGAGCTCACTTTAGACCAAAAACAACAAAGAGTTGATGGATGATTCGGAGCAGTGTTTGAAGATGTTCAAGCATAATAAACACGAGTTTCTGCGTAGTTATACGGAAATGGATGAAAAATGGCTCCATCATTTCACTCCGAAGTCCAATCGGCAGTCATCCGAGTGAACTGCACAAGATGAACCCGCTACAAAGCGTGGAAATGCGCAACAGTCGACTGACAATGTTATGGCGTCTATATTGTGGGATTCGTATGAAATAATTTTCAGTGAGTACCCCGAAAAAGGAAGGACCATCAACAGAGATTATCACATAGCTTTATTGGACCTTTTTGAAAGCTGTTGCACCAAGCCAATGCACCGTGTCACAAGCCAGTGAAATCCTTGGCGAAAATCTACGAATTGGGCTTCGAATTGCTACCGCATCCACCGTATTCTCGAGATCTGACCCTCAGCGACTAATTCCTGTTCTCATATCTCAAAAGAATGCTCGCTGGGAAGAAATTATCGTCGAATGAAGAGGTGATCGCCGAAACTGAAGCCTATTTTGAAACAAAGAACTACAAAAATGGTATGGAAAAGTTAGAGGGTCGCTATAATCAGTGGAATAAAAAAAAAAATTTACGAAAAAATGTATTTTACTATGGTAGGTCGAGGACTTTTCAACTGCCCGTTATATGTTATTGTGGTCCGATATGGCCAGTTGCGACATATAACTAATGCAGTATGTATAGAAATATATACATTTTCGTACCCATCGTAAAATACTCCAAAAACTAAGGGACTGACTGACGGACAGACAGACGGGGTGATAGATATGGCTCATCTCGTCATTCTGATCTGATCTCTTTCTTACATATTTTTTACCAGAGCTAATATACCCTTTCATTTTCGTGAAATTTATAAAAATATGTTCCGTTATAGATTTCGTAACAAAGAAGTAATAATATCAAATTCGTTTTCTTTGCAAAGCCAAAAATATTGAAAGTTTCGATAGAATTTGTTATATATTTCTTTTTAGTTGCCTTCAAAAAAATCCTTCGTATCTCGAAAATTTGTGTATAACTTTTCTTTTGAGAAAACTTGAGAATAAATTAGACGGTTTATTTTCTCCAAGACTTCATCTCTTACAATAAATAAAAAAAAAATCGATTTTGAACTAAAATAATTTGTAGTCGGCAATGAAATATTCGATATCAAATTCAGACATAGCGGCGTAGAGGCAGTTCCTTATCCTGCTGTCGAAGGCAGCTTTAAAATCGATGAAAAGGTGGTGTGTATCGGTTCTTTTTTCTCCGATTTTCTCTTAGAATTGCCACGTGGTGAATATCTGGTCAATGGTAAATTTGCCAGGTCTAAAGCCACACTGATAAGGTCCGAGTAGTTTTTTTTTTTGACTATGGGACTATATGCGATATTAAGGAGGCTTATCCCATGATAAATGGCGCAGATCATGGAGTCTCCTTTTTCTGGATTGGTCAGAGCACACTCAAATTCCATTCGTCAGGCATGCTTTCGTCCGACCTTATTCTTCAAAAGAGCTGATGCATGCTCGCTCCCGCCGCTTTGTAATTTTTTAAGCGGGCAATCGCTATTCGAACTTCTTCATAGTCGGTGATTGCAGTTCTATACCATCGTTTCATCGATTGGGGTTTGGGATTCGCCATCTCCGGGCTTTTCAATTTCAGTGCCGTTGTGCAGATTGGAGATGTGTTCCCTTCATACACTAAATATGTCTTGGACATCTGTCACCAGATTACCTCCATGGTCCCTACACGAGTTTACTCCGGTCTAGAAACTTTCTGCAAGCCGCCGCATCTTCTGATAGAACTTTCGAGCATTACTCTTGACGGCCGGCTTCTCAAGCGCTTCATACTCACGCATTTCGGCCTCTTTCTTTTCTTTTTTTTTTTTGTCTGCAAATGCTTCCCTCTTCAGCTCTCGTTATCTATCTTATCCCGCACGTATTGTAGTCGATCGCAAAGTTGCGATGTAGGCAATCTGCTTTCTCCTTATAACTATGGTTGTAAATAACCAATTGTGTGTGGTCCACTGTGTAAAATAAATTAATAGCGCAAATAAATAATTCACACAATGGCCAACAACAAATTCCCACTCAGAATGAACAAACATAAATTAATCTATCAAGAGGTGGGGATTATCAGCCAACAATGGCTACAAAAGCTGAGCGCATAATTAGCCGCTTAATTGAGCGGCTTCCACTGTGAAAAGAACATATATATGTTACACACACATATGACATGTGGAGCACATAATTAACATGCAACGGCAACCCAATTAATGAAGTTCCGAACAAAGCAATGAAATTCAATCTCGCCTATCTTCAATCAGATAATAAGGCTTACATTTAAACGGAGCAGAAATAGTTGTGGATTTATGATGGAGTGCAGAAAAAAGCCTCTTTAATATGCACAATCACACGCATATACTCAGCCACACGCAAGAGTCATGTAACATTTAGCAACCCTCCGGCACGTGTCCATAACGACATGTGCTAACTAACCTCATTGACCATTTGGCAGGCGCAACTGACAGCCTTCAATGACATTGACATTCGCCCGTTGCCAAATTTATGTACATAATCGTATAAATATATGTATGTAAATATGTATATTTGTTGTTGTGTATATAGCTAAGTTGAGCTTAGTAATTGTTAACTCCCACGG
Source organism: Neoceratitis asiatica (assembly GCA_030068015.2). Taxonomy (NCBI): domain Eukaryota; kingdom Metazoa; phylum Arthropoda; class Insecta; order Diptera; family Tephritidae; genus Neoceratitis; species Neoceratitis asiatica. Next base: position 30,947,812 of record CM061528.1, read on the forward strand.
CAGTAATAACTTGATGTAGGTCAGGGTACACATGAATGAATTAATACTGCCGCAGTCTACATGCAGGACACACAAGTGCTTTATATTCGTTATCATATATGCGTATGTAAGCACATATGTACTCGTACATGCATGCATGTGTGCACCACCTATGGACTTGAGGCAATAAAATCAGAACATTAAAATATTATTCATACTTAGACACCTGTGACAGCACAATAACAATGAAACTGTATAGCTGAGCACACGCTTCACTCACTCGCCTGCCGCTACGCACAAGTTCGAGAGTCGAGGTCAGCGTGTTGGTAAAGCCCAAACGACAATAATAATCAGCATAAGCAATGAGTAGAATGGTATGAGCGGAATGTCGGGGCGAGTGTGTGGATCTCGAGTTCAGCATGAGTGTTTGTGGGTGCACAGCTTCATTGGCTTTGCATGCGAGTACAAGCCGCAAGCGTTATATGAGCATTGTCAATTTTATGTATAGATATTTTCCTGCTTGTGTAACTTTAATTTACTGATGCATAATTAAGATAAACTACCATAATTGTGGATACAGCTTGTATAAACAGTGTTTTACATATGGAAAAGCGGAAATTAAACGTAATATACTTGTAATATCAAAAGCAATAAAAGGAAATATTTTGGTTATTCCTTTCAAATATAACGTCGAGTGGAAAATATTTAAATTTTAGTTAGGATTATAAAGGCTAAACTTCAGTTCAGAACACGTTGGCAGCCTGTGTAAAAGCAGGCGGTAATTCTTAATGGAAAATACAATACCGGGATACCGACAGGGGTTGAATAAAATTCCTTGTGTAAGTTACAACTGAATATTTGCGAAGCCAAAAATTTTAAAGTTTTCTCTAAATCTGAAATAAATCCAACGACGACATCAGCACTAATCTTGACCTACTTGTAAGAAAACATTACGGAGAAAAAAAGACACTCAAGATCGCTCAGCCTCTCCAGCACGTCAATCCAGTTTTATGGGTTCGCGTCGATCAAGTTCCTTAGTATAACACTATTTGCTGAGCAATTACCGAAAATGGATGTTAATGAAAATTTTTTCTTAAGGTTTTCTTCACTCTAATACCCATTAATCTTTTAATCTTTACATAAAAAATATTCGCTATTCTTCTTTTGTAGTCGCCGCGCCTCGAAAAATTATTCCTTTGCTGTTTGATTCATGTGACGATGTATTTCCTCTGACTCGATGTTATACTCGCATGTACGAGTTCGTTCGTTTATAAATTCATTTGTTAATAAATTTTTGGCTATTTATGAATCTTCGATATATTTATTTTTAGCAAAGTCAGATATTGGCTATTTATGAATCTTCGATATATTTATTTTTAGCAAAGTTAGATAAGTTAAAATTTAAATGACTGATGAAATACAATGATTCCTCCCCTTGAATGTAACTTCATCCCAATAATATTCTACGGTTGAGTAGCTGTTCCTTTAGTGATCCGAACTTCTCCTCCATCTTATGGTATGCGTCTGATATTTTCCCTAAAAATGTATAGACCCCCATTCTATACTAAGCTCCCTCCTTGTGGGAGGATGGAGTTTTATCAGAAGCTTTTATTTCATGTCAGAAATACACACGGACGGGCTTGACATTGCCTACCGAGTGGCGACTGTAATGATCTGATATTGCTTACTATATTTGGAAGACGTCTGCCTGCAAATTGTTATTATCGTGGCAAACGTGAATCGCAGAATTGATTAACCGGCAACGATCTCACAAATCTTAACAGCAACCAATGGATTAATTCGCTATCTCTCTCTCCCTTTCTTTCTTTCTATCTCTCTCTCTTTCTCTCGCTCTCTCGATCTCTCTCTCACTCTTTCCCTCTCTATCTCTCTCTCTCTCACTCTGTCTTTCTTTTACTAAGGTTCTGATCTGATTTACTTCCAACTACGTTACTCACACACACTTTGACGCTCTACTTGTAATATATCTCAGTATTCTGCCGCCTGCATAGCAGACATCCACATCGTGTGCTTTGTAAATATACTAAATCATACTTCGTTGAAAACCAAATCATTCCAATGACGAATAGTTTTGAGTTTGACAATGATATCATTTACAGAGCGGTGGCAACATTTACTTATTAATCTCACATTATAGAGCGTATGGGTGAATCGCGAGTAGTGGCGCTTGACTGAAAATGATGTATTCGTATTAAGAATTTACGAAATTCATATCTCTGCTGTACAAGTATATACAAATAACTTTGGCATTGTGCAAAATCGTCAAATTTTTCAAATCTTACCTTTTTCGACGAATTTTCTGCCTCGAAGACCGCATAATATTAGATAATATTCTCTGTTAACTGTCTGGTTTTTGGCAAAAAATCCTGAACACCGGAACGAGCGAAGAAAACAATCAACTGAGTTTATTTGGTTTTGTGTTTTTCCGAGAGGGTGGATACTAGATTTATATTGGAACGAATTTTGGTCTGAGCAGAACGAAATCAAGCACTGAAGATGGCGGTTCGCCGAAACCGGTTTGTTACAAAACCAAAATTGACAAGGGATCACGAAAATTCGTTCCAATATAAATCTAAAACAATCAACATTTATTTGACTTTAGACCGGATTCGGATTTTTTCGGTTTCAACTCAGTTCGAAGACTCCGTTCACAAGGTTACATACCACAAGCCTAAGTTCACATCTCACCACTAGTTACAAAGCGATTTTGTGAATGTATGTCGGAATTGAATTCTTCTGGCCTGAATAGGTGATTTAATTTTTGAAGAAAATTCGTTTAAAATAATACAAATTGATTCTTAAGACAACGAAAGTTCAGCGGCTAGCTCTCACAAACTTAAATTACTTCCTTCCGTCATTACTCTCTTCTCTTTAGTGAAGACGTCGTTGGCCGATCAGAGAGAGGTAAGTTTTCTACATATCGACCGCTTTTGTATGTACTTTTTCCACCATAAGCTTTTGTTATTATTCCCTACGATCCCCCACCTTCGCATAACGTACGGATACTTTTTCATTAAAAACGAGTCACGATCAACGGAAGTTTGTTAGGCCCTAAGAAGTAGAGGAGCTCAGCTACAAAACAAAATTTCATGGCTAATTTTTAAATAAGTAATTTATGTAAAATATAAACTGCTACTAACTGGTGAGAGTGGGCAAAAATTATTTTCTCAAAGTGAAAGTGTTAAAGCGAAGTGGATATATATGTCAGTTGTACTAGAATGAGAGTTCAAATATATACACAAAAAATGTTAGGGATAGTAAAATTCAAAACTCTTTTTACAAATTTTCAGAAAAGAGGAGCAAAAATACTTTGACATTCTCAAAATATATTCAAGTTGATTTCAAAAATAATGGAGCTAGAATTTAGCTAGTTATTACTTTAATCATGAAAATTACACCAAAGTATTTTTCTACGGCTGGGAAAGGAAGGGAGGTTAATAAGTTCCAGATGACTAGTATAAGAGAGAAGATTATATTGAGACTACCAAGCAAATTTCTTAAAGCAAAAGGGAAAAATTGGTTTTGAGCAGATTATATGCTTTGAAAGTAGATTTAATACCTCAAACTCGAAACTATCGAGCCGTATTTCAGAATAGGTCTTCCTAATATTGTGATCAACGCTTTCGAGTTGAATTTATTTTAGCACCCTTTTGCGAATGGCAATATTCCTTAATAATAAAAACAGAATTTGCTATGTAGAATTGAAGACAAATTTTTGTTCGATATTTTTATTCCAAAAATTCTCTGCGTTCTGCCATTTTCTTAATTATTTGTAAGAAAAAAAGAAAAAATTATGTGCAATATTGAGATGAGAGAAATAGTATAAAGATCGGCTTAAAACTTGTTGAAAATTGTTGGTTTCTGCTGTTTTTTAGCACATTATTTACATATTTACTATGTTTCCAATAAATGACGCTCTTATAATATTTAAACAAATAAGGACTTACTTCACGTAGCCAGGTCAATTTAGAAATATCAGTTGCCCCATAGAGCAAGTTTAAAATTACAAAGAAATTGCAAGTAAGTGTAATTATGAATACTTTATCGAGACACTAATACCTTGCACTGTGATTGTGTGCAATTAGATTGGACGCCTAAATAGAGTTCGCAACCATATGGAATCGAATTGAATCGTTGCCTGCAGGCCAAAGTCAATTTCAGGATTTTGTTTGTGTGGACCTAGAGATGTATTCGTACGAAAATTCAGCAATATCGAACCTAACAAATATTTGTCTCAATAAGATCGATATCTGGCACATTTTCTGAAAGAAAAAAAATAAGTTTCAAGTAAAATGAGCCAAAAGTTCTATTCTTTAATAGATCTGAAGAAATAGTGCTACAGCGTTAATCTAGGCTAAAAGCTACCATTTCAAAGTAAATTAAATTATAAATAAGGTCCTTCGTGATAGATCGGTCCCAACACTCTCCGGGCTCCAATGAAGCCATCCAGAAAATTTTAACCAAACCGGTTTGTGGTCTCGGAGTCTATAAGCTACTTTCGTATTTCGTCTTATATATATATATATATACCCTAATACCCTTTAGATATATATATAAATATATATATAGATTAAGCTTAAATTTAGCTACGTACCAAATAAATCGAAACATAAATACAATTTAGGAATAGGTCAGTCCCCTGGTCCACTTCCCAAAAATTGTTTTTTTACTAACCTTCCGGGAACCATAGAAATAAACTTTGATTATTATAATCTGCCGTTTAGTTTCGGAGATCCTAGAAGATAAATATAGAAACAAACGTTTATATACATATATATATATATATAGCTCATTTATTTAAATAAATTTCATTCTATTAACGCATACATGCGACTTTTAAATGTGAAGAACTAAAATTGATGACATACATATTTTATTAAGAAAATATCACTGAAGGTGTAAACGAAAAAAAGAAAAACTCGACAAAGCTTTACAGTGAAATAAAAAGCATCTACAGGTGTACAAATAAAAAACATTTAAATAAGCTCAAACCTAAAATTAGATACATATTTACATTTGTACGAAAAAAACATTACAAGCAATGTAGCAACATAACAAAATCTGAAAAATTGCAAAAAAACAACGACAAAGTGTTGTCATAAATCTCTCGTTGACATCAAACGAGAAAAAACACAACACAGATGATTAGCTCAGATAGTTGTCACTGCTGGCAGATGACACGCAAGCAAGGCAAACGAAGGTAAATGTAATTTTTCGAATAAAAAAGATTAAAATTTAAGAAAAAAACATATAAGTGTGCAAAATTAGAGACAGAAAGTAACAGAAAGCGAGAAGGCATAAAAATTTTTGTGCATTCAAACAGAAGAGATTAATTCACATTTGTTAAAAAGGCAAATAGTGGTACGGTTTTACTTTCTATACCACCTGAAGCTAAATTATATCTTTTTTATCTCTCTGTGTCATTTGTGTAATGTAACGCTTTGGAATTCACATTAGAATGAACTTAGAGCATTTTCATGCCTTTCTCAAACAGCTTTTAGCCTTTTAGTTTGGCTTATCCTTTTTTGCTTCATCTGAAATAATCAATTGTTATGCCTGGTTTAGTTGGCTTTCTGGTTTAGATAATTGAATTGATTAAAGATTCATTTGGGAAAATGTACAAAACTTGTATGTGAAATAAAATGATTTATATATATATATAAAGGGTGTTTTTTTATAGAGGTATAGAACTTTAAGTTGCAATTAAACAACGATGGATTATTCGATTGACATGAATTTTATTTATCCGAAAGATAATCGTGTGGCATTACATTTTAAATATGATTTCTGGCATATGACCGCAACGGCTGGCGCGGATGTAGTCAAATCTGGACGTCCAATTTTCGATGACTTTTTCCAACATTTGTGGCCGTATATCGGCAATAACACAGCGAATGTTGTCTTCCACATAGTCTAGCGTTTGTGGCTTATCCGCATAGACCAATGACTTTACATAGCCCCACAGAAAGTAGTCTAGCAGTGTTAAATCACAAGATCTTGGAAGCCAATTCACAGGTCCAAAACGTGAAATTAGGCGGTCACCAAACATGTATTTTAATAAATCTATTTTGGCACGAGCTGTGTGACATGTTGCGCCGTCTTGTTGAAACCACATCTCCTGGACATCATGGTTATTCAATTGAGGAATGAAAAAGTTAGTAATCATAGCTCTATACCGATCCCCATTGACTGTAACGTTCTGGCCACCATCGTTTTTAAAAAAGTACGGACCAATGATTCCACCAGCCCATAAAGCGCACCAAACAGTCAGTTTTTCTGGATGTAACGGTGTTTCAACATACACTTGAGGATTACCTTCACTCCAAATGCGGCAGTTTTGGGTGTTGACGTAGCCATTCAACCAGAAGTGCGCTTCATCGCTAAACAAAATTCGCTTATGAAAATCGGGAACAACGGTAATCTCGTTTTGGGCCCATTCGACGAATCTACGTCTTACTTGATGATCGTTTGGCTTCAATTCTTGCACGGGTTGGATTTTGTAAGAACGCAAACCAAGATCCTTCCGCAAAATCTTCCATAAAGTGGATGGACACAGATCCAATTCCTGTGCTCGATGGCGGATGGACTCATTCGGGTCTTCCTCAATGCTACGCTCTACAGCAGCAATAACTTCTTCTGTACGCACCGTAGGGCGTCTCTGGGGATGCGAGTTATCAACAAGAGTAAACGTGGTGCGAAAACGTTCCATGGTTAATCGAATTAACTGCTCTGATGGACGATTTTGTCGACGACAAAATGGACGTAGTGTGCGATACGTTTTCCGCATAGAACTATAATTTTCGAAATAAAATTGCACTATTTGCAAGCGTTGTTCAGGCGTGAATCTATTCATGATGAATTGCCAAACCAAACTGAGAATAAATCACTTGACAGCTGTTAAATCGGTCGCCATCTTGAAAAGTAATGCCAACTTAAAGTTCTATACCTCTATAAAAAACACCCTTTATATATATCATTTCAATATAATTATCCTTAGTCAGTGTTCAGTAAGTTAAATAACTATTGTAAATTGTTGTTAAGGGCTGCTCTACAACATTACAACAATTGGCAGAAAAAACCTCGAAGTAGGGACCATCTAATACCCTTAGGAGACAAAGTTTCAACGGTCTTCAGGGTAAAGACATTACATATTTATTAGCCAAGAAAAGACAACTCAGTAAAGATTGGCATAGGTTTCGTTGACAATAAAACGCATACTTTATATCTTTATTAGTTTATGAAGATTTCACTATATTCTTAAACCCTGAAAGCCGTCTGATATTATTATGATCCTTAAGCCAGGTAAAGATCCAACTTTTTTAGACTTTAATAGGCCTATTAGCTTAGAATCGATATTCTTCAAAATCATTGAAAGACTTTTATGAAATAGCTTACAACCGATGTTAGAATAGAAACGAACCATTCGGCTTTAGAGAAAAGTACAACACAATAGAGCAGGTGCATGAAATCTCGAGTGCTTAAAAGTAAGTAATATTGTACTGCTGTGTTCCTCGAAATTGCTCAGGCATTTAATAAGGTTTGACTTGATGCACTATTTATTACATTTACAAACTGAGAAGTACTCTTACAACAATATTTACTAAAAAGCTTTCTTTATGGGTAGAGTATTTCGAGGTAGGCAACAAGTTATTAAACTGAGTAATATGAAATATCACCTGGTGTTTCGCGAGAAAGTGGTTTAGGACCCGTCTTATAAAGGGGGATCCAAGTAGATGTACTTTCTTCAATAGCCTTTTTTCGATAGATCACTCGTGAGTCGTGTCAAGCTTTCATGTTATTTCTGTTCAGTATTGTTTGGCATTTTATCATAACAAGACTCACGCCTGAATAACGTTTACAAATTATTCAATTTTTTTACGAAAATTCACGTTCTGTAAAGAATGCGTTTCGCGAGCTTCGCTCAACTTATGGTCAACATAATCGGCCTACTGAGCGTACTATTCGCAACATCATAGCCCATCTTGAGACCCAGCATTCATTATTGGATAGCTGAGAGTGTACAAGAAGACCATGGAGAGTCAATTCGGCGCCGTTCGCAGCAACTCGGACTGACGTATGGAACGACTTGGCGCATTTTACATAGAGGTCTTAAATTAAAAGCATACAAAATACAGCTTGTGCAAGAGTTGAAGCCGCTCGTCCTTCCCAAGAGACATCGCTTCGCTCTATGGGCTCTTGAAAAGTTCCAAGAAAATCCGACGTTTTCGAGCCAAATTTTGTTCGGCAATGAGGCCCATTTCTGGCTCAATGGGTACGTAAACAAGCAAAATTGCCGCATTCTGGACGAAGAGCACCCTGAAGAGATTCAAGGGCTGCCATTTCATACAGAAAAAACAACGGTTTGGTGTGATTTGTGAGCCGGTGGAATCATCGGTCCATATTTCTTCAAAAATGATGCCGGCGAGAACGTAACCGTCATTGGCACCATTATAACCGACTATTTGATGCCTGAAATTGAAGTTCGTGATCTCCGCGATATTTGGTTTCAACAAGACGGAGCCACTTTCCGCACATCGCTTCAATCAATGGATTTATTGAGAGGACAATTCGGTGAGCATATATTTTCACGTTTTGGGCCGGTCGATAGACCACCAAAATCGTGTGATATCACACCGTTAGACTCTTTGCTGTGGGGATATGTAAGGTCTAAAGTCTATGCGGACAATCCCGCTTCGATTCAGACCTTGGAGGAAAACAATACGCGTGTTATTCACCTGTTACTAGTCGAAATGCTCGAACGACTCATCGAAAATTGGACTCAACGGGTGGACTATCTGAGACGTAGCCGCGACCAACATTTGAAAGAGATAATCTTCAAAAAATAAATGCCAAAGAATGTTCTTTCGAATGATAATAAACATTCCCCATTAAATTTGAATTTTCTGTGTTTTTTTTCTTTAAAAAAGTAGGGAACCTCGAAGTGGATCACCCTTTATATAATTTACACAAGCGGTCTTCACACCAGCCGGAACCTGATCTCCATTTTTGCGGAAAGTACAGCAATACTTAGTATAGATTTCGGCCCCATTACGTCCAGTTATAGATTATAATATTTAAAAATAATGATGGAAAGGTCAACTACTTGGAGCATTAAAGTCAATGAGTCCAAGAGTATATAAGTAGTATTTACTCTAAACATGAACGCATGTCCAAACTAAGCTTAAAAAACAAAATACTAGTTTTTAATATGTTTATAAAACCATAATATCTGTCGGGACCCAACTTTGAGGCTCAGCATATAAATCTAGTCTAGGCAGAATTCAAAGACTACGATCTAAAAGCTAAGGATCCATACATAAAAGACGCCACAGTTCACAGCGATCTCGGAATGAACACCGTAACAGAAGAGATAGAAAAACTGCTCAAAAATTACTCATTAAGGTTATTTAACAACACAAACATTCTACCAGGATTACTACCCCAAGCGATTAAGGCGAAAGGACTTAAGCTTGAGCTGTTTATAAGGTCTTGCCGCATTCAATTGCATAACATGGGTGAAATTTTCTAGTTACGAGTATATTCTTCAATATGTATTTTAATATGTACTATATGCCATCCTTTATGGTATCCCTAGAGCAATATTCAGACTGCTCATTGCCTGACTGATCATATGCCTGTCGGGTAATTCTTTGGAAATCCAGTTTAGGGAGATGTAAATGTTTTCAGAGTATACGAGTACATTATGATACTCCTCTATCCTTCCGTTATTCACCTGAAGGCACTCCCGTATTTGCGGTTAGATTTCTTAGATTTCTCAGTTTAGAGAGTCTATGTTCCTGTATAAGTCCCAAAAGGATTGACCTGCTACCGCTATTTTGCAACCGGTTAGACAATGACCATTTTTAAGCTAATCTGTTGGTGTTTCCTTTGAGATCAATTTTAACATAGTTGATTTTCTGCTAATGGCAGCGAAATGGATTTTGATTTTAAAGTTGAAAAAAAAAATTTCAATATGAAATAAATAAACCAGTAAGTAAGCGCATTTGAAAAGATCTTACCTAAGGTAGTAATCATTTCTTTCTATTATTTAAAGACAACTATTCTTGTTGTCTACATTATTTTTTGTTTACTTACTGGACACAATCTGCTCTGCAAAATAAAAACGTCAATTATACTGATTACGTCAGTAACTTGCAACAAGTCCAAAAAGGAATTATTTCAATACCTTTTTCCTTCCTTTCAACGTTGAATTATCTCAAAGGGCCTTTTACGTGACAAACAAAAAAATAGGATTAGAAAAAAGTCTCCAGAGAACTCTATTTTATTTCTCATTTGCCCACAAACATTTACACATCGTTTTTCTAACTGAATTTTTGTGATTAAATATTTTTTATTAATTTTAATTTTTTTATCTTAATTTTTTGTGCAAATTTTTGCATCCCTTCTTCACATAATATTTAGTTCCTTTATGCCTTTGCTTTAACATTTTTTTAAAACGTGTGTGACAGTCACTTTGGCTTTGACTGCAGCATAAAAGCAGGTCAAAAGGTATCATATGTATATGTCAAGTGACTCTAAGGAATATTTTGCAGAAGGGTACGCCTCTTGCAGATACCCATGTAGATAACTACACCGAGAAGGGTAAAGAGATAAATAAATGTGAGTTTACCAGGGGAAGCTGGCCAAAAGTAGGCGGATAAGTATGAATTGACATATACGGCAATTTACACACATCCACACACACACACATGCACACTTAGCATATGTATATACATATCTCGCATGAGTGCAGTGTTGTTTTTGGCATGACGAACGGAAAGCTTGAGTGTTGAGTTGCTTTTGTTGTCCTCAATTCGCAGGCAACTTCAGAATTAAAATAAAAATAAATGTTTAAATATGTGAAATTTAAAAATATTCTGCCAAGAAATGTGTATGTAAGCCAAGCGCTTTGGACTCACCTGCAGCAAGCGGCTATCTTTACCTTTATTAAGGTCAAAAGCTGACAACAACCACACTCGCACTTCCGAAGCGGATGGATGTTATACTTTGTGGGATGTGCAGCGGATATATTCTTGTTGCTTTTCTATTATTTCCTTATTCGTTTTTATTTCCTTCTCATACACACTGATACCCTCACCAATTGCCAGCACCAAATACCATTACATACGGCAAGAAGCACAAAAATTTATATATTTAGATCTACATACATAACAGTGTATGTATGAATTTATACTTGACAAAGAACATTTACTTTTGTGCACTCACGAACAGTCAACAAATCTGTAAATGTTTCTGCAGAACTTTTCCACCCACCCACCAACCGTCGGACCATTTGTTGGTCCGTTTGTCGTTTGCTTCATTGTTTTTTAAATATTTATACCTGTGTTAAATATTCAAAGCTTCACAGTAGTCTGCTTGTGACCCGATCACTCAACGTCGCCTGAAAACAATTCAGCCAAAAAAAAAAAGGAAAAGCGGGCAACAAACCAAAATGAAAAGAGAAAATTAAACCATCCAGATTGTGTCAAGAAACTTCGAAATTTTTTATTTGAACTATATTTTTTATGATGTCGGTAGCAAGTGCCAGCGAAAATGTGCCTCGCATACGCTAATTTAATATTTATATGTCAAGTTGTGGAATAAGAAGAAATGTTTGCCAAGGGAGTAGAATGGGTAAATGCAACTTTTTGCCAATTTCCATATTCGCAGTAGCTGTTTTATTTTTATATGTTTTTTTCGGCTGGGATTTTCAAATCGTTCAATAATGGTTTTATATATTTTCTTTTAATTATTACAATTTGTCTAAATATGTATTTATTGAATTCTCTCTATTGTAAAAAATAGAAATAAAACAAAATTAACTAATTTTTGTTAAGCCTAATTGTAGGCAATGAAAGTGTATAGAAATTTTGGTAGCAAAAACGTTGCCTGAATTAGGGTTATACTGTAATAAAAATAAAAATAATTAAACTGTTAGGTAATTACTACCCAACGTCCGTTAATGTTGGAACGATTGCATTGTAGACGTAACACGATTTGCTTAAAGCCACCCATTACATTGTTTCGGATGGCGTAGACTAATAAGCTAATATATATATACACAAATATTAAGTAATATTTATTGTGAGATATTTAAAAATTGTTTTAAAAGGCATTAATTTATATAAAGAAAATTTGTATGTACTTATTTATATATAAGGAGATCTTAAGAAAAGGTTTGGAACTAATGAAAATTTATTGAATTTATGGCTCTTGTTTCTCAAATAGAGAATATTAAAAGAATTTCAAAAAAATATTTTGCAGAAAATAGTGAAAGCATTGGCTTAGCTTTTCCTATTTTGAACTTTGTCATTTAACAAATCTCGAATTGGACAGTAGTATGAGAAGATTTTTAGTGCGGTTCCTAAAAGAATTCAAGTTCAAAAATTTCAAGCAAATTATTATATTTATCGAGTATAATTGTGGACTCGTGGAGCTAAATATAATCGCTTCATGAAACTTCTTCGTACTGATTTAAAAAATTCAGAGTTCTCAGTCTTTTTTTGTGTGTAATGGTCTCTCCTCAATTATTCGAGGATTCTTAAAGCCCCAGACGTGGCAGTTTGGCTTATTAACGTGTTCACCGTGTCAGAATTGTGCTTCGCCGTTGAAGAAAATTTTGTTGGAGAAATCGCGTGCTGCGAAATACGCCATAATGTGTCGTAAGAAAGTCCCAGCTCTTGAGAACGTCGAAAAGATGCACACTCGGGTCTTCGGCCACATTTTCACTTACAGCGGCGATATTTGAGGTAGATCAAACAAAACGATGTTGAACAGGCCCTGAAATATCTGTAACCGTTCCAGTTTCTTCAAATTTCTTTAAAATTTTTACCAATTTCTTCAGTAGTGGGCGCCATAATCTCCTCTTAAAGCACGAAACGTGGCCACGTTTGAATCACCAATTTTGAAGTAGGTTTCAACAAATTTAACGCGTTGTGCGGTTATTAAGCGATACATTTTCACAAATGCCTGACTTTTAACTAAAACAAAACATGTTTGGTTTGACAGTTAAGTTTGACAGATTTCCAAATACAGCTTTGCAATTTTGAAACCTTTTAATGGATAAACCCTCATAACCCTGCAGCGGTAGACGTGTTGAGTTCTTGATGGAAAAAATGAGGAAATGTGTAGATTTTTTACGCAAAGATATATGAAATGAAATTCATAAGCAATCTGACTTATAGTATATGTTATGACTTTGAGACTGCAATTAATTCAAGAGATTGGCTTGTCAGTAAAATACCATCTTAATATCCCTCACTCTCACACTGACATATCTTTGTTTCAAGGTAAAGCATTGTAATCGAAGGTGCGAAAATAGTTAAACTCTTACAACAATGACAAAAAAATTATCATAAAAAAAATAAAAATAGAATAAATAAATTTGCGAGGTGGTAAAAGAAAACATCCTTCTTGTTTATCTATTTCTGAGTGAGTTTACAGTTTTTTGTATTCACTCAAGTGAAACTTCAATGCAATTGTGTTTGTCACTTGCAATACTTGCCTTTCAACTAACTAAAGCACAACTAAAAAGCAGCTAACAGTATTGTAAAATGTTACAAGTATGGCGTATGAAGCAAAGGACAAAGAGGAAAACAAAAACTAAAGCCCTACGTCTCTGGCAACAACGATGACATGTGCAAACTAAAAAGAAATAATCACCAAAGCAATGGCGAACAATCCAAGTGGAACAATTTTCAACGAAAAGCATAAAAGCTAAGAAATAAAAGCATAGCGTTAAAATAAAATAAAATAAAATAAAATTTAGGAAAGAGCAAAAACATCTAAGAAAGTGAAGAGTGAACACCACCATCGTCTGGGGGCTCAATGGTGGAAAACTGTGCGCGTCTGAACAATTGCAATGTGAAGGAAAATAGACTGCAGTGAAGTACAGGTGGCTAAGCAACTGTGGTGGCACGTGGGAAATGCACATTTTGCGCGAAGCACGAAACTTTAAACGGAAAAAATGGCATTGCCACCTTTTATGTACAAATTTATTAGTGTATACATATGCATGTTTTTTGTTTTGCTGTTTTTCTTTTTCTTTTGTCTTTATTTTCCTTTAAATTTTGTTGTTGTTACTACAGTGCTCAGACTTTCTTGCTCCTTTGTTGCAATTGTGCGTTGCTTTGATTTAAGTGCATTTCGCAAGAAAAAGTGTGGGCAAAAACTTACTGTACAAACAAATAGCGCTCAAAGATATAGGGAAGGGCAAAAGGAAAATACAGATATTGCCGCGAAAGTGTCAGAGCGCACTGATACTAAGCTTTCCTTACGACTTTTTTCCTTTTCTGAATTTTCAAAACAATTGCACAAAAAACTTAGTACGTGCTTTTTGCAGGTGGAACACACATGCATCGGTATAGCGGTGTTTGAGTATGCTATCTTGGTGGAAATTTAAAAGTACGAAGCATTTTTTATATATTTTATTTTACTCTGATTAATTGAATTTAATTTTATTTTTCATTTTTTTTTTGTTGTTATTTTTGCTATTTTTTCCATTTTAATTTTTTTTTCATTCGGTTTCATTTTTATTTAATTTTATGTAAATTTTTAACTTTTTTTATTTAATTTTTTTTTTATTATGTCTCAATTAGATAAATTTTAATTCATTTTATTTTATTTTTTTATTGTTTTTGTTTTATTTAGTTTATTATTATTTTATTTATTAAATTATATAATATTTAATTAAATTAATATATTTTATTTTAGTTTATTTGATTTCATTTTATTAAGTTTTTTTATTTTATTTTATTTTATTTTATTTTATTTTATTTTATTTTATTTTATTTTATTTTATTTTATTTTATTTTATTTTATTTTATTTTATTTTATTTTATTTTATTTTATTTTATTTTGTTATTATTTTTTCATTTTTTTATATTTTATTTTATTTTATTTCAGTTCAGTTTATTTTTCTTTATTTTATTTTATTTTGTTTTATTTTATTATTTCATTTTATTTTATTTTGTTTTATATTATTTAATTTAATTTTATTTTAATATATTTTACTTTATTTTAATTGATTTTATTTTATTTTTTTTTAGTTATATTTTTATTTTTACTTTTTTTTGTTATTATTATTTTATTGCTTTTTATGTTTTTTACCTTTTTTATATTTTTTTTTTTTTAGATTTGATAATGTTGAAAAACAATATTCCGTCAGAATATTAATTTGTCTGAAAGTAAAGATTATTAGTAATTAGGAAATACCGACAGTGATAATAATTTCCAATTTTTGGCCGTGGCTGAGTTTGCTTTTGCCTTTTCACGAAATTCCTATTGCATTTGTCGCCTGGCTCTCTGTTTGTAGTTTTGAATTTTCTTTATGGCTTTGTGACACTTCCGTTGCACTGATTCCTAACCAGTATTTTTCGTTGATACTGGTTTCTTGTCATAAGCTCAGTTTTCTTTCATGCTTTTGTTTGGCTACAAGTTTGTATTTATTTTCTTTTTAGCTTTGAGTTCATTTTTCCATGGTTTTTAGTCAATTCCAGCATAGCTTTGTTGCGTTATATATATTTGTCTCGCTTTGAATTTGGTTTATTTACTCAATAACTTCTCCGCGAATTCGGTTGATATTTTTAGTGTGCAGCCATTGTGAAAACTGCGAATATTATATGGGTACTACATTCAATTTGAAAATGTTGTTGTAGTGGTAGCATGAAAAATTTGTTTTGTTTATAGTATGTTTTTTTTTTAAATTTTTTTCGAAGACTTTTAGTTCGTTTTTCTTTCTCTTACTTGTAAACATAAGAAATTTTTCAAATAAATATGTAGTTTCCTATACTCCTGCATTTTTGAGTTCAATAATAAAACCCCCAACTCTAAACTATAAGTTATTTTTATGTTTCCACTTTATCTTAAGTCAACGACCTACCAACTTTAACTCTTAGTTAACCTATACACTCTACAACCACTCTCCTGTATGGCTTTCTTAGACCATCAACCTTTTTCCTACTACTTTATTTTATAAACTTAAAACTGGCGGACAACAATATGCGCACAAGTACCACACACGTCTAGTACTTCAAAAACACCTCACAATATTTTCATTTTATTATTCCATTCCGGAATTCTTATGCCACTTATGTGGAGGGAGTATCCTTTAATTGCTTGCATCGTACTCTCAGCTATATGTTTGCCTATGATGTTTGTGGTTAGTGGTGTTATTTTTGTTGAAGTTAACTTTAAGTATACATTGTTTTTATTGCAGCTGTTCTGGATTATTCACAGACGACAGGGCGGAATGAAGTTTTTTGTTATTTTTAAATTTTTTTAGCTCAAAAATACAAAAGAAAAATTAAAAGATTTCTTTTACAAGAAGAAGAGAAGAATGGAAGCTATTAGATAGTTTCCTAGCCTCTACAACTAGAATCCAACAGTATAATTCAGAATTTCGATCCAAAATGCCTTTATTATATGTTAGTTAGGATTCCACACGTTGTCATAAGATATGTCTTTGGGAGCAAAAAAATGTCTTTTGCCTCAGCAACTGAAGCACTTAGTATCCTTTAGCTGTATATGAGTTGAAACGAGGCTCAACTATCTTAGGTTAGAAGGTCGACTTCATAGGTAGAGATAGACTTATTAAATTATAGATACTAAAACTTACGAGCCATTCTGCTGTAATTCTGAGGTAAAGAAGGAAAGTGAACTCTCAGTGACTATCCTTTTCATTAACATACTACTTTGCTATAGACGTAGGTGAGGCATTCTAGCTTTTTGTGAAGAGCTCTGTTCTTTCTGCTCATAGAAGGAAACTGTATGCTGGGAACGCACTTAATAGCACTTTCAAAACTACAGAAAATAGCTCGAACAAGCGGTCATATCTCCAGTGATTAGCACTTCCTAGAAATCAGCTGACTTCTCATCCCATGTTTCGGATATGAAACCAAAGGAATTTTTTACCTAAAAAATAAATCTTCAAAAATTAAAGAAAATTCTAAAGCAAAGCGTACGGAAAAACCTGCATAGAAATTTATTACTCTGTCGCGTATTGAAACAACTCGCTAGCGAACACTTGCCAGTGTCAAGGTAGGTGAGCGATCGTGAGAAGTTCTCTCATGTGACAATAATCGAGAAAAAAATGCTGGAAAATAATAAAATTGGACAGAAAGGAAATACTTTAAGCCATTTGTTGTAAAGATCGAAACTTTTTCATTACTTTATTTGCTTCATTGCTATAATTTGCCAAAGCAAAATCTATGACAAATGTATGTGGAGAGTTTTATTTTTACTTATATTTCTAAAATGTTCACCTGCAACTTCGTCTACAACCAGCGCGGCATACACTTCACAGCCAGCTAAAGCAGGAAGCTGTTGGCAGAGAGTGTCTTAGTTTACTTGCATACATGTGTGTGTGTGTGTGTTTGCACTTACACCCACAGCTTGTGATTTTTTTGTTCTTTAAGAAAATGTCATTTCTTTCTGTTCATTGAATCTTCCACTTTCACGCAATTATACCGCACACTCTCAGTATTCACGGACCGTATATCGCCACTCTTTCTTTGTAACATTACAAAGGTGTTTTGTTCAATTCTTTTTACAGTTGTTTTTCGTGCATTTCTTGCAATGTTGCTTTTCTTACTACAACTCCTCCTGCAATTTTTTTCATTATATGTATACATTTTAAGTTTACTTCCTGCCCTTAGCTTTTGTTGCGTCTTTTTCGTTTCTTTTTTTTTTCCTTTCCTAGTTTACTTTTGTTATCATTTCTTGTATATGTTTACATATGTTCTTCACATATGCAACTCAAGTCTGCACTCTGCTGGCAAGCGTAGGCACAGGTGAACGCTTGAAGTCCTTGGGGATTTTCTCTCGCCCGTGCTTATGCAACAAAGTTTCCATTGTTTCGCTGCACTTTGTATTGTCAAGTTGAATTTTTCTCACCCACCGGCATTTCGGTTAACTTTGGGACTGGCTAGTGTCGTATACAGTTTCACAGTTGCGTTGCGTTCGTACTTTTCTGAAGTTGTCGTTTTTTGTTCTTACAACAGCTCGAACACCATTCAATTGTTTGAGCTGCATTGCCTTTTGGTTGGTTGGTTGCTTGGCGCGATATCGACGACAACGGAAACGGAAGTGAGTAGAGAGCTCGCTGGTAAACTTTGTACATTACTTATTTACTTTCCTGTGTCTTTAATATATACCACATATATACCCATATACACTTGTAAAAATTCTACACATACTATATCGTATATTAAAGACTTGAGTAAATTTCCGTTATGGAGATGGTTGGATGAATTTAAGTTCCAATCTACTAAGGAGTCCAAAAGTGTAGAATGTTGAATTTTATAAATAATTTTAACTAAGTGCAGAGCGTGATCAAAAATTAAATAATACAAAAAAATTACTTATAAAATACATTTAAATAAATAAAATATAGCCAAGAAAAACAAAAAAAAAGTAAAGAAAAATAATACTTAATTGAAACTGAAATGTTATAAAATAATCAGTTAATTAAAATAAAATGAAATAGAACAAAATAGAATAAATAAATTTAAAAAAAAATAAAATAAATCTAAAAAAGAAAATAAAATATAAAAAAAGAAAGAAAAGAAAAGAAAATAAAAAGAAATAAAAAATAAATACAATAAATGATATGAAAATAATATAACATAAAGTAAAATAAAATAAAAAAAATAAAATTAAATTAAAAATATTAGATTAAAATATGTCGAAAAACCAAATTTGACAAGGAATGATAGAAAATCGTTCCATTTTAAAGCAACTTACCACCTTGTCGGAAGATCAAAACAACAAAAGGAATAAATTAAATTAAATTATATTAAATTAAATTAAATTAAATTTAAAAAAATTAAGAATACTAAAATAAAATAAAATAATATAAAATAAAATAAAATGAAATAAAATCAACTAAAATAAAATAAGAAAATAAAATAAAATAAATATAATAAAGGGAAAAAGAAGAGATTAAAATTATTATTAAACAGCATGACTTATAAACAAAAATAAGAATAAATAATAATAATGAAGTAAGAAAACTAAATTAAATCGATTAAAATAAATAAAATAAAAATAAAATAAAATTAATTTAAATTTATTTAAAAAATTATAAATGAAACAAAATTAACTAAAATCTATAATAAAATTAAATTAAATAAAGTAAAATAAAATAATATGAAGTAAAATATAGCAAAATAGAACAAAATAAAATAAAACTAAGCTAAATTAAAAAAATTTAATTGAATTAAATTAATTTAAGCTGATTTATTCTGCTTTTCATATATATATAAAGAATTTTATAAGACTTGAAATTTTATTTGAGTTTCCACAAAATATTTTTACCTTTCCCCTATCATCTGAAACCTCAAAGCTTTTAACGCTAATCTTTCTAAACCGCTTTTCAAAGCCGCTTTGACAGCTGGCGCCATAATTGCGCACTAATCGCTTAAGATTTGCATTTGCATATAACTCGCAGAGCTCAGGCAAGTTAAGCGCCTTCCGCAAAGCCAATCGACGAAAGTCATAACTTAGCCATCACCTCACCACATTCTACCAACCGAAGCACTTGGAAAGCATGAAAAACTTCATGCAACCGTTTTTATATAACCATGTGATGATAAAAAGAAACACACAGAAATGATTTTTAATAAAAAAAAAATGTGTAGCTTAAATTGCCTTGCTGTCATACAAAACGTACCAGGAGGCATATGAATCTTCAAAGAACTATACGATATATCCCGTATCCTCTTATCTATACACACGCTGATGAAGTTACATAACGAAATGAAAGTGAAATTATTTCGTGCGATGAAAATGAATAACATATATTTATGGACGTGTGTAAATGCATACACATAAAATTGTACCTGTATTGGTATGGCAACTCAGTACAACAAATTCCAGCCACACTCTGCACAGAGTTTTTGTTGCGGCCACATATCCTCTGGTTACCGTTGAATTAAAAACCATACACAAACGAGTTAAAAAGGAAAATAATCAAATCCTTAGAATTTATGTGTGAAAATCTGATGAGTGTTTCGGCTTACGTTTCTGCCGTACTACAAAATAGTCCAACATACAAACGATTACATAGATATTCGCATCAAGTTATTTACAGTTTGAAAATAAATAAATAAAAATATTTGCCAGTATATACTTACCAGTATAATCTAGGTATAATCTAAATAGTTACATGTATATTTACATGTATATTTAATTCAAATGTTATTCAAAAGCAAAGATATACCGTCGCAGCTGGCTGCCGCTTCGATATGATGCATATTTAGTTAAGAGCACGGACAGTAAGCTCTCTAACTCCACCACAAAGCAGCAAATAGCTCTAAATATTTAGGGTTCGTACAAAATTTTTATCGCACAGCATAAAATCCAAAAAAAAATTATCTTCATAATTTTTTATACACAAAAAAATAAGACATTTTCTTCTATAGTCGAACATTGATGCCTTAAAGTAAAGGCAAACATTTCACTAACTACATATCGCGCTATCATTCGAATATAAATGAAATTTGCTGCATTTCGTCATTTGCTAGCAGGAACGTTAGGACGGAAAATGATTCATGAAAGGGGAGAATTGCTCTATATAAACTTTAACAAACTGATCAAAGCTTGAAGGGAAAGTAAGTGAAAATGATGCACCAAAAGATATACTAATTTTTATTGATGACCAGGCAGACATAAAAGTTCTAGATACATTAGATTCTAAAATCATGATGAGCCGTTGCAGATAATATCAGAAAATGATTGTATAGAACACCGTATTGTGTCTATATAACCTAGAAAGGATCATGTAAAATTTTCTAGATAAAAAATCACATTGCCTTTTGCCTTTCGCTGGTGAAACTGCAGCTTGTCTTGTTGAAAATCTTGGCAAACATTCTGAAAAGCGAAGTTATTTCTAAGGGTCTGACCTTCCATCACCTGATTGGACAACACGACTAGGAGTTATTCTCAAAAAATGATGTAGTAGTTGAAGTTGCAGAGAAGACAATGCGAGTGAATTTGAAAAGTTTAATATGTCCAACTTCCGAGATATCGTGAAGAAAACGGTGATAAATAGTTGCGAAATTTCTTCTTCTTCTTCTTCTTCTATATATACTTTTCTTCTTCTCCTATTACCTATTTCTACAGCAATCGTTGTATGTTATACCTAGTTCACGGGCGTGCCTGCATACGATGTTATCACTATCTTTGCTGAGATCCTAAGATACTTTACTGTTTTCAAATCCGCTTGGATAGCTGTAAATACTCAAATGTAGCGACAACGCTGGCTAGGTGATATCATCCGAATGGATGAAAGTGATCCAGCTTTGAAAATACTCGATGGAGTACCCGCTGGTGGAAGCAGAGGAGGCAGAGGAAGTCCTTCACTCCGTTCGAATAGTCAGGTGAAGAGCGTTCTGGTTTCATTTGGTATTTCCAACTTTCGCTAAAAAGCGAGGAGAAGGAACAAGTGGCGTGCTATTGTTGATGCGGCTATAATCGCTTAAGCGGTGCCTACGCCAAAGAAGAAGAAGATATATATTATTGCAATTCGCTACATTTGTCCATTATTACAGGTAACTAATAGGGAAGATTTCCTCTACACTATTCATGAGAAAGCATGATTCGTGAACATAATTTGTTGAAGAAGAATTTTTCCTTTTCACGAAAGAAATTTTTGACTTTTAAGTGAAAATAAACAATTGTTAGATTGATGGGTGAGATTTAAATGATTAGTGGGTCAAGAAAAAATTGCGTTTTAAAACTTAAAGAGCATTTTTCAATGATTTGGTCTTTATTTAAATCCCCAACATTCCGGTTAATGAGGGAACATCACCTCATTCATACGACTATCGCGGATGGCCCTGCAGCAGGCGATTTTATTGCCCCCCGTTTTGAACACTTCAATTTGATGTCTTGAGACATGAATCGTTTTTAGATGATAAAAATAGTCCAAGAGAATCAAAAACTGCGAGACTGCCAGTTGACGGCACCGTTTCGGCGATTTTTCCGATTTTCGAACAGAGTGCGGAAATGATCGATCGTAACGTTGGATGTGTAACATAGCGTCATGCTTTTTTCATTATCTTCAATGTTTGCCTACAAATAATATCTAAACATGGCACGGTAACGATCGGCATTGACGATAACGGCAGATCGTTTATTCTTTCCGGAGAAAGACGGACCAATGCTCCAGCTGATCCAAGTACTGCACCAAAAAAGTCACTCTTAGAGAATGCATTGGCATTTCCGGTTACATGTGGGTTTTATGAGCCTTAAATGCTGCCTTAGGGGCTTTTTAACGTAGCCGCCACGGAGAAAATTAGCTTCGAACCAAAATATGAATTTTCGGTAAAACGCATAGCAACAACTTTGAGCTATAGCAACAACAACTTCCTCTAAACGTACTGGACCAGCATGTTTGCGAGTTGCTTTGTCCGATAACGAACCGATTTGGTGAACTCGATGCATTGATCAAAAACTGCTGCGTAATTTCCTAGTAATTCCGGTTTAAAACTCACTGTTTTGAAAGTACGTTTTCAACATTTCCCTTTTTTACATGTAAACTTAACCATTTCATACTGAATCTCCGATACATCAGGTATGGCATTGATGATGTCACATCTCAAAGAAGCTATAGTTGAAAAAGTAATCGGTAGATGGTCCACCCTTTATATACCAAGGTGTAGTTAACTCAATACATCCACCCACTAAGGTTAAGGTAGAGCTAATTTAGTCACATTTCTCTAAAAAAATGAATAATTCGGAGAATTTACCTACCTGAAGCGACCACAATCCCACACAAATTTATTTCAACACGAAACTTCGGTATCTGTTGATCGCAATTCTATTTGTTTTTTTCATTTATTTCATTTATTTTAAAGAGCTCGTTGATTTTTACTGAAAATTTAATATAAAATATTAATTATTAAAATATGATATATTACACAAGTATTTATATAAATAGTATAAAAACTTCTTTATAGTGATCGTTATTAAAAACATCCTTTAACTTACCATCAAAACTTGATCTAGAATGATTCTTCAATTAAAAATGTTATACTTATAATTAGCAATAATAAAGGGTAATCCTTTTCGAGGTTCCCTAATTTTTTAAAGAAATAAAACACACAGAACATTCAAATCTAATGGGAAATGTTTATTATCATTCGATAGAACATTCTTTGGCATTTATTTTTTGAAGATTTCTCATTCAAATGTTGACCGTGGCTACGTCTCAATTTAAGATCTCGACATAAAATGCGCTAAGTCGTTTCATAAGTCAGTCCGAGTTGCTGCGAATGGCACCGAATCGACTCTACACGGTCTTCGTGTACACTCTCAGCTACGTCCGCTATATTTTCTTCACTGCGTGCCGGACGTGGTCTATTCGGTCGAATATTATCCAGTAATGTATGCTGGGTCTCAAGATGGATGTTGATGTTGCGAATAGTACGCTCAGTAGGCCGATTATGACGACAATAAGTTGGCTGAAGCTTGCGAAAATCATTCTTTACAGAACGTGGATTTTCGTAATACAGTTGAATGATTTGTAAACGTCGTTCAGGCGTAAGTCTTTGTCAAACAATAGTGAAGAAAAATAACACGACGCACGCGTGATCTGTCAAAAAAAAAAGCTATTGAAAAAAGTACCTCTACTTAGATCACCCTTTAATTTCAGCCCAACCTTCTGCATCACAAAAAGAAAAATAATAATAATAACGAAAGCAAAGGAATATAAGAGTAATTTTTTCATTACATTTAAGCGTAAGTAGCATAAAATAAATTTTATATTATATTACTTAATACGTTTTTTTTTTAACAACTCATTTGTAATTTTCATAACTACGCGCACATTTAATCCGCATATTATGAAGCCAACAAAAATTTGTATTCCAGTCAAAGCAGCATTTACACTCGCTACAAAAAGTATAAAATAAAGCTGTCATTATGTGGTGTAAGCCAAAAGTTTTTTAACAAATGTAAAATATTTTATTTGTGCATTTCCGCATAGTTGACTTTGCCGATGCACTACTAACAGCTCACACCACCCCGCTCTCTCTCTCTCTCTCTCTCTATCTCTCTCTCTGTACCATCAATGAAGCTGTAGCTAGCACTACCGCTGCTGCCTGCCTGAAGAGAAGATCTGCTGTTGTTGTAGCATGTATAAAATAAACTATAATAATTGAAGTGAAAAAGCGAACATCCGAAATATTTCGCAATAAATGAATATAACAAAAACGAAAGCAATGCAAATGAACAAAAATCACAACGCAGCTACAAAAACGTATATAAAAACAATAAATTTTTGAGCGTTGAATGTTGAGCTGCCACACAGTTTTGCTATTGAGGCGAGGCGAGGTGAAGCGTTGTGCCGCGTAGTGCAAATTGTCTGGTAAACCGAAAATTCTAGTTTTGTTCATTTTCACTTGCCATTATGTTTTTGCTTTTCTTTTTTCAGTTTTCATTTGTTTATTTATTTTTATTTTCCATTACCCTCACTCCACTGGCTTGTAGCTTTTATACCAATTACTCTGCTGTTGCCATTATTGCCGGCATTTTGCCACTTTTCAAATTTTGGGTTATATATTTTATATATTTGTATTCATGAGTGTGTGTTGAGAGGAAGTGCATCAATTTCGCTATGTATATGTATACATATGCGCGCTTGTCTTCTCTTGCCGAAATAATACACGCGAATGACACTGTCAAAAGAAGTCTGCCGAGCGGCGCTCAGTGCCACTGGAATATGTATGTGTGTCGCCTCACTACACTTCACTTCACTACACTACACTTTATTGCTCGTTCCAGTACATGCGGACTGTTTGACTGGTGTTTGTTTGACTGTCTGACTATGAAAACATCGTCAGAAGCAGCAGCAGCCGGAAGTTGTAAAGTTACCATTTCGTCCGTTGCTACAGTCTGTTCGCTAGACGAAACTCGCTACTGTGCTCTCTCCAACTCCCCCCTCCCATCGCACATTGCCGAAAGTCTATCATCAAGCGCCAAGAATTTGTAGTGGCAATACGCTCTGCACTTTTAGTACTACCAATTTTCAAGCCAGTAATAATTCGCCTCGGTTTAACATTTCACCCAAACTTTTGTGCTGCCAATGGGTACAACTGCCTCTGCTATTTGCCCAGTGACGCTTGTAACTTCACACTCGCGCCACACTTCATTTCGTTAGCCGAAAGCAAGCAATGAAAGTAAGGACATTCAAATTGCTGTTGTTGATTTTATACAATTTTCTTTGTTATTGTTGTAGTTTTCGGTATTTGCACACCCGAAGGCGATCGATCGGGTTAGCTGGCATATGGTATGGCAGAGCTGAGAGGGGTGGTCGAGTTTGTGAGTTGGCTGAAATTCGCTTTTTAGTGCCGCAATAATTTATTAAAGCATTTTCCTTTCCACAAATGAAGGCAAACGATTCCAGTATTGCGCAATAATAACGGCAAACAAAAAATGAAATAAAAGCTGTGAATGTGTATGTTATAAATAGAAAAAAGCAAAAAGGTTCCAGCAAAACAAATGAAAAACATCGAAAAGTGTGCTAAAGCAGAAGTGAAAGCCACAATGTGGAAGTAATATAAAATGAAAACAGGCAAATAACGGCAAGAATGGTAATCGAAACGTAATTGTAACTAAAATGAAAATAAAAGGGAAATAAGAAAATTAAGAGTTTAAAAATGGCGAGCGAGAACGGCTAGAATGGTATTGTATGTATGTATGTGTGTAAGTACTTTTAATGAGGTTAGGAGTTTGAGTAGACTCAAAAGCGGCGAGTGGAAAATTAAGTGTGCTGCAATAAGTGTTGTGTAATACTTTTTTTTAAATATTATTTTGTATATATATTTGTATTCTTATTAAGCCCTTAACTATCTGCTCTCATTGGACTTTGGTTGGCAAGTGAGCCTACAAAAAATGGGACGGCAGAAGGGTCAATTCTGAATATTTTTGTTCAGCGTGTTAGTCGATAAGCTTTATTAAAATATTTCCGAAACAATGTATACACTTTTGGCGAATTTTATTGCATGAGGTATGCAAATTAATATATATATATATATATAATATACTTTTGTATACTTAGACATTAGGGTATCATTGACCCGTTTCTGAAATTTTAATTCAAATTTTCCACATTATCCACTGCATTAAACTAAAGGCAGTCTCATGTAAAACTAAAAATAATAATAAATAAATTAAATAAATGAGAAAAAATATTTCTAGCATTGCAGATTTCAATTCGGAAGGCTTTTGTTCGAGTTCAGGTTCGAGCAATACCCAAATTATAGAAAATTATTATGTTTTAATTTTAATTGCAAGTATATTTCCGACATGAAATAAAAATCCATCGAACGTTCTTGGGGGTTTAGAATAAACTGTAGGTCTCTCCATTTATTGGTAAAAAAAAAACATCAAGGCACAAAACCACAAATTGGAGAAGGAGCTCGGTCGAAAATCACGTCAGCGGTTACAAAGCGCCATATATATATATATATATATATATAATAACACCTCAAGTTGATTTTGGTCTAAGCTAGATGTGAATAAAAGACAACATATGATATTTAGCTTGATGCATAAAACATTTGTCAAGCTTTTAGTGTTTGATTGACAGTCAAAAATAGTTTTTTAGCTAATAATTCGAGTTTGAAATAGGGCATACGGAATTTTCCCTAGGCAGCCTGATCCGTTTTCTTGTTTAATATAGTCCAGAGTACTCCTGCGGCGACCCAAAAAGCAAGAAATCGGATATTAAAAAGCAAATATATAATCAACTTTTGGATCATAAAACTTTTCTTATCGTCGAAGGACGAAAAACAGATTTTGTTCAGCGTAAGCAAACATGATCGAAGCAAAATAAGCTTCACAATCGACATTCAAAACCATTATTCCCCAAAAATATATTACACTGGTCCATAAAATGAAAATATTTGTTCGTTGTCTATGATATATTTCGTATGTATTTCAAATTGGCGCGTAATTTTGAAATCAAACAACAATTTTTCTCTAACAGTTTTTTTTAGTCAAAACGAACCACCCTTATTTATTATTTCTACTTAGATTTGCTTTTTTATTGAATGCTAAAATATATTTAGTATATTGAAAACGTACTTTCAAATTTTTTTCATCAAGTTGATTGAAAAGTTTGAATAAAAACGAAAAGTAACTTATGCTGCTGTTGGGATTTTATCTTGTCTGCATATTGTGTTATCTCTATTTCGTTTGGTTGGAATCTCGTTATGATTGTTTTATGTCGGGATTATTTGGATTTTTTTAACAATGTATGGATTATATACTGCTTGGATTTTAGAAAGTCGAGATAATAGAGTGCGCAAGTTCTCAGCACCCTTGATTTGGCGCAAACTTCGAAGCCATCATGTCGATTGCTACTTCTGCGTTGTGAAAATAAACGGTATAAATTCTATAGATCGAAATATGTGGTCATATCATAACTTATTCTCCGCTGAAATACCTAAATTAAAATCACAAAAGGCACAACCCAGCACATTTAAATATTCTTATGATCGAAATCCCCATGAACCCTAACGAAATAGATGATTCAATGATTCATGCTATAAGTACAACAAAAAATGAAAATAGGTATTTCTGATAGACTACGTTAGGCATCTCGTGAAAGTTCCTAATTTTTTCAAAACAATGACTGAAGTCGCATCCAAGGCTTAGAATTATTTTTTTTGTTTAGTTATGAGTAACCACATAGTCAGTGCATGCTATCAAATTTGGAATAGCTAGAGTGCAAAATAAACATAAAAAACCATTCCCTGAACTGACTAATTTCCACAAAATCACGGTGGTTTTAGTGGAGAGCACAGTGAAAGACAATAGAGGGGCATTATCAAGAGCGGCGGGGCTTACATAACATGAAATGGCAAATTATTTGATAATGTTCAATGGAATTTTTTTTAAATTATATATCAAATCGAAATAACAAAACTGTATATAACCAAATTTTTGTTAGCAATCTCCCGGTAATTCCTTCAAATTCAGAGCCATAGAAATACCCAATTATAGAGAGAGAAAATCAAGGAAACAAGATTAGTGTTAACCAGTATTACTATTAGTGTTTGTTGGTATTGTATGAAAAGTTCCAAGAAGATCCGACGTTTTCGAACCAAATTTTGTTCAGCGATCAGGTCCATTTTTGACACAATGGGTATGTAAACAAGCAAAATTGCCGCATTTGCGACAAAGAACAACCTGAATAGATTTAAGAGCTGTCATTTCATCTAGAAAAAACAAAACGGTTTGTTGTGGTTTGTGGACCGGTGGAATCATCGGTACATATTTCTTCAAAAATGATGCCGGTGAGAACGTAACCGTCAATGGCGACCGATATCGCGCCATGATAGCCGACTATTTGATGCCTGAAATTGAAATTCGTGATCTTCGCGACATTTGGTTTCAACAAGACGGCGCCACTTCTCACACAACGCATCAATCAATGGATTTATTGAGAGAACACTTCGGTGAGTAGATAATTTCACGTTTTGGGTCGGTCGATTGGACACCAAGATCGTGTGATATCGCACCGTTAGACTTTTTTACTGTGGGGATGTGTAAAGTCTAAAGTCTATGAGGACAATCCCGTTTCGAATCAGGCCTTTGTAGCAATAGATTACGCGTGTCATTCGCCAGTTACCAGTCGAAATGCTGGAACGAGTCATCAAAAATTGGAGGGACCATCTGAGACGTAGTCGTGGTCAACATTTGAAAGAGATAATCTTTAAAAAATAAATGCTAAAGAAGGTTCTTTCGAATAATAATAAACATTCCCCATTATATTTCAACTTTTTGTGTTTTTTTTTTCTTCAAAAAAGTAGGAAACCTCAAAATGGATCACCTATTAGAACAAAAATTGAAGGAAATACAGAAAGAAACAACAACGTGTGGCCGGATCTGCTTCAATATAATGCAATACTCTGTAGATAAGTTTAGCATCATTCGCTTTACGAAAAGCCACACTTTATGGGTTTGAACTATTTCTTTGATTAATAAAAGAAAGTTATGATCCAAAGAAAATAGGTAATTTTTCCAAAAATTAGCAAAAAAAATCTACATATTTAGTTGACAAACGACTTTTCTAAAGAAATTTTTGTATAAACATCAAATAAACAATTTTCAAACAAATAAAATTCAACTCACGATGGCTCAACTTTGTGAGGTCATATCTCCGGAATACGTTGTTCTGTTTTTTGATGACTTAATATATGTGAAATAGAAAATTTGAGCAAAAAAGTTTTACTGGTTCCTTTAATTTTTCCCCTAATGCGCGTGTTTTGGGCACTCTTTCCCCATTGCGCGATGCTTATTCTGACGATTTATGACCAGTTGGCCCAAAGCAAAGGAATAAGGTTCAATAATTTAATTTAAAAAAAAATTAAATTTCTTGAATATTGAAAATTTAAATAACAAAAAGATCTATCAGATTTTTTTTTTTATAGACTGAGAAATTGAAATGGAATTTATTGTGGCATAGAAGGAATTTTGCAATTTGATTACACAAATAAATATTCCAAACCACTTCAACTTTTCAGCATCATCAAATATTCATTTTAAAATTCTCAGACTGTTGAGTAATGAAAAATATTTATTAAATATACTTTTCATTTACAACGCACATATTGAATAAGTATATATGTATATATACATATATATACAAATACATCTAGCAGGTGAATATGTTCTCCATAAAAAAACAAAAGTAGAACGGAATGTCTAGAATTACAGGAGTTGCCAGTTAATGCACATTTCCGACCGCCTCCAATACACCAAAATACACTAACACACGCCCAACCACTCGCACCCACAGACCCAAAGCGTCACATTATGCTCAATACAAACAGACATACAGACTTAACAATTTGCCAACACTCACAGCACAGCTATTAAATCCTGCCATAATGCTTAACAAGTCAAATTACAGTAGTTTCGCTTAATGCCATGAGTCAGCCCACAAATAGCAAGAGCAGCAATGGAGACGTGTAGCGTAATGAAAAAAATTATATATATATGTAGAAGGGGAAAACAAAAGCTGCTCAAGTTTACAACAATAATAAAATAACAACACTTTTGCAATTCATTTTTTTTCTTTCTGTTTTTGTTTTTGTGCAACCACAATAATAACGACTTTAGCATTCACAAACGATTGCATTGTGTAGCTGCCACACTGGTGTTGCACACATGTAGCCACACACACGAAAACACCAACCAGAATCTCCTTGTTATGCTCATCATATATGTACGTTGCTGTTAGCTCATATGAATTTGTAGGATGTAATCCTTAACAAACGGCAACAAAAGTAACTAACCCGCAACTGAACAAAACCACATGCCACAACAGCGTAGAAATGGCATAGAGATGGGAGAGTGCGTGATGTGAGAGATTTGTTATTGCTTCCTTTTTTTTTTGCTGAGAAAGTTTTAATTCACAAACTTTTTGTAGTTTGAGTGATACCTTGATAGAGTTCAGATCATGACGATAGAAGAAACTCAAAATAGCAGAATTTTGTCAGTAAAAAGATCTTCATTGATCTACATGAAGTATCCTCTAATTTTAAACATACAATAAGGAGTATATGTAACGAAATTTACTTCTTTGATTCAATAACAAGCATTGAGTAGGCACATCACGGAAAAGACCTGCCCCTGCGGCTAAAAAGACACCATCGGAGAAGGGAAAGTGAATGGGAACGAAAATTTGCAATCATCTCATCGATCCAGCTCCATTCATCTACTGAACAAATATTAATAAATTCCTGTTATGACCCCAAGCTCCCAAAATTCGGTCAGTCACTACAGTGACTGACTCTAAATTCCACTTCTGATTTATTGGAAAAAACCCAGTTTGAGACAGCTATCTTTAGTTAGAACTTATTTGAGGAGATCTTTCGGTTTTTTTTATTATAAGTTTGTAAAAACATCTTCGGAGACTTACATTTATATGTAAGACAGTGACCAACTAAAAAGCAATATGCTTCTTCTTTTTTCACGAGTTTAAAACACCGCTGAAGTTATTTTTGGCCGAGTCAAGTTGTTGTGTGATTTTTGATGTTTCTCCGACAAATATAGACACCAAAAGTCTATACTAGGCCACCTTCGAAGGAAGAAAGCCACCTTCGAAAGATTTTATGAGGAGTTTATTTTATTTCATGTCCGGAATACACTCGGAGGGCTTTACATCCCCTGTCGAGGGGCAATCGCAATTAGAAAAATATATTTTATACAAATTTAGATGTTGATCAAATCAGTACTGAAACCCTGGCCTTCTCATTTCAACCTCTCCGAGAGTCGAATATAGCCGATCTCTGGAGGAATGATGATCTCATTTTCTAGAACCATAGTAAGAAAATGATCCCTTTCACGACTACGTGACTGGATTAATGTATTAGCCGCTTCAACCGAATGCTTGTATAAGGATCATGGGTCCAACTAAGACCTGAAAAAAATAGAAGAAAAATATATATATATATTTTTTTTTTTTTTTTTGAATGACGTTCTCAATCGGGGTATTACTATCATTAAGTAAACTACTGAAATAAATTTTATAGCTCTTCATAAAAATCCATCAACCGCTATGAGATGGTTTCAAACACTGCACACCATAACTCAACCGTAAAACTCTATATTTACCTAACTTACCAACCAACTTGGTGATAGTCATGCACTGTGCCTAAATGGTAACATACAGAGACTATGCGGTTTCAAGAATATCCTTAAGGATCTTAAACTCTTCAAAAATATGATCAAATTATCCGTATGAGACGATCGATAAAGTACCTTAAAAATCCGCTTTTTAATCACTCTCACTTCTCGTAAGCAAACGGAGTATCCAACCCATCGCTAGCAACGTCCACATCCACACAACAAATGATCCGTTGCAAAAATGTTTCTGTCGGCTTTAGATAAAGTTGCATTTGCAATGTGGCAAACTTTGGCCGCACTCGTTAGATTATGAGCACACTTCTGTTTAACAACAAACAACTGTACCAAATACATATGTATGTATGTAAATTGTAACGCCTAACGGTCATTTCGATAATGAGCGCGCCAAAAATGCAAAGTATCTTGGGAGTTGCAGAGCTGTTTGCATTTGCCGACCACTACTAGAGCTAAGAGCGTAAAGTGCAGGGTTTTGTTAAAGGAGAGGGAAGAAATAGAAATTTTGAAAAGTGAACTGAAAAGTCGCAATTTGTTTGTTGTGTATAAATTTGCAATATTTACGAATTTATGTACATACCTATGTACGTGTATAAGTGAGTATACATTTTAGTTATGCAACTGCGGAAATCCTTGAGGATTCAAACTTTGGCAGCAATTCCATCCAGTTGAGTGGGCGGTATGAGTCAAGCGAGGTTTATTAATGCATGTGCTGCTGCAATTCCATTTGGCATTGCAAATGAAAGTTTTTAAGCAAAAAAGAAAAAAATTAAACGCTCAGAGCACAACAAACATACATACATACATAGATAAAACTTTCTCTCCCACGGCCACAGAGAAATATTAAGCAACAACTCAGGCGACGAGCTAAACAGGCAGAGAGACAGCCAAACAGACAGCGAAGCAAGCAAACCTGTAAAACGGTCACACAGCCGCCAGACAGCCAGCCAACCGACTTACCAACCAAGCAACCAACCGACCATTCAACTAACTAGCACAGGCAAGCGAGCGATGAAGAAGAAAATGAATTGTATACATACTTGTATTTATATTGTACTTTATATGTATGTATGTTTGTATGTCAAGTGTATGACCGAATGGCGTAACGAAATGAAAGGCAAACAGGTAAAGGATGGACACAGTGGACAGACTAAACCGTTCGCGGGCAGTTGATTTTTTGCACCTATTATTTACAAGCTTGTTGGTATGTACGAGTATGCATGTATGCATGAATATCTGGTAGGTATGGGTCAGCCATAAGAATTTCTTTTTTATAAACGTGAGTGATGAGCTGCGCTTCGGTGTGTTGCAACCGCGCAACTTACTTATTTAGACGGATTCCCTTGAGCTGGTTTTCGCATTGGAAAAGTTTTGTGCGGCAATGGAATAGTGCGCACGCTTATACAATATTTTACGCGTGTTATAGACGGATGGATTCATATTTGAAAAAAAAATAAATAAAATCAAATTAAAGATTCCATTTCTTTGGCCAGAAAGGAGAAGCAACAACTTTGAATGCTTAAAAATTCGTGAAAATTCTGAATTTTTTTTTTTGACGAGTTTAAAAATTCACAATTGAACTTTGAAAAAGAGCAAATGACGAAACACAAGAGAATTGTTAATTTAAAAGTTCATGAAAATATGATTTTAAAAATTTGCAGTGTAGAACTCTTGACGTCACCGAATTTAGCATTTAGCTACCTGGCTTGGACTGGCTAATTTTAAGCTTGAACAAGTAATATAATGTGAGACGAAAAACGGATCATAAAAGTCGGGGCATTCGTAAAATAATGTCCTCTCGATGAATACAGACCGATTCTATCAGTCGCTCATTATCCCCGTTATTTATTGTTGTTTTAATGGCTTCGTTTACCAGATAAAGCTTGTATAGGGTGTTTTTTATAGAAGTATAGAACTTTAAGTTGGCATTACTTTTCAAGATGGCGACCGATTTAATAGCTGTCAAGTGATTTATTCTCAGTTTGGTTTGGCAATTCATCATGAATAGACTCACGCCTGAACAACGCTTGCAAATAGTGCAATTTTATTTCGAAAATAATGGTTCTGTGCGGAAAACGTATCGCGCACTACGTCCATTTTAGCGATGTTTAGCGATGAAGCGCACTTCTGATTGAATGGCTACGTCAACAAACAAAACTGCCGCATTTGGAGTGAAGGTAATCCTCAAGTATATGTTGAAACACCGTTACATCCAGAAAAACTGACTGTTTGGTGCGCTTTATGGGCTGGTGGAATCATTGGCCCGTATCATTGGACGTAGTGCGCGATACGTTTTCCGCACAGAACCATTATTTTCGAAATAAAATTGCAGTATTTGCAAGTGTTGTTCAGGCGTGAGTCTATTCATGATGAATTGCCAAACCAAACTGAGAATAAATCACTTGACAGCTGTTAAATCGGTCGCCATCTTGAAGTAGTGCCAAGCTAAAGTTCTATACCTCTATCAAAAACACCCTATATATGTCCTCGAGCTCATCTAGAGGGAGGCACAGAAGGCGAGCAGTTTTTCTAGAGGTTCAGGTGGAAGAGAGAGGGATGTCCAATCAGTCGATTCAAAGGGAAATGCAAATTGGATGTTAGTGTCGTGTGTTGGGCTTTTCTAGTTTGAGTCTGAATAGGTAAGAGCTTAATCTACTACGATATCTTAATTGCGCCAGCCTATTTCGGTTTTCCTGATACAGATAATGCGGGTTAGAGGTTTACGAATTTACTCGCGGCAAGGATTTTATACCAGTATGACGCGGAATTTGGGCAATATTTTAAGAGTTAAGATGGTGTAGATTGGTGATCGTGATTCTGCCAGCAAAATGTAAGATTTGAGTCCTTACGTTGCCGAATAGATGTGAATATGATGCACAGGCGACATCAATAGCTTGCTCATTGCGGTCCTCAATGCGGTGTTTTGACAGGCGTGTAGCCTCCTCAGGTGAGAGCCTTTAAGTATTTGGCAGGAGGTAGTAGCAGTAGCAGTCGATTCATGGAACGATATCTTTACCATATCCAAATATGTCTGGACGCAGATGACATAATTACAAGAAACAATGACGAAATATTCCACGAGCTGGAAAATAGGGCCCTGTAAATTATACTGCAAGAAACAAATCGGCCATACTTTGCTCTTATGAAGCTATTGAAGTCTAACCTCTTATCGAGTAACCAAAAACCACGTATATATTAAGTACTACTGCGTCCGATGTTGTTCTTGTTGTGACCGCAGAAAAATTCCCTGAATTGGGCGAGAGTGACAGTCCTTGGCCGGATAAAAAAACGGGTATTTCCGGCATAAAAACCCGACTGTCGCGGGAACTATGGGATTTTAGTCGCCTCTTACCACAGGCATGCCTTAGCGCGGGTAAATTATTGAACCCCTACCCCGCAGGGGGAGCTCCTGCATACGATCCTCACATACGGTTGTGAAGTTTGGACGATGAATGCGACTGTCGTGAATTATGTAGCAACTTTCGAAAAGAAAATCCTTTGAAAAATATATGGTTCAATCAGGTTAGATAATGGCACATATCATATTAGATAGAACTTCGAGAGTGAAAACCTCATTAATGCACAAAACGTCATAAAATTCATAGAAGGCCAGTTTGGACACGTGGAGCGAATGTCAAATCATAGATCACTGAGAAAAAACTGCAAGAAACAGGCGTATGGGTAGCGCACTAAAGACAGAGCAAAGAGAAGATGGGTAGACGCAGTGATTGACGATCTCAAAGAGATGAACGCGCAAAACTGGTGGAGCTGAGCAGCGGATCAGAGAATCTAGAGGAAGGTAATTGCGGAAGTGTGGTCCATTCCAGGACCGTCTTGATAAGAAAGAAGAATAAGGAGAAGCAGTTGGAGTAGACAAGTCAAAGAAGCAGCCAAGGGCAACCTTACGCCGTTTGGGTGGGCAGACAGAGGTCGTCATTATAGGTTTTGCGATAAATTTATGGTACTCTGCCCCTGGGTGACTACAAATGCCATACGGCACTGACACCGGCTATGGTTTAGTTGTACTAAATATTCATATAAACTCCCATAAATGGCTATATATCTGAAGGTCTGAAATAGTTTTTTAGGCAGATTAAAAAGTGTGGTCTTTTTTGAATTAAAAAATAAATATTTTTATATGTATATTTAAGAGTAGATTTTAAAATTTAATTATAATTAATTTAAAATTTGCACTAAATGTTTAATACTTATGTTTTAATCGTATAACTTGCTTAATAAAATACTATTACTTTTAT
Organism: Neoceratitis asiatica; assembly: GCA_030068015.2. Taxonomy (NCBI): domain Eukaryota; kingdom Metazoa; phylum Arthropoda; class Insecta; order Diptera; family Tephritidae; genus Neoceratitis; species Neoceratitis asiatica. Next base: position 30,983,721 of record CM061528.1, read on the forward strand.
ACTATAAGTAGGTCGGTCGAAATGCTTCTGCTTTTATACACCAAGCATTTATGACTAAGTACATAGAAATTACTAGTATAAATATATATATATACATATTTTTTTAATCTTGGCGTGAGCACGCTCGAACCCTCAAGAGCTCAAAACCGCTTAGATTGCATGTACCTATTGTATAAGTAACTGTATGTTTTATAGGTCTAAATTCTGTATATCGCCTGTGTATCAGCGTCACATTCGCCAATATCAACAAAATATACTTACACATAATAAACGCTATTTTGGAATGTACGCTGTTGTTATTGCTATTGTATTACGTAAGCTAAAACACTTAAATTTAAGTGAATAATATTATGTAAATGGCAGCACAATGGTTATACAAAATCTTATTGCTTATTCGGCATACACCTGGACATTGCTGCTTGTTTACTTTGCTTCGCTTTCCCACTGCACCATTTGCTTGTATACTGTTGTAATTCCTTGCCTCTTTACAATTAAGTTTCAATTTTCATGTGCTGAAATTAAACATTATGTGAACCATCTTCACGATTTTCATATGCCCAGAATTTGTGAAATTCTATTAAGATAGAGACAACAGTTTCCGCTTGTCCACTGCAATGGAAAAAAAAAATGATAATGAGTATGAATGAAAATGCGGGTGAATATGCGCATAAAAGGATAATTAATGTTTAATTAGTGTATAGGCGAACTGCATACGAATATATGATTTCATTTACCAATTGATTAAATCTTGCAGTGTAATTTTATAGGGGTCCTTTGACTTGACCATATCAAATATTTCGTCTTTTAAATCTTCAAAATTCACCGCTTCCGCATTCACAGCATTAATTTGCTCTTGTATGCCTTTGAAGAAATAGTGCAGTGTTTGCGCAGTTAAATAACCCTTGTGTTGCACATCCAGTATGCGAAAAAGGTAATGCAGTGATTGCGGTTCATGTCTATTATCCAATGCCAAAACAAAATCCAAAAATGTTTTATAATCCATTTCACCATCAAATGTGCGGCACTCATCAAAAACGCGATCGAGAAACACTGAAGTTAATGTACCGGAACCATAGCCGGCCAACTCCTGTTTACTCAACATACCATTATGATCTTTATCTAAATTCAAATAATTGCCATATACAGTGAGCACCGAAGGCATGGAGAACCAATTTTGTTCCTGCGACTCTTTTGGTGTTTCCTCATCGCGTAACTCGAGCAATTCAGTGAGCAGCCCAGATGCCAATATGTCACGTATGCGTATGCGTCCGGTATGCAATGGATCGAGAAAGAAGAAAAACTTTTTCACTACCGTACAGACGTAGAAACTTTGAAATGAAGGTTGCACGCAGCTGCTAATCTGTGCCAATGTCGGTATGATATCAATGATATAATTTTCCATATCAATTTCGCGCAGGTATCCTTGACCAATTTCATCGTAGAATGACAAACCGATGCGACCCTGAGTTAGCCACACTTTCCGCATTGTATAATTGAAAATGGAAACTATCTCAACTTTGCCTGCAAAATTCACAATTTCAATATTTAATTTATACGGACAAAAATACTAATATATACAAACGCAACAGACTTTGTGTGTGCTTTGTATGGTAACTCACCTGGATACATGGAATGACACTGCAATTTGGCATACAGACGCGCTGTGAGATATTTCCGGCATTTTGTACTAACAGCTTCTAGAAGTTTTTGATAATCATCATAACTAATAAGTTGTTGACCCAATGGCGTTACTTGTGTGCAGTGCTTCTCTAGCAGTGTCCATAGAGCGCCCAGCTCATCATTATCTAGTAGCTCTTGTGAGCGTTTCTGTAGAAAGAGGGAATGTGCTTCTTTGCGCAAATTTTGACGCAATGCATTGTTTTGTGGCGGTGGCGCATGAAAGAATTTCGGTATTGTTGAATAAGTGGGATGTTGCAATTTTGTAGCTGGCTGCAGAGGCGCATTTTCATCGAACTTGCGCAATTCTTCTTCACTTGGTTGCTCAGTAGATACTTCAAGATTCTCGAATTCTTTCACTATATCCGGATCGAGTTCCATTCTTCACACTTCTCTTGGCCGTTGAAAATGAAATTCTTTTAAAAAAAAAAACTTTTACTTAAAACTCACTTTTATCACGGAATAAAAGTAAATAAATATTCCAATGCACAGCTGATTCTACCCGTTGTCAAAGAGTGCGCCGTCGTCAGCGTAGGCTAGAGTGTTGCCCAATTGCGCAGTGAAATTATAGTAGGCAAAGTGCGCATGGTGTGGAACTTGACTAACAGGGTGTATTGCTTGGCAAAAAAATATTAACAAGACTTTTATTTAATATTGATTATTTACTTTTATAAAAAACAGATTATAAAAATTAAAATAAAATAAAAAAATAAAAAAGTTTAGTACAGCAAATATTCAATATTCAATTTGTGGAGTAGTAAATTATTCACAAATTTGGTGGACTCAGGAACACCCTCTTAATAAGAATTTCCGCTTCCATTCCTCATTCTTTTAAATATTTACAACTATACGCTTAAAAATTAAAACTTCCTTCCTGTGGAATCAAAAACTGCAAAAATCGCATTTAAAGTAGCAAAAATTGCTAAAAATTATTTTTAAAACCTTTTTATGAAGCATAAAAATTCTTTGTGCGCAGGAGTGGTTGGAAAAGTGTTGTAAGATATTTATTAATAATTGTGTTGGAATCACTTTCTAGCGCAGCTCTATGTCAAGAACCTTAAAGGATTTAAGGATTGTTATTGCGATTGTACTTGCTGAATACTGAAATAGCCATATACATATGTACAGCGGAAGCAGTCATTGCAATAAATTTTGGTAGAAATTCGCATAAGTAATTACACTTACATTTACCTTTTATTGTATTTGATTAAATGAATACAGTTTTTAACTTTTCATTACTTTTGATATTTGATTAATAAACTAAATTTTCTTACAGGTTCCAATATAAAAGTTGCGTCCGCAATACTTAATTGTATTTTAGCGCGCCAGTTGTGTTTCGAAGACCCATCGTGTTCGGCTATCTTAGAAATTATTCCCAGAGTGTGTGGGCCTATACCAGGTAAGAGTTATAAGAAATTTACACACATATGTACATTTAACCTACGTTGGTTATATAAATTCTAACTTAACTCATATGTTTTATCAAAATCCAGAATAACGCAAATTTAATTTTTACTTTTAGTTTACTGTGTCTATTCGTCGGTGAGAAATGGTGTTATTAGTCTGCTTTGGTTAAATAATTACACCCACTTTAGAACATTTTATAAATCCAATTATACAACGTTTCAATTAAAACACATTAAATCACTATGCCTCTTTGCAAATATTTGTTAACAAACAAAATCGTTAATTAAAATTGATAAGGGTTCGTAAATAATGTAATTCGCCTAATGTGTATGTAACTCTTTCTGCTAATTATAGCATTTTCTGTGTCATTGAGTGCGAGTAGACAATGTGTATAGCAAAAATTATAAATTATATTAATGTGATTAATGGTAGGCTCTTGTAAGGGTTAATTACTTCGAGTATATATAATATAGTGATGTAAAGTGAATTATTGATTTGCCTAAATAATGTAATAACTTACGCTAAGGAAATTTTATTTTCAGTTTTTTATCGAACTAACTGACATTTAAATTATCCTTTCCATAAAAGAGAAGAGAAGAAAAGAAGCTAGTAGCTAAGTGTACTTAAAAAACATAAATATTTTACAATAAGAATTAAAAATATAAATATAAAGAAAATTTTTGAATAATTTTTGCGTAAACCATATATCCTTTCTTGCACCAACTTTCACGTGCAACTTCTTTTCACTCGAACTATGTACTTGCAACGAACTTGAATGCTCTTACACAACTTGCAGCATGTATTCTTCCAACTACTTGGCAATACGCTTAAAGCAATTTTATGATTACATAATAGTATTACATGTGTAACTACTATATGCATTTAACCTCACAAAATGGCAAACAGAAGCAAAAATTTTATTGTTTGCTTGCGACATAGTTGGTACCCAGCTGGGCTGAGTCATTGTCGTTCACTTTGCATTATCTTATGCCACCGTATTTGAACATATAACACGAGTATATATGTATACATTTATATATGTATGTATGGATATGTACTGAGGTGTGTATCAGCCATGTTGGTTAAATTCTTGAGGGTCAGTTATACTATGCACCCGCTGTGTTGGCGATAACAAAAATTAATTTTCTTATTTTAATTTTCTCCTGTATGCTTATGTACATGCATATAAGTACACGAATTTTGTTGCTGTGCCTTGTGTCAAGCAATCTACGAAGGCTGTTTGATAAGTCAGTGACTTATTGAATTTGCCGCGTAGTTACCGTAAATACAACAGCGATACTGTTAAGTGTTATCGTTTAATCGACTGCTGTTAAATTTTGGGCAAACCGTGACATTTAGATTGCATTTGACAGCCATTGAAAGCAAGCGACCACGTGAGTTTTAACAAAAATTGAGAAAGGTGAATTTCGTGTGCTGATTAGGCATTATATTTTGCATAAAAGAAACATCACCGAAACCAAGGAAAGACTTGATAAAGACTATCGGCTCTGCATCTTCAATTTCCATGGTTAAGAAGTGCCTTGTTGAGTTCCGTTGTGGTCGTACCAGTACAAATGACGGTCGAACGTTCGTCGATAAAATCCATAGAATGATATTGTTCGGTTGGAGAATAAAAATGCATGAGGTGGCTAAGATTGTAGGCATCTCAACTGAGCGGCTACAACACATTTTACATGAATATTTTGACATGAAAGCGCTTTCCGCGCTATGCGTGTCGGGATTGCTTACACACGACCACGAACGCAACCGTGTAACTATTTCAACACTTCAAAGGAGTGCTTGGGGATGCTCAAACGTAATGAAACGAATTTTTGCACCGTTTCGTTGCCATAGACGAAACATGGATTCAACAAACCACACCGGAGACCAAAGAACAATCAAGACAGTGAAGTTGATTTCTCCGGGTGAATGTACATCAAAGAAGGCAAACAGGATTTTTAAAAATGCACAAGGTGCCATTCTGCCTCCGAACGGTCGATGGATTGTTATGAGGAACTTTATTTCATGCCAAAAATACAATCTGAGGGCTTGAAACTCCCTGCCGGGGGGCGACCGCAATTAGAAAAATGTATTTTGGATGTTGGTCGAACCTGCGCTCGAACCCAGGCTTTCCGAATGGCAGTACGCGATGCTAACCACTCGGCTATCGCGGCCGCCGCGTGTGGTCACCATGTCAAAAAATCATAAATTTGGCAACGAAACCTGAAGAAATATCTGTGCGGTAAGAGATTCGGGTCGAATGAAGATCGTCGTCACAGATTTGAGGGCAATAAAAAAACTTATTAAATGGAAGGAATAGAAAAATTGGAAATTTTTAGAGCTAAAAGCAGAGATGAAACGCTCAATTTGCCGAAAAAAAAGTATATTTTCTTCAAAAAGTCACTGAATTACCAAACCAACCTCGTTTATTGGTCAAGTATTCGCTGCACCTACATACCTATATGTATATATTGTTCATGTGTAATGTGTATACCATTTGTTGACTTGAATTGCATGTGCAATGGTCGTACATTGAACCCAATTAAATGTGCACGGTCATAAAGGCTAACTATTGAGATATGTATACATACATATAAATACATATACATACATATATAAAAATACGGAAATTTATTTTTATACATTTGTGTATGAGTAGAACATGGCTCGATACTCGCTTAAGTGCAGCCATTTATACCCTATAGTAGTTCGGCGAGTTTCATAACTTCCACACACATAACACTATTGATAAGAGAGAAGCACAAAAATTAAAATTTTAAAGAGAATTTCATTGACTGACGAACAGCTAAATTCAGTCAATATTAGAAAAGGTCGAGATACTAATCCATATGGAAAGATTTAATAAAGATTTTCTTCAGTTTTTCAGGAGATGAAAGGTTAGCCTTCTACAGCAATCATTTCACTGAGATCGAATATTTCAATGACTAAAGACTTTTTCTCCACCAAAGTTGGTTTTTATATTTATATTAAGCAAAATAAGTGCTAAAGGAAAAAAATTTTCAAATGTTCCGTGGTCCATCGTAAACCAAAAATATTTAATTTTTATTTTCTAATAAAAAAGATATCTTTCGGTTTGTAGGTTTTAGTGGAAGTCTTGAAAATTTGTATGGTTATATAAAATTCTTGCTTATTTATAATGGATACATATAGTAGACAGCAACTTAGAGAAATGATCGAAATGATGTTCAGTCAATCTTGAGCATATCAACATCAGCACACCCATTTTTCAATAATCAGGATGAAAGACTAGAAACAAAAGGCCTTCAACGTAATATTTATTGAGACGTTTTCTAGATAGACGACGGGCAGCATTCAATATTTCATTAGGATTGTTGTACTAGTTGGAAAAACCAAGTGAAACCATGTCACTCTTCACCTGATCCTTCCGACGGAGTGGAGATCTTCCTCTTCCTCTGCTTCCACCAGCGGATATTCCATCGAGAACTTGCAAAGTTGAAGCGCTTTCATCCATTCGGATGACGTGGCTTAACCAGCGTAGTCGCTGTCTCTTGTTTCGCTGAACTATGTCAGTTCGTACTGCTCATCGTTCCACCGTCTGCGGTATTCGCTGTTACTAACGCTCAAAGGACCATAAATCTTTCGCTAAACTTTTCTCTCGTAAACACTTGAAGCCGACTCATTGTAGAGTTTGGATTTGGTTCGTCGAGAGAGGACTTTACTTTTAAATTGCCTGCTAAGTTCAAAGTGATTCTGCGTTAGATCTCAGGGCTGACATTGTTTTTGTTGTTAATTCTGGTTCGTTGATAGTCGAAAGTATCTACGACTTCGAAGTTTTTTATGACTGTCGGCAGTGGTTGTCTGCTTTTCCAGATTCCTCATCGCACCAGCTGTTTTTCTGGCATTTTTGGAACCAATGGTTTCCGAAGCAGCGGTACGCAAGGAGTTTGCTATTTCGTTCCCACATATCCCTTAAATCGAGTTGCTGATGAGTGCTCTCAGAGAGCAGATATGCAAGCCGAGTAGAAAACCTGCTGGTTGTCTGCTGTAAGTGCAGCTTTTCGACGTCGAACCTTCCTTGTGTTTGTTGACGGGCATTGCGACTAGACGTTCATCCAGGACCCGACGACGAAGTCTCTCTCCCACTACAAACCCGTCACCAAATGGCCGCAGAGGTAGATTTCCCAAGGACCAACCTTCTTTCGTCCTTGCCCGTCCATCGCATTTCTTGGACAGCAGTGGTGTCAGCGTTTAGTCTTACGAGCACGTCAACCAGCTGAGCAGTGGAACTTTCAAAATTAAGCGACTGGACATTTCAGGCATACCCTCAAATCGTTATCCTTTAAACGTATTCAGGTGTCGTCATCAAAATGGGGATCTCTCATTCGAGGCATTTTTTTTTTATTGGAGTATATATTATTATGCTGCGGCTCCCAAGCAACCGCAGGGCATTCGGTTTCTCACTTTAGCTCGCCTGCAAGAGGAACTTTGTTGGCTACCCAGAGGATACTTGATCTATGTTAAGACCAGAAGTGATGAGCTGTGCTTGAACCATATGTAAAAACTTTCCTCACTTGCGTGAACTTCTGTCACACGCAAAGTTCATTTAAAAGTTTGTTTTTGGCAATTCTGAAGCAAAAAATATTGTTTCACCACACGTGGTGAAAAGCTTTTTTGCAGCTTTTACATAAATAACTGAAAAATACATTAAGATGGAAATCAATATAGGAAATGTTTGCAAGGAAGTCCGGTAGAGTTCCCGATAGGAATTTTCTTTGTCATCCCTCATTTAATTCTCTTTCTCTTACTCTGTGAGCTGTATTTCCATTTTAATCAGAATGTTGAATTTCACTGTAAATTAAAATTTTAGAAAGTTTATTTAAGCAGTGCTACCATGCGGAAGGTCATGGTAAATTTGCAATTAGCGCTCGTTCGTCCCAAAATTAACCCGAAAATCGCTTTAGTTGTTATATTATAATGCACCCATAGTGCTATATATATACATATGTATATAGTTATGTGTAAGTATATAAGTATAACAGAAATAATTTCAATTTCATTTCTAATGCTTTGGAATTGTTACCTGGGACATAGTCATTATTTATTTGTATATATGTATGCATGTATATGAGCATATTAAATTAAAAAAACAGCGCTTGTAACTCCTGATATTATTATATTCTTATACATTAACAGACAAAGGCAGACACTGACTATCCAACCCATCCCATCTCACCCTTTCTCTTTCACTTATGAACTCTGACGTTTGCTTGATCACATTCACTCATATGGGCACTTTTGATGAAGTAGTAAAATAAAATAAAATAAAATTTTATAATCAATATTGAAATTGCGATAGTACGATGTGCTTATATATGTATGAAGTGCATGCAACATCCTTGTACCTTAAGTGGTTGTATGAGTATGTTTGTGTGTGCGTGATTACTTGTTTTCACAAGAGTGTAAATTTTTATTGAACTGGATGACTGGCATTGGCCAGCTTATTGTTGACATGTTATGTTTGTATGTATATACATGTACGAAAGTATAAGGGAATATGCAAATATATACTTGGTGTAAAAGATGTTCAAATAAAGAAAGGAGAAAAATTGCAAATAAAGGGTGCTCATATATTGTTCGTGCATAAAATTCGTCTGATAGTCAAGAATTTAATCAACAAATTGGTTTCGAGCAACATGCTTTTAATTCTAGAAATTTACTAATATATGTATGAGTATAGAATATTTTTGTCGATTGTAAATGGTTATGGTTTCGAAAGCGCAGGGCTGTATTTTGATATAAAGTCAAACTTAACTGTCAAACCAAACATGTTTTTTTTTTTGGTTAAAAATCTGGCATTTAGAAAAGTGGATCGCTTAACAGCCGTACAATGCGTTCAAAGTGTAAAAGTTGTAAGTGAAAATGTAGTCGAAGACCCGAATGTGTCTATTTCAACGACGTTCTGAAGATCTGGGATCTACATCCATATTAAATCTAGCCTACACAAAAACTGAAGCCAGCTGACCATTCACAACGCCGTAGTTACGTCGATTGAGTACTTGAACAACAAGCAATGCACCGTGATTGTTCCAACAAAATTTTCTTCAGCGACGAGGTACGTTTCTCACTCGGTGGTTACGTAAATAAGAAAAATTGTCCCATTTAGGGCTCCCAGAGTGCTTAAATTATTGAAAAGAGGGCGTTCTACAAAACAAAAAAAAAACAAAAACTTGCTGTCTGATGTGCTCTTTGGGCCGGAGGTGTGATTGGAACTTACTTCTTTGAAAACGATAACGGCGAGACTGTCGCTATCAATTCGGAGTGTTATTGTTGTATGATACCCGACCTTTTTTTAGCCTGCAATTGAAGAACACGACTTGGACAATATGTGGTTCTTACAAGATGCTGCCACATACCACACAAAACTAGCCAATATAGTTTTATTGCCAGAAAATTTTCCCGTCCGAGGAATCTCTCTTCTTGACGATGTCAATTGGCCACAGAAATCGTGTGATTTGACACCGTTGGCCTTTTTTTGTGGGGCTACGCGAAAAACCGTGTTAATGCGAATAAACATTTAACTCTTGAGCACTTGAAACCCATTATTCGTCAAGTTATGGCTGAGATAAAGCCCAATGTGTGCCGAAAAGTGGTCGAAAATTCCCTCAAACGGATGGAGGGTTGCAAAAATTCACGAGGCGGTCATTTCAGAGGTGTAGTGTTTCACATATAATGCCAAGGTTCAAACTTTATAATGAAAAAGGAATTTCGTAAAAAATAATAATTTTAAATTCAGTTTATTTACGCTTACTGTGGATACCGCAAAATGGAAAACCCTGTATAGTTTAATTTATTATATATGTGAGTATGTATGAGGATGTACTATAGTTGCCATATCTTTTCAGCCTAGCTATATTTCTTTTATTTAGGACAAACAGCTCAATTCTTTCATTTCACCATCATCTATTGAATGCTTTTACTGGAAATTAATCATTTTAGTTCAAGCAATTGTAAGACAATACGCCAGTTGTCTGCAAGTGACGCAGAGGAATTTAATACAAATGGGCTATTCCAGGTCTATTGCTATGTAGCTCGATTCGAAAACTCATTCTATTCGAAAATTCAAATTTATAAATTAAAATCAAAGTGAATAAAATGGCCGTAAAACAGAGATACGAAGGCAATCAGAGGCCCTGAGATTCCTTGCCAAGGAACGAACGCAATGAGAAAAATTAATTTTCTATTATTTTAGATGTTGGTCGAACGATAAATCGAACCCTGGTCTTCCACAATGTTAAACGCTCTGCTATTGCGGACACTTAAATAACAAAGATTTAAACTGCAAACTGATTTTCAGAATTTCTAACAAAGCAATGATCGATAAAATGCCATTATCAAGTGCTTAGTGAAGTGATATGGCAAAAAGGCGAATTGTTTGCAATCGAAATTATCTACCTTTTGATTAAGATCAGATTTCAATTTGTGTCTTCCCATCCATTTGATCTTTACGAGTAGAAGTGTTTGTGTCTTCCCGCCAATTGCTCTTTAGCAGTATGTGTGCCGGCTGCTCACCCTCAGATGTCTTTCGAGCACCAGCAAAGACCATTGGGTTCCGACCGCTTTTTTAAGAATCTGGTGTTCAACAAATTATGCATTCTTCCCATCCTATTTTGCACTCTTAGTCTGGAATACCCCATTGTTATTACTACCTATTTGTACGCCCTCCCAAATGAACAACCATTCATTTGCATCGATTTTCAATGCTCGCACTTGTGTATACACAAAAACAAAAACCGCCGCCAGCAGCAATAGCCGCAGCGACACGATAGTGACAACCCTTATTTATGATAATTGCAAATTTCGTATTCGCCACTACCAGCCAAGTACAAGTACTTTATCATTCGCTTTCCCATTGCTGCTGCTACTGATGCTACTGGTGTTGACACCATTAAGCGTCTTAAGTACACGAACACACGCAACTACAAATACCAACACATTCAAAGCGGAATATAGCGGAAATTTATGAGTGTACAGAAATCGCGTAAAAGACGGTGCAAAAAACGCCAATTGCCGACGACAACACCACGCAACACAAGAGTTCAACTGCTGATGATGAAGAAATTCCCATTCAATGGCATAATGATTAAAGTCGTTGCTGCAAGGCTTTGTGCGCGCGTCCAAAATTAAGCAGTGATGATGTGGCGACGACGTGGGAGAGAGAGGGAGTTAATAAGAAAAAGCCACCGCTTACATTTAACGTTGCATACTTAACCGCGCGACTCGCAACCGAAAAAGACCACACACACACAGTGTCTTATTGCTGCAACTGAACTTGCACTGCACTTGTTTTGCTTTTCAATGCGACTTCAAGTGTTGCTTTTCGTTAATTTTTTTTATCACTTTTTGTGCTGCTAAAGAACTCAGACAAATAAGTCAATGGGATTTGAGTTGGAAATTCGTTGAGAATTTCAAAAAAATTTCGGCTCGCCCATGCTGAATGGTAAAAGTTGTTGCATACAGCCAGTATTAACCAAAATACTGTACTGCCACTGACAGTTGCGAATAAATTATTTCGTTTTTTTTTTGTAGCCTACTCTGAATGGAAAGCTGTAGAGATTGCAACCTTGCATGTATTTCCTTTTACGGAATTGAATTAATTACCTCTTTGTTTGGCTTACCAAACCGTAATGCAATTAAATAAATTGCAAATGCAAGCAAAACAAAGTTAAAAACAATAACAATTTGTTTAAACTCTTTTCATTTGGTTGTAAAGATTTTAGCTTATTTTCTAAAAATGAGTAAAGAAGGTTGAGCTAAAATGAGTGAAGCAGGTTGAGCCAAATAAGAGCAACCAAGCATGTTTACATTTCTTTTCCGTCTTTTTTCCTTTTCACTTGCAGGCCATAATTAAATTCTTCAAAATTTACTTAGTTATTTGTATATTGCGCGTATCCGTTATAAGATACAAAGTATTTAAATCTTAAAATGTAAAAATCCTAAATGTAGGCAATGCATTACTTTTACCAAATGTGCCAAAAAGGCATTGTTGCCCACACTTGGGCTGAGCAGTATATGAAGGGTGATCCAAGTAGAGGTACTTTTTCAATAGCCTTTTTTGACAAATCACGCGTGAGTCGTGTCAAGCTTTCTTCTTGTTTTTGTTCAATATTGTTTGTCATTTCATCAAGGAAAGTTACGCCTGAACAACGTTTACAAATCATTCAACTTTATTATGAAAATTCACGTTCAGTAAAGAATGTGTCTCTCGCACTTCGCTCAACTATTCGCATTACCATCACCCATCTTGTGGCCCAGCATTCATTGTTGGATAATATTCGACCGAATAGACCACGTCCAGCATGCAGTGAAGACAATATAGCGGCCTTAGCTGAGAGTGTACACGAAGACCGTGGAGAGCAATCGAACCTCTAAGAATGGATTGGAAGTTTCTTGCTTACAGATGGCACCAGTACTTCATTTGCGGTAACAAAGGTAACAAATGTGATAGGTGTTACTGACGGGTGATCGATTTCGAGGTTTCCTATTTTTTAAAGAAAAAAACACAGAAAATTCAAATTTAATGGTGAATGTTTATTATCATTCAAAAGAACATTCTTTGGCATTTATCTTTTCAAGATTATCTCTTTTAAATGTTGGCCGCGGACACGTCTCCGATGGTCCATCCGTTGAGTCCAATTTTCTATGACTCGTTCGACCATTTCGACTTGATAAGTGGCGAATGAATGAGTGATGTTTTGTTCCAAGCCTGAATCGAAGCGGGAATGTCCGCATAGACTTTAGATTTCACATATCCCCACAGGAAAAAGTCTAACGGTGTGATATCACACGATCTTGGTAGCCAATCGACCGGCCCAAAACGTGAAATTATCTGCTCACCGAAGTGTTCTCTATATAAATCCATTGATTGAAGCGATGTGCGGAAAGTGGCTCCGTCTTGTTGAAACCAAATGTCGCGGAGATCACAAACTTCAATTTCAGGCATGAAATAGTCGGTTATATTGGTGCCAATGACGGTTACGTTCTCGCCGGCATCATTTTTGAAGAAATATGGACCGATGATTCCACCGGCCCACAAACCACACCAAACCGTTGTTTTTTTCTGGATGAAGAGGCTGCTTCTGAATCTCTTCAGGTTGCTCTTCGTCCCAAATGCGGCAATTTTGCTTGTTTACATACCCATTGAGCCAGAAACGTTGGAAATTTTTGGAATTTTTCAAAAGCCCATAGAGCGCAGCGATGTCACTTGGGAAGGTCGAGCGGCAACAGTTCTTGTACAAGCTGTATTTCGAACGCTTTCAATTTAAGATCTCGACGTACAATGCGCCGCGCTATTCCATACGTCAGTCCGAGTTGCTGCGAACGACGTCGAAGCGACTCTCCACGGTCTCTCAGCTACGGCCGCTATATTTTCTTCACTGCGTGCTAGACGTCGTCTATTCGGTCGAATATTATCCAAAAATGAATGCTGGGTAACAAGATGGGTGATGGTGTTGCGAATAGTACGCTCAGTAGGCCGATTATGTTGATCATAAGTTGAGCGAAGCGCGCGAAACACATTCTTTACAGAACGTGAATTTTCGTAATAAAGTTGAAAGGTTTGTGAACGTTGTTCAGGCGTGAGTCTTGTTATGATAAAATGCCAAACAATACTGAACAAAAATATGACAGCTTGGCATGACTCACGCGTGATCTGTCAAAAAAAGGCTTTTGAAGAAAGTACCACTACTTGGATCACCCTTGAGGGTGACCAGAGGTACAAATAAACTGTATTCAATTTAATTTGATAACAAAAACATATTTAAATAGAAATTAGACCGAATAATTTCAATCCTCTTATAGAAATATAAAATTGAAGAAGATATAAAAAAAAATTTGAAAGAATTATTTTTCGTGCAATTTACAAAGATGATGAATATAAAAGTTTCGAAATACTATAAATAATATTTGGCTACACAAGCATTAAATATTAATTTTTTTTTTTCAAAATATAAAAAAGTAATAAAAACATTTATTACATTTCAAGTGAAGCGAACTCAAGCCTAAAATAATAAGAATTGATGACGTTTGTGCCCATTCTTAAGCTGTTTTTGACATTTATGGTCGCATCGTGAGCTATAGTGCGACGTATGTAATCGAATATTGGTGGCATTCAACCATGAAAAGTGTTCAATAAAATAATTCTCTGTGCATTACCCTCGCTTAGATATTAATACTCTACTATAACTCAGTTAGGGAAAATGTGTTTGTGAGTAATAGGGACAACTACAACCTTATATGTTTGTAGATAGGCATGAATTTGTATGCTTGTGTGGCGAAAATTTGTTAGAAGTGTCGCTTTATGTTCAAAATAGGTTTGATATAAATTATACTTGTTGCTTCGATATAAATATTATTATATTTCTTTCATAAATGAATAAATGATTGTATTGATATGAAGAACGCACTTTTGTGTACAGAAAAAAATAAATATAATAATACTATATAAATACATATGTAGCACTTATGTTGCTATATGACTAATATTAGTGTCGCTCATTTTTATTCTAAGGACTCATAAATTTTCACATGTCTTATGTCCTTTTGTACATTTTATTTTTCTTAATTTACACACAATATTTATATATGATGACATTACTACTATCATATGTGTAATACAAATATTTATTTGTATTTATGGTTATCAGTTCAGGGTATTATTGCCATCGACTTAGCATAATAAAATGTTCATTGTGAAAGCTTTGGAAACGTTGCATTTATTGCTGGACTAAAAGTACTTAAGGGCAATTGCTGTGGATAAAAGGGATTTAAGCTTTTGATAACATATTTTTACACAAGCTCACATAATTCAGATAATATCATAGCACTTGTCCTAGAAATGACGAACTAAGTCAACTGAATTCGTTTCATATTAATGAAAAAAAAATTTTTTTTTGCTCGAGAATCAACATTATTCAATCAAATTATTTTCTATCAAAAACAAATCACAAATCATCTAGTCTCATTAGAAAATAGCATGAATCAAACAAAAAAGGTAGTTTCACTTAAATAAATTTGACACTAAACCATTTTTTGAAAACTTGATTTTGTCTTAAGACACTGCCACTTTCAAAATATTTAACAAATTTTTATATAGAAAAAAAGTAATTCTACTTCCAATAAATTTCATAAAACAGACTTAGAATGGTTAGAATTCTTGTGAGTATATTTTACTTATCTTCATTATTTTGTTTACAACATAAATTTTAGACATTATTTACATTATTATTTTAAAAATTTTTTTTTTTTTAAATAAGCTAAATTAAAGCAAAAATGGAAGAATGCATTCATGTCGGACAATTAATAGTCTAAGAAAATATTTGTGTGGAACTAGCTTCTTTTTGGTATCATAGAAATTGGTAAGACTTTTTTAAGGTGGAAAAATTTTTACAATATTTTTTTTCTATAAAAACTCTTTAAATATTTAAGCAATCTAAAAATATTATCAAATTCTGGTCCCTTAAATTATGGAAAAATAAAGTTGTATATTACTCAAATAAGTGACCTAATCTAGAAAAAGACTTGTAAATATTAAAAAAAATTATGTGATTATAAAATTTTTTTTTTTTTGAATTCGTTAAAATACAGTTTAGTATTATCACGAGAAGAGAAATTTAAATTAATTAAAAGTTCATATTTTTAAGTGTGTGAAGAACTATAAGCTTCTTATTTCAGTTGCAGCATACTTTAAGGAGTGGTAACAGCTTCAAAGGCTTTTTTAAGTGTTTTCATGCGCCTGAAAGCAGGCAACAATTTCTATGCCATCCTTTCATATATGACGTAATATTTTTTGCATACATTCAGCGCATAAAGCTTTAGCAAATATTTTTCCTTATAATGTTTAAAAACCTAATTTTTCTGTTGTTTTTTTCTGAAATTTATATATAATTTTTTTATATACATTCAATTAGAAAAAGCTTAAACTTTATATTCTTACTTATTAATTATTTATTGAATTTCTCTTTCATTACAGTTTCATGCAGTACAGTAACTGTGACAAAATGTCAAGCCGCCTTAAGAACACTGCAAGCCTTTCAGTTCTTTCGTCCAACCTGCCTTTGCAAAGAGCCCGGCATGGATCCGGATTGTAATCATTTTCGTGATTTTCTTTTCGATCACCCATGTGGTTTTGTATTGAAAAAAGGTAAATACAATTATAAATTATTTTCGAAATAAATTCATACAATAAATAATAATAAATATATTTAGAAATAAAATTCAAAAGTGGAATTCCGTTGTTGTTTGTGAAAAGCACCTTTAATATAACTAATATAATAATAATAATAATAACACCTTTTTTTAAAATTCACGGCAACTCCGTGTTTATTCAAATTTGTAGGCTAGTAAATTTTATCAGGTATGTTTTCTTCTGCCTTTCTTATATATGGGTTTTCTCTGAAGAAATAAAAAAATTTTCCCAAATATATTTTAATAAATTTACACAAATTACGGCGTTCTACCATGCGCAGGATAATGAGTCCAAACATCCAAAATTCCGATATGAAAAAAAATTCTTATACAAAAGCTATCAGTCAGCTCCTTTCGAGCCTGGAAAGGCATCCAACATTACAAAATGGAGGAGGAACTCGGCCGAGAATTCCTAATGGAAAAATATTTGAAAAGGCAAAAATATCTGGTTTATCGGCGTGGGACTACTAAATTTATATAAGACTTAAAATCCGGTTCAAACAACCCTCACAATATGTAATGCCTCACTATTGTGAAGAACGTAATGCCTAAAAGTATGCAATGAGTTAGGAAGAATGTTCCACCATATTAATCACTTAATCATTGTACTCAGTCATTTCCCGTTTCTCCTCTAGAGATTCATTTAAATAATAATTGAATAGCCTCTTAATAAATATCCGATTAAGACAGTTACTTAAATGCAATTAATACGACGGTTCATCACCTACACACACACACACACACACACACACACACACATACACGCATAAGCATGCAAACACAAACACACACACTGAGTGAGCTATCTCACGCGCTAAATCACAACACACTTGAGCAGCCGAGCAAAGCCTAATAAATTTTCCTTGGTAAACTCCTTGCTGTTGCTAGGTTTTAGCAAGTAGAACAGCAATAATAACAATAGTATGAGTAATAACTCAACAATATGTAGTAGCAGTAGAGAACGCGGTAAATATGGTACATATAACAACACAACAACAACAATTGCGTTCTAAGAAGACATTTGTACACTCGTACTATGATATCTTTTGGGCAAGTTGTGAAGATTTATTGTTATTACAAAGTGAAGCAACGCACTTCAATCATGTGGTGAATTACGCAACAAGAAAAAATTGTAATTTATAAAGCGGAATCTCCTGAGCATATCTTACGCTGCCACCATTTTGCGGCAAATGAGAGGCAATTCTGTGCTTTAGGGAATCAGCGGTAGAATCAAAGCCATACACTCATTATGTACATATAGCGCAAGGTAAGCAAATACTGACATATGGCATTTATGAGTTGAAATAAATTTTTTAATAAGAAAACAATTTCCCTAATGTCGGTGATCATACAAATATTCCCATATAAATAACATGTAAATTTCGATCATAACTTTTGGATCGTTTATTGTAAAATTTTATTTTTATTTTTATTTTTATCTTGAAAATTAAAAAAAAATCAAGATACGCAGTTTTGGTTTGATTTTTCACTATTCAAGAGTTCTAAATGTATGAATTATTGATTTCAAAAAAAATCGTCAACAAGCTGATAAAATAAGCAATTTTATGCTTAAACAGTTCAAAAGTTATGATAATTTTAATGAAAAAAGATTGCTTTACGTGCAATTTATTTGAAAAACTTTGAATGATCAGCAACACCTTTTAAAATTGATCAGAAAATCCTGGCTTGCAGAGATATTGTTTTCACACCAAAAAGCTTAATTTTAACTCATAAATGCAAAAAGTGAGTTTTTGGTTCACCCTAATATACATACACAGAGTCGCAATAAATGAGTGTCGAGGAAGACAAGGAAATTGAGTAAAGTGCTTCTTAAGTAACTTATCCTTACTTTTCCTCCATTTACTTGAAGTATTCCATTTTTGTTGCATACTTGCCGGCGCAAACGCTTGAACATTCAATTTACTGCATTAAAGGTGAGCTTGAAATTACAATGGCATTTGACATATAAGACATGTGCTACTGATTTGCGTACATATATTCTCATACATATTTATCTATGTATACAGCCCGTATGCAATATATGCATTTATACTTTTACGTCCATATATGTGCGCCTCTATCAACTGCCACGTGACAATGCGCTCATTCATAGCATCGCATGCGATTGACGCAGAATCACGTAGAAGAAAAAAGAATATATGGCACTCTCATGCCACGTCACAATGCATATATTCCTTGGCATATCAACCACACAGTTCATTCAGTTCAAGCATTTTCCTGAACTCTTCTGCCTGCACTCCTGCACAAGTACAAGTCATTTTGCCGCCAACGTAACGTGCATTGAACAATATTGGTTTGTATGCTTGCAGTAATGTCAGCAACAACATGTCATACAGGTATTATGCATTCCTGCTGTGATAATATTGGCTGTGACATAAATGAAACAAAAGATTGACGTAAAGTGTGCGGCAGGCAAGCACATGTAAAAAGTGCATGTAAAGACAGGAGGCAGATGGTAAAAGGGTGATGATTGTAAGCGCCTTGAGATGGTAATACTCGTATGTAGAGGAATTCTGTAGGTACATATGTTTCTTGAAGTGGTGGCAATACATAGGAGAGAGTTTATTCTAAAAAAGTTGCAGTATCCGATTGATTAAGAAAGTGCAAAGAAAGTATAACCGAGATTTAAAATATTCAAAGCCCCTTGGACTTTGGTTATGGGCAACACGTACTCTCTGGCGTAACTGGCTAATCTATTTGCAGCAAATTCTGCTTTTGAGGTAGACAAAATCTAATAAAATGTGTATTATTTGGCTAAACCTACAATATAAAAATTCGGAAACCTCTTTTAACCAGATTTTTCATACAACACAACAACGATATTAACCAAAAAATAAGCTTCATTTTAAGTTTAGACTAATTAAACACCTATGTAATATTCCACAAAATTTTTTCCTAGAGCTGCTGGAGGTATAACCAGCTTTCTGTTTTCTTGCGCTCCTTAGGAGTGAATGCCGTTTAAAAAGTCTTGATTTTTCTAAAATTTGCGATATTTTTGTCCTTGGTGATTGGGTATAATTTTCTGTCTAACGGTTCTTGTACTTCCTTACCATTCAATCTCCCGATAAATAAAGGGTTATCTGTTCAGTGGTTTCAAAAGTATAGGGCTGTATTTTGATACCTGTCAAACTTAACTGTCAAGCTAAACATGTTTTGTTTTAGTGAAAAGTAAAGCATTTATGAAAATGGTTTGCGTAACAACCGCATAACGCGTTAAAATTGTTGAAACCTACTTCAGAAATGATTTTCAAACGTGGCCACGTTTCGTGCCTTAAGAGCAGATTATGGTGCACATTATCGTCCAACTATTCGAGCTATTAGTAAAATTTTAAAGAAATTTGAAGAAATTGGATCGACTACAGATATTGTACGATCTGAGCATCATCGTTTTGCTGGTTCCACCCAAAGTATCGCTGCTGTAAGTGAAAGTGTAGCCGAAGACCCGAATGTCTCTATTTCTCGACGTTCTCAAGAGCTAGAACATATTCTTACGGCACGTTACGGCGAATTTTGCTTTTGTCCAGCTCACACAGCAACTGAAGCGAGCTGACCGTAGTTACGACGACTACCTGTTTGAACGACAAGCAGTGGATCGCGATATTTCCAACAAAATTTTCTTCAACAACGAGGCACATTTCTCACTCGTTGGATAAGTAAATAAGCAAAATTGTGGTAATTGGTGGTCCGAGAATTCTCAAATAATTGAAGATAGGCCATTACTAACAAATAAAAAACTTACTGTCTGGTGCGCTCTTTGGTCCGGAGATGTGATTGGGCTTTATTTCTTTGAAAACGATAACGGCGAGACTGTTACTGTCAATTCGAAGCGTTATGAGCGTATGATAAACGACTTTTTGTTTGCCTGTAATTGTAACAACACGACTTGGAAAATATGTGGTTCCGAGATCGTGCGATTTGACACCGTTGGACTTTTTTTGTGAGTCTACGCGAAAGACCGTGTTTATTCGTATAAACCTTTAACTCTTGAGCGCTTGAAAACTGTCAAGTTATGGCTGAGATACCGCTCAATATGTACCAAAAAGTGGTCGCAAATTAACTCAAAAGGATCGAAGTTTGCAAAAATTCACGAGACGGTTTCACATATAATGCCAAGATTCAAACTTTATAAAAAAAATTACTTTACTTCTGTTTATTTTGGAAACCGTAAAATGGATCATCCTGTACCGGCCAATATGTGACAAAAAGTGGTCGAAAATTTCCTCAAACGGATACTTGTTGATAGTCGTTCACCACCAGAGCCATTTAAGTGTTTTCCTTCTCCCATCATAGCCAAAAAAAGAGCAAATAAAGAATTCGAAATATCAGACCAAAAGTCAAAATCACCAGTATCTAACACTGAATTTTTTATTTTTGTTCAGAAAGAATTCAAAAATATATTAACCTAATTTTATGTTTTATCTTCGCTTAAGGTAAAAAACGACAAAAATAATAATTTATTGATAAAACTAGATTCGGTGCATCTTTAAGATCTATGCTAGGAAAGCAATTTTTGTCATAAATTAAAATTAAATCTACTTATTCAAAATAAAAACGTTCTGTTTCGTAGTTTCGGATAAATTATAAATTAAAAATTTGCCATTTTTCGCAATAAGCACTAAATGGAAAGCATTTAGTTCTTTAAGCGATATTTCCATTAAACAACTTTCTTCTTCAGACTTTTCCTATTTCCGCTAATATGAAATAATTAAAATTAATTATTGGTTACCCTTTTTTTATATACATACATCAAAAGAATTTCAAATTTAACTCTTGGTTTTTCTACTTATTTTTAACTGCAGAAATTGCACCTTAATTTAATTTAGGGATTTTGGTAACTTCAAAAAAATTCATATTGCTCCCACACCAAAATGTACTTTGACGCTCATATGGATGTGTGCATATTAAAATACATACGAGTATATGTATATATACGAGTATATGTATATATATCGTAACAGGTCAATTGGAAAGTTCTCGACCTGACACATAGTGCTTAAATCCATATGATTTTTTTTAACCCTAACCTTCAAAAAGACCCTTGTACAAATTCGATAGCTGTCGGATCATTACTTTGTGAATTATAGCATTTTGAGTGAAGCAACTTTTGTTATTGTTAAAAAACGGAAAAAAAGGAATTTCGCCTGTTGATAAAATATTGTCTTTTGGAGGGGAAAAAATAAAGTTGAAACAAAAACTTGGACTGATGACGAGTTTCCAAGTTTTGTTTGCTAAATTTAGACGTAGTGAAATGAGCACCGAAGACAGCTCCGTGCAAAGTGCGTGCCGCGCGAGCTCACTTTTGACGAAAAACAACGATGAGTTTATGATTTGGAGCAGAGTTTGGAGATGTTCAAGCGAAATAAACCAGAGTTTCTGCGTCGATATGTGACAATAGATGAAATGGATCTGGCTCCCAGCGACTATTTCCACTTATCAGATCATAAAAGGATGCTCGCTGGGAAGAAATTTTCGTCGAATGCAGAGGTGCTTGCCGAAACTGAGGCCTATTTTGAACCAATAGACAAATCGTACTACAAATATGATATCGAAATCACCCTTGAAAAGAATTATGATGAATAAAATGAATTTTGCCAAAAAAATGTGTTTTCCTATGGTGGGCCGGGGTTTTTTCAATTGACCTGCTACATATGCAATAGTAAAAACCTCAAAGTGCCTTAAAGAAATTCCCTTTTGATGGCATTCCAGCTTGAAATGGATATGTAGTAGTGCACGGTAACAGATTGCGCATATGTCTGACAACAAAATACCAATTTTCTTGTGTAATAGTGTTATGAAACTCAAGGCCTTTACAAATTTTAATGAAAATAAAATTGCTTAAGGGCAATGTACTACTTATATATATATATTTTAATTTAAGTACAAATATTTCTGACATTTGTACTTTACCGCTTTAATGAATTTAAATATTAGGATAAATACTTGTATATGGGTGTTTCCATGGTTATGCACGTGACATTTGTACACGTTTAATTGAGTTTGAATGTTGTAAAAATATAAATATAATGGGAAGAAGTCACATCTTTTAGGATCGCTGCATTGCATGTGATGAGTTTTTTCCAAAAAGTATAAGTATTGGAAAATTGAGCACTGGGTACCCAAGTTCCAGTCAATCAAAGTTGACTTACGCACGTGACAAAAATGGAAGTTGCTTTTAGAACCGAGACAAAAAATGCGAAATTAAGCGAATTGTAGGAGATTTTTATTCCGGTAAATTTTTTTTTATAAAGGTTAATAATGGAGCTTCATAATCATGTTTGCTTCGAAAACAACTGATCATGGGTTGGCTAAAAAAAAATATATTATTGATTACTCACGTGACATTACGCACGTGACACTTTTTACCTTCATATATATTTTAGTAATTTTAAATATATTTTCAGGAGTTTTTGACAAAAAAATTAAACTTTTATTCAAAAATGGAAAATAAAAAATAAAAATTAAGGTACTACAAAATTAATCCAACATTTTCCCATTTTTCTTTTAATAGTGGAGAAAATTCTTCAATCTCTTTTGATGAGATATATAACAGACGAACTCCTTCGATGATTTTGCCAGCGCATTCATAAAATGCAAAGGCATCCGGTAAAATAATATTATTTGTCTTAACCGGTTGCCAAACTTTTCGCTTCACCACCGCGCCTATTCCATCGACTGCGCCTTTGCCATGCGAAGTCGCAAAAAAGTTCCACTCTAAATGCTTTAAGCCAAATTCGTTCACAAACAAAGGAATGCTGGTGAGAATATATTTATTTTTGAATTGACTGGTGCTGCCATCAGAGAATATGAGTACCGTGGAAATTCCTTCGAATTGACTTTGAATTTTGTGCACAATTTTTGTAAGGAAACAATAGACGTCAAATTTGTTGTGGGTAAGTTTGTCACTAATAGCAGCAATAGATTCAGTTTGACCTCGCAGCCATGCAACGCAAGTGAAAAGAGTAACTTGTTGGTAGCTGAAGTGAGCTTCTTGGACCTCATTCTGATTGATCGATTTGCAAAATTAATTCATCATCACGTAAATTGTTCTTTTTGTCCTTGAAATATTTTTGCTGGGCGCGCTTTATAAAATAATGAAGTTTAAAAGCTGGCAGCTGAATTTCCAGTTCATGTAACAAATCCGATAATGGCGCTATAGTATAGCTTAATATTAAGCGATCATTAACTTTTCTCCAATACCTCCAATTAACATTTTCTTCCATTTTGGTTAAAAAATATATAGGCACCAAATCATGTTTTACATCACGTATACATTTCTCACAGTCACTAATCATGCATTTTTCGTCCAATACATTGCAGCATGTTACTTTCAAAAAATCTTCAAAATGAGATGGAAACTGAGTCATAGCTTTATGACATCCCTCTAGCAAAAATGCGAAGTTCGCATGGTATTTACATACACACATATTGTGCGGAAGTTTGTCCATTAATTGAACGTGTTTGGGTCTATGGTGAAAAAATTGGGATTTACAAGGACATTCTGAAGTGACTTCGCTTCTGTACAGTTGATAAGTTTCTGATACAGATACAATCATAAAGCGCTTTGCAAATACTTGCTTATTGCAGATTACAGTATCCTTCCGGCCGGGAGCTTAAACACTTATGTCATCTCGGATATAAAATTCGTGGACTGCTTTAATGTTTTCCAACATGTTATCGTTTGAACATACTGGTGTCTCAGCTTTATTAATCGAAAGTTTGGGATACTTTTTATACAAAGCTTGTAGAACTTCATCTCGCTTTATTGCGTTCTTTGGTAACGCCCTCTCTACCTTCTTTATAGCTTTGCATAGCGTTTGTTTACACTTGTAACCACTTTTGGATTGGATATTTGAATTTTTCTTGGTTGTTCTACACTTTTTTTGTCGAACGAAATCTCTATTCCTTTTTTCTTTCAATATATTTGAATTATTTTTGGCCTCACATGCCTTTCTCTTGCGATAGTCACGCATTCTTTCAGCTTGTTTTTTTCTATGTTCTTTAAGCTTATTTTCATCTTGCTTAAGCCTCTCCCTCCACCGATTTTGATTTTTAGCATTACTTGACATCTAATATTTATTGTAAAAGTAAAATAATATTTATCAAATGGACTTTAATTAAGAGCATTAAATTTTTCGTACTTACCATTACGCACGTGACAAAGTTCAAAAGTAAAAAAAAATTTAATTTTTGCATATGGCTATTTATATTATAATATTATTTTAGTAAACAATAAATTTGCTTAACAAACAAAATAATAAGACACTTAAAATGATATTGCGCTAATTATGGCACTATTTAGTTCTTTTGCATTACGCACGTGACATACGAATGTTGCCAAAATAGAAATGAAAAAATACCGTTATTGATGCACAGTTTGATCTCTTCTCTCATTTTTATATTCGTTTGTAGTTATATCAATTACTTATATACCAAACTGCGATATTACATATATATTTATTTCGTCAGCAGCAATTAAAAGTAATACATTCTACAGCTTTTAAAGTGAATAAAAGAGTTATAAGTTTTGCATACAATTTTTTGGAAATTAAAATTATAAAGAGCTGAAAATTTTTTTGCATAGTAAAATATCAACATTTTTCTTGTATTTTCTGTGTCTATAAAAATTCTGCGAGCGTTTTGATTTTTTAAGTCACGGTGGACCATTTCATGGAAACACCCATATAATACTAGCAAGTACCCGGCTTACTTCGTTACGCCGCAAAAATTAAATATACCGATGTTTAGCTTTGAGTAGAGTGTAAAAATGGGTTACACATTCATATTTTGTGCTTGTTTTCTGCAAGGAATGTAATATACCACCCTCCTTTAGATGAAATGCAAACACTTTAAAATTAAACAACGTTATAAACAATTCATTTATTAACAACAAAAAACTCAAAGTTATAATAATTCAAACAACGTTACGTACCTACATTAGTAAAATGGATTGTGAAACGCAAAAATTAGTTCATAAAATAAGGTACATCTTGTTCATTAATTAAAAACTTCCGTGAACACAACATTATTTGTTTTGTTGCCATTTCCAGGTATAAGAAAACTCTGGTTTTGTGGTGAACCAGTTCGCGACAGAGCGACATATAGTTGACCGTGAGAAAACACCTCGTTGCGAAGGTCTACCCCAACATAGCTAAATGTTTGCCCTTGGGACTTGTTAATTGTAATTGCAAAACATATTCTCAAAGGAAACTGGTCTCGCTTAAAACTAAAAGGTAGATCGCTGGGTATCACTGGTATCCGCGGAATCATTGTTGTTTCGCCTGCTGCAGGACCAGTTAAAATTATCGCTTGTATGACATTAGGCATTAATTGCGTGATTTTTAGTCTAGTACCATTACATAAATTGGAAGGCTTAAGATTTCGTAGAAGCATTATTGGCATACCAATTTTCAGACGTGGTTCAAACGGTGGTAGGCCGGAGGGGTTAAGAGAGTTAAGAAACTCCGCTGGATAGTGAACAACGTCTTCTTTATCTGTAACTTCGTCAAGGGAATTATAAATTGTGTACCCTGTTAGTATTCTTTCAGAAACAGCTTTATTAATTTCGTCTGCGGCTGAGTTTGTTGAGGTAATGATAGCTCGTTCATATAACCACTTGGAGTGCTTGTTTTGCAAATTAGCAACATCTGAGTATACCTTATCAATGAGTTCATCAATTGTTCCGACGCATGTTACTATGATTTCTGGCAATGTTACATAACCATCGCAGGTTATGGACTTGCAGCCATTGCCTATTTTAAGTATGAAATCTGCAAACTGATTAGAAGAGCCAGTTTCACAGAGATTCACTCGCATATTGGCAGACAATTTCAGCGTTTGTACATTTGACCACATATCTGATTTCTTTATATTATATTATAAGAGATGCTTTCTGAAGAATATCAGCGGTGGAACTATTTTTCTTAATGGAGCAGGCACCCTTTGTTCTGGTGAAAAATTAAGTGGTAGCTTAAAGGTGGAATGAGCAGTTCTTCTCCCACGCAGAAGAGTAGCAGCAATGCCAGAAGAAGCAACTGCAACAGCAAGTTTGCCTTCGATGCGAACTTTAGCTAAAATAAGTGAAGTCACAAAGGTTTTACCTGTGCCTCAGGGCGCATCTATGAAAAAATTATTTCCTCCATTGTCTTCTACACTGGAGCAGACCTTATCGTATATTATTCGTTGCTCTGTGGTTAGCTTTGGCTCATTTTCTAATAAAAATTGGTGGAGGTCATGGGTATTGTGCGTTGTTTCGGATATGCTTGAAATGGGGGGGGTCTGATATACTGCGGTTAGGTTCAGGTAAACCGAAATCCTTTATACGTTTCTCACCATACGAAAAAACCAAATTATCAAGAAGAATAAGCCCCGTATTAAATATATCTTCACTAAAGTCCATTTCAGGGTCATTACTACTCTCGCGCACACTATATAATCCATAAATGTACTGGATCAGAAATCTCGCAATATATAAGCATGATCGAAAAAAGCTCTCTCATTTTCTGCCCGCTCTCTGAGACAGTGGCATCAAACAATGTGTTATTCCAATGACTATCATCCTGCAGCAAATGGCAAGCTGCTCGATATGTTGGATATATTTGGCGATCTATTTTGCGTAAATCACTGAAAGAAGTTGGTCCTCGAACATGATGCAGCAAAAGTCTGAGATGGAAACATTCTGTGTAATTTGGAAAAAGGGGAAAAAATGATGTCAGAGTGGTTTGTGGTGGCTGCTGCAGTACTTGCTCGACATTACTCGGTGTGAAATAAACCCTTTGATGTACAACCGCTGGGAATCGCTCATGTATCGAAAATCCTAGTAATCTCCAAATACCTTCGGACGTGCTTAAATATCTGCCATTCAAAAAATTTTGCACTTCGTCCATATTATTTTGCACTGAAAATGTCGCTGCGACACTACCTTTATTCACATATTTTTAAATATATTTAATTGCTTTCACCGAATGGCAGTACTCTACATTTATGTGAGCGGAGAAACATCTGGATAGAACGGGGCAATATGGAACGATCCATCGGTTGTCAACTTGGTACCCATTAGCAAGTAAATGCGTATGGCCACCGTCCGCTGAGGATCTTCGCCTATATTTTGGATATCCATCTTCCCTGGTCTGCGTATGTTAGAGGAGCTCGCGTGGATATCGTTTTGAGCATCGTCCATTCAACATACATGGCGATGATGAATTATTAGCACCACATGGGCCGTGGATCATATTTTTTGTAGCTATATCATACAACAAAGGATCTTCGTCCTTATTTGGAATTTCTGCTGATATAATGCGATCCATGTCATCGGGAATTATTTTATCTTTTAGCCAAATTAAAATATGTGCGTGAGGTAAACCTCGCTTTTGCCATTCGACAGTAAACATATGGCACCTAACTTTTCCAAAAATATCTTTTTTCGTAATCAAGTTCATCAAGTTTTGACATGGAATACTCTTGATACAATGTCATGACGCTCACTTGGTCTTTGATTTGGAAACAATTCGTTTTTAATTTCTGTCCACTCTGGATTACACGTAAAAGTAATAAATAAATCGGGCCTTCCATTTCCATTCGCAAATATCGAGGCGATCCAGTAAATGAAGACGACAAAATTACCAACTGGCCTATATTTTCGGGATTGCAATCCTCGTTAACAGCATCCCTTAGATGTATATAGATGTTAGACGGTGGCAATAGGCTTCCAATAATGTGGTACACTTGTCCATGTATTTTAAAAGTGGGCATGAAATTTCCTTCTCTTATTTCATTACCACCAAACGACGTCATAGCGAAACAACCATTGTACTTTCTAATATTTTGTTTAAAATGGTTGGACAACATATGCTCGCCTGTAAGTAGCGCCTTAACTATTGGAGGAGGCTCGCCGATATCATTTAATTTGACATGGCCCTTACTACAACACATACCTGGGGTTTCGTTCGGCCACTTTCGAGTTTTACAAAAAACGCAAATTTCACTCATACGACCCATGAAAAGGGAAGAATGTTCCATATAGTTTAAATCCGGTCTGTAGTTAAATGCTGATTTCGTATGAATTGCCACAAGTCTCCTCTGCATTTCATGCAACCGTTAGTTCTCTAAACGATTTGCATGCTCAGCGACTGTCTCGTTTCTTCTGAACCTAATTTGGCGCCTGTTTCCAGAAGATATAGATAACTGCGATTTTGCTTTTGGCATGTCTAAGAAATTGTTTAACAAAATCATAAACTTATAATTAACTTAATTGGGTAAGAGCTTAATTTAAAATTTTACATTTGAATTTAAGAAAATGTAATTTATGTACGCAGAACTTTTCACACCTTTGTACAATACGATCATAAATGCAATGAAGTTTGAATGCATGTAAGTAGGTGTGTTTTTTTTCTACAGAATGAGCCGCTTCGATTTTCAATATTTGTCAACATAAAAATCAAAGCCAAACGCAATTTTGTTTGCCAAAAACAATAAAGAATGCGAGTTAATAGGAATTAAGAGGCATAAGGTAAAAGAGACTTTGATTTTGCCGTCCGTACTTCCATATGTATGTGCCATTATTGTACGTGAGGTTATTGCGGAGCAAAAAATGAAAAGAACGCGCTATTGCATTCTTAAAATACATACAGATATGTGTTTGTTATTATAATTTGGGGAATCACCAAAATTGCTTTTTATATTTCTTCTCTTTTGTCGAAGGCTAATGCATCTCTTAGTCAAAATACATTTTCTCTACGTTGAGTTCATACACACCCACACATACATTTTTGTTCCGCTGTAGCTTGAGTTTGATCTATGAAAATTCTTATGTTTGCATTGTTTGAAGCTTTTATAAATGTCATCCTAGAAATAAGGGGCTTTAAGTTTTGAAAATGGAAAAAATGAAAACGCCACCTGGTTTGTTTTTGGGAAAACTTGCTTCTTAAAAAAATTTCATAAAAATTGGGCCATTACTTTTCGAGATTAGCCGTTACGAATATTTTCATATAAGCAATTTTATATAATTAGTATAGATATAGATATACATATGTGTGTTTTCATTTATAGTTGTTTCTAAACCTGTTAAACTTTCCTATCAATTACAGCCGAAAAGGATCCATATCCAATTGATGCATTGCCAACCTGCAATCATGCATTGTCTGTATGCCAGCAGGAGCGTAAATGCTTGAAACTTTTTGAAGATTTCAAAGCGCATTGTAAAGTAAGAGACAATAAGTGCAAAATGGAGAACAGGTAAATGAATGAGCAATTGATTTTATTACAATAAAGATGGGGACATGGGTAGAAGGTGATTTCGGTGACAATTAAATAAAAAATTTTAAATTTAAAAATATACATCTCTAGAAAAATACAGGATTAGTGAGTGAGAATAAATTGGCGATCTTTCAAATTTTATAATTTTTAAGTAAATTTTAATATTTTTTTCAAATATATTAAAATTTTAATGATTTTATTACAGGACATAGTTATGTAAAAATAAAAACAAAAAATACGTAACTGGTTCAAAAAAAAAGACTCGAACAAAGCCCTTAGGCTTCATTATTAATAAAATGATATCAACGAAGTTTTTTTCGAGCCAAACAAGAAAATGAAATAATTAAAAGTCTTTTAAAAGATAATATAATGCTTAAAATATTAAAACAAAAAGTTGAGATATGCAGATTGAG
This sequence comes from Neoceratitis asiatica, assembly GCA_030068015.2. Lineage (NCBI taxonomy): Eukaryota > Metazoa > Arthropoda > Insecta > Diptera > Tephritidae > Neoceratitis > Neoceratitis asiatica. The sequence goes on from CM061528.1 coordinate 31,013,714, forward strand.
CATCGTCAAGGATGAGAGGATCGTTCGTGTTGAGATTTATATGAGAGATGTTGTGACAGACATCATTTTGACATAACTAAAGCTTCAACTTCATTTAAGAAAAAATAATTATTAAAGGATCAACAACTTTTTTGGAAGCTGAAAAAAATATTCAGTAACAAGCCTTTTTAAAGCCAGATTGTGGAGTTTTTTCTAAATAAAAATAAATTTAAAATAATTATTTTCCAATAAAAATAATTTTTATTATAAAGTTTGAGCCTTGTGAAACGCTACATCATTAAAATGACCGTCTCGTGAATTTTTCTAACTTCTATCCATTTGAGGTAATTTTCGCCCACTTTTTACACATATCGATGCCATAACTTGACGAATGTTGGTTTTCGAGTGCTCAATAATTAAAGGTTTATCTGCATAAACACAGTCTTTCGCGTAGTCCCACAAAAAGAGTCCAACAGTGTTAAATCATGATCTCGGTGGCCAACTGACATCGCCAAGGGTGAGAGATTTGGTGGCCGGGAAATTTCGCCTCGCTCGTGTTGTGTGGCATGTGGCACCGTCTTGTTGGAACCACATGTTGTTCAAGTCGTGTTCTTCTATTGCAGGCCAAAAAAAGTCGGCTATCATACAACAATAACACTCCGAATTGATAGCGACAGTTTCGCGTTCGTTATCTTTTCAAAGAGGTAAAGTCCAATCACATCTCCGGACCAAAGAGCGAGCCAGACGTTTTTTTTTTGGGTTTAGCGGCCTATCTTCAATTATTTGATGATTCTAGGAGCCTCAAATGAGACAAATTTGCTTATTTACGTATTCAGTGAGTGAGAAATGTGTCTCGTTGTTGAAGAAAATTTCGTTGAACACTCGCGGTCCATTGCTTGTCGTTAACACACATAATCGACCTAAGTACGTCGTTGTGAATGGACAGCTGGCTTCAGATGTAAGTCCGAAAGCAAAATATGTCATAATGAACCGTCAGAAATTCAGTTCTTCGGTTTCGTTCGGTTAGGTTTCAACAATTTGAACGCATTGTGCGGTTATTAAGCGATCCATTGGCATAAGTGCTTGACTTTTAACTAAAACAAAACATATTTCATTTGACAGATGTCAAAACATAACCCTGCATTTTCGAAGTCTTTAAATGGATAACTTTTTACTGCATGCCAACAATTTTTTATTAGTTTTCAAAACACTGAAGTTGTAAGACTCTGTCACCAAACAGATATTATAAGAATTGGACGCACCATCGTCCGATTTTAGTAAGAAATCTATTAGATTTCTAGGAGGTTGCTAAGTGAGAAAACGATATTTAACTGTGTTAATACAAAGTTCCAATTTGATATAACTTAATTGAAAGCAATTAACTGACGATTCTTTGTATATAAAGTGATGGTCATTTGAGTCACTGTTCATACAGATGTAGAATGCAATAAAAAGTCAAATGAAATGGCTGCTGCTGCCACCAGTGACGAAGCTAACCTCCAACTCCATCAGATGCTTCATTGCTATCTAAAGATAAAGAAGTTTTTTTTAGGAAATCTTCAAGGTAGTGGAGAATTTGCAACATACCAAAAAATTTAACAGGATAGACAGACGAAAAAGTTAATTCTCCAAATAAAAGAGGATAGTTAACGGCCTAAGGGGTTAGGCCGCTCTAAAGGGCCACAAAATAGACCTCTTTTGAGATGTTTTTTAGGAAAACTAGGAAAACATAATTAACTGCTTATAACTATTTATTAAGAAAAATTTATTTAAAATTGGCAGCTATACAGCGTTCTCCCAGTTTTTCGGGAACCACGGCCGATCAGGCAGCTCTTGTAATTGTTTTATTTTAATAATTTGTTGAACGGTTCCGCTTGTAAATGGCAATAGCTACTGAAGTACTTAGGATTTTTTTTAATATTTGAATTTTTGACAAAATGGCGGGTCTCTAAAGGAAAATGTAACAATTTGGCCTAAAAAATTGATCGAAAGTTGTTAATAAAAAATAAAAAAAATGCAAGATAAAAAGAATCCTACGCACTTCTGTAGACAACGTATTTCTGAAGATGTTGTTAAAATTTCATGTGAATTAGTTGTAAATTGTTTGAGTTCTGTTTCCGGCCAGCTTGAAAAAAGTAGTTTTGAGATAAATGCGTTTAAGGTTTTGAGTATGCCTTACTGACTGAAACAGACGCTTCAACTAGAGAACGAAAATAAGGCATTTAGAAATTTTTAACTATCATAATCTTTCGGGATTACATTTTTAGACTATAATGTATCATTTGAAGGAAAAAAATCCATTTTTCCGAAAATTCTAGAGTTGCCTAACCCTTTAAGTAAGGTTTTCCAATTCACTTTTTAGCCAATCAGCCGTTTAAAATCTTCTATAAGTCTGATGCTTATCGTAAGTACTCTATAGAAAACTAATCAAGTAGAAAAATTTTAAATATTCACTCCCATTTGTCTATAAATGGGTGAATGAAAATATTTATCGAATTTTCGATACTTTATGATGGTATCATTCAGAAGGTAGTTTACATTAAGTTTACCAACCTAATATTTTTTAGTGAGTTTCATTATGCAAAATTTGGAAATTGCTCCTCAGAATAATGAATTTAGATGACTTAAACAGGAATTGCTCTTAGCTTTTGTTACCCAGCTTTACCAAAAAAAAAACTACAATATTTCTATTTCGTTCGTATAGTATTACAAATTTACTAGCCATAAATACAGTCGTTATTCCAGTATTAAAATTAACGTTGTAGGAGCGACAAGTTAAGCATAACGTCCATTAAGAAATAGTTTTCGAAGAAAATAAATTTTGAACTTCTGTCACATTAAACATTTAAGTAAATCTCGACACTTATTAATTTCATTTAATAACAAAAATTGTTAAACATAAACTTTTAGACAACTGTCTGCCAGATAATAAATGTCATAAACTGCAGCCGGCAATAAGTTCACTTACGTTTTCCGACCCACCCACCAACCTTTCAAATACCGACAACTTAATTAAATCTATTGCCATTCTACGTCAACAAAACGCAGTTAATTAGCTTTACCATTGATGCCACTGCTGGCAAGGCAGGAGCTACACCCCACGTCAATTCCCTACTGAGTCACCACATTTTCTCACAACCAATAGCTTTTCATAGTTGTTGCTGCAGCAGTAAGTCTCAAAGCAACAAGTCGCCACTGCTGCTGTTACCACACTATTCAACAACTATTAAAATCAATTATTATCATCGATAATGAATTTTACATAATTACTAGTCGCGTTGTAGTGGCGGCAGCAGCAACTGTGTGAGAATGTTTGCGGGACTGCGAATATTAAATGCACATAAGGGTGGGTGGTATTCAATATTATTTTGAACTCAGTACTATTTGACACCCGTGGGATTTAAATAGAGTGAAAATAAACTTCTCCGAGTTCATAACTGAGTTCACTTGCACTTTGGTAAAAGGGAGAGGAAATATTCAGAAGCTTGCCTTACTTCACTACATTTGTCCTCTGCTCCAATATGTGGCGTTGCAATTCAGTGGGGTTGGTTGAATAATTTATAAATGAATATATATATGTATAAAAATTTGTATGTATATGCCATTTAGCATTGCACTTTTCCATAGTAAATTTGTACGTGTGTTCGTATGCATCCTTTTCAACTATAGGTTTCCACTTTTTAGCCACTCTTACTCATACACACACGAACGCAAATTCAATTCAAAAACTTCCAAGTTCTTGTATTCTTTTCTAATTGAAATTTGATTGGTAAGAATGCCGGCTGACCACAGCCCACAACTTCTTGGCGATTTTGTCATACGGTCAAATGGAAAAGGGGTGAGAGAAGAGGGAACAAAAAAACGCCACAAATTTGGTCAGTAGAACCACAGTAATAGAATGTATGTCAAGCAGAAAGTGGAGGTAGTGGTGGCAGTGCTCCAAAGTCGAGAAAGTTTTTCTATATAAATCCACTCAGAACAACTGGTGTGTGTGTATATGTACGCAGTTATTTCTGTTCGCTCGTTATGAAAGTTTTCCTATGCACAGTTACGAATGAGCATAACACTTTATAGTCTGCTGTAAGTAACTTGAGCACTCAAGTGTATTAAATTCGAATAGTTCAACAAATTGATGCTATGAAATGTTCGCAGTATGAAGCTGAAATACGTATACGTTCATGTGAATGTACTTGTACTGGGCTCACTTCTAGAACAATAAATGAGCAGTGCTAAAAGGTAAAACTACGTGTGAGTCAATTGTATATTTGAAAATATATAAAATAGTGAGAGAAATGTTAAACACAATGCATGACAATATTCTGTACCCAGCGAGCAAAATTGGCCCATAAGCCGATTGACTAAAACTGTATACTACCATGCGGAGGGTCATGGGTTCGAACCCTATCTAAAACAACATTCAAAATTGTAATTTCTTAAATTGCGGCCGAACCTCGGCAAGGAATGTGTACCGCTTCGAGCGTATTTCCTTCTTTAAATAAAATCTCCGCATAAAAATCACTTAGCTGTTCGGAGGCGGTTTGGAATGAACTATAGGTCACTCCATTTGTTGGAAAAACCACCATCTTGTCGGAAACACATATTGTCCAAGACGTATTCTTAAATTACAGGTCAAAAAAATTGATTATCATACGACCATAACGCTCCGAATTGATGGTGACAGTTTCGTCGTTATCGTTTTCAAAGAAGTAAGGTCCAATCATACCTCCGGACCAAAGAGTGAAGAATATGTCTCGTCGCTGTAGAAAATTATACTGCTTGTTGTTCAAGCATCTGATCGACACAACTTCCGTTATTGTGTGAGCTGAACTTTATGTGGATGTAGGTGTAAGTCCAAGTTCAATACACAGTCCCAGCTCTTTCGAACGTCAAGAAATATACACATTGGGGGAAGATCTGAGTGTTTAGTCATTCCCTGAAGAGATCTGCGACAGTCCGGCACGATTTTAGAATCTGAAGTGTTGGAGCCTAGAGCATTCATTGCCACCTGACTTTCTCTGGAGATAGAAATGTATCTTTCTGAGTATAATCTTCCGATGTGCCTAGCACCCCCAACATGACATGCGAAGATTTTGATATGAAACTCACTGCAAATCTCTGGCAGCTGGAATGAGAGTTATAATGAAAGGTTATGAGAGAAAAAAACCTACTTCTAGTCTACAATTGAGTTTTGAACTAACTGTGTTTACTTTAATGCTCCGAACTGGAGTGTCAAATTTGTTTTTGTCCATTATTCCATAGCGGGAATCAGCGTCATAAAGATGGGGTGGATATGGGTACTCAAATTGAAATATCTTTCTAACCCTCTAGAATTCTTAAATGTCATAGTAGTCGGCAGCACCACGGTTTCGGCTGCCTAAAGTGAAGGAGCAAAAGCGTTGACATCTAATGTGCTGTTAATTCAAACTTCACATTTAGAGTTTCATTTGGAGCATTTCTAAGTGCACCACTAATTCTCAACAATTGTAGGCCATCATACTACTCCATCGTTTAAGAGTATTAGTATAAGATCCTGACAGTTCAGTCACATTTTTTCCTCTTAGCTCTTTTACGAGCATAGAAAGCGGTGTATACCTTCATATATCTCTGAGTTATATGTTCTTCATAACTTAAATTGTTACCCAGAATGACTCTGAGAAACTGCGCTTAGCTTCCAGACTTTATTTAGAGCTGATCGACTAATCGGCAGAATTTTGGATTTCGTGCCATAAATATTCGCTAGTAGTAGGACCGGCTTTCCTGGCACTAATCGCCCCCATTTTTTTTTTTTGTTGTTGTTGTAACTGTCTCGGACATCTTAGTTAATTATTTTTGTGGGTTTTTTTTTTGCTGCTTATCATATCCTAGTGCTGAGATTTCGGATATTTTTGAAATATTTTCATGCAAATTTATATTATTCCTTCCACGTTTTTATTATAATCATCAATAAGCCTTGGCTGATTCACAACAACTTTGGCCTTTTCTTTCTTTGAGTACCTATTGGTGTTTATAAAAGGTTGAAGAGTATTAAAATTAAACAAAAGACATACCACATTGTTGTCATGACCTTTTATGCATAATATTTCAGTATTTTTTTCTCGAAATGAGGATATGTGTAACCTCGCTCTTTCTTCTTCATTTCTTGTTTGGTCATAATAGGACATTTCTAATAGGAAGTTATCAAAGTGGACTACATTGGATACTATAGGCAACTTTTTTTTACCACTCTTAAACACAAACCATCGCCAGTACTGTCAGAGATTTGGTTGTCCTTAGCTGTATAAAGCGAAAAGTTATAAAAATATTCACTAACTCAATACAGTCTTCAAAGCTTTTATCCAAACCTTACTGATTTGATCCCATGGTGACCAAAGTATTTAACGATCATTGCAGCAACAGCTAAGTTAGATTCAAAAATTCCAAACTTCGGAAAGATTCATTAGCTTTATCGATAAATGATCGAGTTTTGAAAGCTTTGTCGGGGTTATGAACTCTTGAGTAATCATTGAAATGTAAATATGATTTAATTTTATCAAAACGATTACGTGGCATTGCTTGTTGAATAAATGGAATGTGTACATCATCATCTCTGCACCAATAAAGTATACTTTGAGGCAAGTGATGATATGAAATTAAAAGCAAAGCTTCTATAAATACTTTTAACTCATTTACGGTTAGATTGGAGTTTATAACTTTTGGCATAGGTAACAATATATTCTAGAATCTGGTCACACAACTAGTTTTCGGATATTTTTACCACTGATTTCACTTCCAACTCCATAATCACATTTTACAAATATTGTTGAACAGTATTAGATTCCTACAGTACTTGAGAATATACTGGTTTGCACATACGCCAAGTGACTGCCTTGTTTGTCCGAGATGTGATTTGAGTTGAATGATCTTTCGACAATTGCACATGAAAATTCCAATTGACCAGCTAAGCTCAGACACTGCCAGAACTCCTATATCGTCGTTAAGACCTTCTTCTAATTCAGTAATTTCATTCACTTCTTCCGGGGTAGTATGGCAACTTCAATGTCGTACGATGCACGGATTGTTGTATTATTTACGAATAGCGTACGTACTCCTTTATACGGTGGTTTGTTGTTGGAGAGAGAATATGAAGTGTCGAAGCGTATTGTGCTATTTGTAGTGTCTTGTTATTGTTGCGGGTCCAACAAGAAATATTGTAACATACCAAAATTTAACTGTATGATTATAATACTTATTGATCATTTTGAAAGATAAAAAACCTAATTAGAATATAATGCATTTTTCTGAAAGAAACCGAGATTTTCCAGTAACTTTGACTGCTGGTAGATGTTTTACACTTTATGGACAATGCACAATTATTTGGCCACCGATAAAAAAGAGATGTATATATTCATCCCTAAATATTTTGTTTCAATTTTAATAGTTATTTTTAGATATAATTCATATATATGCATTTACTCTTTAAATAGGCATAAAAATGTGCTTAAATACTAAAATTCTATCTTCTTTTCACATTTGCTACGACGAATCGCAACAGAGATGCCTGCCACGACGCGTGGACGAATTTACGCCTCTCGCCCATGTTCGGCTGCATATGTCCGAATAATCATATGAAAAAACGCTGTGATCGTATATTTAATATAGTTAATCACAATCCGTGTGTGGGTAAGTTAAAACAGAAACAAACAAACAAAGAGAAAAACGAAATAAATAAAATACTAAAGAAAAAACCACGCAAAATTATGCAAAGCAAAAAGCGAACACGTAAATGAGCAGCAAGCAAAAAAGTAAAAACAAATATACAACTGCAAAGCAAACATTTGTCAACAGCACAGCGTAAATTGTGCAAAAGTAGCGTAAAAATAGTATAGTATAAAAATTCATTTTCGTTATTAAGTAAAAACAGTTTGTGAAAGTAAAGGAACAAATTTATTTGTCGCACCAAAATCAGCAAACGATGATTGAAGAATTTTTAGTAGAAAAGTAAAGAATTCGTTACGAAAAAAAGTAAAAATTAATAAAAAAAAGAAGAAAAGTTAAACAAAAAATATGCAATTTTAAGTCAAATAAATATTCTCTTAAAAGAACAGTTATTTTCGTTTTCTTTAAGTTTCTTTAAGTTTCTTTTTCTTTTGTTCTTCTTCTACTTTTTTTGTTTTTAACGTAAACTTTTTATAATTCAAATCACTTTTTAACTACCTAATTGCTTTTTTTTGTTTTTTTTTTTTGTTTTTGGTATTTACTTAATTTTTTCCTACCTTTAGTTACCACTGTTTTCTTGCGTTCAGTCCCTTTACTTTACTTCGTATCTCTTATTCATTGACTTTTTCCATTCAATCGCTTCCAAAAAAATTATATATATGTATACCATATTATACTTAAGAGAAGAGTAAACAACAAACGCACGCTTCTGCATTAACTCAAAGTATGCGACGCAAAATTTAAATATACCTCCTTACTATATAATACTACTAAAAATACAACTATTTAGCATACCCAAATACCGCAAAAAAAAAAACAGTGAAAAAAATTAAAAGAAAAATTTAACAAAATTCCAAATCTGGCTGTATTGTTCACTTTCATCTTTACGCAAACACCTATACACATACAGAGTACACACTCCCGCAACTCAAACTGCATTCACGCTCGACAACCTAACCTCACAAAATCACATTTTGCGCCTCAACTCGCTATAGCTTTCACTAATATTGTCATGCATCTACAAATCACCGGCTCAAGCTCATGCACACACACTTTGAACAAACACACAACCGCCGCCATCAGCCAAGTCTCCAGACAGCCATCCAGCCATCCAGCCATTCAGCCATCTAGTCATCCTGCTCACCTAGGTTACTATGCTTATGTTCTGTCATTGCATCTTGCACTTTACTTACTCAATCAAGAACAATTTCGTACACCTCTGTGCTGTGTCACCTGCTTACTTAACAAAACTTATTCGTCGTTTCACCTAGCCTTTTCCGCTTTCTTACAAGTACAAACATTCAATGAATTCTATCACCTTTCCTACGCACCACACCTACAACATTGTTATTATCTTTATACTGCACTTCTACTGCTTCTGTATTCTCTTTGCGTTCTAAGCTTGTGTGTATACTTAAAATGCTAATATTTATATATAAGTGTATGTTGTTCAGGGTATCCGTTGTTTAGAAATATAGTTTTTTAATAGATATTTATAAAATAATTAAGTCTTCATTTTACCTTTAGTTCATTTTTATTTATTATTTTTATTAAAAAAAATTTTAAGCCAAGAGTTTGAATTTTTTCTTAATTTTTATCATAATTTTAAGTTTATTTTAAAATATATTTTATTCTAAATTTATTTTTAACATCACTTTCTTTTTGATTTTAACTTGAACATTTATTTAATTTACATATTAATTTTTAACTTATTATTTTAAATTTTAATCTTTTTTCATTTTAATTAAAGTTTCGAGCTTTAATTTTAGCTTTAATTTTTATTTAAAATTTGATTTTAATTTGTTTAAATTTTTATTATAATTTTAACTTTAAAATTTTTATTTTTTATTTTTTAAATGGATTGTAATTTTAATCAATAAATTTAAATTTATTTTAAATTCAGAAATGGTTTTTATTAATTTTGTATTCAACCATAATTTCATTCTCGGTTTTTTATTTTAATTTAATTTATTATTAAATTTTTTAATTTATTTTTATAATAATTTTATTTTTAACATTTATGTTTATTTTAATTTTAAACTTTATTTTATTAATTCTAAATATAATTAATTTTTTTTTTTAATTAGTTTGAATTATTATATGAGTTATATATTAGTTTTAAAATTAAACCTGAAACATATTTATTAATTTTAATTTTAACCCTGAACATAAGTTCAATTTTAATAAAAATTTTGACTTTCACTTAATTTAAAATTTTTCTTTTCAATCGAAATTCATACAATTTATGAAATAAATTTTTTAAGTTTATATTAGTTTAATTTTTGCTAATTTTAATACATTTTTAATTTGAATTTATTCTGTACGATTTTTTCTAAATTTAAATTTTAATAAAAATTTATTTTAATTATTTAAAATTTAAATTTTATTTCCAAACTTTTTATATTATTAAATTTCAACCTTTATTTTATTTATATATTTATTCGCATCTGACTTTAATTAGTCCAACTGTTTTCATTTATACCGTAATTTCGATTTTTTCGTAATTCTTAAATTTTTTATAACGTATTTTGACAATAATATTTTTTTTTTGAAATTTATTTTAAATTTATTTTAATTTTTTTTTTAATATTTAGTTTTACCATAACTTTAACTATAATTTTAAAGTCTGTTTTAGTTCTGAATTTTATTTTACTAATTTTAAAATGGATTTCATTTACTTTGATTTTATTTTAATTTAGTTTCAACTATTATGTAACGATTTGGATTTCTAATTAAATTTTAAATCCTGTTTTATTAATTTTAATTTAATTTCTATATAAAACATCATTTTAATACAAGTTTTGACTTTGATTAAACTTAGTTCTAATTTGTTTATTTTGAAAGCTTACCATAATTTCAACAATCTTTTTTTGTTCATTTAAAATTTAAATTTTGTTTTAATTTTAACTTTAAATATTTTATATTTTTGTTTTGATTTTTATTTTTATTTTAATTAAACCATATTTTGATTTATAACTTTGAATTTTTATTTTATATTAAACATTTCAATGGTTTTTAGTTGTTAAGGTTAACATTTTAATTTTAATTTTTAATTTTTAATATTAATTTTTTAATATTTAATTTTTAATTTTTAATTTTTAATATTTAATAATTTTTTTTATTTTTGATTTTTTATATTTAATTATTAATTTATAATTTTTAATTTTAAATTTTTAATTTTAATTTTAAATATTTAATATTTTATATTTAAATTTAATATTTAATTTTAATTTTAAATTTTTAATTTTTAATTTTTAATTTTAAATTTTTAATTATTAATTTTTAATTTTTAATTTTTAATTTTTAATTTAAATTTTTAATTTTTAATTATTAATTTTTAATTTTTAGTTTTTAATATTTAATTTTTAATTTTTAATTTCTAATTTTTAATTTTTAATTTTAAATTCTAAAGTTTAAATTTTTAATTTTTAATTTTTAATTTTTAATTTTTAATTTTTAATTTTTAATTTTTTTTTAATTTAAATATTAACTTTTATTTTTAATTTTAATTTTTAATTTTTAATTTTTAATTTTCAATATTTAATTTTTAATTTTTAATTTTTAATTTTAAATTCTAAAGTTTAAATTTTTAATTTTTAATTTTTAATTTTTAATTTTTAATTTTTAATTTTTAATTTTATTTTTAATTTTTAATTTTTAATTTTAAATTTTTAATTTTTAATATTTAATTTTTAAATTTTAAGTTTTAATTTTTAATTTTTAATTTTTAATTTTTAATTTTTAATATTTAATTTTTAAATTTTAAGTTTTAATTTTAATTTTTAATTTTTCATTTTTAATTTTTAATTTTTAATTTTTAATTTTTAATTTTTAATTTTTAATTTTTAATTTTTAATTTTAATTTTTAATTTTTAATAGTTAATTTTTAATTTTTAATTTTTAATTTTTAATTTTTAATTTTTAATTATTAATTTTTTATTTAAATTTTTAATTTTTAATTTTTAAATTTGAATTTTGAATTTTGAATCTTGAATTTCGAATTTCGAATTTTGATTTTTGAATTTTAATTTTTAATTTTTAATATTAAATATTAAGTATTTAATTTCGAATTTTGAATTTTTAATTTTGAATTTTGAATTTTGAATTTGAATTTTTATTTTTAATTTTGAATTTTGAATTTTTAATTTTAATTTTTAATTTTAATTTTTAATTTTTAATTTTTAATTTTTAATTTTTAATTTTTAATTTTTAATTTTTAATTTTTAATTTTTTATTTAAATTTTTAATTTTTAATTTTTAATTTTTAATTTTTAGTTTTTTTTTTTTATTTATAATTTTAATAAAATTTATGATTTTTAACTTCTTGTATCTGATTTCAAATGTTTAAATTTTAGTTTTTAATTTTTATTCTATTAATGTTAAAATTATACATTTAGATTTAAATTTTCATTATTTAAAACTCATGGACTAAGATATATTTATGTTATTAGATTACTAGATTTTAATTTTTCTTATTATAATATAAAAAATCAAAAGAGAATTCACTATTATACAATTTATTCGAGAGTGAAATTGTTCTTGAAGTTAGATGGAAAATTTAAAAAGTTACGCATATGCACTGCATATCTACAAAAAGCTTAAATAATGTTTGGTTATAAACATTTAATTTAGAAAAAACTTATATTAAATTAATGTGGGTAAATTTTTAAAATTGTTTTGTTTAGTGAGGCCACTCACTACGTAGTAGTAATAGTACACCAGTGCGTATACGTAAGCAAACTCTTTATAATTTATTTGTAATATTTGGTTTTATTAAAAAAGAAATCAAACAAAATTCACACAAAAAATTCGTATTTTCATTGAATTATTAAATAAATTACAAATATAAATATATATCCCAGACAATATTTAAATTAAAAGCACGCAAATTAAATATATATATCTATATATATATATAGATATTCGTTGAATTTTTCGTTTTAAAATTAGTTTAAATTTGTATTGCATGTTTAAAAACTGATTTGGTGTTATATAATTTCTAAAATAAATTATTTAATTTTTAGTATAATAAACATGTCAAAAAGAATCCAAAGAACTTGGTTTCTATACAACGGTTACCCTATTCTCTTTGTAGACAAACACGTCTGTTTTCTGTGCTCGTTTGTGTGAAATTCCTGTTTTTAGTAATTTGTTGGAAAGCAATTGCAACCATATTTCTATCAACTAACTCAGCAACACAATCATTCTCTCAGTTGCTTTTGCTGTCAGCTGTTGTTGTCATTGTCACCACCATCGTACCTCTGACTGTCAGCAGCGTCGTTAGACGTTGAAGGCACATCAGTCACCTTATGCACGCATACATACATATGTTTATATGTAGTTAGTTGAGCTAGTTGTAGAATGTTAGCTCAGCTTAGTGTACATAATTTAACGGCAAATACCTTTGTCACATTGGAAAATTGCATAGAAATACACATATGAAGTATGTACAGACACTCTTACAAACAAAGTTTCACTGTAGTGTATAAACATTGTAACAAACATGAGTGTATTGCATATTACATACTCTCAGTGAGTGACTCTTGCTTTTCAATGTTTTTTGTCGCTGCGTCTTTCTGTAAATATTTTTTATTTTCAATTATGTCGTTTCTGTTGTTGTTGGCGTTGTTATTGTTGTAGACTTAAAGTTATGGCGTGCTCAAAATATACCAAACAGTGTTCAAAGAAATTGCATTAATGTCAAAAACACATATAAATTTATAACCTGTTATTTGTGTATGAATTTTTCTATTTATCTCGTTGCTCAATAGAAATATTTAGCTAAAAAAGTAGCGGCTTCAGATAGTCAATGCCCGGCAATTTTATAACGTATATACAAGTAAATAATGGCAAGATAATATAAGAGTAAAACTAATAGAAAATTTTTCAAGCTTTCAAATCACTCATTTCCAAGATACATAAAATAAAAGAACTATTTTCAAACGTAAATAAAGAATACAGAAACAAATTCCTGATTTTCGTTAAAAAAAAATATTATACCACCTTCTTTGTACTTGATATTTTTTTCACAATTTTTTTTACGATGCACCGTTATGCATTCCAAACAAAACTCAACAATAAGAACAAAATTTTTTAGAAATGACAGCTGTTTTGGGGATCACCCATCTTCCTTTCACACTTTTTATAGCAGGGATACTGACATAATGGACGAGTGACCTAACCATTGAGCAAATATATATAAATTTTTTTTAATTTACGCTCGAAAGAATAACACAAGGAATAAAAAATTGTTGACCTAACACATAATTATTAATCAATTTGCCATTTAGTCCTAGCAATAAAAAGAAAACTGTTGAAATTTCTTGATATTCTACTAATACGTTTGTGAGTTATTATGCAAAGAGTGGCACCGTTATTTTCAAAACCATAGATCAAAAATAATTTCGTGTTTCAATTATTATTCCAATTCACGAAATGGCTTAAATAGTTTAATCAGAAACAATAAAAAAGACGTAAAGACGCCAATGCTACAGAGCGCCGTGGATGTGGGGTGGTCATACCAGAAAACTTAAAATAAAACCAACAAAATTGCTAAGAATGCAGTGTTTAAAAATGAGTAAACTTAATGAAACGGAATTTTCTCATTGATATGTGACAACAGATGAAATAAATATTCAAAACTTTACTCCAAAATCAAAACGTTCATCAACTGAGTTGACAGCAACTGATGAACATAGTCCAAAACGGTGGATAGCATAGCAATTGGTTAAAAAAGCTCACCAACCATTTACGCCTAATTTTGTTCACGAGGTCACACAAAAATTCTTACCAGTAAAAATTTTACTCGAACAAGTGGGTTATCGCTGTTACTGAGAACTATTTCGATTCAAAAGATAAATCGTTCTAAAAAAGTGGTTTTGAAATGTTGGGGCGACGCTAGAAGGCGACTCAATCGAGTGACTCTTGCGCAAGATGACGTTGAAGAATAATGCTCAAAAACTGTGTTTTCTTCGTTAGGCCCGCGACTATTCAACTCTAATATGGGTGAATCAAGACTTTCCAACGAAGCACTGTCAATTTTGATATTAAAAAACTATCACGTAACGCGTATAATCTTCCGAAATTTCACTTATTTTCGAAACAAAGTAACTTCCACGAATTACGATTTACAAAACTAGAAAAATGCATTTCTTGAAATGCCAACTTTCAAACTTGTGTTTGTTTGACACAATCGCACTAGTGTCGCCCGAAATAGGGTTATCAACACCATCTAGTGACAAAAATCGCAGTCATTTCTTGATTAGCCAAATATATATATATATACATGTATATATGTATCATCAGGACAGTTGAAACATGGCATAAACCTTACTAAGACATTACATAAAATTCCCTTATAAATGCAACTCTGATCGTGGTGGGGATAGAAGGGACGAACAAATGACGGGACAAGAGGCTGGACGTGAGCGAGGATAAGCTAGAATGAAACCACCGGACTGAACGGACAGGAATGATTAATAATATAAATTAATAAGTGTTTTTTTAATTGAACGTTTTAGATAAATTAATTGAATAAAGATGTCAGAACTTTAATTTGAAATAACTGTGCTTTAAATTATGAAAAAGGCCAACCCACCTACACTTAAATATATACTTAGCACTTTGTAGCTTTGTGTATATTGGTGTGTTTCTAACATGTGGATGAACCTGAAATACTTTCGAAGCTGCCTCGAAACGGTTAATTAGTTTTCGTGAGGAGCTTTTTATGCCATTCCAGAAATACATTCGAAAGGTCAGCAATTTCTACCAAGAGACGACCGCAATAAAAAAATTTAATTTTGAAATAAATTCTCTATGACTTTGGATATTAGGCCGCATAGGACTCAAACCCAATCAAATATTCATTATTCCCATGTAATGAAAATTATTGCAACATCTGCCAGAAACGTTTTCATTTTAAAAAGTTATGGGACAAACCGCAGACTAATGTATTTCAAATATATACTAGACGTCAAATGAAAGTATAAATTCTACAGATCAGCAGTCGCACAGTATTCATTTTCATACTGCATTAGTACTAGTTGCATTAAAATTTGTAAAGCATGTCATAAAGAAGAACCATTAGCTAAATAAACAGTTCTTACCAAATTCCAACTTATTTGCTTGCTGTAAAAATGTTTAGTCGAAGAAAACTGATTAGTCTGTGCTGGTTATTTGCTAGACGCGCGTCATGTGAAAATATATTTCGAGTTTGTGCTAATTTTGAACGAGATAAAATGAGAGTTTGATGCAGATTTTTCCAAATTTACATTGATTAAGTGGTTTTCTGTTGAGGGGAGTAGCTTTCTTTCTGAAATATGTTCCATTTTGTTTGGTGCTGACGGAAGAATTGTTGAAAATTTAGGGTGAAGAATACATATAGAACTTAATAAGGAGGAGGTCCAAATCCTTAATATTCGACAGTCATTGAGCGCCTCATAAAAAGTAAGTTGAAAAAACCCTGAATTATCAGCGAGGGAGTTGGTCGAAAGTTCGAATTCGAATCTTTCCTCCAGTACAATGCGGTAAAACTTACGAGCATTCGGATTGAAAAATTATGTCTCGAAAATTTACCACTGATTTCCACTGTAGACCATTTTTTTAAAAAAGTACTAGTACTGGCAAAACAGCATATAAGCGTGTGAATTCTATCTAAGGCCAATGTAATTTAATCCAAGTCAAGGAATACAAAAAAAAAAAAAAATTAACGAGAGGGGTTTAAAACTTCGGTTCGATTGAAACCACAGCGTAAGCAATGTACTGTGTAGCAAGGAGGCCGCTCTCTGATGGTTTGAGGCTGTTTCGCTAAATTTAGGTTAGAAATTTGGTAAAAAAAAAATGTGAAAAATTGCTTTTGGGGTCGTTTAGCTTCCAGTAAGGTAACAACTCCAAAGCAGTTTTTGACTTGATACTCTTTTTATTTTTTAAGAAAATTCCATCGAAAAACTTAACTGGTCAACTCCGTTGTCGGATTTAAATCAAGAAGCAGTCTTACTATAACTTAATTTTTCTTAGAGATGGGGCGTCAGTGAGTAATTATTCCGTAGAAATAGTTGAAAATTCAGTTCGTCGTATAGCAAAACATCTTTGGACAGTTAATCATAACCAAGGGGATTATGCCAGTTACTGAATTTAGTTTTAAAACAATTTTTTTTGTGTTTTTGCAGATTTATACTTTAATTTGATGCCTTTTGTAATAGAATCCCTGTGATTAAATCAAACAAGTTATCTTTTTCGTTGGATACTTGGAAACAGGTATACTTTTTTGGTTATGTTATTCACTTACCTATGTAAATACTGGAAAATTTATACTTTCATTTGATATTTAGCGTACAATATGAGGCTTATTTCTGCAAACAGCAGTATTTCAAATCTCAAAATTGCTTTAATACTTTCTTTCAGAGAGTTCTAACTGCATTTCTTTTATGTGAAGAGTGCCAAAGGTCTCAAATCATAAGTTTTACAACAATTTAAATGCATTTATTTCAACATTAGAACACGTACTTACCCTTTATAAAAAATATACTGCGATGCCTATATCGAAGAACATAACTAAGGAGTTTTCACAAATATTTTCATTATAATGAACTATTTTTTTTTTTCATTACAAAAAATATCATATCATTAATTTTTTTATTTCACTGTTTGCAAAGTTCAGGTAGCAAATTAAAAGTAGCTTTAAATATTGCATCTCATTTCGCACTTAAATCATTTTATACTAAACTCTAAATTCAATGCTTGAAAGCACCACAACAAAGCATGCAACAAAGCACACTTAAAAATTAATAAAAGAAAATCTTCACTTGTTTTATTATTAAATATTCAAATTATTTTTTTTTTTTTGAATCTGCACTAAATATGTGCTTTTTATATTCGCTTTTCTTTGAGTTTGTCTCCTTTCCGCTGTTAATTTTTTATCACTACTTTTTTTGCACCAGCCTTCGCACTGTAACGTAACTGCTACGGCAAGGAAAACAAAGCGGATTATGTAACATAATGAATAATTATAATATTTACCTATAAATGCATATATATATATATATATATATAATACCTTCACTGTACGCACATATGTATATAATGTAATTTTAAGCAAATTCTTGTCATTAAACGCTTTATGTTGATCCAAAAAAAAAATATACCTCATTTTCAATATCTTCATTATAATAAAACTTAATTGAATTTCCTTCTTATGCACTCCACTGTAAAAAGTACTTAAGCGCACCAACCAGCACTGCTCTTTGTCTCTACTTCTCATTTCTCTCTTGCAGATAGATTAATATTCTTTCCGGATGGCGCCATACCAAAATTTAAACAAAAACAAAAGCAACAAACCAATCGCACCAGCACATCATCATCATCAGCAGCATCGTCATCGTCATCATCATCCATAGCCATCAATACCACCGGTCAACAACAGCTATCGAATAACATCGCCGCAGATGAGGAGGAAGAGGATGATTACGATGATCGCATACGCGCTGAAATCTATTCAAATTATCCACATTATCTACACCCACCATCATGGGGTCTGAACAATCCGTTAGTGTTGGCCTCGCACTCGCCACACACCTACGACGATGAAGATGAATCACTGCTGGAGGTAGGCGGTGAGGATACGGCGACGAAAGGCCGTATGCAGAAGACGGAGCAGAAGCAACACTGGCAGCGGCAACAAATGGCACAGAATGTGCAGAAGAATGGACGTAATGCGGAGAGCGGTTTTGTTGTTGCTGGTGGCGATGACGATGCCATTGGTGATGACGTTGTGGTACTGGTAGACACCGCCAACACTGGTCGTCATTTTGCTGGCATTGCCGGTGGAAGTGGTGTTGATGTTGGTGTTGGTGGTTATGGTTTCGGTACCGCTGATGCGCTTGATGAGTCTATAACTGAGCACAGTGGCGACATGAGCGGCAGCAGTAGTAATAATGTACTCAAGGGCATGAGCAACAATCATGGCACTCACCAAATGCACGAATATTTTGATGGTTTCACTTATACCACTTCACCTGCAACGGTATCTATACCAGAGTCTGCACTTCCGGCACCACCGACACATTTGCACCATAATAAGAAGCATCCGAAAATTTCTATGTATGTGAGCTAGCACAACAAGCACTAACTGTATAAATATATAAATAAAATAATATTTTGTAGAAATGCATATGTATTAGTGGTGCTTGCCAAAAACAAGCATATCCAATCAAAAGAATTCTCCACCAATGCATATACACATACACATTCTGCACCACAAGTACAAACAGGCGCACTTACAGCACTCACAAGCCAGACACCGAAGGAATTTTGCAAATAATATATATACATATATATATATATACATAACCATGCATTTATATCTATGTTATGTATGTATAACTAGTCGTAAATGTCGAAACATTAAAATTCTATGAAATTTTAAAGTTCCCATCGTCAAATTTAATTATTCAAATGGCAAAGTGTTTAAGTTTGTAGTGGAAATATTTGAAGTTCAAAGCAAACAAAGCGTAGAGAGTCTAGGGCATTGAGTACTCATACTTTTGCAAGGCAATGCGAAGAAACACAAAAATGCACAGTTCGATGGAGTGGAGAGTTTAATTTTGAAGCGAATATTTAAAAGCATATGATATTCATAGTTGTGCAAATATAAATCCACATATGCATATACGTATGTGTGTGCGTATATCTAAAAAACAGTTTTAATTTCATTTTATTAAAAACTATATTTAAAGCATAAAATGCAGAGTAAGGAACTGAGTCTTACACAAACATATTTGAAAAAAAATTCTCAAGGAATTTTGCAAAATGGTTTCAAAATTTTTCTTAGTGAATTCTAAAATTTTTAAAACTTTTAGTAGAAAACAATTATTTAATCGAACCAAAGCAGTTTCGTTTAAAATGTACCATGCGAAGATGGTACTTAAGAATAAAGCAACAGTCTCCAATAAATTAGAGTACTAATGAGGATTCTTAAAAAATTATTGTTATTTTTATAACAAGAATGAAACATGGACATTTTATATAAATAAGTTTTTGAGAAAATCGTTGAAATTACTGTTACAAAGGAAAAAAACGGGTTTTGCTCTTCAAAAATCTAAAATTTTAAAATGTATATCTTTTGTTATCAGTTAAAGTTAAATTTCTATGTTAAACACGATATACATAGACAGTCCTTGTTAATAAGAAGATTATGTGGGAAGAATATAAGAGGTGTGTTTATTAGATAAGGTAAATTTAAATTTTTCTAAAAGAATTAATTAACAGGTCAATTGAAAAGTCCCCGGCCTGACACATAGATGGCGCTACTAGAATTAATTAATTAATGATTTTTAGTTAGACCTAACATCATACCATTCACGAATATTTGGGTATGAGAAAGCTCTGTGCAAAGTGGCTGCCACATGAGCTCACCTTTGACCAAAAACAATGACGAGTTGATGATGTAGTGTTTGGAGATGTTCAAGCGTAATAAACCCGAGTTTTTGCGTCGATATGTGACAATGGATGAAACATGGTTCTATCATTTCACTCCAAAATCCAATAAAGTCATCCGAGTACATTGCTCCAATGAACCCACTCCAAAGCGTGCGGAACCGAAATAGCCGGCTGTCGTCTGTATTTTGGGATGCATATGGAATATGAGTGCCTTAAAAAACGAAGGACCAGACAATGCACCGTATCTAGATCTGGTCCCCAGTATCTACTTTTGGTTCTCAGATCTCAAAAGAATGATCGATGGGAAGAAATTTTTGTCGAACAAAGAGCTCATCGCTGAAACAGAGACCCATTTTGAAACAAAAGACAAATCGTACTGCAAAAATGGTATCGAAAAGTTGGAGGGTCGCTATAATCAGTGTATCACCCTTGAAGAGAACTATATGGTGGGTCGGAGACTTTTCAATTGATCTTCTTATATATTCATCAATTTATATTTTCCTCTTTTAAGGAAATTCCCTTACATACGGCCGTGTATTTTCCAAAACTTGAAACAGTACTGATGTGCACTTTCTTGCATGATCTTCAGCTCTTTTAATGATAAATTTTTTATCTACCTACGCCCTTCCATTGGAAACAGGAAAAGGTAGCAGTTGGCCAAATCTTGTATACGCTGTGGTTGAGGCATACTTTTTTTTTAATTTTTTTTGTTGTTGTTGTAAATACGGCGGTTTTGATGGTTGAAATTACAGTCAAGAGAGGCAGAGTACTCATTTTTTCACTTAAAGTACTCTTACCATACACCGCTTCTCAACTTTTTTGTGTTTTTGAGTACTTAATTATATATGTTAGTAAAGCATATGTTCGAGACAGTACAAAAGTTACGAATCGAGCTAGTGTGCGGCTTTTGAAAATTCATTTATTTGTTTTTTAATACATTTTATAATTTACTGAAATAATTATTTAAAATTTCAATAAATTATGAAACAACTGCTAGGTTTTAAAAAATTAAAAAATTTCATTTCTTGTATTAAAACAATTTTATTGAGATTTTCAAATAAATTTTATTCATCTAAAAATTTCTATGGATTTTTAAGTCTCTTAATATATATAACACCAAATAGCTTATATACCATACAACCTTTCTATATGAACTCAACTCTTATGACAGCCGGCTCGAAGCATCGAAGTTGATCCGGCCAAAGGCTACCACCCTTTCGGCGAACAAACCCCGCTTTTGTAATTTTAGTTTAAGTGAGTCAATTGAGCAACTACTTGCTGCAGAGTTACTTCAAATTCTTCGCATATGGCTGGTATCGAACTCAACTCTCGTATGACAGTACTCAACTGTATGTTGCATCCCAAGCTACTCACTTTCGATGGCCAACCCCAGACCTCGACGACCCAAAAGAATCTCCCCGCAGTGTGACTTCCGTCTAGCCGAGGTAACTGATAATCTTAGAACGAAAATAAACTGTTATCTGGCCAACCTTTCTCACTTCCTTACTGTACGACAATTCTCGGCTACCCTCTTCAACAGCTAGGCGAAATCTATGACGTCAAAATTCCGGCAATAAATAACCTAAGGCTAGATATTTGACAGCTTGTACTTCTTAGCTCCGAAAACGACTGAAATTGCTACCAAAATACAGAGCCGTAACAAAATCCTCAAATCGTTAGCCGGCAATTTGGCGGCCGCTAGATGACGAAGCTGCACTCATTTGAACCCTGGGGAAACTTGCCAAAACATCGCGCTGAGAGCCGTGACGGAACCCTTTTGACGTCACCTGTGGACCGCGTTCACATTGAAGCATCTATGCTTACTATATTATTGTGTAAACAATACCTGATGGGAGGCTGCCGTAGTGACCATTCTAGTAAACTGAAAGCAGAACCCCTACCCACAGGAATACAGTTATTGACTTGAGGCGCTTTATTCGCCACCAAAGAACCTAACCGCTGGACAGGAATACATACCGACAGGTTCTAAACGCCATCCGTAACTCCGTCAGCACCTCCATGAATACTCTTCCCATGAATGGTGGTCCCGGAATTCAACCTTCACCCATAGCATACCAAGAACACGTGCTGTTTTGAAAAACAAATGAATTTATATTTTTAAATTGAACCGTAATTGTAGGTATTTTAATTCTTTTGGTTTTGAGCGTTTTTATAGTAATTTTAAATCAATTCGAGTCAAGGCCTTGTGGGATATACATTTTTTTGTGCTAATAAATATTCAAATAATTTTATTTTATTTTGTCAAAAATGCCTATCATGCCCACGTTTGCACTGATTCAGATTGCGTAATTCAGATTTAAATAGAGAATGTATTACAAAAGGGGAGGTCCCCCTCCCTTTGCTAGCATCAGTCAATTTTATGAAACCAATGTATAGAAATCTTTTTTACCGGCGAAGCAATTACATTTGGCGATGGAGTCAACAAGGAGTTAAGTTCCTTAATTATTTCGACGAACGTTGCCTACATTTTGGCGCATTTTAATTATTTTTATGAGAAATAAATACTTAGCTCTGCTAGTTGATTTACGAAAAATAAATAAAATTTCATAGAATTTTCCTTATGCTAAATACATCTCACCCAACTTAGGCACATTTCCGCACTATTTCTCAAAATTTCAACTTACTCACACACAAACACGCAAGTGCACTTCATTAATACTAAGTACATAGTTAGTCTGCAAATTTGTATATTTTATTTTAGTTTCAGTCTCTCTTTTTTATATTATATTATGCTATGCCCTGTATATTTCTCTCACCTTTTTTGCACTTAAACTAAATTAAAAAAATAAAAAATATTGAAAAAAATCATATAAAACAAACTAGTTCAAGCACGAATTCGCACAAAAGTATGCTACATCATAGCGACGAAATAACCACCGGCCGAGATAAACTAACCCACCGTTTGCGCACCTACAAAGGTGATAGCATGGATGAGAGAGGTAAGTGCGCTATATGCATAGATAATTAAGTAAATGCGTATATAATAATATAAACATTTAAATATGCTGTAAGAATATATATTACGCCATAATGGGGAATAAAGCAAGAAAGCTATTCTGAAGCAAAAAGATGAATGCTGGAAAGGTGAAAAGGGAATATAAATATTACACGTTCCGTATATTTTTGGAGTGATCATTTTCTTAATGAAGAAGTATTTTTTTATTTATTAAAAACGAGTTTTTCACAAATTAAAAATTGTGATTTTGCAACATCTGCTTTTGAGTAATAACAGATAACATTATTGAAATAATAAAGAAGTTTAAATTTTTAAATAATAAATATATGTTACGGGTTCTGGTAAAATAGCTTATAATAACGTCCCAAAATGATTTACCTTTTTATTTGTTTTAATTAAATATTAAGTTAACTGGCAACACACCGGGATTTTTGTATGAATATGCGGATATAAGTATATCTTCAGAAATATTAAAATTTTCTTGCTGTTGAAGTTATATTTCATTTTAAATAGCATTGTCAAGATTAAAAACCATTTTTCATCATTTAGAAATAAGTTGACGAAATATGGATAGCCACGAATTCGGAAAATAAGAAAATAATTTGTTTTTGATAATTTTTCGAACTTACATATTTACGCAAATTACAAACCGTCAGAGTTTTTATGTCTTTTTCAACATTCCTGAACCTATCGGTTTCCATCAGAGCTTTATTGTATGATAATTTTGTAAATTGCAGCAAATTTTCTTCTTCGTTCAATGCTCTTATTTCAGAATTCAGTTTTAAATAGATAAATAACATGTAGTACGTGGTGTGATGTTCTTGATCTTAGTACAACCGTATTCATCTGTATCATAATTTAATCTTTCAGTTTTTTTAATCAATTTTCTCAGGTCGACTGGCCCGCTATAATTTCAAAATTATAAACTTCATGTAGAAGACACCCAAGTTAACTTGATACATGCTTGCTGAAGTTACTTTTCCTAATACTAGTGCTATGAATCTGAGTTTAACTACTTGAATTTTTGAGATTGTTCTCCACAAACAAAAAACAAAACAAGAATGAACAAGCGTTTCCGCCACTGACTGTGCCGTTTTATAGTCGATTATCGAATTTATATTCATGTTAATTTATTCAGTTTTTTCATCGCCGATTTTTATTGCAAATTTCTCTTTTTGTTTCATCTAACCTAAAAAAATATATAAATTTATATGTGTTGTAAGAAATTTTCACAAAATTATTTAAATAACACAAATCCAGCGGACGCGAGTTAAAATGTCCTGTAAATAGAGGTAAACACAATTCACGCTGCTTTGGGTCAATTTTTCACCACTAAGAGATACTCGTAGATACAATTCAATACATTGACAATCAACTTAAATTTTTAGATGGTGCTATAATCCTTAGTTTTTCACGTGGACCTCAGTGGCCCTTCAAAAAGCTTTTTTTATCATCTGATCAATAGTATTGAGGTCTAGATGAAGTACTACGTACATTTTTTTTAGAGAGAGGGTTAGTTGTTATCTTTGTCAATAACGATATGAAGGAGTACGAGGGGAGTTGGATAAGACAGTCACTTTTTGAATAAAATATATTATTTTCGGCAAATAAGCCTTTGAATGCTTAACAAATTCTCCAATTAGTGAAGCGTTTCTCCTTCCAAATAATAAGTTTTTCCAAGGCAGTCAAAGTAAACGTTTGTCCCTCTGAAGACCTATTCATTCGACCCGAATCTCTTATGCTGACGCAACGGCACTTTTTTCGCCAAATGCATTCGTTTCTGCTTCAAATAAATATCTAATATGTCAGTGATTATTTTACCCTTTTTAATGTAATTGATGTGAATGACACACCTCGTGCATCCCAAAACACTGTAGCCATGACCTTGTTGGTCGATACACACACCTTGGCCTTTTTTGGTGCACGTTCACCCAATCGTTCTTTGGTCTCTGGTGTGGTGGATCCAGGTTTCGTCTATGGTTACAAACCGACGCAAAAATACGTTTAATTACATTTGATCGTAGACAAATACTCCTTTGAACGGTTGCGCTTATGGTCGTCGTGTCTGAGCTTTCATGTTCAAATATTAATCAAAAATGTTTTGTCGCCGCTCATTTGAAATGCCTACAGCCTTAGCCACCTCACGCATTTTTATTCTCCGATCTTCCGATATCATTCCATGGATTTTATCGACGATTTCTACCGTGACGACCTCTTTTGGGCGACCTGAACGTTTGGCCTCACTTTTGCTTGTACGACAACAATAAATATCAGTAAACCACTTTTGATGGTGCAGAGTCCCCACAGTATTTATCAAGTCTTCCCTTCGTTTCAGTGATGATTGTTTACGCAAAAAATAATTTTTAATCAGCACATGAAACTCAATTTTTCCATTTTCGTTAAAATTCACGAGATCGTCTGCTTTCAATGGCTGTCAAACACAAACGCGGTTTGCCCAAAATTTAACAGCAGTCTGTATTAATCGATAACAGTTAACGGGATGGGTGTTGTATATATTTACAGTAACTGCGCAGCAAATTCAATAAGCCACTGACTTATCAAACGGCCTTCGTGTGATCATTTATATTTAATTTCCTAAAACTATTTATGAATAGAACCAATTGCTCCACAACATCTATTATTTCGGTTTTAGCAAGACAAAATATTGTTTATTAAAAAAAAAGTCGCGTCAAGCAATTGGGAAAAAGTACTTTCTCTTTGAGGTTTTTAAAAAAGAAATTATACTTCCAATATGTGCCACTTTCGACAAGATATCACCAAAGAACCATTGATCAAATTACCCAGCATTCGGCATTCCGAAAACTATATTAGTAGCTACTGTAATATTTACTAAGTAAAATGCCCACTCGGGCGATACTTTTTGCCTTAGGAAAATTGTTTAAGTAGAAGCTGGAAGTATACATATTTTTATCAAAAATGAAATAAAATGGCGGTTTTCTGCCTTTTTTAAACATAAACATATTTAAAGATTTTCAAGGGCGACATAATCCTATTTCTGTAAATGAATATACGTATTCGAAACCTTACCGTAACAATTACATATGCGCGACTAGCAGTCCAATTAAATGAAAATCTCTAATTTAGCGGTGTTATGATTTTACATTCGGTGCCCAGTGGCTTGAATCAGGATTTAATTTCATATATCTGTTATATCGCTGTCGTAAAGTAAATTCTCCGAAATCACATCATTATTCCGTATATTCTATAAATCCATGTCATGAAACTGAAATTTTATAGCAAGAACAAGCATATGCATAGTCTGCTAATGAGCTCGTGCAACGTAAACAACGAAAAGTGGCAAATGCTATACCAGTATATTGACATAGTTAATGTTTTATTTTTGTAGCTGTCAACAAATTCTATACAAAATTTACACTCATGCTTTTCGTATGCTCATACATTTATTGAGCATATCAGCAAACTAATATGCATTTTAAGCAGATGCTGCAGGAACAACCTTCTAGTGCAGCGTTGCATGCAGGAGGCACACACACGCAATGCACTCACTATTTTACAACAACCGCAGGGATCTAAAGGTCTACAGCACATATACTTATACATTCCCTGACTAATTCTACTGCAAAATTCATAGCCTTTCATAATTTCCACTGCATTAACCACTGTTGCCCAGCGTGTACTTGGATTTTAGTTTGCCACTAACAAATCCTCTCCCTCAGCCTCACATTTTTCATATTTTACATTTTACATCAATAGCCTTTCGTCTATGATTCACTAGAAGTTTGAAAAATAATAAATCAAACAATGATGAAGCTAACAACGATAATGAAGTCAGCAAATATTTCACACTGGAGCAACAGCAGCAGCATGTGCAACATTTATGGACATATGGCTTTGCATATTTTTGTATGTACACACGCGCCGAAATTTATTGCACGCATACAATAAGTGTATTGTGTTTATTTGGTTGTATTCTGGGAAATTTCCGTAATCTTTCTATGGGCATGTAATCATAATTTATTGAAATTTTGAGCGTTGATTTTAGAAAATCTGAAAATTTCAAAATTGGTTTTCGTTTTCCTTTATTACAATTATAAAGGAGAATTTCCATTTCGCTACGGATTTGGTATTGAGATTTATTGTTTTCTAATTTTTGGATGAAAGGCAATCGAATTTCGGAATTATGAGAAGTGAAATATTAAATTTTCCACAAAGCCAATTTTGAGGAGTCACATAGTGACGTTGGTAAACAAATATTAAAACCAAAAAACGTAATTTTCGCTTATATTAAAACAGAATGAATAATGAAACTCATATACTGTATGGAGCAAAGCCTTTTATAATAATTTCTACCAATTTCATTAATGCAATCTGGTATTGATTGTACAGGGTTATCCATTTTGCTGTTTCCAAAAAAAAAAACCTAAATCAAATGCGTTTAGAAGAGACAAAGGTTTATCCGCCAACGGTGCCAAGACGAGTGATTATGCTTCCGAAGAAAATTCTATTCGAAAAATCGCGGTCCATTCCTTGTTTTTCAAGCACCCAATAGACATAGCATAACTACAGCGTTATGAATGGTCAGCTGGCTTCAGTTGTTGTGTGAACTGGATTTTATATGGATGTAGCTGTAAGTCAAAGTGCAAAATACGCCGTAAAGTGCGTAAAGAAAGTCTCAACTCTGTAGAACGTCGAGGAATAGACACATTCTGGTCATCGGCTACACTTTCACTTACAGCAGCGATATTTGAGGTGGAACGAGCAAAACGATGGTGTATATTTGTAATCGATCCAGTCTCTTCAAATTTCTTTAAAACTTTACCAATTGCTTGAGTAGTTGGATGATTATGTGCACCATAATCTCCTCTTAAAGTGCAAAACGTGGTCACGTTGGGCTCACCATTTTTTGTTTTTTGCAGGTTTCAACAATTTTAACGCGTTGTGCGGTTATTAAGCAATCCATTTTCCCAAATGCCAAAACTTTTAACTAAAACAAAAAAAATTTGGTTTAACAGTTAAGTCTCAAAGATGTCGAAATGCAGTAATTCACTTTCTAAACCTCTAAATGGATAACCCTTTCCATTCTAAAAAAAATTATGTTTCGTGGTGTCCTATCCTGCATTTATTACAACAACAACAAAAAACAGAAATTAAGTCTTCCTTCAGATATGCCTAAGAATTTATATCTTTCATGAACATATAAAGTGATTGGTATGTATTTTAAGATTAAAAATTAAGTTTTATTTCAGAAAAATCAGTTATGTGGGGGCCATATGATATAGTACTCAGATAGGCACGATTTATAGCGTCAGTATTAATTTTAATCCAAGCTTTTAGATATCTTTTTGACGGCTTTATGATCTGAGATCTCAAATCTGTAAAATCAGTCGTATATGTGTTATAATGGTCCGCTTTATTCGTATAAATATAAGAATACATCTCCATGCCAAGTTTGATTGAAATTTCTCAAAAACTTGGAGACTAGTATGTGTTCAAATAGATGGACAGAATAACAGACAAATATAGCTAAATCAACTCAGCTCGTCATTCTGATCCGATTGGTGGGTCTATCTCTTCTCCTGCTTCTGCTTGAATAATTCGGATAAAAGTTAATATACCATTTCAGGTTAATAAATACAAAAAGTTTCAATACCAGAAAATAATGATAATAATCTCTCACGCCTCTCTCACTAACCTCACTTTATATAATATACACAAGCTTATGTTCTGAACAATTATCAAATTAATAAATGTCGCATTGAATTTTAATTGATCTTAAATCGTTTGTAGTTGTTATGCATAACTATCAGTAACCAGTCTAATGATATATAAAACTGGAACCAAACACAGCGGCATTTACTCAATCGAAAATGAAAATGGGATAAGAACATTTCTTAAATTGTGCATAGCCTAAACGAACATATAATTTTTCTCAAATCAAAGAAAGTTTTTGCGATGAAAGGGAATTGTTATACACATATGTAAATCCAGACAAAAAATTATCCACATATCATCATTCATGGAAATTGAACCTGGTCCATTTTTTAACAACCAGAAGTACTAAATTTTTATGTTTATCTAGAAAACAAAATTCAGGCAAACCGAAACTTTAATACGAGATCTCCGAATAGAACGATTTCAGATCCAGGTCTAGAATAAAAAAAAAATTTATTTTCATGTATATCGTACCATTCTTAAGGTTTTGGATTGAAATTTTTGTATTACATCCATATTCATGGCGTAAGCTAACTAGATCCCATACATCCAGATTAGTTTTCTAGACGCTTTATAAAGAAAGACTTTGTTTTCAAGACTGAGTCCAGATTTCTTGCTTAAGAACCAATACAAAACTGGCAAATATAAGCTTCAGCTGCATCATTTTGGCCGAAATGTGTAGCTTTCAAATTTATCGTCTGTCCAATACAATGTCGATATTGGAAAACAAATTGAATGAAAACCTACCCACGCATCAAATTTCAAGTCAATCGAACTTTAAATGGAATTTTTCGATATAAATCGATTCCTAGTCTACTTCCGAAAACAAAAATTTTAAATTTCTTTTATAAAAACCTTATTTCCGTAATCCGAATACTTCGATGGGAAATATATTCATCCTCGCCACTTCTATTTTTTTTCTTCTTCTTTGGCATAGGCACTGCTTACGCGATTAGAGCCAAATCAAAAATAGCGCACTTATCTTCGCTGCTTCGCGCCTGTTGGAAATACCAAATAAGTCCAGGTCGCTCTCCATTTCATCCTCCAAACGAATTAAAGGTCTTCCTCTTCATCTACTTCCATGTGCGGGTATAGCCGCTGTCTCTTGATTCGCTGAACTATGTCAACGTCGCCGTAGAACTCGTACAGCTCACCGTTCCGTCATCTGCGGTATTCGCCGTTGCCAACGCTCAAAGCATCATAAATCTTCGGCGAAACTTTTCTCTCGAAAACTCCCAAAGGCGACTCGTAGCATGTCAATATCGTCTGAAAATCTGGTTCGTCGGGAGGGGTCTTAGTTTTCAATTGCCTACTCAATCCAAAATAACAAATATTGCCAAGAGTGATTTTACGTTGGATTTTGACATTGGTGTTCTTATTAATGTTGGCTCTAGTTAGCCGAAATTATCTACAACTTTAAAATTATGACTATCAACAGTGAAACAGAAGCCGAGATGTGAATGCACTGATTGAATATTTGATGCCAGGAGATATTTCGTCTTGTCCTCGTTTCCATCGATTCGCTTCTTTGTCTAACCTGGAAACGCAGAACTTACCCTGCGATTGTTATGACCAATTATATCAATATCATCGGCATAAGCCAGCAATTGTAAAATCTTATAGAAGATTGTACGGTGTCTATTAAGCTCTGCGACTCTTATTATTTTTTCCAACATCGAATCAAAGAAATCACAAGGCAAAGGGTCACCCCGTCTTAAATCTAGTTTGCCATCGATTGGCTTGGAGCGGTATTCTCATATCTGGCAGCGCCTGTGGTAGTATCCAGGGTCAGCTATTCGTATGAGTTTTGCAGGGATATCAAGTTAAGGCATAATAGCGTAGAGGAAGCTCCTTATCCTGCTGCTGAATGCAGCTTTAAAATCTATGAAAAGGTGGTGTGTGGAGATTACTTTTTCTCGGGTCATCTCAAAGACTTGGCGCATGGTGAATATCTGGCAAATGGTGGATTTACGAGGTCTTAAGCCACAATTATAAGGTTCAACCAGTTCGTTGATGGTGGACGTTAACTTCTCATACAGTATGCGCGATAGGACCTTGTATACGATATTGAGTAGGCTTATCCTACTATAATTGGCGCAGACTGTTGGGTTCCCCTTTTTATGGATTGGACAAAACAACTGAGGTTTCAATCGCTGGGCACGTGTTTGTCCGGCCATATTCTACGAAGAAGCGGATGCTTGCAACTTGTTAGGTAAGCCATAGGCTCTCAATGCTTTTTAATTTTTTTTAAAGGGAACTCGCTATTCATACTTCAGTACAGTCGTGCATTGGAATGTCTGTTTCATCATCTTCAATTGGGAATTCGGGCTCTCCAGGTGTTATACTGGAAAAGTGTTCCCTCCACACGATACGTAAGGAATATGAGATGCCATTCCACAGTTCTCCTATATAGAGATGTTGATGTGGCGTGGCGGCGCGGGGACAGTTCTCATAGGTACGTCCTAGGTGCTCATGGTCACATCGTCTTTCTTTTATGTCGAAGCGTTGGCGCAAACTAGCGATATGTTGAAGAATTTTCATCCTTGTTCCGTCCATCACACTTCTTGGACAGCGGTTATTTCAGCTTTTAGTCGTACGAGGACACCAACCACCTGAGCAGCGGCGCCTACAGAATTAAGGGACCGGACCTTCGAGGTACGTGTCCTCAAATCGTGATACTTAAAAAGTCTGCAGGGGTTGTCATCAAAATGGGTGTCTCTCAATCGAGGCATTTTTGATTTTTCATTAGGCCAGGATTTTAATGTAGTGGATCCCCCAACCCTACACACAACCGCTGGGGGTTCATCTTATCACTCTAGCTCACCTCCAATCAGATGTTTGTTGACTACCCAGAGGATACTTGATCTAAGACCGGAAAATAATCGTTTCTTGCCACTCCCAGGTGAATGTCAGTCATATACTTTCCTCACTTGCGTAAACTACTAGCTCCATCCTCCTTTCTCCTTTCTATATACATATTTTCTGTAAATATTAGAGAACAATTTTGATAGCATACTCAAATCCCCTACGTGACATATGCATAAGCGAATACAAGCTATTTTATCACAAATATAATATAAATTTCATACGTTTTGTATTTCACAACAAATCCAAGTCTAAACAAAGATAAATAGTATTTTAGTTAAAATTACGAATAAACAAAAACAAAATTTAAATGACCTTTGGGACCCGACATTTATTAAACAAATACAAAACATCAGTTGCGTACAAATGCTTTTTAAATTCCGTTATGGATACTGGATGCGCCACAGCCAATTTGTATTATTATTATTAATATTATTATTTTGGGCGATATTCAAATAATAAACTCTGTCGCGATAAACAAAAAAAAAAGATTTTAAATAAAATAAATTCGTTTTATGCCAACGAGCCAAGACCGATGCCAACGCAACAAAATGGGTATTTCAATCGATATTTTTATTTGCGTATGTTATTGCATGTCTACTCAAGAGGTTATGCTTGCAAAAAAATTTCAAATTTATTACGATCAAATTATCAAGAAGAACAATAAGCGCTTAGTTTATTGTGACAGCAAGTGAATGGCTGTGCAGTTCAGCGCACTAGTTTACAGACTCCTTTAAAACGAGGCCCTACAATTACAGCTACCCGTTGAAATATTGTTCGAACTGATATGCAAACAAGCGTAACTAGCTCGTGAACTCATTTTTTTCACGAAAAAATTAAGAGTATAACTCTTATATGAAATTTCGGTCCAAAAACTATATAAGTCACAAAGTAGTTCAAAATATACCAATTCAGAAGTGACTAGTTCCAAACTGATTAGTCTTATTGTCAATTAAAATTACTAATTATGTTCAAAAAAGGACATTGATGAGAAAAGTAAAGTTATAATTACAATAAAAGTGATCCATTTCGAGGTTCCCTACTTAAAAAAACGCATCAAATCCAAATTTAATGACGAATGTTTCTTATCATTCGAAAGAACATTTTTTGGCAGCGGCTACGTCTCAGATGGTCCATCCTTTGAGTCCAATTTTCTATGACTCGTTCCAGCATTTCGAGTGGTAACTGGAGAATAACACGCTTGATGTCTTGCACCAAGGCTTGAATCGAAGCACATAGATTGTCCGCATAGACCTTACTCTTTACATATCCCCACAGGAAAAAGTCTAGCGGTGTGATATCACACGATCTTGGTGGCCAATCGACCGGCCCAAATCGTGAAATTATCTGCTCGCCGAAGTGTTCTCTCAATAAATCCATTGATTGATGCGATGTGTAGGAAGTGTTGAAACCAAATGTCGCGGATATCACGAACTTCAATTTCAGGCATCAAATAGTCGGATATAATGGTGCCAATGACGGTTACGTTCTCACCGGCATCATTTTTGAAGAAATATGGACCGATGATTCCACCGGCCCACAAACCACACCAAACCGTTGATTGTGCTTGTTTACATACCCATTGAGCCAGAAAAAGACCACATCGCAGAACAAAATTTGGCGTGAAAACGTCGCATCTTCTTGGAACTTTTTAAGAGACCATATGGCTTGGGAAGTACGAACGGCTTCAGTTCCGGCACAAGCAGTATTTTGTACGTTTTCTCGACGTAAAATTCATTCGAAGAATTCGACGTCGTTCCTTGCGTCAGTCCGAGTTGCTGCGAATGGTGCCAAATCGACTCTCCACGGTCTTCGTGTACACTCTCAGCTATGGCCGCTATATTTTCTTCACTGCGTGCTGGTCTACTCGGTCGAATATTATCCAAAAATGAATGCTGGGTCTCAACATGAGTGATGGTGCTACGAATAGTATGCTCAGTAGGCCGATTATATTGACCATAAGTTGAGCGAAGCGCGCGAAACACGTTCTTTACAGGACGTGAATATTCGTAATAAAGTTGAATGATTTAGAAACATTGTTCAGGCGTAAGTCTTTCCATGATGAAATTCCAAACAAAACTCTACACGACTCACGCGTTAGTACCGCTACTTGGATTACCCTTTAGAAACAAAATCATTTGACTTCCATTGGTAGCAATTCAGTAATTTTCGCCGTAGCACAGTTGCACACAAGAAATTTTAGTCGACTGCTGGGATATTTTGAATTTTTTCTTTTTCATTTGAGGATTTGTTAACGATACAGTCGCTTACCATTGTTAATACAAGCGCTTAGACATGCCTATTTGTGTAAGTATGTATGAAGAGTTGTGCAAATATACATATGTATATATATACAAGTGTAGTGTGGTGTCAATTTAAATACGCTCGTATCCTCTTTCGCTCCAATGCCACTTCAATAGGATTGATATAATGTTGATATAGCTCAAAAGTAAACATTAACTCATACCAACATACATACATACATATGCAAAGTGAAAATATTTATTTAATATACGCATATATGTACATTTGTTTGAACCTCAGCAATGTAGACAGGCTGTATGTTTATATATGCTTTTGTTGTTAAAATTCCCCCCACCATCATTTCCTTTGTTGCTTGGCGTGTGCGTGGTTTCCCTGTGGCGCCGTAATGTCGAAATTATTGCACATTTTAAAATTTATTTTCGTAATTTATGGGTTAACACAAATGCGCTTACAATGCTATGTAGACTTCGACAGAAATATACAGAAATTTATAAAAATATCAAAAAATATGTAATTGCTGTGACCATGTAGAAAAATTTTGAAATTTTGAGTCTCTTTGAGAAATATTCTTGGCGGAAGACAGGATTTGATTAAAATATATTTGACGACTTGATAATTGTCAAATAGACAAATCCATGGACAGACCATTTAAATTTATTGACGAATTATTTTTAACGAATTTTTAAACAGATTATATTGGTATTTTCTGCTACGAAGTGAATTTCAGGTAATTTTTTTTTTTTTTTTTTTTTTTTTAATACTCATAAAACTCAGGCAAAAGACTTATAAACTATTTTCGTTAGAAAAATTATTTTTAATTGAATATTTTTTTATACAACAAAGAAAAATTGGTAGAAGTGACAGCAGTTTCCGAGATCACCACATCTCCTCATCAGACTTCTTTTGCCAGGAATCGAATCGACGGATTCTGGCATCACAGACGAGTGCTCTAACAACTGAGCCAACGTCTGCCATGTAATCTGTTGTTGTATTATTCAATTTTTTACTAACCAACAACTATTAAGTACACTAATATTTAGCCGCTATCTTACTTAATGTTGGGTTAGCGAGTTTTTGCAATCCTGCATACATTCAGGCATTAATAGTCTGAGAAATGTATATATGTAAGTAGGATTGCTTGTCGAGCTCGACTTATACATATACTATGAATTGATTGTAATTGTTTTTGGTTACAAGTAAATGAGCTGTATTCAAAGACCTATTTTTGTTAGAAAAATTATTATTAATTGGAGTAAAATAAACACTTTACGATAAGGTAACTGTGGGGTCATATAATGTTATTCACTCTCAGAGAGAGACAATTCCAAGGCCAAAAAACTTATTATGGAAATTATTAAGATCAAGTCGATCCTGTAATCGTCTATTGTAAAAACCAAAATTTCAAAAGTTGCTAACTCTGAGTAAAGCAGTATATTATCCTTTATTCTACTACACTTTCTTGTACTTAAATAATATTTTAATTATAATTATTTTTTTTCTTTTAACGTGACCTTACCTCACAGGGTGCTTTGAATCAAAGAAAAACTTTGAAAATTAAAAAAAAAAATTCTGAAAAGAGTTATTGGTTTGCGGCGAACGAATATGCCCTCTCACTCAATAACCGAACTTTTTATTACACTCGCTGCACGTTCATTTCATTACATTGATGGCTCTTTTCGCTTTGTCGCGGTTAATTGTGGGCTTTAATTTAATTATCACTGAAATTCATTTTATTGCAAATAACATTGGACGCATTAAAAATTTAATAAAATGGCATGAAAATTTAAAAATTTCAGCGGCTTCATTGGCATTGAGGTTATGTGTGTGTTCAGACAGAAATAATTCCACGCCAGCGAATGAAGCTGTGTTGAAAAATAATACATAAAAATCTGCATATAAAATTCTTGAGAAAGTGTATTTAAAAAATAAATGAAAAATTTTTTTAAATGATTAATTGGTGGATAAATTTTTTTCCCACTTTCACTATAAATGTTTAACTTTCACAGTTTTCCAGAAATGAAATGGAATAATTACACTTTCTTTGCTTAAATAGGCATCCCATGAGAAATAAAATCTCTGAAAATATTTGAATCCTATCTACAACTACAGCTATACATAAATTTTTGAAAATCTATATATGTAAAAATCAATGCAGATTTTGATGAACGCCTATAACTTTAGAACCACCAGATCAAATTACACCAAATTTTTAGGAATTATAAAGGGATATTAGAGAAGGTTAATGTGAAGTTTTCATGAGATTGGCGCAGCCGTACCAGAGATATGACAATTTAAGTGAACATTGGTCACTTACCCATCAACATTTTTTTTAAATTTTAGAATTTTTTTTTTTTAATTTTAGAAAAAAAATTTCAATCAATTTTTTTCATTTCCTTTTCAAAAAATAAAATCTAAAATATCAAATTTCAGTTAGATTTTTTGGATTTTTTTATAGGTGTAGCAAAGTACGCTGGGGTCCGCTAGTTGGTTATGAATAAACAAAACTGTCATTAGACATGCGAAACCAGTATCTTTTGTAAGCAATGTTTTGAGTAAGATTTAAGTTTTGAAAAATTAAAACAAATATAAATTCCAGTATAAAATTGGATTTTTTGAAACTGAATTTTTTTTCTAGTCAAAAATAAAATTTTGTTAAATGTACAATGGTGCGAAATATACGCTATGCATCAAATGAGAGTACAAATTAGACATATCAGCAATCGCACAATATTCATTTTCATACTGTATTTGTACTACTTGCTTTAAAATTTGTAAAGCATGTCATAAAGAAGAACCATTAGCAAAATTAACAGTTCACACCAAATTCGAACTTATTTTCTAACTGTAAAAATGTTCAGTCGAAGAAAAGTGTTTAGTCTGTGCTGGTTATTTGCTATACACCCGCCATATGAAAATATAATTTGAGTTTGTGCTTATTTCTAACGAACTAAAATAAGAGATTGATGCAGATCAAATGTATATTGATTAATTAGTTTTATGTTGAGTTGAATATTCGCATAAAATTTTTGTCCTTTCTTAATGGAAAATGCGAAAAGGTATAGAAGATCAAAATTAAATTTTAGAATATGAGAAAATTGATAAAACATATGCAAAAATTTGTGAAAAATGTTCCCTTTTAATTGGAAGTGAGAGGAAAATTTAAAAAAAAATTTATTTCTACTTTATTTCCTTGTTTAAGGTAAAGAATACATGAAAAAAAGTTAGAAAAAAATCTGAAATATCAGCGAGGGAGTTGGTCGAATGTTCAAATCTGAAACTTTTATACAGTTCAATACAGGAAAACTTCCGTTCATTTGGATTGAAAAACTATTTCTCAAAGAATTTACACTGATTTCCACTGTAAACGAAAAAAGTACTAGTGCCTGCAAAACTATTTGTTAGCACGCCAATCCTATCTTAGAACTCCGGTTGAAAGCATATCATATACGTACAATGAGTGTACAGTGTAGAGTGGAGACGAATCACTGATGATTTAGGTCTGTTTCGCAAAATTTGTTGTAAGATATTTGGTAAAAGCGCGGAAAAATTGCAATTGGGGTCTCGTTTACCTTCCAACAACGTCACGACTTTTTCACGAATTGAAGACTTTTTACAAAAAAAAAAAAACTCCATCGAAAAACTCAACTCATTCGTCGGATTTAAATCTCAATGAACATTTTCGGTAAGATTTGAACTCAAAATTATCAAGAAGCAGTCTTGCGAAGACTTAATTTTTCTTAGAGATGGGGCGTCAATGGGTAAATATACCGTAGAAATCGTTGAGAATTCGTTCGAAGTATGTCAAAACGCCTTTGGACTGTTAATTAAAATTCCAATTACTAAATTTGTAAATATATCCTTTAATTTGTTGCCTTTTGTAATTAAATCCATACTATTAAATAAAAAAATAAAAATTCATTTCCATTCGGTACTTGAAAAAAAAGGCACCAAACGAACCTATTGTGATACCACTAACGATCCTATTCCCTAGTCAAACCAATGTGTGAAGTTGGAAAAATAGAGAAATCGACATGGTGGTTCAGCATAAAAAGCTTGAAAATAATACAGTAAGCCGGTAGCCGGGAAAAGACTTGCTGATTCCAAGTTACATTGAGTAGATTATACCACCGACCCTGTTGGCTAGTTTTGCCGCATCCGTATAAAAAAGAATTAAGTCTGTATCTGCTGGAACAAACTTTGTTCAACTGGTTCCAAACAGTGATAAACACTTTACAGTCATTTGTGGAGTCAGTGATGGCTATCCATAATAGTCCATCCTTTCCGGTATGTGACAAGTGGCGCCGGCTTGTTAAAACCAAATGTCGCGGAGATCACGATCTCCAATTTCAGGCATCAAATAGTCGGTTGCCATGGCGGGATAACGGTCACCATTGATGGTTACGTTCTCACCGCCATCATCTTAAAGAAATATGGAATATTGAGCCAGAAATGCACCTCATAACTGAAAAAAAATATGGCTTGAAAACGTCGGATCTTCTTGGAAATTTTCACGAGCCCATAGAGCAAAGCGATGTCGCCTGAGAAAGGTCGAGCGGTTTCAGTTCTTGCACAAGCTGTATTTTGTACGCTTTCAATTTAAGATCTCAACGTAAAATGCACCAAGCCGTTCCATACGTCAGTTTAAGTAGCTGCGAACGGCGCCAAATCTACTCTCCACGGCTTATATTTTCTATATTTTCTTCACTGTGTGCTGGAAGGGGTCTATTTGGTCGAATATTATCCAATAATGAATGCTGGGTCTCAATATTGCGAATAGTACGCTCGTTAGGCCGATTATGTTAACCATAAATTGAGCGAAGCGCGCGAACACAGATTCTTCAAATAACGTGAATTTTCGTAATAAAATTTAATGATTTGTAAACGTTGTTCAGGCGTAAGTCTTTCCTTGATGAAATGCCAAACAATATTGAACAGAAACAATATGATAGCACGACTCACGCGCGATCTTTCAAAAAATGGCTATTGAAAAAGGTACCCCTACTAGGATCACCCTTTATATAGTAATGGCGTTCTTTGCACTTCATTGTCCCCAATTATATTTCCTATTGTAGAGAACAAGCTCCTATAAAATCTTAATAAAATATTCATGAAAAAAAAGTGTACAAACAATATTTATTTTTAGCATAGTGTTGATAATTAAAATTTTTTTTTAAATAAAATTTCATACAAAAACACTTTTCTGGACAAAAAATGTCTTCACACTCAAAATGTTTCTAAACATAAAATGCATACTGTTGCCCATGTAAGTCAAAACAAAACCTAATGCCATGACATAGAAGTGATTATTTAGAGTCTAAGCATTAAACTTTTGCTTGTAAATGAAAATAAATAAATATAAATAATTAAACTTTCAATGCTAACTGTAAGTCTGCTACCAATTACTTCTAGTCCACTTTCTTTAACCAACTCCTTCATGCATTCTACCACACACTCACAAACAAGTAACAAATTTTTGTGCGCACTTACTTTCAACCGCACTTTTAATTTCAGTTTTTGTTGTTTCAAAAGCTGGCATTAAGTGCAGACAAATCCAATTTTCAACTGATACTCGTAAATTCACTCCACGCTTTGTGTTTCATTAAAATTTTCTTAGGAAATAAACCAATAAAATAACAACACATAGATATACAAACATACATGTATATATAGTATACTGAAACTGCCATCTAAATGTTCACTACAAACTTAGATACATTTGCGCAAACCACCCACGCGCATTATCTGCAAAACAGTTGAGGCATTACAGCGATGCTGCTGACCTATTAGGGATTTGTTTTTGTCGAAGAATAAAGAATGTACAACAACGTAGTCAATTGACGATTCCGTTGCATTCGAGCAGAATTAGTAGATAGTTGAGCTGAGATATACAAGCTTAAATAAGCTTTGAGCAGCGATGACAAGCATTAAAAGAGTTTTGTGCGGGAGTGTGTGCACGTGCACATCTACCGTCGAGGCTTCGTTCGTTTACAATGAAAAGCAACGTAT
Source organism: Neoceratitis asiatica (assembly GCA_030068015.2). NCBI lineage: Eukaryota > Metazoa > Arthropoda > Insecta > Diptera > Tephritidae > Neoceratitis > Neoceratitis asiatica. The sequence goes on from CM061528.1 coordinate 31,053,630, forward strand.
CGCTTATCCTACTCAATGGTGGCCACAAGTGGCGCACAGAGTGATAGCGTTGTTGTTGAGGAGCAGCAGGAAAGGGATGTGAAATGCTCTTACTGTCACAGCTAACGCCAATCATTAAAATGTGACAGTAAACGATTGAAAACAGAAGCGGCAGAGGAGAGCAGAAGAGGAGTGTGTATGTAGGTATGAACGTTGAAACA